>CM060924.1:445436682-446932932 GCA_030737875.1 Allium sativum
AAATGGTTTGCTTAAATATTTAGTCATATTTTTTGCGTTAAAATGATGTGTTGTTAGTTTATTCTAATTTGCAATATCATTTTTTTGTTAGTTTGATTTTTTTTTTTTTGTATTATTAATTAATATAGATGAATCTATAAAGAAACTTTATTTATTAAGATCTATATTTAAGTGAAATTAAGATATGGAAAAAAAAAATGGAGCATATTTTGAATTTATAAAGAACGATTGCTTATCAGATCCTAATTTTGAGCAATAATTGAAATTTTAATTAAGATATTATTGATTTCATGATTTTACTTTTAGGATTGGTTGATCAAATAATATCTTAATTAAAATTTCAATTATCGCTCAAAATTAGGATCTGACAAACAAAAATTCTTTATAAATTCAAAATATCCACCATATCTTTTTCAAATTTTAATATCACTTAAATATAGATCTTAATAAATAAAGTTTCTTTATAGATTCGTTTTTATTAATTAATAATTCAAATAAAAAGCTCAAACTAACAAAACATTTGATGTTGCAAGTTGGAATAAAATTTCAAACTAACAACACATCATTTCAGGGCAAAGTGCGTGCCATCACACTTTGTAAAAAAAAAAAAAAAAAAAAAAAAAAAAAAAAAAAAAAAAAACCAATTCATACGAGTTTCATCATTACTGTATTGGAGATGGATCTATTGATCTAATTATTGTATTGAAGATGGATATACGTCTTTGATGATTCAGAAGATGTTTGTATGGCTTGAAAATATGACTGCAGATAATGTATAAAAAATGCAGGAAGCAAATGTGAAACATATTATGCACATCCATGTTTTGTATTTGTAATATGACGGCTTTATTTTGACATTGTTTAATTTTTTTGTAAAATCAACTTAATCTTTGAAACGTGCAGGTTACATACCCCATTTCAGTTAATTTTCATTTTATACAGTGCAAGCTCTTACATCATCCATTTAATTATTATTATTAATTTCCAAAATATAATATCTGTTTCAAATTTTCAAGGACATTTCATTGTTTGCAATTTTGGTCACTTCATCGAACTTCGAAATTTTAAATTTATTTTCTTTTGCTAGGACTTTTTATTGTTTGTTACAAGAAAACATATTGCATGAAGATAAATAGTATACATCATTAAATATTCAAAGTTGTATCTTTGTGCAGTTTTGGTTATTTTCGTTGTACCTTACATTTTTTGCAACACAAGCCATCAAATTTGGTTGATATATACAATACAACACTAAAATTCATATCTACCACTGCATTTTTGGCGCTTTTCATACCTTGCAGTATTTATAATGCAAACAGAAAGACTTCAAATTTATTTATTTTTGCTAAAATGACATATTATATATATATATATATATATATATATATATATATATATATATATATATATATATCTGTGTGTGTGTGTAGTGATGTCTTATACGAATAACCGAAATAAAATATATATGTTCAGAATAATGTCCATATATGATATTATGGGGGGTTTCGTTGGCATTTTAAACAATGTGATATGTCATAATTTTTGGCATCGCATTTGATTTGAAGGACATGTAATTGGATTTATGATTACGGTTACTAGTTTTTAATAATGCTGATTTGTATTTAGATTTAATTATTTGTTATATTCTACTGACTACTTTATCAATATAAAATTAAGATCCTTTGTCACTAATATGAGAAACAAGGACTTTTTCACCAATAACAAAAATAACAAGAACTACTTCACTAGCACCATAAATGAAGGGACTAAAAACAAAGGTTTCTTGCTAATGAATATTCTCCCTCCATCTTATTTAATCATACATCCAACTTTCTTTTTAAACGAAAAAATTATGTATATTGCCATGATTACCTATTTTAAGCCATAGATCTAAAACAAATTTCACAAAAAAACCTTAAAATGTGAAGTACCACCTTATAAATCAAGACAAAGAATACATAGAAAAGTCAAAGTATATTACATTGGTATCTGCTCATAGTTCTCCCATCTATGTGCACCATGAGGACGAAGATGATCTTTTACCCTTGCAGCAGCTTTTCCATTGCCATAGGTTAGAAAATAGTTAGGGTTGCTGCGTGTTGCCTCATTGTAGAATCTAAAATAAGTTCCCTTAGAAAGGTGGTCAAAATTTTTCTTGAACATTGAAACCTGTAGAAAATAAGGTGCACAAGACAGAATGTTTAATATGTTCAAAGCCTAATACATGCTTGACTTTCAAGAAAGGAACTTAAAGTGATATCCACCAAGATCATGAGTTGCTTTTGGGTTGTGTTTTGCCTTAGAAAAAATTACAACAAAAAGTAAAGATGTGATCAAGTATCTGTACAAGATTAGTAGGCTGCTTCTATCTCACAACAAAAGGTAAAGATATGATCAAGTGTCTGTACAGACTACAGAGATTAGTAGGCTGATTCTATTTCCACCCCCAATTTTTTCCCTTTGCCTCCCCGTACTGATAAAAAATTCAACTTATCACCTTTACCCTTCTTCCTAAATGCAATATTCACGGATTTCTGAAAAATTAACACTGCGGCTTTCAGTTCCTTCTGCCACTTGAAAAATTAACATGATGATTCGAGAGATTAAAATCAAAGTTTATGTTCATTATTTTTGAAGTGTTCTATGCTGTGGAAACATGCAGAAAAAAAAACTGAAAATCCCAATGTAGATAAAGGATAGAATGGGAAGAAAGTGGGGCTTGAAGAGTAAAATCTGGGGTGTTTTATATTATGAAGAAATTACGGGTGGCATAAAGCAAATACTGGGGTGGTTATAGATGTTGCCAGATTAGAATGTGGTTTACGGAAGGATTACAGATACATGCACATGCTGTGGTCCATTATAAAAAAGAAAATAAAACGAAGGAAGAAAAAAAAAGATCATGGAAATAATCATAAGACATGGATGTAGAAATATAAAACTAACCTATACCTATAGTGCCTCTTTTTTAAAATAAAAATAAATAAACTGATAGATTAAGTTGATTATAGCACAGGCAGGGTATGGCAAGGATTACCTCACTAAAGGGATCTTTTATGTCATCTCTTTCAACAGTGCATTCCTGGAATACAAATAATACTCAAAGCACTGTATAATGAAATACCAACTAACAGTCTGTCATGCTTAACACTCACATAATTAGGAAAGATAGCCATATCAATCTCACTAGGTACATCAGAAAATAAATTTAGCAAGGAATACTCTGGAGAACCACCTGGATATATCAGTTCATCAGTGTCAAGATGGATTATCCAATCTGCACTTGCATCCTACATAGAAGTAACAAAATAACTCTTTTTCTCACTGAATTTCCAATTTAAAATGGAGCTTAAACGGAGGTTTAGAGTTGACAAAGGCAACGCACTTGAGTTGCGCAAAAAAAGGAGGAAGAAGAAGAACAAGGATATATTGCGATGAATTGCTAAATGTATCATACCCTTGCCATGACAATAGCCATCTCCATGTTAAGCGACTGCTTTACAAATAGTTCATGATTGCATGGTTTGTAGAAAAATGGGGAGAGCCATGTCTCATTCCATATCCGACTGTAAATATTCAATAAATTAAACAGTAACTGATAACAGCGTCGTTATGTTTAAAGAATTTGTTTAGTCTTGCATAATGAATATTTTATGTTTAGAATTTTCACACATGGCAAAACTTGTGTCTTTCTTCTTCTTTTTTTTTTTTTTTTTTTTTTTGCAATTTTGATCCGAAATTTCAGCCATATCTGCATATCTGCGAAGAGTATATAAAAGTCTCACTTTCTTTCAGTAATTGATGATGCTGTATATGTATTGTGTACACATACATGTTTCATGGCATGCGTTTTGTATACAAGAATTTTTTTCTTAAAACATAACCGTATAATGGATAATTCAAAAAACTTGGTATGCATAAGATTTTGAAGTTTTGCCACAGTAAAAAATGATCTTCCTATAATTGATTTGATCCAACTAGGCCAGAATAATATACTGAATTAGATTGTTTTCATTTATTTAGTAAGTGGTTAAAATTATTATTTATTAAGGAGGACAAAAAAGTAAACCAAGTCTACACAGAAGAGGAAAATAAGAACCTATTTGCTTGTTGTTCCTCCAGTTCCTTAGTTCTGTAAATTACTTTCACCCCCTGCCAAAAATCATTAACATGAGGCTCTATTTAGAACCAAAAATGGCCCAAACAATCAAATGAAAATTATTAAGCTCATGACATAGGTTTAAGCAAGGCAGACACTCACAGGGATAGATTCTAGCACGGATGCAACTTCAAGTTTTGCAGCTGCTCCTTCAACAAACATTAAAAACGTTGTGACTCCAATAACCTTATGATAATATAACCATGGAAGAATTTGTTCTAACCCAGCTGAGGTGGTCGTTGTGATACACAACTGCAAGTTAAGTTGTAATTAAACTATGCTCGCATATTGTAGCACATTTGCCCGTTAAAAAGATAAGTATGCTGCACAATTGTCTATCCACATTTATTGGGACAAAGTTCACATGAAGTATCCGTTCTTAAATTCAAGTTAAGTTGTAATTAAACTATGCTTGCATATTGTAGCACATTTGCCCGTTAAAAAGATAAGTGTGCTGCACAATTGTCTATCCACATTTATTGGGACAAAGTTCACATGAAGTATCCGTTCTTAAATTAACATCTTGATTCTCAAATTCTGTAATCCTTACTTCTGACATAAAAATTAAGTATATTTATCCCTAGTATTTCACTAATTTTTAACTCAGTAAACATCGTTTCAAATTGTAGATGACAACGCGTGCTTTGAAATGATTGACTATACTACACAATATATGTAATAAACGCTGCAATAATCTAACTGTAAACAGCATTTAGTGATTCACACTAATAAAATATACAAGCTCCAAGTATCCAACAAGCATAGTTTCTAGCCTGACGTACAACAATCACAAGATAAAATTTAAACAGGACTAAAAACCGATAACCAGAAACAAAAACTGAAAATAGACAATAAATGTGATACCTTAGGTTTAAAATGCTTCTTTACATCAAAAGTCCACCCCTTAAAGTAAGGAAAAGAGACTTTCTCACTTCTCCCGAGTACGGAAACGCAATCAGAACTCAAAGAGCTTGAAGAAACCGCGGGGCTTGACTCAAAACCAAAAGGATCGCCTGGAAATTCAAGCTTGCGATCTTCAAAGTAATGTATCGATGTGGGATCGTCAAGTCCGCCACGCCATTGAAGAATGAACGCGAAAAAAGCGAGGGTTAACGGGAGGAAGGTTAATAAGAGGAGAATGCGAGATTCAAAATTAGGGGTTGGTTTTACCATTGAATTTGGAAAATGGATAGAAAGCGGACGTTTCAAAATCGAAAATAAAAAAAAATCGAAGAATTTGAAGGGTGATCAGGAATTGTTTAAACGGCAACTTGATGCACAGGAATGAGCTGCATGTTTAAATGCAATACAAGAACTACACATTAAAAGACCAAACTCAATATTTATGTTGGAGCATCTTCCAAACACCCTTCTTGACAAAGGGTTTCTTAATAATAATAATAATAATAATAATAATAATAATAATATTATTATTATTATTATTATTATTATTATTATTATTATTATTATTATTATTATAACAAAGTTTCACCGTATTTGCAAAAAAAAAAAAAAAAACTGAAAATACTTATAAAAATAAAAAAATATGAATATTTATAGTTTCTTTACCGCAAATATCGACAGAGTACGCAAATATTTGAAGAAGAAAAAATATGAAAATATTTACAGTTTTTCAAAAGAAATAAAACCAAATAGTTTCGATCATAATACATGCAATTAAAATTTAGATATAATATCCAAAAAAAATAAGGAAAATTGTTTTAACAAATACTAAAACAGAGGTAGAATATAAAATATATTTTCGAGAACGATTTTTCATGGAAGAAACATGAAAATAAAGGACGAATCCTAATCTTCATGTTTATTTGTGTACCTAGAATGTGGATATTTGATTGCACATACATAAAAACCAACTTAACGTACAAAACTCTAAAAGAGTTGAATCACAGCTGCCCATTTCCTTTTATTTTCTTTTAGTAATTTATCACATTCTTTAAAATCCATGTGTGTATCATGCAAATATCAATGAAAAAATTAATATTTTTTTATATTCATAACTTTTATGATAACGATTTAAACCTATTGCTCTTAAGTTTTTAATTTATTTTAGTGTTGTATTTTTGTTCCACCGTTATGATTCTCTAAATTGAATAGAAACATAATTAAAGAGAAAACTGAATTAAAGAAAGCACTACAAGTTGATTTTCGGTCTTTTTTTATGATTAATGGGTTTAAAATAATCGAGTTATAACTTGATTTTTTTTTTTTTTTTTTGGATTGGAAGCTTTTAATTGTATTAAATTTAATTATAAGTGGCAAAAAGATTCAGTCTAATACATATCTGTTTATTTTAAGAAAAAAATTTATTATATTAATATGAAATTCTACATTTATTATGAGAACTAATGAACGAAATGTATATTCATCTTTAATTGGTTGAATTTATGTATCTATTCAAATCTAAACATTTTGAGATAGTGATATATCTGTAAATTGCTTATGTTAACATCAACTAACATATAGAAAAAGAGTCCGCAAATTTAAACTATTAATGTTAATAATAATCCTAGCTAGCACTACCATGTAACAATGAGAAATATCTGATTGACTATTTTACTATTTAGCTTGCAATTTTCAAGCTTCATAACTAATAAGTCTTTAAGAATATATAGATTTAATAGTATTTACATTTTTACCAAAAAAGTTGAATGTTAACTTCTTCGTAATTCATGGAAAAGTGTTTTTATACAATTTTCAGATTGTTTAAATGGTTATGAATTTCATAACCAGCCAAGAACTTATTCAAATGTGAAAATAAGAGACACATCCAACTTTGGAAATATAAACGACATCTCGTCCATGTTTTAAATATAAAACGGGTCCCTATTTTGGCCCTTATGAGTTTTTCAAAGAAAATTATGCGCTGCACTACAAATTTTTATTTTAAAAAAAACGTAAATATTCCTCGAAAAAAATCTGAAAAAACAAAAAAAACTGCATACATCTGTGCGATAAAACTGAAATGTTGCATACATGTATGCAACAATTCATGCAGCGTTTCTATTGAAAAATCTGCATTAATTATTGCATACATGTATGCAATTATTGAGTTTTATTGTAAACATATATGCAACAATTCATGCAGAGTTTATATTGAAAAATCTGCATGAATTATTACATACATGTATGCAATAATTGAGTTTTATTGCATACATATATGCAACAATTTTAATGCAGAGTTTATATTGAAAAATTTGCATGAATTATTGCATACATGTATGCAATAATTGAGTTTTATTGCATACATGTATGTAAATAAAGATGAACTAACATGCGTGTGTTAAATTTGGTGATACAAAATCACAAATTGATTGGAACAAATTTGCAAAGAATGAAAAGTAAATATTTTTATAATGGGAGTGCATTGATTGCATTGATAAGGTGGTAAAGAAATAAATGAAAGGATTAATTTCTTTCATCTATGCTAAAGAAACAGATTGATTTACTTCCTATGTTTGCACATTTGTTGTTATGGTAATTTGCCTCCATTATATTATTATCATATGTTGGTAATTTAATTGATGACTCACACAGATTTGCACTAGCTATATATTGAGGGGTAGACTTTAGTGTAAACTCATCCTGGCCTGGAGCCAGTGATCTCCAATGGTGTCTCTTCTTGTTAAACCTGATTGAGGTTTGGATATGTAAACTCTTATTTTGTAATCTCTTGTAATTCTGTCATGTGGAATAAAATCTCTCTCTGTTGGACTGGACGTACACTATCTCGAGGATAGTGGAACCAGTATAAATATTGTGTCTCTTTGTTTCTCTGTTATAGTTATTTATTATTTTGTTGATGTAATAAAATAATTGCTGTCCGATTAGATTGATGTTCAATTGGCAAATTTAGATCCTATTTATTGCGCTTCCGCATTGGCGCAATTTTGCATAATAGATTGGTATCAGAGCAAGGCGATTTGTTTTAAATTGTGCATCAATTATTTCTACAAAGGTCGGTAGATTCAGTGGTGATTATGCTATTACTATTTTGGGAGAAACGGAAGACTTTGGTGGAGGAGATTATGTCGAGAGTGAAGAGCGTTCCAATCTAGGAACTTTGACGTGATATGGAGTTTACTGCGTTGAAGGGACTATTGGATTTGGGAAGTTTTGATCATGTTTCTGACAGGGGTCTTCATGTTGATGATGCTCAAGGGATCCATGAAGATGAGAAAAGGAGCTCAGGTCAAGTGATATACGGGTGTCAAGACAAAGATCATTGTGGTTTAGACAGGGGTCTTCACGTTGATAATGCTCGAGGGATCCAAGATGATCAGGAAAGGAGCTCAGATCAAGTGATATACGGGTGTCGAGACAGAGATCATTGTGGTTTAGACATGGGTCTTCACGTTGATGATGCTCGAGGGATCCGGGGTGATCGAGGAAGGAGCTCAGATCAAGTGGTAGACGGGTGTCGATGTGTATTACAAGCACTTTTAGACTGTTAGTGTTGCGTGGTGCATCTCGAGGGGAAGATGCATCTTTGGCAGGCAGTGGGTTTGTGTTTGTAATGGTTTTAATTGAGAGAATTAAATTTTGGCCTTGGCGGTGTTGAGATTACTTTGGTGTCTGCCTTCTTTGTTATTTTGGATATTTGCAACATTTGTTAGCGGGCGGGGACGTAGTCTGAGCTCGTTAACAATTGTGTGATGGGGGGTGGCTTTGCTGGAACCCATTTGGTAAATATTCATTTTTTGGTGTATCTCGTTGTGAGATTTTGATTGAAGGTGGAGTTTTGTTGAAGAGTTTTATGTTGTGAAGAGAATTTGATTGGAGATGGGGTGTTGCAGATATGTGATTTTGTATCAAGGTGGAGTGTTAAATTTGGTGATACAAAATCACAAATTGATTGGAACAAATTTGCAAAGAATGGAAAGTAAATATTTTTATAATGGGAGTGCATTGATTGCATTGATGAGGTGGTAAAGAAATAAATGAAAGGATTAATTTCTTTCATCTATGCTAAAGAAACAGATTGATTTACTTTCTATGTTTGCACATTTGTTGTTATGGTAATTTGCCTCCATTATATTATTACCATATGTTGGTAATTTAATTGATGACTCACATAGATTTGCACTGGCTATATATTGAGGGGTAGACTTTAGTGTAAACCCATCCTGGCCTGGAGCCAGTTATCTCCAATGGTGTCTCTTCTTGTTAAACGTGATTGAGGTTTGGATATGTAAACTCTTATTTTGTAATCTCTTGTAATTCTCTCATGTGGAATAAAATCTCTCTCTGTTGGACTGGACGTACACTATCTCGAGGATAGTGGAACCAGTATAAATATTCTGTCTCTTTGTTTCTCTGTTATAATTATTTACTATTTTGTTGATGTAATAGAATAATTGCTATCAGATTAGATTGATGTTCAATTAGCAAATCTAGATCCTATTTATTGCGCTTCCACATTGGCGCAATTTTGCATAACAGCGTGGACGACAAATTGTTGTAGAAATGTATGCATTTATTCTATATATTTTTTTGGTAAGGCACACTTATTCTATATTATATGCATACATGTATGCATAAAAGTTAAGAAGGATGTATAACTCCAATAGTCGCATACATGTATGTAATAATTGCAAATATGTACATCATTTGATGCAATAAACTGGAGATTCGCTGTTTTTTTGTTTTTTGATGTGTTTTTAGTGGTTTTAACGCCTGAATTTGATGATGTTTACATATTTTATTTAATAATGATTTTACGTGATTTTTTTATTATTTTTTAACGAATTTTTACAAAAATAAGGACCTAATTTACATGAAAAGTTTGACTGGATATGACTTGAATTTTGAAACTTATTAGGGATGTGAGTCAAACTTACCCTATTCAAATTATAGCCTTTTAGAATATTTTAATTTTTCTTTTAAATTTTATATTTATCTAAAAAAGGAATTTTAGTAAAATTTGACTTTTACTTCTAAAATTCTGAACTAAATTTCATGAACATTCAAAAACTTTTGATTTTGACTCAAGTTTAGCCTTTCTTAAAAATTCAGAACAATTTCGAAATAAACAAACTCCTATTTGAAAATGTTTGATTTCAAAACCATTTCAGACTATCAAACTTAAGAATATATCATTGCTTAAATTTCAAAAGAAGGATAAACTAAACATTTTAAAAATACTTAAAAAGAAATATTAAAGCAAAGATTTTTGTTGGTTGTTTGTTTTCCAACAATATGGTAAGGAAACCTTATATGGGCTTGTAGTATGGAGGAGAGAAGTTAGCTGGTGGATACTCGAGAAAACAAAAATCCCCCTACATACATATTCGAAAAGCGAGTATTTTTTTTTTCATGACCGACCGGTTTTGAAAGTGATTTGTGTAACACCCCACCTCCGCTAGGGTCACTCACAAAGGGAATGCACTAGTTTTGGTGGAGCATTATTTAGGTAAACATACACAGAGATATCACAAGGCAGAACATAAATAAAGCAACGGTAGAAATTAAAAACCAAATTTTTATTTCTTTCAAGAAAAGAGTCAAAACCTCATATATCCAAGGTACAAATTATTTCATTACATCGAGTTCCAAATAAAGAAGCATAAACTTAAGATAACAAAAGTAAATTATTCCCCATAAATAGCAGAAGTGCAGCCATAGCATAGCTCAAGACCAAACCGTACATGAGCTGACAGAAAGCAAGCTAAATCCAAGCTAAGAGCTAGTGTTTCCTCCCTGAGAACCTTGGGGGGGGGGGGGGGGAGGGGAAACGAAAGAAAAAAGGTCAGTCATAAGACTGGTAAGCCCTAGTGACTTTCAGTATAAAAACTAGTAAAGGTAACAAGACATGTGAAAAATGGAATTAAACATAAGGATGATAACAGGACTGATATGATAATTAAGATAACAAGATAAGTCAAGTCTAGCATCGCATATTCAAGGTTCGCTGCACCAACTGTACTAGTGTTCTAACCCATGTCAAGTATTAATCATGAAATGATCCCTAGTCCCAATATCATGAAGTGACCCATTACGGGGTCCCACGGTACGATCTATTAATCGATCGGCTCCCTAAAAGTTCTAGCTCGTCATGTGTCTGTGTCATACGGCCCTATCCTGAAATGTAGTCACCTGTGCTAGGTCCACCATAGGGTGTATCAAGCCCTTTGGTGCCAATCTCCGACACAAATCAAGCACGCACAGTGTAAACCTACTGGTGCCCAATGCCTGCTTTTTTCAACTCCGGACTACGTGCACGACCATAGTCCGCCTGAACCTACAATGGCGCACCTACTCAGCCGTCGTTCTGGTCGCTTGCAATCAGCCCAGTAATCGTGCCCCCACCCTGCCTAGTCCCAAGGTATCGTGATACATCTAAGTGGGTTACTGCTGAAAAGGAACGCGTAACTAGGGTTTCTAATGGGTTAAGTGTTGTCATTCAAATTCGTGACTTAACCCTATCCAGATCATGTATCAAGTTGGTTAAGTGTGTTCAAGCAGTTCATGACTTAACCCTATCAAATCATCGTGTCAAGTTGGCTAAGTATATTCAAGTGGTTCATGACTTAACCCTTTCATGTGACATTAATTCATTAATGCACCCCAACCTCTCACATTAGACTAATTGTTGTGGTCACTGGATTTGCCGGGCGGTTCCGGGCAGATTTACACCACAACATAGTCTAACCTCGGGTTTTACGTGCGATATGACCAACTACCCACATTGGATCCTATTGTTTGCAGTCACTGGATTCGTCGGGCGGTTCCGGGTAGATTTACACTGCAAACTCAACCCATCCTCGAGTTGGCCATTTTCAAGTTTATATAAGTGTCATGCCCATGTTCAAGTTTTCATGTCAAAATTCATGTCGAGTTTTCATGTCAGGTTTCATGTAGATTTCATGTCAAGTTCTTGTCCGTATACATGTTCAAGTTATAATAACGTTCATGTTCAAAGCCAATTCATGTTTTACCTAATCTACCCAAATCGTATTCCCATCGCACATAAACTCGAATCGATACAAATAAATCTAATTAGGGAATAACATAAGAAGGGACGGGTATAAGGTGGCAAAAGTGATTACTAGCATAGGATGGTATGACTTGAGATAAATGATTATAGCATTACTGGCATATGGAATATCAGCCTCAAACATAAAGATTCCAAATCTAGCAAAATAAGGTACTAGTCAAGATAACAGTTGACATAAGGTGATAGTATAGTCATGGTAACGGTTGACATAAGATGATAGTCATAAACTTTTGACTAATAGCAAATTCAACATTGTAGGCATGATAATATGAGGGGTTTTTCTTTTTGATTTACAACATGAATAGCCCCAAATCAATGTCATAGTAATATACCCAAAAGTCAAGATCCAAGATGAACAAGAATGGATGTAAAACAGTCATCATACACAGGTCCAATTTCAATTTACAACATATCCATATTACAATTACAATTTAAATCTAAAAGTAACTGGGGCTTACAGATCGTGGTTTGAGAATTATAAAAAGAAAGTCGATGTTGAATCTTTATATACTCATTCAAGTCCTAACAGAAATCCCCACATCAGCAATTCTCTTAACGTAGTTTCGACGTAGAAGAAGTAGTCCCTTTCTCTAACTTTTCAAGCAGAATTAGAGCAGCATAAGGTCAGAGAGAATTGTGTAGAGAGACTAGTGTTAGGGGCTGTTTATATAGGGTCAGGTCAACGAATGTAGACAGAAACGAGGCCAGAAATATCAAAGTGAATCTAGCTTCAAATGTGGGCTCGGCCACCAGGTCGACCCCCAGGTCGACACTATGGTCGACCTGGTCCGGGCAGGTCGACTCTATGGTCGACCCCCAGGTCGACCTGGTCCTGGGCAGGTCGACTCTATGGTCGACCTGGTCCTGGGCGGGAAATTTCCCGCCCAATCTGTTCTGTGGTTTGAATTCGAAATTTGAATTCGAATTCTGAGCTGTTTTGAACCTGAAATTTTCTGAAAACTTCGAAGGGTCATAACTTGGTCATACGGACTCCGATTTTCGAAAACTCGGACTCGTTTCCAAGCAGAATTTCAAGAAGAACGTAATGGATTAACCCATTTCCCTTGATTCTTATTTTAAAAATTAATTCTGCCTTGATTTATAGTTATAACACGTTATCAAAATACGGGTTGTTCCATTCTCCCCTCCTTAAAGGATTTCGTCCCCAAAATCTCTAAGTTAGGGAGGATGTGTCCTACCATCCATCACCCATCTACTCAAAACATCATCCACAAGCAACCATTGTCCTTAAAAGGTTTCTAGTGTTGTATGAACATATGCAGAAAGTGTGTGTATATGTACTTATCTAATGCAAAAGATCAGGCGGTTACTGATTCAGTAGACCTCCTTAATGCAAAATATGTTAGTGTAATGAATCCAACATGTATGCAAAAATTCCTAACATACTTTATAATATCTACATGAGTGCACAAACATTCATTCATATGCAACATCCAAGTGATAGCATAACAAGTTCCATCCATGTACAAGTATAAGCACTCATGCATATGCAACATGAAAATGTGACTGAGCCGATCTAGTGCCTAATGTGTGTCATGCATCCCCTAGCAATCACTTGCAAACACTTGCAACCATTTGCAAACATCAACCATAACATGTTTACATTCATATGGTTCTACCTAAGGTTCTCAAGATAAGATCGAGAAGATAACAAGACAAACGTAGGTAATAGAAGCATGATACGAAAAGGTTTTCAAGTTTATAGGAAAAAGAGATCGAGAATGTACCCTAAAAAGAAATGGGTAAAGCGCGCGTATCTTCTCTTCGGTTTCCCAAGTTGCGTCTTCTTAGGCTTCACTCCACTGAACTTTAACTAGCTTGACTTCTCGATTCCTTAGCTTCTTGATCTCCATTCCTAAGATACGAATCGGAACTTGCCTCAATGTTGCTTCTTTTTCCACTTCTATGTCTTCAAGGATACTTGGATCAACCACTTTGGCTGATTCATGTAAGCACTTTCAGAGATGCGAGACATGAAAGACATTGTGTACTCCGGCCAGCCTCTCGGGTAATCCTACCTTATAGGCCATCCGCCCAACCCTCTTAGTGATAGGGAACGGTCCAACGAACCTTGGTGCTAGCTTTCCAACCGCTCCAAAACGAGCTACATTGCGTAAAGGAGAAACTTTTATAAAGACCATATCTCCGACTTCGAACTCCGGGTCCGTCCTTCTCTTGTCCGCATAAGATTTCTGTCTATCTTGGGCTATTTTTATCCGTCTTCGTATCAACTCAACCTTCTCAGAAGTGTCCCTTATCATGTCGGGCCCAAGTATAAGCCTGTCTGTTGTCTCCCACCAACAAGTTGGCGACTTGCATGGTCTTCCATACAGGGCTTCGAACGGTGCCATTCCGATGCTAGCTTAGTAACTGTTATTATATGCAAACTCCACGAGAGGAAGATGGTCTTCCCAGGTACCACCAAAGTCAAGAATGCATAGTCTTAAAAGATCCTCTAGTACCCTATTTACCCTTTCGGTTTGTCCATCCGTCTGCGGGTGATAGGCCGTGCTTAAACTCAGTCGTGTACCCATGGCTTCTTGCAGACTATTCCAAAACTGGCTAGTGAAAATCGGGTCACGATTACTAACTATACTAGAAGGAACCCCATGCAACCGTACTATCTCTCGAAGGTAAATAGATGTTGCCATGATGCGGTCCTCTTGCTTTTCACCGGAATGAAGTGAGCACTTTTCGTGAGTCTATCAACTATGACCCATATGCTAGTATTTCCCTTCCTTGACCTAGGCAGTCCATCCACGAAATCCATCGAGATACTCTCCCATTTCCATTACGGAACATCCAAAGGATGTAATAGCCCACCAGGCTTCTTCGACTCGGCCTTTACTTGTTGGCACACCATGCACTTCAAAACGAACTCTGCCACGTCCTTTTTCATTCCAGCCCAAAAGAAAATGCGTTTCATATCTCTGTACATCTTATCCCCTCCAGGATGTATGGTCATCTTTGAGTGACGCGCCTCTTCGAGAACTTTCCTTACTAAGTCTCCCACTTGTGGGACGCATAGCCTTCCATCACGCCTTGGCCATCCCTTGTCATCTATGGCATACCTACCGAGGTGACTTGACGTCTCACCATTAATCAGCTTGTCCATGATTTCGACTATCTGTGGGTCTTCCTTCTGTGAAGTCCCTACTTGATCTAGAAGTGTAGGTCTTAACTCAAGAGATGCTAACGTAGCAGTCAATGACTCAATAGCAGGTGTAAAATCAAAGGTTGCTATAAACTCAAGGCTTTTCCTTTCAACAAACAAGGGGCTCAAAGTCAACCTTTTTCTACTTAGCGCGTCCGCCACCAAGTTACCCTTGCCAGGGGTATAAGCTATATCGAAGTCATATGATGCCAAGAATTCCATCCACCGTTGTTGTCTCAGATTCAAATCTCCAAGATTTAAGTGCAAAATCGATCGCGGCCAACTCCAAGTCATGCGTGGGATAGTTTTTCTCATGAACTTTAAGTTGTCTGCCCCCGTAGCATATTACTCTTCCTTCTTGCATTAGGACAACGCCTAATCCCGTGCCGCACGCATTTGTGTACACCGTAAACACCTTGCCTCCGTTAGGTAATGCCAAAACTGGAGCTGTGGTGAGGGCTCTCTTGAGTCTCTGAAAAGCAGCGTCACACTCTATGTCCCATGCAAAAGCTAGGTTCTTCTTTGTTAACTTAGTAAGAGGGGCTGAAATCTTAGCGAAGTCCTTAATGAACTTCCTGTAGTAGCTCGCCAAACCGAGAAAGCTCCTCACCTCCGCTACATTCTTAGGAATTTTCCAGTCTTGTACCGCAACTACCTTTGCGGGGTCCACGGCTATGCCTTGCTTAGAAACTACATGTCCAAGAAACCGAACTTCCTTCCTCCAAAAATGGCATTTGGAGAACTTAGCCTTTAACTGGTGTGCTCTAAGTGTTTCCATAACTTCCTTGAGATGTCTAGCATGCTCTTCTTCATCTTTTGAGAAGATCAAAATATCATCCCCGAAAACTACCACAAACTTGTTAAGGAACTCCCGAAACACCCTACTCATCAAATCTACAAAGTACGCGGGTGCATTCATTGACCCAAACGGCATGACGAGCCATTCGAAAAAACCATCTGGAGTCCTAAACGCAGTTTTGTCAATGCTATCCTCAGCCACTCTAAGCTGATGGAATCCTGTGGCTAGATCGAGTTGAGAGAAAACAGATGCCCCCACAAGCTGGTCAAACAAATTGTCGATTCTTGGTAGTGGGTGCGGTGCCTATTCTTCTTTGTCAGCTTGTTTAACTCACGATAATCTACGCATAGACGAAGCGATCCATCCGCCTTAGTAGCGAATACCACCGGATCACCCCATTTAGAAATGCTTCGCCTTATGAAATTCTTCTCAAGCAACTCCTTAACTTGTTTACTGAGCTCTCTTCTTTCTCGCGGGGCCATGTGCCTAACGGGCAATGAAACTGGCTTGGCATTATCAACAAGATAAATTCGGAAGTCTATCTCGCGTTTAGGACGTAACCCCCTCACCTCATTAAAGACATCTGGATATTCTCGGACCACTCTTATAGATTGCAAATTATCGACAGACGAGTCAAGAGATTCAAGATAACACAACATGACCGGACCCTTAGGGTTACAAGAAATTTCAAGGGAATTACCGAGGCGAGTCATGAGCCTCACTGCCCTTTGTTCACAATCAAGAATGGCTCCATAATTGGACAGCCAATCCATACCTAGGATCAAACCATATCCCATAAATCCGAGAACATAAGTATTACACGTGAATTCTATGCTTAAGATAGAGATCCTAAAATCCTCACACATCATAGATAAATGGGCGGAGCCCCCAATTGGATTTGAAACTATAACGGGATCCTCCACCAGACTAGTACTTAGGTGCAGATTTTCAACAATTTCAAAAGAAATAAAAGTATGCGATGCACCAGAGTCAAATAAGGTTCGAACAGGAAAGTCAGAAATGTAAACAAGGCTTTCTACAGAAATATTACTACCTCGGTTAAGAGTTGGAGTGGTGTTGAGAGCATGCAACTGCCCTCCAGAAGGTCCTGCTTGCTGGGTCTGCCCTTGCCCTTGTCCTTGCTTCTTAGGGCAATCCTTGCTGATGTGTCTAGTATCTCCACAATGAAAGCATTCACCCAACTTTCTCTTCTTCTTTCTACAGTCTTTAGCTAGATGTCCCGTAATACCACAAAAGTTACACTTCCTCGTCTCACGTGGTTTGTTGTTGCTCTTGTTATTCTTGTTATTCTTGTTGCCTCCCTTCTTGAAGTCAACTTTCTTATTCTTAGTCTCATTAGGCTTAACCTCCTTCTTGCTATTCTTGTCTTCCTCATGAAGTAGAGCCATATCCACCAAGCTTTCAAAGGTCACCCCCATGGGTATATGAGTTATGGCCAAACTGCGTAGTGGCTCGTTCAATCCTCGAGCAAAGCGTACAGCCTTTTTCTGGGTCGTGTTGACCAAGTCCAAACCGAACCGAGCAAGATGATTAAACTTATTCACGTACTCCCTAACAGACATGTCCCCTTGCTTGAGTGATAGGAATCTTTCCATCTGAAGGTTCTCTTCTGCTGACGATAAGAATTTAAGCCCAACCTCTCTCTAAAGTCTGCCCAAGTCTCAACTGGCCTGGTAGCGTTGGTGACTTCCCACCAAAATGTAGCTTCCTCTTTCAACAACCATGCTGCTAACTGAACTTTCCTATGGTCCTCCACATCAAAGATAATAAACAAGTCTTCCGTCTCCTTTAGACAGTTTCGTACCTCAACAAAGGTTTCAGTTCCAACGAAGTTCTTGCCGCCCATTGCTTTAAAGTCTTTGCATATTTTGGCAAAGGTGGTACCAGGAGGAGGAGGAACCGCGGCCATTGGAGGAGGAGGAGGAGGGATGTCTGCCTGGCCTGCGCCGTTGGCCCTGGCTTCTAAGTACCTTCGGAACCATCTAGGCACGGGTATTCCCTCAGGAAGGTTAAGATCAAACATGCTGAAAAACGAAAAGAAAAAGATTCAAACGAGGAAACAAAGGAAAGTGCTAATGGCTTTTGGGGAATAGCCTTTTTAAACATAAAACTTTTCTTGAAAAATGCTTCTTTATAAATGGTTTTGAAAATAGTTTCAGAAGGTATTTAAAACTTTTGCCAAGCCTGGTAACCTTCTGCTCTGATACCAAGTGTAACACCCCACCTCCACTAGGGTCACTCACAAAGGGAATGCACTAGTTTTGGTGGAGTATTATCTAGGTAAACATACACAGAGATATCACAAGGCAGAACATAAATAAAGCAGCAGTAGAAATTAAAAACCAAATTTTTATTTCTTTCAAGAAAAGAGTCAAAACCTCATATATCTAAGGTACAGATTATTTCATTACATCGAGTTCCAAATAAAGAAGCATAAACTTAAGATAACAAAAGTAAATTATCCCCATAAATAGCAGAAGTGCAGCCATAGCATAGCTCAAGACCAAACCGTACATGAGCTGACAGAAAGCAAGATAAATCCAAGCTAAGAGCTAGTGTTTCCTCCCTGAGAACCTTGGGGGGGGGGGGGGAGGGGAAACGAAAGAAAAAGGGTCAGTCATAAGACTGGTAAGCCCTAGTGACTTTCAGTATAAAAACTAGTAAAGGTAACATGACATGTGAAAAATGGAATTAAACATAAGGATGATAACAGGACTGATATGATAATTAAGATAACAAGATAAGTCAAGTCTAGCATCGCATATTCAAGGTTCGCTGCACCAACTGTACTAGTGTTCTAACCCATGTCAAGTATTAATCATGAAATGATCCCTAGGCCCAATATCATGAAGTGACCCATTACGGGGTCCCACGGTACGATCTATTAATCGATCGGCTCCCTACAAGTTCTAGCTCGTCATGTGTCTGTGTCATACGGCCCTATGGTGCCAACCTCCGACACGAATCAAGCATGCACAGTGTAAACCTACTGGTGACCAATGCCTGCTTTTTCAACTCCGGACTACGTGTACGACCATAGTCCGCCTGAACCTACAATGGCGCACCTACTCAGCCGTCGTTCTGGTCGCTTACAATCAGCCCAGTAATCGTGCCCCACCCTGCCTAGTCCCAAGGTATCGTGATACATCTAAGTGGTTTACTACTGAAAAGGACCGCGTAACTAGGGTTTCTAATGGGTTAAGTGTTGTCATTCAAATTCGTGACTTAACCCTATCCAGATCATGTATCAAGTTGGTTAAGTGTGTTCAAGCGGTTCATGACTTAACCCTATCAAATCATCGTGTCAAGTTGGTTAAGTATATTCAAGTGGTTCATGACTTAACCCTATCATGTGGCATTAATTCATTAATGCACCCCAACCTCTCACATTAGACTAATTGTTGTGGTCACTGGATTTGCCGGGCGGTTCCGGGCAGATTTACACCACAACATGGTCTAACCTCAGGTTTTACGTGCGATATGACCAACTACCCATATTAGATCCTATTGTTTGCAGTCACTGGATTCGCCGGGCGGTTCCGGGCAGATTTACACTGCAAACTCAACCCATCCTCAAGTTGGCCATTTTCAAGTTTATCTAAGTGTCATGCCCATGTTCAAGTTTTCATGTCAAAATTCATGTCGAGTTTTCATGTCAGGTTTCATGTAGATTTCATGTCAAGTTCTTGTCCATATACAGGTTCAAGTTATAATAACGTTCATGTTCAAAGCCAATTCATGTTTTACCTAATCTACCCAAATCGTATTCCCATTGCACATAAACTCGAATCGATACAAATAAATATAATTAGGAAATAACGTAAGAAGGGACAGGTATAAGGTGGCAAAAGTGATTACTAGCATAGCATTGTATGACTTGAGATAAATGGTTATAACATTACTGGCATATGGAATATCGACCTCAAACATAAAGATTCCAAATCTAGCAAAATAAGGTACTAGTCAAGATAACAGTTGACATAAGGTGATAGTATAGTCATGGTAACGGTTGACATAAGATGATAGTCATAAATTTGTGACTAATAGCAGATTCAACATTGTAGGCATGATAATATGAGGGGGTTTTCTTTTTGATTTACAACATGAATAGGCCCCAAATCAATGTCATAATAATATACCCAAAAGTTAAGATCCAAGATGAACAAGAATGGATGTAAAACAGTCATCATACACAGGTCCAATTTCAATTTACAACATATCCATATTACATTTACAGTTTAAATCTAAAAGTAACTAGGGCTTACAGATCGTGGTTCGAGAATTAGAAAAAGAAAGTCGATGTTGAATCTTTATATGCTCAGTCAAGTCCTAACAGAAATCCCCAAATCAGCAATTCTCTTAACGTAGTTTCGACGTAGAAGAAGTAGTCCCTTTCTCTAACTTTTCAACCAGAATTAGAGCAGCATAAGGTCAGAGAGAATTTTGTGTAGAGAGACTAGTGTTAGGGGCTGTTTATATAGGGTCAGGTCAACGAATGTAGACAGAAATGAGGCCAGAAACATCAAAGTGAATCCAGCTTCAAAAGTGGGCTCGGCCACCAGGTCGACCCCCAGGTCGACACCCAGGTCGACACTATGGTCGACCTGGTCCTGGGCAGGTCGAATCTATGGTCGACCCCCAGGTCGACCTGGTCCTGGGCAGGTCGACTCTATGGTCGACCTGGTCCTGGGTGGGAAATTCCCCGCCCAGTCTGTTCTGTGGTTTGAATTCGAAATTTGAATTCGAATTCTGAGCTGTTTTGAACCTGAAATTTTCTGAAAACTTCGAAGGGTCATAACTTGGTCAAAAACTCGGACTCGTTTCCAAGCAGAATTTCGAGATGAACGCAATGGCATAACCCATTGCCCTTGATTCTTAATTTAAAAATTAATTCTGCCTTGATTTATAGTTATAACACGTTATCAAAATACGGGTTGTTACAATTTGTAACACTTTTTACTATAACAAACAATAAATACAATACATACAGGAGTTAGGCAGGTTTCCTAACTACTAGTTTTGGTTTTTAAAGTGTTATGTCCACTACAACTAAGCTAATTTTTAGTACAGGTGCTAGGCTATTTACCTAGACTACAAAGATATCAAACTCCACGTAGGGAGTACAATTATACAGTTACACACTGACTAGTCACTTTGACATGCGCTACAGCAATGCGAAATACATTACAAAACATTGCTACAAACTCTGATATACACCATAATAATTGTGAAATAAACATAGCAAACTAACTGGAGGCCAAGTATCCCTAGAGCACTGCAAAAAGGCATACAAAATTCCAATGAGAATTACCTAAAGGAGGTAACATCAACACCATCAAATAAAACACTTCACACAACAGCATAATAACATAGGGAATTACATGAAGACCAACTCCATAGAACTTCACAAACCTATCCAACAACACGACAGGCAACATTGCAAGAAGAACTGCTTAAACAAAATCACTTCTCGAATAAAGTGGCAGAGTTGCACTTTGGCAAGGAAGACCAACACTACATGATAACATTTCAAGCAGCTTGTCGTTTAACATAACAAAAACTTGACATGTGCATAGGCAAAGACAGACTTTCCATCAACCAGCAGATAATAAAGAAGAAACTTAACACTGCTCAAGATTCCATGGCAAAATACACTTACGCTATCAATACAAGAGTTCACAAAGATAAAAGTGGAACCATAAATTGAATTAGACTGCAGAAAGCCTAAACCCCAAGCAAGAAGCCAACGTACTTCTCCGTTACCAAGGCAATCACCGAGAATGCATCGCAGACACAAAATAAAAGGCAATCACAACATAAACGTCGAACACACAACAATGACCGGAAATTTCTAACAAAGAAAAAAAAAGCTCTAAAACAAGTGAAAACAGAACTGGAAGCCAACAAACAATACAAGCCTAGACCAGAGAAAATTAGCACAAACCAAGATCCAAACTATCATAAGTCGAAACAACCACCAAACAAACACTACCCAGACCAGATGAAACGTAAGTCAACTACTAACATAAGCAAAACTAACCAAACCATACAGAAACCCATATCTACATCTAACAAGACACCAGCACGTCGAAGTAAACCTCGATCCACATCCAGTAGCTAAAAACCATGGTCTGCCATTTGTTGTTTTTGTGCTAAAGGAACTGAATAGAAAAGTTGCAATGGTAAGAAAAGCAATCTCAAAAGACAATAAACAATTGATAGGGACCCAATGAACGATGAGAGGGGGGACTCTGCGTATCGAAGAAGTGGATAGGATCAAAGAGATCCGGTGAAGACAAGCAAAATAAGGAATGATAGGCTAGAACAGGCGAAAAGGATAAAGTTTAGGAGCATATCTAAATAGGGGAACGAGTGCGTAAAGTCCACGTAGGCAAAAACTGGGTTAGGTTATGAACAGAGAGAGTCGAAAAAGTGGAGAAGTTAGATTACAAATGGATGAAAGGAGAAGTATGAAGCGAAGGAGAGGATAGCCCAATTGCCATTAAGAGCACTCCCAGCAGTGTCGATTGGGGAAGAAGTGGGGAGATTTCCGTTGTCATCGCACTACAAAAGTATAGATCCGCGCGTGATGAGGAAAGAAAAATTGGGATTCTTCACGCTTTTATTTTTGAGTGGGGATCCCTAAATGGTGAAATGAACACTGTTTAGGGATCTATAGTTAAAAAGAAAATAAAAATAAGCGTTAAATGGGGAATTGAATCCCGTTTAATGTATATTTCTATTTTTAATTTATTTTCCCCACTCACTGCTGGGTGAGTGGGGATTGTTGACGCCATTTTTCTGGTTCCTCACCCCTGAACTCACGCTGCTGCTGGGAGTGCTCTAACAGAGAAAACACGACTTGAAATTGAAGTAAGTAAATATTTAATACTTGAAAACATGAATGTGGGTACAAAGTCATGCATCTGAAAATTATCTATAATATCTCTCATTTACAAACTCAAAAATGGAACCTCGGCTGTTGTAGTCAACTTGAAATTGACTATAGGGAAAAAAGATGAAACAAATTATATTATATAAGTAAAAGTTAGCCAATTAATATTACATACTAATATCAAGGCTGTGCCCAAGCATGGGTCTAAAATATAATACAAACATAGATTACAGTGATATATCCAACATGTGAAGATGTTAAAATAAACACTAAGCACATCATCACTAAGACAATAACTAAAACACCCAAGCCTCACGCTTTGTGATGACCTAAAATATCAGACACTTCATATTCAAATATTCGAATTATTTAAATACTCTTGGATTTTGGATTACATGTTATTGAAATAATTATTTGAAAACATTTTTTAAAATCAAGTATTCAATTAAGTAGTGATGGTAAACTTGATTTGAAAACTATTTAAAAAATGTACTATTTTGAAAAATATCGATAATATGACTAGAGATTATTTTATTGATGAAGAGATTTTTCTTAAAAAAATTACTGAAATTTTTGCGAATGTGTAAGTGATCATTAGATAGGTAGTTAGCAAATAATAATACTTTTCATGCTTATAGCTAACTAATTGTGATAATGTCGTGCATGATATAATCAAAGATATTTAGGAAATGAGCAAGATTGGAAATACTTTGCTTTTAAGATAAGGGTTTTGAGGAGCTTTTAGTCTTTCCCCATCACATTCGTAGGGATGCATAAGGAAAGATGCAACCTTAGTACTAATCGTGAATTCATGAAGCTTGGAGGAAGTGGGATGGTTGAAAACTATAGAAGAGCTTAAGCATTAATCCATTAGTTTCTCTCTAACTTTCCAAGTCTTAGCCAAATCTTCACCAGTCTCTTTTAAACTTTTGGAGTTGGAACTAAGATGTCATGTGAAGCATGATTAAAAAGTAATGAGCAGAGGAAAATACGAGGGGGGATCATGGGGTCCATAAGCATAGAAGAATGGGAAGAAGATGTGGCTTGGTTTGGAAGTGCTACAAGTTGGATCTTTAGGCTTGTAGTAACAAAAGGAGGTGGTTCTTTGGATCTTATAGCTTTGTTCTTGGGTTAGGCATGGAAATAAGTGAGCTACCTTATTCTGTCTTAGTGATGTATTGTGTATATATGTGTTGTGATTGAAGTATATGTTGGAGAATGGAGTTTTGATGACAACAACCTTATTTCAATATTAATTGATTATAAAATATATACTAACACTTTGTCTAGAATACACACATACACACACATAAGCATGATTTATATACAAGAATTATTACTGAAGACTGTACAGTACAAAGATGTTAGAGATTCAGAATTTAGAGATGATTCAAGATTCATGAGTATTCAAGATTCGAGAGTTCAAGATAAATATAGTTATAGAGTTAGATTATGTAAGACTTTGAATAGCACTCTAGATTCAAATTCAAAATAATTTCAAATTCTGTTTTTCAATTTCTGATTGCAATTTCTGTTTTCAAACTCTATCTTCAATCTTTATCTTCTCTATTTTACTTTTTATTTTAATTTGATTTTAAACTTAAGTTTTATAAGTTTATACTTTATAAGTTTTATATATTTATATTTTATATACTTTATAATTATATAGTTTTAAACTCTATAATTTTATAAATATGTTTATATTTATGTTTTCATATGATTTTCTACTTTATAATATTTATTTATAACACTATGTTCTAATTCAAGAATTTCTAGAATTATATATATATATATATCAAAACACTTTAAAAGTATTCAATTTTCAATTTTGTACATGTATATATCGACATATAACTGTCATTTTTTCAAAATTGAAAGGAAGTGTCTTTCCACTATTTGTGACGGTTCAGAAACGTTGCAACCTTTTCAAATGTTATAAATAGGGGATGATTTCGAATTTTTTATTCATTCCTCTTCTCCATCTTCATCTCCTTTCATTACACCATTATTCTTTCTTATTTTTATGATTTCTGCACCTATACTCTGCCGAATTCAATTTTATTTTCATTAAACTTCTTCTCTCTACACTCTCTACTCATTACTTTTTGAATCAATTGCTATTGAAGAGTTATAGGGTTGTTTGTAATTGTTTGGGTTGTGTAAGTAAACGGTGGTATCCCTTATAGCCGTAAAATCAAGGACGTGTAATCTGTGGTATCCCTTATAGCCGTGAAATCAAGGAGGTTAGAATCGGTGGTATCCCTTGTAGCCGTGAAATCAAGCAGGTTGTACTTGACTATTTATATAATTATAAAACTCTGCACAATCCAGCGTTGTGCGGGACTGGACGTAGGAGCAATCCGAACCAGTATAAAATCCAGTGTGTTCTTTCCTTTTCTGCACTTTATTTTTGTTTATCTTTGTATTTGTGTTTGATTCTGTGTCTGTGATTGTATCTATAGTGATTGATTCATATAGTATATCACATGAGTTTTAGATTTTATTTAAATTCTCAAAAACACTATTCACCCCCCCTCTAGTGTTTGTTTGCCTTAATGATCCATTCTGCAATCCCTAACACTATACAGTTCAAGTAATATTAATTATGTAAAATTATTAGCTTTGGACCCCTTTTATTTTTGAATGCAAATGACATTTTTATATCACATAACATCACTTCTATTACCCTCTTAAACATGTGGCGTATCCTTAACATAATGTTTAAATGGTTTTTTAACTTGTATTTTAAATTAAAGTAAGTTTGAAAGTGTTTGAAGCGAGAACAATCATATATGCGCACTTCCTAATCCCTTGTTTTCGGGAATTCTTATCAATAAATTGGTCAATATTCTTAGGAGTTTCTTTCTATGGTTTTATGTAGCCCGATGGTAGCACTTATTATGGAAATTCCAGATAATATTCATTTGTTTAAGTAGTTAAAACTAGCTATAAAGATCATACTTTTCAGTGTTGTTTTTAACAAGACTTTTAACAGCATTAAAGTGCTTAAATAAACTATCTAAATTTTTAAATATTTAAATGTGATATTCAAATTTAGTATTTTTCTCTAATCTTATCAAACATGTTTTAAAACCTATTTACAAATATTTATTCATATGTATAAGCTTCAAAAAAGTAAATAATATGCTTAATTTTAAAAAGAAGAGGAGGCAAACTTATCTATTTATGAGATTTAAGAATGATGTATCATGGGAAGGAGTTATGCATCTAGTGCTAGAACTTATCTTATTTGTCTATTAAATAAGCAAAAGTTTAGCTGAATATGTCAGAAATGAAAAAATATGAATCATGATTTCTATAAGCATTTGTTTTTAACAAAATAGTTGATTATTCAACTATCAAACTTAACTAAATATTAACTTAAATCTTTAATGAATGTTTTAAAGATAAGAATAAGTTAAAATATGTGTTAATTAGATTCATCTTTAACCCTTCCATATTATGTGCATAAAGTATATAAATCTTTAATGAATATTTCAAGGGTATGCATAAGTAAAAAGGGTTTGAGTTTATTGTGACAATATATTAATTAAGTTTGTCTTTAACCCTCTTAGATTATACTTAACAAGATCTTTAACTTAATATTTTAGGTGTAATTACAACAAGATATGTTTTTGATTTTCAGTGGACAATGTTTTAGTAATATTCACTTTTAAACGCAGGGATTATATTAAGATTGAATAAATGGTTTTGAATATAATTTGATCTTTAACGATAATCTAGATATAATAACAAGTACCGAACCTTTCGGAATAAAGACAGTAAAGAATAAGTTTAACTTATAAAAGAGAAAGGATTCTTAGTAAATATTATATTAGTAACATTTTCTTTTAACCTCTTTAGTTATATCTTAAAGCAAGTAAATCTCGTAAATGATTTATGAATATAGTTATACTATGAGGATAAGTATATGAATATTTCTTGAAGTATCAAAGAATGTAAAGAACAGTAAAATAGTAGAAAACAAGTAATAACTTTTTACAAGAAGAAGCTCAACATATACATAAGTATATAAAGGAAAGTTAATCAACTAGAAGTTTTGATTAATGTCTGAAATCTTATTAAACAAATAAAGTTTACTAGTAAAAGAGGTTTAATTAATGAATTGTTAATTAAATGAAAAAGAGATTGGAAGTCATTCATACAGTTTGATTGTCCTGTATATGTTAATTATGCTTGTGTGATCGCATATGTATGAAAAGTATACCAAACTTTGTTTCCTATATACGATAATTACCATTTATTGAAATTAAATCTTCGATTTGATTTATTATTTAATTGATAGTCAAATAATCATCTATTAGATATCATCATAAAGGAGAAATCCTTTTAAACTGGTGGTATGTAACATTTTTCATATATAACATTGAAGAATCTGTAGAAAAATATATAATTATATGATATAATTACCTTTGCTGATGTTATACTATATGTATAAAGATTTTTTCTCTTTAAGGAAACGATAAGGAGAACTGCCCATTTTAACAATTAGGGGTTAACCCTTGCTGTTATGTTTTCTGGTTATTTCTAGAAGAATCAGAGTTGAACTCTTCAGAATAATCGATCGACTATTTTTTGGAATGACTGGTAATTGAAAAATGAACTTATATAGGATGACTTGAAACTATAACTACTCCAAAACATATATGTATTCTATTATTTGGAAGAGGTTCGTGATTGGTTTGGGATGTTGGAACCGATGTTGAGATTCAAGATCTGTTAGAAATACTAGAACATATGTAACCATTCATGATATATTTAGGATGTGGGAATCCATATGTGAATCCAAGATCTATTGAGATATATGAGTTCATATACTATCTCGAGATCTATTGAGAATCCATGCACGAGTCCAATATCAAACGAGATATACAAATCCAAATAGTGGTCCGTAATAATGGGATTCTATCAAGGATTCCTATTCTGTTCGAGCAATGAAGACTTATCTAAAAAAATCGAATGTGACATTGTATCAAAAATGACTGAAGGAAGAGTAGGTTGCACGACTTGGAGTTTGGCTTACCCATGACAAGGTATATCAACTCCATTATCTTGAATATGCTTAATTATCAATATTGCATGTGGAAGCTGATGATACTTAGTCCCACGTGGTTCATAACGGGATTTCATGCGTCAACGAGTTGTGTTTAAGACATGATACATTATATCTAGAGATAAATGACAGTTGAAAGGTAGTTTTTTTTAACCTTTATGCTTGAAGTTTGGATCTAGCTTAATCGAAAAGATCTCCGTGGAAAATTCACTATGTGAGTGGTTTTGAGTATACCATAGTATGTTGTCGAATATAACAAACATAACAATTTCAACTATTTGATATGATTTATATTGTACACTCTAGACATTATCTATCATATCATGTATTAAACCTAATGAATGGTTGGATGCTTTTGAAGGAAAAACCTATATGGGAATTGAGTATGGTCTCAAAAGATACTGCAAAATATCACGTATATTTTGAATTTCTCATCCTTATTTGCTAGCATGATCCAAGGGTTATATTCTTATAATGCTTATGTTAACTCCATTTATGTTTACTATAACGACCCCGTAAAATTCGATGCTCGGATTTCGACACTAATACATCCTCATTATTTACGTGCCTAAACTCAAGTACCGAAAACCAAAAATCTTAGAAGAAAGAAGTTAGAGGGTGAGAAAGAAGAAGAAAGAAATATTAGAATAGAAGAAGAAGAATGCAAACAGATCATAGAATATCAGAATCTCACAGCGGAATGAAGAAAATATAATATATCAATACACTTTAAATAAAATAAAACTTATATATATTCATGAATGAATCATCGGAGTACACAACTAGATCAGCCTATATAGTCATAATAATATGTATGTACAATGGTCAATAAGTACAATGCGCACAGTGAAAATAAAATAATATAGGAAATACAAGAATACGTCTTGACTCTAGCTTCTCTGCTATAGCTCCAAGCAAATCCAAAGCAAGCCTAGAAAATATACGTAATCTGACCCAAGCACATTTTGGGGGAAAGCAAAAACACCTGAATTAGTTTGGAATACTTATAGTGAGAAAACTCACATGACAAAGAATTGGCTTAATTTTTGAAATCATTTTTCAAAAGAATGGAATTCTCGTAAGACATGACAACACATAAACATGACACGTGTTTTTCCTTTACGATAACCAAAATACTTTTATTATAAATCCAGTTATATTATAATAATGTCTAAATTCAAATATTTATCGATCTAGCCGAAATTGTTACATTAATAAATTCAAGCATACTAGGTATACAAGTAAAACCGTTAAGGGCTCCTATTGGAGTTTGTGGATTCCGTACAATGACTGGGCGCTAGGGTACCACCCAACACATTACCTCTCTAGATAAATGTACTGAGAATCAACCTGTGACTCCCTTCCAACACAGAACCATCCTGTCACTTGATAGTATCGAATATGTCACTACCATGGTTATGACCGTCAACCACACCTAATCCATACAATAATCAAAGGGTCAATCGTTCTAGATTAGTGGTGAACATAGCCTAATGGGTGCGACCCACATTGCCCTACTTCATCTCCCCCGGTTTCAATCATTACTAACTGATGAGGCTACGTTTTTTTCTTTCATACATGACACATTTCTTCTTTGAATGTTCATCGCCCTTTAGTGGTGTACTTATAACATTCGTTCATACAAGTCGTTCAGGAACAGAATGAACTGAAGACATTACCTCTGCTACATCCATAGGATCAGTAGTAAGTAGCCGTTCTCAATACTTTATCTTTGCACAAGCACACCTGCAAATTCTAGATCGAACACAAAGTCGGTTTGAAGTGGTTTTGGATCTTAATTCAATCCCGGTTCCTCGAATTAACACTGTAATGACCCAGAAATTCGACTAGTTAAATAATAATTTTTTCATAAGAATTATAATTGAAAATAAATTTTACACAAACTAAAACCTTATGATAACATTTATCCATAGCATTTTATAGGACTTGTAATAATATGCACTATAGCATTTATAGGAAATGCTATATTTATTCACACCCTAAGGCATGGACATGTGCCTATACACTTATCTCCATGCATGCTACCCTCTTTAGGGTGGAAACAAGTGTCCACACAATTGTCCCTAACCACATTTACCCATACCCCTTTATAAACTCACCTCTCCCTCTTATTCACTCATCCTCTCTTCCAAACTCTCCTAAACTATCTAACGTCTTCCATCTCCCTTAATTTTTTTTTCTTCCTCCCTATTTCGGCCATGGCCTCCACCCTCCTTCTCCATCTCCACCTACATCCCTAAGTTCTCCACACACGCCTCTAACCACCTCTAACCACCCTACTCCATAAGCTATGACCATCAATTTCTATAGGTCATATTTTCTTCAAATCATGAGTTTCTTTTCTTATATCGTTTATTTTTCCAATGGCTACAACTTTCATGCTGAATGCTTCTTCTAATTTTGAGCTTAGCTAGTCCAAAAATCATATCTTTTGAAGATCATATTTTTTGGCTTCATTTTATTGAACCCGAGAATACCTCCACTGTTTCGCCAAAGTCTCACTCAAAACTAAACCAAATTCGGTGATTCTTTATTAAAAATAAAAGATTTATTGAAAAGTTTTGGTTACAATCCTACATAAGTTTATTGGCTTATCCCATAATAATTGGTTTACTTGATATAGTTCATATAACCTTATCAAAATGCCAATACCTTATTCATTTACATCATCAAATACCTTATAGTCAATTTGTGAAATTAAATTATAGCGGCTCGGTAGAAATTCAATGCTCGAATTTTGACAATAATACCTAACCTGGTATAACTTGCCAAAACCCAAGTATCGAAACACCAAATAGTTAATAGAAAGAAATTTAGAGGATGAGAAAGGAAAAGAAAGAAATATTAGAATAGAAGAAAAAGAAAAAGGATCAAACTAACCAACACAACACAGTGTCTCACATCGCAGTGGAAATAATATAATATAGGAATAAACCTTTATAAAGAACTTTTATAGATACATACATTCATTATAGTACAATAGAACATCAATATATCTGGATAGTTATAACAACTTGTCCTCATACACAACACACAACAGAATAAATACTAAATATGTATCGTATGTCTGAACTCCTCTAGCATTTCTTTTGAAGTTCATAGCATCCTATCCTGAACATGTAAAACTCGGTCTGATCGAGCATTGCAAACACCACGGATCAGTCTAGTGAACCAGCGTAAGAAAATTCACTAAGTTTATAGGTATCATCCAACTGATTTAAAGTTAAAAATCTTTTTTGAAAGAAAAGGATAATCGTAAGACTAATCCACACACAAACACGAATGGTTTTTACCTTATGATAACCTAAAATATTTTGATATCAAATCTGGTGATATTATGATAGTGTCTGTATAAATAAATAACCATTTATCAGAACGCTTGCATCTCACGCTCCACACACTTAATATATATAATCAAAAGTCGTATGGCACTTATTGGAGAACGGATTCCAACTATGACAAGGTATGGAACCATCTTCTGATCGCGTACCTCAAGAGAGAAATACATTAGGGTTCAACAAGAACATCTTTCAATCCAGCCATACATGACCGACCACTCATTCAACTTGAGTGTACCGAGTATATTATCACCGACTGTTGGGCCCACATAACCTTTCCCCGAAGATACAGAAGTGACATTAGAACAAATAAAATTTTCTCTAGATGGTGATAATACAGCCTAATGAGAATGACCCACATAGCCATGCTGCTTGCCCGATTCCTGTCATTTTCTGGTTGATGGGGCTTGAGGCCAAGATTACCTTTCAAAGAACATCATAGTAACTTGGAATGCCGCATCGTCAGATCCATCAAATCACTAGTTGACATCCACAATAAACTCTGGGTGTTAAGCTAAAAGTTGCATTCTCCGCCACCAAACAAGGTATATTTGTAAAAATCAATGCATGTGATTCTTAGGAAATACTCTGTCAGACATTCATCCATACAAGTCATCTAAGAAAAGAATGAACTGAAGGCACCCTCCTACCGCATCCTATATAGAAATCACCCCAAAGATCAGTAGTGAGAAGTCCATGCAATCTATAGATTTCAACCACAACAGAATCACAGTTTATCTTCAGGAGTGACCTAGAGATTACAAGTAATTCTTCTGCTTTATGAAGATCTACTGGTCTTCAAATGCTCCATCTCGACCATCATTTGATATCTTCCATGTTTAAGTATTTGCTGGTTTGAAATGGTATTCGAATATAAATTCGATCCTGGTCTTTCCTTACCAACAATCGATAATAGACCAAATTTGATAGTCGGTTATTCAACTATCAAATAAACATCCATTCAACCATGAAAACAAACTGAATTCACTAGTTCGTTACACAACATCACTTGGCCTCTTTTATTAAAACTAGTTAACGAATGGCTAATTAGAACCTCTAAATCTTGCAATCTTAGGAACACAAAATTTTACTTCTTATTTTAATATAAGAGTATGCTCAAAGCCATTTTATTTTAATACTTAGAAAATATCATACAACTATATCAAAATTTTCATTTATATATATTCATTTGCAAAACATTTGCTAAAACCATTATTCATTGTCAAAAACTGGGAATAAAGTCCTTTTCATAAAAATATATGTTTACTAGCTAAATCAGTTCAATTTAACATTTGTAAACAATGTTTTGATTCCATTTCCAATATCATTGACCCTTTCTTTAGCATATTCATTTATATGCAATAAATCCTTCCCTAGCATATTCATTTTCATTCAAGAAATCCCTTTTCTTAGTATGTTCATTAACCAGTTTACCAGCATTTAACCCTTTACTGAACAATCTCTTTTATTACAGGAAAACCAAGTTTATAACCCTTTCTATATAATTCAACTTATATATGTATCCCTATTTATAACTTTACTTTTAGGAAAAACTTGACTTACAATTTCAATCGTTAAGTTCCAAGTCCATTTTCAAGTTCCATTACTAACCCACACAACCTATTTACAAAGTCCTTTTTAATTTATATTTCGAAATTAACTTTAGTTATATTTAATTGACTATATAAAAAGAAAATGTAAATTAAGCTTTGGGATTTATTATTAAAACAAAATCATAGTTTACCACTTAAGGGAATAAACTTTTCTTTAAATACTTTAAATGACTAATTCAATATATAAATAAAATCTTAAAACATTTCAGACTTGATTTAAAATCAATTTCAAAAATTTCTTATTATATCGACGGTATTAAAGAACTAACGACTGATAAAATACTAAACTATGAAATAAGGGTTTGTTTCATCCAATTTCACACTCAACCAAATATATCTATCATATATGATAAACATTATCAATATTAGTGAGGAATCCTGTTGGATTCCTCCAACTGTCTTTTCCTGCACCATAATTTCAATAATTCAACAGATATCATAATATACAAAATTTGAGAACTACTGGTGGGATTTAACAAGTAACGATGAGGAAACAAGTTGGATCCCTCCAACCTGTTTTTACCTACATCACAAACATGTCACCTCAAAATAAAATTATCCAATTAAATATACAGATATAATTTCCAACAGTCAACCAATAACAGCAATCCAAGCATCCATCTTAATTTAATATGTTTAATACTATAAACATGGCCAACAACGTAAATTACCTCGTTTGGTAATAATCATTGAGATAAAGATTTGACTTCAATTAAATTAAACGAACGTTTAATTTAACCAATCCATCCATTTCATATAAAAATATGTTCAGCACACATCAAACAATCATCAAACATAACACACAAACAAAAATCCCAACTTATATGAAATATAAATGGGCCAAACTGAGTGAGTTATGCTCACATTGATTCCATTCTCGCTTAGTAATTGGGTTTTAGTTAAATTAAACAAGCGTTTAACTTAACTAAAAATTCTAGTTGATTCCAGCTTTGTCCAAACTAGCTCCAAAATGTAGTGTTCGATAATACGATTCCGGTGTCGCTTATTTCATCAGATTCTGATAACATATGTGAGAGTTATAAATAATATAAGTTCATGGTTTAATTAATAACTAATTAAAAATTTACTAACTTAATTACTATGTTAACGAATAATTAGGCTAACATATTCTCCTTCATGCTCGCCTTGTTCCTTCGTACAGAATGAAACCACCAACATGCATGATTCCATCATCATGTTGTCATACCTCCCACTGTCGACCGGAGCACCATCCAACTTTACCAGAATGAGCGCGCAATCCTCCATGGCCAATGACCCGAATCCTGACACGCTTGGCCTCCCAGTTCGCCGCTGGTCCACCCAAAACCGCCAGCACTTCCTGGCCCTCAATCCGACCACCACAACATGCAGAACTCGATCATAGCCGTTCAGATTATAGTTCTCGATGAGCTTGATCATTTTGTAGTTGAAAGATTTTGAATTGGAGAACGGATTAGAAGATTTATCGAGGAAAAGGCGGAGAGATTCAAGGCGTTCGAAATGCAAGAGTGGAGGCTTTGCCTGGTAGACCACACAAAGAAGTTGACTCAAAAATAAGGTTTGAGCTGGTATAAATAAACAAATATATTATTATTTAATTATTTTAAGAAATTTACTTGTAAAACTTCTTTTTTAATTTCATAATGTGAATCGATAAGCATTTACACTGCGCATGATTATAAAATAAATCCAATTACTTGAAACTTGAAATGTACAATAATTAACCATTACAAATTTAATAAAATTAGTTTTGTTGAAATTCGAGTTCATTGGAAAATTGGTTATTCATAAGTTTCATATTGAATCGACAAAATATAAACGTTTAAATAAAAAACTATGCATTTACCATTCACACGATCAATCAATAAGTCCTATCGATATGAAAATTGAAATCCTATAATAACTTACTAATACGAATCCAATGGCACAAGTTTCATTGCACTCCAAGACTGTTTTTCAAAATGATATTTTACATGTAAAACAACGTTATTTTGGACATCCAATTACATGATCTCTGAAAATAACGAACTATATACATATCCTAACTCTAAACTTTAATACGAATTAAATAGAACTAGTCCCACATTTTAATTCGATCATTGGCTCGAGTTACTTACAAATTCCTATCAAATTAAATTAATTTCATTTAATTAATCATTTTGCAAAACAACTGCACGTTTATGGCTATGACGGTCACATATGATATGTAACACCCCGTGATTTTAAATATAAAATTGACGAATTAAGGAATACTTGATTTCAAATGTGAGAATTAAGGGAAACGTGTTGCGCCATTGCATTCACCTCGGAATTCTGCTTGAAATAGAGTCCGATTTTGCGTAAATCGGACTCAATATGAAGAAGATATTTTTAAATTAAATATTGCAGCAGAACATGAAAAAGAAGAATGAGAAAAGAATAATGTTTAGCATTGTTCTAAGTTTTGCAAGCAAAAGACTTAGTAGCTCATTTGGTTAGAACATGTAACTTGCATACAAGAGGTACAGTGTTCGATCCCCGCCAGCACCATATTTTTGTTTTAGGGGAATAGCTAAAAAGTGGCTTAGTGTGAACGCAGTTCAAAAAAGTGGTTTGGTGTGAAAATGGTTAATTGGGAAGATAGATGAAAAGAAATATATATATACATACATACATACATATATATATATATATATGTATGTATGTATGACGTGTACGCATCATGTGGCGCACATGGTGCCTTTTTTTGTTGGTCAAGGATTGTCTTTTTTACGTGGCCTTCTCTGATTGACTTTGTGACAAATTCTGAGGTGTTTGGGCTTATGTGTCATGCTATGATTGGCTGAGTGACACTTGTTTTAGTTGGATGGCTCTAATTGCTCCTAAAACAATCTAACGACTCACATAAGATTTAACTTTTATAAAAGCAACCATAATCCTCAAACCCTAAATCACACAAATTCATTCCAAGGAGACACCATGCCGTCCATAATCGTTCTAGTTTAGCCACCATTCCTTCTTTAACTTAAAAGCAAGATAGAAGCAAGAATCAAAATCAAATCTAAATCCAAATTAGAACAATAATTAGTCTACATCAAAGGCGAGCAATTCAGTTTCAAAATACAGATCCCAGAAAAAACAAGACTTTCTTTTGATTGTGAGTGCTATTTCTTTCACAATATAATTAATAAATTAATTATGATGGGTTATAATTGGATTATGAGAACATGTCTGTTGAAACATGTGATGTTATTGTCTGTTTGTGAACATATGACAGTTTTGTTGTTGTATGATTGGTAGATCTATTATACATGTTTAACTTGACTCATTTTATGCATGTTTACATATGTTAATTTGTGAATCATATGCAAGTTTATGTTATGTGAATCTTATGCAAATTTATGTGTTAAATCATATGTGAATCTTATGCAAGTTTGCGATGTTAAAACATATGTATGCAAGTTTAGGATGTTGAAACATATGTGAATCTTATGCAAGTTGGGATGTAAAACATATGTGAATCAAGTATATACATATGCTAGTTTGTATGCAAAAACATGTGACATTCATTTACATGTTTAGATCCATCTGCAAGTTTGTAGGAATCTATATGCAAGTTCACATTTTTATTAGATCTATATTTAGATCCAAGGCAGTAACATACTTATGTAAATTTATGACCATTTCCTATGCTAGTTTTGTATGTGAATCATATGATAGTTGGAATGTAAGTTTGTATGAAATTCATATGCAAGTCATAGGAAAACCGTATCCACATATGCAAGTTCATAATTACATGTTTAGATCTATACATTTAGATCCATGACAGTACATAGTTTATACAAATTTATGTTTTATGACTATTGCCTATGCAAGTGTTGATTATGCAAATTTATGTTAATATGAATCATAATCATGCCAGTTTTGATCCATGTTATGCTAGTTAGATCTATTTTGTGTGTTATGCAAGTTGTGATGTTTCCTTCCTTTTTATGAGTTAGACTATTTGCGAGTCTAACATATTTCACGTTCAACGTACGAACGACTTGGGGATAATGGGAAAATATTAAATTTTTCAAAATTGTGAATTGGCATAAAATGGCATAAAGGCATATAATTAATTTGAGACATTAATTGGCCTAATTTATATGCATAGTAATTATGAACATAATTTAACTGATAATTATGGACATGGATTAAAATTGGAAGTTATTGGCAATTTGAAATAGGGATATAAATTCAAATTGGGGTTGAATAATAATGTGTAATAATAAATGCCTAAGACACGAGGTTAGACTCGTTTGTGGTGTAAGACTGCCCGGACCCGCCCGGCAAATCCAGCAACCACAAACGGTAGTCTAACGTGAGAGGTCAAAGGCACAAATTAAATGAGTAATAAAGGCCTAAGACACGAGGTTAGAGTCGTTTGTGGTGTAAGACTGTCCGGACCCGCCGGGAAAATCCAGCAACCACAAACGCTAGTCTAATGTGAGAGGTCAAAGGCAAAAATTAAAAGATGCTTAGACACGAGGTTAAGTCTTGCTTGTGGTAGAAGTCTGCCCGGAACCGCCAGGCATATTCAGCGACCACAAGCAATCGACTTAATGTGTGGGGTCTATGCATTAATAATTAAAATGCTGATCAAAGACGAATATAAATGACATAAAGAAGTTTGGTTGAGTGAGTGATTCTCTGAGTAACAATCTGATGTTGATTTCGGTCTTCAGGGTTGATACTTAGGGAGTTATTCTCTTAACCAATGTATTTGTGAACTAAGATGTACTTAATCATAAATTAAGTAAAACATGGTAAGTGGATAGGGTTAAGACTAGCTTAACCAATAATATATAAATGGGTAGGGTTAAGACCAACTTAACCAATAACATATAAGTGGGTAGGGTTAAGACCAACTTAACCAATAATATATAAGTGGGTAGGGTTAAGACTAGCTAAACCAATAATTTGGTAAGTGGGAAGGGTTAAGGCCAGCTTTAACAATAATATATATTTTAATCTGATAAGTGGATAGGGTTAAGGCAAACTTAACCAATAATATGTATTGATCTGATAGGGTTAAGACAAACTTTACCAATAATATATATTGATTTGATAAGCGGATACGGTTAAGACAAGCTTAACCAATAACACGTGTTGATTTTTTTAGTGGATAACATGGGTAACATGTGGGATATAATTATAAACACTTAACCAAGTTGAAAACATGTAAGAAGACATGAATAAGAAGGGGTTAAGTGGGAAATTCTAGTGGGGACCAAGCATAGGTGGAAAGCTTGTGTGGGGACCCTTTTCAAACCAGTAACCCATTAAGTATCTTTGTGAGCTCGACCCAAGTCGAGGACGGGACACGCTTACTGGGTTTGACTGTAAGAGGTCAAAATGGGTTAGCGGTGGCAACGCAAGTCCAACAGGGTCATGTGCGTGCGTGGGCCCGGGCTGGTAGGTAAGACATTGTTGCATCGTGTAGATATAAGCCGTGCATCTTTAGTGGTATCGGGTTGCCACTTTGGGGAGTGATACACCCCACTGTGGGACCAGCACATGTATCTACGAGTTAGGGAGCCGATCGAATGAGGAAGGTAGTGGGTACGACTAGCGGAGATAGGAGCAGACGACACCTATGAAGACAACTAGGAGTATAACTACCATATTATGAATAAACATTATAATTAGAATGGGGAGGATAGTGGGTACAACTAGTGGAGATAGGGCCAGACGGCACCTATGAAGACAGCTAGGGTACACGAAACTACCATTATTATTGTTATTTTGTTCAGTGGGCGGGATCAACTTTTAGGGTGACTAGTAACGGTGCGGTGTAATTAGCACTGGTGTAGTATAGTAATTATCCTATAGTGATTAGGAGCGCAATTAACACCAAAATATTCCTCTGTTTGCTTTGTCTTGCCCACTTGCTTTACAGTCATTCCTTGTTTTACCAGTTTATGCCTTATCCTAATTACTTTAATAATTGTATTGTTATAGTTATGGTACTCGCCAGACTTCATGTCTGACCCCCTTTGTTTTCGCCTCTTTTCTTACTCCCCCCCCCCCAGGTTCTCAGGATGGGACTAGTACTAGCGGAGCTTTATTTGGATCTCTTTCTCTCTCTTTTGGAAGTGCTTGGATTGCTGAAAGTAAAGTTCAACTCATCTCTTTTATGGCTACTTGTGTCTGGGGTTATGCTTTTTTACTTTATGTACTCTGAAAACAATTTGTCAAGATGGATATTAAGTGTACTTGGTTTATGAAGTTGTTGTAATCAAACCTTTTCTCCACTGCAATAAAAGTTGTTTTAAAATTTTCAAGTACCAATATTTGTATCTGTCTTGTTATATTTTGTTCTATACACTAATAGCGCTCCATGGAAGTTAATGCATTCCCCTTTGTGAGTGACATTAATGGACGTGGGTGTTACACGTGGTATCAGACCTAAAGGTTATCAAAACAGATATGAATTTTGAAAAACTGTTTTTCAAAAGCATTTTGTAAAGAAATACTTTCAAAAATATGTTTTAAGGATAATATTTTTAAGAGAAAAGTTTGTTTGTTTTAAAAACATAACCCCCAAGGACCATATATCTTTCCTTCGATTCTCCGTTTTGAATCTCTTCCTCTTTCCTTTTTGAATTTCTTCCTCCATGCGTATAGACGCTTTTTCTAAGATATGTAAGAACTTCCGTACGATGGGCGGAAAACCACTTCATGGGACTGGGACGTCTGTCAAAACTAGAAGGAAGTGGAGGACTTGTTGGTACCTTTAAGATATATGACGGGAGGAAGGTTCAATTAGCTGCTTGGTTAATGAAGAACGAAGCCTCATTTGGTAGGAGGCCATGAACAGAGAATGTGCAGGAGAGACATGGAAAGGACACACGATAAAGTAGATCTAAAGAAAGGCGATAAGGATAACAAGGGGCCAAGAGAAAAGGAAGGGCCACACTTGTGAAATACCTGACTACTTAAATAAAGACTAGTTGTTATCATTACAGGACATCTTATTAGGATCGTCCAAAGAAGCAAAAGGCAAAGGTAAGGACAAGGCACAGGATCTTCTGGAGGGCAGACGTGTTCCCTCATGACTGGCATACCTGATAGAGGTAGAAATATATCTTGGTTGGAAATTTGGTTTTTCTTTTTGATCATCCTGTTCGAACCTTGTTTGAATTCTGGCGCTTCACACTCGTTTGTATCTGCTTCGTTAGTTGAAACACTGCACCTAAATACTAGTCTAGTTACGGATCCCATAGTAGTCTCAAATCCTATTGGTGGGTAAGCTCATCTTTCTATGATTTGTCGGGATTTGAGAGTGTCTATCTTTGGCGTTGGGTTTGAATGCAACGCCTTCATTCTTGGCTTCATGGGCTACGACTTGATTCTAGGCATGGATTGGCTAGCTAGATACGGTGCCATCCTAGATTATGAAAGAAGGGCAGTTAGATTGTTGACTCGTTGTGGAAAGACCCTCGATATTTCTTGTGACCATAGAGGTCCGGTAATGCTTAGCTACCTAGGATCCCTTGACGCATCCAATGATGATTTGGAATCTGTTCGTGTGGTTCGTGAATATAGTGACGTCTTCGATGAAGTTCGAGGTTTACCCGTGAGGCGCGAGATAGACTTTCGAATATACCTAGTAAATAATGCAAAGCCAGTTGCATTACCAGTGCGCCACATGGCTCCAAGAGAGAGAAGAGAACTCAATAAGCAAGTGAAAGAGTTGCTTGAGAAGGGGTTCATAAGAAGAAGTATTTCGGAGTGGGGTGCTCCAGTGATTTTTGCTATGAAAGCTGATGGTTCACTTAGGTTGTGCGTGGACTATAGAGAGCTGAATAAGCTAACAAAGAAGAATAGACACCCATTGCCAAGGATAGATGATTTATTCGATCAGTTGGTAGGTGCTTCGGTTTTCTCGCAACTGGATTTGGCTACAGGATTTCATCAGCTAAGGGTGGCTGATGATAGCATAGATAAGACTGCATTTAGAACTCCTTATAGTTTCTACGAGTGGCTCGTCATGCCTTTTGGTTTGACGAATGCACCCGTATACTTCATTGAATTAATGAGTAGGATGTTTCTAAACAAGTTTGTGGTAGTCTTCGTGAACGATATCTTGATTTTCTCTAGAAGCGAAGAAGAATACGCCCTACATCTTAGGGAAGTCTTAGAGACCCTACGAGTGCATCAAAGCTAAGTTCTCCAAGTACCATTTTTGGAGAAAAGAAGTGAGGTTCTTAGGATACGTGGTCTCCAAGGAAGGGATAGCTGTGTATCCCGCAAAGGTGGTGGAAATCCAAGATTGGAAAATTCCAACAGAAGTAAGAAGCTTTCTAAGGATAGCTGGTTATTTGGTTAACAAAGAAGAACTCGACTTTTGCTGGGGATGTTGATTGTGACGATGCTTTCCAGCATTTGAAGAGGACGCTGACGACAGCTCCAGTTTTAGTCTTGCCAGATGGAAGTAAGCCATTCACAGTGTATACCAGTGCTTGCGGGATAGGGCTTGGAGCAGTTTTCGGTGCAGGAGGAAAAGGTGATATGCAAAAGGCGGCAAGTACGAGTATCGCTTATCACCCACAGACGGGTGAACGGACAGAAAGGGGTGAACAAAATCCTTGAAGATCTTTTGTGGTTATGTATCCTAGATTTTGGAAGGACATGAGCAGAGGCAACTAGCTTAGTGATGTTCATGACATGTTTTCATGTATCATATTTGCGGAAGTGTTACAAGATACCGCGGAAGTAGTGGAGCCGAACATGCTTAGAGAAGTGGAAGTAGATGGAGATGCCACGATTAAATGAGCTCCTGCATGCATCCTTGGGTCGGAGGTATAAGAGCTATGCAACAAAAAGGTCAAGTTGGTCAAAGTGCAATGGGGAGATGATCAAAGAGACGCGACTTGGGAGACGGAAGACAAGATGCGTACGCTGTACCCTTTCCTTTTTGAGGGTATGTTTTAACTTCTCCTTTTTCTACCGCTTTGTTGATACTTGTCCTATCATTTAGTATTATCTTTGCGATGACATCTTCGATCTTTAGTTAGGAAGAACCCTATGGTTGTAAACATGTGTTTGAGACATGTTATGTTTGGTGGATGCAAATGGATGCAAGTGGTTGCTAGTGGTTGCTCGTGGATGCATGTACACACACATTAGGCGCTAGATCTGCTCAATCACCTTCGTGTTGCAAATAAATGTGTGTGCATATTTAAATTAATGGATGTATAATGGTTGAGTTATCACATGGATGCTGCATTTTGATGAATGGTTGTGCACACATGTAGGAATAATATGTATCGATAGGATTCTTTCGCATACATAATGGACGCATGGCACTATCATGATTTGCATTAAGGAGGTCAACTGAATCAGTAGACCGCCTGATTTTGCGTTAGATAAGGAACATATACACGCACTTTTTGCATATGTTCATACAACATTAGAATTCTTGTAAGGACAATGGATGCCTGTGGTTGATGGTTGAGTAGATGGATGATTGGATGTTAGGATATGCATTCTTCTTAACTTGGAGATTTCGGGGGCGAAATCCTTTAAGGAGGGGAGAATGTAACACCCCATGATTTTAAATATTAAAATTAACGAATTAAGGAATACTTAATTTCAAATGTGGGAATTAAGGGAAATGGGTTGCGCCATTGCGTTCACCTCGGAATTCTGCTTGAGATAGAATCCGAGTTTGCGTAAATCGGACTCCGTATGAAGAAGATATTTTTATATTAAATATTGCAGCAAAACATGAAAAAGAAGAATGAGAAAAGAATAATGTTTAGCATTGTTCTAAGTTTTGTAAGCAAAAGACTTAGTAGCTCATTTGGTTAGAACATGTGACTTGCATACAAGAGGTACAGAGTTCGATCCCCGCCAGTGCCATATTTTTTTTTTAGGGGAATGACTAAAAAGTGGCTTAGTGTGAACGCAGTTCAAAAAAGTGGTTTGGTGTGAAAATGGTTAATTGGGAAGATAGATAAAAATAAATAAATAAATATATATATATATAGAATATATATACACACACACACACATATATATATATATATATATGACTTGTACGCATCATGTGGCGCACTTGGCGCATTTTTTTGTTGGTCAAGGATTGTCTTTTTTACGTGGCCTTCTCAAATTGGCTTTGTGACAAATTATGAGGTGTTAGGGCTTATGTGTCATGCTATGATTGGCTGAGTGACACTTGCTTTAGTTGGATGGCTCTAATTGCTCCTAAAACAATCTAACGGCTCACATAAGATTTAACTTCTATAAAAGCAACCATAATCCTCAAACCCTAAATCACACAAATTCATTCCAAGGAGCCACCATGTTGTCCATGATCGTTCTAGTTTAGCCACCATTCCTTCTTTAACTTAAATGAAAGATAGAAGCAAGAATCAAAATCAAATCTAAATCCAAATTAGAATAACAATTAGTCTACATCAAATGCGAGCAATTCAGTTTCAGAATACAGATCCCAGAAAAAACAAGACTGTTCTTTTGATTGTGAGTGCCATTTCTTTCACAGTATAATTAATAAATTAATTATGATGGGTTGTAATTGGACTATGAGAACATGTCTGTTGAAACATGTGATGTTATTGTCTGTTTGTGAACATATGACAGTTTTGTTGTTGTATGATTGGTAGATCTATCATACATGTTTAACTTGATTCATTTTATGCAAGTTTACATATGTTAATTTGTGAATCATATGCATGTTTATGTTATGTGAATCTTATGCAAATTTATGTGTTAAATCATATGCGAATCTTATGCAAGTTTGCGATGTTAAAACATATGTATGGAAGTTTAGGTTGTTGAAACATATATGAATCTTATGCAAGTTGGGATGTAAAACATATGTGAATCAAGTATATACATATGCTAGTTTGTATGCAAAAACATGTGACATTAATTTACATGTTTAGATCCATATAAAAGTTTGTAGGAATCTATATGCAAGTTCACATTTTTATTAGATCTATATTTAGATCCAAGGCAGTAACATACTTATGTAAATTTATGACCATTTCCTATGCTAGTTTTGTATGTGAATCATATGATAGTTGGAATGTAAGTTTGTATGAAATTCATATGCAAGTCATAGGAAAACCATATCCATATATGCAAGTTCATAATTACATGTTTAGATCTATACATTTAGGTTCATGACAGTACATAGTTTATACAAGTTTATGTTTTATGACTATTGCCTATGCAAATGTTGATTATGCAAATTTATGTTAATATGAATCATAATCATGCCAGTTTTGATCCATGTTATGCTAGTTAGATCTATTTTGTGTGTTATGCAAGTTGTGATGTTTCCTTCCTTTTATGAGTTAGACTATTTGCGAGTCTAACATATTTCACGTTCAACGTACGAACAACGTGGGGATAATGGGGAAATATTAAATTTTGCAAAATTGTGAATTGGCATAAAATGACATAAAGGCATATAATTAATTTGAGACATTAATTGGCCTAATTTATGTGCATAGTAATTATGGACATAATTTAAGTGACAATTATGGACATGTATTAAAATTGGAAGTTATTGGCAATTTGAAATAGGGATATAAATTCAAATTGGGGTTGAACAATAATGTGTAATAATAAATGCTTAATACATTAGGTTACACTCGTTTGTGGTGTAAGACTGTCTGGACCCGCCCAGCAAATCCAGCAACCACAAATGGTAGTCTAATGTGAGAGGTCAAAGGCACAAATTAAATGAGTAATAAAGACATAAGACACGAGGTTAGACTCGTTTGTGGTGTAAGACTGCCCGGACCCGACCGGCAAATCCAGCAACCACAAACGATAGTCTAATGTGTGAGGTCAAAGGCAGAAATTAAAAGATGCTTAGACACGAGGTTAAGTCTTGCTTGTAGTAGAAGTCTGCCCGGAACCGCCCGATATATCCAGCGGCCACAAGCAATCGACTTAATGTGAGGGGTCTGTGCATTAATAATTAATTAATGCTGATCAAAGATGAATATAAATGACATGCAGAAGTTTGGTTGAGTGAGTGATTCTCTAAGTAACAATCTGATGTTGATTTCGGTCCTCGGGGTTGGTACTTAGGGAGTTATTCTCTTAACCAATGTAACTGTGTACTGAGATGTACTTAATCATAAATTAAGTAAAACATGGTAAGTGGATAGGGTTAAGACCATCTTAACCAATAATATATAAGCGGGTAGGGTTAAGACCATCTTAATCAATAATATATAAGTGGGTAGGGTTAAGACCAGCTTAACCAATAATATATAAGTGGGTAGGGTTAAGACCAGCTTAACCAATAATTTGGTAAGTGGGAAGGGTTAAGACCAACTTAACCAATTTTTTTTTAAATAACCAATAATATATATATATATATATATATATATATATATATATTAATCTGGCAAGTGGATAGGGTTTAGACAAACTTAACCAATAATATGTGTTAATCTGATAGGGTTAAGACAAACTTAACCAATAATACATATTGATTTGATAAGCGGATTGGTTTAAGACAAGCTTAACCAATAACACATGTTGATTTGTTTTGTGGATAACATGGGTAACATGTGGGATATAATTATAAACACTTAACCAAGTTGAAAACATGTAAGAAGACATGAATAAGGAGGGGTTAAGTGGGAAATTCTAGTGGGGACCAAGCATAGATGGAAAGCTTGTGTGGGGACCCTTTTCAAACCAGTAACCCATTAAGTATCTTTGTGAGCTCGACCCAAGTCGAGGACGGGACACGCTTACTGGGTTTGATTGTAAGAGGTCAAAACGGGTTAGCGGTAGCAACGCAAGTCCAACGGGGTCATGTGCGTGCGTGGGCCCGGGCGGGTAGGTAAGACGTTGTTGCATAGTGTAGATATAAGCCGTGCATCTTTAGTGGTATCGGGTTGCCACTTTGGGGAGTGATACACCCCACTGTGGGACCAACACGGGTATCTACGAGTTAGGGGGCTGATCAAATGAGGAAGGTAGTGGGTACGACTAGCGGAGATAGGAGCAGATGGCACCTATCAAGACAGCTTAGAGTATAACTACCAAATTATGAATAAACATTGTAATTAGAATGGGGAGGGTAGTGGGTACAACTAGTGGAGATAGGGGTAGATGGCACCTATGAAGACAGCTAGGGGTACACGAAACTACCATTATTATTATTATTATTTTGTTCAGTGGGTGGGATCAACTTTTAGGGTGACTGGTAATTGAGCGGTGTAATTAGCATTGGTGCAGTATAGTAATTATCCTATAGTGATTAGGAGCGTCATTAACGCCAAAATATTCCTCTGTTTGCTTTGTCTTGCCCACTTGCTTCACAGTCATTCCTTGTTTTACCAATTTATGCCTTATCCTAATTACTTTAATAATTGTATTTTTAAAGTTATGGTACTCGCCAGACTTCATGTCTGACCCCCTTTGTTTTCGCCTCTTTTCTTCCTCCCCCCCCCAGGTTCTTAGGGTGGGACTAGTACTAGCGGAGCTTGATTTGGATCTCTTTCTCTCTCTTTTGGAAGTGCTTGGATTGCTGAAAGTAAAGTTCAGCTCATCTCTTTTATGGCTACTTGTGTCTGGGGTTATGCTTTTTACTTTATCTACTCTGAAAACAATTTGTCAAGATGGATATTAGGTGTACTTGGTTTATGAAGTTGTTGTAATCAAACCTTTTCTCCGCTGCAATAAAAGTTGTTTTAAAAATTTCAGGTACAATATTTGTATCTGTCTTGTTATATTATGTTCTATACACTAATAACGCTCCACGAAAGTTAATGCATTCCCTTTGTGAGTGACATTAATGGACGTGGGGTGTTACATGATATCGAATAGCCATAAAATTTATTTTCATATAATAATTTAACATTACGGATCCAATGAAACCGGTTTCATTGAAATCCATGAATACTTCAAAATTGGCTATTTTTAACTTGATTAAAATAGTATAAATTTTCATTTTCACCAAATCAAAATTAAACTAAACTTTTAAAACTTTATCATCTTTCATTATATTCCAATAGCATATATAACTATTTAAAAACCATTTTGATCCTTACTAAATTCCAGGCTATAACGTTATTCAATTTATTAAAAACCCTTTTGTTCTATTTAATAAATCGTTATGGTTTATAAACGATTTCATAGCGACTTTCTAAAAATTTGATTTGGACATAACTTATTATCTATAATATGAAATTTTGTTTTTTCTCTTTCAATAAAAAATTAAATCAAATAGATACAGACGATTCTTGTTTCAAAGAATTCCGACTTATATTGGATTATGTATATTCAATTGAGGTTTAAAACATAAAACTATGAACTACCGCGACGTTACGAGCTCGTTTTCTACTTAAATATAAATTATACTGTTAGACCAAAAATTGGCACTAACACCCAAATGCTATGTGAAATCCTTACAGTCGCAAATCACAGAGAATAAATGCAGAAAAAGCAGTAAAATAATAGGAGACACACAAGATTTTTATAGTGGTTCGGCTCAATCCAAGCCTACGTCCACTTTATAGTTTCTTAAATCCTAAGAAAACTATTACAATGCTGTTTGATTGCGGTTTATACACGAAATCCTCGTGTTTACAATATGAAAGAGGAGATTAGAGGTTTAATTATACACGATAACCTCGTGTTAAAGTGATTAGAGTCGGCCTCCTTGTTGTTGCGAAGCAATGGTGGAAGCCAATGTGAGTGAGAGCCGAAAAAGCTCCTCTGAAATGACCATATGATGGTGTATTTATAGGCGTAGAGAAGCTGCTGGGAGTCCTGAATCGGATCGGATCGGAGGGGCACGTGGCATGTGGAGAGGCCATCTCGGAGATAGTGGAGAACGTGGTCTTCAGATCGTGCTAGGACAGGTGTAAGCCGATCCAGATTAATAGGAAGTAGTTACTCCTTGAGAATAGGTCAAAGTTGAGGTGTAGCAGCAGGTCGAAGCGGTTCGGTTCGGGTCCTCTTCCTTCCGAACCGATCCGGAGCATTCCAACAGAAGGCGAGACGTGTTGCTATACATCTGGCGCAAGGCGGGTCGGTTCGGACTTCCGATCCGAACCGAGTTGGAGTCTTCGATCCGAAGAGTGGAAGCACTTCAGTGCTGTGTGTAAGGTGGGTCGAGTTCGGATGATCCGATCTGAACCGAGGTGAGCTGGAATCCAAGTCTGAGCATCTTCGAAGTGTGGAGTTGGAGCGGGTCCGATCCGATCCGGGAGGTCAAGCCAATTTCCAAATTCCAAGTTTCCGGTTCTGTATGCGTTCACGGAAACGGGCATAACTTTCAAACTGTAAGTCCGATTGAGCTGAACCAAAGCTCAAACTGAAGCTAATTCAGATAGCTACAAGAGTTATAGAGCTCAGCTCCGTAATCGCTGTTTTCGGGCCCAGAAAATGTCATCTTTTAGGAGTTTCGGGTCATTCTTTGTTTGTGATGTGATTCCCAACACTTGAGCGTATTGTTGAGAAGAGATTCCATGTGTGACTGCTTTGACTAAAAAGCGGGTCAACATTTTGCCCCCAGAACATATCTTGCTGGTTGAAGGACGATGTGTTCTGGATAATCCAAGGCCACGCCGGGCCTGCCAGCTGCAAGGATAATCCATACCTGCGAAGAAAAGAGAGCAGAAAGGTGTGTCAAATCCTGACAAAACTAATTACACTTTCGAGCATAAACCATGCTTGGGCGTTTGTTTGAGCATAAACCATACTCGAGGAATGTTCGAATCATCCTGCCAAAACCTGGCAAGGGACCTAACCTTCCTGGTATAAGCCATACCAGGAAGTTCAAACTGAGCATAAGCCATACTCGAGTTTTATTGAGTTCATTTGCCAAATCCTGACAAAACAATAAGCCGTCCCAAAGTATAGTCCATACTTAAGAATCCTAGTGAGTACAATCCATACTCACGTCGGGATAGAGCTATGCTTGCCAAAACCTGACAAGACAGTCTATCCCTAGGCATAATCCATGCCTAGGGGTCCGAGATAAGTATAAGCCATACTTTAGTTGAGATTGAGAATCCTGCCACAACCTGACAAGATACTTAAATTGCCAAACATAATCCATGCTCGGAAAGTTCTTCCTTATTCAATTCAAAGTACAAAACCAAAGCAAATCCTGATTGGTTTGTCATTGAGTGCAGAGCACGATTTGGAGCTAAATCCTAACCCCGAATGTGTGTACTCCGATTTAGCCAATCGGAAAACCTAAAGAAAGCAAAGAGACATATCTTAAATCCTTAGAAATGCTGAAAACGTAGAGTGATCCAATCTAGATCAGTTGATGATGAGCCGATGGGAGCTCGTTCCAGGGTCATTCCCTCTTCGGGGAGCAGGTGATAGCAGCGCGGGTGCAGGCGCTGTAGGTTGTTTCACATATTCGGGTAGCTCTCCACGTCTAACCCGTTCCTCAATTAAGTCTCGCAAGTGCCTACAGTCATTTGTGTCATGACCGTCCATATCATGAAATATGCAATGTCTTCCAGAGTGACGTTCTCTTTGGGATGGCTCCCGCCTGGGAGGCTTTGGATAGGAGACGTCACCGTTTGTGTTCATGTAGATGTCGGTCAGCGACGAGTTGAGCTCAGTGTATTTTTCATATCTGGGCCCTCTCCGGGGCTGAGCGTTGCGGTCATTCTTGACAGCAGCTTTCCCTTTGCCTTTACCAGAATCAGACGGTTCTCCGTCTTTGAGCATGTCAACATCGAGAATTTTCTTTTCGGATGTTGCGTCTTCTTCACGCAAAAACCTATCCGATTCAAGATAGAATTCACTGAGATTCCTTGGTGGGTCTCGGTACAAGGATTTTTTGAACTCCGAGTTGTCTAGAACACCTGATACTGCCGCCATCAATACCATATATGGCTCAGGTCGATCAACTGATGCTGCTGCAACGTTGAACCTTTCCAGAAATGATCGCAGAGTTTCTTTAGGCCTATGCTTGATTGTAGTGAGCGACATTACATTCTTGGGTCGAGCGATGTGGACCCGAAATTGTTCAATAAAGCGAGCGACCAACATGTTCCAGCTGTTGATCGATTCAGATTCCAGCTGCCGAAACCACATAGCAGCAATATCAGTCAAAAAGAGAGGAAAGCATTTAGCCATGACGTTTTCCGACGCCGGTTGAACTTCCATATGCCGTTTATAGCGCATTAGGTGCACGATAGGATCTGCCCTGCCGTTGTAGGGTTCCAGTTGTGGAAGTTTGAAATCTGGAGGATTGCGGAAATTCCTGATTTCCTATGTGAATGGATTGTGATTGACATCATCCATGTCATTCTGATAAATGCGACCTCTCGAAAGGCGTTCAATAAGGCTGGCGAGCCGATCGCCTTCAAAGAGCTGTTGCAAGTTGACAAGTCCAGAGCTGGTGCCCCCAGCATTAAGTTCAGAAGTGTGTGGAAGAGTATAAGGAGTTTGGCAGGTCACCCGGTTCGGTTCGGAGGTACCCCCTTGCTGCGGCTCGGAGGAACGAGGGAGGTTATGGAGAGGTGCACGGTTCGGATCGGATGTGCCGATCCGATCAGGTTCTCCTGTTCCGAACCGGGGAGCTTGATGCTGAGGCTGTGTGGAATTACCGATCCGAACCGGTGCGGAGGTAGGTCGTGCTGGAACGAAGTCTTGATTTCCAGAAGGGAGGCTGCGGCCCCCAAGCTCATGTAAGGTGGCGGTTCGAATCGGATCCGAACCGATCTGGTGAGGATTCCCCCCCATTTCCATCTACGCTTGATTCAAGTTTTGGCCCTCGGATCGGATCCGAACCGATCCGGTTTGCAGCTGCTGCTGGGGCTATTTCCGTGCTATTTCCAGCGAGTTGTGTGTTGCCACTTGGCCTACCTTCCATCCGAGCGAAGAATTGGTCGATCATCTCCTGTTGTTTGCGGAGGAGATCATCTTGCCTAGCCATCTGGGTTCTCAATTCATTGAGAACGCCATCCATCTCTTCTCGGGTTAAGTATGCTGATGGATTTTCATGAGAGAAAGCCTCCTGGCTTGCCTCGTTCCTTGTGCCTTCAATGCCGACATCCTCAGCCCGAGAGAAGGTTCCGTCTTTCTTTCGCTTGACCATTGATCCAATAGCCAAATAATCCGCTTCCGTTCAAGCTAGTAGAAGAAGTTGTATCGTGTGCCCCCCTACCTGGCGCGCCAAAATGTTAGTCCATAAATTGGCACTAACACCCAAATGCTATGTGAAATCCTTATAGTCGCAAATCACAGAGAATAGATACAGAAAAAGCAGTAAAATAATAGGATACACACGAGATTTTTATAGTGGTTCGGCTCAATCCAAGCCTACGTCCACTTTATAGTTTCTTAAATCCTAAGAAAACTATTACAATGCTATTTGATTGCGGTTTATACACGAAATCCTCGTGTTTACAATATGAAAGAGGAGATAAGAGGTTGAATTATACACGATAACCTCGTGTTAAAGTGATTAGAGTCGGCCTCCTTGTTGTTGCGAAGCAATGGTGGAAGCCAATGTGAGTGAGAGCCGAAAAAGCTCCTCTGAAATGACCATATGATGGTGTATTTATAGGCGTAGAGAAGCTGCTGGGAGTCCTGAATCGGATCGGATCGGAGGGGCACGTGGCATGTGGAGAGGCCATCTCGGAGATAGTGGAGAACGTGGTCTTCAGATCGTGCTAGGACAGGTGTAAGCCGATCCAGATTAATAGGAAGTAGTTACTCCTTGAGAATAGGTCAAAGTTGAGGTGTAGCAGCAGGTCGAAGCGGTTCGGTTCGGGTCCTCTTCCTTCCGAACCGATCCGGAGCATTCCAACCGAAGGCGAGACGTGTTGCTATACATCAGGCGCAAGGCGGGTCGGTTCGGACTTCCGATCCGAACCGAGTTGGTGTCTTCGATCCGAAGAGTGGAAGCACTTCAGTGCAGTGTGTAAGGCGGGTCGGGTTCGGATGATCCGATCCGAACCGAGGTGAGCTGGGATCCAAGTCTGAGCATCTTCGAAGTGTGGAGTCGAAGCGGGTCCGATCCGATCCGGGAGGTCAAGCCAATTTCCAAATTCCAAGTTCCCGGTTCTGTATGCGTTCACGGAAACGGGCATAACTTTCAAACTGTAAGTCCGATTGAGCTGAACCAAAGCTCAAACTGAAGCTAATTCAGAGAGCTACAAGAGTTATAGAGCTCAGCTCCGTAATCGCTGTTTTCGGGCCCAGAAAATGTCATCTTTTAGGAGTTTCGGGTCATTCTTTGTTTGTGATGTGATTCCCAACACTTGAGCGTATTGTTGAGAAGAGATTCCATGTGTGACTGCTTTGACTAAAAAGCGGGTCAACATATACATTCAAACTTCATTTAATAAATGAATTCCTTATTATAATTCAAATTTAATAATTAAACCCAAAAAATTTAAATGTTCAAACTTAATGATTAAAAATATGCGTCGTTATATTTCTTCCCCCTTAAAAAAATTTCGTTCCCGAAATTACTAAGGAAGAAAAAATGGTACAAACCCATTAATTTTTCAAAAATCAACTTGGTTAAAATCTTTCATTCTATTTTCTGAACTTTTTGTTTTAGCAGACCCAATTAGTTTTAAATCAAAAAATCAATTCATTTTTGTTAACAAATATTTTGAAAAAAATTCTAATACCTTAAATTTTCGAAAAAATTTGGCAGAGTTTCCCCTGTATAGAGGGAATTCTATGATATCGCAGAAACAACAGATGTATATACATCAACCCACACGGTCGGAAAGCACAATTCAAATACCAGATTTATATTTATGCATAGGCGTACCTTATATAAGCGCTTATTAAGGATACATGCTCAAATTATATGTGATATATGCAACCAAAATCAATCCTCATAGCCTTTTGGTACCTATACTTAACTCAAATTACCATGTAAGTTACAAACACATGAAATTTTTAGTTAACATTTCATTGATCAACAAGTGTAACTATACAAATTTTCAAAACTAAACATGTAGCATTACTCATTTAGAAGGTATATGCAAATACAGGGATAAATCATTTAGTTTCAGTTCATAAGCGGTTCCATTCAAATTCATTCCACTGGAATTCATCTCCTTAACTTTCAATTCATTCAACTTTTTGTTGAATCGTTGATGAACCCAGCTAACATACAATTGACAAACAATGCACAACCAACTTAACCCAATCATTCAATTATTTATTAAGTTCAGTTGGTTAATATCTGATTGATTTCCATATAATTATTATTTATTTAGTTTCCAAATCCTAAATCTATTTTAATTAATTTCATTAACTTACACAAATAGAAATTTGATTTTTAATTCAATGAGGTTCTAGTTTAACTCAAGTTAAATTTCCATTTCATATGATTCATTTTAATTCTATATTAAAATTCTCATTTATCAATTTCATATGTGAAATCTCCTTCTGCTATATTTAACCATTCCAATTTTATAATTCAATTTGAATTCCATTCAAATCAATCAAAAAAAAATCAACACTACCACAAATTGAGAAAATTAAATTGTATAAAATATAATTTGGGAAAATTATTTTTTTACCCTCTTCTTAAAAATATACTAGGCAAAAAAATAAAATTATATTCAATTACAAACAGCGCTCTCATATATACACTCAAACTCAACCCGGGGTATTACTAAACCCATCTTTATTCAGTTATGCCACGGAGACAAGGTTATCAATTAACAATTATCTTTAATACCAAATGTAGCGACCCGATAGAAATTCGTTGCTCGAATTTCGACAATAATACCTAATCACGTATTACTTACGAAAACCTAAGTATCGAAACACCAGATAGTTAATAGAAAGAAAACTAGAGGATGAGAAAAGGAAAGGGAAAAAATATTAGAATAAAAGAAAAAGAAGAAGAATCAAACTAACCAACACAACACGAAGTCCCACATCATAGTGGATATAAATATAATATGGGAATAAATATTTAAAAAGAACTTGTGTAGATACTTACATTCATTATAGTATAACAGACCACCAATATATCTCGATAGTTAAAACAGTCGACCCTTATACACAACACACAGCGGAATAAGTACTAAATGCATATCATACGTCTGAACTCCTCTAGCATGTCTTTTGAAATTCATAGCATCCTATCCTGAACCTGTAAAGCTCGGTCTAACCCGAGCATTGCAAACGATACAGATCAGTTTGGTGAACCAACGTGAGAAAACTCACCAAGTTTATAGGTATCGTCCAACTGATTTAAAGTTAAAAACCTTTTTTGAAAGAAAAGGATAAACGTAAGACCAGTACATACAAAAGCACATATTGTTTTTACCATACGATAACCAAAACATGTTTGATGTCAAATCTAGTGATATTATGATAGTGTCTATATCAAATAAATGACCATCTAGCAGAACGCTTGCATCTCATGCTCCATACACGTAGTCTACATAGCCGGTCCTAAAGTCTAGAATGCCCAGTGCAAATTTTCTAATTATGCCCCATGCTATGGAAAATTGCTCAACCCTGAAACTGCCACCGAGTATGGTGGTCGGGTCTCGTAATTATTCTCTTTCTACATAATTTTTTGGTGCCTTTTTTAAATAAAATTATCTTCCAACATAATTAATTACCAAACTTGTTTCAAATAATTCGACACAAAATTTTCAACCTATATTCATCCGTAAAATTTGATACATTAAAAATAATAATGATCTCAATGGATTAAAAAAAATCTGTTAAAACAGTAATACACAGCCCAAGAAAACATGTTAAATTATGTATCAAGAAAAATCCTTAGAAACAAAGATCAAATGGACATATGCATGTAAAACAATACCTCTGAAGAGAGCTGTTTCTCAAAACAGAAGCCATCTTCTCAATTTAAAACTTCCGCAGACCCTAAGCTCCAGGAAGGCAGAAGATTGAAAGGACCAAGATGGGTCATCTCAACATACCTTATTATCCATCTACATCATCAAAATGCGAGCCCATTTGTCCTACTGCTGCATAGTAGAAGAAGTGCTGGCTGAATAGGAGAGAACTGGAATAAATCAAAGAAAGCAAAAAGAAATCATAAAATTTTGATATGAAAGAAGCAAAAAGAATTCCAAAAATCTGACAATTGGAATAATTACTGTATCTAATCTGATAGATTTCGATAAGAAATCCGAAAATCTGATAACTGGAATCATTACCTTTTGTTTTCAGATTTCTTTTTTGCTTCTTTCTACTGGATTTCTTTTCGCTTCTATCTGCCAGATTTCAATTTTGTTTCTGGATTTCAATTTTCTTCTATCTGCCGGATTTTGATGAGAAATCCGAAAATTTGAGAACTGGAATAATTACTGTATGCGACAAAATTTTGATGCCCCTTTATTTTTTATCCCCTGTGCTTGGGCACCGTTCGCACCATGCCAGAACCGGCCTTGGCGGTCTATACAATCAAAAACCGCACGGCGCTTACTGGAGAATGGATTCCAACTATGACAAGGTATGAGACCAACTTACGATAGTGTACCTGTAGAGACCGATGGACTAGGGTTCTACAAGAACATCTTGTAACCCGACCACACATGACCGACCACTCACTCAACTTGAGTGTACCAGGTATATTATCACCAACAGTTGGCCCCATGTAACTGTTTCCCGAAGATACAGATGTTACAGAAGAACAAATGAGAATTTCTCTAGATGGCTATAATACACCCTAATGGGAATGAACCACATAACCATGCTGCCTGCCCGATTTTGGTCATTTTATGGTTGGTGAGGCTTGAGATCACGATTACCTTTTAGAGAACATCATAATAACTTCGAACGACACAATGTCAGATCCATCAAATCACTAGTTGACGTCGACAAATATACGTTACATCTTAAGCTAAAAGAAGTTGCCTTCTCTAGCGCCAAACTTGGTATATTTGTAAAAATCAATGTATGTGACTCTTAGGAAATTCTCTGTTAGGCATTCATCCATACAAGTCATCCAAGAACAAGGTGAACCAAAGGCACCCTCCTACCATATCCTATATAGAAATCAACCCAAGGATTAGTAGCAAGAAGTTCTTGCAATTCGTAGATTTGAACCACGATAGAATCACAGTTTACCTCTAGGAGCGACCTAGAGATTATAAGTAATTCTTCCATTTTATGAAGATCCACAGGTCTTCAAATGCTCTACTCGACCATAATCTGATATCTTCCACGTTTACGTATTTGCTGGTTTGGAACGGTATTTAAATATAAATTCAATCCTGGTCTTTTTGTACCAACAATGAATAATAGGCCAGATTTAATAGTCAGTGATTTAACTATTAAATAAACAACCATTCAACCATGAAAATAAAAGAATTCACTGATTCGGTACACAATGTCACCTGGCCTCTTTAATTAAAACTAATTAAGAATGATTAATTAAATTTTCTAAATCTTGCAATGTTAGGAACACAACATTTTACTTCTTATTTTAATATATGAGTATTTTCAAATCTATTTTATTTTAATACTTAGAAAATATCTTATAACCATATCAAATTTTCATTTATTAATATCATTTGCAAAACATTTGCTAAAACCATTATTCATTGTCAAAAACTAGGAATAAAGTTCTTTGTATAAAAATATACGTCTACCAACTAAATCGGTTCAACTTAACATTCGTAAACAATTTTATAGATTCCATTTCCAATATCATTAACCCTTTCTTAGCATATTCATTTATATTCAATAAATCCTTCCCTAACATATTCATTTACATTCAAGAAATCCCTTTTCGTAGTATGTCCATTAACCAGTTTGCTAACCTTTAGCACTTTATTAGGCATTCTCTTTTATTATAGGAAAACCAAGTTTATAACCCTTTCTATATAATTCAACTTATATAATTATCCCTATTTATAACTTTACTTTCTGGAAAAACCTAACTTAAAATTTTAACCGTTAAGCTCCTAGTCCAATTTCAAGTTCCATTACCAACCCACGTAAACCATTTATGAAGTCCTTTCTAATTTATATTTCGAAATTAACTTTAGTTATATTTAAACGAATATATAAAAAGAAAGCATAAATTAAGCTTTGGAATTTACTTTGAAAACAAAATCGTAGTTTATCTCTTAAGGGAATAAACTTTTCTTTAAGTACTTTAAATGACTAATTCAATATATATATATATATATCTTAAAATGTTTCAGACTTGATTTAAAATCAATTCCAAAAATTTCTTATTATATTGACGGTATTAAAGAGCCAACGACTGCTTAAATACCAAACTGTGAAATAAGGGTTTGATTCATCCAATTTCACACACAACCAGATGTATCCATCATATATGATAAACATTATCATTATTAGTAAGGAATTTTGTTGGATCCCTCCAACTTGTCTTTTCTTGTACCATAATTTCAATAATTCAACAAATATCATAAACAAAATTTAACTGATACTAGTGAGATTTAACAATTAATGGCGAGGAATCTATTTGGATCACTCTAAACAGTTTTTATGTATATCACAAATGTGTTACATCAAAATAAAATTGTGACACCCCACGTCCGTTAATGTCACTCTTTAACCCCATGCATTAAGTTTCGTGAAGCATTATAGGTAAACAGAAACAGAATATCACAAGATAAATATAAAATAATAGTGGAAATTAAAACTTTATCTTCCAAATAGAAAACATCATGGTCCAAAACCCAGTTACAACATAAGTCTGAAGCATAGAAAACCCATTACATCAATTAAAATATCTGCCTTTTACTAAAATCATCAGAGTATAGTAATATAAAAGCATAGTCCCTAAAAAATCCATATCAGAGTAGGCAGGTAATTAAAGCGGTACATCTAAGCAGCTCTAAGCAGAACGAAAGAGAGAATCCTAATCAAGCATGAGTATTCCCACCCTGAGAACTTGAAGGGGAAAAGGAAGAGAGAGAGAAGTAAACAAAATGGGTCAGACATAAAGGCTGGCGAGTCCAGTTACTTTTAGCATATAAATAAGTAAAAGCATCATGACAGGTATGTAAACTGGATGAGAGAGATAACAGTATCATAAGACAGGTATAACAGACTGAGCAGGATAAATGGAATAAACAAAACAATATATTGTGCTTCTCAAGTACTTTTCCCCGCACCAATACTAGTGTAACAGAAACAGAATGATCCCACCAGAAACAGATGGTAGACTTAGGTGTACTTCTAGTGACGGGTTTTACCCCCAACAATAATAACAGGTAGCCCAACAGAAATGACAGGTGTTACTCCCAATGATAATAACGATGTAACGACCCAAGGATTTCGGCCCTGACAATCGACATAAATACCTTTACTATAACTCATGCCGACCCCAAACACCGAAAACACTGGAACGTTTATAGAAAGAAATTAGAGGGTGAGATAAGAAAGAAAGAAAGTTAGAACAGAAGAAGAAGAAACAACACAACACAGAATCTCAGATTGCAGCGGAACAAAATATAATACAGATATAAAACTTTATTGAGAGCCTTAAAAATACTTACAATATCAGAGTACATCAACATCTCTGGACAGTTATAATAATCTGTCCTCATATACAATCACACAGCGGAACAGTAATCATATAATATCATACATCTGAACACCTTCAGCTTGTCTCGGAACTTCACAGTATCCGATAAACTGGACATGTACACCCTGGGCTAACCTGAGTATTTACAAAACACCGGGTCAGTCTGGTGAACCAGAGTGAGAAAATCCCGCACAGTATTAAGGGTATCACACGACTTGATTTTTAAGTTAAAATCCTTTTGAAAGAAAAGGATAATCGTAAGACCAAATCCACACATAAATACGGACGGTTTTTACCTTACGATAACCGAAAACATTTTTGAAATCAATATCTTTTCTGGTATTATAATAGTGCCTAAATACAAGTAAATATAAATTTAGTGGAACGCTTGCATCTCACGCTCCACATATATAGTATACAATCCAAATCGCGGGCGCTTATTGGAGATTGGATTCTTGACTATGACAAGGTATGGGACCACCTGCCGATAGTGTATCTCTAGAGAGGAATACACGGGGTTCAACAAGAACGTCTTGCAACCCGGCTCACACATGACCGACCACTCATTTCGCTTGAGTGTATCGAATGTATATCACCAACGGTTGGGCTCAAACCACCGTTTCCCGAAAAAGGGACAACATCGAAATAGATTAAAGAAGCAAAGGGAATTTCTCTAGATAGGTGATTATACACCCTAATGGGAGCGACCCACATAGCCATGATGCCTGCCCGATTTTTGTCATTTCTCGGTTGATGAGGCTTGAGGTTATAAATCTTTTGGAACACCTGGCCATCATTCACTTTGAATGCCACATCGTCAGATCCGTCAAATCACTAATTGACGTCCACAAACATGCTTTGGGTATTAAAGAAGTGCTCCTCTTCGCCACCAACTCGGTATATTTGTAAAAATCAACGTACGGGGTTTTCAAGAAATATTCTGTTAGACATTCGTCCATACAAGTCATCCAGGAACAGGATGAACCAAAGGCACTCTCCTACTACATCCAATGTAGGAATCACCCCATGGATCATAGCGAGTAGTCCTTGCAATCCACAGATTCCAACCACGACATAACCCTAGTATATCTCCGGGTCGAACCAGATATTTTAAGTGGTTCTTCCGTTTTATGAAGATCTATGGTCTTCAAATGCTCCATCTCGATCGTCGCTTGATATCTTTTATATATTTCGTATTTGTTTGTCGGAATGGTTTTCGAATATAAATTCGATCCCGGTCTTTCCGTACCAACAATCGTAAAGGTCAGCCTTGATAGTCGGTTATTTAACTATTAATCAAACATCCATGAAATCATAAAAATAGATTTACTGGTTTAGTACTCAGCATCACTTGGCTTCTTTAATTAAAATTAATAAAACTTGAATATTCAAATATTGGGAAGACATTCCACTTATTACTTTAATATACTGATATTCGCAAAACCATTTCATTTTTGATATTAAGAAATAATATATTCTATAACGATATCCAATACTCAATTTGACTATCATTTTCAAAACATTTACTATAACATTTCGTTAATTATAACTAAGAAATCAGTTCAACTTCAACTTACTATTCGACATTACACAACTCTTTTGTTTTCAATACTTGGAAAAGTGTCCAATCCTTATTCTTATAGAATAAACTATTCTATGTCTCATCGCCCAATCTCCTTTTTATTCCGTTACTAGGGAAAATATCTTCTCATATTATTTCCGTTATTTTGGAAATCTTATCATGCATTTTCAAATCTATTTATTTCCGTTACTTTGGAAATCTTATCATACCTTCTTGCCATTACCAACTAGTAACATCCTTGGATAGTCCCAAAGTCGTTCAAGTTGGGGTATTTTAATTACCTCTCAGACCTTGATCAACAACGTTCTTATCTTAAGATGCATACGAGTTGTAATTCAAGAACTGATATTAAATCTTACATCAAACACATCCCACCAGTTTAAATATAACTTTATAGTTCTACTTATCCTTTGGAAATTTCTCTTTTTAAATATAATTAATATTGCATAATTCGTTAATTAAATAATTGCTCACTAAACATCACTTGTATTAACTCTCGACTTATCCAAATAACTTTGTTTCACCAACTTAATTATTATTACAAATCCTATTTTCAACTTCATTTACCAAGCTCAAATCAAATCCCTTTTACCAATCCCCTTTTCTTTCGGGAAATCTCTTTTCAATTATATTGGTTTAATTTAATTCCATTACTAAATATTTCCAATTCAAAAACGACGCTTAAACTCATATTCCATTTATAAACCTTGTTTATAAATTTCAAGTTTAATATAAACCCTTTACATCTTCATCTCCTTCCACTTAATCCAAACGTTAAGTACCATTTCCATTTAAGCTATCGTATCCGTTTAGAACTCTTTATTACTTCATTATGAAACTCGAGTTCAAATATAAAACTTGTTCATAACTTCTTTTCAAAAGATCAGCTTTATTCCTTTCCAAAACAGTTACCCTTTGAAATGTATTTAAGAAGTAATTACTTAAATTAAAATGAATAATTTACTTGTAAATTTACTATTGTAAAATCAGTTAAATGCTTCATTTACAAAAAAATCCCTTTTCAAATCTTCTTAAAATTTAGACAACTATTCGTTAAGTGATTTTATTTAGGTCACTAATGACAAACTAACTAAAAGTCAATCTTATTAAAAACGGTCGACTCGGTCAATCCAAAACACGATTAGTTTCTTAACCAATTTCCAGTTAATTCCTCCTTTAAATTAATTAAAATATAATTAATTTAAATAACTTCATTTAACTGCTCCTTAGACACGATTAATCAAATACTTAACTGCTATGTTATTTCTTTCTTATTAACATAAGAATTCGTTTTATAAAATAATTTCATAATTACTTATAATCTTTAATTAATAATAAATACTTATTTCCTTTTAAGTAACTTTTCAAAGTAATAACTTTCGAAACCTATTCTAGTTATAAAATATATTTATAACTTCAATACTATCGATTCACCATCGAAAAAATCAATAATTTATAAATCGATTGATTTATAGGCCATGTGATGTCAATTACCCAACCCATACCTCCCATTGGTTAATGACAGAATAAATGTTGAAATATGGTTCAAAAATACCCAATAATCAATCATACAATCATATTGGGTAAACCATACATATAATGGTAATATAAATAAATTTGCGGAATGGTTATCTCAAATCAAATCACTCATTTTCATTTAACTGATAATTTCTATAATGACCATCAATCAATTGACAGACCATTCAAAAAATTCAAACACGTTTATAAACGTGACCAATCAAGGGAAAATACCTTTATTGGGTCAAATCATAACGAGTGGTATTTTATTGAAATTAAACAACCGTTTAATTCCATTTGTTGAATCAACGATAATTATATAACTAGCAAACGGTCAACCATAAACAATCAGAACACGCAAAATAAAAACCCAATTTATATAAAATATAAATGGGAAGAGCTGAGTGAGTTTAACTCACTTTGATATGAATCTGTCGAGAAATAGTTCGTTTTGGTCAAATTAAACTGACGTTTTATTTGACTAAAATTTCCAGTTGTTCCCGATCCTGAGCAAACCCTGCTCCATCTCGAAGCTCTCGTCTCTACGATCCCAGTGCAACTGACCGTGCCAAAATCTGATAACGTATGCGAAGAATACCTTATTAACAAATTTATAAACAAATTAAAACATGAATTTATTTAATTATATTGGTCCCTTACCTTCATTTGGCCCAAACCCAACCCATTTCCCCTTCTATAACCTTCTATCCAATCCCTTTCTCCATTCAAACCTTTTCTTATTTGGATCCTCCCTCACAACAAATCCGCCTCCATCATTTCATCGTCCATTGTAGAAAATCTGAAACCCTATAAGTTTAACTTCGTCGCAACCCTCCTCTACTCAACCACTCTTCGATTTCCCTTTACTTCTCACCCTCGACTGTGTTTGCAAACCCTAACACCCCTTCACCAATCATCATTGCTTCGCGATTAACCACCCAGCCTCGTAGAACATGCGAACCTCCACTAACAAAAACGAGGGCTTCCGTCTCGCAAATCCCTGAAACCTGAGGCTTAGATTCCGAACAAAATCATCGGGGAATGGGTCCAAAAATACACAGAATTGGAGTATGAGGATTTACGACTTCAGATACGTCCTTTAATTGATTTTCAATTTCTGCAATATTTTTGTTTTGATTTTATTTTTTGGTGGTTTTTGAATTTTCCTTTTTTACTATATTGGTTCGGGTTGTTTTTGGGATGATGAAACACTTCTGCTTGGATACGCATTTATAGTGTGGTTTTGGTTCAGATAAGAACATTGTCCATCAGTAGCTTGACATAGGTAGTTCAATTAAAATCTCTAGGCCATATGCTTCTATCCCTTTTCAGTTAAAATTGATTTTACTTAACCAAGTTCAGTTTCATTTTCATATACGATTTAATTGATTAATTGATTTTCTAATCAGTTAAACTTTAGTTCATAATTCAATTTGATTTCAAATCAAATCAATCAAAACAAACAAAAAACCCATATTACTATAATATAGAAAATAATTTCCTTTTTCTATATAAAAATATACCTTGGGTAAAATTATTTCATTTACCCTCTTTTATAAAACAATATTATATCCATTCGCTAGTTCAATGCTTCTCAACACTTGAACCAGTCAAATAACACAATACAAAACATTTGTATATAAAATATTAAAAATACGCTCTCATATATACTCAACTCAATCTAGGGTGTTACTAACCCCATCTCTATGGAGTTACGCCACAGAGCCAAGGATACTACTCAACCAATAGCTCTGATACCACTGTAACAACCCGGGATTTCGGCCCCGACAATCGACATAAATACCTTTACCATAACTCATGCCGACCTTCCAAACACTGAAAACACTGGAACGTTTATAGAAGGAAATTAGAGGGTGAGATAAGAAAGAAAGAAAGTTAGAATAGAAGAAGAAGAAGAAACAACACAACACAGAATCTAACATCGCAGCGGAACAAAATATAATACAGAAATAAAACTTTATTGAGAGGTTTAAAAATACTTACAATATCAGAGTACATCAACATCTCTGGACAGTTATAATAATCTGTCCTCATATACAGTCACACAGAGGAACAGCAATCATATAATATCATACATCTGAACACCTTCAGCTTGTCTCTGGACTTCGCAGTATCCGATAATCTGAACCTGTACACCCCGGGCTAACCCGAGTATTTACAAAACACCGGGTCAGTCTGGTGAACCAGAGTAAGAAAATCCCGCACAGTATTAAGGGTATCACATAACTTGATTTTTAAGTTAAAATGCTTTTGAAAGAAAAGGATAATCTTAAGACCAAATCCACACAAAAATACAGACGGTTTTTACCTTATGATAACCCAAAACATTTTTGAAATCAATATCTTTTCTGATATTATAATAGTGTCTAAATATAGGTAAATATTAATCTAGTGGAACGCTTGCATCTCACGCTCCACATATATGGTATACAATCAAAACCGCGGGCGCTTATTGGAGATTGGATTCCTGACTATGACAAGGTATGGGACCACCTGCCGATAGTGTATCTCTAGAGGGGAATACACGGGGTTCAACAAGAACGTCTTGCAACCCATCCCACACATGACCGACCACTCATTTCGATTGAGTGTATCGAATGTATATCACCAACGGTTGGGCTCAAACCACCATTTCCCAAAAAAGGGACAACATCAAAATATATTAAAGAAGCAAAGGGAACTTCTCTAGATAGGCGATTATACACCCTAATGGGAGCGACCCACATAGCCATGCTGCCTACCCGATTTTTGCCATTTCCCGGTTGATGAGGCTTGAGGTTTGTTAGCCTACTTTGTGAACTAGGCTAGATAAAGAGCAAACAGTGAGAAGGACACCAATCAGATCGAATCGGAGAAAGATGGTGCAAGAGGTGAATAAAGATCAAGAGCGCAGACACTTCCTCGGATCAGATCGGAGAGATACAATAGTAGCCTCATTACATTGGATCGGATCGGTTATACATCAGCAATACCAAAGGATAACAGGTGGCTTCAGCGGTTCGGATCGGAGGAACACTTCAGCGGCATCAGAAGAAAGCAAGAAATCCCATCGGTTCGGATCGGATGACTACGTCAGCAGCATCAACGGACAGCAAGTTGCATCACCGGATCGGATCGGAGGCCCCGATTCGAACCCCTTTTTCCTTTGAATTTGCAGCTGTTGCTGCGCATATCCCCTCAAGACTCGGACAAGATCTGACCATTTCTCCCACGAACTCCTACTAAACCAATGCGCTGTAGCCATCTTGGAGCCTCCGAACCCGACTCTCAAGGGATGGATGCCACGCAATTCCAAAACGGAGCCACTTCGAGGAGATTTTTCACCTATAAATACACCACCTAGAGGCATCTGAAAGGATCTTTTGGCAAATTCTCAGTTCATACTTCCTCCATAGACGAATTCTACAATCATATTCAGATCAAAATCATCTCTTAAAGCCCATTTTTGAGAGATTTGAGTGAGTTTATGCATTGTAATTGTGAGGTTGAGTGAGAATCATTGCTGTATTCATATTCAGATCATCAAATAAAAGAAAACAAAGTGGACGTAGGCTCGTTAACGATGAACAACTATAAATTGCTTGTTCTTATTTGCTTTTTGGTTCTGTTTTGTCGAATTCATATCTAATTTGGGTGTTAGAGCCAATTTTTGGTCAAACATTTTAGTGCTTTCACTGAGAAGCTTCAAATTCTTAGCTTTTTCGGGATTACCATTCTACTATTTGAACCCTCAAGTTCAAAGAAGTTAATCCCTTCTCTCTGACATCTTTCAGTACTAGTTGACTAACCGTTGAAGAATCAAGTATTATGGCTAAGACCAAAGGAAAGGAAGTGCAAGGTGCTAGGGGAAATGATGCTAGAGAAAATCAGCAAGCTATCGTGTTAACAAGGTCACGCGCTCAAAGATCTGGAGCAGATCACTTCAACCAGGAGAATCTGGATCGGATCAGAGGAGCTGATCCGAACCATGTGGAAACAAATCGGATCGTGTTGACACCGATCCAACCTAATGACCTGATCTGAACCGATGGTGTTGGGGGCTCTCACTCTCTTCATCTGAACCGCCCCGACCAGGCTGCTGTGGGTCGATCCGATCTGAATCAGAATGAAGATAGAACTTCTACTCGAGCTCCATCTGATGCTCCAATTCCAGCCACGATGACCAATGTCCAGCCTGATCCATCTGCACCCATTACTCAGGGAGACTTTTCACGTTTTCTTGACATGCTTCAGAGCACTAAAGAAGCATTGGAAGCCCAAAGGCGTGACAACCTTCACATGCAGGAAAACATTATCACCATGGGTAGAGAATTACAAGAGCTCCGGAGGCAGAGAACTCCTTCCCCACCACGCCGCATTCCTACAGATAATTCGTCTTCTTCGTAGAAGGAACGTCCTCGCGAGAGGAGGCCGCTTGAACGACCTCAGAACCTAGATCAATTGACTTTCGGATCTTTGGGGTCCTGAGAAGATGCTACCCGTGTATTGGGTCCTGATGACCCAAGTCTACAACAGTCTATGTTGCTACCTATGCGTGGATCCCACGTCTTACCCAGGGATCATAATATTACTAACCCCACACAGCAACAACTTCTCCAACCTTTACCTCCAGAGATTAACCGGGAGCACAGAGAGCAATGTAGAGCGGCTGCCGCCAGAAACAGAAGGTTATCCCCTGATCAGGAACCTAGGGGTACTCCGAACATCAAATCTAGAGAGCATGTGCAGACATTAACCAACACCGATGTACATGCAATGGTGCGACAAATCATGTCTGAAAGCCGGCGATATACCAATGAAGATTGGGGTATTGAGCGAAGTTATACACCTTTCACAGATGACATCTTGAATTTTCAGTTCCCCCGACGATTCAACTTGCCTCAGATGGATCGATATTCAGGGAGAACAGACCCTGGGCAGCACCTAATGAGATATGCATGGTTTATGAATGCGGAAGCATCTCCCGATGCCGTAAAATGCAAAGCTTTTCCCATTTATCTTGAAGATGTAGCGTTAATGTGGTTCACTCGACTTCCTCCTCGGTCGGTGTCAAATTTCACAGAATTAAGTGAGCGTTTCATGAATCAGTTCCGACTCCATGCTCAAAAGTCCAAGACCGTCATAGAATTGTCACGAATTAAACAAGGCCCAGGATAATCTTTGAAGTCATGTTTGGATCGCTTCAACCTGGCCGTCACCGAAGTCACTGATCCCCATGAGCCCACTATCCTGATGGCCTTGATAGAAGGAGTAGAACCCGACACAGAGTTCAGGGATTACTTGGCTGGAAAACCACCTCCCACAAGAGAGTTATTCTATGAAAAGGCTAATGTTCGCCTGAGGTGAGAAGAAGCTAAGGAAAATCGGAAGAGAAAGTCCGAAGGGGCCTCAAAAGAGGGTGTCCAGAGTAATGTCGCTGTGAAACAGTATGGTGACAGTTCAGGAAAAGTGGAAGTAAATGTTGGCAACCAGAGTGGTGTCAATAGCAACAGAAATGGGAACGACAATAGAAGGAACAGAAACCATGGGAATAGCTCCAATAAAAGACCCACATTCCAGAGTTTTGAAAATTACATGCCGTTAAATGATACATTGGAGAACATCTATTTAGACACATATAGCATATTGCAGTACAAAAAGCCACCACTCAGAGATTCTACTGAGAAGGAGAAAAACAGGAAAGTTTTGCTTGTTTCATGGTACACACGGTCATTCCACCAATGAATGTCATCATTTGAGGGATATCGTCGAAAAATTGTTGCGAGAAGGGAAGTTGGATGAATACAAAGCCACCCCGAGGGACCAGGGGCAAGGGGGACAAGCCCCGAACCAAGAACAGCCAGCTTCAAAACCCACAGCTCAGCAAAAGGGTAAGAGAATCATCATTAACTCCATTATAGGCGGGCCTCACTTGATTGGTTTAAAGAAATAGACCAGTACGTCAACGCCACCAAGAATTATTAAGTAGGAGAATGTAGCAGCCTTGAAGACGTCACTCCAATAAAGCAACAAAAAATGATGTCCGATGATGTCGTATTCCGAAATAGAGACGAGTTTGGAGTTCTATCCCCAATCGACGATCCGCTAGTGATAACCACGACAATTGGACCCGCTTCATAAGGTGTTAGTAGATAACGGAAGCTCGGTCAATATCCTCTTCAACAAAGCCTTCGAACAAATGAGGCTCGAAGTAAAAGACTTAAAGCCATGCCAGGGATGGATACGCAGTTTTAACGGAGTATCCACAGCTCCAATGGGTTTTGTGGGATTACCAGTCACACTACGGCAAGGGGATCGCCAAAGAGTAAGGATCCTACCGTTTGTGGTTCTGGATTTGGAGTCGCCTTATAATGCCTTCCTAGGCCGACCAACCCTTGCCGAATTTAGGGCATGTATCGCGCCTTGGTGTTTGCTGCTAAAATTCCCGACTGACTCGGGAGTTGGGACGATGAGAGGCGACCAAGCTACCGGATGAGCTTGTTACGTGGCAGAGTTAAAGATGCTAATGAAGGGGCTGAATATAGATGCTAAAGATGATTCCGCCTCTCCAAAGGGGGCCTCAGCATAGCAACTAAGGGGTCCTGCCCCGAGAGAGTCGCCTTCAGATGTGCTCGAGGATATAGATCCCAGAGAGGATAGAGAACCTGGGGACATGAAGGCAACTCCTAATGAAATAACAGTTGATATACCTATTGATGAAACGGATCCAATAAAAGTGCTAAAGATTGGCTCGCAACTAGATCCAGTTAGAGCAAGAGAATTGGCTGATTTTTTGAAGGCAAATCTGGATGTGTTTGCCTGGATTCACGCTGACATGTGTGGGATTTCGCCTGCCATCATGAGTCACTCCTTGTGCATTAATCCAAAGTACCCACCAGTCAAGCAGAAGAGACGGATGTTGGGCCCAGAGCGGTCAGCAGCTTTGAAAGAAGAAGTAGAGAAGTTAAAAGGTAACGAATTCATTAAGGATTCGAAGTATCCCGACTGGATATCGAATCCTGTCCTGGTTAAAAAGTCAAATGGGAAGTGGAGAATGTGCATCGACTTTTCTGATTTGAACAAGGCTTGCCCGAAGGATAGTTTTCCTCTCCCAGAATTGATCAACTGGTAGATTCAACTGCAGGGCATGAAGTTTTATACTTTATGGACGCTTATTCCGGGTACAATCAAATTCCCATGCACGTACTAGATCAAGAGAATACAAGCTTTATTACAGACTTGGGATTGTATTGTTACGTCGTAATGCCATTTGGATTAAAAATGCGGAAGCCACATATCAACGCCTGGTCAACCGCATGTTTTACAATCAAATTGGGAAGACTATAGAAGTTTACGTAGATGATATGCTAGTGAAATCCAAGCGATCTCCTGATCATACGAAAGACTTAGCAGAAATGTTTGGCATACTATGAAGGTATGGGATGAAGTTGAACCCCTTGAAGTGTTCTTTTGGTGTGGCATCAGGCAAGTTCCTTGGCTTTATTGTGAGTTCCAGAGGAATTGAAATCAACCTAGACCAAATAGCAGCAATCCGGAATATAGAGGAGCCGCGAAAGATTAGGGATGTTCAGAGCTTAGCTGGGAAGGTTGCAGCACTGGGCATGTTCATCTCCAAAGCAACAGATAAGTGTGTGCCTTTCTTCGATCTCATAAAACGGGGAAAGCGAAATTTTGAGTGGACCCCCGACTGTGTGGAGGCATTCCAGAATCTGGTAGACTTCTTAGAAAAGCCTCCAATATTATCAAAGCCCGTGCAACATGAGGATTTGTTCGTCTACTTAGCGGTATCATCTCACGCCGTCAGTGCAGCACTAGTACGTGAAGAGGAAAAAGTCCAGAAACCTGTGTATTACGTAAGTAAAAAACTAGCTGCTGCAGAATGCAACTACCCAAAGATAGAGAAGCTTGCTTATAGCCTCCTGATTGCTTCCTGCAAACTCTGCTATTATTTTCAGGCATACCCAATAGTTGTGTATACCGACCAACCTTTGAGACAAGTGTTGCAGAAACCTGAAGCATCAGGGCGGCTACTCAAATGGAATATCGAGCTGAGCCAGTTTGATTTGAACTTTCAGCCGCGAAGATCAATACGGGGCAGGCCTTGGCGGACTTCATAGCTGAATTTACAATTCTTGAAGAAGAAAAAGTGGGTGACAAAACAATTACTTTGGATGAAGAATTAGAGCTTAGTCCGTGGAGACTATATACGGACGGAGCCAAGAATGATAGAAAGTCCGGCGCCGGAGTTGTTTTAATAACTCCTGAAGGACAATCTATCTACTATGCATTGCGGTTAGAGTTTGCTGCTACCAATAATGACTCTGAGTATGAAGCCCTGATTGCCGGGCTGAAACTCGCCAAAGATTTGGGAGTGAAGACACTAGATATATTTTGCGACTCCAAGATAGTGGTATGTCAAGTTCGGGAAGAATTTGCTGCCAAGGGACCTCGGCTCATCACTTATCTCAAGAAAGTAAAGGATTTGTTGGAAGGTTTGGAGCATTATAGCATAACACACATTCCAAGACCAGAAAATCAGAAAGCAGATCGATTGGCGAAGCTAGCAAGTTCAGATAGTCTTAAAGAATCCGAAATGGTTTCGATAGAGGTGTTGGATTCACCCAGTTTTGACCTGATGTTAGTAGAGCTAGCCTTGGAAGTTGAACCAGAAAGAGAATCCTGGATGACATCAATCAAGAATTTTCTCAAAAATGGAACCCTCCCGTTGAAAAAGAGTGAAAGACGAGCTGTAAGACGTAAGGCCACAAGATACGTTTCACAGGACGACGTCCTTTATCGTCAAGGGTATTCGATGCCCCTGCTACGGTGTATCGCACACGACGACATCAAACGTGTACTGCAAGAGGTACATGAAGGTGAGTGTGGAGATCACACTGGGGGCCAAACCTTAGCAAAGAAAGTGTTACGGTACGAATATTTCTGGCCTACCGTGAACAAAGACGCGGCTTCTTATTCATGACGCTGTGACAGATGTCAAAGATATGCCAAAGTTCCCAGAGCGCCTCCGACTCAGCTCAAGTCAATGGTAAGTCCGTGGTCGTTTGCCATGTGGGGAATTGACATTATTGGAGTGCTACCTATTGCTAGAGGAGGAGCCAAGTATGCGATCATTGCCGTGGATTACTTCACGAAATGGGTGGAACCTGAACCTTTAACAACCATCACGACAAGGAAAGTGATCAGTTTTGTGGTGAGAAACATTATTTTTCGATTTGGGATACCGAAGACCATCATAACTGACAATGGGACACAGTTTGACAGCATAGAGTTCAGAAACTTTTTCCAGAAATACAAGATTGATAAGCGATACACTACGGTAGCTCATCCACAGTCAAATGGACAGGTCGAAGCCGTAAATAAAGTCATTAAATCAATTCTAAAAAAGCGGCTGAAACAGGCTAAAGCCAGATGGGTAGATGAGTTGCAGTTAGCCTTATGGGCATATAGGATGACCTTTAAGATGGCTACCGACCATACTCCCTATTCACTTTCATTTGGGTTTGAAGCAGTGATCCCGGTAGAAGTGGAAGTCCCTTCTCATCGAGTTGCATACTATGACCCGATGACGAATAAAGCGCTCCTCCTAGAGTCTCTTGATATGATTGAAGAAAAAAGAGATGAAGCCGACTTGCGTGCCTCAAGACATCGACATCAAGTAGCACGTTATTATGACCAAAAGGTTCGCCTCAAAACCTTTGAACCAGGAGACCTAGTCTTCAAGCGAGTCTTCTCGCCTTCAACCCGGTTCGGTCCAAAATGGGGAGGACCGTACGCCATCCAACAGAAGCTTGATAAAGGAACATTCAAGCTAACGACCGTGGACGGTGAAGAGATTCCCATAGCCTGGAAAACTCAGCACTTACGACGATATCTGAGCTAAATATGAAATGTCATTTCTTTTGTTTTCATAAGCTATGTAAAAAGGCACGACTTGCCTTAAAAAGTCTGTTTATGTGAACAAAAGATTATAAAGTGGATGTAGGCTACGACTTAGCTGAACCACTATAAAAATATCGTGTTTCATTTACTTTCCTGCATTATTTATATCTTCAACTATTATTCTATTATGACCGTGAAACAAGAAATGTTAAACTAAAGTTGAAGATGACCTATATGCGGGGACAAACAAAGCGACTGTTTGTACAATAAGACATAGAAGAATGGGAAGATGACATTCTTAACTCTAACTCTCAAGAATCGAGAGAGAGTATAAAGGACGGGAAGACGATGTCCTCTGAGGCGTGAAGGTGCACCCAGATGAGAGATCGCCTCAGCGAGAACTCTAACCTGGATATAAGACAGGAGAGTATAAAGATGCCAGAAAGAACAGGCGTCAACGACGAAAGGAATATGACCCCCGTCAGAGAATCGGGGACATTTGGACTTTTTAATTTAATCTTGAAAAGTTTTCCCTCAGTTATTCAAGATTGACTGGGGGCATACATGTACACACATATTCCCCTCCACTATGACTCCATTACATAACTTTAGTATGACATGCATTTGTATTTTTACATAAGCGCTGAACTAACGACTAACAGGCATTGCAGGAAATGAATTATTTTTATTTACAAACGTGTGAGTTTGTACATGAAAAACAAGCAAAAAAGAAGATGCGAGGGCCGCACTCGCTACAATAATTGCGAACCAACTAAATGCCAAAATAGGATGAAGCACTTCATTATTTGGGCTTCGGATCAGACTTGGATTTTTTGGCAGCTTTCTCAGCAGCTTTAGCTTCCTTTTCAGCTTCATAACGCATTTTAATTTTTTCTTCCCTGTAGCTGAAGTGCCAGAATCAGTTGGTTTTTTCCCAGGAGATGGAACGCTGGAATCAAGAGAATACTTTTTAGTAAGCTCTTCTGTGATAGATCTAGTTGAAAGCTTAACAACCAATCTTGATCTAGGGTCCACCACTACAAGAGGTTTAAGGCTTTTGGGGTCCAGGTCTTCAACCTTTAGCTGCATACGTTTATCCTGTTCGGCTTTCATTTCAGCCAACGTGATGCCATCAGCGCTTTTTGGATCCCCGACTATAGCCACATCAGGGTCTTCCTCATGCCCCTTGTTACCATCATCATCTTTCAAGGCGGCTATCATCTCGTCATCATGAGGAGCATCATCCTTTTCCTTTTCTACTTCAGCCTTCTCCGTGGATTCTGTTCCGGCGGTGGTCCCCTGAGGCACGTCTGTCTTCTCGGACGGTTCAACACCTATAGAATGAGAAGCAACAGTTATCAACTCAGGAGAAAATAAAGGATCCTTCGTTGATTGTCTGATTATGTGATGGAAAGTGGAGACAGCTTCGACGAATTGGGGTGATAAGGTAGAAATACTTTCCAATGATTTCTCAGCTAGAGTAGCTGCCGTCTCTGACGTCGTCTCGGGAATGGGGGATAAAAGAGATGCCTGAGGGATCGCCGGGTTTTCGGGGTCGTATCCCTCGACTTCAGAAGTTTCAGCGGCAGTAGAAGAAGAACCAGCCTTGGAGATATGCTTTTGTTTGGCCCTCCTCTTTTCCTCCTCCATGGCAGCAGCGATGAGGCGACGCCCCTCAGCCAGACGTGCCGGCTCATCATCTCTTAGATATTTTTCTATAAGCTTGTCTTCATCGATGGAATCTACCTTCAGTTCCTCCTTATCCCATTCAATAATTTGGCTCCATACATGAACCAAGGTAGTCGGGTAATCTTCGATCCAAGAGATGTTTCGGTGGCAGATTATATGTGTAAAAAATTCGATCATTAGTTCGCCGAAACCATGCACATCCTCCTAGGCCTCAGACAGCTGCTTGCAGTCTCTTCGGTCAACTTAATGACACTTTCAACATTGCCCTCCGCTAGGGCAACCTTGCTTTCGGCCTCCATCAGCTTGGAAGCCAAGTCAGTGTTCTTTTCTTCCAATTCAGCATTCTTCCTTGCTAACTCGGCCTTTTCTCGCTCAAGAGCAGCATAAGCAAGTTGTATTTTGGCATCATCCGACTTAGCGTCTTCTGCTTGCTTCTTCAGCTCCGAGCGCTCTTGACTATGAGACTCGAGCAAGTCATGATAACGTTTTTATAGCTCTTCAAATTGCTGCTTGAAGTTGGCAGCATCCCGTTGAGCGATAGCAAGTTGGGCCTGTGTATCCTCAAGATCTTTCCCCAAATTTTTCAAGGCTTTTGCGTAAGCTTCTGCAGTCTTTTTCATCGAGTTAGTATCCGTAATTAGAGTACGGATGATTATGGAGAGTTACGCGAGTACTTGAACATCTTTGAGTATTGTCTTTCGACTGCGTCAATTTTCGCCTTGGCCTCGTCTGCCCACCTCGAGGAAATGGGCTCGAGGGCAGGTAAGAAAGTTAGGTTATCAAAATAGTGTTCGGGGAACTGCTCCTCCAGGTATGCTCGCTTAACCTTAGTTTCAGCATCCAATGGCGGAGGTCGGGGACTGTTAGCTCGGTGTCCTTATGTGTAGCGGGCACAATGGCCTCCTCGCCCTTCCTAGGCTGCTTAGCAGGAACTTTATTCTTGCCTCGTGAGTCTGTGCCTTTCAGTAGGCTCCTTTCCTTGCTGCGTTTTTCTTGAGGAGAGGTTTGATCTTTAGACTATGACGTCTCTTCTCCTCGAGGACCTTGGTAGCTTTTGTATCGCTCTGGATCCGACCTAACGGGAGAGCGAGAGCGCGAGGTCCGCGACTGATAAGAGTCATAAGGCCTTCTATCCTCTCTACCCCGGCTTTCGCGGTGATCATTCTCAACATCAGAAGAGGGTCTGGTCATGCTACGGCGTAGTTTCCTGATGTCATAGTGAGCACGAGACATTGTACCTGCGCAACAATACAAGTGGAATTCAGAATCAGTATTCTTATGAGGAGTAAGTGCTGTGAAGTGCAGCGCTATTGTGTTAAGTGCATCCTAAGTGGTGTGCCCCCGACAAACCCGAGTTCGAAGCCAAGCCAGTGTGAGTGGGCTCTTTGGCCTTGACAGGAGTAGTCTCATATGAAGAAGTAAAAACTAAAGGATTTGTGCCAAAATCCTCGGAAGTATAAATAGTGTCAGGTAAAGGGAGATCTCCCAAGCCCTGAAATGTAGGATCATCAGCAGTAGGGGCATCTCCTTGGGAAGCATCTGTTGGTAGTTCTTTAGGAGATAATGATTTTTCAGGAGAAATAGCATCCCCAGGGGCGATGTACCCTTCTCGGTACTTTTCGGGTATGTTAGCCAGCTCATCGTCTTAAGTCGAAGTTGGAGAAGGTGAAGTTCGAAGTGGTATTGTAGGGCTTTTCGAGCTCTCGCCCATTCCTGGAATTACATCCACTGGAGGGATGTATACATATGGACCCGACCCGTGACCTATGCTACGGGTAATTGACAGTAGCCCGTGACGATGAAGGTATTCATCCTTAAGGACTTCATTGATGGTTAGAAATTTTTGGTCGCCATTAAGAAGCTGATGCATCTGATCAAAGTACACTTGACCCGATATTTGTTTTGGATTATCAACTGCAAACAAAAAGAAAACGGATTAATGTGTTGGCGTGGACATTCAGAGTTGAGATTTAGAAAACCAATGCTTTACTTGATTTTGTCCATCTCCTAGCACATCCCGGCTGTTGCCTTATGTAAAACCATTCCAGCTTGGAATCGCCGGCCTTGCTGCTGAACGGTGCTGAGATTATTTTCCTTTTTGGGACTGATTCGAAGTAAGAGAAAGAAGGAGTTTCTCGAGTCTGATGCTTGAAGTTGTAAAAGAAATGAACGTCGTCGAAAGTGAGCTCTGTATCTAAGATCTCGCGGTATGCTACATATAAGGTATATAGGTAAGCACAGGAGTTGGGATGTAGTTGCATGGGGGCAATCCACATCTGTCTTAGAAAGTTGACAACAAAAGGAGAAAACAGTGGAATAGCCCCAACCATGCACATAAATCGGGTGATTGCCATAAATCCTTTTGGAGGACTGTGAGGATGGTCAGTTTTCGATGGCACCGGAGTACCCTTCTTAGTATACTGTGCTTTAGACATATGCGAGCAAGTATGTCATCGTCGATTGTTGATTCAACAGAGTCTGTGGGCGATTCCAAGATAATGACAGACTCAAATTCGTCAGGAGCTCGGTAATCTCCAATCTCTCCTTCCTCCTCATAGCCCAGAGAAACTTCGCTGTCCGAAGGTGTTTCGCTGTTAAGCCTTCCTATTTCATAATCTGAGCCCTCATCATCCCATTCAGGGTCTGAAGGAGAAGATATGTCATCGAGAGTATATTTCTCAGAAGTTTACGCCATTTCCATCCTCTTTGCTAATCTAGAAGAACGTATTTTGGCCATGATCGCTAGACTATTGAGGAAACAATGGCAAGGATTAGAGTAAAGTTGCCCGTGTCCCCCGTGTGTGTATGTGAACTAAAGTGTGTGCTACGTAGGGGTGAGCATTTGGTTGGTTCGTTTATCCGATGATGAAAATTGTCAAACCAAACTAAAACCAATAAAAATGAAAACCAAACCAAACCAACCAAATTAAGTTTGGTTGGTTTGGTTGGTTATCCGATTTAACCGAACTAAAAATATTTTAGACCTTACGTTTGTAGTATTAACTATAATTTGAAATATATCATAAATATATGATTAGATTATTATTGTTTATGATTCTTATGCTTTTTAGAAGTAATTTTGACATATATGTGATGATTAAAATTTACTTGGATAACTAATCTAACCTAAAATATTTATTAAAATATTGATAATTTCGAAAATATAATAAAAGTTCGGTTAATTTGGTTAAACCGATAACCAAATTAAATATTTTTCCAAACCGATTACAAACCGATCTAGTTTCAAAACCAAACCAAACCAACCAAAATAAATTGGTTCGGTTGGTTTATTTGGTTTAACCAAATAATGCTCACCCCTAGTGCTACGTGTGACAGAGATGCAAAGTAAATACATGAAAGCATAATGTAAAGGTCCAAGGAAGTAGTGATGTTCAAAACAGTTCTTGATATTCGTTTATGTTCGCAAGGCACTATCCTAACTGTCCATTAAGTTGAAGATAATATTGAGAATCGGTTCAACCAACTAAGCAAGGTCTTATGTGCAATCTTGGACTGTCTTTTGGTTCGGTTCAGATATACACATTAGGGTCGGATCGGGGAAGGCCTTGTGCTAGCCTGGGACGAGAGCTGATCCCTAGTGACCAAAATCGGATCAGTTCGGAGGTGAATACTCGGACGGTCTGGATCGACTTGAACAGCTATGCTTCTCCTCTTCTTTATTTCACATTCCAATCCGGTCCGGTCAAGAAAATCCTGTTCTTCTCTTGGCTTACAAGTCCGAACCGATCCCCTGGACTCCTTCTCTCTCTTTTTCCTCGTCTCTGCCTTATTACCCGAACCGATCTCCTGCACTTCTCCTCTCCCTTTTTCTCTCCTCTGTGGGGTCAAAATTGATCCTATGTTGAAAGTCCCAGCGGAAATCGAGTACTAATGCATTCGAACACTCAACGAAGGATCTTAACCCCCTCTACCATCGTCTCGAGAGAAATTTAATGTCGTTAGCGACGATGACGGAGTGGAGGAGGTCATGGCGGCAAAATCTATCGAATACATCGCTGGAATCGTTCAAGGGAACCACAAATTTAAGTTAAAAGCAATTATAAAGAGGAGATTCAAGATTATAAAACTACCTATGTGTTGGATTTGGGGATTAAAACAAGAAGAATTTCAGAGTTTTTAAAATTCTAGGGTTTAGATGCGAGTTTTGCTGGAAGAGAATAATAAAGAAGGAAGAGGAAGAAGGAGACGAGGAAGGTACTTATATGAAATTGCTGTGACTATTCGTATTCCTAGCCAACCCCAACCCGTTCGGACCGGAAGTCAAACCCACGAAGGCCCTATGGCCTGTTGATCCATGGGGAAGTGATATTGGTGTATCTGTTCAGATGTGCCACTGGAGGAATTCCATTCGGATCGGATTCCGAACCGAACGAGGCTATATACACTGGTTGGACATGCGGGGTGAATTTGAGGAAAAGTAAAGAAAAAGCTTGCCTGGAAGGATCACTGGACGTAAAATAAAAGCTCTCAAAGTTGTTTGAAAATGAAAAAAGTGATTCATATGGGTGATGGATATATACAAGCAACAAAAGCCACGACTTCATGAAGTGACACTACAAGTGGATGGAAGTGATCATTCAACGGCTCTAATTCAAAGGATGTCATGTAAATTGCTTCGAAGCACACTTTATCTTAAATAAGAGTGTACTTCGAGGGGGCAAAATGTTAGCCTACTTTGTGAACTAGGCTACACAAAGAGAAAACAGTGAGAAGGACACCAATCGGATCGGATCGGAGAAAGATGGTGTAAGAGGTGAATAAAGATCAAGAGCGCAGACACTTCCTCGGATCGGATCGGAGAGATACAACAGTAGCCTTATTACATCGGATCGGATCGGTAATACGTCAGCAGTACCAAAGGATAGCAGGTGGCTTCAGCGGTTCAGATCCGAGGAACACTTCAGCGGCATCAGAAGAAAGTAAGCAATCCCATCGGTTCAGATCGGATGACTACGTCAGCAGCATCAAGGGACAGCAAGTTGCATCACCGGATCGGATCGGAGGCCCCGATCCGAACCCCTTTTTCCTTTGAATTTGTAGATGTTGCTGCGTATATCCCCTGAAGGCTCGGACAAGATCTGACCATTTCTCCCACGAACTCCTACTAAACCAATGCGCTGTAGACATCTTGGAGCCTCCGAACCCGACTCTCAAGGGATGGATGCCACACAATTCCGAACTGGAGCCACTTAGAGGAGATTTTTCACCTATAAATACACCACCTAGAGGCATTTGAAAGGATCTTTTGGAAAATTCTCAGTCCATACTTCCTCCATAGCTGAATTCTACAATCATATTCAGATCAAAATCATCTCTTAAAGCCCATTTTTGAGAGATTTGAGTGAGTTTGTGCATTGTAATTGTGAGGTTGAGTGAGAATCATTGCTGTATTCATATTCAAATCATCAAATAAAAGAAAACAAAGTGGACGTAGGCTCGTTAACGCCGAACCACTATAAATTGCGTGTTCTTATTTGCTTTTTGATTCTATTTTGTCGAATTCATATCTAATTTGGGTGTTAGAGCCAATTTTTGGTCTAACAAGGTTATAAATCTTTTGGAACACCTCAGCATCATTCACTTTGAATGCCACATCGTCAGAACAAATCACTAATTGACGTCCAAAAATATACTCTGGGTATTAAAGAAGTCCCCTTCTTCGCCACCAACTCGGTATATTTGTAAAAATCAACATACAGGGTTTTCAGGAAATATTCTGTCAGACATTCGTCCATACAAGTCATCCAGGAACAGGATGAACCGAAGGCACTCTCCTACTACATCCAATATAGGAATCACCTCGTGGATCAATAGCGAGTAGTCCTTGCAATCCACAGATTCCAACCACGACAGAACCCCAATATATCTCTGGGTCGAATCAGAGATTTTAAGTGGTTCTTCCGTTTTATGAAGATCTATGGTCTTCAAATGCTCTATCTCGATCGTCGCCAGATATCTTCCATATATTTCATATTTGTTGGTCGGAATGGTTTTCGAATATACATTCGATCCCGGCCTTTTCGTACCAACAATCGTAAAGGCCAGCCTTGATAGTCGGTTATTTAACTATCAATTAAACATCCATGAAATCATAAAAATAGATTTACTGGTTTAGTACTCAGCATCACTTAGCTTCTTTATTTAAAATTAATAAAACTTGAATATTCAAATATAGGGAAGACATTCCACTTATTACTTTAATATACTGATATTCGCAAAACCATTTCATTTTTGATATTAAGAAAGAATATATTCTATAACGATATCCAATACTCAATTTGACTATCATTTTCAAAACATTTACTATAACATTTCATTAATTATAACTGAGAAATAAGTTCAACTTACTATTCGACATTACGTAACTATTTTGTTTTCATTACTTGGAAAAGTGTCCAATCCTTATTCTTATAGAATAAACCATTCTATATATCATCGCCCAATCTCCTTTTAATTCCGTTACTAGGGAAAATATCATATTATATTATTTCCATTATTTTGTAAATCTTATCATACTTTTTCAAATCTATTTATTTCTGTTACTTTGGAAATCTTATCATACCTTCTTGCCATTACCAACTAGTAACATCCTTGGATAGTCCCGAAGTCGTTCAAGTTGGGGTATTTTAATTACCTCTTAGACCTTGATCAACACTGCTCTTATCTTAAGATACATACGAGTTGTAATTCAAGAACCGATATTAAATCTTACTTCAAACGCATCCCACTAGTTAAAATATAGCTTTATAGTTCTTCTTATCTTTTGGAAATTTCTCTTTTTAAATATAATTAATATTGCTTAATTCGCTAAATAAATAATTGCTAACTAAACATCACTTTTATTAACTCTCGACTTATCCAAATAACTTTGTTTCACCAACTGAATTATTATTACAAATCCTATTCTCAACTTCATTTACCAAGCTCAAATCAAATCCCTTTTACCAATTCCCTTTTCTTTTGGGAAATCTCTTTTCAATTCTATTGGTTTAATTTAATTCCATTACTAAGTATTTCCAATTCAAAAATGACGCTTAAACTCATATCCCATTTATAAACCTTGTTTATAAATTTCAGGTTTAATATAAACCCTTTACATCTTCATCTCCTTCCACTTAATCCAAACGTTAAGTAACATTTCCATTTAAGCTATCGTATCCATTTAGAACTCTTTATTACTTCATTATAAAACTCGAGTTCAAATATAAAACTTGTTTATAACTTCTTTTCAAAAACTCAACTTTATTCCTTTCCAAAACAATTAACTTCTGAAATGTATTTAAGAAGTAATTACTTAAATTAAAACGAATAATTTACTTTTACATTTACTATTGTAAAATCGGTTAAATGCTTTATTTACAAAAATAAATAATAAAATCCCTTTTCAAATCTTCTTAAAATTTAAACAACTATTCGTTAAGTGATTTTATTTAGGTCACTAATGACAAACTAATTAAAAGTCAATCTTATTAAAAACGGTCGACTTGGTCAATCCAAAACATGATTATTTTCTTAACCAATTTCCAGTTAATTCCTCCTTTAAATTAATTAAAATATAATTAATTTAAATAACTTCATTTAACTGCTCCTTAGACGCGATTAATCAAATACTTAACCGCTAGGTTATTTCTTTCTTATTAACATAAGAATTCATTTTATAAAATAATTTCATAATTACTTATAATCTTTAATTAATAATAAATACTCATTTCCTTTTAAGTAACTTTTCAAAGTAATAACTTTCGAAACCTATTCCAGTTATAAAATATATTTATAACTTCAATACTATCGATTCACCATCGAAAAAAATCCATAATTTATAAGCCGATTGATTTATAGGCCATGTGATGTCAATTACCCAACCCATACCACCCATTGGTTAATTATAGAATAAATGTTGAAATATGGTTAAAAAATCAACAATAATCAATCATACAATCAGATTGGGTAAACCATACATATAATGGTAATATAAATAAATTTGAGGAATGGTTATCTCAAATCAAATCACTCATTTTCATTTAAATGATAATTTCTAAAATGACCATCAATCAATTGACAGACCATTCAAACAATTCAAACACGTTTATAAACATGACCAATCAAGGGAAAATACCTTTATTGGGTTAAATCATAACGAGTGGTACTTTATTGAAATTAAACGATCGTTTAATTTCATTTGTTGAATCAACGATAATTATATAACTAGCAAACGGTCAACCATTAACAATCAGTACACGCAAAATTAAAACCCAATTTATATAAAATATAAATGGAAAGAGCTGAGTGAGTTTAACTCACCTTGATATGAATCTATCGAGAAATAGTTCGTTTTGGTCAAATTAAACTGACGTTTTATTCGACTAAAATTTCCAGTTTTTCTCGATTCTGACCAAACCCTGCTCCATCTCGAAGCTCTCGTCTCTACGGTCCCAATGCAACAAACCGCGCCAAAATCTGATAACATATGCGAAGAATGCCTTTTTAACGAATTTATAAATAAATTAAAACATGAGTTTATTTAATTAAATTGGGCCCTTACCTTCATTTGGCCTAAACCCAACCCATTTCCCCATCTAAAACCTTCTATCCGATCCCTTTCTCCATTCAAACCTTTTTTATTTGGATCCTCCCTCACAACAAATCCGCCTCCATCATTTCATCGTCCATGGCAGAAAATCCAAAACCCTATTCCCCTTCTTTCAGTCAAATCGAAGTTTAACTTCGTCGCAACCCTCCTCTACCCAACCACTCTCCGATTTCCCTTTACTCCTCGCCCTCGACTATGTCTATGAACCCTAACACCCCTCAACAACCATCATTGCTTCGCGATTAACCACCCAGTCTCGTAGAATAGGCGAGACTCCACCAACAAAAATGAGGGCTTCTATCTCGCAAATCCCTAAAACCTGAGGCTTAGATTCCAAACAGAATCATCGGAGAATGGGTCCAAAAATACACAGAATTGGAGTATGAGGATTTACGACTTCAGATAAGTCTTTTAACTAATTTTCAATTTCTGCAATATTTTTGTTTTGATTTTTTTTCTGGTGGTTTTCGATTTTTCCTTCTTTACTATATTGGTTCGGGTTGTTTTTGGGATGATGAAACACTTCTTGGATACGTATTTATAGTGTGGTTTTGGTTTAGATAAGAACATTGTCCATCAGTAGCTTAACACAGGTAGTTCAGTTAAAATCTCTGGGCCATATGCTTCTATCCCTTTCCAGGTTGTATGAACTGATGATGGGAGTGTTGATGTGTGATGTTTAGAAGAGGATTCTGATGAATTTTGTATTGGATCTTCAGTATTTTTTGGTATGTTGACATGTTCGAATAGAAATTCTGATCGAAGTTGTATAGGTTGGGTAGTACTGTGACTAGGAATTTATTTATTTGGTTCACAGATTTTTGAACTGTAATATAGATTTCTTGCTTGGATTTTTCAATGTATGAAAACAGTGATTTTATATATGAGATTTACCGTATATATACATGTGAATTTACTGTTAGATTTGGTTGTAAAGATTTGATGTATATAAATATACATACATTTGGTTTTCTTTTCTTCTTTCCTTAGCTGTTCTTGTCTATTCTTCTTTAGCTGTTTCCTTTCAATTCTTTAAGCTGTTCACGATTTACCTATATGAATATAGGTATTAGCTATTTGAGTAGCTGTTCTCAGCTGCTACATTTTCTTTTGTAGACTAGACTAGATGTATCAATACATCTATATGTTTTAGATGTTTTCTTTTTGTACTATTTTCCTTTTTTTTTTCTTCAAGATTTGATGTATGAATGAATTCAACTGTTCATTTAGCTTTGTACATATATTTCTTAACTGTTTAGATTTTTACTATTCTATGAAAGAACAACACATGCCGCACTTGAATTTATAATATGAATACTTTGGTTTTGTTGATACATATATATATATATATATATATTTAATATGTAGCAGCTTTTGGGTTTTTGGTATATAAGCATTTGACTTAAAAGATTGGTTGTGTGAAGATATAATATAGAACAACAATGCAATCTGGCAATCTAATGATCGCATTTATTGGACCATAATCATGTATTGAAACTAGTCCAATAAATCCTGTAGCGAAATTGTGGGAAGGAAATTTATTCCTAGTTTTTACAGATGTATTCATCATCGAGTTGATATCTGATTTTTGCTTGGATTTGATTATTCTTATATTCAATAAATGCATATCATATTCTCACAATTCCATCAAGATTGCTCAAGTGCATTTTCTATTGTTACTCTATGTCCTGACTTCTTCTTCTTTTTTCTGTGGGATCAGTTGCAAATGAATCAAATCACAAATGTGGCCGCTACAACCATGAAAGCAGCAAGCAGAGAAGAAAGATGGGCGAATTTGTGTACATATGACCAGGCAACCCAAGATCCCATCACAAATGGAGTAGCTCGAAAATTAATTTCCTTTTTAATAAATTTTCATCCATGTAGAAAATGTGTTGTTTTCTTTGCGTTGCACTTTTGTACAAACAAAAATATGAATATACAATTTGTTTTCTTTGTATTGATCAATTCAGCTTCCATATTGTATGCATTTCATTTTTGGTTTCCATGGTGTACATTCTTTTTTTCTTTGTTGTACAAGCATAGATTATGTGGATTTCATTTGTATTGTCGAACCAAAAGAAAATGCCGATGTATATGTCAACATATACATATACACTCAAGGGTTTATTTATAAATCTAATATAATATTTGTTATAATATAAATTAAATTCAACTGCTAAATTTAACGATAAAAAATTAATATTATCATATTATTTAAAACAACAGTTTCAATTTCTAGTCAGTATGGAACTCAAAACTCACATTAGAAATTTTGGTTTTAAATAATATTCCATTTATATAGAAATCCTTTAATATTAATAAATAAATCATTATAAATTTAAAAACTATTCCATAGCAACTATTTGAAAATTTGAATTGGACGTAACTTGAAATCCATAAGCTGAAATTTCAATTTTTCTCTTTCATTAGAAAAATATAATCAAATCGGTTCAAGCATTTCTTGTTTCACAGAAATCCGACTTATATCGGATCCTGTATATTCAGTTAAAGTTCAAATCGAAAATTTCGAACTACCATGTCGTTTCGAGCTCATTTTGATTAATTTATAAATATATATATTCGAACTCTATTTTAAATAAATAAATTCGATTAAAAATCCATTATATTCCCAATATAATATATAAACAAATTTAAATATTCGAATTTAAATGGCAGAAAAATCTGGGACGTTACAAACGAGCTCCTAAACAAGCAGGACTAGATATACCCTAATTACTACCCCCAATAGATCAGCTCCTTATCCTGTAGATACCTTGTGCTGGCCCCACAGTAGGATGTATCACTTCCTAAATTGGCACCCTTTTTTTCGAAAGGCACAACCATGTCTACTGATGTCACAACGTCTTATTATCCCAAGCAAGCGGATTCATGCATGCACATGACTCCATTGGAATGCGTCGTCAACACCCCCACTTAGATGAACCTCTTATAATCAGCTCAATAAGTGTGCCCTGACCCCTACCTAGTTCGGGGTCCCCCTTTTGATACCAAGATGGGTAACTGAGTGATACGGGTCCCACACAACAGATGTACAAGTCGCCCCCAGGCTTGTATCCCCACTACTAGGATTTTGACAGGTTATGCCCAATAGATTAACAAGCCCGCATAACCCCACCATATAAAACGGGTTAAGTTTGTCGCATTTATATAACCCACCCACACAGATTTAACATATTTAAACTCCTCATTGATTCAAGCAAGTTTACTTTAATTCAAGCTAGTTTACTTAACCCTTACACAATTTTGATAGGTTCATGTAGCCCCCACAGATTTAAACAGGTATAGTATTACAGGTTAATAGGTCATTATCATTTTTCTATTCATGTTTGTTAATGCACTAGGCCTCTCACATTAAGTCAACCACTTGTGGATGATGGGTATGCTGGGCGGTTCCGGGTAGACTTCTACCACAAGTCGGACTTAACCTCGTGTCTTAACACCGTTACGTGTACATTTACGCACCAGACCCCTCACATTATATTAACCACTTGTGGATGCTGGATTTGCCGGACGGTTACGGGCAGACTTCTACCACAAGTATAATCTAACCTCGTGTCTAAATGCGGTTACAGTTCTCTTTACTGTAAATTTAGGCATGTTCATTTTTAAACAATTTTTCATGTTCGTCAATGGTTATTTCCTAAATCCTAGTCTGATTCACGATACAAGTTATGCCCCAAATTAAAGTTTTTAGATCAAGGTATAAGTTATGCCCAAATCCGGGTCACGTTTTACAGTACAAGTTATGCCTCAATTTATCATTCCCAATTTTGTTCGTTCATATATTTCAGCGGTAGGCCTAGGCTCGAAGGTAGTCTGGCATAAAAATATAAAGGAAAGGAGGGAGAGAAGAAAACAGAAATAGGCATATAACGATAGAAATAGGCATATTAACAGAATAGGCAAATAGTGACAGAAATAGGCATAGTAGCAGAATGGGCATATGATGACATAATGAGGCATAATAACAGAATAAACATATCAGGAATAGGCATATGAGAACTAAACAGTAGATTAGGTGTACAAGCAGTGGCAGATCTTTTTAGTTATGATTCAGGTTGTTAACAAGGTTTAGATCTAAATTTATAAACATGCCAGGATTACTTATTAAGTGTTTATATCAAAAAGCAACATAAACTCACAGGGACTAGATCTAAAGAACAGAGAAATGACTGTTGATGTTGTAGCAGAGATTCATGTATATGTATAAGTTGTTGTTGCAGAAGAATAAGCTAATTCAATCTAAGTTGGGATAGCATGGTATTGTCTCCATTGCTTTTGATGAATAAAACAATGGAAATAAGGTCCTATTTATAACTTACGGTCAATGAATCTGGTCAAGAAACAAGTCCTGGTTCACATAATGGATATGCCAGATCTAGGTGGGGTCGACTCCGGGGTCGACCCTAGGGTCGACACCCCTTTGTAGGGGCTGGCCCAAGTGGCATGGGCTCAACCCCTAACGGGTCGATTTCCCTCCCTTTCCCGCTCTTCGATTTTTGATTTTCTGGACTTGATTATATATATATATAACTTATGTGTATACAAACTTCAAACTTTAATAATTTCTTCGTACAATGTCCGCTTTGACTCGGAGTCTATCTTAAGCAGAATTCTGATATGAATGCAATGGTGTAGTACTTTTAACTTAATTCATAATATTTAATTAAGTATTCTTTAGTTTATCGTTATAGTGTTCTTTAAAATCACCAGGTGTTACAAAAATTATCCAATTCAATATACAAATATAATTTCAAACAATCAACCAATAATAGCAATCCAAGCATCTGTCTTTTAATTCAATACATTTGTATTACTATAAACGTGACCAACAAGGTGAGTTACCTAGTTTGGTAATAAGCATTGAGATAATGATTTGATTTCAATTAAATTAAACGAACGTTTAATTTAACAAATTTGTCCAATATATATAAACATATGTTCAGCACACGCTAAACAATCATCAAACATAGCACACAAATAAAAATCCCTAATTATATGAAATATTAGTGGGTTAAAGTGAGTGAGTTATACTCATTTTATTCCATTTGTCGCTATAGCGACTGGGTTTTAGTTAAATTAAACTAGCATTTAATTTAACTAAAAATTCCAGCTTTGTCCAAACTAGCTCCAAAATGTAGTGTTCGACAATAAGATCCCGATGTTGCTTGTTTCATCAGATTCTGATAACATGTATGAGTGTTATTAATAATATAAGTTTACAGTTTAATTAAAATAATTAGTACTTAATTAAAAATTAACTAACTCAATTACTTTGTTAACGAATAATTAGGCCGGCAAATTCTCCTTCATGCTCATCTCGTTCCTTCGTTCAGAAAAAACCTCCAAGACGCACGATTCCATCATTTCCTACCACACCTCCCACCATCGACCGGAGCACCATCCAACATTAGCAGAACGAGCGCTCAACCCTCCTTGACCATCAACCCCAATCCCGACGCGCCTGGTCTCCCTATTCGCTGCCAGTCTACTCAAAACCGCCAGCCCTTCCTATCCCCAATATGACCACCACAGCATCCAGAACCCTATCATAGTCATTCAGATTATAACCTTCGATGAGATTAACAATTTTGTAGTTGAAAGATTTTTGAATAGGATAATGGATTGGAAGATTTATCGAGGAAGAGGATTGGAGATTCAGGTCATTCGAAATGAAAAAGTGGAGGCGTTGCTTGGTTGACCACGCAAAGAAGTTGACTCGGAGAATAGGATTTTGCTGGTATAAATATACAGATATATTATTATTTAATTATTTTACAAAACTTACACCATAAGTTTCATGCTCAAGCTATCACATACGGGATCCGATCGCAATGAAAATTGAAATTTTACTATAAATTAATATTCCTGACACGATGGAACTGGTTTCATCGAATTTTGAGATCGTTTGTAAAACTTCCTTTTTAATTTCAAAATGTGAATTAATACGCATTTATACTGCGTATGATCACAAAATAAATCGAATTGACTTGAAACTTGAAATCCTACAATAACTAACCATTACGGATTTAATAAAATTAGTTTCATTGAAATTCAAGTTTGATTGAAAATTGGTTATTCTTAAGTTCCATATTAAATCGATAAAATATAAACGGTTAAATAAAAATCTATGCATTTACCATTCACATGATCAAACGTTAAGTCCAATCGATACAATAATCGAATCCAATGACACAAGTTTTGTCTCATTTCGAGATTGTTTTCCGGGAATGATATTTTACATGTAAAACGACGCTATTTTGGACATCAAATTACCTAGTATTCAAGAATAACGAACTATACACATATCCTGACTCTAAACGTCAACACGAATTCAACAGAACTGGTATTACGTCTTAATTCGATAATTTGCGTGAGTTGCATATAAATTCCTTTCTAATTAAATTAAATTCATTCAATTAATCATCACGCAAAATAGCTGCACGTTTATGGCTACCAAGGTCACATACAATATCGAATTGCCACGAAATTTATTTTCATATAATAATTTAACATTACAGATCCAAGGAAACTAATTTCGTTGAAATTCGTGACTGTTTCAGAATTGACTATTTTTAACTTGATTAAAATAATATAAAATTCTCATTTTTGCCAAATCAACATTAAACTAAAATTTTAAAACTTTATCAGCTTTCATTATATTCCAATCGAAGATATAGTTATTAATAAACCATTTTAATCCTTATTAAATTCTAGGTTATAATGACATTTAATTTATTTAAAACCATTTTATTCTATTTAACAAATAATTTTGGTTTATAAACGATTTCGTGCTGAATTTCTGAAAATCTTTGGACATGACTTAAAATTTATAATATGAAATATTGAATTTTCTCTTTCATTAGAAAATTATAATCAAATGGATTTGGACAATTCTTGTTCCAAATAATTTCGACTTATATTGGATTTTGTATGTCCAATTGAAGTTCAAAACGTAAAACTACGAACTACAGTGATGTTACAAGCTCGTTTTTAATTTAGATATAAATTATCCATTCAAAATTTGTTGAATAAACGAATTATTTATTATAATTCAAATTTAACAATTAAAACTAAAATTTTAAAGTTTAAACTTAACGTTAAAAGTCTAGGTCGTTACATAAATTCACTAGGTGTTCGCATTTGGATTGTTTATCCTATTTAATTGGTGAGGACTAGTTACTATACCATATGGAACATCTTTAGTCAAGTTGTGAAATTCCTATCAAAGATGTCCATATTCTAGTTTTAAGAATCTTGATTATTAATTAATTATCCAAGTTATAATATATATCTAATGATATATATCTTTAAAAACATATACTTTTATAATCAAAATATAATTTTCAAAACAAAAATCATATTTATATGAAATTACAAATACATCCTCTTATGTATGTATAGTACTCTCAACTCATTCTAGGGCATTACTGACCCCACCTATAGTGAGTTACTCATCCTAGGATATTACTAATCCTATCTCAGATGAGTTACCCCTAGAGCCAAGGTTCTTGCTTAACATTTAGCTCTAATACCAAATGTGATGACCAGAAATTTCATTCATTTTGAACGTACTATAAACTACATAATTCTGATCGAAATGATACAAATTCACGAATCGCACTAATGACCTAGATTTTTAACCTTCGGAGACCGACGCCTAATACATCCTTGAATGAGTCAAATGTTGGGATCCGAATCGTTAGGGGGTAATATAAGGAAAAATAGAACAAAACAGAGTCTCACAGTAGATGGAATACAATATTTTATTCAACGTAATCTTGTAAAGAAGAAAATAGTTACATAACCAGAGTTAAGAATAACCTGGATAGTCATAAATGCCTATCCTTACAACGAATGATACCATGTAATAGATAATAAAATATGTTTCTACATTGGTGAAGATCTCCAGCTCTCCTCTGGAAACTTATCGTGTCTTCAACCTAAACCTGAAATAGTTCGGATCTGACCCGAGCATTAAAAACACCCGGATCAGGCTTGGATAAGCACATATGAAATTAAATAGCTACCATAAATACATGACAATGTCATCAGATGGGTTTTGGTGATGTTTATACAAAAAATCATACATGCTTTTTGGAAATTGAAACTACTATAAGGTCTCGCGGCACACACAATGAATCGCACACGTTGGGCAATGTTTCTTCTTATGATAGCCAAAAATGCCTTTGATACGTAAAACCATTTGATATTATTAATAGTGCATAGTGTTAAAGCCATTTCGCAAATAAACTTATGAATCTTAGCATGGATTTTTTACGTTGATTAAATTCCATGTTATAACTACCATTTCCTGGTAGGTTATACAAACAAAACCATAAGGTTTCATAATGGAGTTTGTTTGGATTTCCAACAATGACCAGGCAAAGGATCTTCCTTATCCGATGGGCATACCTCTAGAGGGATGTCCCTAGAGCACCCTGCTCGCTGCTACACAAGACCAGGTTATCCCTGTCACTGAAGAACTTAGAGCACTTTTAAGTATGTTATTCTCCGATTGTAACTGACCTTTACCAAGTGTGTTCCTTCCATCGTCCACACAAAGCGTAATTGTCCACATAAGTAAAATATCTAGGCTCAATACCATGGTACACTTTTTATCTAGAAGGAAATGATCATACCCTGATGGCAGCGACCCACTAAATCTTGCTGCATCTGTCTAGTTTCGGTCATTAATGAGACGTGAGGCCTGAAAAAGTCACGTTACACAAAGCTACACTTTACATAAAATCATGCTTTGATCATCAATAACTCAGTTCACTTAGCATGCCACATGGCTAATTCATAAGACATAACTGATGTCTACCAATATATAACCTCAGAGCTCATATGTCTCAAAGAAGGGTGTTAAGCTAAGAGAATAGTTTTCTCCACCACCAAACAATATATATATATATATATATATATATATAGTAAAGATCAATTGCTATGCCATAAAATTCCATGCTAGACAGAAAATCCATACAACTTCATTCTAGGACTGAACGAAACAGAAGGCTCTTTATTCCTCGTACATTAAAGGAGAGAAACCCTTGCAAATCTGGAAATTCTCCAAATATGTCTGGAACACTGTTATAAATAAACTCATAATGGGAGCTACCCGAGACATCAACAAGCAGTCCTTACGATGTAAAGATTTTCGTTCTTCAACTATCATCTTCAACATCTTTTTTTTCTCCATTTCATCATATCATTATTCCAAATGGTTTCCAGGTAGAATTCTGATCCCAGTCTTTTTGAGTAACCATCGTTGTTTAAAACGATTTGGATATACAGGATTGCTAAGTCTCTTCCATCTCAAATTGGTTATTCACAACCTTTCCTTAGTTTAAACAAAATCCTTAATCGTTTATTCCTTAATTTAGGAATTCATAAAGTGGCTTCATTTAATCTTTAAACTAAGATTCATAGATCTTAATGAATATTTATTCTTAACTTCACCTCGCGTTTGGTTTAGGGAAACATTTCAACTATATTTATTTAATCTTTAATCAAAAGATTTATTAATTTTTCAACCATTATTTTCCTGTTTCAAATCATATCCTTTAAACGAAGATTATCCAAATCTTAGTGAAGATTTCTTCTCAACTTTTGCTCAGGGAAATCATTTCAATAATATCACAGTAAATCTTAATTAAAATATTTCTCAATAAATAATCCCCATGTTAAAACCTCACTTTAAATGAGTTAAAATGATGTAGTTTAACTTCTCAAGCCGATGTTATTTAAGACATCATTAACAACAAACCCAAACCAATTAATATTCAATACAAGAATTACATAGAAATTATATCATCTTATATTCAATATCAATTTCCGTATCCAACAAATACTATAAGTGGAAAAACGGTATAGTCACCTTTTAAATTCCTAGAATAGTATGAGTTTTTTCTGTGGAATTTAATACCAAGTATTTGAATATTATTTCCATTAAAATCTAGTTAATTCATAATTGGAAAACATTAATCTTATTAAAGTAAAATCTTCAAAAATATCATTGCATAGTATCCGGTCTTTCCTTTCGATCTATTCCATCCCTTGTCTAGATAAATAAACATCGGTCAGGTAAATTTAGAGCACTGGTTGCTGCATCCCTTGCCATAGTTATGTATCATGTTTATCATTCCCGATCTCAAAGGTGGGACAAATGTGCTAGTGGTTTCCGCATACTTAGTTTAGTTTAGTTCATCTGCTTCTTAAACTAGGTTAAGTATTTCAAACTTCCAAATTATCATTAAAAAACTTCATTTATCTTTTGGAAATGTTTACCAAAGATGTGGATAAGAATCGTTAGGTTTAAAGCCTTTAATCTCAATGTTGTTAAAAATTTGTTGAAAAAACATTCCTAAATAGCTTTTGATTTAATTAACCTTTTCATTATTGAAAACTTCATATTTTTATTCCAAATAATTTTTAAATAATTTATTGGGACTTATCATAATTTTTTACTATTTTTAATAATTTAAAAATAGCCATTTATAAAGATTTCCCAATTTGGCCACCGAACTACAATACCGTGATTTTTATTTAAATTTGATTTGAACATAATTCAAAATCTATACATTGAAATCTCAAATTTCCTTTTCTATTTGAAATCTAATATCATTTAAAAATAAATGTTTTTTGTTTTAGAAAAAATTGATTTTATTTGCATCATGTACATTCATTTTGAAGTTAATGGTCGAAATTCGCGAACTATCGCAACTCGAATAGCTATATTTTAACCATATTTCAAGTTCATATTGAAATTAATCAGTTTTTTTTAAATATGTATTATAACTCATTTAAAACATATATAACTTTATTCCAAATTAATATTTCAACTTTTAATTCAATTATCTATTATAATTGAATATTATATTATTATTATTTTTCAAATATTAACTTTTTGAAACTTAAATTTTCCAAATCTCAAATTAAATATTATATAAACTCATTAAAACCTTCAATTTGAGTTTAATACATTGTTTACATAGATAAATCAAATTCAGTTTCAAAATTGTTACTTCAAATTGATTTTACTAATCACTTGAGATTGAACATGCCCTTTCACACCAAATCCTTATTCAGATACGTTTCCACCTTTACAAAAAAGTTTGTCATAATCACTTTAATTTCATTTCTAACAAGTTTCAGAAATGAAATTCCAATTTTTATTTTTTTGCCTAATTTAAATAAGATATTATCAAATTGAGAATAAAACTTAACCAATGTCATATGATTCCATAATTTTGGTGTAACATGTGAACTGTGTTATATTATCACAAATAACATCCATAGTAACATCCATTTCATAGTATTTATAATATAAGCATTATGGTAATTAACGCTTTATACTTGAATAATGATAACTATAATAACATTCATAACAACCACAAAACAACAAAAAATCAAATTATAATTATAATAAACATCCAAACGTGGCCAAAATAGCTCTCACCTTAAGGTTAGACTCCACCAAACTTTAGTTTTGTTACGTTTTTTGGTTCTGGAATTGGACCAACTTCCCTCAGATTTTTTGAACCAACTACTCCTTGAATTTGAAAAATGGCCAACTATAAATTTTTAGGAATTCCTTTTCTATACACCCAATTTGATTTAGTTTTAAGTGAGATATAGTTGAAATAGTGGATTTATTCCCGAGTTCAATAAAATGAAGCTAGACAATATGATCTTCAATGATATGGATTTTTAGACTAGCTAGTCTCAAAATTAGAAGAAGTGCTCAACAGGAAAGTTGTAGCCATTGGAAAAACAAATGATTTGTAAAAAAGAAATTCATGATTTGGATATGTTTTGGAGGAGATACAACATGTTGAAATTAATGGTCATGGCTTGTGGAGGAGGGTAGGGTGGTTGGATGTGGTTGGAGGGTTGTACGGGTAAACTTTAGCAGGTGGGTGGAGGTCATGGCCAAAATGGGGAGGAAGAAGAAAATATGGAGGATGATGGAAGAAATTAGAGAGTGTAGCAGAGTTTTGAAGAGACGATGAGTAAATGGGAGGGAGGAGGTTGGTTTATAATGGGGTATGGGAGGGTAGTTTAGTAAATGTGGTTAGAGACACTTGTCTCCACCCTAAAGAAGCTAGCATGCATGAAGACAAGTGTATAGATACATGTCCATGCCTTAGGATGTGAATAAATATAACATTTCCTATAAATGCTACGGTTACATGTTATTACAAGTCCTATAAAATGCTACATATACATGTTATCGTAAGGTTTTAGTTTTTATAAATGTTGTCTTCAAATATAAACTCTTATGAAAACTTTATTATTTAACTAGTCAAATTTCTAGGTCGTTACATTGGTGCTCAATTTTGAGGGTTTTTAGTACTGGTGACAGAATGTTTTGAGCTTGGTTGGTTTTTGGGCTAGAGGAATGATAGAGGGAGGTGGTTAAATCGGAGGGAGGGAAAGGCTAGGAGATGATTGGAGTAGTGGGTTTTAGGTCACGTTGTGTGGCATTAGAATGGGTTTTTCTTCAGTCTGCAGGTTGGCTTTTTACCGAGCCACCTGATGGTTGAGGTCAGTTTATAGTAATTCAGGCATGGTGTGGTAGTGTAACTACCCAGATTTTTCGACATTTAAAATATGTTGTAATTTAGAATTTTTATTGAAAATAGTGTGTATATTAAGAAATTTATTTAGAATTTTAATCTAATCTATTTTAACATAGTTTTTGAGTGAGTTCATAAGTACAATTATAATTTCAATTTTGAATCTAAATGGTTTTGTTAAATTTAACGCTATTAATATTTTAAGCTAATTGAAATATACTGGTTGAATATTTGTAAATTTGGTATTAAAGTTTAACTTAAGGTATGTATTTGAAAATATAAGATACCTTTGTGTATATGTTATATACTTAGGTATAATAAATGGTATATACATTTTAAAATAATTGTTTAATTGAATTTTGCCACTTGTTAAAGTAGGCTGAAATCTTCCGACACTTGTCCTTGATCTTCTATTTTACTTACCATGTGTTTCCCTCTCGTTTTCAATTTACTACAATAAAATGAATCCTCTTCCTCATTTTTCCTTCAGTCGAGCAAAAAAAATTCCCTTCAATCTCACGATTAGCATTTGTTTCAAGTCTTCCCACTTCAATCTAAAACTGAATTATAGTAGTATATGTCTTGACTGACACCTATTGCTTGGCTATGTGACCTTGTGTTTTGTTGTTTTATTGGTATGTTGTACTATTGGCCATGTGTGTGAGTGTTTTATGTTTTGCGTGGAATGCTCGGGTTAGATCCAAGTGTTGTTGATTTAAAGACTTCCATTATTGAAGCTACAGTGGTGAAGATGCCTGCTTTCGTTCGTCTATCTGTAATTTTATTTTATTTAAAATATATGTATTAAATCTTCCGTTGTATAATGAATATTGTAAAATTTTGATATTTTTGTATTTAAAATATTCCACTGTAAGATATTGTGTTGTTTAATATTATGTGATTCTATATAATTTATTCTGTTTAAACCTGATAAGCGATAATAATTTACCTTTGTGAACGTTTTGAGTTGGTTTGATTACCAACTTGAATCGGTCAAAAAGGCAGGTCGTTACATCTGGTATTAGAGCTTTGGTTTAACAAGGCTTAACTTATCGGGTTTAAAAACTCATTAGAGATAGGATGATAATATCCTAGAATAAGTAGAATTTACACTAGAATCACTCTAGAGATAGCGTATTTTGAAAGATAAATTATTTTGAAAAGATAAAGTGTTTTATAAATTAAAATTCCTTTTAAAATCCATGTTTCTGATAAAGATCTTCTTAGATCTTGATTCCATTTGAAATCCATCGTCGAGTTGCTTAAAATTTATCAATGTAAATAAAATGAATTGGTTATTTAACCAAGTACTTAGGAAAATTTCCAAGTGATTTTGAAAAGGAAGGATATTTGACTTTATGAATCATAAATGATTTATAATACATAGATTCAGGCTTGGTTTTGTCGTTCTTCACCTTATTATGTCATAATGTAGATTGCTTTGGTCTTGTTGGACTTGCTGTTTAACTCAGTCTCTATATTGGAGTCTGTGGCTAAGGCTATGAGCTAATTTATTGTGATGTGGTGATACATTGAAACTCTTATTTGGCCTTCCATTAGGTGCAGAACGCTAATGGATGGATTCCTAGGATGTGATGTTGCCTTTTAGTTGGTAGACGTGCTATGTGTATGAAACGACCCAAACTTCCCCGTAGAGGAAATTCCGGACTGAATCGGGAACAAGGCAAATCAGAACGCAAACAGAGGAACATTTCATTGCCTGTTACAACAATTACATCAGAGTACAAGAATGTATTAGAGTACGAATAAATAATATATATTGGAAATACAATATTAGAGATTTAAATTATATAGCAACGGAAAAATAATACATAACACAACTGGAAGGAATACATGGATACAGAGCTTTCCGAATATCGCTTCAGCTGTAAACCAGGATCCTGTGAATATAATATCTGCAAAACCAAAACTACTAGCTACCAGTGTGGAAAATATGGGCACCCAGAGTTTAGGTTAAAACAATAAACTCCAGGTCAGTCACGGGACTGGTGTGAGAACTAAAATAGTTATTAATCTTTATTTTAAAAGTTAGGAAATCATGGGACCACGCCGTATAACACGGAACGAGTTTACTCCACATGAATCTTAGTTTAAAATAAAATAATGCAATGCTTTTTGAAAAAATGAAGCTATTATAAGACTCAGTTCCCATCACACAATGCAACGCAAGCCGAAGGATAGAGTTTTCCCTTATAATAGCCGAATATGCTTGATACGCGAATTTCATCTTTTATTATTATTACTATAAGTGTATAGTGTCAAAAGTAACTTCAAATATAAATGTATCAATTATGGACGGTATGGGTATCATACATCATGTCGCCATACCTGTTCTACAATCAAAACCGCATGATGTCGTATTGGAAGTTGAATTTCCATCTACGAACCAAGGCAAGGGATCGTCCTTACCGAATTCGAGACAATCTAGCCCGTGTCTCAGGATACAGCCGCAACTGAACCTAGAAGCGCCAGGGACGGTCCACAAATATGTTAGTGGATTAGTTATGCTTGAACAATATGTTTCCCTGCCCTATGGAGCATAAAATGTGAGCCACTAGGGACTCAATATCTGAAGTGCCTCATTCCATCATCCACATAAGTAAAAATGCCTGGGCTCCATACCATGACACCACTTCTTGCTAGAAAGAAACACATGTCCTCCCTAGGTCCTTCTCCCGTTTCTGGTTCATACCGGGGCGTGAGGCTCACGAAGTAATGCTATACATAAAGCTATGCCTAAATAAGCTGTGCTTTGATCATCAACCACAAGGCTCTTCTTTCCAACAAAAGCCTTGATCATTTGCATCTTAGCATGCCACATTGTCAATCCATGTCATACCATTGATTTCTACCAATATATAACCTCTAAGCTCGTACGTCTCAGAGAAGGGTGTTAAGCAAGAGAATAAAGTCTCCACAACCAAACAGATATATATTTAGCAGAGATAAACGAATACAACATAAAGGAATACAACATCGGACATACCATCTATTTACAAGTCTGTTCTGGGTATGAACGAAATTGGAGGCACCTTATTCCTCATCCCATATGTCCAATACAGGAGAGTGGTCCTCGCATATCCGTCGATCTCCAAGTACGTTTGGACGATCACCACTTATTACCTTGTCTTGGGTGTACAGCCCATTCAATACATCAGTAATCACCCAATCGATGTGAAGAACTCCGGTCTTCAACCACCATCTTCATATTCGGCTCTTGATCGCCGTAGTAATTATTCAGAATGGGTTACACCCGATCTTTCCAAATAACCCGTGTATTTTATAATCAAGTGCCATAAAAACACATCATACGCCTCATTCCAATTTAGAATATTCTTTTAATAAATTATTCACATTATTAGGGGAAGGTTCCCATTAATTTTACCAAAGATAAATTCTTTAATCTTCTCTTCGATATCGATTTCAAAAGATTTTGTTAACTAGTCGGGATTATCAGTGTTATCGGTAAATTAAATTACCATTTCACATTTAAATCTAATTAAAGAATTTAACTATCGCCTGGAGTAAAACTGGTGGTACTCCATTCCCGATCATTTCAAGAATTCGATAAATTAAATTATCCCATTCCCATTTCAATCTAATTAGATATTTATTAAAACTCCAATTTGGTTTTAATATCAAAAATCATTACTTTATGATTATTCAAATTTAGGAAATTAATCATTATCTTTAACTGGGTTAAAGAACTAATGTCATTTAAAACATAGCTCGCGATAAACCCAAATCATCTTCCATTAACTATGGAATCTTCACGAAAATGGATCAACATATAATCGATATAAGTTTCTGTATCAGACTGATAATATAAATGGAATAACGACAAGGCCTTTTTAAGTTCCATATATAGTAACGGTCTTCATTCACAGAAGCTTATCTCGATTATTATTAAATCGAATTCCATTCAATTCCAATTTATTCTATTTAATTGGAAAACTTTACTTCGGAAAAATTTCCATTTAAATCTTAATAAAAGATTTATAAATTCCATATAAATCTCAATAAAAGATTTATAAATTACATTTAAATCTTAATAAAAGATTCATAAATTCCAAATTATATTTTCACTGCTAATTGGGATTAAAGAACAGATGTCGTTTAAAAAATACTTCACAATAAACCCACAATCAACTTTCATTTCAATTCTAATCAAACATTAATTAATTGGTAAACTTTTCTAAATCGTAATTAAAAGATTTGTTCTTTTCACACAGGGTTTAAGAACAATGTTATTTAAGACACCATTCATGACAAACCCCAAAATCCAATTTATTTTATTTAATTCCAAATAAATATTAATTAATTGGAAAACTCTATTAAATCTTAATTAAAAATTTATTCTAGTTAATAACTAGTTCATTTCGATAAAAATATATTTTTATCTTTTTAAATATAGAATTTTTCACCCAAAATATTTCCAAACTATTTATTATAATTTTACATAATTTTTCCATATTTTTAATAATTTCACTATCGCCCGTACAGTCGGTTTCCAATAACTACCACCAAACTGCATCCATAACGACCTTTTTCAAATTTGATTTGGACATAATTCCAAATCCAACAACTAGATTTCAAACTTCTTATATTCATTGGAAAGATCTTTTCAATACGAACCCAATGGTTATGGTTTTAGGAGAATCTGACGGTCGGATCTCCTGTTACATCAATTTGAAGTTATGGTCGAAATTCGCGAACAGTCGCTACGCAGCGCATTTTATTCAGGCCATTAAATATATATTTATATATACATTTCGTCGTCTATAAATTTGTTTTAAAATGATTTCAACTTCATTTTCAATTTTAAATCAAAATTGAATATTCTATATCTTTATCACATTAAAATGATAATATTTCCAAAATGTTAAGTTTTTGAAATCATTTCCTTTCGATATTCATTATAAAATGAATAAAATTGATCGATAAAAAGGGCGTTTAACTACATAACTATTTTTATATTGTTTCAAAAATATTATTAAATACATGAATATTTTATATGGTTTATACATTCAATAAAAGTGATATTTTTATTGTTCAAAAATTTTATTCTATTCATGAATATTTTATATGGTTTATGCATCTAATAAAATTGATATTTTTATTTTTCAAATATTTTATTCTCATTTACATTTTAAAGATGACATTCTTAATGTACAAAAATATAATTCAACAAATGATTATTTTATTTTCATTAACATGTTAAAGATGACATTTTTAATGTACAAAAATGTATTTCAACACATGATTCTTTTATACTTTATACATACAATAAAAATGTGATTTTTATTGTTAAAACATTTTATTTCAAAATATTCTTTATTTCAAAAGATTCTTTATTTTTAAAAAATATTCTTTACATTAATATGTACTTTTCATTAAAATGTCCTTTTTTCATTAAAATGTCTTTTTTACATTAAAATGTGTTTCTACACTAAAATGTCTTTTCCATTGAAATGTCTTTTCATTTAAAATATCTTTTCACACTAAATTGACTTTTCACACAAAAATGCCTTTTTACACAAAAATGCCTTTTTACACTAAAATGCCTTTTTAAATTAAAATGCCTTTTTCATTTAAAATGCCTTTTTCATTTAAAATGTCTTTTTACATTAAAATGTCTTTTTATACTAAAGTGATCTTTTATTCCATAATGATATTTTATTCTAAAATGATATTTTATTCCATAATGATATTTTATTCTACAGTATTCATAAAACACTATTTATTTCTGAATCGGAATGCGACTCAATCAATTACCATATAATTTTAGTTATATGGATTTCACACACCGCATGTATTTAATAATAATGATAAATAATCATTAAACAGTCCATTCACATCCAAAATGAAATTTACAACTATGTGAGCATTAAAATTAATAAGTAACGCTCACCACAGCCTGTCAATCCATCAATTGACATACAACTAAATATTGGGACTAGTGTATGTCAAGTATCATCCTAATACCCGTGTGAGGTTTTCAAACAACAATAGTTTATTTAAATAAATTATTGGTTAACAAATTTAACCAATTCTAATTTAGATTGAATTATTTTTAAACTTCGCCAATTTTCACTATTTTAAATTATAAATAAATATTTATAATTTAATTCCAACTGCCATATTAATGTTAACATTATTTTTAATACGGTCAACATTTCAACATCACAAACAACATACAATATAGTCAATTTAAATCGTCTATGGTCTGTGGACGAGGGAAGTGATCGAACAAACACCGTATACAGTTTATAATGATAAAACTGATAAAAATCTAAACTGGCAATTCTATATAATTTTCAGTAATGAAAATAAATAAATAACTATGCAGAATTTTTAGTGAGGAGTTCTCACCTTTGGTTTCCCCTCCGTCATTCTTTAGCGGACGATATGGATTCCGTTCCAGTCATTTCCATTGCAATCCGTTTCACCCGATATATATTAAAAATCATATTTTTAAAATAACGCTATATATATAAAAATAGATTTTATTCCAGTGTTATTTATGTAATAAAAATCACATTTTAAAACTGTTATATATATATATATATATTTAAAAATCATATTTTTACCGCAATGTTATTTATGTAAAAATTCTATTTTTAAAACAATGATAATTACAAATTAAAAACAATGCTAATTTTATGATTAAACACAATGCTAATTATATGATTAAAATAATGTTGATTATATGACGAAAAACAATGCTATTTTTATGACGAAAAACAATGCTATTTTTATAATGAAAAACAATGTTATTTATATGATGAAAAACAACGTTATTTATATGATGGAAAACAATGTTATAATTTATATATCATATTTTCAATTCTAATTTATATATATGATAAAAAAACAATGTTAATTTCTATTTCAAAATCATTGCTATTTTTATTTTTAGAATATTGATGTTAATATGGTTGAAACAATGATATTTATATTTTTAAAACAAAGCTTTGCTATTAATAAAACGATGTTTATTTAATACAATGTTTTTCATATTTAAAGTTTAACGCTATTTTAGTTTCAAGCTATACATATAATAAAAATCACATTCTATTTCAAGTTATTATACAAAAATCATATTTTTGCTTACAATGTGATTTCATAAAAATCATATTTTTGTTTACAATGCGGTTTCATAAAAATCATATTTTTGTCTCGCTATCATATATATAAAAATCTTATTTTTCTATCATATATATAAAAATCTTAATTTTATTTAAAAAAACAATATTTTTAATCTATGCTATTATATATATAAAAAACGCTATGTATATATATTTTTACAATGCTATTTATATTTCCAAAATCAATGCTATTTTTATTATTTATTTTGAAAGACAATTCTATATTTTTTTTTCATTGCACCATTATCACATAGATAATTTCAGAATTAAATAAATATTATTTAACCTCCATTTATTTCCACCGTTCAAAACTAATCTAAAGGCCCCCTGGAACCTCCTTCTTCTTGCGTCCTTGTTCAGGAAAATCGATCCCGAAGCTGACCTCCAATTCCCATTGTCGCACGTCGTTATAGGTCGCCTGAGGCCAATTAGGCTCCGCCATGTTAAAGCCTCACCTGCCGCCTCCCATCGCCTAGCCAAGCGTCAGGCTCGCACCCCAGCGCCGCCGTGAAAACACCACTAAATACCGCCACTTTGTAACGCGATTTCCCCCACATCTCTTAACGAAAAACGATATCGTCCGTTGAATGTGTCGAGCTCACATAGATGCTTGATTTTTGTTTTGGAAATTTTGAAATCCACTGAACGGATTAGAAGAACAAAGAGGGAGAAGGATTGAAGATCACGGCCATTAATTTTAACAAATGGCGGCTGAACGTGTTTAGTGAATTAGGGTTTAGTTTGACCTAGTTTGTCCTTATATATATTAATAATTTAATATTTAATTCTTTTTAAAGTTCAAAATCATCACGAACTCCAAATCAAACCTAATGACTATCGGCCCCAGCTAATTACCCCCATTCTGGACAAAATGGGATATGTCCCATAAGCCAATTCGACTGTTTTGATTAATTTTCGTCAAAATTAAAATATAAATCAATTTATTAAATTTTGAACGTACATTTTAATTTACCGGTGCCACATACTGACTCCAAAAATTACAGAAAAATTATTTCCAACTATGTTTTGATGATACGGTCCTAAAAAAATTAATTTTGTCGAATTTGGAGACCGTTTGAAAAATGGGCATTTTCTGGTCGATCCAATTTGACTGAAATTGACAAAACGTTTTAATTTTCCACTAATTCCAAAAATTATGAAAATAAGAATCTAGCAATAATTTGACATTCCGGTTCCAACCAAAGTGGTTTCGTCGAAAACGGAGGTCGTTTGTAAAATAGCTATATATTATATTAGAGTATTTATATGAATTCCATTGCGACTATTCTGAATTTTAAACGGGCCATAACTTTCAAAGCCCGTTATGAAATCTGGATTTTTCACATTCATTGGAAAGATATTTTCAAACAGATTCAAATATTTCTTGTTTCACTTAAATCCGATTTATTTTGAATCCTGTACATTCAGTCAAAGTTTAAATTCAAATTTTCAAACTACCGCGCCATTTCAAGCTCGTTTTATAATTTAAATAAATTTATTCGTTCTAACATCGATTTAAATAAAAATATTCATCGTTGTTATTTAAAATAAATTATTTTAAATATCCAAAACACATTAAAATTGCTAAAATAAAATTTTAAAATTGGTTCAGAATTTTCGGGTTGTTTCAATCTCCCCCACTTAAAATCCGTTCGTCCTCGAAAAGGAACGGAGCTGAAAGTTGTTTTACTATCCAACTCAACGGTAAATTCTGATCAATTTTCAATTCAGTTCAATATTAAATTTGATTTAGCTAAATTTATCATTCTTTCTCATCTTGGTTAAATTAATTATCATTCCAATATTTTAATTAGTTAAACTAATTATCAAGCATCACAACCAGCAATCAATTAGGTGATTAACCTTTTAAATATATATAACTTTTACATATAGTCAAAAATCATATTCTTGATGCCAAGTCACAACAATAAACCATATCTATATTTTGGTTCTCACACTAGTCAATTGGAAATATATAGATATCCCACTTTCGAAACTCGAACATAAACTACTGATGCTAACATGTCAATCACCAGTATCATTAGAGTCATCTTCGGGCGACTAGTGTAAGAACCCGAGTTTTCGCAATCCTGAGTAATCGACATAAATTCAATGTCAACTATCCAAGCATCGGAAACACCCGATAGTCCATGAAAGAAATTAGAGGGTGAGAATAGATAAGATAGAAATTTAGAATAGAAGAAGAACATATAACATCAGAGCAAACACGAATCTCATAGCGGAACAAATAAAATATAGTATACAACATAACTTGGAAATACAAATATGTTATTTGAGTATAATACTTACAACACAGCGGAAATAAATAATAGCTATATAATCCTGAAGCCTCCTGCTTCAACCGTCAGTATATCTGAAAAATCCTAACTACTTGACTGCCCATACAAAGTTGGGCACCCAAGAGTTTAGGGAAAATAAAACAAAATAAAATCCAGGTCAGTCATGGGACTTGTAACACCCCACGCCCGCTATGGTCACTCACTAAGGGAATGCCATAGCATCGGTGGAGTATTTTAGTGAATATAGAACAGAAAAATTACAACAAGACAGATATAAATAGTACTTGAAATTTTAAAACATCATCTCATAACAGCGGAAATAAACATGTCTGGTTACATTATAAAACCACGATAAAAGTCAAGTACAATATCCATCAAAATAAAGAAGTACATAATCCCACTCTGTCATACAATAGCCAGAACAAAAGGAAAGATAACTGGATAACTGGAGCTTTACATCTATCCAAGCTCCTAAAGACTGGAACAGAAATCCGATCAAGCTCCACTACTGCCAGGATCCACCGTAGGACCTGAGGGTTGGGAAAAAGATAAGAACAACGGGGTCAGACATAAGTCTGAGTGAGTCCTATAACTTTAACAATACAATCATTAAAGTAACCAGAGAAGACATAAACTTGACCTACGGTAATATCTGGGGATGAATGGCTACACTAAGCAGCTTGGTAGACTTAGGATAAACTAAGATAACCGTAAGGACGCATCTACCCACCCATGGATAATTACTAACTGCACCACACCAGTCATTCCTACTTAAAGGTTGATCCCTCCAAGGACTTAGAAAATTTCCCCAGTAGTTTCGTGTACTCCTAGCCCACTACATAGGTGCCGTCTGCCCCTATCTCCACTAGGTGTACCTAGCAATTTTACCCAGTAGTTTCGTGTACCCCTACATAGGTGCCGTCTGCCCCTATCTTTATTAGGTGTACCCACTACTCCCCAGCGATCGGCTCCCTACCGTAGATACCCGTGCTGGTCCCACAGTGGGGTGTATCACTCCCCTAAAGTGGCTACCTGATAATATCAACGGTGCACGGCTTTATATCTACACGATGCAACAACGGCTTATCTACCAGCCCGGGCCCACACACGCATATGAAACCCGTTGGACTTGCGTTGCCACCGCTAACCCGTTTTGGCCTCTTATAATCAAGCCATTTATGCGTGTCCCGTCACTCGACATGGGTCGAGCCCACAAAGATACGTTTGGGATATTGGTTGAAATGGGCCCCCACAAGCTACCCACCTAAGCTTGTCACATATCTAGTGTATCCCACTTAACCCTTTAATCATGTTTAATTACATGTTTCCACTTGGTTAAGTATTCTAATCGTATTTTCTATTGCCACCCAAGGCAACCCACTAGATTCCACATGCCACCCAAGGCAACCACTGAATTTCCACATGCCACCCAAGGCACCCACTTAACCCCTCATGTCCCACTACATGCTAATATGGTTAAGTGTTTCTTAATTAATTAAGACCGTGATCTCCCATAAAGACCTCCCACATTAGACTGGCTGTTATGACCGCCTGGTTAAGCCGGTAGAGTCCGGGCAGTCTTACGTCATAACAGAGCCTAACCTCGTGTCTTTACTTTAATCACGTATTTAATTTATGGCTAAGACCTCTCACATTGGGCTGACATTTGTAGCAACTGGTTAAGCCGGTCGGGTCCGGGCAGTTTTACACTACAAATGAGTCCAACCTCGTGTCTTAGTCGATTAATTACACCTAATTAATCACCCCCATATTAATTATCCCTAATTAATATCAAGTTTTCCATAACATGGGTAGAGCTAACTCAATAGGTAAATTCCCATGGGGTAGACCTAACTCAATAGGTAAATTCCCACTTATGGTAATTTATTTTTATGGTATGCTTAATCATACCCAATCATACATTTATTAACATATTTTCCAACCCCATCGTTCCCCACGTAAATCGTTCTCACTTCATGACATAATAAAGGGAAAGATCCATCACAAATATCATGGGCTTAGCATATAACTTTGTCATGGGTTAAGAGGATGTCAACTTGCATATATGAACATATATTAACCCAACTACATTTAACCCAAACTTGCATATTATCATACACATATCTTGCATAACATGTTGAACTTGCATATAAGCATTCTCATAACTTGCATAACATGTTAAACATGCATTTAAGCATACACATAACTTGCATAAGCATCCACATACTTGCATAAGCATTCACATACTTGCATAAGCATTCACATACTTGCATAAGCATTCACATACTTGCATAAGCATTCACATACTTGCATAAGCATGCATAACTTGCATATCATGTTAAACTTGCATTCAAACATATACTTAACTTGCATATGAACTTGCATAACTCACTTTGTTACATAATTCCACTCATTAAATATGCATAAACCCACTTGTTAAACATGCATAAACCAACTTATTAAGCATGCATAAACCAACTTATCAAACATGCATAAAGCCACTTATTAATTATGCATAATCATAGTAAAACATAGAGTAGCATATCATTACAAATGATTTAAACTCACTAATCCGCATTTAAGACCATAAGTCTCATTATACCCAATCTACTTACTTTAACAATTGATGTTAAAGTGATAGAAACTCACCAAACCCAAGATTAGCAAACTTATGAAGTGGAATTAGTTGCTAAATATGAAGAAGATAATGATTAGAGATTGATTAGAGAGGGATTAGCTTGCAACTTCCTTCATAAATTGGTGGAGGCTCCTTCTAAGATTTAATTTGGCGGCATGAGGCCATCTTTTCTATTTTTAGTATGGATTAGGGTAGGTTTAGGGTGTATTTATAGATTAGGAGAGTGTTTTAGGCCCTTAGATTAACCCTAGATTAGATTAGGTCCGTTAGATTTAGGAAATCTCTAGAACCCAGCCCAGCCCTAGCCAGAAAACCAGATCTGGTGCACCCAAGCCCCCTGGTTCGACACGCCGTGTCGATAGGCAAGTCGACAGGCAAGTCGACACCCCTGTCGACAGGCCTGTCGACAGCCCTGTCGACATGCTTAGGGCGGGAATCTTCCTGCCTGGCCCCGCTGGTTCTATTTTAAAATCTAAATTTGAATTCCTAAATCTGTTTTTAGCTTTAAATTTTCTACAAACTTCTTTGGGCCATAACCGGGCCATACGGACTCCGATTCTCGAAAACTCGGACTCTATTTCGCGTATTTTTCCGAGACGAACGCAATGGAGCAGCCCGTTACCCCCAATTCCCACATCTGAGATTATTTATCCTGTGATTAGTGAATTTTAGTATTAGCTAAAATTCGGGGTGTTACATTCTCCCCTCCTTAAAGGATTTCGTTCCCGAAATCCCTAAGCTAAGGAGAATGCATATCCTACCATCCAAACAACCATCTACTCAATCCATCAAAACACGGGCATCCATTGTCCTTAAAACAATTTCTAATGATGTATGAGCATATGCAAAAAGTGTGTGTATATGTTCCCTATCTAATGTATGAACATATGCAAACCATGATAGTGCCATGCATCCATTATGTATGCGAGGGAACCCTATCGAAATATACAATATCTACATGAGTGCACAATCATTCACCAAAATGCATCATCCATGTGATAACGCAATCATTATTCATCCATAAATATAGCCTCCTACACACAATTTTATGCAATATGCAATATGAAGTGACTGAGCCGATCTTGTGCCTAGAGTGTGTGTATATGCATCCACGAGCAACCACTAGCAAACACTTGCATCCACTTGCATCCATCAACCATAACATGTCTCAAACACATGTTTCAACCATAGGTTTACCCTATCTAAAGGTCAAACAGTACTAACGAGAGGACATACTAAAGATAAGATAAGTACTAGACAATGATAGAGGAGAAAGTAAAGACATACCCTCAAAAAGAAATGGGTACAATGAACGCATCTTCGCTTCCGTCTCCCAAGTTGCGTTGCTTTCATCTTCTCCCCATTGCACTTTGACTAGTTGAACCTCTCGATTCCTCAATTTCCTAGTCTCTGACCCAAGGATGCGAGTAGGAGCTCGTCGGATAGTCGCATCACGCTCTATCTCTACATCTCTAAGCAAGCTCGGCTCTACCACCTCTGCGGTCTCATGTAAGCATTTCCTCAGATGTGATACATGGAATACATCATGAATACCACTAAGTCTGTCGGGCAACTCCACCCTATATGCCATCCGTCCAATCCTTTCCTTAATAGGAAACGACCCAACAAACCTCGGTGCTAACTTCCCAACGGATCCAAAGCGAACAACATTTCTCAACGGAGATACCTTGACAAAAACCATATCCCCTACCTCAAACTCAAGATCCGTCCTTCTTTTGTCCGCATAAGATTTTTGCCTATCCTGTGCTGCTTTCATCCTTCTTCGAATCAAGTCAATCTTCTCAGAAGTCTCCCTCACCATATCAGGCCCAAGCAAGATCTTATCCGTAGATTCCCACCAACATGTAGGTGATCGACAAGGCCTTCCATAGAGAGCTTCGAAAGGAGCCATACCAATACTGGACTGAAAGCTGTTATTATATGCGAACTCCACCAATGGAAGATGCTCTTCCCATGTACCTCCAAAATCTAGAATACAAAGCCTCAAAAGGTCTTCTAGAACAAGATTCACCCTCTCAGTCTGGCCGTCTGTCTGAGGATGATATGCGGTGCTCAGACACAATTGAGTCCCCACTGCTTCTTGCAAACTTCTCCAGAACTCGCTAGTGAAGATAGGATCTCGATCACTCATTATGCTAGAGGGTACCCCATGTAATCGAACTATCTCTCGAAGATATACAGAAGCTAGCCATGGAGCAGTCCTCTTGCTCTTCACAGGTATGAAATGGGCGCTCTTAGTAAGTCTGTCTACCACCACCCAAATTCCTGTATTACCCTTCCTCGATCTGGGTAACCCGTCAATAAAATCCATCGAGACGCTATCCCACTTCCATTGCGGAACTTCCAATGGGTGAAGCAACCCACCAGGTTTCTTTTGCTCCGTCTTCACTTGTTGGCACACCAAGCATCGAGCGACATACTCGGCCACATCTTTCTTCATACCGGCCCAGAAGAAAACCCTCTTCATGTCTCGGTACATCTTGTCCCCACCGGGATGAATAGTCATCCTAGAACGGTGTGCATCATCAAGAATAACCTTCCTCAAATCCTCGTCTTGCGGTACACAAAGTCTACCGTCTCTACGCAAGCACCCCCTATCGTCTAGGGTGTACCTACTCAAATGGCTGGACGACTCCCCCCTTATGAGCTTCCCCACCAACTCAACCAACTGTGGGTCGTCCCTCTGTGCTTCACCAATCCGCCCCAAAAGAGTAGGTCTAACTTCCAAGGAAGCTAGCAAACCGGGAATATAATCGACGGAAGGTCTGAAGTCAAACATTGAGATAAATTCCAAGCTTCGTCGTTCCACGAACAATGGACTCAAAGACAACCTTTTTCTTCTCAAGGCGTCCGCCACCACGTTACCCTTGCCAGGGGTATACGCTATCTCGAAGTCATAGGATGCTAAGAACTCCATCCACCTTTGGTGTCTCAGATTCAAATCCTTCTGAGAAAACAAGTACTTCAATGATTTGTGGTCAGTGAACAACTCGAATCTCTCACCAAGAAGATAATGGCGCCAAATCTTAAGCGCAAAAACAATAGCGGCCAACTCTAAATCATGGGTAGGGTAATTTTTCTCATGTGCCCTCAACTGCCTTCCACCATAGGCTATCACCCTTCCCTCTTGCATTAAGACTGCGCCCAGCCCTGTCCCACAAGCATCAGTATAGACAACAAATGGCTTGCTCCCATCTGGCAACACTAAAACTGGAGCGGTGGTTAAAGCTCTCTTTAACCGTCGGAACGCATCATCACAATCTACGTCCCATGTGAAAACAAGATTCTTCTTTGTTAAGCGGGTTAACGGGGCTGATATCTTTGCGAAGTCTTTGATAAACTTCCTATAATAACCCGCCAACCCCAAGAAACTTCTTACTTCGGTAGCATTTTTCGGAACCTTCCAATCCTGAATTGATACTAACTTCGCGGGATCCACAGCTATCCCTTCCTTGGAGACCACGTGCCCCAAGAACCGCACCTCTTTCCGCCAGAAGTGACATTTAGAGAATTTAGCCTTAAGGCTATGTGCTCGAAGAGTCTTCAATACCTCCCCAAGATGTAGGGCATGCTCTTCTTCGCTCTTAGAAAATACTAAGATATCATCCACAAAGACCACCACGAATTTATTAAGGAACTCCCTGAACACCCTACTCATCAAATCAACAAAGTATGCAGGGGCGTTCGTCAACCCAAATGGCATCACCAGCCACTCATAGAAACCATCTGGAGTCCTAAAGGCAGTCTTGTCTATGCTATCCTCAGCCACCCTCAACTGATGAAACCCCGTGGCTAAGTCCAACTGAGAAAATACTGAAGCGCCAACCAACTGATCGAAAAGATCATCAATCCTCGGCAATGGGTGTCTATTCTTCTTTGTGAGCTTGTTGAGTTCTCTATAGTCTACACAAAGTCTGAGGGACCCATCCGCCTTCGTAGCAAATACTACTGGAGCACCCCACTCCGATATACTTCGTCTTATGAACCCCTTCTCAAGCAACTCCCCTACTTGCTTATGGAGTTCCCTCCTCTCACGAAGAGCCATGTGGCGCACTGGTTAAGATACAGGTTTAGCATTATCCACCAGATATATTCGGAAGTCAATCTCCCGCTTCGGAGGTAAGCCCTTCACCTCCTCAAACACATCCGGATATTCCCGGACCACTCTAACAGATTGCAAACTCTCGACTGAAGCGTCAAGCGATTCAAGATAACTTAGCATAACAGAGTCCCTGGGATTACAAGAAATCTCGAGAGTGTTACCCAAACGGGTCATGAGCCTAACAACTCTCCTTTCGCAATCAAGAACGACACCATTACTGGATAACCAGTCCATGCCCAAAATCAACCCATAGCCCGTGAAGCCCAACACAAAAGCATCACATCTAAACTCAATGCTAAGTATAGAAATCTTCAAACCCAAACATATCATGGACAAATAAGTGGAGCCCCCAATTGGATTTGAAACAACCAAGGGATCATCTGCCAGACTGGTGTCTAAGTGCAGTGACTCAACTAATGATGATGAGATAAACGAATGCGATGCGCCTGAATCAAACAATGTACGGACAGGATGATCAAATAGAAAAACCAGACTTTCAACGGAGATAGTTCTACCTCTTTCCTGAATCGGTGGAACCGCGAGAGCCTGTACTTGCCCCCTAGCCTGACCTGGTGCCATAAGAGCTTGCACCTGTCCTCCTGAGGTAGACCCCGTCCTTTGCCCTTTCTTAGGGCAATCCTTCACTAAATGCCCTGCTTCGCCACAGTGGAAGCAGCCAGTCTTCTTCTTCTTGCGACAATCTTTGCTTAGGTGGCCAGGTGTTCCACAACTGAAACACTTCTTCTTCTTGCCTTTGCCACCGTTGCCTTTCCCACCTTTGTTTTGTTGTTGCTGCTGAGGTCTCTTTTGATCTCCCTTCTTCTCGGGTGCCCTATTAGCATTGGGACCCTTCTCTTCTTCATACATGAGTGCCATGTCAACTAGCTTCTCAAAGGTGGCCCCCATAGGAATATGAGTCATAGCCAACCCATGCATCGGTTCATTCAAGCCTTTCACGAACCTCAATGCCTTCTTCTCCGGTGTATTCACCATGTCTAGGCCAAATCTTGCCAATTGATTAAACTTGTTGACATATTCCTTCACCGAGAGATTTCCTTACTTTACAGTCAGGAATCTTTCCATATACAAGTTTTCCTCCGCCCTTGAGAGAAACTTTGCCACAAATCTTTGCCTAAAATCCGCCCAAGAGTCAACGGGGCGTTCTCCATTAGTGACCTCCCACCAGAATGAGGCTCTCCCTTCATTAACCAAGCAGCCAACTTGACTTTCTTTCCCTCTTCCATCTCAAAGATATCTATCAATTCTTCCACCTCCTTAAGCCAATCTCTAGCCTCCACAAAAGTTTCAGATCCCTGAAAAGGTTTCCCTCCCATAGCTTTAAATTCCTTGCAAGTCTTAGCAAAAGTATCCGTGCGAGGAGGAGGGGGAGGAGGAAGATCGGGTGCTACGGTTGGTGGAGGAACATTTGCTGGACCCGCAGTGGTGGCCCTAGCCTCCATCAATCTCCTATACCATACTGGTACCGTCACACCCTTCGGAAAGTTAAGATTCTCGGCCATGCTGAAACGAAAAAGGAAAGATTCAAAACGGAGAATTCGAAGGATATAGATATGGCTATTGGGGATTATGCTTTTCTTTCAAAACTTTTCTCTTTAAAGACATGTTTTTGAAAATATCTCTTCCAAAAATGTTTTAGAAAAATAGTTTTCTAAAAATTTTATCTGTTCCGGTAACCTTTGCTCTGATACCACGTGTAACACCCCACGCCCGCTATGGTCACTCACTAAGGGAATGCCATAGCATCGGTGGAGTATTTTAGTGAATATAGAACAAAAAAATTACAACAAGACAGATATAAATAGTACTTGAAATTTTAAAACATCATCTCATAACAGCGGAAATAAACATGTCTGGTTACATCATAAAACCATGATAAAAGTCAAGTACAATATCCATCAAAATAAAGAAGTACATAATCCCACTCTGTCATACAATAGCTAGAACAAAAGGAAAGATAACTGGATAACTGGAGCTTTACATCTATCCAAGCTCCTAAAGACTGGAACAGAAATCCGATCAAGCTCCACTACTGCCAGGATCCACCGTAGGACCTGAGGGTTGGGAAAAAGATAAGAACAACGGGGTCAGACATAAGTCTGAGTGAGTCCTATAACTTTAACAATACAATCATTAAAGTAACCAGAGAAGACATAAACTTGACCTACGGTAATATCTGGGGATGAATGGCTACACTAAGCAGCTTGGTAGACTTAGGATAAACTAAGATAACCGTAAGGACGCATCTACCCACCCATGGATAATTACTAACTGCACCACACCAGTCATTCCTACTTAAAGGTTGATCCCTCCAAGGACTTAGAAAATTTCCCCAGTAGTTTCGTGTACTCCTAGCCCACTACATAGGTGCCGTCTGCCCCTATCTCCACTAGGTGTACCTAGCAATTTTACCCAGTAGTTTCGTGTACCCCTACATAGGTGCCGTCTGCCCCTATCTTTATTAGGTGTACCCACTACTCCCCAGCGATCGGCTCCCTACCGTAGATACCCGTGCTGGTCCCACAGTGGGGTGTATCACTCCCCTAAAGTGGCTACCTGATAATATCAACGGTGCACGGCTTTATATCTACACGATGCAACAACGGCTTATCTACCAGCCCGGGCCCACACACGCATATGAAACCCGTTGGACTTGCGTTGCCACCGCTAACCCGTTTTGGCCTCTTATAATCAAGCCCAATATGCGTGTCCCGTCACTCGACATGGGTCGAGCCCACAAAGATACGTTTGGGATATTGGTTGAAATGGGCCCCCACAAGCTACCCACCTAAGCTTGTCACATATCTAGTGTATCCCACTTAACCCTTTAATCATGTTTAATTACATGTTTCCACTTGGTTAAGTATTCTAATCGTATTTTCTATTGCCACCCAAGGCAACCCACTAGATTCCACATGCCACCCAAGGCAACCACTGAATTTCCACATGCCACCCAAGGCACCCACTTAACCCCTCATGTCCCACTACATGCTAATATGGTTAAGTGTTTCTTAATTAATTAAGACCGTGATCTCCCATAAAGACCTCCCACATTAGACTGGCTGTTATGACCGCCTGGTTAAGCCGGTAGAGTCCGGGCAGTCTTACGTCATAACAGAGCCTAACCTCGTGTCTTTACTTTAATCACGTATTTAATTTATGGCTAAGACCTCTCACATTGGGCTGACATTTGTAGCAACTGGTTAAGCCGGTCGGGTCCGGGCAGTTTTACACTACAAATGAGTCCAACCTCGTGTCTTAGTCGATTAATTACACCTAATTAATCACCCCCATATTAATTATCCCTAATTAATATCAAGTTTTCCATAACATGGGTAGAGCTAACTCAATAGGTAAATTCCCATGGGGTAGACCTAACTCAATAGGTAAATTCCCACTTATGGTAATTTATTTTTATGGTATGCTTAATCATACCCAATCATACATTTATTAACATATTTTCCAACCCCATCGTTCCCCACGTAAATCGTTCTCACTTCATGACATAATAAAGGGAAAGATCCATCACAAATATCATGGGCTTAGCATATAACTTTGTCATGGGTTAAGAGGATGTCAACTTGCATATATGAACATATATTAACCCAACTACATTTAACCCAAACTTGCATATTATCATACACATATCTTGCATAACATGTTGAACTTGCATATAAGCATTCTCATAACTTGCATAACATGTTAAACATGCATTTAAGCATACACATAACTTGCATAAGCATCCACATACTTGCATAAGCATCCACATACTTGCATAAGCATTCACATACTTGCATAAGCATTCACATACTTGCATAAGCATTCACATACTTGCATAAGCATTCACATACTTGCATAAGCATGCATAACTTGCATATCATGTTAAACTTGCATTCAAACATATACTTAACTTGCATATGAACTTGCATAACTCACTTTGTTAAACATGCATAATTCCACTCATTAAATATGCATAAACCCACTTGTTAAACATGCATAAACCAACTTATTAAGCATGCATAAACCAACTTATCAAACATGCATAAAGCCACTTATTAATTATGCATAATCATAGTAAAACATAGAGTAGTATCAAACATGCATAAAGCCACTTATTAATTATGCATAATCATAGTAAAACATAGAGTAGCATATCATTACAAATGATTTAAACTCACTAATCCGCATTTAAGACCATAAGTCTCATTATACCCAATCTACTTACTTTAACAATTGATGTTAAAGTGATAGAAACTCACCAAACCCAAGATTAGCAAACTTATGAAGTGGAATTAGTTGCTAAATATGAAGAAGATAATGATTAGAGATTGATTAGAGAGGGATTAGCTTGCAACTTCCTTCATAAATTGGTGGAGGCTCCTTCTAAGATTTAATTTGGCGGCATAAGGCCATCATTTCTATTTTTAGTATGGATTAGGGTAGGTTTAGGGTGTATTTATAGATTAGGAGAGTGTTTTAGGCCCTTAGATTAACCCTAGATTAGATTAGGTCCGTTAGATTTAGGAAATCTCTAGAACCCAGCCCAGCCCTAGCCAGAAAACCAGATCTGGTGCACCCAAGCCCCCTGGTTCGACACGCCGTGTCGACAGGCAAGTCGACACCCCTGTCGACAGGCCTGTCGACAGCCCTGTCGACATGCTTAGGGCGGGAATCTTCCCGCCTGGCCCCGCTGGTTCTATTTTAAAATCTAAATTTGAATTCCTAAATCTGTTTTTAGCTTTAAATTTTCTACAAACTTCTTTGGGCCATAACCGGGCCATACGGACTCCGATTCTCGAAAACTCGGACTCTATTTCGCGTATTTTTCCGAGACGAACGCAATGGCGCAGCCCGTTACCCCCAATTCCCACATCTGAGATTATTTATCCTGTGATTAGTGAATTTTAGTATTAGCTAAAATTCGGGGTGTTACAGGACTGGTGTGAGTAAACAATTTAAAACAGTTTGAGAAAATAAACGATATCTCATAAGACCACGCCGTATAACGGAACGGGTTTTTCTCTTATGAAAATCCAAAACACTTGGTCCAACATTCAAAAACCTTTTGAAAGGAACGATAATCTTTATATCAAAGTCATTTGATATTATAATAATGTCTATCAACCACAACTAAATAATCATTTAGCAGAACGATTTCATCTCACGTTCCACATACATAATATATAATCAAAAACCGCAGGCGCTTATTGGGTAATGGATTCCAACTGGCAAGGTATGGGACCACCTTCCAACAGTGTATCTCTAGGGAGGAATACACCGAGTTCAACAAGAACATCTTGCAACCCAGGCTAAACATGACCAGTCACTGATTTCGTTTGAGTGTACCGAATGTATTATCACCAACGGTTGGGATCAGCAATCGTTTCCTGAAAGGGATAGCATTGAAATAGATTTTAGAAGTAAATGAAACTCTAGATCAGATGACAATACACCCTACTTGGCAGCTAACCACTTTGCCATGCGACCTACCCGATTTTATACCATTTCCTGGTTGTGAGGCTTAAGGCCACGCTTGTCTCTGACAAATCACACATTTATTCGCTTTGAATGTCACATCGTCATACCCGCCAAATCACAAACTGATTTCTCTAAACATACCATGGGTATACAGCTAAGAGAAACGAATTCCTCTGCCACCAAACGTAAATACGTTTGGAGAGATCAACTTATGCAAGCTATTAAATATACTCCGTCAGACATTCTTCCATACAAATCGTCCTGGGACTGGACAAACCGAAGGCACTATTCTGTAAACAGGACAACCCTTGCATAACTCCGTCTTCAATTAACTTCATCATATTTTATCGCAACGCTAACGCCCATACAGAGTGGTTTTCAGATAATATATCTGATCCCGGTCTTTCCGTATTGATGACGGAAAAATGGTCAAAAACTTTGATAGTCGGGGATTTAACTATCAAAGAAAAACATGTGTGCAAACAACGATATTATTTCCAGATGGAAATTCTATCGATCAATCATCAATCAACATTTATTCATTTCCCCATTTCTCGTTTCCATATTTCATCAAATCCTTATTTTCTAAATTTAGAAAATATACGTTATTAACTTTGGAAAACATTTCCATTTCTGATTCATGCATCACTATCTTCTCACATATATCAATCTCTAACTGTAAATTAGTAAGAGAACAACCCCCTACGTATTAACCCAGAAGGCCGAAACCAACATTAGATCAATACCCAGACAACTGTTCAACTTAACAAATCTCCAGTCTTTTTTAATTCCTTTTACTCCATTTAAATTCCTATTTCAAACCCTATTTCCTTTATAAATATTTTATTAGCAAAATATTTACTTAAATCCTTTATTCACATTAAATGTAAATAATATTTCTTCTTTGCAATCAAAACAGTTTGATTTTGTATTTAAAACAATATCCCAAATCTAATTTCTATTTGTACTTCTAATTATAGAATTATTTATATAAAATCTCATTTATTCTTTTAACACTTATAATCCCATTTATAATCACATTTATAAATGATGCTCAAATTCCATTTAAAATATCGGTGTTAAAACCAATTCCTACTTCTCTATATAAATTCAGTCTTATATATTCTATTTATCAAATGATAAATATTTTATTTAATTTATAAAACATTACTTATAAATAAATCTTCTCAATCTATTTGTTAAAACAGATTTCTATTTAATGTCCATTTTAAACAATCTTCTCAAAATTCTTTTATATCTCGTCAATATCCTTTTATAATCCTTTTTGTTTTCTATATAAAAAATCTTTTTATACTTCAATTTATTTTCTAAATAAATATCTCTTTTATAATTCTATGTAAAATAAATATCCCTTTTATAATATCCATTGATTTTATAAACATTTTCTTTTCAATATATACTTTGAAAATTCCCTTTATACATTCCAGTATTTCTTATGGTATTCGAAATACCATATAACCATGATCAATATCATCCAAACACACATAATTAAAAAAGAGTATATATCACATTATATATAGCAACATATCAAACAAATCAGTATTTGAAATATTGAGGAATCCAGTTGGATCCCTCCAACCTGTTTTCCTGCATCAATAGATGTTAAACAATATAATTAACATCAATTTCACTTCAACATGAAATAATCAGATCAACAGAATCAATATTTGATTAACGATTTAGATATATCGTTATCTGTAATTTCAACCAATACATCAGCAATTCAACCAAACAATCAACACACATCAATCAATCATCATTTATCAACACTAGATTATATTTATAAAATATAAACTTTATAGAATTAGTTAGATTTACTCACATTGGACGATCATCGTTAAATAACGACAATTGTCGCTTGATTCAGACGGACAATTTATTTCGCTATAAATTGTAACGAGCTCCAATTCAATCCCAGTTAGTTCCATTGCGTAGCCATCGTCTATATGATCCCAACGGATCTTGTTTCACGGAATTCTGATTACGTACGGAAAAGATATGTCTTTTATAAGTTAACACATTTATTTTAAATTCTAATTTAAATTTAATAAAATAGTTGGGCTTTACCTTAAAAAAACCCAGCCCATATTTAATTCTAAAAGCCCAGACCGCCAATCCTTCTCCTTCACCATTAATACTCAGCTCCTAACAAACCCGTAATCCTACCATTGCGACCTTTCCATCTCAACTGCACGCTTCTCTTCAACACCATTTCAAAAACGAACCCCACCATCATACTTCTCCTTTTGAACTCGTCCTCCCAGTCACCTCCACTTCAAACTCGTCGCCATCTACTCCACCACGACCTGAGGCACCCAGCCTTGCTGCTGTGTAAACTCGCGACCTCTTTCCAAACCACAATCCAAAAAAACCTAAATAACTCGTTTCTTCTATACAATCATGATTCCATACTTCGATTCCCAAATCGATGCCCTCAAATCCAAGAATATCGAACCCTAACTTGACCATATATGTTGTTGTACAGGAAAACCAAAAACATGGATCGCAAACATCAAAACTGATACTGGGTTGAAGCTTAACGCATGCTAATCTCAAATCAATAAGTATTGAGATTTAAAGAAATATATTTACATTTATAGGGATTTTTAAAGACCATGTTTAATTGAAGAATAAAAGAAAAAGTGACGGCCTAAACTTGTTGACCAGATAAGATAATAAGGGTTTGGGAGTGAGATGTGGTATATATAAGGTAGGTTATTTGGCTTCTCTTAAAAGTTCCATGTTTTTATATTGAATTATATTCGATCGTTAGCACATTTCATCGTTTAAAAATCTCTATGATCACATACCAAACCAAAATTTGATAAAAATGGACATGCAGCTACAGTTCGACATTACGAACCCAACGAAACTAGTTTCGTTGAATTCCGACATCGTTTGGTCACACAACATATTTTTAAAGTTAAATTATTGACTGTTTTCACATTAAAATCTCGTATGGCCACATACTAACTCCAAAAATCACAGAAATCGAAGTCTAGCAATAATTTAATATTCCGGATCCAATAAAATTAGTTTCGTCAAAAACGGAGTTCATTTGCAAAAATGGCTATTTTTAATGCTCTAAATAAATCCATTTAAATAATAAATATATTTAAAAAGAATTAAATTTAATATTAATAAATTAATATTATCGTATATATTCACAATGGAATACCATACAGCTCCAAAATAAATATATCAGGATTTATAACTCGATATTTAAAAATCCAGTTAAATCGATATTCCATTTATATTAAAATTCCATTTATAATATACATAAATTGTTATAAATTATAAAGGATTTCCATAGCGAATTTTCAAAAATTTGATTTGGACATTAATCAAAATCTACCTGATGAAATCCCGATTTTTCTCTTCCATTAGAAAAATATACTTCACCAGCTCCGAACGTTTCTTATTTCACAGAAATCCGAGTTAAAACGGATTCTATATATTCAATTAAAGTTCGAATCGCCAAATTACGAACTACCGCGCCATATCGGGCTCGATTATAATTATAATATAATTTATACATTCAAATGACATTTATAAATAAATTCGTTAATATAATTCAATTTTAAACTAAAATATATATTTTAAATTTTCCAATTTACACAATATTGCCATTTCAGCTAATTCTGATTATTTAAGAATATATTATTTAATTATGGTCATTTTAAATTACCAAACCATTACTTAAATAATTAAATAAATTATTTAAAATACCGTAAAAAATACGAGTCGTTACATTCTTTCTCCCTTAAAATAATTTCGTCCTCGAAATTGCTAAGGTAGAAAACAAACCCTATTAACTAGGTAAAATTTATTTGTTCACTTCTTAACTTCAGTTTCAACTGAACCAATTTAATTTCAATTAAATTATTAATTTATTCCTACTAACGAAAATTTTCAAAAATCCTGTAAATTTTCTAACACCTTAACTTTCAAAAAAATTCGCCAGCATCTCCTTTGTACTGGTCAATAGCTCAAACTCCAACTCGCCTCTCTAGGCCTTCTTCAACCCAGAAGAAAATCAAATAGCCAAATGGCTTGCCAATTCGGCTCATCAAAAACTCAAACCCATATATAATATAAACTGGTACCTTTTTGTTGGGCATATCAATATATCCTTTCCATGTGTTACCAATTCTGCATATACCAATGTCATCTTTGTCAACTCCAATCAATTCATTCGCTTATATTCAAACCAGATCTCATTTCAACTCGAGTTTCATTCTCGATTCCAAATCCTTAACTCACCAATCCAATTTACTTAACCTCGTTTAGTTTCATCCATAAACTTCATTAATTAATTTCAATTTCATTTTGCTTTCACACGTATTATTTATCTTGTTTTTAATTTTAACGATCCATCCATTATAATTCAACATTCTTTTTCTTGGGAGTTCTTAAACCACTTTTCTTTTCTCAAAAAAAATATCAAATAATCCTTTTCAAAATTCAAACAACTTGTTTTCGCAAAACATTTCCAAAACAAAATCTTTGGTAGTAATCTGTCACTTACAACTCGAAAATGAACACGGATGATGTCATGATCATTATTGGAATCTATTTCCAGCTATCGAAGTGAGTTCAATACTATATCACTTTCAAAACCATTTCTGAACACTTTCATTTTGAAATCCATTTCAAAATATCCTTTTCAATGTTTGTAACAAATTTAAAATCTCCCAAGATTTTAAAATTCTCATGTATTAATTCCAAATCCATTTACAAACATCTTCCCAAATTTCCAAGGTTTTAATTTCAATTTTGATTTAAATTCATATTTAATTCATTTCATAACACTTATATGAATTTTGATTACATAACCGTTTCACTTTTATAATCTTGTTCGATTATAATCCCAACCAACACATTCAATATACAATAATACTTCAAATATTAATCATACTTTTATATCAAAATATGATTTGGATAAAATTATTCCATTTACCCTCTTTCAAAACATACTGTGTCGGTTCATCATATTCAAGTGTTTAGTAACTCCTACTGATACAGTGGATCAAACTGATCGACCAGAACTCAGAAACAACTCAACCAACAAATCTCCATAATATAAAACAATTTTTATAAAATCTACAAATACGTTCTCTTGTATATGTACATTCAAACTCAATCTAGGGCATTACTAACCCTATCTCTACTGAGTCACGCCATAGAGCCAAGGTAATTACTTAACCTTCAGCTCTAATACCACTGTAACGACCCGAGTTTTCGTGATCCTGAGTAATCAACAAAACTTAATGTTGACTATCCAAGCATCGGAAACACTGGATATTCCGTGAAAGAAATTAGAGGGTGAGAATAGACAAGATAAAAATTTAGAATAGAAGAAGAAGAAGAAGAACATACAACATCAGAGCAAACACGAATCTCACAGCGGAATGAATAAAATATAGTATACAACTTAAGATGGAAATACAAATTTGTCATTTGAGCATAACACTTATATCACAACAGAAATAAATAATAGCTATGTAATCCTGAAGCCTCCTGCTCCAGCTCCAGCTCTCATTACATCTGAAAAATCCTGACTACTTGACTGTCCATACAAAGTTGGGCACCCAAGAGTTTAGGGAAAACAAAACAAAATAAACTCCGGGTCAGTCATGGGACTGGTGTGAGTAAACAATTTAAAATAGTTTTAGAAAATAAACGATATCTCATAAGACCACACCGTATGACTGAATGGGTTTTTCCTTATGAGAGTCCAAAACACTTGGTCCAACATTCAAAAACCTTTTGAAAGGAACGATAATCTTTATATCAAACTCATTTGATATTATAATAATGTCTATCAACCACAACTAAATAATCATTTAGAAGAACGCTTTCATCTCATATTCCACATACATAATATATAATCAAAAACCATAGGTGCTTATTGGGTAATGGATTTCAACTGGCAAGGTATGGGACCAGCTTCCGACAGTGTATCTCTAGAGAGGAATACACCGGGTTCAACAAGAACATCTTGCAACCCAGGCTAAACAAGACTGGTCACTCATTTCGCTTGTGTGTACCGAATGTATTATCACCAACGGTTGGGATCAGCAACCGTTTCCCGAAAGGGACAGCATCGAAAAAGATTTTAGAAGTAAATGAAACTCTAGATAAAGTGACAATACACCCTACTTGGCAGCTAACCACTTAGCCATGCGACCTACCCGATTTTATACCATTTCCTGGTTGTGAGGCTTAAGGCCACGCTTATCTCTGACAGATCACACATTTATTCGCTTTGAATGTCACATTGTTATACCCGCCAAATCACAAATTGATTTCTCCAAACATACCACGAGTATATAGCTAAGAGAAAAGAATTCCTCCGCCACCAAACGTAAATACGTTTGGAGAGATCAACTTACGCGATCTATTAAATATACTCCGTCAGACATTCTTCCATACAGGTCGTCCTGGGACTAGACAAACCGAAGGCACTATTCTGTAAACAAGACAGCCCTTGCATAACTCCGTCTTCAATTATCTTCATCATATTTGATCGCAAAGTTAATACCCATACAGAGTGGTTTTCAGATAATATATCTGATCCCGGTCTTTCCGTATTGATGACGGAAAAATGGTCAAAAACTTTGATAGTCGGGGATTTAACTATCAAAGAAAAACATGTGTGCAAACAACGATATTATTTCCAGATGGAAATTCTATCGATCAATCATCAATCAACATTTATTCATTTCCCCATTTCTCGTTTCCATATTTCATCAAATCCTTATTTTCTAAATTTAGAAAATATACGTTATTAACTTTGGAAAACGTTTCCATTTCTGATTCACCATCACTATCTTCTCACATATACCAATCTCTAACTGTAAACTAGTAAGAGAAAAACCCCTGACGTATTAACCCCGAAGGCCAAAACCAACATTAGATCAATACCCAGACAGCTGTTCAACTTAACAAAACTCCAGTCAGTTTCTAATTCCTTTAACTCCATTTAAATTCCTATTTCAAACCCTATTTCCTTTATAAATATTTTATTAGCAAAATATTTACTTAAATCCTTTATTCACATTAAATGTAAATAATATTTCTTCTTTGCAATCAAAACAGTTTAATATTTTATTTAAAACAATATCCCAAATCCAATTTCTATTTATACTTCTAATTATAGAATTATTTATATAAAATCTCATTTTATTCTTCTAAAACTTATAATCCCATTTATAATCACCTTTATAAATGCTGCTCAAATTCCATTTAAAATATCGGTGTTAAAACCGATTCCTACTTCTCTATATAAATTCAGTCTTATATATTCAGTTTATCATATGATAAATATTTTATTTAATTTATAAAAGATTATTTATAAATAAATCTTCTCAAACTATTTGTTAAAACAAATTTCAATTTAATATCCACTTTAAACAATCTTCTCAAAATTCTTTTATATCTCGTCAATATCCTTTTATAATCCTATTTACTTTCTATATAAAAAATCCTTTTATACTTCTATTTATTTTCTAAATAAATATCTCTTTTATAATTCTGTTTATTTTCTAAATAAATTTCTCTTTTATAATTCTATTTATTTTCTAAATAAATATCCCTTTTATAATATCCTTTGATTTTACAAACATTTTCTTTTCAATATATACTTTGGAAATTCCCTTTATACATTCCAGTATTTCTTATGGTATTTGTAATACCATATAACCATGATCAATATCATCCAACACACATAATCAACAACAGATTATATATCACATCATATATCGCAATATATGAAACAAAACAGTATTTTAAATATTGGGGAATCCAGTTGGATCCCTCCAACCTGTTTTCCTGCATCCACAGATGTTAAACAATATAATTAACATCAATTTCACTTCAAAATGAAATAATCTTATCAATAGAATCAATATTTGATTAATGATTAATATATATCGTTATCTATAATTTCAACCAATACATCGGAAATTCAACCAAATAATCAACACACAGCAATCAATCGTCATTTTTCAACACTAGATAACATTTATAAACACAAACTGTACAGAGTTAGTGAGATTTGCTCTCATTGGACGATCATCGTTAAATAACGATAATTGTTGCTTGATTCATACGGACAATTTATTTCGCTATAAATTGTAACGAGCTCCAATTCAATCCCAGTTAGTTCCATTGCGTAGCCACCGTCTATACGATCCCAAGCAATCTTGTTTCGCTGAATTATCATTACATATGGAAAAGATATGCCTTTTATAAGTTAACACATTCATTTTAAATTCTAATTTAAATTTAATAAAATAGTTGGGCTTCACCTTAAAAAAAACCATCCCATCTTTAGTTCTAAAAGCCCAGACCCACCAATCCTTCTCCTTCACCGTTAATACTCAGCTCCTAACGAACCTGTAATCCCACCATTGCCGACCTTTCCATCTCAGCGGCATGCTTCTCTTAAACACCATTTCAAAAACGAACCCCACTATCATACTTCTCCTTTTGATCTCGTCCTCCCCATCACCTCCATTTCAAACTCGTCGCCATCAACTCCACCGCGACCTGAGGCACCCAGCCTAGCTGCTGTGAAAACCCGCGACCTCTTTCCAAACCATAATCCTAAAAAAACTAAACAACTCATTTCTTTTATATAAGCATGATTCCATACTTCGAATCGCAAATCGATGCCCTCAAATCCAAGAATATCGAACCCTAGCTCGACCATATATGCTGCTGTACAACAAAACCCAAAACATGGATCGCAAACATCAAAACCGATACTGGGTTGAAGCTTAACGCATGCTAATCTCAAATCAATAAGTATTGAGATTTAAAGAAATATATTTAGATTTGTAGGGATTTTTAAAGACCACGTTTTGTTGAAGAATAAAAGAAAAAGTGACGGCTTAAACTTGTTGACCAGAGAAGATAATAAGGGTTTGGGAATGAGATGTGGTATATATAAGGTAGGTTATTTGGCTTCTCTTAGAAGCTCCTTGTTTTTATATTGAATTACATTCGATCGTTAGCTCATTTCATCGTTTAAAAATCTCTGTAATCACATGCCAAACCCAAATTTTGATAAAAATGGACATGCAGCTACAGTTTGACATTACGGACCCAACAAAACTGGTTTCGTCGAATTCCGACTTCGTTTGCTCACACAACATATTTTTAAAGTCAAATTATTGACTATTTTTTACATTAAAATCCCGTACGACCACATACTAACTCCAAAAATCACGTAAATTAAAATCTAGAAATAATTTAATATTCCGGATCCAATAAAATTAGTTTCGTTGAAAACAGAGTTCGTTTGCTAAAATGGCTATTTTTAATGTTCTAAATAAATCCATTTAAATATCAAATATATTTAAAAATAATTAAATTTAAATTTAATATTATTGTATATATTCACAGTGGAATACCATACAGCTCCAAAATAAATATATCAGGATTTATAACTTGATATTTAAAAATCCAGTTAAATCGATATTCCATTTATATTAAAAATCCATTTATAATATAAATAAATCATTATAAATTATAAAGGAATTCCATAGCGACTTTTCAAAAATTTGATTTGGACATTAATCAAAATCTACTCGACGAAATCCCGATTTTTCTCTTCCATTAGAAAAATATACTTCACCAGCTCCGAACGTTTCTTGTTTCATAGAAATCCGAGTTAAAACAGATTCTATATATTCAAATGAAGTTCGAATCGCCAAATTACGAACTGCCACGCCATTACGAGCTCGATTATAATTATAATATAATTTATACATTCAAATGACATTTATAAATAAATTCATTAATATAATTCAATTTTAAACTGAAATATATATATTTTAAATTTTCCAATTCACACAATATTGCCATTTCAGCTAATTCTGATTATTTCAGAATATATTATTTAATTATGGTCATTTTAAATTACCAAACCATTATTTAAATAATTAAATAAATTATTTAAAATACCATAAAAAATACGGGTCGTTACAACTAGAGTGTGATCCTATATCTATCTAGTATATTTGAGACTTCGAATATACGTTAATGGCGTGTATATGCAAAATCTTTATATAGATGATAGTCCAAATCGATTTAAAATATAATATTCAGATACGAATAATAAGGTTTAAATTTTCAGAACAATTTTTTTCATTTTTATTCTAAAAATAACACTCTTCAAACTACTTCTATGATACTACTGATCCCGTCTCTAGCAGGTCATTCTTATTGGATATTACTAATCCAATCTTTGATGAATTCTTTTTTTTGGGTTTTAATATGCCTTGTTCTCGAGCTCTGTAAACTAAAGCTCTGATACCAAATGAAACGACCCAAACTTCCCCATAAAGGAAAGTCCGGATTGAATTAGGAACAAGACAAATCAGAACGCAAACAGAAGAACATTTCATTGCTTGTTACAACAATTACATCAGAGTACAAGAATGTATCAGAGTACGAATAAATAATATACAATATCAGAGATTTAAATTATATAGCAACAGAAAAATAATACATAACACAACTGAAAGGAATACACGGATACAGAGCTTTACGAATATCGCTTTAGATGTAAACCAGGATCCTGTCAATATAATATCTGCAAAACCAAAACTACTAGCTGCCCGTGTGGAAAATATGGGCACCCCAAGTTTAGGTTAAAACAATAAAATCCAAGTCGGTAATGGGACTGGTATGAGAACTAAAATAGTTACTAATCTTTATTTTAAATGTTAGGAAATCATGGGGCCATGCCGGATAACACGGAACGAGTTTACTCTACATGAATCTTAGTTTAAAATAAAATAATGCAATGCTTTTTGGAAAAATGAAGCTATTATAAGACTCAGGTCCCATCACACAATGCAACGCAAGCCGAAGGATAGAGTTTTCCCTTATAATAGCCAAATATGCTTGATACGGGAAATTTCATCTTTTATTATTATTACTTTAAATGTATAGTGTCAAAAACAACTTCAAATATAAATGTATGAATCATAGACGGCACATATACCATATATCATGTCGCCGTACTAGTTCTACAATCAAAACCGCATGATGTCGTATTGGAAGTTGGATTTCCATCTATGAACCAAGGCAAAGGATCATCCTTACCGAATTCGAGACACTCTAGCCTGTGTCTCAGGATACAGCCGCAACTGCACCTAGAAGCGCCAGGGCTGGTCCACAAATATGTTAGTGGATTAGTTATGCCTGAACAATACGTTTCCCTGCCCTATGGGGCATAAAATGTGAGCCACTAGGGACTCAATATCTGAGGCGCCTCATTCCATCATCCACATAAGTAAAAATGTCTGGGCTCCATACCATGGCACCACTTCTAGCTAGAAAGAAACGCATGTCCTCCCTGGTGTCCTTCTCCCGTTTCTGGTTTATACAGAGGTGTGAGGCTCGCGAAGTAATGCTATACACAAAGCTATGCCTAAATAAAATGTGCTTTGATCATCAACCACAAGGCTCTTCTTTTCAGCAAAAGCCTTGATCATTTGCAACTTAGCATGCCAATTGTCAATCCATACCATACCATTGATTTCTGCCAATATATAACCTTTAAGCTCGTATGTCTCAGAGAAGGGTGTTAAGAAAGAGAATAAATTCTCCACCACCAAACAGATACATATTTAGTAGAGATCAACGAATACAACATAAAGGAATACAACGTCAGACATACCATCCATTTACAAGTCCGTTCTGGGTCTGAATGAAACCGGAGGCACCTTATTCCTTGTCCCATATGTCCAATACAGGAGAGAGGTACTCACATATCTGTCGATCTCCAAGTAAATTTGGACGATCACCACTATTACCTTGTCTTGGGTGTACGGCCCAATCAAGACATTAGTAATCACCCAAACGATGTGAAGAACTCCGGTGTTCAACCACCGTCTTCATCTTCGACTCTTGATCGTCGTAGTAATTATTCAGAATGGGTTAAACCCGGTCTTTCTGAATAACTCGCGTATTTTATAATCAAGTGCTATTAAAACACATCATATGCCTCATTCCAATTCAAAATATTCTTTTAATAAAATATTCACATTATTAGGGAAAGGTTCCCATTAATTTTATCAAAGATAAATCCTTGAATCTTTATTCTTTAATCTTCGATATCGATTTCAAAACATTTTGTTAACTAGTCGGGTTATTGGTGTTATCGGTAAATTTAATTACCATTTCACATTCAAATCTAATTAAAGAATTTAACTATCGCCTGGAGTAAAACTGGTGGTACTCCATTCCGGATCATTTCAAAGATTCGATAAATTAAATTATCCCATTACCATTTCAATTTAATTAGCTATTTATTAAAACTCCAATTTGGTTTTAATATCAAAAATCATTACTTTATGATTATTCAAATTTAGGAAATTAATCTTTATCTTTAACTGGGTTAAAGAACTAATGTCATTTAAAACATACTTCACAATAAACCCAAATGGTCTTCCGTTAACTATGGAATCTTCACTGAAACGGATTAATATATAATCGATATAAATTTCTGTATCAAACTGATAATATAAATGAAATAACGATAAGGCCTTTTTAAATTCCATATATAGTAACGGTCTTCATTCACACAAGCTTATCTCAATTATTATTAAATCGAATTCCATTCAATTCCAATTTATTCTATTTAATTGGAAAATTTTACTTCGGAAAATTTTACATTTAAATCTTAATAAAAGATTTATAAATTCCATATAAATCTCCGTAAAAGTTTTATAAATTCAATTTAAATCTTAATAAAAGATTTTTAAATTCCAAATTATATTTTCACTATTAATTGGGATTAAAGAACAGATGTCGTTTAAAACATAGTTCACGATAAACCCACAATCAACTTTCATTTCAATTCTAATTAAACATTAATTAATTGGTAAACTTTTATAAATCTTAATTAAAATATTTATTCTTTACACACAGGGTTTAAGAACAATGTTATTTAAGACACCATTCACGACAAACCCCAAAATCCAATTTATTTTATTTAAATCCAAATAAATATTAATTAATTGGAAAACTCCATTAAATCTTAATTAAATATTTATTCTAGTTAATAACTAGTTTATTTCTATAAAAATATATTTTTATCTTTTCACATATGGAATTTTTCATCCAAAATCTTTCCAAATCATTTATTATAACTTTACATAAATTTTCCATTTTTTTAATAATTTTATTATCGCCTGTAAAGTCGGTTTCCAATAGCGGCCACTGAACTACATCCATAGCGACCTTTTTCAAATTTGATTTGGACATAAATCCAAATCCACCATTAGATTTCAAACTTCTTATATTCATTGGAAAGCTCTTTTCGATACAAACCAACGATTCTGGTTTTAGGAGAATCCGACGGTCAGATCTCCCGTTACATCAATTTGAAGTTAATGGTCGAAATTCGCGAACGGTCGTTGCGCGACACGTAGAATTCAGGCCATTAAATATTTATAATATATATATTACATATATTTCATCGTTTTCCATTTAAAACATATTTTATAAGTCGTTTATAAATTCGTTTTAAAACGATTCCAACTTCATTTTCAAATTTAAATCAAAATTGAATATTCTATATCTTTACCATATTAAAATGATAATATTTTCAAAATATTAAGTTTTTGAAATCATTTCTTTTTTATGTTCATTATAAAATGAATAAAATTGATCGATAAAAAGGGCGTTTAACTACATAACTAATTTTATATTGTTTCAAAAATACTATTCAACACATGAATATTTTATATGGTTTATACATTCAATAAAAATGATATTTTTATTGTTCAAAAATTTTATTCTGTACATGAATATTTTATATGGTTTGTACATTAAATAAAAATGATATTTTTATTTTTCAAATATTTTATTCTCATTTACATTTTAAAGATGGCATTCTTAATGTACAAAAATATAATTTAACAAATGATTATTTTATTTTCATTAACATGTTAAAGATGACATTTTTAATGTACAAAAATGTATTTTAACACATGATTCTTTTACACTTTATACATACAATAAAAATGTTATTTTTATTGTTAAAACATTTTATTTTAAAATATTCTTTATTTCAAAAGATTCTTTATTTTAAAAAAATATTCTTTACATTAATATGTTCTTTTCATTAAAATGTCCTTTTTTCATTAAAATGTCTTTTTTACATTAAAATGTCTTTCAACACTAAAATGTCTTTTCCATTGAAATGTCTTTTCATTTAAAATGTCTTTTCACACTAAAATGTCTTTTCACACTAAAATGCCTAAAATGCCTTTTTACACTAAAATGCCATTTTACACTAAAATGCCTTTTTACATTAAAATGCCTTTTTCATTTAAAATGCCTTTTTACATTAAAATGCCTTTTAGACTAAAATGATCTTTTATTCTAAAATGTTATTTTATTCTAAAATGATATTTTATTCTAGAATGATATTTTATTCTACATTATTCATAAAATATTATTTATTATAAAACATTATTTATTTCTAAATCGGAATGCGACTCGATCAATTACTATATAATTTTAGTTATATGGATTTCACACACCACATGTATTCAACAATAATGATAAATAATCATTAAACAGTCTATTCACATCCAAAGTGAAATTTACAACTGTGTGAGCATTAAAATAAGTACATAACGCTCATCACAGCCTGTCAATCCATCGATTGACATACAACTTAATATTGGGACTAGTGTATGTCAAGTATCATCCCAATACCTGTGTAGGGTTTTCAAACAACAACAATTTATTTAAATAAATTATTGGTTAACAAATTTAACCAATTCTAATTCAGATTGAATTACTTTTAAACTTCACCAATTTTCACTATTTTAAATTAAAAATAAATATTTATAATTTAACTCCAACTGCCACATTAATGTTAACATTATTTTTAATACATTCAACATTTCAACATTACAAACAACATATAATACATTCAGTTTAAATCCTCCATGGTCTGTGGACGAGGGAAGGGATCTAACAAACACCGTATACAGTTTATAATGATAAAACTGATAAAAATCTAAACTAGCAATTCTATATATAATTTTCAGTTATGAAAATAAATAAATAACTATGTAGAATTTTTAGTGAGGAGTTTTCACCTTTGGTTTCCACTCCGTCATTCTTTAGCGGACGATATGGATTCCATTCTACTTCCAGTCATTTCCATCGCAATATGTTTCACGCGATATATATTAAAAATCATATTTTTAAAAACAACGCTATATACATAAAAATCAAATTTTATTCCAGTGTTATTTATGTAATAAAAATCACATTTTAAAACTGTTATATATATATTTTTAAAAATCATATTTTTACCACAACGTTGTTTATGTAAAAATTCTATTTTTAAAACAACGATAATTACAAATTAAAAACAATGTTAATTTAATGATTAAACACAAAGCTAATTATATGATTAAAATAATGCTAATTATATGACGAAAAATAATGCTATTTTTATGATGAAAAACAATGTTATTTATATGATGAAAAAAATGTTATTTATATAATGAAAAATAATGTTATAATTTAAAAATCGTATTTTCAATTCTAATTTATATATATGATAAAAAACAATGTTAATTTCTATTTCAAAATCATAGCTATTTTTATTTTTAGAATACTGATTTTAATTTGGTTGAAACAATGATATTTAAAATTTTAAAGCAAAACTTTGCTATTAATAAAACAATGTATATTTAATACAATGTTTTTCATATTTAAAGTTTAACGCAATTTTGATTTCAAGCTATAAATATAGTAAAAATCAAATTCTATTTCAAGTTATTATATAAAAATCATATTTTAGCTTACAATGTGATTTCATAAAAATTATATTTTTATTTACAATGCGGTTTCGTAAAAATCATATTTTTATCTCGCTATCATATATATAAAAATATTATTTTTCTATCATTTATATATAAATCTTATTTTTATTTAAAAAAACAATATTTTTAATCTATGCTATTATATATATATAAAATGCTATGTATATATATATATATTTACAATGCTATTTATATTTTCAAAATCAATGATATTTTTATTATTTATTTTGAAAGACAATTTTTTTTCATTGCACCATTATCACATAGATAATTTCAGAATTAAATAAATATTACTTAACCTCCATTTATCTCCACCGTTCAAAACTAATCTAAAGGCCCCCTGGAACCTCCTTCTTCTTGTGTCCTTGTTCAGGCAAATCGATCCCAAAGCTGACCTCCAATTCCCATTGTCGCACGTCGTTCTAGGTCGCCTAAGGCAAATCAAGCTCCACCATGTTGAAGCCTCACCTGATGCCTCCCATCTCCTAGCCCCGCGTCGGGCTCGCACCCCAGCGCCGCCGTGAAAACACCACTGAAAACCGCCACTTTGTAACGCAATTTCCCCCACATCTCTAAGCGAAAAGCGATCTCGTCCATTGAATGTATCGAGCTCACATAGATGCTTGATTTTTGTTTTAGAAATTTTGAAATCCATTGAACGGATTAGAAGAACAAAGAGGGAGAAGGATTGAAGATCGCGGCCATTAATTTTAACAAATGGCGGCTGAACATGTTTAGTGAATCATTGTAACGATTCAAATTTTGCCCGGACCTAATCGATCACAAAATCGACTAAGACCGTTCAAAAACTCGAATACGCTAACTATGGACATACAACACATCAGAACAAATAACAGAAGACTTATAAACATTATAATAATGTTACATCAGAGTATACAATATCAGAGTACATCGATATAATAATACAACAGCGGAAGATAATTGACAATGAATTTAATACTGTGCAGCGGAACCAATAAACAGATACAGCGGAAGACTATCAATGCTCTGGACACATCTTTAAGCTTCAATCCAGAATCCTGCTCAATAAATCTGCAAAATAAGCTACTTGATTGCCCGTGTGGAAAAGAGGGCACCCGAGTTTGTAAAGTAAAACAAACTACAGGTCAGTCATGAGACTGGTATAAGAAATCTTTCCAAACTTATCTAACAATATGGCTAATCACAGGACCACGCCGCTAATGCGGAACCGGTTTACTCCATTGGATTGCTAGTGCATAAATAAAGTAATTCGTTAAACAACACAATGCTTTTTAGAAATTGAAACCATTATAAGACTCAAGTCCCATCACATAATGCAACGCAAACCGGAGGATAGAGTTTTACCATATAATGGTCAAAAATGCTTGATACGATAAAAACAGATTTGATATTATTATTAGTGTATATATGTTTCAAAAACATTTTTCAATCATAATGTATCAATCATAGGCAGCATAGCTACCATATACTATGTCGCCATACTAGTTCTACAACCAAAACCATATGGTGTCTTATTGGAAATTGGGTTTCCATCACGAGCCAAGGCTAGGGATGACCTCTTTACCTATTTGACACACTCTAGCAATGTCTCGGGACTCCGACGCTGGCGAGCCCTTGGATCCTCCAAGGCCAGTCCACAAATACTTTAGTGGATTAGTTATGCATGAACACACGTTTCCTGCCCTATTGAACCTATAATTTGGTCACTATCGACCAATATAACCGAGGCGCCTCATTCCATCATCCACATAAGTAAAATGTCAGGGCTTGCAAAACCCTGATACCACTTCTAGCTAGAAAGAAACGCATGCACTCCTTGAGTCCCTTGTTCCATTTCTGACTCTTACCGGGGTGTGAGGCTCGTGAGGTAACACTATACAAAAAGCTATGCCAAAATAGGCTATGCTTTGATCATCAACCACAAGACTCTGCTTTTCAACAAAAGCCTCGATCATTTGCGTCTTGGCATGCCAAATTGGCAATCCACGCCATGCAATCGATAACCACCAATATATAACCTCTGAGCTCATACGTCTTAGAGAAGGGTGTTAAGCAAGAGAATAAATTCTCCTCCACCAACAGATATATATTAAATAGAAATCAATTTACAGGGAATGAAATCCAATGCTAGACACACATCCATTTACAAGTCCGTTCTGGGTCTGAACAAAACTGGAGACACCTTATTCCTTGTCTTGTATGTCCAATACTGAAGAGAGGTGCTTGCATATCCAGAAAATCAACAAGTACGTCCGGACAACTACCATTTTACCCCTTTCCTAGGAGCGAACCAGTTCAGGGCATCAGTAGTCGCCCATTCGATGTGAAAATCGCCGTTCTTCAATCACTGTCTTCAATGTCTTTGACTTTAATCGTCATAGTAATTATTCAGAATGGGTTAAACCCGGTCTTTCCGAATAATTCGCGTATTTTATAATAAAAAATAAATGCTATAAAGACACGTCATACGCCTCATTCCAATTCAGAATATTCTTTTAATAAAATATTTATATCATTAGGAAAATGTTCCAATCAGTTTTATCAAAGATAAATTCTTTTAAATTAATTCTTTAATCTTTTTTTTTTTTAAGATTCATTAAAACTCCAATTTGATTTTAATATCAAAAATCATTACTTTATGATTATTCAATTTTAAGAAATTAATCTTATCTTTATCTGGGTTAAAGAAGCAATGTCATTTAAAACATAGCTCACGATAAACCCAAAATCATCTTCCATTAAATATGGAATTTCCACAGAAATCAAATCAATACATAATCGATATAAATTTCCGTATCCGGCTATTAATATAAATGGAATAACGACAAAGCCTTTTAAATTCCATATATAGTAATAGTCTTCTTTTACAAAAGCCTATTTTGATAATTATCAAATCGAATTTCCACTCAATTCCAATTTAATATATTAAATTGGAAAACTTGACTTTGGAAAATATTTTTTTTATATATCTTAATAAGAGGTTTATGAATTCCAAATTATATTTTCACTATTAATCGGGTTAAAGAACAAATGTCGTTTAAAAAACAAAGTTCACGATAAACCCAATTCACATATCATTTTATTTAAATCACAAAATATAATTGGAAACTCTAATATTCTTAATTAAAGGATTTATTCTTTTCTTACGAGGTATAAGAACAGTGTTATTTAAGACACCATCCACGACAACCCAAAATCTAATACTTTTATTTAATTCTAATTAAATATTAATTAATTGGAAGACTTCATTAAATCTTAATTTAAAAGATTTATTCTAGTTAATAACTAGTTCGTTTCGAAAAATATATTTTTATCTTTTGTCCATCCAAAAATGGACATAGAAATCATCATTTTATTCTTCGTTGAATATTATTTTAAAATATTCGTTACTTGAAAATATTCTTTATATAAAAAGATTCTTTACGTAAAAATATTCTTTATATCAAAGTGTACTTTATTTTAAAGTACTCTTTATTTAAAAGATATTCTGAATTGGAATGCGACTCAATCATTTACCATATAACTTCGGTTATTTGGATTTCATACATCGCATGTATACGACACTAATGGTAAATAATCATTAAACAATCGATTCACATCCAGAGTGAAATTTTACAACTGTGTGAGCATTAAAAATGAAAAAATAATTCTCATCGCAGCCCGTCAATCCATCGATTGATATTTTTTTTTGAGGAAACCATCGATTGATATTTAACTAAATACTGGGACTAGTGTATGTCAAATATCATCCCAATACCCATGTGGAGTTTTCAGCCAACAACATTTCATCTAAATAAATCATTGGTTAATGAATTTTAGTTTTAATTCCGCATACATGTTGATGATAATGAACAAACATGTTATTATATTCCTAATGCCGAATAAAAATGTATTTTACTCGCTACATGTATCTAATGTCTAATAAAATGTAATTTATTCACATGCTTGTTCTATTCTTCTAATGTCAAAATAAAAAGGCAATTTTGTTTACATAGCATGTCTCATATTTTTAACGACAAAACAAAAAGACAATTTTGTTCTATCATGACATTCCTAAATAAATGACAATTTTAATATAATGACTTTCCTAATATAATGACATTTCTAATATAATGTTATTTCTATACTAATGTAATATTTCTAACATAAATGATGTTTTTACACTAATATAACAATTCTAACATAAATGATGTTTTTACACTAATATCATAATTCTAACATAAATGATGTTTTTATACTAATATAACATGTCCAGCAAAAATGATATTTCTATTCTAACCAATTAAAGATTAGATTTTTGTCTTACAAAAATATAATGTGACAAATCTTCATCAACACAGTCAATCAATCAATCTAAATTTTATACGACGCATACATTTAAATATACAATCACAATCAATACAAGTGTGTGTGTGTGTATATATATATATATTTCTATATATATATATATATAATTTCTATTTTAAATTTAAATTGAGAAATCTCACAGTGCTTTAAATCCTGTATAATTCAAATCTGAAATTTTGACCAAAATCCGGTCTGCTTACCTGAAACCAGTTGAGAAAAGGGCGAAAATTTATGAAATATAAGAAGTTGTACTTAATTATAAATTAAGTAATCTGTAAACTTGGAAGTATGAAACTCGCTGATAAGAATAACATGTTTAGACTTGTCCTAGGGACAGGAGGAAATTATAACATAGGTTATAATAAATGGCTAGAGAAACTTATTAATGGACCATAGTTAAGAGAACTAGGTTAATAAGTAAACAACGATAAGTTGTAGTAAGATGAAATTATGATTAAATGGGAAAAAAAGAGGAAAACTTATGAAATAAGTTATATTTAATCATAAATAATGACTGACATGTTAAACAGAAGACATGTGAATTGGGATTTACTTAATTACATATTAAAGTCAGTCCAGAAATGTAGATCTCGGACTCACGATCGCAATGCTTCTGAAATTATTCAATTTTGATTCAGTATGAGCGAGATATGATTTATTTTGTATAGTTAACATTTTTAAAATAAATTAAGGAATTAATATAAGAAATTAAACCTTCTTCTTCCACAATGGTTTCAGGCCGACAATTTCAGACTTCAGGTTCGAACTTAGGTTTAGATTTCGCGATCAGTACAAGGCACGGGTTGTTGATCTGAAGACACCATGCCGGAGAGCTTCGAGCGGCGCACTCGGCGGTCCCCTTCACGTCGAGATCGGTAGCTCCCTGCTGGCGGCGTTCGGCTGCGAGTGGCGCTCCTTTAGGGGTTCGGTTCTCGAAGTACACGCCACGTGAGGCTATCAAAGCCGTATAGAATTTGAGAGGATGAAAATATCTACACAGTTTCCTTAAGAACCCATGTCTAATTCGTTGACATTTGGGAAAAATTAAGGGAATGGGTTTGAACTATGTGGAGCGTTGAAATGGGGGATGGCGGCTGCTTTGAAATGGGTATTAGGGTTATACGGTATACGTATATTTATACGTATTTTATATTTATATTTTCTAATTTATCATTTTAAGCCCATTAGTACTTAACCGCTCCAAATTCAACCTAATGAGAGTTGTCCCTAGCCAAACGCCCTCGTTCCGGACACAATGGGCTAGGTCCCGTCGGCCTAATCGATCGTCTCACCCCACTTTTCTTTAATTTAAAATATAAATCATTAATTTATTTAATTCGATCGTACATTTAAATTTATCGAGGTCACATACGGACTTCAAAGATTCCCGAAAAATAAATCTAGCTATGTTTTGACGATACAGTCCTAACAAAATTAATTTCATCGAATTTTGGAGACCGTTTGAAAAATTGTCATTTTCTGGTCGATCCAATTTGACTGAAATTAACAAAACACATTTTGATTTAGCACACTCCCATATTGATTCCAAAAATTATGAAAATTGGAATCTAACAATAAATTGACATTCCGGATCCAACCAAAGTGGTTTCGTTGAAAACGGAGGTCGTTTGCAAAATAGCTATTTTTTTATATTAAAAAATATACATAATTCCATAGCGACTATTCTGAATATTTAACTGGCCATAACTTTTGATTCCCATTATGAAATTTCAATTTTTCAGATTCTTAGAAAGATATTTTTAAACATATTCTAATATTTTTGGTTTCGCTAAAATCCGATTTATTTGGATCCTATACATTCAGTCAAAGTTTAAATTCAAATTTTCAAACTGCCGCGCTATTTCTAACTCCTTATTCAGTTATAATAAATATATTCGTTTTAACTTCGATTTAAATTAATTTTTAATCGTTAATATTTAAAATAAATTATTTTGAATATTTAAAATCCATTAACATTTCTTAAATAAAAATTTTAAATTGGTTCCAAAACTCCGGGTTGTTACAATCTCACCCACATAAAATCTTTTCGTCCTCGAAAAGGAATAGAGCTGAAAGTTGTTTAACTTACCAACTTAACTTTCTGTTTTTTATTGGTTTCAAAATTTTTATTAGTTGATTAACTTTTCAAATATATATAACTTTTATATATTCAAAAATCATATTTTCTAAAATCGGAATATATAATCACAAATACGTTAATTATAAACTTGTCACTCTAAACTCATCTAGGGCATTTCTGTAACACCCCGTATATTCTATAACAATGAAATTCATAAATTAAAGTATAATTAATTTCAAATCAAAGAATTAAGGGAAACGGAATACGCCATTTTGTTCGTCTTGGAATTCTGCTTGAGATAGAGTCCGAGTTTGCGTAAAACGGACTCGGTATGAGGGAGATATGACCTCTGGAAGTTTCAGAATTCAGTTTAAAATTCAAACAGGATGAAACAGTTCAGAAAAACAAATTCAAATTCAAAAATCGGACCCAGATTGGGCTGGGCGTGAATTTTCCTGCCCAAGACCCATGTCGACTGGGTAGTCGACCTGGGTACCCAGGTCGACTGGGCAGTCGACCTAGGTGTCGACTGGGCAGTCGACCTGGGTGTCGACTGGGTAGTCAACCTGGCCTCTGAGCCAGGTCGAACCAGCCCCGCCTGGCTGGCCTGGTCTGTGCTTGGCCGAATTTCTGGGCTTTGTCTTGTCACTAGGGCTTATGTGGCAACTCTTGATCGGTTTCTCTTTAAAACGGACGGCTTATATTAATCTTGGCTCCATCGACGGCTCTAATCAATTCACAAACTCTATAAAAAGGACCTAAGACTCCACCTAATTCACACAAATAAAAATGAGTATGGAGTCGTCATGTTGCTGAAGAAAGACTAGGAGTAGTCGTCAAATCAAGAGACGATTAGGAGTTGATTCAAAAGCTTAAAGCCACGACAATTAAATCAAAACAACGCCTACAACAAAGGATAAGAATCACCAAATTCAGAATTCAGAATCCTGAATACAAGACTCGTCATACATTGTAAGTAGAGTGCTATTCCGATGTGAATGAATAATTGAGACTTGATTGTGTATAATAAGAAATGGGATTGTACTTTAATTATAATGATGTTAATTCATAATTGTATATTGCTATGATTTGCTATGAATGGATTGTGGGATGTGGTAGTGAAATTAACATGATATTGGACCTATGGAATAGTTGCGATACAAGTATATAACTCATGTTGGAAATTTGATATGTTGTGGTTAATGAGAAGTTATACATATTTCATTGCAACCAAGTTAAGACTCATGCAAGTATATGATTCACTATTATGCCAACATGATTTATGATCCTTCTATGTATATTTTAATGATCATTTTTAATGTAGTTGGATCCAATTGGGTATTACGATTCATATGAATTTATGTTGGAATAGGCATCATGATTCAAGTGAAAACCATACTTTTGTATTAGTGACAAAAGTAAGCACCTCTGTGAACTTGTGTTGACTTTATGAACATGACTAGTTTATGTTTAACTTTATGCCCGAACAAAATATGTTTTAGGCTTAGGTTGTTGTTAGAAAACATATGATAATATATGTGGCACATAATTAAGTTAGATTCATATTTTGAATAAAAGTTTACATGATTAAATTAAAACCATGATTCATGTTTAGGTAGGTTTTATGTCAAGATCTTATGCTATTACAATGCAAGTTCACAAGTGCCTAATTTATGTTAATTAGACCGCTATGTTGCAAGTTCATGCGTTCACACACCCCTTTTTGATGTTACTTAGAATATATATACATCATGTTCTAAGCCTCCCCTTTTTATGTGGCTAAGTTGGGCTAAAATGTTGAAGCCCAACCTATGTTATATTATTACGTACAAACGGGGGAATACGTTGGGGTTAATTAAAATGTATGTGTTGGTATGTTTGGCACATGCCAACGATTCATGACATTTAAAATGGTATAAATTACTATACCCAAGAATAATGGATTTGAATAATGGGCCACAAATATTTACATATAAAAGAAAAGAGACAAAATATGTAAACTTAGAAAATACGACATGCTTAACCCGAGGTTGGATTGCGTTGTGACATAAACCTGCCTGGACCCGCCCGGCTGTCCAGTAGTCACAACAATACCTATCCAATGTGGGTGGTTAAGCATTGAGCCCAATAAAGACCCGAGGTTAGACTGAGTTGTGACGTAAGACTGCCCGGACCCAACCAGCAACAGACAGTCACAACAATACCTGTCTAATGTGAGTGGTTGTGGCTTTAATAAGACAATTAAGGCTAAATTAGATAGGATTAAGTAAATTGAATTAATACTTAATCAAATATAACATGCTAAACTATACAGACTGATTGGGGGTTAGGTCTATATAGAACACTTAACCAACTTAGCATGTTGGCTAGAAAAGTAGAAAACCTAGTAGTGGGGGGCCCTTTTCAGCAGTAACCCTACAAGGTGTATCAGGATACCCTAAACTAGGCAGGGTAGGGCACGATTACTGGGCTGACTGTAAGAGGTCAAATCGACGGCGGTGGTGCAGCAGTGTAGGTTCTAACGGGGTGCGGGCGTGCACACACTCCGGCGTAGAAAAATTAGGCACTGGGCACTAGTAGTATACCTGTGCATTCTAGAACTGTGTCGGGCCACCACCATGGGACTTGATACACCCCATGGTGGGACCAGCGTAGGTAGCTACAACATCGGGGGTCGTAAGACACATGTAACTATGCGAGTAGGAGCCGATCATTAAAAAGGATCACTTCACCCTGGTTGTGGGGTGCTAGTTGGGAACTAGTTTATAGGGGGTGCAGAGATTAATATGGGGTACGATGGTATATTCGACTCTAGACAACTTAACTTAGTTTATGGTGCTTTCCCATTTCCTGTTTGTACTTATCATGCTCTTTTCCTTATTCATAGACTGAATAGTCCTAGACTTACTCAGGCTTTATGTCTGACTCTACTTTTCTTTCGTCTTCTTTTCTTTTGTTCCCCCCCCCCAGGTCAGCAGGGAGGGAATACCGCAGCTTGACCAGTTTCACATCCAGCTTGAAGAGAGAGAATGTATTGCTTGGATCTCTTTCGTTTTGAACCATGGCTTTGGATAGCAACTATGGGGACTTATGCAGTTTACTTATGTTTTTATGCTTCTTTAAGTTATGAAATCAAGACAGTTATGGAAATGTAATGTTTTTTAAAGTATTGTAAGAAAATTATGGTATGGTTTGTTTATCACGAATTCAGATGAAATAAAAGTTGCTGTTATTTCCACTATTTAAAATATGTGTATTTATGTCTGTCTTGTGTATCTGTGACTTATACTTATAAACCTCCACCAAAATTAGGGCATTCCCTTTGTGAGTGACCCTAACGGAGGTGGGGTGTTTCACTTGGTATCAGAGCATAGGTTAACCAGATCAGATAAAAAGTTATGAAAATTTATTTTCAAAAGAAAATTTAAAGAAGCATTTTTAAAGATAAAATGTTATTTTATTTTAAAAAGGCATAGTCCTCCAAAGCCATAGGTACTATCTTTTATCCTTCGTTTTGAATCTGTCCTTTTTGTTTCAGCATGTCTGAAGAACTTAACTTGCCAGAGGGTGTACCAATACCTGGTTGGTTCAGACGATTCTTAGAAGCAAGGACCAATCAGCCAAGTCCCGCTATTCCTCCTCCCCCAGCTGCAGAAAATCATCCTCCTCCCCCAGCTGCAGCAGCACCTCCTCCTCCACCTCCTCCGCGTGGTAATGCTTTTGCCAAGACATGTAAAGATTTTAAAGCTATGGGAGGGAAGGACTTTCATGGAACCAAGTCCTTCGTGGCAGCCAGGAACTGGCTGAAGGAAACCGAGGACTTATTCGTCATCATTGAGGTAGAAGATAGGCAGAAGGTACAATTGGCAGTATGGCTACTTAAAGGCGAGGCTTCCTACTGGTGGGAAGTTACCAATGCAGAAAGACCAATGGAAACATGGGAGTACTTTAGGGCGAGGTTTGAGGCTAAATTTCACTACACCATAATAGTCATTTGGCAACCCTTTTTTTTCACAATCGCCAACACTTATTTATGTTGCCGGGTAATAACAATAATAAGCGTTGCTATATTAAAAAAGTGTCACCAAAAATACATAATTATAATTTTTTTATTGGCAACACTTATATGGGTTGGTAAGCTTGGTTCGCGGGGGCAAAAACGTAAACACCCACTTATTTTCAGTCCGTAAACCCTAACTCCTCTCACATCCCCTTTCTAAACGCTTTTCACTTGCAAGGCCGCTTATTTAGAAATAGAAAAGGGCGACTTCTTCTTTGGAAATAGAAAAGAGAAACAACGCAACTAATTTGAAGATCTCGCAAATTTGAAGAATCGACTTCACCTTGCTCTCCTCCAGTTCGACGTTGGCTTCAGGTGATTTCCGCAAGTTTTTGGGTTTTCCACTATTTTCCTATTCTCGCAAATGAATCTTTTTATTAACTGTTCTCCTATTTTCTATTTCCGACTGTTTTGGCTTTAGGGTGCAGTCGCTTTTCCGATTTTGATTTTGGTGCTTGAGGCTTAGCTTGTTTAGGTTATTGGGAGTGATTTGCAGAAAGGAGGTTGCTTGAGGCTTAGTAGTTAATCGGGCCAAAATATTTTTAGTTATTGAATTTGGTACGGGAGGCTGTCTGAAGGCGAACATAAGAGGATCTTCACCTCCTCAAAACCCCAGTCTTGCCAAGCGATTTTCAAAGCTTCACAGAAATTTAACGAATCCAAATAGCCATGAAATTTTGGGGTACTATTTTCTTCTTCTTTCATTCATTCGGTTGTATTTTTTCCATGCCTGACAGATATATTGACATTTTTGTGCTTCTGAAGTGATACTTTAGCTTCGTGGAGAGCTCTCAAATGTGATGTGTTAATGATTTAGGGTCCTTTTGGTCTCATTTTGAGTTTTGTGTCATCAATATAAATTACAAAATATAGAGGTGGGCAGGTTAGATGCTTAAAGTTCTTAGTACGATGGTGGATTAGTGGAGGGGATGGATTGTTTTTTTTTTTAACTTCCATTATTTTCCTGAACTTGGAACACAAAATAATATGTTTTCCATTAGGCAGTGGCTATGAAATCTGCTATTCTTTGCACAAACACATTAATTGGAACCTGTATCTCATTAATTTGTTCTGTTAGGATAAAAATGCTAGTTAAATCGCCTTTTTTAGTGGCTCACAGTATTATTTTTAATGTCCTTGTTTATTAATCTTTTTGGTAGTTACCAGCTGGTATTGAAAAATTAAGGTATTGAAGTCAAACCTGGTGCATCTGTTAAATGCAACCCAGATGAAGGAAAATACATACATCTATCTCAAGTAACATTTCAAAATGATTCTATGGGCAGGTTATGCATTTAGAATATCCTTTCAGTTGAAGGATCACTTTCAGTTGATACATGTGCCCAAATACAGTATGATCTATTGTTTGAGAAAGAGTTTGAGTTATCCCACTCCTCAAGAAATGCTACTGTTTGCTTTTGTGGGTTAGAGCTTCTCCGCTTAGAGAAGAATATCCTTGTATTTGTTACTTAATTTTTTTAACATATAGCATTATGTTAGGTATAATATGAAGATTTTACATGTTAGAATAGTATGTTTCCTTGACTTTTCTTCTGTGCCACATTTGATGAAGATAATTCTGGTGAGTGATTTCAGTTTTTTATGGCTATTTTTGTTGTCTATGTTTTTCTGTTTTGAGTTGCTGAACGATATCACTATTATTTCTACAGAAAGCGAAGACCAAGTAATCGCCTTCAATACAAATGGTACTTTATACTATTATTTCTCAGTCTGCAAAGTCACGTACTCCTCCACTTGAAGCCCAGCTTCCCGCACTTGAACTACTAAAAGTAAGATTCACTTATGCTGCCATGTTATGTTCGATGCACTGCTCCCTGTTTCATATTTGTATAATGGCCACAACATACATATATAGGTTGCACTGTTGTATGTCCATTGCTAGCTTATTTGGCCCATGCCTGGACATGCACTATATGTATTAGACGATATTTTAGGCCAATCATGTTGCTGTCATGCACTTGTGTGCTTATATTATTTTGTTGAACCTGAAAGATGCTTGAAAAATATATTTATATACATACTTGCCTAATGCATACGTTAGCAAACCTTGCTAAGCTAGATTAAACCCCCGTGCTTGTTGAATATGTTTGGTTCATAACATGCTCTTCTGTGCCTTGCTGAGAGGAGTGTACCACATTCTTATATAGCAATGATTTTCGGCTGTTCTACTACACTCATGTAGCCCTTAGGCGACTATGGCCTGTTTCATACTAGCAATGCTTGAGAGTGTGCGTGTATGTCATAAAGAGTAAAATTATATATATATATATATATATATATATATATATATATTTTATAAAGCAGCTCTTATTTGGAAGTCATAATGTCACTCACAATTCAGAACCAACCTAACTAGCCGTTAGAATCCCAAAATCAAGTTTTTATTTATGCTTAAATAAATAAAGAAGAAGCACCATTATTCCACGTTTTTGTGTATCATCAGTTCCTGCGTTTGATCTTGTAGTTGGAAGTTTTTTTTATGACAATACTGAAGTATTTACTTCTCTATCCCATTAGAATCATCACTAACAAATTATATATAACAACTAATTCGCTATTAACAACTAAAGCTACTTTTGTAGTCTTGCTAGAACCTTCCACTTTTGTTGTGTATTCTTTGCACTGTTATGGTCATGCAAATATTCATGCGAGCTGAAATAATAGGTTTTAGTGCAACTTAAATCTATTGGTTGAAGAAGATATTAACCTAAAATGCTCCCTACATAGATTGACAATAGATTGACATATTGATACTATAACATGTTTACATTTGTATCTTTGCATGTTATATATTATGGTAACATTTGCTGAGTTTTGGCTCAGCATTTGCTGAGCCTTACTGCTCAGCTTTGCTGAGCCTTACTGCTCAGCAAAACTGAGCCGTAAGGCTCAGCATTTACTGAGCCTTACCGCTCAGCTTTGCTGAGCCACAGGCTCAGCTAGCCGAGCCTTGCCGCTCAGCAAAGCTGAGCCGTAAGGCTCAGCATTTGCTGAGTTTCGGCCCAGCTTTGCTGAGGCTCAGCATTTGCTGAGCCAAAACTCAGCAAATGCTGAGCCTTTTGGCTCAGCAACTACTGAGTTTTGGCTCAGCAAATGCTGAGCCTTACCGCTCAGCTTTGCCGAGCCACAGGCTCAGCTAGCTGAGCCTTGCCGCTGGGGATGAGCATGCAAATTATTATTGTTGTTATCTCAACTTGTCCCTGGGGATGTTCATATAATTTTGATGATGTGATATCTCAACTTGTCCTTCGGATGTTCATATTATGTGCGGCGTACTGTGAATTTTACCTTTGCTTTTCAAAATGAAGAAAGTTATGATTCTCATATGGTTATAATTTATGCGAGTTATTAAATGGTCATTTGCAGGTTTTGGGATGGCTACTTTGAATATTTAATGGAGAGATCAGCAATGTGAATATGACAGCTCAAGACATCAATTAGTCTTGCTACCACACGCAATGACATGTCAACTAGGATCATGTCATCGATTGCTGTGCTGATTAAAAAGTCTGGAGGTCATTCACAATGCAATTTGTTGCTGGAATTATAGGTTTTACTACATCGATTCAGACATCAATCCGGGTAAAATTTTCATATTCTTATTTCCCATCCCCTTATTTTTCATTAGAAGATATTCTTTGCAACTATTCGTAGATGATTGCAATTATTAGAATTGAGATAATCAGATCTATAACTGTAAAAGGAACGAAGTAACACTGATTTTTTTGGGATTTTCTGTATTGTTCAACATTTCAACTTTGTCATGCGTAAATACACGACCTTAAACCAGGATTGCAATTGTTTTGAATACATTTACAGATAATTAGATACTCGTTCTTTGGCATGAAAGAGGCACTTCTATTTGGGGTTTTCAGTTTGAATACATTTACAGATAATTAGATACTTGTTCTGTAACCGTAACTACGGTCTAATGAGAATAAAATAAGATCATTATAGATTTCGTTAGGAAGAAGCTCATAAAATTCAGTCAACCCCCTTAGCAAGTAGCTTTTGTTATGTGCAGTGTTTGTGTATATACATATGACAACCAACTTCTATTTATTAGATTGAGCCTCGAAACTGCTTTTGGTATGTGCAGCTTGTGTACATGGCAGTGAAAATGCTTTTGGTATGTACATGGTAGTGAAAAGCATGTTGTGTACATGGTAGTGAAAAGTATCAGTGAACTTGAAAGGAACAAAACTGAGCCTGTCTCAGCTTTGCATTCGAAATTGAGCTGGAAAGGCGCAGTTTCCAAACTGAGCCACTCAGTTTGGAAACTGAGCCTATCCGGCTCAGTTTCGGATTCGAAACCAAGATGGAAAGGCTCAGTTAAACTGAGCCTGGCTCAGTTTAGAAACCGAGCCAGACTCAATTTTGAACTGAGCCTTTCTGGCTTGGTTTCGAATCGAAACCGAGCCAGGCTCAGTTTAAACTGAGCCTTTCCGGCTCGGTTGAATCGAAACGGAGCCAAAAGGCTCAGTTTTAGAAGGTGAGGCTCCGTTTTGTTTTGAAACCGCCGAGCCTTTCGCGTTTTGAAAATTTGCCTTTTAGTGAATTATTCCCTAAGTTTTGATTGCATGTTGTTTTAGTGATATAATTTCTTCTTTTATAGAGGAAATTTATTGTTTTGAATGCTTATATCAAAGCCTTAGTGATATAAAAAATTATGTATAGAGAATTAAATCTAATAATTTAATGCTTATTGTGTGTGGTATTGAAAGCCTAGGTAATGATAGTGCAAAAGCTTGAGTTAATCAAGTTCATGCAAAAGTTGTGGGCTATTGAGAGAAGAGTAGTTGTTCCACAGTTGTTTAGAACAAAACTTGCGCATTTTGCCTGAAGTTCAGTGGATTCTACCAACATGATTTATAAGTTGGTGATACTCACTTGGTCTTGTAATAATAAATAATTACATTATTGATTTTTGTTGCAGTATGATTTTGCTATATTCATTTTAGTTTAAAATATAAATGTTTATTTTTTAAAATATGTGAAGTGCACAGGAATTTTGTAGTGTAGGTGACGATTCTTTTCTGATTTTCTGGGATGCTTGGTTGGTACCAATCCGTCTATCAGGGTAAGATTGTATCATCATCATTCTAGTTCACAAGGACATATACATTAACATTAGTTCAAGTGCATAAAATCTCCGCTGATCTCCCTTGAAACCGGTACGATGCCCCCGTCATTCAATTGTCTGTGTCATACATTAACACCGTTGTTCTCTCTGTATTACACCTGTATTGGTTCTCTGTTAACGCTATTGGAACTTCGGACTGCAAAGAAAAATAGGGTTATGTTGAAGTTAGACCAAATAACCAACTTCTTATTCGTTTATTATTTTCATGAATCTAAAATCAGTCATCACTGTTTTATTGACTTCGTCTCTTTCATGCTAATGCAGAAGCACATATGTTATACAGGCTCTACCAAAGTCCGAGTCGAAACGACATAAGACCGACTCTGCTCTGGCTGCAGCGTGGACCTGTAATAAACTCTTCCTTTATTTCACATTATATTTTAGTTTAATCATGTTATACTATGCAAATTTACAGGAAGAACAAAGAAAAACACTTTATGTTGATATCTCATTTAGGGACCATCGTGTTGGAATTGGAAATTTCTTAGAGGTCGAGCCATTAGGCTGATGCTGAATGTAAGTTTGCTAGGTAATTTCTTGATAATAACTGGCTGATGCTGAATGTAAACCCAATCAATCATCTCTATCATTTTCCAAAACTGCTTCACAATATCATAAAACGGTACACATGATTTGTTCTACAGTTGCGGAGAATATGCTTTGATGTTATCGGTTTAACTAGGATTCTGGACAAGGAAACTGCAACTGCAACTGCTGAGCCTTACCGCTCAGCTTTGCTGAGCCTTGCCGCTCAGCAAAGCTGAGCCATAAGGCTCAGCATTTACTGATTTTTGGCTCAGCAAATGCTGAGCCTTTTAGCTCAGCAACTGCTGAGCCTTACGGCTCGGCATTTGCTGAGTTTTGGCTCAGCAAATGCTGAGCCTTTTGGCTCAGCAACTGCTGAGCCTTACCGCTCAGCAAAGCTGAGCCGTAAGGCTCAGCATTTGCTGATTTTTGGCTCAGCAACTGCTGAGCCTTACCGCTCAGCTTTGCTGAGCCGTAAGGCTCAGCATTTGCTGATTTTTGGCTCAGCAAATGCTGAGCCTTTTGGCTCAGCAACTGCTGAGCCTTATGGCTCAGCATTTGCTGAGTTTTGGCTCAGCAAATGCTGAGCCAAAACTCAGCAAACGCTGAGCCAAAAATCAGCAAATGCTGAGCCTTACGGCTCAGCTTTGCTGAGCGGCAAGGTTCAGCATTTGCTGAGCGGTAAGGCTCAACATTTGCTGAGCCAAAACTCAGCATATAATATAGGCGTTTTCCATTTCAGTGCAGTATATTCTTTCTGCAATCAATAGTTCTTTCATTTCTCTAATCGTCTTATGTTTTGCAGTTTTTCATGTAATAAATCTTAACAGATATAACTCATCACTACCATTGTATTAAAATTTACCAATATAACTTTGATGGGTACATGCTACTGCACGCAAAAATACATGAGTTGGGTATTATATTGAAATTGTAATGATTGATATTTAAGACATTTACGGAACAATATCGAGACTAAAGGCATCTTAGTATTTAGTTGTATATGTCTTACATGACATTTCATGTAATAAATTGCAGGTCAAAATTGGTAAAATAAAGCAAGAGAGGGGAGCAGCAGTTGTACAGACAAAAGGAGAAAGTGAGGCAGCCAAGCAGATATCAGAAGAAAAACAGTGGTTGGTACTTGCGTTTTGGAACTGATGCTGCAAGAAAGGTATTGCGATATGTTGTGTAACTGCATGATGTTTATAACACGGCTCCTATAGAGATGTAACAAGAAAGTGATAAAAAATAGCCGAAACCGATTATGAGTTATAATCAGTGTATTTGATCTTTCTTTTATGGGAGCTTCAAATAGCCGAAACCGAGCTAGAAAGGCTCAGTTAAACTGAGCCTGGCTCAGTTTAGAAACCTAGCTAGGCTCAGTTTTGAACTGAGCCTTTCTAGCTTGGTTTCGAATCGAAACCGAGCCAGGCTCAGCTTAACTGAGTTTGCAAACTCAGTTCGAAACTGAGTTTGCAACTCAGTTTCATACTGAGTTTGCAAACTCAGTTTCCGAACTGAATTTTCAAACTCAGTTTTCGAACTGGGTTTGTAAACTCAGTTTCTAACTGAGATAAGCTCAATTTTGATGTGGTCACATTGATTGATGCATTATAGTTCAATGTCTTAAAATAATTTAGTTAACTTACCCAACAAAAACACAAATAAATGCCAATCCAAATAATTGGTATTAAAATTATCTTTTGTAAATTGTTTATAGAATGTTATATTAATTATTGTTGTCAACTTTGATCTTTCTTGTAGGCCTTAACAAATCCAAAAGCAAATATTTCACGAACGACGATTTGGAAGGCTGAACATAAAAGAAATTCGAGAGAATTACCACGTTTTGTATTCAGTATTTGTAGAATTTCATTTATCTATTGAATTTTGCGACTTAATTATGTATCGAATTTAGCAACTTAGTTATGTATTATACTTGTATATTGTTAACTGATATTAATTCTATGTCGTTATTTAATTATGAATGTTGTCTATTGGTATTCATTGAATTATACTTTTTAAATTGAGAATAATATCTATTTTGGATTCATATTAAATATCGTCTATATTATAATCATGACAGTTATTGTGAATGAAAATCTTGCAACATGTATAAGGGTTGCAAACAAAAATATTGCAACATGTATAAGCGTTGCAAACAAAAAACTACCAACGCTTATAAGCGTTGCAAATGAAAATATACCAACGCTTATAAGCGTTGGGAGAGAAAATCTACCAACGCTTATAAGCGTTGGTACTACATTGCCACGCCCCCGTAGCAACACTAATAAGCGTTGCTGAAATTGTTTGCGACGGTTATACTCGTTGGCAATCACCTGTTTTGGTGTAGTGTTTCTCTCAGAAGCTGAAAGGAGCCTTCAATTGGAAAAATTCTTATTTCTTAAGCAAGGGAATATAACAGTCAAAGAGTACGTTAATCGGTTCGATCAACTGGCTAGGTTCGGACTGGACCTAGTCAACACTCCACACAAGAAGGCTCTCCGCTTTGTCAAAGGATTGAATGAGCCATTACACAGCTTGGCCATGACCCATATACCTATGGGAGCTACGTATGAAAGGTTGGTGCAGATGGCATTGCTGAACGAAGAGGATAAGGGCAAGAAGGAGACAAAAGCAGAAGGGCCTCAAGGGAAGAAAGAAGGTTTACAGCCTAAGAAGACAGACTTTAAGAAGGGCGGGAAAGACAACAAGTCCCAAGAGAAGAGGAAGTGTAATTTCTGTGGCAAAGTGGGGCACTTAGTGAAGGACTGCCGGAAAAAGAAGGCCAAGTTGAATGGTGGGTGCTTTTCTTGTTGTGAGACAGGCCACATGGCTAAGGATTGCCCAAAGAAGCGAGGGCAGGGGCAGAAGGCTGGATCCACCTCAGGGGCATAGGTTCATGCGCTAGAAGCACCACCTCTGCAACAGCGAGGTATAAATACTTCTGTAGAAAGTGTAGTTTATCTTTATGATCACCCAGTTCGCACTTTATTCGATTCTGGCGCATCACACTCCTTTATTTCATCTGCTTTAGTAGAATCTCTGCACCTAGAAACTAGTATGGTAGAGAACCCCTTAATTGTTTCAAATCCAATCGGGGGCCCAGCTCATTTGTCTATGATCTATGTGGGATTGAAAATTTCTATTCTAAGCGTAGAATTTAGATGTAGTGCCTTTGTTTTGGGCTTCTCGGGATATGTTTTGATTTTGGGCATGGATTGGCTATCCAGTAATGGTGCCATCCTTGATTGTGAGAAAAGGGTGGTTAGGCTTCTGACCCAACTCGGTAACACTCTGGAAATTACTTGTAATCCCTCGTATGCAGTTATGCTTAGTTATCTTGAATCGCTAGATGTTTCTGTTGAGAGTTTGCAATCGGTTAGGGTGGTCCGTGAATATCCGGACGTCTTCGAAGAGGTGAAGGGCTTACCTCTGAAGCGGGAGATAGACTTCCGCATATATCTTGTAGATAATGCAAAGCCCATTGCGTTGCCCGTTAGACACATGGCTCCACGGGAAAGGAAAGAGCTCAGTAAACAGGTTAAAGAGCTTCTAGAGAAGGGGTTCATTTGAAGGATCATTTCAGAATAAGGCGCTCCAATGGTGTTCGCTACAAAGGCGGATGGTTCACTCCGTCTATGTGTTGACTATAGGGAGCTCAACAAGCTAACGAAAAAGAATAGACACCCTCTCCCCAGAATTGACAATCTGTTTGATCAGCTTGTAGGAGCGTCAGTTTTCTCCCAACTCGATCTGGCGACCGGATTTCATCAGCTAAGGGTGGCTGAAGATAGCATCGATAAGACAGCATTCAGAACCCCAAACGGCTTCTTTGAATGGCTTGTCATGCCTTTCGGCTTGACAAACGCACCCGCTTACTTCGTGGACCTGATGAGTAGGGTGTTCAGAGAATTCCTCAACAAGTTCATGGTAGTCTTCGTAGACGATATCTTGATCTTCTCAAAGAGTGAAGAAGAACATGCTCAACACCTAAGGGAAATCATGGAAACTCTGTGAGTCCATCAGCTCAAAGCCAAATTCTCCAAGTGCCACTTTTGGAGAGAGGAAGTAAGGTTTCTTGGGCATGTAGTATCCAAAGAAGGGCTAGCTGTGGACCCTGCTAAGGTAGTAGCGGTACAGGATTGGAAGACACCAAGGAATGCAACCGAGGTCCGAAGTTTTCTAGGACTAGCAAGTTTCTACGGAAAATTCATAAGGGATTTTGCGAAAATCTCAGCTTCACTCACAAGGCTGACAAAGAAGAATCTAGTGTTCAATTGGGACTTGGATTGCGAGTTTGCTTTCCAACGACTAAAAAGGGCTCTTACAACAGCCCCAGTTCTGACGTTGCCAGATGGAAGCAAGATGTTCACAGTTTATACAGATGCATGTGGGACAGGGCTATGCGTTGTCTTGATGCAGGAAGGGAGGGTAATAGCTTATGGGGGAAGGCGATTGAAAGTTCATGAAAAGAACTACCCGACCCACGATCTTGAGTTAGCCGCCATCGTCTTTGCACTTAAGTCTTGGCGACATTATTTCCTAGGTGAGAAGTTCAAACTTTACACTGACCATAAATCATTGAAATATCTTTTCTCGCAGAAGGACCTTAACTTGAGGCAACAAAGGTGGATGGAGTTCCTTGCCTCGTACGATTTCGAGTTCTCCTACACTCCGGGCAAAGGAAACGTAGTCGCAGATGCTTTGAGCAGAAAGAAGCTAACATTAAGCCCGCTGTTTGTTGAAAGGCAAAGCCTAGAGTATATAGCCAGTTTTAACTTTAAGCCCTCCTCTGATTTCGTACCGGATTTATTAGCATCTCTTGAGGTGCGCCCTACTCTTTTGGACTCAATAGGGACAGCACAACGCAAAGACCCTCAGCTTGTAGAGACGATTGATAGGATAATTAGGGGTGAGACTTCAAGTCACCTCAACAGATACTCCATCGACGATAAGGGTTGATTAAGGCGAGACGGAAGACTATGCGTCCCACGGACAAGGGATTTAGTAAAGACGGTTCTCGAGGAAGCCCGTCACTCCAAGATGACGATACATCCAGGCGGAGATAAAATGTACAAGGACATAAAGAGAACTTTCTTTTGGAGCGGCATGAAGAAGGACGTGGCAGATTTCGTTTCTAAGTGTATGATTTGCCAACAGGTTAAGGCGGAACAGAAGAAACCTGGCGGTCTGGTCCATCCTCTAGAGGTTCCACAGTGGAAGTGGGATAGCATTTCAATGGACTTCAATGATGGGTTGCCTAGGTCTAGAAGAGGCAACACTAGCATTTGGGTAATAGTGGATAGGCTTACTAAGAGCGCCCACTTTTTACCTGTCAAGAGTAGAAGGACCGCCTCATCTTTACCGTCTCTTTACATCAAGGAGATAGTTCGGCTCCATGGGATACCCTCCAGCATTGTTAGTGACCGAGACCCTATCTTCACAAGCGAGTTTTGGCGAAGTTTGCAAGAAGCTGTAGGCACACAGTTGTGTTTGAGCACGGCCTATCACCCCAGACCGATGGACAGACTGAGAGGGTGAATAGAGTTTTAGAGGATCTTTTGAGACTTTGTGTTCTAGACTTTGGAGGGACATGGGAGGATCACCTTCCCTTAGTGGAGTTTGCTCACAACAATAGCTTCCAATCTACCATAGGCATGGCACCCTTCGAAGCATTGTATGGAAGATCGTGCAAGTCACCAACTTGTTGGTGGGAGTCTACAGATAAGGTTATTCTTGGTCCAGACATGATCAGAGAAACTTCAGAAAAAGTGGACTTGATACGAAGAAGGATGAAGATGGCCCAAGATAGACAGAAATCCTACGCCGACAAGAGAAGGACCGACCTTGAGTTTGAGGTTGGGGACAGAGTTTTTCTTAAGGTATCTCCTCTAAGGAACATTATTCGTTTTGGATCCACTGGAAAGCTAGCACCGAGATTTGTAGGACCATTTCCTATCATCGAGAAGGTTGGGAAGATGGCCTATAGATTAGAGCTACCCGAAAAACTGGCCGGATTTCACAACATCTTTCATGTTTCTCACCTCCGGAAGTGTTTACACGAGTCTGCTGAAATAGTAAAGCCTAGCATTCTAGAACAACCCGAAGTGGAACGTGAAGCTACTGTGAGGAGAGTTCCAACACGCATCTTAGGAACTGAAGTGAAAAAGCTACTCAACCGCGAGGTCAAACTCATCAAAGTTCAGTGGAGCGACGCCGAGGAAGACGCGACTTGGGAAACTGAGGCTAGAATACGCGCAGCCTACCCTTTTCTTTTTGAGGGTACATCTTTGAACTTTCTTTTTCCTTAAGTTGTTCTTTTATCTATCTTTTAGAGTATATCTCCTCGACCTTATCCTTTAGGTATAAACCCTTTGGATGAAAACATGTAATTGAAACATGTTATGGATGATGGTTGCAAGTGGTTGCAAGTGATTGCTAGTGGTTGCTCGTGGTTGCATATACACACAATCTAGGTTTTAGATCGGCTCAGTCACTTCATATTGCATATGCATATATGTATTTACATTCTTATATGGTTGAAGTTTAAGGTGTTGTCATATGGATGTTGCATTTATATGAATGATTGTGCACTCATGTAGAATCATAAATAGGAAGGTTTGCATACATAATGGATTCATGGCACTTACATAATTTGCATTAAGGAGGTCAACTGAACCAGTAGACCAACTGATTTTGCATTAGATAAGTACATGTACACACACTTCGCATATGATCATGAAGCATTAGAAGTCTCTTAAGGACAATGGACGCTCGTGTTTGATGGATGAGTAGATGGACGTTTGGATGGTAGGATATACATTCTTCCTAAACTTGAAGATTTCGGGGATGAAATCCTTTTAAGTGGGGGAGAATGTAACACCCCGTATATTCTATAACAGTGAAATTCATAAATTAAAGTATAATTAATTTCAAATCAAAGAATTAAGGGAAACAGAATACGCCATTTCGTTCGTCTCGGAATTCTGCTTGAGATAGAGTCCGAGTTTGCGTAAAACGAACTCCGTATGAGGGAGATATGACCTCCGGAAGTTTCAGAAATCAGTTTAAAATTCAAACAGGCTGAAACAGTTTAGAAAAACAAATTCAAATTCAAAAATCGGACCCAGATTGGGGTGGGCGGGAATTTTCCCGCCCAAGACCCAGGTCGACTGGGTAGTCGACCTGGGTACCCAGGTCGACTGGGCAGTCGACCTGGGTAGTCAACCTGGCCCCTGAGCCAGGCCGAACCCAGCCCCTCCTGGCTAGCCTGGTCTGTGCTTGGCCGAATTTCTGGGCTTTGTCTTGTCATTAGGGCTTATGTGGCAACTCTTGATTGGTTTCTCTTTAAAACGGACGGCTTATATTAATCTTGGCTCCATCGACGGCTCTAATCAATTCACAAACTCTATAAAAAGGACCTAAGACTCCACCTAATTCACACAAATAAAAATGAGTATGGAGCCGTCATGTTGCTGAAGAAAGACTAGGAGTAGCCGTCAAATCAAGAGACGATTAGGAGTTGATTCAAAAGCTTAAAGCCACGACAATTAAATCAAAACAACGCCTACAACAAAGGATAAGCATCACCAAATTCAGAATTCGGAATCCTGAATACAAGACTCGTCATACGTTGTAAGTAGAGTGCTATTCCGATGTGAATGAATAATTGAGACTTGATTGTGTATAATAAGAAATGGGATTGTACTTTAATTATAATGATGTTAATTCATAATTGTATGTTGCTATGATTTGCTATGAATGGATTGTGGGATGTGGTAGTGAAATTAACATGATATTGGACCTATGGAATAGTTGCGATATAGGTATATAACTCATGTTGGAAATTTGATACGTTGTGGTTAATGAGAAGTTATACATATTTCATTGCAACCAAGTTAAGACTCATGCAAGTATATGATTCACTATTATGCCAACATGATTTATGATCCTTCTATGTATATTTTTATGATCATTTTTAGTGTAGTTGGATCCAATTGGGTATTACGATTCATATGAATTTATGTTGGAATAGGCATCATGATTCAAGTGAAAACCATACTTTTGTATTAGTGACAAAAGTAAGCACCTCTGTGAACTTGTGTTGACTTTATGAACATGACTAGTTTATGTTTAACTTTATGCCCGAACAAAATATGTTTTAGGCTTAGGTTGTTGTTAGAAAACATATGATAATATATGTGGCACATAATTAAGTTAGATTCATATTTTGAATAAAAGTTTACATGATTAAATTAAAACCATGATTCATGTTTAGGTAGGTTTTATGTCAAGATCTTATGCTATTACAATGCAAGTTCACAAGTGCCTAATTTATGTTAATTAGACCGCTATGTTGCAAGTTCATGCATTCACACACCCCTTTTTTATGTTACTTAGAATATATATACATCATGTTCTAAGCCTCCCCTTTTTATGTAGCTAAGTTGGGCTAAAATGTTGAAGCCCAACATATGTTATATTATTGCGTACAAACGGGGGAATACGTTGAGGTTAATTAAAATATATGTGTTGGCATGTTTGGCACATGCCAACGATTCATGACATTTAAAATGGTATAAATTACTATACCCAGGAATAATGGATTTGAATAATGGGCCGTAAATATTTACATATAAAAGAAAAAGAGACAAAATATGTAAACTTAGAAAATACGACATGCTTAACCCGAGGTTGGATTGCGTTGTGACATAAACCTGCCCGGACCCGCCCGGCTGTCCAGTAGTCACAACAATACCTATCCAATGTGGGTGGTTAAGCATTGAGCTCAATAAAGACCCGAGGTTATACTGAGTTGTGACGTAAGACTGCCCGGACCCAACCGGCAACAGGCAGTCACAACAATACCTGTCTAATGTGAGTGGTTGTGGCTTTAATAAGACAATTAAGGCTAAGTAAGATAGGATTAAGTAAATTGAATTAATACTTAATCAAATATAACATGCTAAACTATACAGACTGATTGGGGGTTAGGTTTATACAGAACACTTAACCAACTTAGCATGTTGGCTAGAAAAGTAGAAAACCTAGTAGCGGGGGGCCCTTTTCAGCAGTAACCCTGCAAGGTGTATCAGGATACCCTGAACTAGGCAGGGTGGGGGCACGATTGCTGGGCTGACTGTAAGAGGTCAAATCGACGGCGGTGGTGTAGCAGTGTAGGTTCTAACGGGGTGTGGGAGTGCACACACTCCGGCGCAGAAAAATTAGGCACTGGGCCCCAGTAGTATACCTGTGCATTCTAGAACTGTGTCGGGCCGCCACCATGGGACTTGATACACCCCATGGTGGGACCAGCATAGGTAGCTACAACATCGGGGGCCGTAAGACACAAGTAACTATGCGAGTAGGAGCCGATCATTAAAAAGGATCACTTCACCCTGGTTGTGGGGTGCTAGTTGGGAACTAGTTTATAGAGGGTGCAGAGATTAATATGGGGTACGATGGTATATTCGACTCTAGACAACTTAACTTAGTTTATGGTGCTTTCCCATTTCCAGTTTGTACTTATCATGCTCTTTTCCTTATTCATAGACTGAATAGTCCTAGACTTACTTAGGCTTTATGTCTGACTCTACTTTTCTTTCGTCTTCTTTTCTTTCGTTCCCCCCCCACCAGGTCCGCAGGGAGGGAATACCGCAGCTTGACCAGTTTCACATCCAGCTTGAAGAGAGAGAATGTATTGTTTGGATCTCTTTCGTTTTGAACCATGGCTTTGGATAGCAACTATGGGGACTTATGCAGTTTACTTATGTTTTTATGCTTCTTTAAGTTATGAAATCAAGACAGTTATGGAAATGTAATGTTTTTGGAAGTATTTTAAGACAATTATGGTATGGTTTGTGTATCACAAATTCAGATGAAATAAAAGTTGTTGTTATTTCCACTGTTTAAAATATGTGTATTTATGTCTGTCTTGTGTATCCGTGACTTATACTTATAAACCTCCACCAAAATTAGGGCATTCCCTTTGGAAGTGACCCGAACGGAGGTGGGGTGTTTCAATTTCTAACCCCATCTCTAATGAGTTTCTCATTCTAGGATACTACTGATCCTATCTCTAATGAGTATTCTTTATGGACATTACTAATCCAATCTCTGATGAGTCTTTGGTTCAGTTCTAACGAGTTGTACCCCAAAGATTTGAGCTAACCAGAGCTCTGATATCAACTGTAATGATTTGTATTTTGCCTGGACCTAATTGATCGCAAAATCGACTAAGACCGTTCAAAAACCCGAATACGCTAACTTTGGGATACAACACATCAGAGCAAATAACAGAAGACTTATAAACATTACAATAATGTTACATCAGAGTACAGAATATCAGAGTACATCGATATAATAATACAACAGCAGAAGATAATTGACAATTGATTTAATACAGTGCAGCAAAACCAATAAACCGATATACTGGACACAGCTTTAAGCTTCAATCCAGAATCCTGCTCAATAAATCTGCAAAATAAGCTACTCGACTGCCCATGTGGAAAAGTGGGCACCCGAGTTTGCAAAGCGAAACAAACTACAGGTCAGTCTTGGGATTGGTATGTGGACCACAGCGCCTGGGTGAGGTGTTTGTGAGCCAACGGGGACATTGGGCTCTGTAGGAGGGGAGAATGTAACACCCCTAAGTTCCACATCGTGGAAGCCTGTGTGAAGTGGGTTAGTAGAGCTCATCTCTTACTAACGCCGAGGCCTTTTTAGGAACAAAACCCCACACCTATATGGTGGCTAAGTTGGGGATAATATCTTGCGTGAATGGAGGTGTAGGTGAAATGGTCAAAAAAATGAATGTATCATTTTTACTGTAACAATTTGTATTTTGCCCGGACCTAATCAATCGCAAAATTGACTAAGACCATTCAAAAACCCGAATACGCTAACTTTGGGCATATAACACATCAGAACAAATAACAGGAGACTTATAAACATTATAATAATGTTACATCAAAGTACACAATATTAGAGTACATCGATATAATAATACAACAGCGGAAGATAATTGACAATGAATTTAATACAGTGCAGCGGAACCAATAAATTGATACAGCGAAAGACTATCAATGCTCTGGACACAGCTTTAAGCTTCAATCCAGAATCATGCTCAATAAATCTGCAAAATAAGCTACTCAACTGCCCTTGTGGAAAAGAGGGCACCCAAGTTTGCAAAGTGAAACAAGCTATAGGTCAGTCATGGGACTGGTATGTGGACCACAACGCCTGGGTGAGGTGTTTGTGAGCCAACGGGGACGTTGGGCTCTGTAGGAGGGGAGAATGTAACACCCCTAAGTCCCACATCGTGGAAGCCTGTGTGAAGTGGGTACTTACGTAGTAGAGTCCATCTCTTACTAATGCCGAGGCCTTTTGAGGAACAAAACCCCATACCTTTATAGTGGCTAAGTTGGGGATAATATCTTGTGTGAACGGAGGTGCGGGTGGAATTGTCAACAAAATGAATGTATCATTTTTACTGTAATGACTCATATTTTAATCGGACCTAATCAATCACAAAATCGATTAAGACCATTCAAAAACCCGAACACGCTAACTTCGGGCATACAACACATCAGAACAAATAACAGAAGACTTATAAACATTATAATGATGTTACATTAAAGTACAGAATATCAGAGTACATTGATATAATAATACAACAGTAGAAGATAATTGACAATGAATTTAATACAGTGCAGCAGAACCAATAAACTGATACAACGGAAGACTATCAATGCTCTGGACATAGCTTTAAGCTTCAATCTAGAATCCTGCTCAATAAATCTGCAAAATAAGCTAATTGAATGCCCGTGTGGAAAAGAGGGCACCTGAGTTTGCAAAGTGAAACAAACTATAGGTCAGTCATGGGATTGGTTTGAGAAATCTTTCCTAACTTATCTAACAATATGGCTAATCACAGGACCACGCCGCTAATGCGGAACGGGTTTACTGCATTAGATTGTCAGTGCATAAATAAAGTAAATCGTTAAACAACGCAATGCTTTTTAGAAAATGAAACCATTATAAGACTCAAGTCCCGTCACACAATGCAACGCAAACCGGAAGATAGAGTTTTACCTTATAATGGTCAAAAATGATTGATACGATAAAAACGGATTTGATTTTATTATTAGTGTATATATGTTCCAAAAACATTTTTCAATCATAATGTATCAATCATAGACGGCATAGCTATCATATACTATGTCGCCATACTAGTTCTACAACCAAAACCATACAATGTCGTATTGGAAGTTGGGTTTCCATCATGAGCCAAGGCTAGGGACGACCTCCTTACCAATTCGAGACACTCTAGCAATGTCTCAGGACTCGGACGCTAGCGAGCACTTGGATCCTCGAAGGCCAGTCCATAAATACTTTAGTGGATTAATTATGCCTTAACACACATTTCCCGGTCCTATTAAACCTATAATTTGGTCACTATCGACCAATATAACTGAGGCGCCTCATTCCATCATCCACATAAGTAAAATGTCAGGGCTTGCAAAACCCTGATACCACTTCTAGCAAGAAAGAAACGCATGCACTCCTTGGGTCCCTTGTCCCATTTCTGAATCTTACCGAGGTGTGAGGCTCACGAGGTAACACTATACACATAGCTATGCCGAAATAGGCTATGCTTTAATCATTAACCACAAGGCTCTGCTTTTCAACAAAAGCCTCGATCATTTGCATCTTGGCATTCCACATTGGCAATCCACGCCATGCAATCGACAACTACCAATATATAACCTCTGAGCTCGTACGTCTCAGAGAAGGGTGTTAAGCAAGAGAGTAAATTCTCCGCCACAACCAGATATATGTTAAATAGAAATCAATTTACAGGGAATGAAATCCAATGTCATACACACATCCATTTACAAGTCCGTTCAGGGTCTGAACGAAACCGGAGACACCTTAATCCTCGTCCCGTGTGTCCAATACTGAAGAGAGGTGCTCGCATATTTTGGAAAATCAATAAGTACGTCCGGACAACTACCACTTTAAACCTTTCCCAGGAGCGACCCAGTTCAGGGCATCAGTAGTCGCTCATTCGATGTGAAAATCGCCGGTCTTCAATCACCGTCTTCAATATCTTTGACTTTAATCGTCGTAGTAATTATTCAGAATGGGTTAAACCCGGTCATTCCGAATAACTCGCGTATTTTACAATCAAAAATCAAATGCTATAAAGACACATCATACGCCTCATTCCAATTCAGAATATTCTTTTAATAAAATATTTATATCATTAGGGAAAGGTTCCCATCAATTTTATCAAAGACAAATTCTTTTAAATTAATTCTTTAATCTTCTTTTTTTAAAGATTCATTAAAACTCCAATTTGATTTTAATATCAATAATCATTACTTTATGATTATTCAATTTTAAGAAATTAATCTTATCTTTAACTGGGTTAAAGAACCAATGTCATTTAAAACACAGCTCACGATAAACCCAAAATCACATTCCATTAATATGGAATTTCCACAGAAATCAAATCAATATATAATCGATATAAATTTCCATATCCGACGATTAATATAAATGGAATAATGACAAAGCCTTTTAAATTCCATATATAGTAATTGTCTTCTTTTACAGAAGCCTATCTCGATTATTATCAAATCGAATTTCTACTCAATTCCAATTTAATATATTAAACTGGAAAACTTGACTTTGGAAAATCTCTTTTTCTTTAAAAAGAAATCTTAATAAGAGGTTTATAAATTCCAAATTATATTTTCACTGTTAATCGGGTTAAAGAACAAATGTCGTTTAAAAAACACAGTTCACGATAAACCCAATTCACATATCATTTTATTTCAATCACAAAATATAATTAGAAACTCTAATAATCTTAATTAAAGGATTTATTCTTTTCATACGGTGTTTAAGAACAGTGTTATTTAAGACACCATCCACGATAACCCAAAATCCAATTCTTTTATTTAATTCCAATTAAATATTAATTAATTGGAAGACTTCATTAAATCTTAATTTAAAAGATTTATTCTAGTTAATAACTAGTTCGTTTCAAAAAAAATATTTTTATCTTATGTCCATCTAAAAACGGACATAGAAATCATCATTTTACTCTTCGTTGAATATTATTTCAAAATATTCGTTATTTGAAAATATTCTTTATATAAAAATATTTTTTATGTAAAAATATTCTTTATATTACAATGTCCTATATTTTAAAGTATTCTTTATTTAAAAGATATTCTGAATCAGAATGCGACTCAATCATTTACCATATAACTCCGGTTATATAGATTTCATAGATCGCATGTATATGGCAATAATGACAAATAATCATTAAACAATCGATTCACATCCAGAGTGAAATTTTACAACTGTATGAGCATTAAAAATGAATAAATAATGCTCATCGCGGCTTGTCAATCCATCGATTGACATTCAACTAAATACTGGGACTAGTTTATGTCAAATATCATCCAAATACACGTGTGGGGTTTTCAGCCAACAACATTTCATCTAAATAAATCATTGGTTGATGAATTTAACCAATTTTAATTCCGCTTACATGTTGATGATAATGAACAAAACATGTTATTATATTCCTAATGCCGAATAAAAATGTATTTTACTGGCATAACTTCCCTACATGTATCTAATGTCTAATAAAATGTAATTAATTCACATACTTGTTCTATTCTTCTAATGTCAAAATAAAAAGGCAATTTTGTTTACATAACATGTCTCATATTTTTAACGACAAAACAAAAAGACAATTTTGTTCTATCATGGCATTCCTAAATAAATGGCAATTTTAATATAATGACATTTCTAATATAATGACATTTCTAATAAAATGTTATTTCTATACTAATGTGATATTTCTAACATAAATGATATTTTTACACTAATATAACAATTCTAACATAAATGATGTTTTTACACTAATATCGTAATTCTAACAAAAATGATGTTTTTATACTAATATAACATGTCCAACAAAAATGATATTTCTATTCTAACCGATTAAAGATTAGATTTTTATCTTACAAAAATATAATTCGACAAATCATCATCAACACAGTCAATCAATCAATCTAAATTTTATACGACGCATACATTTAAATACACAATCACAGTCAATACAAATATATATATATATATATTATTTTAAATTTAAATTGAGAAATCTCACAGTGCTTTGAATCCTGTAAAATTCAGATCTGAAATTTTAACCAAAATCCGATCTGCATAGAATTCGTTCTAGTCAGTCCAGAAATGTAGATCTCGAACTCACAATCAGAACGCTTCTGAAATTATTCAATTTTTACTCAGTATGAGCGAGATGTGATTTATTTTGTGTAGTTAACATTTTTAAAATAAATTAAGGAATTAATTAAAGAAACTAAACCTTCTTCTTCCACAACAGTTTCAGGCCAACGATTTCAGACTTCAGGTTCGAACTTGGGTTTAGATTTCGCGATCAGTACAAGGCACGGGTTGTTGATCTGAAGACACCATGCCGGAGAGCTTCGAGCGGCACACCCGGCGGTCCCTTTCACTTCGAGCTTGGTGGTTCTCTGCTGGCGGCATTCGGCTGCGAGCAGCACTCCTTTGGGGTTCGGTTCTCGAAGTATATGCCACGTGAGGCAATCAAATCCGTATAGAATTTGAGAGGATGAAAATCTCTACACAATTTGCTTAAGAACTCTTGTCTAATTCGTTGCCATTTGGGAAAAATTAAGGGATAGGGTTTGAACTATGTGGAGCGTTGAAATGGGGGATGGCGGCTGCTTCGAAATGGGAATTAGGGTTATACGGTATACGTATATTTAAGCGTATTTTATATTTATATTTTCTAATTTATCATTTTAAGCCCATTAGTACTTAACAGCTCCAAACTCAACCCAACGAGAGTTTCCCCTAGCCAAATGCCCTCGTTCCGGACACAGTGGGCTAGGTCCCGTCGGCCCAATCGATCATCTCACCCCACTTTTCTTTAATTTAAAATATAAATCATTTATTTATTTAATTCGATCGTACATTTAAATTTACCGGGGCCACATACGGGCTTCAAAAATTCCCGAAAAATAAATCTGGCTATGTTTTGACGATACAGTCCTAACAAAATTAATTTTGTCAAATTTGGAGACTGTTTGAAAAATAGTCATTTTTTGGTTGATCCAATTTGACTGAAATTAACAAAACACGTTTTGATTTAGCACGCTCACATATTAATTCCAAAAATTATGAAAATTGTAATCTAACAATAAATTGACATTCCGGATCCAACCAAAGTGGTTTCATCGAAAACGGAGGTCGTTTGCAAAATGGCTATTTTTTATATTAAAAAATATATATAATTCAATAGCGACTATTCTGAATATTTAACTGGCCATAACTTTTGTTTCTCGTTATGAAATTTCAATTTTTAGATTCATTGGGAAGATATTTTAAACAGATTCTGATATTTTTGGTTTCACTAAAATACGATTTATTTTGAATCCTATATATTCAGTCAAAGTTCAAATTCAAATTTCCAAATTGTCGCGCTATTTCTAACTCCTTATATAGTTATAATAAATATTTTCGTTTTAACTTCGATTTAAATAAATTTTTAATCGTTATTATTTAAAATAAATTATTTTGAATACTTAAAATCCATTAAAAATTCTAAAATAAAAATTTTAAATTGGTTCCAAAATTCCGGGTTATTATAATCTCCCCCACTTAAAATCTTTTCATCCTTGAAAAGGAATGGAGCTGAAAGTTGTTTAATTTACCAACTCAACTTTCATTTTTTTATTGGTTTCAAAAATTTTATTAGTTGATTAACTTTTCAAATATATATAACTTTTATATATTCGAAAATCATATTTTCTAAAATCGGATTATATATAATCACAAATACGTTAATTATAAACTTGTCACTCCCAACTCATTCTAGGGCATTTCTAACCCTATCTCTAATGAGTTTCTCATTCTAGGATACTATTGATCCTATCTCTAATGAATATTCTTTTTGGACATTACTAATCCAATCTCTGATGAGTCTTTTGTTCAGTTTTAACGAGTTGTACCCCAAAGATTTGAGCTAACCAGAGCTCTGATATCAACTGTAATAATTCGTATTTTGCCCAGACCTAATTGATCGCAAAATCGACAAAGACCGTTCAAAAACTAAATACACTAACTTTGGGCATACAATACATCAGAAAAAATAACAGAAGACTTATAAACATTATAATAATGTTACAACAAGGCACAGAATATCAGAGTACATCGATATAATCATATAACAGCGGAAGATAATTGACAATGAATTTAATACAGTGCAGCGGAACCAATAAACCGATACAGCGGAAGACTATCAATGCTCTAGACACAGCTTTAAGCTTCAATCTAGAATCCTTCTCAATAAATCTGCAAAATAAGTTACTCGACTGCCCATGTGGAAAAGAGAGCACCCGAGTTTGCAAAGTGAAACAAACTACAGGTTAGTCATGGGACTGGTACGTGGACCACAACGCCTAGGAGAGGTGTTTGTGAGCCAACGGGGACGTTCGGCTCTGTAGAAGGGGAGAATGTAACACCACTAAGTCCCACATCGTGGAAGCCTATATGAAGTGGGTACTTACTTAGTAGAGCCCATCTCTTACTAACGTAGAGGCCTTTTGAGGAACAAAACCCCACACCTATATGGTGGCTAAGTTGGGGATAATATCTTATGTGAACTGAGGTGCAGGTAGAATTGTCAACAAAATGAATGTATCATTTTTACTTTAATGATTTGTATTTTTCCCGGACCTAATCAATTGCAAAATTGACTAGGACCGTTCAAAAACCCGAATACGCTAACTTTGGGCATACAATACATAAGAACAAATAACAGAAGACTTATAAACATTATAATAATGTTACATCAAAGTACAGAATATTAGAGTACATCGATATAATAATACAACAACGGAAGATAATTGACAATGTATTTAATACAGTGCAGCGGAACTAATAAACTGATACAACGGAAGACTATCAATGCTCTGGACACAGCTTTAAGCTTTAATCCAGAATCCTGCTCAATAAATCTACAAAATAAGCTACTCGACTACCCGTGTGGAAAAAAGGGCACCCGAGTTTGCCAAGTGAAACAAACTACAGATCAGTCATGGGACTGGTATGAGAAATCTTTCCTAACTTATCTAACAATATCGCTAATCACAGGACCATGCTGCTAATGCAGAACGAGTTTACTCCATTGGATTGCCAGTGCATAAATAAAGTAAATCGTTAAACAACGCAATGCATTTTAGGAAATGAAACCATTATAAGATTCAAGTCCCATCACACAATGCAACGCAAACTGGAGGATAGAGTTTTACCTTATAATGGTCAAAAATGCTTGATATGATAAAAAAGGATTTGATATTATTATTAGTGTATATATGTTTCAAAAACATTCTTCAATCATAATGTATCAATCATAGACGGCATAGCTACCATATACTATGTCACCATACTAGTTCTATGACCAAAACCATAAGGTGTCATATTGGAAGTTGGGTTTCCAACATGAGCCAAGGCTAGGGACGACCTCCTTTCCCGTTCGAGACGCTCTAGCAATTTCTCAGGACTCGGACGCTGGCGAGCCCTTGGATCCTCCAAGGTCGGTCCACAAATACTTTAGTGGATAAGTTATGCCTAAACATACGTTTTCGGTCCAATTGAACCTATAATTTGGTCACTATCGACCAATATAACCGAGGCGCCTCATTCCATCATCCACATAAGTAAAATGTCAGGGATTGCAAAACCCTGATACCACTTCTAGCTAGAAAGAAACGCATGCACTCCTTGGGTCCCCTGTCCCATTTCGAACTCTTACCAGGGTGTGAGGCTTGCGAGGTAACACTATACACAAAGCTGTGCCGAAATAGGCTATGCTTTGATCATCAACCACAAGGCTCTGCTTTTCAACAAAAGCCTCGATCATTTGCTTCTTGGCATGCCACATTGGCAATCCACGCCATGCAATCGATAACTACCAATATATAACCTCTGAGCCCATATGCAACAACCCGTATTTTAATAACGTGTTATAACCATAAATCAAGGCAGAATTAATTTTTAAAATAAAGATCAAGGGCAAAGGGTTACGCCATTATGTTCGTCTCGAAATTCTTCATGGAAACGAGTCCGAGTTTTCGAAAATCGGAGTCCGTATGACCAATTTATGACCCTTCAAAGTTTCAGAAATTTCATGTTCAAAAACAGCTCAGAATTCGAATTCAAATTTCGAATTCAAACCCCAGAACGGACTGGGCAGGAAATTTCCTGCCCAGGACCAGGTCGACCTGGGGGTCGACCATAGTGTCGACCTGCCCAGGACCAGGTCGACCATAGAGTCGACCTGGGTGTCGACCTGGTTGTCGAGCCCATTTTTGAGTCAGAGTTCACTCTGATGTTTCTAGTCCGATTTCTGTCTAAATTTATTGGCCATAACCTATATAAATAGCCCCTAACTCTAGTCTCTCTACACAAATTCTCTCTGGCCTTATGCTGCTAAAACTCTGGTTGAAAAGTTAGGGAAAAGGGATTGCTTCTTCTCCAACAAGGCTACGTGTAGAGTATTGTTGTTTGGGGGATTTCTATTAGACTCGAGATTCAACATCGCCTCTTTGTTTTCTAATTCTCAAACCACGATCTGTAAGCCCCAGTTACTTTTAGATCTAAACTTTAAACTTAATATGGACATGTTGTAAATTGAAATTGAACCTAAGCATGACAATTATCTTGAATCTATCATTGTATATCTTGGATCTATCATTGTTCATTTTGGATCTAGTATTTTGGATCTACTATTTGTTCACCTTGGATCTATTCATCTTGAATCTTGACTTATGGTAATATTTATATGAAATTGATTTAGGACATATATATGTTGTATATGTAAACCCCTAATGTCCAAAATATTCATGCCTGTGATGTTGAACTAGTTGTTATTCACAAGTTTGGGGTTATTATCTTATGTCAACTGTTACCATGACTATCACCCTATTTTGCTAGATTTGATATTTGAGACCACTACTCCATATGCCAGTATTGTTGTAATCGTTTATCTCAAGTTATACCATTCTTGACTTGTAATCACTTTTGCCATCTTATGCCCGTTCTTTCTACGTTATTCCCTAATTAGATTTGTTTGTATCAATTCGAATTCACATGCGATGGGAATACGATTTGGGTAGTTTAGGCAAACCTGAATTTACCATGAACTTGGAACATGAACATTGTTATAACTTGAATTTGAATATGGACATGAAACTTACCTTGAAACTTGTCACGAACTTGATATGAGACTTGAACATGGTCGTGACTGTAGAACGAACTTGAAAATGGCCAACTCGAGGTTGGGTTGAGTTTGCATTGTAAATCTGCCCGGAAATGCCCGGCGAATCCAGTGACTGCAAACAATAGGATCCAATGTGGGTAGTTGGTCATATCGCACCTAAAACCCGAGGTTAGACTATGTTGTGGTGTAAACTGCCCGGAACCGCCCGGCAAATCCAGTGACCACAACAACTAGTCTAATGTGAGAGTTTGGGGTGCATTAATTAATTTATGCTACATGATAGGGTTAAGTCATGAACATGAAAGACAACACTTAACCAACTTGATACATGATTGGATAGGGTTAAGTCACGAATTTTAATGACAACTCTTAACCCATTAGAAACCCTAGTTACGCGGTCCTTTTCAGTAGTAAACCACTTAGATGTATCATGATACCCTGGGACTAGGCAGGGTGGGGCACGATTACTGGGCTGATTGTAAGCGACCAGAACGACGGCTGAGCTGATGCGCCATTGTAGGTTCAGGTGGACTATGGTCGTGCATGTAGTCCGGAGTTGAAAAAGCAGGCATTGGGCACCAGTAGGTTTACACTGTGCGTGCTTGATTTGTGTCGATGGTTGGCACCCTAGGGCTTGATACACCCTATGGTGGACCTAGCACAGGTGACTACATTTCGTGATTGGGCCGTACGACACAGACACATGACGAGCTAGAACTTGTAGGGAGCCGATCGATTAGTAGATCGTACTGTAGGACCCCGTAATGGTTATTTCATGATATTGGGCCAAGGGATCATTTCATGGTTAATACTTGACATGGGTTAGAATACTAGTACAGTTGGTGCAGCGAATCTTGAATATGCGATGCTAGACTTGACTTATCTTATTATCTTAGTTATCATACCAGTCCTGTTATCATCCTTATGTTTAATTCCAGTTTTCACATGTCATGTTACTTTTACTAGTTTTTATGCTGAAAGTCACAAGGGCTTACCAGTATTTATGACTGACCCTTTTTCTTTCGCCCCTTTTTCTTTCGTTTCCCCTCCCCAGGTTCTCAGGGAGGAAACGCTAGCTCTTAGCTTGGATTTAGCTTGCTTTCTATCAGCTCATGTACGGTTTGGTCTTGAGCTATGCTATGGCTGCACTTCTGCTATTTTTGGGGAATAATTTACTTTTGTTATCTTAAGTTTATGCTTCTTTATTTAGAACTTGATGTAATGGAATAATTTGTACTTTGGATATATGAGGTTTTGACTCTTTTCTTGAAAGTAATGAAATTTGGTTTTTAATTTCTACTGCTGCTATATTTATGTTCTGCCTTGTGATATCTCTGTGTATGTTTACCTAGATAATACTCCACCAAAACTAGTGCATTCCCTTTGTGAGTGACCCTAGCGGAGGTGGGGTGTTACATTTGGTATCAAAGCAGAAGGTTACCAAATGGGGCAAAAGTTTTAGAAAACCTTCTAAAACTATTTTCCAAAATTGTTTATAAAGAAGCATTTTTCAATAAAAGTTTTATGTTTAAAAAAGCTATTCCCCAAAAGCCATTAGCACTTTCCTTTGTTTCCTCGTTTGAATCTTTTTCTTTTTCGTTTTTCAGCATGTCTGATCTTAACTTTCCTGAGGGAGTACCCGTACCTGGATGGTTCCGAAGGTACTTGGAAGCTAGGGCCAACGATGCGGGCCCGACAGACATCCCTCCTCCCCCAGTGGTCGCGGTTCCTCCTCCTCCTCCTGGTACCGCCTTTGCAAAATATGTAAAGACTTTAAAGCAATGGGCGGCAAGAACTTCGTTGGAACTGAAACCTTCGTTGAGGCACGAAACTGGCTAAAGGAGACTGAAGACTTGTTTATTATCTTCGATGTGGAGGATCATAGGAAAGTTCAGTTGGCAGCATGGTTGTTGAAAGAGGAAGCTGCATTTTGGTGGGAAGTCACCAACGCTACCAGGCCAGTTGAGACTTGGGCAGACTTTAGAGAGAGGTTTGGGCTTAAATTCTTATCGTCAGCAGAATAGAAACTTCAGATGGAGAAATTACTAGCACTTAAGCAAGGGGACATGACCGTTAGGGGGTACGTGAATAAGTTTAATCAGCTTGCTAGGTTCGGATTGGACTTGGTTAACATAGCTCAGAAGAAGGCTGTACGCTTTCCTCGAGGATTGAACGAGCCACTACACAGTTTGGCCATAACTCATATACCCATGGGGGCGACCTTTGAAAGCTTGGTGGATATGGCCTTACTTCATGAGGAAGACAAGAATAGCAAGAAGGAGGTTAAGCCTAATGAGACTCAGAATAAGAAGGTTGACTTCAAGAAGGGAGGCAACAAGAATAACAAGAATAACAAGAACAACAACAACAATACTAACAAACCACGTGAGACAAGAAGTGCAACTTTTGTGGTATTACGAGACATCTAGCTAAAGACTGTAGAAGGAAGAAGAGAAAGTTGGGTGAATGCTTTCATTGTTGAGATACTGGACACATCAGCAAAGATTGCCCTAAGAGGCAAGGGCAGGGGCAAGGGCAGGCCCAGCAAGCAGGACCTTCTGGAGGGCAGTTGCATGCTCTCAACACCACTCCAGCACTTGACCGAGGTAGTAATATTTCCGTAGAAAGCCTTGTTTACATTTCTGAATTTCTTGTTCGAACCTTATTTGACTCTGGCGCATCGCATACTTTTATTTCTTCTGATGTTGTTAAAAATTTGCACCTAAGTACTAGTCTGGTTGAGGATCCCGTTATAATTTCAACTCCAATTGGGGGCTCCGCTCATTTATCTATGATGTGTGTGGATTTGAGGATTTCTATCTTAAGCGTAGAATTCACGTGTAATTCTTATGTTCTCGGATTTATGGGATACGGTTTGATCCTAGGTATGGATTGGCTATCCAATTATGGAGCCATTCTTGATTGTGAACGAAGGGTATTGAGGCTCATGACTCGCCTTGGTAATACCCTTGAAATTTCTTGTAACCCTAAGGGTCCGATCATGTTGTGTTATCTTGAATCTCTTGACTCGTCCATCGACAATTTGCAATCTGTAAGAGTGGTCCGAGAATATCCAGATATCTTTGATGAGGTGAAGGGGTTACCTCCTAAACGCGAGATAGACTTCCGAATTTATCTTGTTGATAATGCCAAGCCAGTTTCATTACCCGTTAGGCAATGGCCTCGCGAGAAAGAAGAGAGCTCAGTAAACAAGTTAAGGAGTTGCTTGAGAAAAATTTCATAAGACGGAGCATTTCTGAATGGGGTGCTCCGGTGGTATTCGCTACTAAGGCGGATGGTTCGCTTCGTCTATGCGTAGATTATCGTGAGTTAAACAAGCTAACTAAGAAAAATAGACACCCACTACCAAGAATCGACGATTTGTTTGACCAGCTTGTGGGAGCATCTGTTTTCCCTCAACTCGATCTAGCCACAGGATTCCATCAGCTTAGAGTGGCTAAGGATATCATTGACAAAACTGCGTTTAGGACTCCAGATGGGTTCTTCGAATGGCTCGTCATGCCGTTTGGGTTAACGAATGCACCCGCGTACTTTGTAGATTTGATGAGTAGGGTGTTTCGGGAGTTCCTTAACAAGTTTGTAGTGGTTTTCATGGACGATATTTTGATCTTCTCAAAGGATGAAGAAGAGCATGCTAGACATCTCAAGGAAGCCATGGATACGCTTAGAGCACACCAGTTAAAGGCTAAGTTCTCCAAATGCCATTTTTGGAGGAAGGAAGTTCGGTTTCTTGGACATGTAGTTTCTAAGCAAGGCATAGCCGTGGACCCCGCAAAGGTAGTTGCAGTGAAAAACTGGAAAATTCCTAAGAACGCAACGGAGGTGAGAAGCTTTCTCAGTTTGGCAGGCTATTATAGGAAGTTCATTAAGGACTTCGCTAAGATTTCAGCCCCTCTTACTAGGTTAACGAAGAAAAACCTAGCGTTTGCATGGGACATAGAATGTGAGATTTCTTTTCAGAGACTCAAGAGAGCCCTCACCACAGCTCCAGTTTTGGCATTACCCGACGGAAGTAAGATGTTTAGGTGTACACAGATGCGTGTGGCACAGGATTAGGCGCTGTCCTAATACAAGAAGGGAAAGTGATATGCTATGAGGGTAAATAACTTAAAGTTCATGAGAAGAACTATCCCACACATGACTTGGAGTTGGCGGCAATCGTTTTTGCACTTAAGTCTTGGCACCATTATCTTCTAGGGGAGAGGTTCGAGCTGTGTACCGACCACAAATCGCTTAAGTACCTCTTCTCACAGAAAGATTTGAATCTAAGACAACAACAGTGGATGGAATTCTTGGCATCATATGACTTCGATATAGCTTATACCCCTGGCAAGGGTAACGTGGTGGCGGATGCGCTAAGTAGGAAAAGGTTGACCTTGAGCCCCTTGTTTGTTGAAAGGAAAAGTCTAGAGTTTATAGCAACCTTTGATTTTACACCTGTTGTTCAGTCATTGACTGTTACGTTAGCATCTCTTGAGTTAAGACCTACACTTCTAGATCAAGTAGGGACTTCACAGAAGGAAGACCCACAGATAGTCGAAATCACGGACAAGCTGATTAGTGGTGAGACGTCAAGTCACCTCGGTAGGTATGCCATATATGACAAGGGATGGCTAAGGCGTGATGGAAGGCGATAAGTTGTACATGGATATGAAACACATTTTCTTTTGGCCCGGAATGAAAAAGGACGTGGCAGAGTTCGCTTCGAAGTGCATGGTATGCCAACAAGTAAAGGCCGAGTCGAAGAAGCCCGGTGGGCTATTACATCCTTTGGAGGTTCCGCAATGGAAATGGGAGAGTATCTCGATGGATTTCGTGGATGCACTGCCTAGGTCAAGGAAGGGAAATACTAGCATATGTGCCATAGTTGATAGACTCACGAAAAGTGCTCACTTCATTCCGGTGAAAAGCAAGAGGACCGCATCATGGCTAGCGTCCATTTACCTTCGAGAGATATTACGGTTGCACGGGGTTCCTTCTAGTATAGTTAGTGATCGTGACCCGATTTTCACTAGCCAGTTTTGGAATAATCTACAAGAAGCAATGGGTACACGACTAAGTTTAAGCACGGCCTATCACCCACAGACGGATGGACAAACCGAAAGGGTAAATAGGGTATTAGAGGATCTTTTGAGGCTATGCATTCTTGACTTTGGTGGTACTTGGGAAGACCATCTTCCTCTCGTGGAGTTTGCATATAATATTAGTTACCAAGCTAGCATCGGAATGGCACCGTTCGAAGCCCTGTATGGAAGACCGTGCAAGTCACCAACTTGTTGGTGGGAGATGACAGACAGGCTTATACTTGGGCCCGACATGATAAGGGACACTTCTGAGAAGGTTGAGTTGATACGAAGATGGATGAAAACGGCCCAAGATAGACAGAAATCTTATGCGGACAAGAGAAGGACAGACCTAGAGTTCGAAGACGGAGATATGGTCTTTATAAAAGTTTCTCCTTTACGCAATGTGGTTCGTTTTGGAGCGGTTGGAAAGCTAGCACCAAGTTTCGTAGGACCATTCCCTATCACTAGAGGATTGGGCAGATGGCCTATAAGGTAGACTTACCCGAGAAGCTGACCGGAGTACACAATGTCTTTCACGTCTCGCATCTCCGAAAGTGCTTACATGAGTCGGCCGAAGTGGTTGAGCCAAGCATCCTTGAAGGCGTAGAAGTGGAAAAAGAAGCAACATTAAGGTGAGTTCCGATTCGTATCTTAGGAACAGAGATCAAGAAGCTAAGGAATCAAGAAGTCAAGCTAGTTAAAGTACAGTGGAGTGAAGCCCAAGAAGATGCAACTTGGGAAACCGAAGAGAAGATACACGTGCTTTACCCATTTCTTTTTGAAGGTACATTCTCGATCTCTTTTCCTATATACTTGAAAACCTTTCGTATCATGCTTTTACTACCTATGTTTGCCTTGTTATCTTCTCGATCTTATCTTGAGAACCTTAGGTAGAACCATATGGATGTAAACATGTGATTGAAACTTGTTATGGTTGATGTTTGCAAATGGTTGCAAGTGTTTGCAAGTGATTGCTAGTGGATGCATGACACACATTAGGCACTAGATCGGATCAGTCACATTTTCATGTTGCATATGCATGAGTGCTTATACTTATACATGGATGGAACTTGTTATGCTATCACTTGGATGTTGCATATGAATGAATGTTATGTGCACTCATGTAGAGATTATAAATTATGTTAGGAATTTGCATACATGTTAGACTCATTACACTAACATATTTTGAATTAAGGAGGTTTACTGAATTAGTAACTGCCTGATCTTTTGCATTAGATAAGTACATATACACACACTTACTGCATATGTTCATACAGCACTAGAAATCTTTTAAGGACAATGGTTGCCTGTGGATGATGTTTTGAGTAGATGGATAAACCCCAGAACGGACTGGGCGGGAAATTTCCCGCCCAGGACCAGGTCGACCTGGGGGTCGACCATAGTGTCGACCTGCCCAGTACCAGGTCGACCATAGAGTCGACCTGGGTGTCGACCTGGTTGCCGAGCCCATTTTTGAGTCAGAGTTCACTCTGATGTTTCTAGCCCGATTTCTGTCTAAATTCGTTGGCCAGACCCTATATAAAAAGCCCCTAACTCTAGTCTCTCTACACAAATTCTCTCTGGCCTTATGCTGCTAAAACTCTGGTTGAAAAGTTAGAGAAAAGGGATTGCTTCTTCTCCAACAAGGCTACGTGTAGAGTATTGTTGTTTGGGGGATTTCTGTTTGACTCGAGATTCAACATTGCCTCTTTGTTTTCTAATTCTCAAACCACGATCTGTAAGCCCCAGTTACTTTTAGATCTAAACTTTAAACTTAATATGGACATGTTGTAAATTGAAATTGAACCTAAGCATGACAATTATCTTGGATCTATCATTGTATATCTTGGATCTATCATTGTTCATTTTGGATCTAGTATTTTGGATCTACTATTTGTTCACCTTGGATCTATTCATCTTGAATCTTTGCTTATGGTAATATTTATATGAAATTGATTTGGGACCTATATATGTTGTATATCTAAACCCCAAATGTCCATAATATTCATGCCTGTGATGTTGAATTAGTTGTTATTCACTAGTTTGGGGTTATTATCTTATGTCAACTGTTACCATGACTATCACCCTATTTTGCTAGATTTGATATTTGAGACCACTACTCCACATGCCAGTATTGTTGTAATCGTTTATCTCAAGTTATACCATGCTTGACTTGTAATCACTTTTGCCACCTTATGCCCGTTCTTTCTATGTTATTCCCTAATTAGATTTGTTTGTATCAATTCGAATTCACATGCGATGGGAATACGATTTGGGTAGTTCAGGCAAACCTGAATTTACCATGAACTTGGAACATGAACATTGTTATAACTTGAATATGAATATGGACATGAAACTTACCTTGAAACTTGTCATGAACATGATATGAGACTTGAACATGGTCATGACTCTAGAACGAACTTGAAAATGGCCAACTCGAGGTTGAGTTGAGTTTGCAGTATAAATCTGCCCGGAACCGCCCAGCGAATCCAGTGACTGCAAACAATAGGATCCAATGTGGGTAATTGGTCATATTGCACCTAAAACCCGAGGTTAGACTATGTAGTGGTGTAAATCTGCCTGGAACCGCCCGGCAAATCCAGTGACCATAACAACTAGTCTAATGTGAGAGGTTGGGGTGCATTAATGAATTTATGCTACATGATAGAGTTAAGTCATGAACATGAAAGACAACACTTAACCAACTTGATACATGATTGGATAGGTTTAAGTCACAAATTTGAATGACAACACTTAACCCATTAGAAACCCTAGTTACGCGGTCCTTTTCAGCAGTAACCCACTTAAATGTATCACGATACCCTGGGACTAGGCAGGGTGGGGCACAATTACTGGGCTGATTGTAAGCGACCAGAACGACGGCTGATTTGGTGCGCCATTGTAGGTTCAGGCGGACTATGGTCGTGCACGTAGTCCGGAGTTGAAAAAGCAAGCATTGGGCACCAGTAGGTTTACACTGTGCGTGCTTGATTCGTGTCGATGGTTGGCACCCTAGGGCTTGATACACCCTATGGTGGACCTTGCACAGGTGACTACATTTCTTGATTGGGCCGTATGACACAGACACATGACGAGCTAGAACTTGTAGGGAGCCGATCGATTAGTAGATCGTACTGTAGGACCCCGTAATGGGTCATTTCATGATATTGGGCCAAGGGATCATTTCATGGTTAATACTTGACATGGGTTAGAATACTAGTACAGTTGGTGCAGCTAATCTTGAATATGCGATGCTAGACTTGACTTATCTTATTATCTTAGTTATCATACCAGTCCTGTTATCATCCTTATGTTTAATTCCAGTTTTCACATGTCATGTTACTTTTACTAGTTTTTATGTTGAAAGTCACTAGGGCTTACCAGTCTTTATGACTGACCCTTTTTCTTTCGCCCCTTTTTCTTTCGTCCCCCCCCCCCCCAAGGTTCTCAGGGAGGAAACGCTAGCTCTTAGCTTGGATTTAGCTTGCTTTCTGTCAGCTCATGTACGGTTTGGTCTTGAGTTATGCTATGGCTGAACTTTTGCTATTTTTGAGGAATAATTTAGTTTTGTTATCTTAAGTTTATGCTTCTTTATTTAGAACTTGATGTAATGGAATAATTTGTACTTTGGATATATGAGGTTTTGACTCTTTTCTAGAAAGTAATGAAATTTGGTTTTTAATTTCTACTGCTGCTTATTTATGTTCTTCCTTGTGATATCTCTGTGTATGTTTACCTAGATAATACTCCACCAAAACTAGTGCATTCCCTTTGTGTGTGACCCTAGCGGAGGTGGGGTGTTACACCATACGTCTCATAGAAGGGTGTTAAGCAAGAGGATAAATTCTCCGCCACCAACAAATATATATTAAATAGAAATCAATTTACAGGGAATGAAATCCAATGTCAGACACGCATCCATTTACAAGTCCGTTCTGGGTCTGAACGAAACCGGAGACACCTTAATCCTCGTCCTGTATGTCCAATACTGAAGAGAGGTGGTGCTCACATATTTGGAATCAACAAGTACGTCCGGAAAACTACCACTTTAACCCTTTCCTAGGAGTGACCCAGTTCAGGGCATCAGTAGTCGCCCATTCGATGTGAAAATCGTCGGTCTTCAATCACCGTCTTCAATGTCTTTGACTTTAATCGTCGTAGTAATTTTTCAGAATGGGTTAAACCCGGTCTTTCCGAATAACTCGCGTATTTTATAATCAAAAATCAAATGCTATAAAGACATCATACGAATCATTCCAATTCAGAATATTATTTTAATAAAATATTTATATCATTAGGGAAAGGTTCCCATTAATTTTATCAAAGATAAATTCTTTTAAATTAATTCTTTAGTCTTCTTGTTTTAAAGATTCATTTAAACTCTAATTTGATTTTAATATCAAAAATCATTACTTTATGATTATTCAATTTTAAGAAATTAATCTTATCTTTAACTGGGTTAAATAACCAACGTCATTTAAAACACAGTTCACGATAAACCCAAAATCATCTTCCACTAGATATGGAATTTCCACAGAAATCAAATCAATATATAATCGATATAAATTTCCGTATCCGACTATTAAGATAAATGGAATAACGACAAAGCCTTTTAAATTCCATATATAGTAATTGTCTTCTTTTACAGAAGTCTATCTCAATTATTATCAAATCGAATTTCCACTCAATTCCAATTTAATATATTAAATTGGAAAACTTGACTTTGGAAAATCTCTTTTTTTTAAATCTTAATAAGAGGTTTATAAATTCCAAATTATATTTTCACTGTTAATTGGGTTAAAGAACGAACGTCGTTTAAAAAACACAGTTCACGATAAACCCAATTCACATATCATTTTATTTCAATCACAAAATATAATAGGAAACTCTAATAATCTTGATTAAAGGATTTTTTTTCTTTTCATATAGGGTTTAAGAATAGTGTTATTTAAGACACCATCCACGACAATCCAAAATCCAATTCTTTTATTTAATTCCAATTAAATATTAATTAATTGGAAGACTTCATTAAATCTTAATTTAAAAGATTTATTCCAATTAATAACTAGTTCGTGACACGACCCGAACTTCCCCGTGAATGAAAGCGCGGATAGCATTGAGAACAACACACAAAAGGACGCATACCGAAGAACATTTCATTGTTATTACAACAATTCCATCAGATACAAGAATATACAGAGTATAAATGAATAAATTACATTCGATAAATATCAGAGATTACGATAAATTACATAGCAGCGGAAAATAATATAAAATACAACTGAAAGTGATACACGGATACAGAGCTTTCCGAGCATCGTTCCAGCTGTTAATCAGGACCCTGTGAATATAAATCTGCAAAACCAAAACTACTAGCTGCCCGTGTGGAAAATAGGGGCACCCAGAGTTTAGGTTAAAACAATAAACTCCAGGTCAGTCATGTGACTGGTGTGAGAACTAAAACAGTTATTAATATTGGTTTTAAAGTTAGGTAAATCAAGGGACCACGCCGTATAACACGGAACGGGTTTCCTCCCAAGGATACCAGTGCATAGAACAAATAGCGCAATGCTAAATAAAGAAAAATGAAGCTGTTATAAGACCCAGGTCCCATCACACAATGCAACGCAAGCCGGAGGATAGGGTTTTTACCTTATAACAGCCAAAGCATGCTTGATACGTTTAAAACACATTATTTGATACTATTATAGGTGTATAGTGTCAAAACAATTTCAATCATAAGTATCAATCATAGGCGGCATAGCTACCATCTACTATGTCGCCATACTAGGCTCTACAAATAAAACCGAAACACACGTATTGGAAATTGGATTCCATCATGAGCCGAGGCAAGGGGCAAGCTCCTCTCCGATTCGAGACACTCTAGCAAATGTCTCAGGACCCCACTATGATCCTTGGATCTTCAGGGCCGGTCCTCTCTTACTTTTGAGGATTGGCAATTCCTGAACACACGTTTCCCGGTCCTTACAGACCTATATCCGAGGCGCCTCGCATTCCAACAACCACACAGGTGAAAAGTATATAAATGTCAGGGCTGGTAGGTCACTGACACCACCCTAGCTAGAAAGAAACGTCGTGCTCTCCCTGCAGTCACTATCCCGTTTTTGACTCATACCGAGGTGTGAGGCTCGCGAATTCACGTTATACACAAAGCTACGCCACACAGGCCGTGCTTTGATCATCAACCACAAGACTTTGCTTTTCAACAGAAGCCTTGATCAATTGCCACTTACGCATGCCACATTGACAATTCACTCCATGCGACTGATGTCCATCGATATACAACCTCTGAGCTCGTACGTCTCAGAGAAGGGCGTTAAGCAAGAGAATAAATTCTCCGCCGCCAAACAGATGTATATTTAATAGAGATCAATCAACACAGAATAAAATCCAATGTCAGACACACAATCCATTTACAAGTTCGTTCTGGGTCTGAACGAAACCGGAGGCACTTTCCTCGCATATCCATCCATCTCCAAGTACGTCTGGACGATCACCAACTGTTTCCCTCATCCTGGGTGTACAGCCCAATCAAGATCATCAGTAATCACCCAAACGATGTGAAGACTTCCGGTTTTCAACCACCATCTTCATCTTCGACATCTCGTCGAATCGGTTATTCAGAATGGGTATAACCCGGCCTTTCTGAATAACCCGCGTATATAGTAAACAAATGTTACACAAACACAACAAACGCCTCATTCCAATTCAGAATATTCTTTTATTCACAAAATCACATTCTTAGGGAAAGGTTCCCATTAATCTTATCAAAGATAAATTCTTCTAAATTTATTCTTCAATCCTCCTTTGGATATCATTTCTAACTAGTCGGGATTAACGAACCACACCGAAGTAATTATTTATTTTATTTCCCAATCCCAACCTATATATCCCATGGAGCAAAACTGGTGATACTCCATATCTAACACCACGGTGTTATCGTTAAAATTAATTACCATTTCACGTTCAAATCTAATTAAAGATTTAACTATCGCATTGGAGCAAAACTGGTGGTACTCCATTCTCGATCACTTTTCTGATTTGATAATTTAAATTATCAATTCACATTTTAATCTAATTAAAGATTCATTAAAACCACACTTAGTCTTAATTCTTTCAGAAATCAACATCTTGCCTTTAACTGGGTTAAAGAACCAATGTCATCTAAAACACGATTCACGATAAACTCAAATCACATTTGATATTAAACACAAGGCTCTGAATAGAAAATATATCGGCTTATATTCAATATCAAATTCTGAAACCAACAAATATCGTATTGGAAATAACGATATAAAATATATCTTTCAAATCCCCATAACAATATTTGTATAGTCACGAAATCCAACATCGAAATATCCCGAAGATAATTTCGATTCAACTCCAGTCCAATCCACGTATTGGAAATTATCGATTATTTTCAAAATCACTTTCAAATTCAATTTATTTATTTCAAAAATAAATTGATTTTAATTCTAGTTCAAAATTAGTTCATTTCGATAAAAATCTATTTTTACCTTCTAATGTGGAATTTTCCAGCCCAATTCTTTCCAATTCACATATTATAATTTTACACAAATTATAGATATTTTTAATAATTTTATCAAGGCCTGTACAGTCGATTTCCATCAACGGCCATCGAACTGCACTTACAGCGACCTTTTTCGAATTTGATTTGGACATAATTCCAAATCCAACCGTTAGATTTCAAATTTCTAATATTCATTGGAAAGCTCTTTTCGATACGAACCCAACGGTTCCGGTTTTAGGAGAATCCGACGGTCGGATCTCCCGCAATGTCCGTTTGAAATAAATGGTCGAAATTCACGAACTGCCGCGGCGCGGCGCGTTCTATTCAGGCCATTATATTATATATATATAATATATATTTCGTCGATTTCTATTTAAAACGAATTTTATAAATCGTTTTAAAAATCGTTTCTGAAACAATTCAACTTCTATATTCAATTCAAATCAAAATTGAATTCTTCTTTATAAATCTGTTTTAAAATTCATTTCTATTCAATTCAAATTTTAATTAAATTTGAATTCATTTCAATTCACTTTCAATTCAATTTGAATTCGTTTTCAATTCAATTCATTTCGAAATCGTTTTCAATTCAATTCATTTCGAAATCGTTTTCAATTCAATTCATTTCGAAATCGTTTTCAATTCATTTCATTTCGAAATCGTTTTCAATTCATTTCATTTCGAAATCGTTTTCAATTCATTTCATTTCGAAATCGTTTTCAATTCAATTCATTTCGAAATCGTTTTCAATTCATTTCATTTCGAAATCGTTTTCAATTCAATTCATTTCGAAATCGTTTTCAATTCAATTCATTTCGAAATCGTTTTCAATTCAATATACAACGAATAAAATCGATATAAATATCGTTCACGTCAAAATGGCGCAAAACTAATCAACACGGCTTTATATTTTTCACAACTTCTTTATTTTATTCAACAAATGAATATTTATCCCATTCAACACATGAATCTAGATTTTTTTTCAACCCACGACTAATCTCAACACATGAGTACTGTCAACACATCACTATTTTTGTTATGTAAAATATTTTATAAAACTATGGTATCTATCGTTTGATTTTCAATTAGACTTCTACTGGGAAGGAGTTCTAATTTTAAATATGATAAAGATGTAAATTTTATTATATAAAATATTTCACTCAACACATGACTATTTTTATATTCAACACATGAATTTTCTTTTATAATATTCATTATTTTCCCGATTGGAATGAGGCCCAATCAATCACCATATAACGTTAATTATATGGATTCCATACAACACATGTATATAATAGCTTTGAAAAATAATCAACCATCAACCAAAGTGCACCACACAACTGCATAAGCATCAAATATAAATAATCGACGCTTACACAGTCTGTCGACCAATCGATCGACAATAATTAAATAATTGGGATTAGTGTACACCAAATATCATCCCAACACCCGTGTGGGGTTTCAAACAATCAAACACAGATTTTATTTGTGCAGTTGGGCGATGTGTAAAATTTATCGACCCAATCAATATCAGTCAAATCAGTGTATATAAACAAATCGGCCGATTTGTTTATAAATATTTTATTTATTCACATTCACGTTAAAAATTATATTTTTAACGATAAAATATTCTATTTCAACACTTGAATTTCTATTCATTTTATTTACACAATAAAAATGATATTTTTGTTTTTCTAACATATTTTAGAAAATTTCGGCGGCATAACGGCACGATACTAGAAACGGGACGAGGCCTAGCCTTATCCCCGGTCTAGTGAAGGCCCACGCCATTCACTCATCAACCAAATCCATTTCAATTCACCAAACAATTCAATTCAAACCAATTAATCTATCCAACTACACAACCAAACAATTTTACAAACAAGCCATCCATGGTCTGTGGATGACGGGTGTCGGGTGCTACTAAGCACCGTCTACATCCTAGTATATATATATATAACTAGAAAAAAAAGTATTTTGAGTGAGAAGTTCTCACCGATAGCTATCCAACTTCACGACACTTCTTTTATAGAAATCTTCTTCATCCTCGCCTTTTTATCTCTTCTTGTGCCCGTAGTCACTATATATATAAAAATCACACATTTTTATATTTCGATGTCTTAAAAATAAAAATCACATTTTTATTTATTCACTTTCAATCTAAAAATCATATTTTTATAATCACTTCATATATTTAAAAATCGAATTTTTACTATGCTATTCCATATATAAAAATCGAATTTTTACTACTATGTTATATAGATAAAAATTATATTTTTATCACGCTATTTTCTATATAAAGATTTCGCCTTTTTAAATTTAAAGATTTCACCTTTTTAAATTTAAAGATTTCACCTTTTTAAATTTAAAGATTTCACCTTTTTAAATTTAAAGATTTCACCTTTTTAAATTTAAAGATTTTACCTTTTTAAATTTAAAGATTTCACCTTTTTAAATTTAAAGATTTCACCTTTTTAAATTTAAAGATTTCACCTTTTTAAATTTAACCACTTTATCGCAACTTAGATAAAATAAAAATCAGATTTTTATTTCGTTACATACACAAGGATGATATTTTTATATTCTCTATCTCATAAAGATTACATTTTTAATACTTTTAAAAATATAAAAATCATATTTTTAATATTTCTATATAGTAAAGATTATATTTTTATCTTCCTACCATATAAAAGATTATATTTTTAATTCTTTAAAAATATAAAAACTATATTTTTCACTAACCAAAATCAAATCTTTTTTTTTATCAGTTTTCTAAATCCTGTATATAAAATAAAATAAATAACATAAATAAATAAATAAATAAAAAGACTTACAGAGAGGGGGCGGGGTGCTTGCCGCGGTGGCTCGCAAGGGGGGGGTTTCACCTTTGTTTCAATAGAGGAGGCGAGGGGGTTGTTTTAGCGCTGGAGTGGAGCGGCCAGAGGTGGCTCGCCGGAGTCGGGGTGGGGCGCAGGGGGCGCGGCCGGCTGTGGTGAGGCCGTGGGTGGCGCAGGCGAAGCTAGGGGTTCAGTGGAGCGTCGGGATTTTCTGGGGGAGGCTCGAGTTCGAGAGGAGAGAGGAAAGAGTCGCGAGGGGGAGGAGAGAGACCCTGGCGGAGCGCGCCGCCTTCAGCGGTGGCAGCGGCGGTGGAGGAGGCCGCTCCGCCCCTCCGTCCTCCTCGTTCTTTTTTTTTTCTTATTTTTTTTTTCGAAATGAAAAGAGATCGGGGGGGGGGGCCTGGTTAAGGGAAGAGGGGTTTTTTTTTATTTATTTTATTATTATTTTATTTTGCAAAAAGTTGACTTTCACTTACGACCTCGAAACGAGGCCCACCGCCTGTCGTCTATAGCGTTTTACCCCCATTTCGAACACAATGGGAAATGTATCGTAGGCTGATTCGTCTGTTTGAATCAGTTTCCGTTGAATTTACATTTAAATCACTATATTGAATTTTAAACGTACATTTCAAATTACCGGGGTCACATACTAACTAGAAAAATTCCGGAAAAATATTTTCTAGCTTCGTATTGACGATACGGTCCTAACAAAACTAGTTTCATCGAATTCTGAGACCGTTGGAAAAATGGCCATTTTCCAGTCGATTAAAATCAACTGAAACTGGTCAAACGCGTTTCCCTTTGCCACGCTCACATATTGATTCGAAAAATTATGAAATTTGAAACCTAGCAATAACTTTACACTGCGGATCCAACAAAAGTGGTTTCGTCGAAATCCGAGGTCATTTGCAAAATGTCCATTTTTAAGGGTCTGAATTCCATAGCGACTATTCAGAATTTTCAACTGGACATATCTCTTGATTCCCGCTATGAAATCTTGATTATTCGGATTCGTTGGAAAGATATTATCAAATAGATCCTAATGTTTTTTGTTTCACTAAAATCCGGATTGTTTTGCACCCGGTACATTCAATTGAAGTTTGAAATCAAATTATCGAACTACCGCGCCATTTTCAATTCTGTTTATAATTATATATAAATATTTATATTCTAACAACGGCGTATATAATATATACGTCGAATTATATTCAAAACATTTTTCTCGTCGATATTATTTAAAATAATTCATTTTAAATGTTCAAAATTCACTAAAATTGCCAAAATAAAAATTTTAAACTGGCCCAGATTTTCGGGTTATTACAATCTCCCCCACTTAAAACTTTTCGTCCCCGAAAAGGAACAAAGTCGAAAGTGGTTTGACTATTCAACTCTACGCTCGATCTGGCTTCTATTCTCCAACCTTTTAGTTTCTGAGAATTTTCAAAATTTCAAAAATTTGGCTAACACCCTAAATTTTCGAAAAATTTCGCCATAACCTCCCCTGCACCAGGAGCATCGGGGAATTTCAAATAGCTTCCCCGGTCCTTCAGATCTCAAAAATAAAAATAAAAAGCCAAGCGGCTAGCCAATAGGCTCACAAAATCATCATCACCCAAACAAAACCGTAAATTATGTAGTAAACATGTACCTATTTGTCGGGCAAACAAATTTTATTCTCTGCTCTAGCCTCCTTGCTATGACATGTTCAATGTAAGTATATGTATATGCAAGCAAATGCGACTAATTTCAATACAATTCAATATTTGATCAAATTAGGCAAAATGGTTGAAAATTAGCAAACAAATAAACAAACAACACAAACATCAATCAATTAGTGGATTAGAGTTTCAAATTCATAATTTTGATATATATACAAAAAATCATGTTTTTGATGCCAATTCACAACCATGTGTTCTAGCTATATAAGTTTGGTTCTCACACCAGTCTAATGGAAATATATAGAAATCACACCTTCGAAACACGAACATAAATACTGATAATGCGGCCGCATTACCAGAATTATCTTCGGGCAACTAGAATGTGATTCTATATCTATCTAATATATTAAAACTTCGAATATACGTTCATGATGCGTATATGCAAAATCTTTATATATTCGATTGTCCATATTCAAAATAAATAAATATTCAAATACGTATAAAGCGATTTAAATTTTAAAACAAAATTGTTTTCATTTGAAAAGTATACTCTTCACACTCGTTCTAGGATACTACTGATCCTATCTCTAACGAGTAATTCTAATTGGATATTACTAATCCAATATCTGATGAATTCTTTCGTATGGTTCTAATGTGCCTTGTTCTCGAGCTCTGTAAACCAAAGCTCTGATACCAAACTGACACGACCCGAACTTCCCCGTGAAGGAAAGCGCGGATAGCGTTGAGAACAACACACAAAAGGACGCATACCGAAGAACATTTCATTGTTATTACAACAATTCCATCAGATACAAGAATATACAGAGTATAAATGAATAAATTACATTCGATAAATATCAGAGATTACGATAAATTACATAGCAGCGGAAAATAATATAAAATACAACTGAAAGTGATACACGGATACAGAGCTTTCCGAGCAACGTTCCAGCTGTTAATCAGGACCCTGTGAATATAAATCTGCAAAACCAAAACTACTAGCTGCCCGTGTGGAAAATAGGGGCACCCAGAGTTTAGGTTAAAACAATAAACTCCAGGTCAGTCATGTGACTGGTGTGAGAACTAAAACAGTTATTAATATTGGTTTTAAAGTTAGGTAAATCAAGGGACCACGCCGTATAACACGGAACGGGTTTCCTCCCAAGGATACCAGTGCATAGAACAAATAGCGCAATGCTAAATAAAGAAAAATGAAGCTGTTATAAGACCCAGGTCCCATCACACAATGCAACGCAAGCCGGAGGATAGGGTTTTTACCTTATAACAGCCAAAGCATGCTTGATACGTTTAAAACACATTATTTGATACTATTATAGGTGTATAGTGTCAAAACAATTTCAATCATAAGTATCAATCATAGGCGACATAGCTACCATCTACTATGTCGCCATACTAGGCTCTACAAATAAAACCGAAACACACGTATTGGAAATTGGATTCCATCATGAGCCGAGGCAAGGGGCAAGCTCCTCTCCGATTCGAGACACTCTAGCAAATGTCTCAGGACCCCACCATGATCCTTGGATCTTCAGGGCCGGTCCTCTCTTACTTTTGAGGATTGGCAATTCCTGAACACACGTTTCCCGGTCCTTACAGACCTATATCCGAGGCGCCTCGCATTCCAACAACCACACAGGTGAAAAGTATATAAATGTCAGGGCTGGTAGGTCACTGACACCACCCTAGCTAGAAAGAAACGTCGTGCTCTCCCTGCAGTCACTATCCCGTTTTTGACTCATACTGAGGTGTGAGGCTCGCGAATTCACGTTATACACAAAGCTACGCCACACAGGCCGTGCTTTGATCATCAACCACAAGACTTTGCTTTTCAACAGAAGCCTTGATCAATTGCCACTTACGCATGCCACATTGACAATTCACTCCATGCGACTGATGTCCATCGATATACAACCTCTGAGCTCGTACGTCTCAGAGAAGGGCGTTAAGCAAGAGAATAAATTCTCCGCCGCCAAACAGATGTATATTTAATAGAGATCAATCAACACAGAATAAAATCCAATGTCAGACACACAATCCATTTACAAGTTCGTTCTGGGTCTGAACGAAACCGGAGGCACTTTCCTCGCATATCCATCCATCTCCAAGTACGTCTGGACGATCACCAACTGTTTCCCTCATCCTGGGTGTACAGCCCAATCAAGATCATCAGTAATCACCCAAACGATGTGAAGACTTCCGGTCTTCAACCACCGTCTTCATCTTCGACATCTCGTCGAATCGGTTATTCAGAATGGGTATAACCCGGCCTTTCTGAATAACCCACGTATATAGTAAACAAATGTTACACAAACACAACAAACGCCTCATTCCAATTCAGAATATTCTTTTATTCACAAAATCACATTCTTAGGGAAAGGTTCCCATTAATCTTATCAAAGATAAATTCTTCTAAATTTATTCTTCAATCCTACTTTGGATATCATTTATAACTAGTCGGGATTAATGAACCACACCGAAGTAATTATTTATTTTATTTCCCAATCCCAACCTATATATCCCATGGAGCAAAACTGGTGATACTCCATATCTAACACCACGGTGTTATCGGTAAAATTAATTACCATTTCACGTTCAAATCTAATTAAAGATTTAACTATCGCATTGGAGCAAAACTGGTGGTACTCCATTCTCGATCACTTTTCTGATTTGATAATTTAAATTATCAATTCACATTTTAATCTAATTAAAGATTCATTAAAACCTCACTTAGTCTTAATTCTTTCAGAAATCAACATCTTGCCTTTAACTGGGTTAAAGAACCAATGTCATCTAAAACACGATTCACGATAAACCCAAATCACATTTGATATTAAACACAAGGCTCTGAATAGAAAATATATCGGCTTATATTCAATATCAAATTCTAAAACCAACAAATATCGTATTGGAAATAACGATATAAAATATATCTTTCAAATCCCCATAACAATATTTGTATTGTCACGAAATCCAACATCGAAATATCCCGAAGACAATTTCGATTCAACTCCAGTCCAATCCACGTATTGGAAATTATCAATTATTTTCAAAATCACTTTCAAATTCAATTTATTTATTTCAAAAATAAATTGATTTTAATTCTAGTTCAAAATTAGTTCATTTCGATAAAAATCTATTTTTACCTTCTAATGTGGAATTTTCCAGCCTAATTCTTTCCAATTCACATATTATAATTTTACACAAATTATAGATATTTTTAATAATTTTATCAAGGCCCGTACAGTCGATTTCCATCAACGGCCATCGAACTGCACTTACAGCGACCTTTTTCGAATTTGATTTGGACATTCCAAATCCAACCGTTAGATTTCAAATTTCTAATATTCATTGGAAAGCTCTTTTCGATACGAACCCAACGGTTCTGGTTTTAGGAGAATCCGACGGTCGGATCTCCCGCAATGTCCGTTTGAAATAAATGGTCGAAATTCACGAACTGCCGCGGCGCGGCGCGTTCTATTCAGGCCATTATATTATATATATATATAATATATATAATATATATTTCGTCGATTTCTATTTAAAACGAATTTTATAAATCGTTTTAAAAATCGTTTCTGAAACAATTCAACTTCTATATTCAATTCAAATCAAAATTGAATTCTTCTTTATAAATCCGTTTTAAAATTCATTTCTATTCAATTCAAATTTTAATTCAATTTGAATTCATTTCAATTCACTTTCAATTCAATTTGAATTCGTTTTCAATTCAATTCATTTCGAAATCGTTTTCAATTCAATTCATTTCGAAATCGTTTTCAATTCAATTCATTTCGAAATCGTTTTCAATTCATTTCATTTCGAAATCGTTTTCAATTCATTTCATTTCGAAATCGTTTTCAATTCATTTCATTTCGAAATCGTTTTCAATTCAATTCATTTCGAAATCGTTTTCAATTCAATTCATTTCGAAATCGTTTTCAATTCAATTCATTTCGAAATCGTTTTCAATTCAATTCATTTCGAAATCGTTTTCAATTCAATTCATTTCGAAATCGTTTTCAATTCAATATACAACGAATAAAATCGATATAAATATCGTTCACGTCAAAATGGCGCAAAACTAATCAACACGGCTTTATATTTTTCACAACTTCTTTATTTTATTCAACAAATGAATATTTATCCCATTCAACACATGAATCTAGATTTTTTTTCAACCCACAACTAATCTCAAAACATGAGTACTGTCAACACATCACTATTTTTGTTATGTAAAATATTTTATAAAACTATGGTATCTATCGTTTGATTTTCAATTAGACTTCTACTGGGAAGGAGTTCTAATTTTAAATATGATAAAGATGTAAATTTTATTATATAAAATATTTCACTCAACACATGAACATCGTCAACACGTGACTATTTTTATATTCAACACATGAATTTTCTTTTATAATATTCATTATTTTCCCGATTGGAATGAGGCCCAATCAATCACCATATAACGTTAATTATATGGATTCCATATAACACATGTATATAATAGCTTTGAAAAATAATCAACCATCAACCAAAGTGCACCACACAACTGCATAAGCATCAAATATAAATAATCGACGCTTACACAGTCTGTCGACCAATCGATCGACAATAATTAAATAATTGGGATTAGTGTACACCAAATATCATCCCAACACCCGTGTGGGGTTTCAAACAATCAAACACAGATTTTATTTGTGCAGTTGGGCGATGTGTAAAATTTATCGACCCAATCAATATCAGTCAAATCAGTGTATATAAACAAATCGGCCGATTTGTTTATAAATATTTTATTTATTCACATTCACGTTAAAAATTATATTTTTAACGATAAAATATTCTATTTCAACACTTGAATTTCTATTCATTTTATTTACACAATAAAAATGATATTTTTGTTTTTCTAACATATTTTAGAAAATTTCGGCGGCATAACGGCACGATACTAGAAACGGGACGAGGCCTAGCCTTATCCCCGGTCTAGTGAAGGCCCACGCCATTCACTCATCAACCAAATCCATTTCAATTCACCAAACAATTCAATTCAAACCAATTAATCTATCCAACTACACAACCAAACAATTTTACAAACAAGCCATCCATGGTCTGTGGATGACGGGTGTCGGGTGCTACTAAGCACCGTCTACATCCTAGTATATATATATATAACTAGAGAAAAAAAGTATTTTGAGTGAGAAGTTCTCACCGATAGCTATCCAACTTCACGACACTTCTTTTATAGAAATCTTCTTCATCCTCGCCTTTTTATCTCTTCTTGTGCCCGTAGTCACTATATATATAAAAATCACACATTTTTATATTTCGATGTCTTAAAAATAAAAATCACATTTTTATTTATTCACTTTCAATCTAAAAATCATATTTTTATAATCACTTCATATATTTAAAAATCGAATTTTTACTATGCTATTCCATATATAAAAATCGAATTTTTACTACTATGTTATATAGATAAAAATTATATTTTTATCACGCTATTTTCTATATAAAGATTTCGCCTTTTTAAATTTAAAGATTTCACCTTTTTAAATTTAAAGATTTCACCTTTTTAAATTTAAAGATTTCACCTTTTTAAATTTAAAGATTTCACCTTTTTAAATTTAAAGATTTTACCTTTGTAAATTTAAAGATTTCACCTTTTTAAATTTAAAGATTTCACCTTTTTAAATTTAAAGATTTTACCTTTTTAAATTTAAAGATTTCACCTTTTTAAATTTTAAGATTTCACCTTTTTAAATTTAAAGATTTCACCTTTTTAAATTTAACCACTTTATCTCAACGTAGATAAAATAAAAATCAGATTTTTATTTCGTTACATACACAAGGATGATATTTTTATATTCTCTATCTCATAAAGATTACATTTTTAATACTTTTAAAAATATAAAAATCATATTTTCAATATTTCTATATAGTAAAGATTATATTTTTATCTTCCTACCATATAAAAGATTATATTTTTAATTCTTTAAAAATATAAAAACTATATTTTTCACTAACCAAAATCAAATCTTTTTTTTTATCAGTTTTCTAAATCCTGTATATAAAATAAAATAAATAACATAAATAAATAAATAAATAAAAAGACTTACAGAGAGGGGGCGGGGTGCTTGCCGCTGTGGCTCGCAAGGGGGGGGGGGGTTCACCTTTGTTTCAATAGAGGAGGCGAGGGGGTTGTTTTAGCGCTGGAGTGGGGCGGCCAGAGGTGGCTCGCCGGAGTCGGGGTGGGGCGCAGGGGGCGCGGCCGGCTGTGGTGAGGCCGTGGGTGGCGCAGGCGAAGCTAGGGGTTCAGTGGAGCGTCGGGATTTTCTGGGGGAGGCTCGAGTTCGAGAGGAGAGAGGAAAGAGTCGCGAGGGGGAGGAGAGAGACCCTGGCGGAGGGCGCCGCCTTCAGCGGTGGAGGAGGCCGCTCCGCCCCTCCGTCCTCCTCGTTCTTTTTTTTTTTTCTTATTTTTTTTTTCGAAATGAAAAGAGATCGGGGGGGCCTGGTTAAGGGAAGAGGGGTTTTTATTTTATTTTTTATTATTTATTTTATTATTATTTTATTTTGCAAAAAGTTGACTTTCACTTACGACCTCGAAACGAGGCCCACCGCCTGTCGTCTATAGCGTTTTAGCCCCATTCCGAACACAATGGGAAATGTATCGTAGGCTGATTCGACTGTTTGAATCAGTTTCCGTTGAATTTACATTTAAATCACTATATTGAATTTTAAACGTACATTTCAAATTACCAGGGTCACATACTAACTAGAAAAATTCCGGAAAAATATTTTCTAGCTTCGTATTGACGATACGGTCCTAACAAAACTAGTTTCGTCGAATTCTGAGACCATTGGAAAAATGGCCATTTTCCAGTCGATTAAAATCAACTGAAACTGGTCAAACGCGTTTTCCTTTGCCACGCTCGCATATTGATTCGAAAAATTATGAAATTTGAAACCTAGCAATAACTTTACACTGCGGATCCAACAAAAGTGGTTTCGTCGAAATCCGAGGTCATTTGCAAAATGTCCATTTTTAAGGGCCTGAATTCCATAGCGACTATTCAGAATTTTCAAATGGACATATCTCTTGATTCCCGCTATGAAATCTTGATTATTCGGATTCGTTGGAAAGATATTATCAAATAGATCCTAATGTTTTTGGTTTCACTAAAATCCGGATTGTTTTGCACCCGGTACATTCAATTGAAGTTTGAAATCGAATTGTCGAACTACCGCGCCATTTTCAATTCTATTTATAATTATATATAAATATTTATATTCTAACGACGGCGTATATAATATATACGTCGAATTATATTCAAAACATTTTTCTCGTCGATATTATTTAAAATAATTCATTTTAAATGTTCAAAATTCACTAAAATTGCCAAAATAAAAATTTTAAACTGGCCCAGATTTTCGGGTTATTACAGTTCGTTTCGAAAAAATATATTTTTATCTTTTGTCCATCCAAAAACGGACTTAGAAATCATCATTTTATTCTTCATTGAATATTATTTTAAAATATTCGTTATTTGAAAATATTTTTTATATAAAAAGATTCTTTATGTAAAAATATTCTTTATATCACAATGTTCTTTATTTTAAAGTATTCTTTATTTAAAGGATATTCTAAATCGGAATGCGACTCAATTATTTACCATATAACTTCGGTTATATGGATTTCATACATTGCATGTATACGGCAATAATGATAAATAATCATTAAACAATCCATTCACATCCAGAGTGAAATTTTACAACTGAGTGAGCATTAAAAATGAATAAATAATGCTCATCGCAGCCTGTCAATCCATCGATTGACGTTCAACTAAATACTGGGACTAGTGTACGTCAAATATCATCCCAATACCCATGTGGGGTTTTCAGCCAACAACATTTCATCTAAATAAATCATTGGTTAATGAATTTAACCAATTTAAATTCCACTAACATGTTGATGATAATGAAAAAAACATGTCATTATATTCCTAATGCCAAATAAAAATGTATTTTACTCGCATAATTTCCCTACATGTATCTAATGTCTAATCAAATGTAATTTATTTACGTGGCATTGTTGTCGATGACAAATAAAAAGATAATTTTCATTTTTCTTTATTTGTATGCAATTTCTATTTTTAATTTTAACAAATAAAAAGATATTGTTTTATTTGCATGTATAATTTAAAATCATATCATATGAAATGCCTCTTTACTCTGTACACAAATTATAATGTATAATTTGACAATACAAATGTCACTTGTATTTGCATACAAATTCTATTGTATAATTTAACAATAAAATGTCATTTTAATTCACATACAATTCTAATGTATGTTTTGACCATGAAAATGATTCTTATATTTGCATATAAATTCTAATGTATGATTTGACCATGAAAATGATTCTTATATTTGCATATAAATTCTAATTCAACCAATGCATAAAAAATGATACATTCATTTTGTTGACAATTCTAGTTCAACAAAATGACTAAAAAGTTATTATTCATTTTTGTTGACAATTCTAGTTCAACAAAATGACTAAAAAGTTATTCTTCATTTTTGTTGACCATTCTAGTTCAACAAAATTACTAAAAAGTTATTCTACATTTTTTAGTTGACCATTCTAGTTCAACAAAATTAATATTTTTGCTCCAACATAAATCTATTTAAAAAAAAATTAATTTTTGTTTTCAACCATCACATTTGACAAAATGTATATTTTTGTTTCAACTATTATATTTTGACAAAAGCGTACACTTTGTTTCAACTAATCTATTTTGACAAAATACATCATTTCGTTTCAACTAAACTATTTGACAAAAATGTATATTTTGTTTCAACTAATCTTTTCTTTGACAAAAATGAATATTTTTATTCAATAATTATATTTTTGACAAACAAACCAATTTTGTTTCAACCATTATGCCTTGACAAAAATGTATCTTTTATTTCAATTCATATGTTTTGACAAAATTTATCTTTTTATTCAAATAACTATATTTTGACAAAATGTATCTTTTTATTTCAATAACTATATTTTGACAAAAATGTATCTTTTTATTTCAATAACTATATTTTGACAAAATGTGTCTTTTTATTTCAATAACTATTTTTTGACAAAAATGTATCTTTTTATTTCAGCTATTTGGTTTCAATAAAAAGGATGTATTTGTTACAACCATTTTATTACAACAGAAATGATCTATATGTATCAACAATTTGGTTTCAACCAAAAATGGTGTTTTTGTTATAACTCAAATCTCCTTAACAAAAATGTTGTTTTTGTTTTTACTCTTATCTAATTAATAAAATGTAATTTTTTTTGTTATTCAATCTTTTTATTGGAAGCTAAACTGCATAAAAATAAAAAATTTAATGTTCAAACTTTTTATTGAAAATTAAACTACATTAATAATGTAATTTTTAGTGTTAAATCTTTTTATTGAAAACATTGAACAATAAAAATATGATCTTTCATGTTACTTATTTTTATTTAAACAAAGTGAAAATTAAAACATGATCTTTAATATCTAATCTTTTCATTTCAACAAAATTGCGGTAAAAATATGTTCTTTAATAAGAAATCTTTTATTGCGACCAAAATGACAATAAAAACATATCTTTCTATTATACTCTTTTTATTGTAACTAAAATGACAATAAAAATATATCTTTTCATTCTACTTTTTTATTTTTGTTGAACAAAGTGACAACAAAAATGAAATCTTGTATTATAATTATTCTATTATAATCTTTTCTATATATTCTGATGTCAAATAAAAAAGATAATTTATTCACATACTTGTTCTATTCTTCTAATGTCAAAATAAAATGGCAATTTTGTTTACATAACGTGTCTCATATTTTTAACGACAAAACAAAAAGACAATTTTGTTCTATCATGACATTCCTAAATAAATGGCAATTTTAATATAATGACATTCCTAATATAAAGACATTTCTAATATAATGTTATTTCTATACTAATGTAATATTTCTAACATAAATGATGTTTTTATACTAATATAACAACTCTAATATAAATGATGTTTTTACACTAATATCACAATTCTAACATAAATGATGTTTTTATACTAATATAACTTGTCTAACAAAAATGATATTTCTATTCTAACCAATTAAAGATTAGATTTCTATCTTACAAAAATATAATTTGACAAATCATCATCAACACATTCAATCAATCAATCCAAATTTTATATGATGCATATTTTAAATATACAATCACAATCAATACAAATATATATATATATATAATTTTTTATTTTAAATTTAAATCGAGAAATCTCACAGTGCTTTGAATCCTGTATAATTCAGATCTGAAATTTTGACCAAAATCTGATCTGCTTAGAAATCGTTCTAGTCAGTCCAGAAATGTAGATCTTGGACTCACGATCGCAACACTTCTGAAATTATTCAATTTTGATTCAGTATGAGCGAAATATGATTTATTTTGTGTAGTTAACATTTTTAAAATAAATTAAGGAATTAATTAAAGAAATTAAACCTTCTTCTTCCACAACAGTTTCAGGCCGACGATTTCAGACTTCAAGTTCGAACTTAGGTTTAGATTTCGCGATCAGTACAAGGCACGGATTGTTGATCTAAAGACATCACACCGGAGAGCTTCGAATGGTGCACCTGACGGTCCCCTTCACGTCGAGCTCGGTGGCTCCCTGCTGGCGGTGTTCGGCTGTGAGCGGCGCTCCTTTAGGGGTTCGGTTCTCGAAGTACACGCCATGTGAGGCGATCAAAGTCGTATAGAATTCGAGAGGATGAAAATCTCTACACAATTTCCTTAAGAACCCTGTCTAATTTGTTGCCATTTGGGAAAAATTCAGGGATAGGTTTTGAACTATGTGGAGCGTTGAAATAGGGGATGGCGGTTGCTTCGAAATGGGCATTAGGGTGATACGGTATACGTATTTTATATTTATATTTTCTAACTTATCATTTTAAGCCCATTAGCACTTAACAGCTCCAAATTCAACCCAACGAGAGTTGTCCCTAGCCGCATGCCCTTGTTCCGAACACAGTGGGCTAGGTCCTGTCAGCCCAATCAATCGTCTCAGCCCACTTTTCTTTAATTTAAAATATAAATCATTTATTTATTTAATTCAATCGTACATTTAAATTTACCGGGGCCACATACGGACTTCAAAAATTCCCAAAAATAAATCTGGCTATGTTTTGATGATATGGTCCTAACAAAATTAATTTCGTCGAATTTGGAGACCGTTTGAAAAATGGTCATTTTCTGGTCGATCCAATTTGACTGAAATTAACAAAACAAGTTTTGATTTACCGCACTCATATATTAATTTCAAAAATTATGAAAATTGGAATCAAACAATAAATTGGCATTTCGGATCCAACCGAAGTGGTTTCGTTGAAAACTAAGGTCGTTTGCAAAATGGCTATTTTTTATATTAATATATATATATATATATATATATATATATATATATATATATTCCATAGTGACTATTTTGAGTATTTAACTGGCCATAACTTTTGATTCCCGTTATGAAATTTCAATTTTTTAGATTTGTTGGAAGTATATTTTTAAACAGATTATGATATTTTTAGTTTCACTAAAATACGATTTATTTTGAATCTTGTACATTTAGTCAAAGTTCAAATTTTAAAACTGCTGCGCTATTTCTAACTCCTTATATAGTTATAATAAATATATTCATTTTAACTTCGATTTAAATAAATTTTTAATCGTTATTATTTAAAATAAATTATTTTGAATATTTAAAATCCATTAAAATTTCTAAAATAAAAATTTTAGTTGGTTCCAAAATTCCGGATTGTTACAATTAGGGTTTAGTTTGACCTAGTTTTTCTTATATATATATATTAATAATTTAATATTTATTTCCTTTTTAAAGTTCAAAGCCATCAAGAACTCCAAATCAAACCCAACGACTATCGCCCCTAGCTAATTACCCTTATTCCTGACACAATGGGATATGTCCCGTAAGCCAATTCGACTGTTTCGATCAATTTTCGTCAAAATTAAAATATAAATCAATTTATTGAATTTTTAACGTACATTTTAATTTACCGGGGCTACATACTGACTCCAAAAATTACAGAAAAATTATTTCTAGCTATGTTTGACGATATGGTCCTAAAAAATTAATTTCGTCGAATTTGGAGACTGTTTGAAAAATGGTCATTTTCTGGTCGATCCAATTTGACTGAAATTGACAAAACATGTTTTAATTTGCCACTAATTCCAAAAATTATGAAAATTGGAACCTAGCGATAATTTGACATTCCGGATCCAACCAAAGTGGTTTTGTCGAAAACGGAGGTCATTTGTAAAATAGCTATAAATTATATTAAAAAAAATTATAAATTCTATAGTGACTATTCTGAATTTCAAACTGGCCATAACTTTGGAATCCTGTTATGAAATCTGGATTTTTCACATTTGCTGGAAAGACATTGTCAAACTAATTCAAATATTTCTTATTTCACTGAAATCTAATTTATTATGAATCCTGTACATTCAGTCAAAATTCAAATTAAAATTTTCAAACTACCGCGCCATTTTAGGCTCGTTTTACAATTAAAATAAATTTATTCGTTCTAACTTCGATTTAAATAAAAAATTCGTTGTTATATTAGTGAATTTAATGATAAATCAACACTGGTCAATTCTAATTATGCTATTTTGGACTATAGTAGATTAATTTTACAAAAAGGAGCTATCTACTTATCCAAATAAACACCATTCTATTAAAATAAGTGAAGAAGGTAATTTGGACAACTGCTTAGTGGAATGAAACACTACTCCTTTGACATCTAATTGACATGATAAATCCCCGTTCAACTATTTTATAGATTGGTTTTCTAATTATATGTCATTAATCAATATGCTAATTTATACCAGTGATTGTGTTAACAGTGATAGTAGATTGCTGAATTAATTACATAAATGATGATTATGTAAATGCCAACCATTAACTTAGAAAGATAAATTAAATTAATGGTAACCTATTAAAGTACTATGATAATCGCTTAGCTATGGCAGGATAAATACTTTTTAAAATACAAATTATACCTATAGTTTTCTTTGGATTCTCTTGGATAAGGTGTGACCATTGCATTGCTATGTTTTCATGGCATAAATAAAGGGGTAGAAATTACCTAAAAAAGTTTTTTAGATCCTCTAGGTTAAAGGCATAACCGTCATGTAATCTCCTATCCATGATAGGATATTGAACATTATGTTACATGCCTATTTTTAAGTTATTTGAATGTTTACCAATAAATATTTTAAAGATAAAAAATTATTTAGTTTATTAATAATGGTTTAGAAGTTAAATATTATTTTAATTAATGATGTTTGGAAAATAATAATTATTTATTTGAAAGTAAATTGATTAATTTATTAATTGTATTTTAAGAATAATAGGATATTATTTATAAACGATAAAATTTTATTTTTTTGGCAAGGCCAACCGGTTTTTATAGTGATTCGTAACACTATTTATTATAATAAATACAAATAAGTATAGGAGTTTGAAGGATTGCCAACCTACTACATTTGGTTTTTAAAGTTGACCGTCCATTGCAAATATTCTAGTTTTAGGCGTAAGAGCTAGACAAAATATCTAGACTACAAGTTACTACAATTCTATGTATTAGACCAAAAATTAGCACTAACACCCAATTAACTAGATTTCGTAGAGAATATTGAAGATTAGTGTAACAACCAAAATTCTGACAGACCGATTTTTTTTTCAAAATTTTAATTTATCGAAACTTGTGTTGGTTTGTCTGGTATCCTGCAGAAAAGACAAAGATATAAAATATATTAGAGCTCAAAAAACATCTCACAATGGAATGGATAAAATATAATATAATCAAAATATAGCCTTACCCAAATAATAATACTGCCTAACCAATATACAAATCTATCACATCTCTGCCACAAGTCTAACCTGCGAGTATTTTATGAGGAGGGGGTCAGAACACAAGTTCTGGTGACTGGATTCGAACTATACATTTTGGAAAATCCTACATATACTGTTCAGTTACATTTTCTTACTTATTATGTTACTTTGGGTTAATAGTACTCAAGGATTTACGCACTTGTCGTACCCATCAACCTCCCAGTAGATTAACTTAATATAGTATATATAGCCACCCCCTTTTATCAAGGCACCTCCCATGGTACCCTTCTCGTACGGTCTACATCGTCATGCTACGAAATCGTATACAAATCTTCATCCTACGCCAGAGCGACGTACGGATCTCCATATCCGAACTTCTCGGCCAAGATCGGTCTTGACCCGAAGTAATGCCCTATCGTTTGTGATACACCACCCAGAGCAGACATGCATGTATGTAGACTTTCTCATGTACGTATCGTCAATCATACTCGATGCCTTAACTGCACATATTATCTGCTGTGCACTGAGTTCCGTAATAGGGCTATACAAGAAACACGGAACTCGATTGGGAGCTTTTCCATATTGTACAGGCCCGCCTTTAAGGACCTCAAAATACAAATATTCAGTATAGTTTGGTTTTCACTGTGGAGTTCCCCTAGCAAACAATCTAAACATCCAATTGGCGTGTCCCTCAACCACCTTGCCTCGATAGTGAAAGGTCGATGGTTTCTTGGTTTTAGCTCTAGTCGTTTTGCATCCCATGTGTTGCCGATGACGGGTACCTGATGATCTACTATCCTATGTTGGTCCTGACCGATGCCTCTCGCCGAGGCATCGCCGAATCACCCTAGTGTCACCTCGTCCCGTCGAGGCATCGCCGAATCACTTAGTGTCACCTTGTCCCGCCGAGGCATTGCCGAATCATTTGGATAATGCTCCAATATTATAATTAATAATAAATTTATTTAGAAATTACATGGAAGAATAAGAAAGTGAAGAAACAAAAATGAGAATGGAGAGCTATAAGGCCCTTTATATATGAAGCTCAAATCGATGCTAACCGTCTATTTTCCTTGATGAAATATATTCTCTCCACGTTATATGGCGAATAGGAAGATGCCAAGTCAATAATAATTTTGAATTGGACCAATAGAATAAAGCCAACAATGCATGCATTGTCATTTCTTACCAATTAAATGTGCTAGTTGGGCTCCACATTAATTTTCTACCATTATGCACATTAATTCTTTTTTCATCTTTATTTATTATGTGCATACATTCTCCATATATTTCTAAGTATATACACATGTAATCACTTTCAGTTAATTTATTTGAATTTCAAATGTTATACATACATCTCTTTTTATTTGTGGAATGCATGCATGCCTTATCTTTTTCTTTAATTGCAATTTATTCAATTATTCAACCGTCATTGTTTTAAATGTATACTTCTTCCATTGTTGTATGCAATTAATTTCTTATTTTCCTTTTCTATATATTTTCATGCACATTTGGTATATATGTATATAACCTTATAAATTATTCCTTGTTTAATTGTCTCTTTCCGTTAATACTTATTATTTACCTTCTATTGCCTATTATTATTTCTTTCTTCCATTGGCCATTCCATTTGGAATTCAAACAACATTTTAATGTGCATATTTATTTAGTAGATTTATTTCCATGTTTTCCACAAAATTAAGTCTGCGCATTTATTAATTATAGTCTCTTGTTTATTTGGTGTACATACAATTTCAAACTTGAAGTTGTGTGTGTGTGCATATATTGTAACGTCCCGCATTTTTATTGGTTTGTATTTGAATATTTAAATTAGTTTAAGTATTGAATTCAGAATATAAGTGGATTTATATTTTAATTAAAACGAAGTTGAACATATAAAAATATATATTAAATATAATCAAGCCCGTAATATAGCGGCAGTTCGTAATTTAACGTTTGGAACTTCAACTGAGTGTACAAGACCCGTTATAAACCGGATTTCTTCGAAACAAGAGACGTTCGAATCTGTTGAACTATATTTTTCTAACGGAAGTGGAAGATGGAGATTTCGTTGTATAGATTGCAAGATATGTCCAAATCAAATTTTCAAATAGTCGCTGTAGAATCGTTCATCGACCGTAACAGTTTATTTGAAATAACTGCCTATTGGATTTGAATTTAGACAAGGTTCTTTTGAGACGTAGTGTTAATTTAATTTTTAGAATTTTACTATAATTTTTATTTAATTAAATACGCAACTTTTTATTTGAAGTATTTTGTACTCTATATCAATATTTTGAGGTTTCAAAATATGAGTCAACCTACCGATACTATTATATTTTTGGAATCATGGCACATTGTGCATCACAACGGTATTTTTATTTTTGTCGACTACAGTCCTTAAATGATAAAGCTCTGTGTAGTGCGGTACTCTAAAATATATGTTCCTTAAGTTCTCTCTTTAAAAACGCAGAGAGCTACTTTGAAATAATAAACTATACACCTACTATAGTTATACAGCAGATTAGCAGTTGAAAAGAAAACTCAAGGAAGCTTCTTGGCAAAGTTTCAATCTAGGATAGCTGTAAAATCCACATGACTGTATATAAAATATTACAAAATCAAATCCAACTCTAGAGTAGTCTTCATCAGCAAGCCATTCTATGCTGAACCCATATGCTTACTTTTGTCCAACATACCAACTATGTTAGGTTGTCATATTAACCTTGTACTGCCAACGTAAGGTTATGCATTAATCTCAACAATTTCCATGTAAGTCCAGAATTCATTTGCTTCTAAGATTTAGTTTTCTACATATTCCATGCCTTTGCTCAACCTGCTAAACTCTTGTTAAAATATTTATACTTTCTCAAACGCACTTTACCAGTCCCCGTACATATATGCATGTTACTGCATATCCTATTGTTTGTGCCTACCTGCTAGTGCTAACGTAGAAAAACGAGCTACTCGGAACATTTAATGAAATGTACAAAAGATGTAGAGGCTACCCTAAGCTAAGAACGTGCAGACAGGAAACGAGACAGACCTACTTTCCTACTAGCTTCATGACCAAGAAATCGCGCAGGCTACCCACTAAAGAAAGCAGTGTATTTTCACATCGCAGTCGCCCCTGTCTTCTTCAAAACCCTGTAAAGGCAAATCAAGTTTTCTTTCAAGAAGGAAATAAATAAATAAATAAACTAACAAATCTGAAAACCTATGCTATACTCTATATATGCTAATACTTGCATACCAAGGAATTCAAACCGTGGTGGCCAAGTCGTTGTCCCTATAAATACACAGGGCATTGACATGTTTCTCCAGAAAATTCCAAAGTTTTTAAATGGCGAAAGAAAAAAAAATATAAGCCAACGACGCTCGCTGGAGAAGGAGCTCGGCGATGCATTTGAAAGGAGGATACCAGGTTTGGTGTTTGGACGTGTAGAAGGAGAGCTCGATAATGGCTTTAACTCTGGTATTAGTTGAAGTGGACGGGGTGCGGATGTGGTGTTTGCTGTTTGGTGAGGGACGTGAGTTGTAGAGAGGGAACTGGGAAGAGGCTTGCGTTGTGTTGAGCAAACAAGGAAAGCATGGTTATGGTGGCGGTTTCATTCGGTTCTGTGTTGACCAGGGGAAGCACGTGCATGGGGTTAAGAGGGAGGACAGAAGTGGAATACATGGTGATGTTGGTCCATTTCGGTGGTAACAGCAGCAGTATGAAAAGGCTTGGTTGCAACTTGAAAATGGTGCTCGAGTGGAAAAACGAGGGGATGGGTTGTTCTGAAACACGGAGAAGGGTCCAAAAATGGCGACTGTATTTTTTGGCGAACTGTGTGAGGTGAACGAGAGCTCGCGGGTTCCTATTAATGGAAGATGAAGGGAGTTTACACATACTGGAGTCGGATTCTTGTATTGGGGAAGATGAGAGACGCAAGTGGGTCGGTAGGGATTTTGAACGTGATCATGAAGGAATGCGTGGAGTTTGAAGAGATGGAGCAGTGGGAGTAAAACATGGAGAAACTAAGAAGATAAGTGGGGCAAGAAGATGACGAGGATCGAGCAAACAAAGATGCGTTGGAATTACATCGTCCAGCAGTACGTCAGGGAACAGAATTGAACATCGAATATATCAATTGTCGCAAATCGTTATTTAACGGTTAACGCGCAAAGGTGAGTAAATTCACTGACTCTAATCTATTTTAAAATATTATAATATTGGTTGAATGCTGTGTGATGGTCGCTTCGGTAGATTATAATTAAATTGATTGAAATATATATATATCGTTGCATATGTACACATCATTTGGTTGGATGCTGACTCCATCGATTAAAATATTTCATAGTATGGAATCAGTGATAATTGTTTGACTAACATTGGTGGATGCAGGAAACCGGTCGAAGGAATCTAACTGGATTCCTCAATATTTATATGTACTGATTGTTTGTTTTATATATGCCTGTTTGAGCCGTGTTGAATGAAAATTTTCATCCAAATTTTCCTAAATTCTTACGGAGCAAGGGCGCAGTTCATACAATTGTTGCATCCAAAATCCTACCAACCAGCTTTATTTTTCAAATTTCAGAAAAATATAATTTTCTAAATTCGATTTCTTATGTTACAAAAAGTAGAAAATAGAAAGCTTCACATCTTCTGTTTTTTCTTTAGTCACCTTTTTCTGTCCGTACTTGGATTTTATATAACTATTTTATAAAGATTCACAATTTTCTTATCCAAGCATAGTCTACATAAGAAAACTTTCTTTATTAATATTTTCTTTCATTTTATCTTAGCTTTTTTTTTATTCTTATCCATCTTTTCTCATAATTTTCCATTTTTCTTTAACTATCATATTTGTTGCTTTGCTAAATTTGTTGCTCCCTTTTTAGTTGTACCATTATTTTTTTCTTAACTTATTTAACCTAATCATTTCAATCAACACCCTAGGCTTCTCAATGCTTACACATTTAACGGGAACTTGCCTTTATTCCAGGATAATTTTCGGTATATACTTCATAGTCTCAAAACTTTTCCCGTTCTCCCTAGTTACTAATCCTTACTCACTCCGTACTTTTTAAAACACGATTTTTCCTTTTTTTCATTTAAATTTTCTTCCAAAAATTAAAAGTGTTAAAACTTCATTTTCCTCATGAAAACTTAATTTTGCCGAACCATAAAAACATTTCACCTCAAAAAATGCAAATCTTTTTTTTCTTCCCAAATCACAAAAACAAGAGTAGATAAGGACAACTATTTCTTAATCAGGTTTACACCTTGTTCTTGCTTATAAGGTCGGTTTAGTAACTTACTACAAGGTGCAAACATCTGCTCTATTCTTAATTTCTACAACTTATTTTTTGTCTAGCCAACAAATTTTCAAAACCATTATAAAAAATAATTGTTAGAAGAATAAAGATTTCAAAACTCTTTTTACTGAAAATTCTAGTTTTCAACAAAATGCAACATTTTCTATGTTTTGCTTTTTAATCCTTTTATACTATATAACTTGAAAACTAGTGAGTTATACATGCTCTGTAATGCACATTTTTCTAAGAGAATTTATTTTAGATAAAATTTTCGCATGAAATCATTGTTCTTAAAATATACCCCATTTTACTTCAAAACTCAATGTGTACCTTTCAAATATGTTTTTTACATATTTTAAAACTGTAACTTTAAAGATGAAAACACAAAAACATCATAAACCGTCTTCTAAAAGCTTTTACTATTTCAAGTTCTTAAAAGTTAATAATGGGGTTAGACTCAAAATGGGTTTCCAATCTTAACTAGGCTTTCCTAGAAACTCCCACAAAGTCAATTCTCTCTACTATATATATATTTCTAATCCATCCTTCTCTTTTTAACCTTTTCCAATTTATAAGGTTTTACTGCCAAACTCACTAACCTAAAATATTATCATATGGGATTTACCTTTCTTCCATACAAAGTATATCATACACTTCTGACCCAAATTACCTAAGGGTCTCAGATTTCCATGTTCATTCTTTCAGTGTACAAAAGAGATATCCCATCTTTTACCATATTATGCTTTTTCTATTTAGTGGGTTCTCCTATGGATCTAGATATATATAATATATTTGTATTTTTAAAAAAAATTACAAATACGTTCACTCATTATCTGTGCAAGAATCCTAAATCTATGCTCTGATACTAGATGTAACAACCCAAATTCCGACAGACTGATATTTTTTTCAAAATTCTAATCTATCGAAACTCATGTTGGTTTGTTTGGTATTGAAACACCCCACCTCTGTTAAGGTCACTCACAAAGGGAATGCCTTAATTTCGATGGAGCATTATAGGTAAAAGATGCAGATAAATTATAAGACAGACAAATAAAGCAGCGGAAAATAAAGTCATTTTATAAACAATGTGGCTCGGTGAAGCTTTTACAATAGTTGTCTTAAAAACAATACATAGTACTTCTGTCTTGATTCAAAAACTTCCAAGTATAAAAATAACAACGATTTATTCCCCAATAGAGTAAAGCAAGCCATAGCTGAAATGAGACTGAATCCAAAGCAATGCATGGTGATCTTGAAGCAACAAGTAATCCAAGCTAAGCAAAAGTGTTCCCTCCCTTAAACCTGGGGGGGGGGGGGGGGACGGAAGAAAAGAGGCATAAAAAAACTAGGTCAAACATAAGTCTGGTAAGTCCAGCTACTTTCAGAATATGAACAAGCAAGAACAACATGACATGAATTAAACGGGATAAAGACATAAGCATGATGATAAGGAACATAGGATACACAGGATAAGCAATAGGCAAGATAAACTAAGTATAACATCGCATGTTAACTATTCTCTACTTTGCTACTACCCTATTATTCTGATTTCTATATCTCTGCACCACCTAACGAGTGACCCAACTAGTAATCTGTATAAAGGATAATATTACAACGTGATCCCAATCCCGACAATTGTGGTAGCCTTCAGGTGAACATCTACTATGAGGATTCCACCTCAATCAGACTAATTGCCATGAAGATGTTAGATGTACCCTTACTACTGTAACACCCCGTAATTTTATAACATTAAAATTCACAAACTAAAGTATACTTAATTTTTAGAAGAAGAATTAAGTGAAATGGGCTGCGCTATTATGTTCGTATCAAAATTTTGGGTCAAGATAGATATTTGGTTTGCACAAAACGGATGCCTTATGAAGATGTTATTAATCCTTGAAGTTTGTATGCATATGAGAAAAGTATATATATAGATATTAATAAAAATTAAATAAATAAATATGCAAAAAAGTTCAAAACAACGAATTAGGAGGGGGAATAATCGAACTGGCCCAATTTTGAGGTCGACCCAAGCCCCATTGAGTCGACTAGGGGTTGATTCAGGGTGTTTGGTTGTCAACTCGTGGGCCGATTCGCTCTAAGGCAGATGTGGCATCTGATTGGTTCTCATGGTTCAGGATTAATCTAATGGTCCTAAAACACTCTCTACAACTATATAAGGACCCTAAACCTAAACCCTAATTCATTCACAAAGAGGAATGTTGCCTCCATGCTCCTAAAACCTAAAGTGACCTAGACTCCACCCTAATCAATCAAATCAAAAGAGAAGATAAAGATGACAAATCAACGCCTACATCAATGGAAAGCTAAATCAACTCCAGAAAATCAGATCCCAGAATCGTTCTTCTCTTTCTTAAACCACGATTTGTGAGTACAGTTATTTTCAAATATGAAATTTAATTATTATCTTGACATGGGTATAAATCTGAATGGAGATCTATCTTATTCTTTTTTATCAGATCTGTTTTTCTTTGTAGACCCATCTTAATCTTGTTTATCAGATCTGTTTTTCTTTGTATATCTATCTTATTGTAACTATTCTGTATCTCTTCCTTCCTTCTGTTATATAGCTAGGCTACTACGAGCTTGAGCCAAATCTCATAAGCGATTGACACGCAAACGCTAAATTTGGGGAAAATATTGAATGATGCATAATTGGACATAACTGATTTATGACTAAATGGAGAACACAACGTAAGTGGTAATTTAAGATCTAGATCTAGGCATACTATATATGACGGTTTATGATTTGGAAGAAGGAGAATTAATGTATGACAACATATGACTTGTAATTTAGGGACATAATGCATGATATAATTCAAGATCAGATTTTGAGGACATAATACATGTTGTAATTTAAGAACTAGATTTGGGGCATATTTTATATAACGATCTATGACTTGGAAGAAAAAAGATATGTGACTTAGGCCTGAAAAACCTATATTAAAATAGGGATAACTATTAATGTGAATATGCCTAATTTGGATTTTTGGATATTTGACATACGCGGTAATCAACGGCTACAAATTGGCATAATTCATATTGTATATCATGATTTGGGGCTTTTAGAGAATATTATGTACTGTGGAAAATCTAACTAAATTTGGGTATATGTTAGGTTGAGAATTATGACCATAACTTGGGCATGTAAAATGAGTCTTAATTTATGATTAGGCAATACGTGTTAATAGAACTTTAGGATATGTTTAAATCTATTAAATTGCCCAACACGCTAGATCTGTTGGAATTGAACACTGTTATTTGGGTATGAAATATGTAGGCTCGATCTGAAATTGAGCAAAACATGTTAATGTAACTTTGAATAATCTGTTGTAACTTGTAAAGAAGTTAATTTGTTGAATTGGCATAATTAATCTGATATTGGCATAATCTGTGAATGAAAACTTTAGCTACAAATAAGAATGCTGAGACACGAGGTTAGACTAAGTTTGCGGTGGAAGCCTACCCGGACCCAACCATCTTAACCAACAACCACAAACTGTCAGTCTAATGTGAAAGGTCGTAGGCATAAGGATTCTTAGACACGAGGTTAGGTCTGGCTTGTGGCAGAAGTCTGCTCGGAACCGCCCGGCACATCCAGCGGCCATAAGCTACCGACCTAATGTGAGATGTATGTGCATTAATATTTAATTAATGCAAATTTAAGATAAATATGATGCCTAAAGCGTGTTGGGTGGATAGGGTTAAAACAAATGGATTGATGAATCTAATAAACCCGTTTCGTGAATCTGTAGGCCCAATACAAAGTTAGGTAAAACAATCTGTAAGTCTGTTAATCTGTATATCTGATCCGTTAGTCTGAGAACTTGTTAATTTGTACATCTGATCCGTTAGTCTGAAAACTTGTTAACTTGTATGTCTGATCTGAAAATTAGTTAATCTGAACTTTTTACATCTGAAATCTGTAAACAAGTTAATCTGAAATCTATTAGTCTGGGGACACAAGGTTAGGAGGGATAATTACTTGTGTCATCTGTTGTTTGGGACCCATATTAGTCAGTAACCCTTTCTGGTATCAAAACTATGACCCAACACTAAGAGGGGTCCGGGCACGCTTACTGAACTAATTGTAAGAGGTTCACTCTGATAATGGCGAGGGGTGTTGATGGCGCATTCCAACCGGGTCATGTGCATGCATGGATCCGGTCTGCTCTGAGGATGTAAGACATCGTGACATCTGTAAATAGGTCTATGTCTATAGGTTGCCACTTTAGGGAGTGATACACCCTTCTGTGGTGTCGGCACAAGGTATTTATGTATTACGGAGCCGATCGCTTGGGGTAGAATTTAGGGTACACCTAGTTCTGTCTGTTTCTGTTGGGGTACCGTCTGTTTATGTTGGGGTGGTAACACCTTTCTGTTTCTGTGTGGTACCGTCTGTTGGGGTGGTAAAGGCCCATTGCTAATGTACACCTAACTTTAATATTCTGTTTCCGTAGGGATTATTCTGTTCCTGCCTCTGATTTCGTTCCTGATTCTGTTTCTGTACTGTTTGTCTATGTTCGGGTGGTAAAGCCCCATTTCTATCATCGTGTTTCTGAAGAGATCATTCTGTTTTCTGTTTAGACGATAGGACAACACCTAATTTTGTTAAACTAGTATTAGTGCAGATAAGTGAAAACTAAGTAAGGAGTTTAGCTTAGCCTATATCATTCTGTTTCTTCTGTTAACCTACTACTCCTGTTACGGCTATCTCTCATCCAGTTTTATTTACATGTCATGATACTGTTATCTGTTTATATGCTGAAAGTCACTGGACTCACCAGACGTATGTCTGACCTAGTTTTTTTCGCCTCTTTTCTTCCGTTCCCCCCAGATACTAAGGTTGGGAACGTAGGAGCTTGATTTAGGTTTCTCTCTGCTTGAAGTGCTAGAAGTGCTTGAAGTATTGCTTGGCTTTGATTCTGCCTATTTATTGCATTTTCTGTTGGGGATTATGTCTTTAAAATTATTTACTCTGAAGGCTTTTGCACAAGACTTGTATTTATGTACTTGAATTCTGATGTTGTGGTTTTGAAAGATGTAACCAAACTTACTTCTATTTCTGCTGTAATAAAGTTATAAATTTTTCCAGTACTACTTTATGTATCTGTCTTGTAATATTCTGTTCTGTTTACTTATAATGCTTCGTGGAAGTTAATGCATTCCCTTTGTGAGTGACATTAACGGACATGGGGTGTTACACTTGGTATCGGAGCTGAAGGTTACTAGATTTGATAAAAAGTTTTTGAAAACTATTTTCAAAAAGGTTTTAAAAGGAAGTATTTTCAAAAGGAAAGTATTTTGAAAAACATAGTCCCTAAAGCCATATATCTATCTTTTGATTTTCTGTTTAATTCTTGTTTCCTTCTTTTCTGAGTCTCCGGGGCTCCTGGCTTTCTGGGAGGTAACATCATCGCGACATGATTCCGTAGGCATGATGAGACTACGGTGCCTGTCAAAGTGCAAAGAAGTGCCTAACTTCCATCTGTAGCCGCAGTAATTTCACATAAGGCTAATCCTCTTTCGAGCTTCGTAGGGATTTTCATGCGATGGGGGCAACTTTAGAGAAAGACTTGTTAACATGTAAGAAGACTGGTTGTTTTCAGTGTGGTAAGATAGGACATCTGATCAAGGATTGCCCCAGAAGGCAAGGGAAAAGGGCAGAATCTTCTGGAAGGTAGGCGAATGCTCTCGCAGCTGGTGGACAGGATATAGGTGGAAAATTTTTCGTAGAAAGTTTAATTTCCTTATCTGATCATTCTGGCATTTTAATTCTGTATTTAAGTCTCTGCACTTTAATACTATTCTTGTTTCTGATCTCACTATAGTCTCAAACCCATAAGGGTTACGACTCATCTGTTTGTGATAGGTTGGGGTTTGAAGGTATTTGTGTTAAGCGATAAGTTGACTATGATGCATACATTCTGGTTTTTGTGGGATATAGTAGGGTTTTATCATGCTTAGTTTCCTAAGAATCATTTAATAATCTGATCTGTACTAGTAGTCTGTAAGTATCTGAATATTTCTAAAAAGGATAAGAGTTTTTACTCGAAGCGTAAAGTAGATTTCCAGTTTTGACATTATTTAATGGGAGTAATTTTCTGAGTGTCAATCTGATGTCGATTTCGGTCTTCGAGGTTGATACTTAGGGATTTATTTTCTTAACTGATGTCTAATGGGAACAGGTTTTATATTAATTGTACTTGCTTCTATCACTCGGTGTATACTATCGATCGAGTCTTCGACCTTTAGGTAGAAACTAATAGGTGTAAACATGTGTTTGAGGCATGTTATGTTTAATGGTTGCAAGTGGCTGCTAGTGGTTGCTCGTGGATGCATATACACACACTAGGCACTAGATCGGCTCAATAACACTTTCATACTGCATATGGATGTGTGTGCATTTTTCAATTTTTGTGGATGCAAAATGATTGACTCATCACATGGATGTTGCATTTGGATGAATGGTTATGCACTCATATAGAAATGATGTGTATCAAATAGGATTTCTTGCATACATAATTGGACTCATGGCACTAACATAATTCGCATTAAGGAGGTTAACTGGATCAATAGACCGCCTGATTTTGCATTAGATAAGAAACATATACACACACTCTGCATTAGTTCATATGGCATTAGAAAACCTTTTAAGGACAATGGATGCTTGTGGATGATGGTTGAGTAGATGGATGATTGGATAGTAGGATACATTCTTCTTAACTTGGAGATTTAGGGACGAAATCCTTTAAGGAGGGGAGAATGTAACACCCCGTAATTTTATAACATTAAAATTCACAAATTAAAGTATACTTAATTTTTAGAAGAAGAATTAAGTGAAATGGGTTGCGCTATTATGTTCGTTTCAAAATTTTGGGTCAAGATAGACATTTGGTTTGCACAAAACAGATACCTTATGAAGATGTTATTAAGCCTTGAAGTTTGTATGCATATGAGAAAAATATATATAGATATATATATATAAAAAAAAATTTAATAAATAAATATGCAAAAAAGTTCAAAACAACGAATCGGGAGGAGGAATAACCGAACCGGCCCATTTTTGAGGTCGACCCAAGCCCCGATGGGCCAACTAGGGGTTGATTCAGGGTGTTTGGCTGTCAACCCGTGGGCCACATTCGCTCTAAGAAGATGTGGCATCTGATTGGTTCTCATGGTTCAGGGTTAATCTAATGGTCCTAAAACACTCTCTACAACTATATAAGGTCCCTAAACCTAAACCCTAATTCAATAACAAAGAGGAATGGTGCCTCCTTGTTCCTAACACCTAAAGTGACTTAGCCTCCACCCTAATCAATCAATTCAAAAGAGAAGATAAAGATAACAAATCAATGCCTACATCAATGGAAAGCTAAATCAACTCCAGAAAATCAGATCCCAGAATTGTTCTTCTCTTTCTTAAACCACGATTTGTGAGTATAGTACTTTTCAGATATGAAATTTAATTATGATCTTGACATGGGTATAAATCTGAATTGGAGATCTATCTTATTCTTGTTTATCAGATCTGTTTTTCTGTGTAGATCCATCTTATTCTTGTTTATCAGATCTGTTTTTCTATGTAGATGTATCTTATTGTAACTATTCTGTATCTCTTCCTTCCTTCTGTTCTATAGTCAGGCTACTACGAGCCTGAGCCAAATCTCATAAGAGATTGACACGTGAACGCTAAATTTGGGGAAAATATTGAATGATGCATAATTGGACATAACTGATTTATGACTAAATTGAGAACACTACGTAAGTGGTAATTTAAGATCTGGATCTAGGCATACTATATATGACGGTTTATGATTTGGAAGAAGGAGAATTAATGTATGACAACATATGTCTTGTAATTTGTGGACATAATGCATGTTATAATTCAAGATTTGATTTTGAAAACATAATACATGTTGTAATTTAAGAGCTAGATTTGGTGCATATTTTATATGACGATTTATGACTTGGAAGAAAAAGGATATGTGACTTAGGCCTGAAAAACCTATATTAAAATAGGGATAACCTATATTAAAATAGGGATAACTATTAATGTGAATACGCCTAATTCGGATTTTTGGATATTTGACATACGCGGTAATCAACGACTAAAATTGGTATAATTCATATTGTATATCATGATTTGGGGCTTTTAGAGAATATTCTGTATTGTGGAAAATTTAACTTAATTTGGGCATATGTTATGTTGATAATTATGACCATAATTTGGGCATGTAAAATGAGGCTTAATTTATGATTAGGCAAGATATGTTAATAAAACTTTAGGATATGTTTAAATATATTAAATTGTCCAATCCGCTAGATCTGTTGGAATTAAATACTGTGATTTGGGTATGAAATCTGTAGGCTCGATCTAAAATTGAGCAAAACATGTTAATGAAACTTTGAATAATCTACTGTAACTTGTAAAGAAGTTAATTTGTTGAATTGGCATAATTAATCTGATATTGGCATAATCTGTGAATGAAAACTTTAGCTACAAATAAGAATGCTGAGGCATGAGGTTAGACTCAGTTTGCGGTGGAAGCATGCCCGGACCCAAACGGCTTAACCAGCAACCACAAACTGTCAGTCTAAATGTGAGAGGTCGTAGGCATAAGCATGCTTAGACACGAGGTTAGGTCTGGCTTATGGCAGAAGTCTGCTCGGAACCGCCCGGCACGTCTGTGTCTATAGGTTGCCACTTTAGGGAGTGATACACCCTTCTGTGGGCCGACACAGGGAATTTATGTATTAGGGAGCCGATCGCTTGGGGTAGAATTTAGGGTACACCTAGTTCTTTCTGTTCTGTTGGGGTACCGTCTGTTTTTGTTGGGGTGGTAACACCTGTCTGTTTCTGTGTGGTACCGTCTGTTGGGGTGGTAAAGTCCCATTGCTAGTGTACACCTAACTTTAATATTCTGTTTCCGTAGGGATTATTCTGTTTCTGTCTCTGATTTCGTTCCTGGTTCGGTTTCTTACCGTCTGTCTCTGTTAGGGTGGTAAAGGCCCATTTCTAGCATCGTGTTTCAAAAGAGATCATTCTGTTTTCTATTTAGACGATAGGACAACACTTAATTCTGTTATACTAGTATTAGTGCAGAGAAGTGAAAACTAACTAAGGAGTTTAGCTTAGCCTATATCATTTTGTTTCTTCTGTTAACCTACTACTCCTGTTACAGCTATCTCTCATCCAGTTTTATTTACATGTCATGATACTGTTATCTGTTTATATGCTGAAAGTCGCTGGACTCACCAGACATATGTCTGACCTAGTTTGTTTCGCCTCCTTTCTTCCGTTCCCCCCCCCCCCCCAGGTACTCAAGTTGGGAACATAGGAGCTTGATTTAGATTTCTCTCTACTTGAAGTGCTAGAAGTGCTTGAAGTATTGCTTGGCTTTGATTCTACCTATTTATGGGCATTTTCTGTTGGGGATTATGGCTTTAAAATTACATACTCCGAAGGCTTTTGCACAAGACTAATATTTATGTACTTGAATTATGATATTGTGGTTATGAAAGATGTAACCAAACTTACTTATGTTTCTGCTGTAATAAAGTTATAAAAAATTTCAAGTACTACTTTATGTATCTGTCTTGTAATATTCTATTCTGTTTACTTATAATGCTTCATGGAAGTTAATGCATTCCCTTTGTGAGTGACATTAACGGACATGGGGTGTTACAACTACCCTATCGATCGGCTCCCTACTTGTACAAATGTTCCATGTGTCTATGACAATCGGCCCTCTCTTGCGTGTAGATACCATGTGTTGGCCCTACCATAAGGTGTATCAGTCCTTATGATAGCGACCCAATGCGATCAAGATGCACAGTGTATAATTACTGGTACCCAGTGCCTGCTTTTTCCCACTCCGGAGTACGTGCACACCTATAAACCGTCGGAACCTACACTGACGTACCCCCTGCCGCTGTTTTTGACCGCTTATAATCAGCCCAGTAATCTTGCCCCACCCTGCCTAGTTTCAGGGTACCATGATACATCTATGTGGGTTACTGCTGAAATGGGTCCCCGTTACTAGGGTTTCCTGTTGGTTTAGTTTGTGGCCCTATATATACAAATATTACCCACCTACATGAGATGTACTTAACCCTCCCACCGATTCTAGCATGTTTACTTAACGGTTAAGTTTGTGGGCCTATATGTACTAATATTACCCACCTACACGAGATGTACTTAACCCTCCCATCGATCCAAGCATGTTTATGTAATGGTTAAGTTTTGTGGGCCTATATTTACTAATATTACCCACCAACCCGACGTGTACTTAACCTTCCCACAGATTCAAGCATGTTTATATAATGATTAAGGTTTGTGGGCCTATATTTACTAGTATTACCCACCAACCCGACGTGTACTTAACCTTCCCACGGATTCAAGCATGTTTATTTAATGGTTAAGTTTTGTGGGCCTATATTTACTAATATTACCCACCAACCCGACGTGTACTTAACCTTCCCACGGATTCAAGCTTGTTTATTTAATGGTTAAGTTTTGTGGGCCTATATTTACTAATATTACCCACCAATCCGATGTGTACTTAACCTCCTACTCGTCAAGTCGTGTTGGTTAAGTGGTTCTTATTAACGTAACCTTTCTCGCTTATCATGTTGGATTGGTTAAGTGTGATTTATTAATTTAACCCTGTTCATTCATCAGGTTATATTGGTTAAGTATTTCCCATTTAACTTAACCCATTCGTTCATAAAGTTATATTGGTCAAGTGTCATTAATCAATTCAAGTTAACTTAACCCACCCACTCGTCACGTCATGTTGGTTAAGTGTTTCCTTCTGGTGTTGACTTGACCCTACCTCAAATCATGTTACATTGGTTAAGTGCTGCCCTCTCGTGTTAACTTAACCCTTCCCATACATCATGTTATATATTGGTTAAGTGTTATCCTCTTGTATTACTTAACCCCACCACATGTCATTATATATTGGTTAAGTGTATCCTCTTGTGTTACTTAACCCTACCACAAGTCATTATATATTTTGGTTAAGTGTTACCTTAGTTAAACTAACCCTACCATCTGTTTAATTAACATGTTATAATGGTTAAGTGTTCCCTTATTTAACTTAACCCTACCATCTGTTTAGTTAACATGTTATAACGGTTAACTGTTCCCTTAGTTAACCCAACCCACCCATATGTCATATTGGTTAAGTATCATTAACCTAACCCTCCCATACTTAGCATGTGTCATAAGCATTAATTTATTTATTAATGCACCAACCTCTCACATTAGATATGTGTTGTTGCGGTTACTGGATATGTCGGGCGGTTCCGGGCAGTTTTACACCACAACTCAATCTAACCTCGGGTTTTTCTTGGGCATGATGCACTAACCTCTCACATTAGATAGGTGTTGTTGTGGTTACTGGATGTGCCGGGCGGTTCCAGGCAGTTTTACACCACAACTCAATCTAACCTCAGGTTAGGCATTCTCATCTTTTAGCATATTTACATATTTACGGTGTATATGTAAATTATTCACAATTAAATTATAACATTAATTATGTTCATAATTAATGGCATACCAATTATACTGTTTTCATGCTAATTACCCAAATCCACCAAAACTAGTCATGATCCCGTTTCCCAAGTTATACCCAACCAATTCCAATTTCAAGTTATTAATCAAAATAGGCTATACCCCGTCTTCCCAAACTTGCAATAATAGTCATTCCCAAAATCACCGTGTCATATATTTGGCGTTCCAAATCAATAGTTAAGCCCAATCTAGTTTTAATATTCTAGTTTACAGTGTATGGCCAAAACTTGGTTTACAAGCCAACTAACCCAAACTTGCAGTTATAATGATAACAATGCCCCAATGTCAATTACAAGTTTTGCCCAAGCATTTCACCAAACATGTTATGGTCAGTTACTTTCCCCAATTATGTTATGCCAATATTTTCAATTTCATGTTTATGCCCCAATAACCCAAACCTTCCCTGTATTCCCATCGTACGTATATCGCGATTCAACCTAGATTATAAGTCAATCTAGATTCACAAATAAAAAGGAACAAATAGGAATAATATGACAATGATAGGCATAAGAACTGGCACAAGATGATAGTCCCAAAACACAAGAATTACAGATTTAATAGAATTACAGCATAACTGAATAAACTGATTTAGAATTATTGTAGGTATATAGATCTGATTATGAACAATATTATGGACATGAAAGGCTTGAATAATAAACTAGGTTCGACAACTTGTATAGGTTCGATTGGATCGATATGAAGCAACCCAAAGTCATAGATTCACAAAGGCCAAGAATAGATCTAAATAGAAAATCAAGCATAGGTCCAAATTTATTTTATTCCATGTCCATACTATAATTGGTTGCCTAAATCTGAAAGTAATCGTGAACTTACAAAACAAAGGCAAGTCTTGTTTTTTCGAATCTGTGTTCTGAAACTGAATTGCTCGCCTTTGATGTAGATCGTTGAATACTCTAAATTAGATTTGATTTAATTTTCTTCTTAATTGATTACTAGTTTGGATTTGATTTTCTAGTTTGGAGAGAATGAATGGAGGCTTAGGCTAGCTTGTAGGCGAACATCATGACGGCACCATAGTTTTAGGGTTTAGGTTTGGCTACGTATATATAGATGTCTAGGATTATTTAGAGCCCTTAGATGAACTAGGAGTCCATCAGAACTACCCAGCTCAAATACACATCGTACGGCCACTCAGAAGAAGACAAATCCTCACAGAACACTCCAGAATTTTGTACTGGATTAGTATGGGTGCTCTTTGCAGGTGCGCTAGTTCATTTTTGTACTGGCGCACTTGTGAAGTGCGCCAGTGCATTCTGGTCGACTTCCGGTTTTTCTGCCTAACTTCGTTCGTCCATATCATCTTCATATGGTATACGCAAACTCGAACTCTATCTCAAGTAGAATTCCGAGGCGAACGCAATGGCGTAACTCATTTCATTTAATTCTTCTTTTATTAATTAGTTATTCTTTAATTATCTCTTATGTCCTGTTTTAAAATTACAGGGTGTTACAGGTATCATGTAGAAAAGACAGAGATATAAAATATATTAGAGCTCAGAAAACATCTCACAACGGAATGGATAAAATATAATATAATCAAAATATAGCCTTACCCAAATAATAATACTGTCTAACCAGTATCCAAAGCTATTATATCTCTGCCAAATATCTAACCTACGAGTATGTTATGAGGAGGGGGTCAGAACACAAGTTCTGGTGACTAGATTTAAACTATACATTTTGGACAATTCTACATATACCGTTGAGTTACATTTTCTTACTTATTAGGTTACTTTGGGTTAATAATACTCAAAGATTTACGCACTCGTCGTACCTATCTACCTCCCACTAGCTTAACTTAATATAGTATATGTAGCTACCCCTATTATCAAGGCACCTCCCATGGTACCCTTCTCGCACGATCTATGTCATCATGCTACGAAAGCGTATACAACTCTTCATCCTACACCAGAGCGACGTACGGATCTCCATATCCAGACTTCTCAGTCAAGCTCGGTCTTGACCCGAAGTATTGCCCTATCGTCTACGATACACTACCCAGTGCAGACATGCGTGTATCTAGACATTCTGACGTACGTATCGTCAATCGTACTCGACGCCTTAAACGCACGTATTATCTACTATGTACCGAGTTCCGTAACAGGGCTGTACAAGAAACACGAAACTCGGTCGGGAGCTTTTCCATATCTATACAGGCCCGCCATTAAGGACCTCAAAATACAAATATTCAGTATGGTCTGCTTTTCATGGTGGCTACGGCCCCACCCAGGCCCCTCCCTCAACTAGTAAAGACTATAAGAGTTAAGTGACGTGCCCCTAACAAACAATCTAAACATCTAATTGTCGTGTCCCTCAACCACCTTGCCTCAATAGTGAAAGGTCGACGGTTTCTTGGTTTTAGCTCTAGCCTTTTTGCATCCCACATGCTACCGATGATGGGTACCCGATGATCTACTATCCTGTGTTGGTCCTGACCCATGCCTCCTGCTGAGTCTATCGGCGAATCACCCTAGTGTCACCTCATCATTGCCTTCTGACTGCAAAGCTACTTTTGCAGTCAAGGCATACTCATCGGGTAGTAACGCGCAGTCCTAACCCCTGCGAGCACAGCCTGAACACTACCACCACCACATAGAGGATCACCCTAGAGTACCCTACCATGTCCCTCGGAAGATGCGTGCTTCCCACCAGTCCCACCAAGAAATCAAGTGGACGTGCTCTTCTCGTGTCTCTAGACACTCCAATGATCTACCTTGTCGGGTTCTTCACCTTCAACGTGCGGACTGGTCCAAGCGCATCGCGCTAACGTGTTATTAGACCTTATGCCTAAAACTTTAATTACGTGCTTGCTTTACCTCATTTGATTTTGAATTAACTTAGTTATTTCCAATTATATTAACTTATTATTAAAGTTACCAAGTTCTTTCTGAGCCCCTTATATCTCTAAGGAATGGACCCCTCTTTCTTATTAATTTTGGTTACAAAACTTAACCCATTTATGTTCATTAGTATGCCCATAACATTTATTCTCTTGATTGTAATCCAAGGTCTGTAATCTACAATCCTTTTTCATATTATCACCATGTAATTTATGCTCCGATTTCATGGTTACAATAACATGTTCTACTTAATATATAATTAAGTATTTTATCTTAATTCACATGTTTTCTATTAACATGTCACTGATTATATATGATTAAATATAACTTATCTCATTCCATAAGTTTACCATATACTTCCTCATTTAATCATAATTTCATCTTACACTGTCACTACAACTTGTTGTTGTTTACTTATTAACTTAGTTCTTTTAACTAATGTTTATTAATAAGTTTCCTTCCCATTTATTATAACTTATGTTATAATTTCCACTTGTCCCTAGGACAAGCCTACCTAGTATATACCATTCTTATTAATGTAATTAATTATAATAGGTTATTATCATTCCCCATTCATTCCAATTCTTTTACTGTTGTAACTTTCATTCTTTTCCATTCATTTCCATTAATCACAATTTGTGCCTTTTATTTCTGTCTTTATATATATATATAAATGCTTATGGACCAGACCTTTCACATTAAGCCGGCCACTTGTGGATGCTGGATTTGTCGGATAGTTCCGGGCAGACTTCTACCACAAGTTGGACTTAACCTCGTATTTTAGCACCGTTACATGTATATTTACGCACTAGACCCCTCACATTAAATTAACAACTTGTGGATGCTGGATTTGTCTGGCGGTTCCGGCCAGACTTCTACCACAAGTTGAATTTAACCTCGTGTCTAGGCGTGGTTACAATTTTCTATTTACTGTAAGTTCAAACATATTCATTCTTCCAAATTTTTACTGTAATCTATTTTTACATGTCACACTCAATATCATATTAAGGCCATTTTCTGATTATCATGTCGCATGCTCTTCCTAACATGTAATTAACTTCATTTTAAAATAACATGTAAAGAATCATTTAATTATTCCATTCTGACAAATTAACATGTAATTATCTCAGTTTTTACAATTAAGGGTTTAAGTACATAATATGCCACTAATTAACATGTAATTATCCCAATTTTACTATAACTTAACTTATAGTATCCAATTGACAAATTATTTGAACATGTATGTATACAATAGTAATCGTTTCCATATATTTTCACAAGTTTGTAAATTTTGGCAGGTTTACATTTCAACATAATAACATTTCAAATTATTAACGTTTCAACATATTAACATTTCAACATATTAACGTTTCAACATATTAACATCTAAAGATATTAACATTTCTAACAGATTTACATTTCAACCAATTAATCATTCTAGCAGATTTACATTGCATATTAGCGGGGAATATCAAACAATACATATACCATTATCAAAAAGGTATAACTTAAATCCACTCACATTGATATGCAGATCTAGAAGAGAATGAAACGACCCAAACTTCCCCGTGAAGGAAAGCCCGGATTGAATTGAGAACACGACAAATCAGAACACAAACAAAAGAACATTTCAATGCTTATTACAACAATTTCCATCAGAATACAAGAATATACAGAGTATGAATAAATATTACACATTTACTAAATATCAGAGATTTAAATGCATTACATAGCAGCGGAAAATAGTACAAAGCACAACTGAAAGAGATAAATGGATACAGAGCTTTCCGGATATCGTTCCAGTTGTAAATTAGGATCATGTGAACATAAATCTGCAAAACCAAAACTACTAGTTGCCCATGGAAAATAAGGACACCCAAAGTTTAGGTTAAAACAATAAACTCCAGGTTTGTCATGTGACTGGTGTGAGAACGAAAACAGTTATTAATCTTTATTTTAAAGTTAAGTAAATTCAGGGACCCCGTCGTATATCACGGAACTGGTTTCCTCCCAAGAATACCAGTGCATAAAACAACAACGCAATGCTAAATAAAGAACAATGAAGCTATTATAAGACTCAGGTCCTATTACACAATGCAACGCAAGCCAGAGGATAGATTTTTTACCTTATAATAGCCAAGAATGCTTGGTACGTAAAATCTCATCTTTTATTATTACTATAAGTTTATAGTGTCAAAACAATTTCAATCATAAGTATCAATCATAGATGGCATAAGTGCCCCCATACCACTATGTCGCCATATATAGGTTTACAATTAAAACTGCAAAATGTCGTATTGGAAGTTGGATTTCCATCTGTGAACCGAGACAAGGGATCGTCCTCACCACTTCGAGACAATCTAGCCTACCATGTCTCAGGACCCAGACTCAGGTGGGCCCTTGGATCGTTAGGGCCGGTCTAGTCGATGTTGATTAAAATGCCCGAACACTACATTTCCCCGCACTATGGTGCGTAAATGAGCCAAATGACTCCATCGGGCCCGGATCGATCGATATAACTGAGGCGCCCCCTATCTATCATCCACATAAGTAAAATGCCAGAGCGTGTAAAACACTGACACCACACCTATCTAGAAAGAAACGCATGTCCTCCCTAATATCCTCTCCCATTTCTGGTTCACACCAGGGTGTGAGGCTCGCGAATTAACGCTACACAAAGCTACGCTGTATTAAAGCCGTGCTTTGATCATCAACCACAAGACTCTGCTTTTCAACAGAAGCCTTGATCATTTGCATCTCAGCATGCCACCCAGGTAATTCACGCTGTGCAACCGATGTCTATCAATCACACAGAATGAAATCCAATGTCAGACACACATCCATTTACAAGTTCAATCTGTTTCTGAACGAAACCGGAGGCACCTTATTCCTCCCCCATATGTCCAATACAGGGGATAGGCCCTCGCATATCCGTCGATCTCCAAGTACGTCTGGATGATCACCACTTATTACCCTGCCTTGGGTGTACAGCCCAATCAAGACATCAGTAATCATCCAAACGATGTGAAGACCTCCGATCTTCAACCACCGTCTTCATCCTCGACATATCGTCGAATCAGTTATTCAAAATGGAATAAACCCGGTCTTTCTGAATAACTCGCGTGTATAATAAACAAGTGCTATAAAAATACAACATACGCCTCATTCCAATCCAGAATATTCCTTTATTAAAATATTCTTATACTTTGGGAAAGGTTCCCATTAATTTTATCAAAGATAAATTCATTAAATTTATTCTTTAATCTTCCTTTGGATATCATTTCGATCTAATTAAAGATGCATTAAAACTCCACTTGGTTTTAATATTTAACTGTGTTAAAGAACCAATGTCATTTAAAACATGGTTCACGATAAACCCAAAATCACATTCCATTCAATCAGCCTTTAACCGTAAATTAACAAGTCAACAATTCCCTAAGTATTAACCCCGAAGGCCGAAATCAACATCAGATCAATTCCCAGGAAACCATTCAACTTAACTAATCTCTAGTTAGTTTCTATTTTTCTTAACTCCATTGGGTCTAAGAATAGTATTATTAAAGATACCATTCACGATAACCCAAATCACATTCCATTAATTATGGAATCTTCAAGGAAAAACAAATCAATATTTAATCGATATCAATTTCCATATCCGACCAATAATATAAATGGAATAACGGCAACGCCTCTTAAATTCCATATGTATTAACAGTCTTCCTCCACAAAAGTTCAATTCGATTATTATCAAATCGAATTCCATTCAATTCCAATTTAATATATTAAATTGGAAAACGTTACCTTGGAAAATTCCCGTTAAATCTAAATAAAAAGATTTATAAATCCCAAATCACATTTCATTGTAAATCGGGTTAAAGAATGAATGTCGTTAAAAACAAAGTTCACAATAAATCCAATTACCATTAGCCTCTAACTGTAAATTAGTAAGAGAACAATCCCCTAAGTATTAACCCCGAAGGCCGAAACCAACATCAGATCAATGCCCAGGAAACCCTTCAACTTAACTAATCTCCAGTCAGTTTCTAATTTTCTTAACTCCATTCGGTTCAAGAACAGTATTATTAAAGATACCATTCACGACGAACCCAAAATCCAATTTGATATTAAATACAAGGCTCTGAATAGAAAATATATCGGCTTATATTCAATATCAAATTCTGAAACCAACAAATATCGTATCAGAATAACGATATATGTATCTTCCAAATTCCTCAACAATATCCGTATAATCACGAAATCCAATATCAAAATATTCCGAGCATAATTTCGATTCAAATCCATTCCAATTCATATATTGGAAATCCTGGTTATTTTTAAAACCATTTCAAATCAAAATTATTTATTTTAAAAAACAATTGAATTATAATTCTAGTTCAAAACTAGTTCATTTCAAAAAAAATCTATTTTTATCTCTTCAAATATGGAGTTTTTCATCCCAATTCTTTCTAAATCATTTCTTATGATTTTACACTAGTTATTGATATTTTTAATAATTTTATAAAGGCCCGTACAATCAATTTCCATAAACGGCAATCAAACTGCACTTACAGCGAACTTTTCCAAATTTGATTTGAACATAATTCCAAATCCAACTGTTAGATTCTAATTTCTTGTATTCGTCTTTTCGATACGAGCCCAACTGTTCTGGTTTTAGGAGAATCCGACGGTCGGATCTCCCGTAACGTCCATTCGAAGTCAATGGTCGAAATTCGCGAACTGCCGTAGGGCGGCGCGTTCTATTCAGGCCATTATATTATATATAATATATATATAATATATTTCGTCGATTTCCATTTAAAACTTATTTTATAAATTGTTTTAAATTCGTTTTCAAAATGAATTCAACTTCATATTCAATTTCTAATCAGAATTGAATATTCCATGTCATCGATATATAAATGATAGTATTTACAAAACATTATGTTTTATCAACTCTTTTTCGATATTCATTATAAAATTGATATAAATATTGTTCACGTCAAAATGGCGTCAATCTAATCAACACGACTTTATATATTTAAATATATTCGTGTCCATCCCAAATCGGATATCAAAATCAGTTTTTTGATCTTTTACTGAATATTATTTTAAAATACGGGATTTTTGCCACAAGGACAAAAAGAGCAAAAAATTCGCCCAAAAGGACGAGGGCCAAAAAGTTTGTCCAAAAGGACAATTTCTAGTGCAAATAGTGGAATTCAGGGGGGCCCCTTGTTTTTCCAATTTACACTAAAAGTTGGCCTTTTGAGCAAATTTTTTGGCTTTTGTCCTTTTGGGCAAACTTTTTGCTTTTTTTGTCCTTCACACAAGTTTCCTGTTTAAAATATTCATCATTTTAAAATAATCGTTATTTTAAAATATTCATTCTTTCTGAACGGGAATCAGACAAATTTATTACCATATAATGCCATTATATGAATTTCATACAACACATGTGTACAACAACCATGATAAAGCAATCATCCCTCATCCAAAGTGCATTCTACACTGCACAAGCATCAAATATAAATATTTAACGCTTACAAAGCCTGTCAATCGATCGATCGACATACAACTAAATAGTGGGATTAGTGTATGTCCAATTTCATCCCAATACCCATGTGGGGTTTCAATCAACAAATAATGAATTTTATTTGTGCAGTTAGGCGATGTGTAAAATTTATCATCCCAATCAATATCAGTCAAATGTGTGTACATAAACAAATCGTCCGATTTGTTTATAAATATCTATTTATTTTATTTATATACATGTTAAAAATTATATTTTTAACCATAAAATAATTTTAACTATAAAATATTTTATTTCATTCCATATCACACAATCAATTTTCACAACACAATCAAACAAACAAACAAGTCGTCCATGGTCTGTGGACGACGGGTGTCTGGTGCTGCTAAGCACCGTCTGCATCCTAGTATATATTTTAACTAGAAAATAAAATTCAAAGTGAGAAGTTCTCACCTTTGGCTTCCATTCCGCCGTTCTTCGATTGTCGATCTATGTAGTATACCTACGTTAAAAATTATATTTTAACCCAATCAATAATTATTTCTTTATATGATTATTTTATAAATAACATACATAGGCTAAAAATTATATTTTTATCTTTTTGAAAATAATTTCATATATTTATAATAACGCTACATAGATAAAAATCACATTTTTACATTGCTACTATATATATAAAAATCGAATCTTTCTATCGCTAATAAATATATAAAAATCATATTTTTACATTGCCATTCAAACGATAAAAATCATATTTTTACTTTGCTACATATATGATAAAAATCCCATTTCTATATCATCACTTCATATATAAAAATTGTGTTTTTATCCTATCGCGACATATATAAAGATCAAAATTTTATTATCTATATATTATAAAAATCATATTTCTATTGTTTCTATAATATAAAAATCATATTTTTCTATGAATCAAGATCATATCTTTTCTAATTTACAAATCACTTCTTCTCCTAATTAAAAATCACTTCTTCTTCTAATGAAAATCACTTCTTCTTTTAATGAAAATCACTTCTTTTTCTAATGAAAATTCACTTCTTTTTCTAATGAAAAATCACTTCTTTTCCTAATGATTTTTAATACATAAAAACTGATTTCACATAAATAAAAATAAATATAAATTTAAAAACTTACAGGAGGTGGGGGAAGAAGGAAGAGGCGAGGCGGATTCAGGTGTGTGGCGCGGTCCGACGTTAGTGGCAGGAGGGTGTAGCGCGACGGTCTTCATTTCGATTTGGGGGTTTGAGGGGGAATTTGGAGGGCTGAAGAAGTGGGTAGGGGTTAGGGGGGTTGCGGCGATCGTTGGCAGAGGTGAGGGAAGAACTCCGGCGCGGTGGCGCAGCCTCGAGAGGGCGCGGCGATGGACGGAGGGTTGGCTGAAGGAGTCGATGGGTTTTTTGAAGTTTGGGGGCTCGGTTTTAATTGTGGAGGAAAATTAGGGTTTAAGCCCCTTTATTATAAATATATTTTATTTTGTTATTTTTCCCAAAAGTAACTTTCTCATTCGAACTCTGAATCGAGCCCAACGACTATCGCCGCTAGCTAATTACCCCCATCCCGAACACAATGGGATATGTCCGGTAAGCCAATTCAACTATTTCGATCAGTTTTCGCTAAAATCAATATATTGAATTTGAAAGCATATTTCTATTTACCGGGCCACATATTAACTCTAAAAATTCCAAAAAAATATTTTCTAGCTTCGTATTGACGATACGGTTCTAACCAAACTAATTTCATCAAATTTGGAGATCATTTGAAAAATGGTCATTTTCTGGTCGATCCAAATTGACTGAAACTGTCAAAACACATTTTCCTTTGCCGCGCTCACATATTGATTCGAAAAATCATGAATTTTGGAATCTAGCAATAACTCGACATCTTGGATCCAACAAAATTGGTTTCGTCGAAAACGGAGGTCGTTTGCAAAATGGCAATTTTTAAGGGCTATATTTTCCATAGCAACTATTCTGAATTTTCAACTGGGCATAACTTTTTATTCCCGCTATGAAATTTCAATTTTTCGGATTCGTTGGAAAGATATTTTCAATTAGATTCTGATATTTTTGGTTTTACTAAAATCCAGTTTATTTTGAATCTTGTACATTCATTTGAAATTTGAAATTGAATTTTCAAACTACAGCGCCATTTTCAATTCCTTTTATAATTAGAATAAATATTTATATTCTAACGACGATCTATATAAATATATACGTTCTAATTCTATTCAATATAAATTTCTCTTTGCTATTATTTAAAATAAATCATTTTAAATATACAAAATTCATTAAAATTGCCAAAAATAAAAAAATTAAATTGGCTCAGATTTTCCGGGTTGTTACAATCTCCCCCACTTAAAATCTTTTCGTCCTTGAATAGGAACGGAGCTGAAAGCTGTTTTACAAACCAACTCAACTTTTATTATTTTCATTATGGCTTAAGTTCTTCAACTTTTCAGTTTCTAATAACTTTTCAAATTTTTCAAAAATTTGGCTAACACCCTAAATTTTCAAAAAAAATCGCCATAAGCTCCCCTGTACGGGAGCACCGAGAAAATCCCGAAATCGCCATACAGGCCTCTCCAATCCAAAAAGAAAAAGAAACAACCAAGCGGCTAGCCAATCGGCTCATAAAATCATCAAAAACCCCAAGAAATACAATAAACATGTACCTATTTGTCGGGAAAACAATTTTATTCCTCTGCTTAGCTTCCCTGCTATGACCTGTACATACATGAATATGCATGCAATTTCTATAAATTTTCAATTCAGTTCAACATTTGATACAATTTGGTTATATGTACCAAATTCTTATTAATCAAAACAATAATCAAACAACACAATCAACAATCAATTAGTTGATTAACGTTTCAAATTCATAATTTTGATACATATACAGAAAATCACGTTTTTGATGCCAATCCATAACAACAAGCCCTATCTAGTTTTGGTTCTCACACCAGTAAATTGGAAATATACAGAAATCTCACTTTTGAAACTCGAGCATAAACACTGATGATGATATATCAATCATCAGTATCATCTCCGGGCGACTAGAGTGTGATTCTATATCTATCCAGTATATTAAAACTTTGAAGACACGTTTGCAAGGCGTATATGCAATATCTTTATATATTGGATTGTCCAAATTCAATACAAATAAAATATACAAATACGTTGAATAAGGTTTAAATTTTCAAAACAAAAATTGTTTTCATTTTAAAAATATACTCTTCACACTCGTCCTAGGATAATACTGATCCTAGCTCTAACGAGTCATTCTCATTGGATATTGTTAATCCAATCTCTGATGAATTCTTTTGTTAGGTTCTAATGTGTCTTGTTCTCGAGCTCTGTAAACCAAAGCTCTGATACCAAAATGAGATGACCCAAACTTCCCTATGAAGGAAAGCCCAGATTGAATTGAGAACACGACAAATCAAAACACAAACAGAAGAACATTTCGTTGCTTATTACAATAATTTCCATCAGAATACAAGAATATACAGAGTATGAATAAATATTATACGTTTACCAAATATCAGAGATTTAAATGCATTACATAGCAGCGGAAAATAATACAAAACACAAGTGAAAGAGATAAATGGATACAGAGCTTTCCGGATATCGTTCCAGTTGTATATCAGGATCCTGTAAATATAAATCTGCAAAACCAAAACTACTAGCTGCTCGTGGAAAATAAGGGCACCCAGAGTTTAGGTTAAAACAATAAACTCCGGGTCAGTCATGTGACTGGTGTGAGAACTAAAACAATTATTAATCTTTATTTTAAAGTTAGGTAAATCCAAGGACCACGCCATATATCACGGAACGGGTTTCCTCCCAAGAATACCAGTGCATAAAACAACAGCGCAATGCTAAATAAAGAACAATGAACTATTATAAGACTCAGGTCCCATCACACAATGCAACGCAAGCCGGAGGATAGAGTTTTTACCTTATAATTGCCAAGAATGCTTGGTACGTAAAATTTCATCTTTTATTATTACTATAAGTGTATAGTGTCAAAACAGTTTCAATCATAAGTATCAATCATAGATGACATAAGTGCCCCCATACCACTATGTCGCCATATATAGGTTTACAATTAAAACCGCAAAATGTCATATTGGAAGTTGGATTTCCGTCTGTGAACCGAGGCAAGGGATCGTCCTCACCGCTTCGAGACAATCTAGTCTACCATGTCTCAGGACCCAGACTCAGGTAGGCCCTTGGATCGTCAAGGCCGGTCCACTCGATTTGGATTAAAATCCCTGAACACCACGTTTCCCCGCCCTATAGGGCGTAAATGAGCCAAATGACGCCATCGGCCCCGGATCGACCGATATAACTGAGGCACCTCCTATCCATCATCCACATAAGTAAAATGCCAGAGCATGTAAAACACTAACACCACTCATAGCTAGAAAGAAAAGCATGTGCTTTGATCATCAACCGTAAGACTCTGCTTTTCAACAAAAGCCTTGATCATTTTCATATCAGCATGCCACACAGGCAATTCATGCCATGCGACTGATATCTATAAATATATAACCTCTGAGCTCATACGTCTCAGAGAATGGCGTTAAGCAAGAGAATAAATTCTCTGCCGCCAAACATATATATATTTAATAGAAATCAATCACACAGAATAAAATCCAATGTCAGACATACATCCATTTATAAGTTCGTTCTGGGTCTGAATGAAACCGGAGGCACCCATATGTCCAATACAGGGTAGAGGCCCTCGCATATCCGTCGATCTCCAAGTACGTCTGGACGATCACCACTTATTACCCTGCCTTGGGTGTACAGCCCAATCAAGACATCAGTAATCATCCAAACGATGTGAAGACCTCCGCTCTTCAACCACCGTCTTCATCCTTGACATATCATCGAATCATTTATTCAGAATGGGATAAACCCGGACTTTCTGAATAACTCGCGTAGATAATAAATAAGTGCTATAAAAACACAACATACGCCTCATTCCAATCCAGAATATTCCTTTATTCAAATATTCTTATACTTTGGGAAATGTTCCCATTAGTTTTATCAAAGATAAATTCTTTAAATTTATTCTATAATCTTCCTTTGGATATCATTTCGATCTAATTAAAGATGCATTAAAACTCCACTTGGTTTTAATCTTTAACTGGGTTAAAGAACCAATGTCATTTAAAACACGGTTCATGATAAACCCAAAATCACATTCCATTCCATCAGCCTTTAACCGTAAATTAGCAAGTGAACAATTCCCTAAGTATTAACCCCGAAGGCCGGAACCAACATCAGATCAATACCCAGGAAACCATTCAACTTAACTAATCTCCAGTTAGTTTCTGATTTTCTTAACCCCGTTGGGTCTAAGAATAGTATTATTAAAGATACCATTCATGACAACCCAAATCACATTCCATTAATTATGGAATCTTCATGGAAAAACAAATCAATATATAATCGATATCAATTTCCATATCTGACCAATAATATAAATGGAATAACGACAATGTCTCTTAAATTCCATATGTATTAACGGTCTTCCTCCACAGAAGTTCACTTCGATTATTATCAAATCGAATTCCATTCAATTCCAATTTAATATATTAAATTGGAAAACATTACCTTGGAAAATTCCCGTTAAATCTAAATAAAAAGATATATAAATCCCAAATCACATTTCACTGTAAATCGGGTTAAAGAACGAATGTCGTTAAAAACACAATTCACAATAAACCCAATTGACCTTAGCCTCTAACCGTAAATTAGTAAGAGAACAATCCCTTAAGTATTAACCCCGAAGGCCGAAACCAACATCAGATCAATACCCAGGAAAACCTTCAACTTAACTAATCTCCAGTCAGTTTCTAATTTTCTTAACTCCATTTGGTTCAAGAACAGTATTATTAAAGATACAATTCACGACGAACCCAAAATCCAATTTGATATTAAATACAAGGCTCTGAATAGAAAATATATCGGCTTATATTCAATATCAAATTCTGAAACCAACAAATATCGTATTGGAATAACGATATATATATCTTCCAAATTCCTCCACAATATCCGTATAATCACGAAATCTAATATCGAAATATTCCGAGCATAATTTCGATTCAAATCCATTCCAATTCATATATTGGAAATCCTGGTTATTTTTAAAACCATTTCAAATCCAATTTATTTATTTTTAAAAATAATTGAATTATAATTCTAATTCAAAACTAGTTCATTTCAAAAAAAATTATCTCTTTAAATATAGAGTTTTTCATCCCAATTCTTTCCAAATCATTTCTTACGATTTTACACTAGTTATTGATATTTTTAATAATTTTATCAAGGCCCGTACAGTCAATTTCCATAAACGGCCATCGAACTGCACTCACAGTGACCTTTTCCAAATTTAATTTAGACATAATTCCAAATCCAACCATTAGATTTCTAATTTCTTATATTCGTTAGAAAGCCCTTTTCGGTACGAACCCAACGGTTCTAGTTTTAGGAGAATTCAACGGTCGGATCTCCCGTAACGTCCATTCGAAGTCAATGATCGAAATTCGCGAACTGCCGCAGCGCGGCGCGCTCTACTCAGGCCATTATATTATATATAATATATATTTCGTCGATTTCCATTTAAAACGTATTTTATAAATCGTTTTAAATTCATTTTCGAAACGATTTCAACTTCATATTCAATTTCTAATCAAAATTGAATATTCCATATCATTGATATAAAAATGATAGTATTTTCAAAACATTATATTTTGAAATCAACTCTTTTTTCATATTTATTATAAAAATGAATAAAATCGATATAAATATCGTTCACGTCAAAATGGCGTCAATCTAATCAACACGACTTTATATATTTAAATATATTCGTGTCTATCCCAAATCGGACATCAAAATCGGATTTTGATCTTTTACTGAATATTATTCTAAAATATTCATCATTTTAAAATAATCGTTATTTTAAAATATTCATTCTTTCTGAACTGGAATCAGACACAGTCAATTACCATATAATGTCATTATATGGATTTCATACAATGCATGTGTACAACAGCCATGATAAAACAATCATCCCTCATCCAAAGTGCATTCTACGCTGCATAAGTATCAAATATAAATATTTAACGCTTACACAGCCTGTCAATCGATCGATCGACATACAACTAAATATTGGGATTAGTGTATGTCCAATTTCATCCCAATACCGGTGTGGGGTTTCAATCAACAAATAGTGAATTTTATTTGTGCAGTTGGCGATGTGTAAAATTTATCGTCCCAATCAATATCAGTCAAATGTGTGTACATAAACAAATCGTCCGATTTGTTTATAAATATCTATTTATTTTATTTATATACACGTTATAAATTATATTTTTAACTATAAAATATTTTATTCCATTCCATATCACACAATCAACTTTCACAACACAATCAAACAAACAAACAAGTCGTCCATGGTCTGTGGACGACGAGTGTCAGGTGCTGCTAAGCACCGTCTGCATTCTAGTATGTATATTTTAACTAGAAAATAAAATTCAAAGTGAGAAGTTCTCACCATTTGGTTCCACTCCGCCGTTCTTTGATTGTCGATCTATGTAGTATACCTACGTTAAAAATGATATTTTTAACCAGTCAATAATTATTTCTTTATATGATTATTTTATAAATAACATATATAGGCTAAAAGTTATATTTTTATCTTTATAAAAATAATTTCATATTTGTATAACAACACTACATAGATAAAAATCGCATTTTTACATTGCTACTATGTAGATAAAAATCGAATCTTTCTATCGCTAATGAATATATAAAAATCATATTTTTACATTGTCATTCAAACGATAAAAATCATATTTTTACTTTGCTGCATATATGATAAAAATCTCATTTCTATATCATCACTTCATATATAAAAATTGTGTTTTTATCCTATCACTACATATATTAAGATCAAAATTTTATTATCTATGTATTATAAAAATCATATTTTTATTATTTCTATAACATAAAAATCATATTTTTCTATGAATCAAGATCATATTGTTTCTAATTTACAAATCGCTTCTTCTTCTAATTAAAAATCACTTCTTCTTTTAATTAAAAATCACTTCTTTTTCTAATGAAAAATCGCTTCTTTTTCTAATGAAAAATCGCTTCTTTTCCTAATGATTTTTAATATATAAAAACTGATTTCATATAAATAAAAATAAATATAAATTTAAAAACTTACAAGAGGTGGGGGAAGAAAGAAGAGGCGCGGCGGATTCAGGTGAGTGGCGCGGTCCGACATTGGTGGCAGGGGGTGTAGCGCGGCAGTCTTCACTTCGATTTGGGGGTTCGAGGGGGAATTTGTAGGGCTGGAGAAGTGGGCATGGGTTAGGGGGGTTGCGGCGATCGCTGGCAGAGGTGAGGGAAGAACTCCGGCACGGCGGCGCAGCCTGGGGAGGACGCGGCGATGGACGGAGGGTTGGCTAAAGGAGTCGACGGGTTTTTTTTGAAGTTTGGGGGCTCGGTTTTAATTGTGGAGGAAAATTTGGGTTTAAGCCCCATTATTATAGATATATTTTATTTTATTATTTTTCCCAAAAGTAACTTTCTCATTCGAACTCTGAAACGAGCCCAATGACTGTCGCCCCTAGCTAATTACCCCCATCCCGAACACAATAGGATATGTCCGGTAAGCCAATTCAACTGTTTCGATCAATTTTCGCTAAAATCAAAATATAAATTAATATATTGAATTTGAAAGCATTTTTCTATTTACTGGGCCCACATACTAACTCTAAAAATTCCCAAAAAAATATTTTTTAGCTTCGTATTGACGATAAGGTTCTAACAAAACTAATTTCATAAAATTTGGATACCGTTTGAAAAATGGCCATGTTCTGGTCAATCTAAATTGACTGAAGGGTGTGTTTTTTACATGTCCCTGTTTACCTTTAAAATGTAAAAAAACCTGACCGTAAAAAGAATATGAATTACTTCCCTGTTTTTGAACATCATCTAATAAAATTCCGATATTAACCTTTTAAACCCTAAAATCCGTCGTTCTAGGCTTTATCATTTCAACTATTGCGGCGCACGAATAGGGAAGATGATCTAAGAAGAAGAAAAAATCCAGCCGATTTTCATGTTTTGTATCTCGATCGAGTGTAACAGCATAAAATCATTGCTGATTTGATCAGAAACTTTCATCGATATGGCGAAAACGAAGGTAAAAATTTGATTTAGTTATTTTTCTGTAAACAACAGATAATCTTGTCTTATATTATATTGAAATATGGATTAACGTCGAATTGTTGCATGATTATACGATTAAATACAAATATTCATGCAAATTTGGTTGAAAAAATGTTTTCGATTGTAAAAAAAATCACTACAATCTCCTTTTCCAAATTTAAAACTATCAGCAGACTCGTGCAACTATCAGCAGATTCATGCATAAATGTATGCATTTAATCACAATTGTTGCATGTAATTGTGCAACTATTATCTGAGTATTGAATAATTATATGCATTTACCCAAAACTGTGGAATGCAATTGTGATTTTATTACATAATTCTTGCATAATTCTATGCATGTAATTAGAAATATTGCATGCAATTCTGAAACTATCAACACATTATATTCAATTCTAATAATATTTGCATGTTTAGATGCAAATAGTAAAAAAAAATTGCGTACTTTTATGCACATATGTTGAATAGTTGAATATGCATTTACACACATAATAAGTGCATACTTGTACGCATGAATTCATAATATTTGCAAACTTGTATGCAAAAAATATAATGACTTGCATACTTTTTGCTGATTTCGTAAATGTTATGAAATTAATGCAGATATTGAGAATGTTTGCATATTTCTATACATGTTTTCATAGTAAATAGAGTAATTCTAACAAATTGATATTTTTTTTTTTACAATTTCTACAGCGACAATTGTGAAATGTTTGTAGTAAATATTTGAATATTTTAATTTAGATTTCTTGAAGAAATGTATATAATTATCTTCTATATTTGCTTGTTGATTTCCAAATATTAACAAAATTATTGTAAGAGTTCATGAATGATTATAACATATTGTTAAGAATATTTGGAAACATGTTTGAATGTGGTCAGAATGCTCAAACACTAGTCGATAACAATTCATAATAGATGAGCACTAGTGTCCATTTATTTCAAATACCTGCACTCTAGTGTGCATTTTTTATGTTTTTTTGCATAATTCTGTGATGTTATTACAAATTTTTGTACAGTTCTGAGCTTATGTCCGTAATATCTGCATACTTGTGTAAATCAATTCTATATAGTAGCACACCTATTTGCTATTATTAAAAATACATGCTTTGTTTGCTATTATTAGTAAAAGTTGCACACTTGTGTTTAGTACAGTTTGAAACATTTTGTTAATAACTTTCTAATCCTTTTTAAAGGTACCTATGGTGGAAGATGATCCTATATGAGATGTTAAAAAAGAGAGAGCGTTAGTAATTACTGAACAGCCATCTAAATCTCAACAATTGGTGAAAGAAGGATAAATCGAAGATGTACGGAAGAATCCCAAAAAGAATAGTGTGTATAGGAATAATCTTAAGGCATTCATCGAACTGATAGAGAAATTAAAGAAAGATGATCTTTATACATATAAGCATTCTGTATTTCTTGAATGTATAATGTTGTGAACTTTTATCTGCTATTAAAAATTTAGTTCAATTTTTTAATATTAATTCTGTATTTTTTATAGTTAGTTTTTTCAGAAATACCATGTATGCAATCATTCTATATAGTTGGATAGAAATATGCAAATATTATGTATAGTTGCATAGATGTATGAAATTATACTGAATATATGTATCAACTTTACAAGTATATTGCATAGATGAATAAATGTAAGAAAAAAATTCATAGAAGCTACATACAGGTAGGAAATTATTCTTGTAAATGGATAACGTACACAAGTATTATTCATTTTTGCGTAGAAGTATGCAACTATTCTCTTTATTTGCATGCAAGTATTCAAAATTTATCATATTTGCTTACTCTGTTTTAACTTGTCTACATTTTCCCTTTTTAAGCCTGAATTTTTTAATTTAATCAGCTGATTCTTCAGTTTTAATTTCATTATTTATTCCTATAATTTATGAAGTTTATTTCTTACATGTCAGTATTTAATAAAAAATAAAACACCTTCTGGAGTAATGCTGCAAATATATGCAGTTACATCAGGAATTGTATTGAAAACATGCATATAAGTATACAAAATATTACGAATAACTGTACACACGACAGCATCAAATCGTAATTTCAAGTAAAATTAGAAGAACTTAGTTCAGTTCACAAAATAAAAAGGTAATTCAGTTTACACACTACATAATCATGCACACGTATTTCAAAAAACAAAATAGCAGTCAACATTTTCTAACAAATACAAACACCCCTTTCTTCCATTTTAACTTCTTCATCTCTAATGATTTCTTTGTCCTCACTTCCATGCTTCATTGTGTTAATAACAAACATGCACCAATATTTGTAGGACCACTGTTTAAAAAAAACATTAATCAGCTTTATGTGCATGTATTCAAATAAAATTACAAAAACATAGACATATAATTATAAGTAAATGCATACATATTCATAAATAACAGTAATTTCTGCATATTTATATGAAATTTTTTAGGATATTTCCATATATTTTATTAAAAAAAATATCTAGAACACTTGTAATATGCATATATTAAGAATATATTCATATATGTATGCAACTAATCATCAGGCACGCAAACAAGCAGAAAATCAAATGAGCTGAAATTTATATGCATATATACAGAAAATATGCATACTTCTACGCAACTTTTCTGAATACATCCAAACACATATTATATCAATAGTTGCATTTTTATATGCTCATATCCACAATATATGCTTATTTTTATACATATATGCAGAACAGATGAAAAAATATGTTGGCAAATTAAATTGCACAGCTGAACAGTCTGCAACAAAAATAAAACTTTATAAAATAATTAAAATATCCATCAATAAAACAGGCCAATTAAAATAAAACATAATAATGAATCGGCTGTAAAATCAGCAACAAAAAATATCCATTGATAAAACAAGACATTTAAAATAATTCAGAATAATGAATCAACAATAAACAATTGCAAAATGAAATCCGCATACCAAAAACAATATTAGAACAATTTGTCGATCACCTTCAAGAAGAAAAAAATTAGAACGATTTCAAATTGAAATCCGCATACCACAAAACGATTTCAAAATGAATAATGCAAAAAGTATAAATCACCTAGAAGAAGAAACATCCATTTTTTAAATGAAGGATCGATCAAATTAATTCTCTGAAGAAATCAGAGAGAACCCCTTATTTTAATCGTTGAAAAAATTATGGCGCAGCCATTAACAAAGAAATACATGACGATGAAAAAAATAGATCGCTGGAATGTATAATAGGTCACATTAATTATGTCGTAATTTGTGTAAATGAGCAATTGAGGAAAAGAAAATGTGAATATTTAAAAATAGGGATGAAATTTACATGTAATTAAAGGGGAGGATGTGAGCCTAATTAAGTTTACTTTTAAGGATGTGATCCTAATTTTCACTTGAGGGAAACGGTGACGACCCGCCCCGCACTAGCCGACATTTCCTCCAAAAGTGCGTTGTACACATGACCAACTAGCACGGAACGGTCGCCAAAGAAAGGAAAGAAGAGAATGAACTAATCAAGGAACCTGTAGAATGTCTCACAGCGCATGGAACAAAATATAGTAATAACATAATCTTGACATAAAACAGGCGAGACAGTGCGTAAGCTGAAAACTAAACCAACATAGCAGCGGAAATCCAAATACAGCTTATTACAACTTTCCAAATTTACCGTCTTAAAACAAAAGAAAGCTAAAGTAGAAGATGCACGACTAATGCCCAAGCAGTGATCTTCAACAACACAGGGAGAATACTATATATATATCATACGTGGAAGCCTCCTGCTCGTCTCCAGATCAGCTACCCGTGCATACCCAGCTAACATGTCTCTAGTCTGCTCGTGTGAGCACCCAGAGTAATAAGAAGAGACATAAAACTCCGGGTCAGACAAAAAGTCTGGCATGAGCGATAAGCAACAAACAAAACAATAACAGGTATAATCCAATCATACCCGAACCTGGACCTGCAACCAAAGAGTAAGCATTACATACCGTACAATACTCTATGGTGCCACTAACATACAGTGTAAGAAATACGGGGGTGGGGAAGTGCATGTCATAGTGATGTCAAACAATCAAGCATAGCAATCATCCTCACATCCCTCACTCAGTGCGTAAAGCATACGATATCCTTTACTTTGGTCACCTAATCCTTTGGGCCATGACGGAATCCAATCCCGTACAACTATCACTATAAGCCCCTAATCTATCTGTCAATAGTGAACCAAGGTTACGGATACCGATAACCCCTTTGCACACGTCCCGCAGCAAAGCCCAATCATGAAGTGAACTCATTGGTTCCCATTTGTATCCTGAGCTCTAACTTCCATTTGGACTACCTTTGCATCTCGGGCTATTGGTCATCACTGGATCGGTTTGGTTCTCTGTCCTTTTTCTCTGTCGGTTCGGATCGGTATCCTCCAAGTGCTTCGGTTCGGGTCAGGGGTCTCCAAGTCCCTTAGTAGTACGTCGGTTCGGTTCGGGTCCTCTATGTCACATCGGGTCGGTTCGGGTCCTCCATGTCACATCGGGTCGGTTCGGGTCCTCCATGTCGCATCGGGTCGGTTCGGCAACTGTCTTCCTTCCGTCCTTTGCTTGATCTTCTGGTCCGATCCGATCCCCATTCCTATTCCCATCCGCTCCGATCCGATCCCCCCTTCTCTAGCTCGATCCGATCCCAGTTCAACCATTTTGGCCTTCCTTTTTGCCACACTTTCCCCTTGTGCCAAGCCTCAGTTCAGTGATCCCTTGCCCAGTCCTCTCTTCGGTCCGAGCCCATTCCTCCGATCCGATCCGAAACCTGCACTGTTTTTTTGCAACTTTTCCAGCGACTGTTTACGCCATACGATGGCGTTTTCGACCATTCTAACTTTTATAATTAATTATAAAGCATACCATACAGTCATAGCAACATATATAAGCATCCACAAACAGCAAAACAACAATATTGTATGTTAAAACGGATCAAACATAGCCAAAAACACCATATTTTCCCTTAATCTCTCTTAATCACATTTAAGAAAATCTAAAGATAGGATTAACAAAACTTAACCAAATCAGCCAAATTTTCTAACAGAGGCCTAAAATAATATTTAGCAATTTATAAATAATTTTCCAGATTTTTAACATGCATAAATTCGCTAATTATCACTAATCACCCCTTAATTCCCTAAATTCTGGGATTAGCAAAATTGGTCGAAATTAACCCAAATTCATATCAGAGGCATAAAACGATGTTTTAGAATTTTAGAAATTTTTCTAGATTTTTCTAAGTTATAATTTCGCTAATCTTCGCTAATTACCATAATTAGCTGTAATTAGTGAAAAACAATGCAAATCACTCACATTTGCCACAAAGTAAACTATAGATCTGAAATAATCTCTGATTTGGATCCAATCTCTATATGTTCCAGCAGCTCTATCCCAATCCTTATGCTAATCTGCCTTGATTTGATGTAGATTAGGCTAATATGTGATTAGAGATGACAAAAAGGTGTTTTGGAGTGTTTTAGAAGATGGAGGCCATTGCTAGAGCTTAAGGAAGGTTTGTGGCGGCTGAGAAAACTGAAATGAAATGATTTTCCTAACCCTTCCAGCCCTCTCATAACCCTAATCCCGAAATTCCCCTTTGGGCCTAGCTGTTAATCACCCGGTTAAGCCCAATTAAGCTGTTTTTCACTATCGGAAACTTGTTTCATCCATATCTCCCAAACTGTGAGTCCGTTTGGCTAACATGACCACTCTACGGAAAGGTAAACCATCAAACAAATCTAATGGAAGTGGTTTCAGGTCAAAATTCCTTTCCAATCAAAAGTTATGGCCAAAACATATCGGCTAGGGGCAAAATGGTCATTTAAAAATCGGCAAAAACCATGAACATGGGAAATGACCCCAATAGTTGTCTCCTAAAGTTACACGACCATACGACTTCATACAAAAAAGAAATAAATATTCTACGATCCTAGATACGTAGAATGTGGGTTGTTACATTCTCCCCTCCTTAAGAAATTTCGTCCCCGAAATTCCTTAACCAAAATATACAAAGGATCACGCATGCCTACTAACTATATACAACAATCAAACATGCAAAACAAACAGAACCATTCTTCCCTAACATGCGGTTTACTAACAAGGGAAGAATCATCGCCGCTAAAATCTTACCAGGCAAAGAGCTTTGGATACGACTTTCTTATGTCATTCTCTGCTTCCCAAGTATAGTCGTTCTCTCGCCATCGATTCCCATCTCTACCCTAGAGGTAACTTCTAATAGGTCGGGATCGTCCCTCTAACTGGAACCGATCCACTTAATCAAGATCGATCTAATCGTCATGCTTACTAGCGTTTCTGAATCCAATTCACACTTAGGTCTGAAGTCATATCCCGTGATATACTCTAGTTGCTTCCATTCCAGAAAAATAGCCTCTAAACTGGCACGTCTCTTACACAATGCATCAGCTATCGCACCCAGTCTGATACTATGGCATTCGTCTATATTGTCATTTTCTTAGGTAATCCAAACCTATATGCCAAATTTTCAACTACACTCCAAATGTCCTTTCAAGTCCAACTTGAGTCCTTCTTACATTCGTATTGCACATCCAACGTACATTCACTTCCTAGAGGCAGACTAGACCCATCCAATGACCCTAGGCACTACACCAACATCTGCACTATACGTCTAACGTACATTCACCTTCTAAAGGTAAACTAGATTCATCCAATGAACCCAGGCACCCTACCCATATTCATACTGCACGTCCAACGTACATTCACCTTCCAAAGGTGAACTAGACTCATCCAATGAATCTAGGTACTCTACCTATATCCGTATTGTACGTCCAACGTACATTCACCTTGCAAAGGTGAACTAGACTCATCCAATGAATCTAGGTACTCTACCTATGAGTCCAAGTCCAACTGAAACTCCTATATCCGTTGAATCTCCAAGACAACGGACGCTCCACAATGCCCAACATACTTCAAGTCTAACGTAAAGTATCTTACACTCGCCATATCACCATGATCAACGAACTTACCCTATTTCCATTTAACAGGATCCTACATGTGATACTCAAGAGAAGAAAGGTAAGAACAAACACAACAACCATAGCATCCATCAAACAAATCCTATCTATCACCTGCTAAAGCCATGAATACGTCAATACCTATATGTCTGGTCCAACCAACATCAATAACCAATGGAAACTCTGCCTCCAAACGGACTACCATACGTCCAACGTACATTTATCCTCCAAGGATAACTAGATCACGTCCAACGGATCCAAGGTAAGTGGGCGTCCCCAGATACCCCTGCTTTTAGTCCGCCTGAAATACTTGAGCCCCACCCAAGTCTATCCATTATCTTGCTGCCCTCTCGAGTCCTACTCGAGTCAATCCAATTCCTTGCAACCTTCTTGAGTCCAACTCGAGTCAATCTATTACCCATAAACTCAGACCCAGTCTTGAGTATCCATTACCTACCAACCTAGTCCAACATAAGTCGTCCCCCTATTCGTTGCAGCTCCTAGATCAACGAATACCAATTTTCTTTTACGAGTTCAAGTCCAACTTGAATTGTCCTAACCTTCGTTGCATCTTCCATGATCAACGAACTCATCCTATTCCTTCAAAGTTCTACTATCCAAAGAGAACATCAGCATAGGGTCCTAAACAATCCATTACTTTGCATCTTTCTCGAGTCCCAGTCAAGTCATTTCATAACCTTATCGAGTCCAGCACGGGGCAGTCCATACCATCGAATAGTCTTATCCTGTCACAGCTGCCCATCACTCCTCGAGTAAACCACGGTATCATCCAATGAAAATCACAACGACTACTTATCCCTCACGCAAACCATCCTAGTCAAACTCGACATTCCCCAAGCACAAGCCCCAAAGGCCTAAACCAATATCAGACAAGCACCTAAGGAACATCTCCTCCGAATTCGGACAATCCACGTGAAGTGATACTAGCGAAACAACTAAGCACTGGAGCACTCATTTGCCTCTCAGAGACAATGATAACCTCTCAGCTTCCCTAACTCCAGTTGTTACCACCATCACTAGGTAACTACCTAATACCACCCCATTCCTTTAGAGTGGATCGACTCCCCAAAATAATGCTAAACCCAGTAAATCCCAAAACAAAATAATCACAAACATACATTCATGACTCGATAAGACCATGTTACGGTAAATCATACTGAGGCTAGTCGAACCACCAATCGGGTTCGTCGCTACTAAAGGTCTATCGACTAACTCAGGTTTTGTCAAACAAAACCTGATCAAAACATCTTAAATAGAAAGCATACCTCGAATAACGACACCTTTTTCCTTCTGCGCCGCAGTTGTGGCATTCGACGAAGAAGGAACGGCGTTGATAGCATATTCTCTCACGATCTGCTTCTCCTAGGAGGTTGTGGACATTCATTCTTGTGATGTCCCGCTTGGCCACAATTAAAGCACTTCCTTTCCCCAGGCTTTTCCCGACAATCTCTGGCATAGTGGCCCTTCTTACCACAACTAAAGCACTTGCCATCTTTCTTATTTTTCTTATTCTGACCATCCATGGTTTGGTCTTGTTTCCTCTTGTCCTGGGAATTATTCTTGCCTCCACCGCCTGCTTGCGGCTTTGGCTCCCCTGCAGATGCAATAGCAACCTCAGTCTTTGGCTTAGGGTAAAGACTCTCTGACCTCAATGCTTTCCCCACAATCGATTCAAACGTCTCATCGATGTGGTTAATAAGCTTTTTCCCCAAGTACTGATCCAAGCCTGTTATAAACTTCTCGTTCTTCTTATCGGGAGTATCGATAAGGGATAATCCATACTTCGACAATGTGTCGAACTCAGCAATATACTCCGAGACTGCCCTACCACTCTGCTTAAGCTCCAAGAACTTCCTAAACAATTCCGACTTCTGAGCAGCTGGGATAAACTTGTCACTAAAGCGAGCCTTAAACTGATCACAAGTAACCTGATCCTCTGGAGTGGCTGTCTTAATAGCATTCCCCCAATTCATCGCTCGCCCTTGCAGCTGACGAGACGCTAGCCTTCTCTTCATCGCATCCTCGATACCCAAGTCGTCGAAGATACGATCACAGCTATCCAACCAATCATGAACATCCGTGGCCGACTCCGTTCCGTAGAACGGCTTCCCACCAAGGTTAGTGTAATCCTTGCACAACTTGGTGAAATCGGCCCTAGGCGCCTGCACTACTGGACCACCACCATTACCGGCATTGGGAGCTACCCTCTGAACATCCCTAAGCATCTCCCTCATGAGGTTAGTAAACATCGTCCTCATATCAGCGGCATTACCATTATTAGCTCCCCTACCGGCACCTCTTGCGTATCGGCTCATCGTTCAATCTGTAAAGAGAAAACGATTAACCATCTCCATAGTGGTGCTAGTGCAGTACGACTTCATCCTTATACTACTAATAGTATATATATATAGATTTTGAAAACCAAAATAATCACAAATGCGCGCTCTCATATACATATACTATCTCTCCCTAGTGTCTTTCCCTAGGTTAACTACGCAATCTAGAGCCCTGATACCAAAAGTGACGACCCGCCCCGCACTAGCCGGCATTTCCTCCAAAAGTGCGTTGTACACATGCCCAACTAGCACGGAACGGTCGCCAAAGAAAGGAAAGAAGAGAATGAACTAATCAAGGAACCTGTAGAATGTCTCACAGCGCATGGAACAAAATATAGTAATAACATAATCTTGACATAAAACAGGCGAGACAGTGCGTAAGCTGAAAACTAAACCAACATAGCAGCGGAAATCCAAATACAGCTTATTACAACTTTCCAAATTTACTGTCTCTAAAACAAAAGAAAGCTAAAGTGGAAGATGCACGACTAATGCCCAAGCAGTGATCTTCAAAAACACAGGGAGAATACTATATATATATCATACGTGGAAGCCTCCTGCTCGTCTCCAGATCAGCTACCCGTGCATACCCAGCTAACCTGTCTCTAGTCTACTCGTGTGAGCACCCAGAGTAATAAGAAGAGACATAAAACTCCGGGTCAAACAAAAAGTCTGGTATGAGCGATAAGCAACAAACAAAACAATAACAAGTATAATCCAATCATACATGAACCTGCAACCAAAGAGTTAGCACTACATACCGTACAATACTCTATGGTGCCACTAACATACAGTGTAAGAAATACAGGGGTGGGGAAGTGCATATCATAGTGATGTCAAACAATCAAGCATAGCAATCATCCTCACATCCCTCACTCAGTGCGTAAAGCATACGATATCCTTTACTTTGGTCACCTAATCCTTTGGGCCATGACGGAATCCAATCCCGTACAACTATCACTATAAGCCCCTAATCTATCTGTCAATAGTGAACCAAGGTTACGGATACCGATAACCCCTTTGCACACGTCCCGCAACAAAGCCCAATCATGAAGTGAACTCATTGGTTCCCATTTGTATCCTGAGCTCTAACTTCCATTTGGACTACCTTTGCATCTCGGGTTATTGGTCATCACTGGATCGGTTTGGTTCTCTGTCCTTTTTCTCTGTCGGTTCGGATCGGTATCCTCCAAGTGCTTCGGTTCAAGTCGGGGGTCTCCAAGTCCCTTAGTAGTACGTCGGTTCGGTTCGGGTCCTCCATGTCACATCGGGTCGGTTCGGGTCCTCCATGTCACATCGGGTCGGTTCGGGTCCTTCATGTCGCATCGGGTCGGTTCGGAAACTGTCTTTCTTCCGTCCCTTGCTTGATCTTCTGGTCCAATCCGATCCCCATTCCTATTCCCATGCGCTTCGATCCGATCCCCCCTTCTCTAGCTCGATCCGATCCCAGTTCAACCATTTTGGCCTTCCTTTTTGCCACACTTTCCCCATGTGCCAAGCCTCGGTTCGGTGATCCCTTGCCCAGTCCTCTCTTCGGTCCGAGCCCATTCCTCCGATCCGATCCGAAACCTGCACTGTTTTTCTGCAACTTTTCCAGCGACTGTTTACGCTATACGACGGCGTTTTCGACCATTCTAACTTTTCTAATCAATCATAAAGCATACCATACAGTCATAGCAACATATATAAACATCCACAAACAGCAAAACAACAATATTGTATGTTAAAACGGATCAAACATAGCCAAAAACCCCATATTTTCCCTTAATCTCTCTTAATCACGTTTAAGCAAATCTAATGATAGGATTAACAAAACTTAACCAAATCAGCCAAATTTTCTAACAGAGGCCTAAAATAATATTTAGCAATTTATAAATATTTTTCCAGATTTTTAACATGCATAAATTCGCTAATTATCACTAACCACCCCTTAATCCCCTAAATTCCGGGATTAGCAAAATTGGTCGAAATTAACCCAAATTCATATCAGAGGCATAAAATGATGTTTTAGAATTTTAGAAATTTTTCTAGATTTTTCTGAGTTATAATTTCGCTAATCTTCGCTAATTGCCATAATTAGCCGTAATTAGTTAAAAACAATGCAAATCACTCACCTTTGCCACAAAGTAAACTATAGATCTGAAATAATCTCTGATTTGGATCCAATCTCTATGTGTTCCAGCAGCTCTATCCCAATCCTTGTGCAAATCCGCCTTGATTTGATGTAGATTAGGCTAATATATGATTAGAGATGACAAAAAGGTGTTTTGGAGTGTTTTAGAAGATGGAGGCCATTGCTAGAGCTTAAGGAAGGTTTGTGGCGGCTGAGAAAACTGAAATGAAATGATTTTCCTAACCTTCCAGCCCTCTCATAACCCTAATCCCGAAATTCCCCTTTGGGCCTAGCTGTTAATCACCCGGTTAAGCCCAATTAAGTTGTTTTTCACTATTTGAAACTTGTTTCAACCATTTCTCCCAAACTATGAGTCCGTTTGGCTAATGTGACCATTCTACGGAAAGGTAAACCATCAAACGAATCTAATGGAAGTGGTTTCAGGTCAAAATTCCTTTCCAATCAAAAATTATGGCCAAAACATATCGGCTAGGGGCAAAATGGTCATTTAAAAATCGGCAAAAATCATGAACATGGGAAATGACCCCAATAGTTGTCTCCCAAAGTTACACGACCATACGAATTCATACAAAAAAGAAATAAATATTTTACGATCCTAGATACGTAGAATGCGGGTTGTTACATAAACTATCAAAACACATTTTCTTTCGCCACGGTCACATATTGATTCAAAAAATCATGAATTTTGGAATCTAGCAATAACTCGACATCGCGGATCCAACAAAAGTGGTTTCGTCGAAAACGGAGGTCGTTTGCAAAATGGCTATTTTTAAGGGCTATATTTTCCATAGCGACTATTCTGAATTTTCAACTGGGCATAACTTTTTATTCCCGCTATAAAATTTCAATTTTTCGAATGTGTTGTAAAGATATTTTCAATTAGATTCTAATATTTTTGGTTTCGCTAAAATCCGGTTTATTTTGAATCCTGTACATTCATTTGAAATTTGAAATCGAATTTTCAAACTACCGCGCCATTTTCAATTCCTTTTATAATTAGAATAAATATTTATATTCTAACGACGATCTATATAAATATATACGTTCTAAATCTATTCAATATAAATTTCTCGTCGCTATTATTTAAAATAAATCATTTTAAATATCCAAAATTCATTAAAATCGCCAAAATAGAAATTTTAAATTGGCTCAGATTTTCCGGGTTGTTACAGTGAATCTCTTTGGATTGGTTGCAGATGGAGAATTATGAATTTGAATTGTCGTTGCAGCTGAAAACATCTTATTTTCTAAATTCGTTATTGTTAACGATAATTTTCCTTTTAATCTTCATTTCGATAGTGCTCCAATATTATAATTAATAATAATTTTATTCAAAAATTACATGGAAGATGAAGAAAGCGAAGAAACAAAAAATCGGAATGGAGAGCTATAGGGTCCTTCATATATGAAGCTCAAACCGATGCTAACCATCTATTTTTCCCTGATGTAGTCTATTCTCTCTACGTTATATGGCCAATACGAAGTACCCAAGTCAATAATAATTTTGAATTGAACCAATAGAATAAAGCCAACAAGGCATGCATTGTCATTTCTTACCAATTAAATGTGCCAATTAGACACCACATTAATTTTCTATTGTTATGCACATTAATTCCTTTTTCATCTTTATTTATTATGTGCATACATTCTCCATATTTTTCTAAGTATATACACATATAATCACATTCAATTAATTTATTTTAATTTCAAATGTTATACATACATCTCTTTTTATTTTTGGAATGCATGCATGCCTTATCTTTTTCTTTAATTGCAATTTATTCAATCACTCCACCGTCATTGTTTTAAATATATAGTTCTTCCATTGTTGTATCCAATTAATTGCTTATTTCCCTTTTCTATATATTTGCATGCACATTTTGTGTATATATATATATATAACCTTATAAATTATTCCTTATTTAATTGTCTCTTTCCGTTAATACTTATTGTTTACCTTCTATTGCCTATCATTCTTTCTTTTTTTCATTGGTCCATCCCATTTAGAATTCAAACAACGTCTTAATGCGCATATTTATTTACTAGCTTTATTCCATGTTTTCAACAAAATTAAGTCTACGCATTTATTAATTCCAGTCTCTTATTTATTTGGTGTACATACAATTTCAAACTTGAAGTTGTGTTGTATATATATATACACACACACACACACACATAACCACCTGAGATTCAAAATTCAAAAACGTTAAATTAACTATTATTTAATTTCCTTTAATTTCATGTATTTTTTAATTTCGAATTCCTTATCTATGTATATATATACATTATATATATACGTATACATGTGCATTCTTATCCTTTCAAAATTCGAATTTGCATGCACATATGTATTTGTATTCACTTGCGGAACATATATGTTCAGTTGGCCCTTTTTTAAAACAAAGATAAAATTATGTCACTGCTAGGGTTCAAACCCCTGACCTTTAAGTTACTTGTCCAACAACTTAACCAATTGAGCTATGATGGCTTTTGTTAGCAAGTTGAAAACACTAGTACCTCATACTTGTACTTTGCTTCGTTTACTTCCTCATATTTAACTGTTCACATAATTGAATATTTTTACGTCTGTTCTCTTATTTAAATATTGTCATATATTTTCCTTATTATTGCCGGCATGTAACTTGAATGCATTGCATACATTTCTTTGCATTAATTTTTCTTTAATGTATGTATTGCATGTATTTTATCTTATTAACTTTTTCTTTATTTCAATGCATGTATTTATTACATGCAATCATACATTACCATTATTTTATTCTTCTTTTATATATATTTATGTCTATGCATATATATACACATATGCACTAAAAAACATTTAATTGTCATAAAATGCGGGGTGTTATAATTAGTAATCTAAAAACAGAGAAAAAGCAATCAACACACAAGATTTATAGTGGTTCGGCGTTAACGAGCCCTGTGACACCCACGTCCGTTAATATCACTCTTTAACAGAATGCATTAAGTTTCGTGAAGCATTATAGGTAAACAGAAATAGAAACATCACAAGACAAATAGAAAATAACAATGGAATTTAAAAACTTTATTTTCCAAACAGAAAACATCGTGGTCCAAAATCCAGTTACAACATAAGTTTGAAATACAGAAAACTCATTACATCAAATTAAAATATCTGCCTTGTACTAAAATCATCATATTACGGTATTATAAAAGCATAGTCCCCAAAAATAGCCATGGCAAGATAAACAGGTAATCAACGCAATACATGTAAGCAGCTTTAAGCAAAAACAGAAGAGGGAATCCTAATCAAGCCTGAGTATTCCCATGCTGAGAACCTTGGGGGGAAGGAAGAGAGAGAAAGGAAACAAAATGGGTCATACATAAAGTCTGGCGAGTCCAGTTACTTTTAGCATATAAATAAGTAAAAGAATCATGGTAGGCATATAAACTGGATGAGAGAGATAACTGTATCATAAGACATGTATAACAGAGGTGAGTAGGATAAGCATAATAAATAGAACAGAATGGATTACGCTTCCCAAATACTCTTCTCTGCACCAATACTAGTATAACAGAAACAGGATGATCCCAAGAGAAACAGATGGTAGACTTAGGTGTACTTCTAGTGATAGGTTTTACCCCCAACAATAATTATAGGCAGCCTAACAGTAATAACGGGTGTTACCCCAAACGATAATAACGGGCTCCTAAATAGGCAGAACAAGATGTACCCTAATTACTACCCCAATCGATCGGCTCCCTATCCCGTAGATACCTTGTGTTGGCCCTACATTACGATGTATCACCTCCTAAAGTGGCAACCCTTTTTTTCGATAGGCACAACTATATCTACCGGTGCTATAGCATATTATCTTCCTGAGCAAGCGAATCCATGCACGCACATGACTCCGTGGAACGCGCCATCAGACACCTCTGCCCATATTAACCACTTATAATCAGCTCAGTAAGTGTGCCCTAACCCTTACCAAGTTCAGGGTCCTACTTTGGATAATAGTTGACTGATACGGGTCCCAAACAACAGAGGATACAAGCCACCCCTAGGCTTGCATCCCTGTGACGACCGCCCACAACCCCTACACTTAATAAGAAGAATAATGCGCTGAAAGGTGTGCACAAAAGATACGGACGATCACTAGAGTAGGCAAATACAAGCGGAACCTGTCGTAGAACTCACAGCGCAAGAATAAAGTATAATAGAACATATACAACAGGTAATAGATATGAAGCAACATAAAGCAAACTTTTCAAATTTTCACAACATCCTGAAAGGTTATCCAAAAAATACCAAAGTTTGTACATAAGGCCTCACTACAACCCTCACAGAGCACTCAAACAGCGGAAACAGAAATACCAGATAGTATTAAAACTAGTACGTAAGCCTCTAGCTTGCCTTCGCATTGCAGCATCGTCCTCACTAATCTCTTGCTACTTAGTCTCCCATCCACAACCGGATGAATAGCCCAAGGTAATAAGAGAAAACATAAAACTTTGAGTCAGACAATAGTCTTAGTGAGCGATAAAACAACTAACAAACCTCATCAATAAAGTGTATGAGAATGGGTAGATTAACAAATCAATTTACCAAACCCCATAGAAGAACTTAACTCCCGTCTTCCTCACATCGGACAGTGATTGCCTTTACATTAAACAAGTCAACCATTCATCCACGGAAACCAGAACATCCATTCAATCATGGTAAGCACTCATAACATCTAGATTATACATATATATCTCATGTGAACCATCCTAATCGAATTCAACATCCCTCAAGTACAAGCCCCAAAGGCCTAAACCAATATAAGAAAGCACCCAAGGAACATCTCCTTTGACGTTGGACAATCTACATGAGATGGTACAAACAGAGTAATCAAACATCCATGACTGACTCTGGCTATCACCGCCAATCCTGCATTGAAACCATCGTTAATCGTATGATGGCTAAACTTGCCACATGTCAATGGCTAATGGTAACCCCGGTTCTAGCATAAACTCCATATGCCTTTCAACGATACGTACGTATGTCCAACCTTGACAACTAGGCCTTACAACGGTACCTAGGATGCTCAACCTACAACCGGTCTTTTAGGTGCCTCTATCATACTCGTGCTTTGAGCTTGCTAGAACTTACGACAACGATAATATCTCGGCCTTCGCATCTCTAGTCATCTAACCTGACGACTTTTCATAGATCAAGCAACTATTATCCACTAACTCATGACCTTTGAGTTGCTACATCATTCGTTGTTCTACGCCGATCAACGAACACATTCAACACTTTGAATCTTCCTACTTGAATTTACTTCGAAGTCACACCAGCACCGAGCCAAATTGCTTCACTGCGCTGCGGCTAGGATTCGGGGGGTTGCCTTAAAAACTATTTTTTCATGCCTTTTTATTTAAATCTGAGTCATACCCGAAAATATAAATTTTCAGAAAATTACGCTGTGACCGACCCCTCACCTGAGTGTACGACCAATCCTTCATCTTGGTATAGGACCGACCCAAAATTCACAATGACCGACCAACCTGAACCCACGACCGACCAACCCACTTGAGTGCTCGACCCTCTCCAGACCGACCCAAATAGAAACCAATGACCGACCCACCACCACGGAAGCAGACCGACCCAGCTGAAGGCATCGTACCGACCCAACTCCTGGATACGAGACCGACCTGACCCAACTTGGCACAAAAGCATGACCGACCCGATGTGGACCGACCCGACCAGATTTCTGACTTGCTTCCCAAGACACGACTTTGGCTTGACCGATTGACCAGAAGTGCGCGACCGACCAGGCTCTGAACGACCCAAAACCTGCACTCTCCCATTTCCACTTCGATTTCGATAAAATCTTCTCCAATCGACGAAATATACTCGTCCAATCCATTCAACAAAATCATAAGCATGTTATGAAGTCACTAATACATGAAAATGACGATTATCACTAAAATTATGCAAATCATTCCAAAATCATGATGAATGATCATATGAACAAAATTATAGATCTAACTTGCATATGCGCATGAAATAGCATAAAAACAATTGGTACACTTACTAAATGGATCATAAGGTGTTTCAATGAAAATGGACTTATAATGGTTTAGATCTATGGTAAAACACATAAATATGATGAAAAACATGATCAAACATTCATATACTTCGTTGAATCCATGTGAGAAATGTAAATCACTCACCGATTCTTCCAAATAAGCAAAAATCAATGCAATAAGATTCTGAAAAGCAAGCAATTGAATCTGAACTCCTTGATATGATGAGCTTGCCCTTCAATTGATGTAGACCTAGCCTCCAATGGTGTAGATCTTTAATTTCCCGCTCTTAAAAGTTGATTTTAATGGTGGAAAGTTGTTAAAGGAAACGGGAACATAGACGTCCTTATGAGAGAATAGAGAAACTAAAACATTTCTCTTATCTCCCACCTCCTATTTATACCCTTCCAATAACCCACCAATGAGCCTTCCAAAATCAGCCCATTGTGGATCTCCAAACCTGAACAGCCAATCGAAAACCTTAAAACAACGATTCCTCCCAAACCGCTGATCCAAATCTTTAGTGTACCCACTCTACGGAAGGGAAATCATCAATTCCTGTCCAATGGCACAGGTCTTACCCTCTAATTCGACCCGAGTCGAAAGTTATTCCCTGTACAAGACTGATAGGCGCAAAATGGTCACAAACAAAATTGGTAAAAATTATGGACATGTCTCACATTCCCATAAGCATCTTATCAAAACTTAAGAATGATCCAACCCTCAGGGAATAAGATAAAAATATTTTACGATCTTCCGATATGTAAAATGTAGGCTATTACATTCTTCCCTCCTTAAGAATTTCGCCCCTGAAATTCCAAGCAAACACAAGTAACCACAACAATTCTGTATGCCAATCATCTATGAGAAGCCAATTCTATCATCCAAAATAGCAACCATCATATTTAAGAGTCCTACCGACAACAAGATACAATGATACTATATCAAAGAGTCCTACCGAGAAAGAGTTCTGGATGAGACGCTCTCATGCTCTCTATCGTCTCCCATGTATAGTCATCACAGTCTTCGCTCCATTATACCTTGACTAGCTTAACCGTCTTCCTCCTAAGTTGTTTCGTGTCATTCCCTACAACACGAAATGGCTCACAAGGTTTTGCAACTACGGTCTCTACTTCAAGGTCTTCGTACTACTCTCGAGATACCACCACATTCAAACAATGCACAAACTTCCATAGAAACGACACATGGAACACATTATGCACACTCGACATCTTCTCGGGTAACTCCAATCTATATGCGAGCTTTCCAAATCGCTTGACTATCGAAAATGGTCCAACGAACCTAGGAGCTAACTTCCTTTTGTTTCCGAATTGAACCACATGCTTTAATGGCGAAACCTTCACGAAAACCGTATCACCCACGTCGAATTCCAAGTCCTTACGAAGTTTATCAGCATAACTCTTTTAACGATCTTGGGCTACCTTCACTCATTGCCGAAGGATATCAATACAATCCGAGGTCTCTCTAATTATTTCAGGCCCAAGTATCAACTTATCTCTAGTTTCTAACCAATATGCCGGAGAATTACATGGCCTCCCATAAAATGCCTCATATGGTGCCATCCCAATGCTAGACTGGTAGCTGTTATTATAAGCAAACTCAACTAGATGTAGATGGTCTTCCCACGATCCTCCAAAATCTAACACATAATCCCTCAGGAGGTCTTCCAAAACTCGATTAACCCTCTCGGTTTGACCATTAGTTTGGGGATGGTAAGACGTACTTAAACATAACTTGATTACCAAAGATTCTTGCAAACTTTTACAAAATCCACTCGTAAACAATGAATATGGGTCACTCACTATACTCTTTGGGATACCATGGAATCAAACTATCCATTTCACATAAAGTTCAGCCAACTTTGATGCCAACCTAGTTGACTTGACAGGAATGAAACTTGCACTTTTGGTCAAGCGATCCATGATGACCCAAATTCCTTCGTTTCCTGCACTGGTTCTATGTAGTCCATCGATAATTGCTCTCACTTCTATGTAGGAACTTCCAATGGCTGAAGCAAACCACTCAACTTCTTATATTCAGCTTTCACTAACTGACAGTTCATACACTTGGAAATGAACTTTCCAATATCTCGCTTCATCCCCTCCCAGTGGTAGGCTCATTTCATGTCCTGATACATCTTATTGCCACTTGGATGAATCGTCAACTTCGAGTGATGACATTATCTCAGAAGTTCATATCTCAATCCGTCGATATCAAGAACAACTAATTGCCCTTGTTTTCGAAGCCAACCTTCTCGATCGACCTCAAACTCTTTATCTTCAGGTTATAGTTTCTGGATAAACTCGACAAGCTTTGCATTTCGCTTTTGGCTCTCACCAACCATTTTGATGAGAGTAGGTCTTATCAATAAGCTTGCCAACATTTCAGGTTCCAATTCACATGTTGGCCTGAAATCGAATCCCGCCAAGTACTCGAGGCTCTTCCATTCTGAAAACATCGCTCACAAACTTGCGTGTATTCGACTCAACGCATCTGCAACTACATTACCTTTTCCAAGAGTATAGGTTATACCAGAATCATATAACGGCTATACCAAAATCATATGACGCCAGAAACTCTAACCATCATTGTTGCCGAAGATTCAAATTCTTTTGGGAGAAAAGATACTTCAACGACTTGTGATCCGTGAAAAACTCGAATCGAACCCCCAATAAGTAATGTCTCCACATCTTCATATCAAACACAATCGCCGCCAACTCCAAATCATGAGTTGGATAGGTCCTTTCATGAGGCTTCAGCTGTCGACTCGCTTAAGCCACATCCTTATCCTTTTGCATTAGCGCTGCTCCAAGTCCAATACCACATGCATCAGTATACATAATCATTTCTTCATTCCTACTTGGAATGGTCAAAAAGGAGCACTCGTCAGTATCTATTTCAGGATTCCAAATGCTTGTTCACACCTTGCATCCCATGTGAATACTTGATTCTTCTTTGTCAATCCTGTCAACAGTGCGGCTATCCTGGAGAAATCCTTGATAAACCGTCGGTAATAACCACGCAACCTAAGGAAACTTCTCACATCTATCGCATTCTTAGGTCTATCCCAATCCTGGATCGCTGCCACTTTAGCAGGGTCAACCGCTATCCCATTTCCAGAAACTGCATAGCCTAAGAACCTCACTTCACTCTTCCAGAAGTGACACTTTGAAAATTTAGCTCTCAGCTGATTCTTTCACAAAATTTCCAACACAACTCTCAAGTGTGTCTTGTGCTTTTCCTCATTCCGAGAGTAAACCAGAATGTCATTCACGAACACAACTATGGACTTGTTCAACTGATCTCTGAAAACCCTATTCATACAATCCACAAAATACGTTGGGGCATTAGTCAACCCGAGTGGCATCACTAACCATTCAAAGAAACCAAATGGTGTCCTAAAAGCAGTCTTTGGCATACTATCCTTTGCCACCCTCAACTAGTGAAACCCCTTTGCCAAATCTATCTGAGAAAACACTTTGGCTTCGTGAAGCTAATCGAACAAGTCATCAATCCTTGGTAACAGATACTTGTTCTTTTTAGTCACCTTATTCAGCTTACGGTAGTCCACCTACAATCTTAATGAGCCATCTGCCTTGGTTGCAAAGACGACCGGTGCACCCCATTCAGAAACACTTCTCTGAAAGAATCTCTTTCCTAGAAGGTCACGAACTTGCACCTCCGACTCTCGCTGTTCCTTAGGCGCCATCCGCCTAAGAGGCATAACGATTGGTCTAACACCCTTGACCAAATAGATCCTACGATCTCACGATGCGGTGGCAACACTTTGACCTCATCAAAGGCATCCTCATACTCATTAGCGATCAGCACAGATGACAAGTCTTCCTGTGGAATCCCAAGCGAATATAGATAGCTCACGAAGACACCCTCTTCGAGCTTACATCTAATCAACACCTTTCGCCCTTCCACATCCCCGACTCTCACCTCTAGCTTATCGTAATTCACTCTTGCTGCATGCTTCTTGAGCTAATCCATGCCCAAGATGGTCCCAAATCCAGCGAAGTTAAGAACAAAGCAATCACACACAAAAGAGCAATCATGACCCGACAACTCTAGACCACGACAAATCATGCAAAGATTGGACGAACCCTTAACTGGATTAGTTACAATCAATGGTCTATCACAAATCTCGGGTTCCAAACCCAAGCGGCACACAAGCTCATTGCAAATGAAAGAATGTGATGCCCCAGTGTCGAATAAAACTCGAACTGAAACATTTCGTATAGAAAGAGTACCTTGCATGACGATACCCTTTCCCTTTTCCTCTGTAGTAGGAGCTCTTGAAGAAGTTGGCACGGCTTCCAAAGTATACGGCCTCACAACCTGCTTGCCCATAGCTGATTCTGGACATTCTTTCTTCTCATTCCCAAGCTTCCCACACTTGAAGCACTTCTTCTCAGCTTTGGGATTCTTGCACTCATTCGAGTAATGACTCTTCTGTTGGCAGTTAAAGCAAACCACCTCACTCTTAGGCTTCTTCTGGACATCCTTTCTGCTGTTGCTGCTTCCTCTTCTTATTATTACCACCTTACTGTGGTTTCTATACCTCTTTGGTTGCGCGACAACATTCGCTTCCTTAGGATACAAGCTCTCATGGCAAATAGTTTTTTCCACAATCTTCTTGAATGAATCGTCAAGGTGATCAAACAATGGTCTTACTATGTAGGCATCCAGACCCATTACAAACTTCTTATTCTTCTGATAAGGTGTGTCAATGTAAGAACGAGCATATCTGAACAAGGCTTCAAAGTCAGAAATATAGTTAAGCACAGAACGACCATTCTGTTTAAGCTCTACGAACTTCTTGAATAGAGCAGATTTCTGAGCTATGGAGATAAACTTTGCTTCAAACTTAGCCTGGAATTGCTCCCATAAAATTTCTTCCTCTGGAGTCTCAAGCTTGACTGAACTCCACCATGGCCCTGCCTTGAACTTTCCTTGATGCAAGCTTTCTCTTGGTTGCACCATCCAAGCTTAAGTCTCCAAAGATACGAACACAAGAATCCATCCACTTCTGAACCTCTTCAATTAGCTCAGTTCCTTTGAATGGTTTCCCTCCTAGAGATGTATAATCTTTGCATAGATTCGCAAAATCCACAACTCTAGGCAACTTAACTCCAACGTCTACCGTAGCTGGCATTGGAGAGGGGACCCTTCGCATGAATGCCTCCATCATGGCTTCAAACATGGTAGGGTAGTCTGGTTCACCTCCATTTCCCCCTCCAGTATCATGAATGCCTCCATCATGGCTTCAAACATGGTAGGGTAGTCTGGTTCACCTCCATTTCCCCCTCTAGTATTAGCTACCGGAGCAACATGTCTTGATAGTCATCTACTCATTCTAAATCTACAATTTAGAATAATATGCCACTTCCAAGAAAAACTGCAAAAGAAATACAACTGCTACTACTATATATGCTAATATATATATATATAGTAAGCATTCAACTGAAATCTACAAGTATGTTTCTCATACGTGATTACGTCTTAGAACTTTGGCTAAAATCGTTGACCAGAGCTCTGATACCAAATGTGACGACCGCCCACAACCCCTGCACTTAATAAGAAGAATAATGCACTGAAAGGTGTGCATGACAGCTATGGACGATCATTAGAGTAGGCAAACACAAGCGGAACCTGTCGTAGAACTCACAACGTAAGGATAAAGTATAATAAAACATATACAACAGGTAATAGTAATGAAGCATCATTTAGCAAACTTTTCAAACATTCACAACATGCTAAAAGGTTATCCAACAAATACCAAAGTTTGTACATAAGGCCTCACTACAACCCTCATAGAGCACTCAAACAGCGGAAACAGAAATACCAGATAGTATTAAAACTAGTACGTAAGCCTCCAGCTTGCCTTCGCACAGCAGCATCGTCCTCATTAATCACCTGCTACTTAGTCTGCCCATCCACAACCGGATGAACAACCCAAGGTAATAAGAGGAAACATAAAACTTTGAGTCAGACAACAATCTTAGTGAGGGATAAAACAACTAACAAGCCTCATCAATTAAGTTGATGAGAATAGGTAGATTAACAAACCAATCTACCAAACACCATAAAAGAACTTAACTCCCGTCTTCCCCACATCGGACAATGATAGCCTTTACATTAAACAAGTCAACCATTCATCCATGAAAACCAGAACATCCATTCAATCATGGTAAGCACTCATAACATCTAGATTATACATATATATCTCATGTAAACCATCCTAAAAGAATTAAACATCCCTCAAACACGAGCCTCAAAGGCCTAAACCAATATCAGACAAGCACTCAAGGAACATCTCCTTTGACGTTAGACAATCTACATAAGACGGCACAAACAGAGCAAACAAACAATCAAACATTCATGATTGACTCTGGCTATCACCACCAATCCTGCTTTGAAACCATAGTTAATCGTATGATGGCTAACCTTGCCATATGTCAAGGGTTAATGGTAAACCTAGTTCTAGCATAAACTCCATATGCCTTTCAACGATACGTATGTATGTCCAACCTTGACAACTTGGCCTTTCAACAGTACCCAGGATACTCGACCTACAACTGGTCTTTATGTGCCTCTATCGTACCCGTGCTTTGAGCCTGCTAGAACTTACGACAACGATAATCTCTCGGCCTTCGCATCTCTAGTCATCTAACCTGACGACTTTTGATAGCTCAAGCAACATTTTCAAGCAACCATTATCCACTAACTCATGACCTTTAAGTTGCCACATCGTTCGTTGTTCTACGCCGATCAACGAACACATTCAACACTTTGAACCTTCCCACTTGAATTTATTTCGAAGTCACACCAGCACCGAGCCAAATTACATCACTGCGTTACGACTAGTGTTCGGGGGGTTGCCCCCAAAAAATAATTTTTTCAGGTCTTATTATTTAAATCTGAGTCGTACACGAAAATATAAATTTTCAGAAAATGACCTTGTAACCGACCCCTCACCTGAGTGTATGACCAATCCTACATCTAGGTATAGGACCGACCCAAAATTCACAATGACCGACCAGCCTGAACCCACTATCGATCGACCCACTTGAGTGCTTGACCCTCTCCAGACCGACCCAAACAGAAACCAATGACTGACCCACATCCGTGGAAGCAGACCGACCCAACTGGAGGCATCGTACCGACCCAACTCCTGGATACGAGACCGACCCGACCCAACTTGGCATAAAAGCATGACCGACCCGATGTGGACCGACCCGATCAGATTTCTGACTTGCTTCCCAAGACACGACTTTGGTTCGACCGACCGACCAGAAGTGCACGAATGACCAGGCTCTGAACGACCCAAAACCTGCACTCTCCCATTTCCACTTCGATTCTCCAATCAACGAAATATACTCGTCCAATCAATTCAACACAATCATAAGCATGTTATGAAGTCACTAATACATGAATATGAAGATTATCACTAAAGTTATGCAAATCATTCCAAAATCATGATGAATGATCATATGAACAAAATTATAGATCTAACTTGCATATGCGTATGAAATAGCATCAAAACAACCGGTTTAAACTTACTAAATGGATCATAAGGTGTTTCATATGAACATGGACTTATAATGGTTTAGATCTATGGCAAAACACTTAAATATGATGAAAAACATGATCAAACATTCATATACTTCATTGAATCCATGTGAGAGATGTAAATCACTCACCGATTCTCCCAAATAAGTAAAAATCAATGCAATAAATTCTGGACAGCAAGCAATTGAATCTGAACTCCTTGATATGATGAACTTGCCCTTCAATTGATGTGGATCTAGTCTCCAATGGTGTAGATCTTCAATTTCCCTCACTTAAAAGTTGATTTTAATGGTGGAAAGTTGTTAGAGGAAACAAGGACATAGACCTCCTTATGAGAGAATAGATAAACTAAAACATTTATCATACCTCCCACCCCCTATTTATACCCTTCCTATAGCCCACCAATGGGCCTTCCCAAATCATCCCATTGTGGCTTTCCAAACTTGAACAACCAATTGAAAAACCTTAGAATAGCGATTCCTCCCAAACCGATGAGCCAAATCTTTAGTCTAACAACTCTACGGAAAGGCAATCATCAATTCCTTTCCAATGGCACAGGTCTCACCCTTTAATTCGACATAAGTCAAAAGTTATGCCCTGTACAAGACTAATAGGGGCAAAACGATCACTGACAAAATCAGTTAAAATTATGGACATGTCTCACATCCCTATAAGCATCATATCAAAACATAAGAATGATCCAACCTTCAGGGAATAAGATAAAAATATTTTACGATCTTCAGATACGTAAAATACGGGTTGTTACGTTCCCCACTACTTGGATTTTGACAGGTTATGCCTAACATATTCACAAGCCCGCATAACCCCAACATATAAAACAGGTTAAGTTTGTCGGGTTCATGTAACCCCTCACATATTTAAAAAAAATTACTTAACATCCCGTTGATTCAAACAAGTTTACTTAACCCTTACACAATTTGACAGGTTCATATGACCCCCACAGATTTAATTAGGTTAAGTATTACAGGTTAACAGGTTACTATCATTTCTAGTTAATGCACCAGACCTCCCATATTAAGTCGACCACTTATGGATGCTGGATATGCAGGGCGGTTCCAGGCAGACTTCTACCACAAATTTGGACTTAACCTCTTATATTAGCATCATTATGTGTACATCTACGCATAGACCCCTCACATTAAATTAACCGCTTGTGGATGCCAGATTTGCCGGGCTGTTCCGGGCAGACTTCTACCACAAGTGTATTCTAACCTCATGTCTAAGTGCGGTTACAGTTTCTATTTACTGTAAATTTAGGCATACTCATTCTTAAACCATTATTCATATTCATCATAGGTTTTTCATGCCCCTTCCCTCAAGTCATAAATCATCATGTACGATATGCCCCCAAATTAAAGTCTTAGATCGCGATATAGGTTATGCCCCCAGATCCCAGTCATGTTTTACAATACAAGTTATGCCCCCAATTTATTATTCCCAACCATGCCTAATTTCATTCATTCGCATATTTCAATGATAGGCCTAGGCTCGAAGGTAGCTTGGCTATAAAAATAAAAAGGGAAGGAGGGAGAGAAGAGAACAGAAATAGGCATAATAACAAAACATGCATATGATAACAGAAATGGGCATAATAATAGAATAGGCTTATGATAACAGAAATGGGCAAAATAATAGAATAGGCATATGATAATAGAAATGGGCATAAGAGTTGGGCATGAAAGGGCTGAACATTAGATCAGGTGTACAAGTAATGGCAGATCTGTTCAGTTATGATTCAAGTTATTAACAGACATAGGTTTAGATCTAGACTTATAAACATGTCAGGATTACTTATTAAATGTTTATATTTAAAAGCAACATAAACTCACAGAGACTGGATCTAAAGAACAAAGAAATGAATGTTAATGTTGTAGCTGAGATTCTTTTATACGTATAAGTTGTTGTTGTAGAAGAATAGGCTAATTCAATTTGAGCTGGGGCAACATCTCATTGTCTCCATTGTTTTGGGTGAATAAAACAACAGAAATGAGGTCCTATTTATAGACTCAAGCTAACGAATCAGGTTAAGAAATGCGCCCAGGTTTAGGGTATGGATCTGCTACAGATCTGGGTGGGGTCGACCCCGGGGTCGACCCTAGGGTCGACACCCTTATGTGTAGGTCGACTCTAGGGTCGACCCCCATGGGGAATGAGTCGACCCTAATGGAACGATTTCCCACATGATTTTCCCTCTCTGATTTTGATTTTCAAGACTGGTTTGCTTATATATATTTTGCTTATATGTACAAAAACTTCAAACTTTAATATCTTCTTCATATGATGTCCGTTTTACGCAAGCTCGGGGTCTTATCTTAAGTAGAATTCCGAGACGAACGCAATGGTACCATCCGTTTTCCTTAATTCCCAATATTTAATTAGGTATTCTTTAGTTTATCATTATAATGTTCTTTAAAATTACGGGGTGCTACAAGCCTATGTCCACTTTATAGTTCTTTGATTGAGTAGTGGATTACAAGTACAATGTTGATAATCACTCAATCTCACAAATACAATCAATTCACTCTCAATATTTATAAAATTATACTCATAATTCTGGAGTACAATACTGATGTAAAGAGAGAAGTAACAAAAATGGTGGAGCTCAAGTGTGTAGAGTGTCAAAAGATCCTTCAAAATGTCACCAAGGTGCGTATTTATAGGGAGTTCCTGAGAGCAGGTCGGATGCTACGTGGGACCCATCTACAAAATCTTGAAATTGATCATGGGTAAGTGGAGGAAGTGTCATTAGAGCAGATGCTGCCAAATGTTATTTGATCCGATAAAATTAGCAATATAATAGGTCAATATTGAACTGCGCATTGGTTCTTCCAGGCGGTTCAGATAAGGATTCCTTCAACCCAAGGCATCGGTTCCAAAATGACTCATTCACACTCGCGCGCCTAGGCAGGTCAGGTATGGACTTACCCGATCCAATCGATAGCCCCAGGCTTTTAGTTGGTTCCATTATATGTGAGTCGAACCCGGTCCGAACACTTTAACCCGACTCTGGCTTAGCCAACCTTGTGCAACTGTTTTTCCCTATTTGATGTGCTTATTGGAACCCGACCCGATGCTTTGCCTAGCAAATGTTGAAGTACGAGTTTGATCTTCAATCCAAACTCCATTGTTCATAAATGATTGTCCAGACTTTATGTGGCCTAGTCACAAAGCAGGCCAACATTTTCCCCTCAAAGTACGTCTTCTTGAAGGTGAGGCATGCTTCAAAGTAGTGATGCTTTGTGAAGTTTTGTGTCTTGAACTTTACATTGGGTATAAATACAAGATCTGATCTAGAATTATTTCTGTTGCGTTCACAAATCGAAGCTTTCAACCGGGATATAAACGAATCTCCAGGTAAATTCTTTGGCCTTTGTAGAATCAAAGAAAGAGGTCAAACCATGTTGCTTTATCAATTTCTCTTCACATATATGTGTGTACTATTTTTAGCAATTTCTTTTGGTTCCCCATATCTCAAGCTCATATTTATCCACGATCGAATTGTGGGACTGAATATTTAGTAGCGGATCGGGTTTAGTTTTTTGACCCGAAAGGCCTTCACCGCCAGGTTGTCGAAGTTGGAATTCTTTAGGGGGTCAGATCAAGTTTACTCAACCGTAGTTTCTCTCAGATCAAAAGGTTTCAAAGTACTTCAGCTATTGGACCCTTAAACCGTATCGTATTGGACCATCAAGTCAAAGGAATATGAATGGCCTCTTTGGTCAATATACATAAGCCAATCTTCTTCTTTTTCTTACTTTTATAGGTATTACTCTTGAATCTTAAAACCCTAATTCCCCAGCTGCATAAACTTTCTTCGATCTTCGAATTCGATTTAAAGGTGGGTTCTAGATTACTAGTTTCATGCCTTTAATCCTATTCCACTACTGGATTGTGTTCAAATTACATGTCAGTCTTCATCATTGTTCACCATGATTTCGATGTCAAGATTTTTGTAGTCATCGCCGTCATTGGTGATGTCAATTTCCATCAAGCAGTGATCATGAACTTTGACTCAGAAGTTGGGACACCTGCTGCATAAGAATTTCCTTTTCACTTTCAAATAGGGAAGAATTAAAAGTGACAATGGCTGGGAAGTAGAGAAGAAGAGGTGGTGCAGGATTGGATGGTGTTGAAGCTTGTGGATCGGAGGAGCGATGAGAGGTAGATGATTGGAAAGGGTGGAGCGTGGCAAGGAACATCGGGTTGGGTTGAGATTCTTCTACCCGATCCTAGTTTGAGCCGATGCCACTCCGACCCGGCGGTGTCCCCTCAAAATCCCGACCCGATTCCACAGTTTCAACATGACATCCATGCACTTCTATGTGCTATTATACTTGGCCAAAATGAGAACTTTGATGATGTGAACCCGTAGTACATGCTCGCATGCAGCTCGATTGAAGCTAATTAAAACTTATGAACCCGCAAAAAGTTAGGATACAGCCTCTAAAACTGAATATTCGGAACTTGACAAACATAAGATTACTCAACAATCCAACGCATATCAATCAATTGTTTTCTTTTTTTTGCTTTTCCTACATCTGCAATGCACACACTAGCACGCACCGGGGGGGAATTAGACAAGAATAAAGCTCCAAAATCATCTAACAATCCTGATCTTGATGTTATTTCATCAAATTCAGATCCAGACTAGGACAGTAATGGCTATGACTTCGAGATCGACCTTCATGAGAGTGCAGAGTCATTTGAAGGAGAGGTCCTAGCAGATGAAGAAGAGGATGGAGGAGTAGGAGATAACCGGGCTTCCGATGAATTTGAGAGTGCAACCATTCTAAATGAATCTGGTGATTTCATGACTTCGGCAACTGATGAAACCAGACTTAGGCGGATGTGTATGAGGCATGGGATTCCCTAGGAAGAAATCGGAGTTGCAACTAACACAGATAGACCCCACAATCCTTCAAACGGGTATATGGTCGTTAGTCGACTGATGTAACACCCCACATCCGTTAACGTCACTCACAAAGGGAATGCCTTAACTTCGGTGGAGAGTTATAGGTAAAAGATACAGATAAATTACAAGACAGACAAAATTAAAACAGCGGAAAATAGAACTTTACTTTATTGATCAAATAGTTTGTACAACAATTATTTTCCAATACTATAATATCTGTCTTGCAAAATAAAGAAGAATAAGATAACATTTATATTCCCCAATGTAGCGTGAGCCAGCCATAGCAATGGAAAAGAGAATCCAAGAAAAACTTCGACTAATCTTCCGCTTGGAAAGAAAACTGGGCTAAGTAGTAATATTCCCTCCCTGCGAACCGGGAGGGGGGGGGACGGAAGACAAGAAAGCGAAAGAAAACAGAGTCAAACATAAAGTATGGTAAGTTCAGTAACTTTCAGCATGTGAACAGGTAAAAAGCAACATGGCATGAATTAACTGAATACAAGACTACAACATGATGATGGGAATCATAAGGTTAGCACAATATATGATAAGGTAAGATAAACTGGATGCACTTCTATACTTTCTCTACATCGCTACTACCTTGTTATTCTAATTTCTATATCTCTGCACCACCAAACTAGTAATCTATATAAACTGATAAGAATAGATACGTGGTCCCAATGCCCGCAATTGTGGTTGTTTCAAGTGTACATCTATTATTTATTACCTAGATCTAATCTAGGGTTTTCTATCGAGCGCATTCTAGATCCAACCAGGGTTTTCGCTACCCAGGGCTACTGGGGTTTATGCTACCTATTGAATGTTTCACGGATTTTAGGGTTTACGTGACCTAGGTCCAACTAGGGATTATGCTACCTACCGAACGATGCCCCCTAGTCTAGGACACACTACCTAGAGTGGTACATGTTCCTAGACTTTTCCCATGTATGTGTCGCGAATCATTCACATGTCCTCCGTATGTGCGACCCGAGTCTCGTGGCAGGGCAAATCAAGAAACACGGAACTCGGTCAGGAGCTTTCAGATATTTGCCGATACAGATGCTAAGGTCTGTTTTTCCAGTGGCTATGGTCCCACCTGACCCCTCCCTCAACTAATGAAAGGCACACCTTGAAAAATGAGAACTATACGCAAACCCCCCTATACCCCCACTGACCTATGGCCATCTGCAACCATAACTAGATAGCAAGTGTATGGTCTTTTGGAGTTCTCCTCCTTTCCGCTTCACGTATCTCGATTGACTCAAGATGGTAGGTAGACGACGAGTTGCTATCACAAGGCTACTAGTCTCGCCAAATCACGCTGGTCCATCCTAGTCTTTAGGTTGCCTTATATTGCAACTAAGGCATACCCTTGGTTCTTCTAACATAGACCTTAACCTCTGTGAGCCCAGGCGGATCTTCTGCAGCCTCACAGAGGGATACCAAGAGTACCCTCACGTCCCCTCGAAGCCGCGTGCTTCGTACCCCAGTTCGTTGGAGTCTTCTTTAAGATCAGATGGACTTTCGCTCCTTCTCATATTCTACTAAGGTTTACTACTTAATTCCCTTAACTAAGGTTTACTACTTAGTTTCCTGAACCGTCGTTTTCTTAACTAAGGTTTACAACTTAGTCCTCTTAACTAAGGTTTACTACTTAGTTCTCTTTCTCGTCAAGTTGGATTGGTTAAGTGTCATTAGTCAATTCAAGTTAACTTAACCCATTCATTTGTCATGTTAACTTGGTTAAGTGTTATCAGTAGTTCATGTTGACTTAACCCTACCACAAATCAAGTTATATTGGTTAAGTATTTCTTATTACTTAACCCCACCCCTCCATCTTATATTGATTAAGTGTTTCCTTAGTTAACTTAACCCTAACATATGTTTAATTCACATGTTCTAATGGTTAAGTATTGTCCCTTCATGTTTTAAGTTAACCTTGTTCATTTGTCACACTATGATGGCTAAGTGTTCTAAGTTTACTTAACTCCACCTTCTAGTCTAGTTAACACGTTAAATTGGCTAAGTGTATTTTACTTAACCCCACCTTCTAGTCTAGTTAACATGTTAAATTGGTTAAGTGTTCCTATGGACTTAACCCTCCCATTCTAATTTAACAATTTCTTAGCTTTAAATTATTCATTTAAAGCACCAACCACTCACATTAGACAGATATTGTTGCGGTCACTGGATGTGCCAGTCGGTTCCGGGCAGATTTACACCGCAACTCAGTTTAACCTCGGGTCCTTTTTGGGCTCAATGCTCTAACCACCCACATTAGATCGGTATTGTTACGGTTGCTGGATTTGCCGGGCGGTTCCGGGTAGTCTTATACCGTAACTCAATCTAACCTCGGGTTAGGCATATTCGTCTTTCCTAGATTTGAATATTTATCCTTTTTGTCTATATGTAAATTGCTAATGACTCTTTTAAACAAATTTAGCCTATATCGTATTCATTTGTCATGCCCACTAACATACATATATTCTAGGCCCAAATCTTGATTTACCTATCATTTAACCCAACTTGCAGTTTATGCCAAATTAGATCAGTTCATGTCAAAACTAGATTTAATATTCTAGTTTACAGTTTATATCCAAACTTGGCTTAAATGGCAATTACATACTTTACGGCAAATTAACAATTTACCATTTTACGCCCAAGTCTAATATGCATGTAAATTATTTACTATTATAGCCAAATCAGATTATGCCAACATATTTGTTATGCCAAATTATCTTAATTAAGATACGCCCAAATTCCCCCGCCGTAGTTATACGTATAACATGATTTCACAAGTTTCTAGGTACTCATGGCATGAAACTAACAAAAGGAATAGAGGATAAGCACGAGAATTTACATAAGAGGATAGGCATGAAAAAGCGAACCAAAATACAAAAATACAAAGATAATGGATCCAATGGGTTTGGTGTATATAATAGCGAACAAGAATAAACTAAGCAAATTACACCCTAAGTATGAGATCCAACATAATCAAGGGAGACATAGGTGATTTGATTCAACATAATGCTAGTTCAGTATACAATCATGATTTGTAACTATAATGTTATGGGCATAAGTTAACCATAATAGTCATAGGCAATTAACCTCAATAGTCCTAGGCAATTAACAACAAAATAGTCCTAGGCAATTAACCACAAAATAGTCCTAGGCAATTAACCACAAAATAGTCCTAGTCATGGTCTCATAGTTATGAATCATAGTCATAGGCAATAGTCTTATGTTCATAGTCATAGGCAATAGTCTTATGTTCATAGTCATAGTCTTAGGCAAAAAGTCCCATAATCATTGTAATTGACAAATTGCCACAATAAGTTCTAGGCCATAATCGAGAATCAGATCCACAGGCATATACAAGCACCGATTCAAACGAAAGGATTAGGCATATTCTCATATCCATTTAATTACATGTCACAAATAGATCTAGACGTTCAAATCTAAAAAGTAACTGACTTACATTGATCGGTTTTAGAAAAGGATAATAACGCTGAGGTGATTTGCTATGATTCGCGCGACGTTGCTCGAAGTCGTTGAATTAGCCTTTGCTTCCCTTCTTGAAGCTTTAACTTTATTTGAATTTCCAATTTGCGAATCTCTCGTTGGTTGAAGAAGAAGGTAGAAGGACTCTCTTAATTTGATTAATCTTGTTTTAATTGAATCATGTAGTCTTTGGAGAAGAAGAACTCATCTTGTTCATTAAGAATTTGTGCAGCATAAGGATAAAAAAGAATGGTGTGAGGAGTAGTGGGGATTAGGGGAGGTTTATATAGGTTTAGGATTACGAATCTAGTCAGAAAACACGTCTAAATACATCGCAATGCATCAGGTTCAAAAACTGGAACTCGGCACCAGGTCGACACTATGGTCGACCTGGTCCCTGGGAGGTCGACACTATGGTCGACCCCAGGTCGTCCTGGTCCTGGGCGGGATATTTCCCGCCCAGCCTGTTCTGGGTTTTGAATTCGAATTTCGAGCTATTTTTCTGTTCTGAAAATCCTTGAAATTTCGGAGGGTCATATCCCTCATACGGACTCCGTTTCTCGAAAACTCGGACTCGATTCCAAGTAGAATTTCGAGATGAACGAAATGGCCCAACATATTTTCCCTTGATTCTTATTTTAAAATTTAATTATACTTTAATTTGCAAAACTTAATGTTACAGAATTACAGGGTGTTACATTCTCCCCCTCTTAAAAGGATTTCACCCCCGAAATCTTCAAGTTAGGAAGAATGTATCCTACCATCCAATCACTCATCTACTCAACCATTCAATCACAGGCATTCATTGTCCTTAAAAAAAAATCTAATGCTTTCATGTTCATATGCATAGTGTGTGTATATGTCTTTAGCTAATGCAAAATCAGGCGGTCTACTGATTCAGTTGACCTCCTTAATGTGAATTATGTCAGTGTCAGTCCAATCATGTATGCAAGCATCCCTAGTTATGTAAATACTACATGTTTGCATAGCCATTCATCCATATGCAATATCCATATGATAACATATCCAGTTAAATCCGTTAAGCAAATACATATATGCTAATGCAATATGGAAGTGACTGAGTCGTTCTAGTGCCTACGGTGTGTATATGCATCCACGAGCAACCATTTGCAACCATCAATCATAACATGTTTCAAATACATGTTTACATCCATTGGCTTCTACCTAAGGATCGATGATACGCCCTAGAGAATATACCTTAAAAGCTAGAAAGTATGCATAAAATTCCTAGAAAAAGAGATCAAGGATGTACCCTTAAGAAAAAGGATATGATGCGTGTATCTAGTCTTTAGTCTTCTAAGTCGCATCTTCTTGAGCTTCACTATTCTGTACCTTATCTAATTGATCTTCACGATAGCAAAGCTTCTTGACCTTCATTTCCAAAATTGTCGTTGATTGGATAACTGGTTTTGCATTGTCAAGTGGATATATGCGGAAGTCTATATCGCGTTTCTGGGGTAAACTCCTAACCTAATCAAAAACATCTGCATACTCATGGACTATCCTAACGGATTGCAAATCGTCGATAAATGCATTAAGCGATTCTAGCTAGCTAAGCCTAACTGATTCTTTACACGGAATCTCGAGGGTATTCTCAAGGCAAGTCAAAAGTCTAACTACCCTCCTTTCAGAATTACTGGCCAACCAACCCATGCCTAGATTCAACTCATATCCCATGGAACCAAAAACATAAGCATTACTCTTAAACTCAACACTTAATATAGTTATTCTCAAATCCTTACAAACCAAAGGTAAACGGGTCGAACCACCAATTGGATATGAGACACTAATGGGATCTTCTACTATACAAGAACGAAGGTGCAGAGACTCAACTATGGAAGTAGATATGAACAAATGTGAAGCGCTAAGATCAAAAGAGTACTAACTGGTTAATCAAAACGAAAAGCTAAACTTTTCCAATATAGACTTTTACTATCTCTCTCTCAGGTATTCTGGTGGTGGAAGCATGCACCCTCCCTTCTGAAAATCCTGTCCCTCGTCCTTGCCCTTGTCCTTAATTATATGCCCCATTATACCATGGAAAAGATACTTCCTCTCGTCTTAGGTTTTATAATTCCTTCTTTCTTCGTGAGTCGAGTTTATATCCATGAATTTCTCATCCTTGCGTTGAGCTCCCTAGCCAAACTCCCTCATCCTCATCTTTACCATCCCTGTGTAATCATATTGACAAGTTTCTCAAAAGCTGCCTTCATCGCATGGAAAACCCTCCAAACCTTGAAAAAAAAACTAGCTGTAGGTGAAACTACTATGGCTATAGATGATAGTCGGGCACTACTTTGCCCTTCGATAGGTATCGTAGTCTTATCAAGCCTACAGAACTGTGCTGCGATGAGGTTACCCCCCAGAAATCCTGGAGCCCTGAAGACTCAAGAAAGAAGGGGACAAGAATTCAAACAGAGGATCAGAAGATGGTGCGTATGGCTTTTAGGGAATATGCCTTTAAAACAAAACTTTTCTTTTGAAAAATGCTTCTTTAAAAACCGTTTTGAAAATAATTTTTTTTTTCAAATCTTTTATCTGATCCGGTAACCTTCAGCTCTAATACCACGTGTAACACCCCACATCCGTTAAGGTCACTCACAATGGGAATGCCTTAACTTCGGTGGAGAGTTATAGGTAAAAGATATAGATAAATTATAAGACAGACAAAATTAAAATAGCGGAAAATAGAACTTTACTTTATTGATCAAATAGTTTGTACAACAATTATTTTCCAATACCAGAATATATGTCTTACAAAATAAAGAAGCATAAAATAACATTTATATTCCCCAATGTAGCGCGAGCCAGCCATAGAAATGGAAAAGAGAATCCAAACAAAACTTCGACTAATCTTCAGCTTGGAAAGAAAACTGGGCTAAGTAGTAATATTCCCTCCCTACGAATCGGGGGGGGGGGGGGGGAGGGGGGACGGAAGACAAGAAAGCGAAAGAAAATAGAGTCAGACATAAAGTATGGTAAGTTCAGTAACTTTCAGCATGTGAACAGGTAAAAACAACATGGCATGAATTAACTGAATACAAGACTACACCATGATGACGGGAATCATAAGATTAGCACAAGATATGATAAGGTAAGATAAACTGGATGCACTTCTATACTTTCTCTGCTTCGCTACTACCTTGTTATTCTAATTTCTATATCTCTGTACCACCTAACTAGTAATCTATATAAATTGATAAGAACAGATACGTGGTCCCAATTCCCACAATTGTGGTTGTTTCAGGTGTACATATATTATTTATTACCTAGATCTAATCTAGGGTTTTCTATCGAGCGCATTCTAGATCCAACCAGGGTTTTCGCTACCCAAGGCTACTGGGGTTTATGCTACCTATTGAACGTTTCTCGGATTTTAGGGTTTACGCGACCTAGGTCCAACTAGGGATTATGCTACCTACCGAATGATGCCCCCTAGTCTAGGACACACTACCTAGAGCGGTATATGTTCCTAGACTTTTCCCACGTATGTGTCGAGAATCGTTATCGCTGTCTAAATGCACATGTCCTCCGTATGTGCGACCCGAGTCTCGTGGAAGGGCAAATCAAGAAACACGGAACTCGGTCGGGAGCTTTCAGATATCTGCCGATGCCGATGCAGATGCTAAGTTCTTTTTTTCCAGTGGCTATGGTCCCACCTGACCCTTCCCTCAACTAATGAAAGGCACACCTTGAAAATTGAGAACGATACGCATGCACCCCTATGCCCCCACTGACTTGTGGCCATCCGCAACCATAACTAGATAGCAAGTATATGGTCTTTTGGAGTTCTCCGCCTTTCCGCTTCACGTATCTCGATTGACTCAAGATGGTAGGTAGACGACGAGTTGCTATCACAGGGCTACTGGTCTCGCCGAATCACGCTGGTCCATCCTAGTCTTTAGGTTGCCTTATATTGCAACCAAGGCACACCCTTGGTTCTTCTAACGCAGACCTTAACCTCTGTGAGCCAAGGCGGATCATCTGCAGCCTCACAGAGGGATACCAAGAGTACCCTCACGTCCCCTCGAAGCCGCGTGCTTCGTACCCCAGTTCGTTGGAACCTTCTTTAAGATCAAATGGACGTTCGCTCCTTCTCGTATTCTACTAAGGTTTACTACTTAGTTCCCTTAACTAAGGTTTACTATTTAGTTTCCTAAACCGTCGTTTTCTTAACTAAGGTTTACAACTTAGTCCTCTTAACTAAGGTTTACTACTTAGTTCTCTTTCTCGTCTAGTTGGATTGGTTAAGTGTCATTAGTCAATTCAAGTTAACCCATTCATTTGTCATGTTAAACTGGTTAAGTGTTATCAGTAGTTCATGTTGACTTAACCCTACCACAAATCAAGTTATATTGGTTAAGTATTTCTTATTACTTAACCCCACCCCTTCATCTTGTATTGGTTAAGTGTTCCCTTAGTTAACTTAACCCTAACATCTGTTTAATTCACATGTTCTAATGGTTAAGTATTGTCCCTTCATGTTTTAACTTAAGCTTGTTCATTTGTCACACTATGATGGCTAAGTGTTCTAAGTTTACTTAACTCCACCTTCTAGTCTAATTAACATGTTAAATTGGCTAAGTGTCTTTTACTTAACCCCACCTTCTAGTCAAGTTAACATGTTAAATTGGTTAAGTATTCCTATGGACTTAACCCTCCCATTCTAACTTAACTGTTTCTTAGCTTTAAATTATTCATTTAAAGCACCAACCACTCACATTAGACAGATATTGTTGCGATCAATGGATGTGCCGGTCGGTTCCGGGCAGATTTACACCGCAAGTCAGTTTAACCTCGGGTCCTTTTTGGGCTCAGTGCTCTAACCACCCACATTAGATAGGTATTGTTACGGTTGCTAGATTTTTCGGGCGGTTCCGGGTAGTCTTATACCGTAACTCAATCTAACCTCGGGTTAGGCATATTCGTCTTTCCTAGATTTGCATATTTATCCTTTTTGTCTATATGTAAATTGCTAACGACTCTTTTAAACAAAATTTGGCTTATATCATATTCATTTGTCATGCCCACTAACATACCTATATTCCAGGCCCAAATCTTGATTTACCTATCATTTAACCCAACTTGCAGCTTATGCCAAATTAGATCAGTTCATGTCAAAACTACATTTAATATTCTAGTTTACAGTTTATATCCAAACTTGGCTTACATGCCAATTACATACTTTGTGACCAATCAAAAATTTACCATTTTACGCCCAAGTCTAATATGCAAGTAAATTATTTACTATTATAGCCAAATCAGATTATGCCAACATATTTATTATGCCAAATTATCTTAATTAAGCTATGCCCAAATTCCCCCGCTGTAGTCGTACGTATAACATGATTTCACAAGTTTCTAGGTACTCATGACATGAAACAAACAAAAGGAATAGGGGATAAGCACGAGAATTTACATGAAAGGATAGGCATGAAAAAGCGAACCAAAATATAAAAATACAAAGATAATGGATCCAATGGGTTTGGTGTACATAATAGCGAACAAGAATAAACTAAGCAAATCACACCCTAAGTATGATATCCAACATAATCAAGGGAGATATAGGTGATTTGATTCAACATAATGCCAGTTCGGTATACAATCATGATTTGTAACTATAATGTTATGGGCATAAGCCACTAACCATAATAGTCATAGGCAATTAACCTCAATAGTCCTAGGCAATTAACCACAAAATAGTCCTAGGCAATTGAATACAAAATAGTCCTAGGTAATTAACCACAAAATAGTCCTAGTCATGGTCTCATAGTTATGAATCATAGTCATAGGCAATAGTCTTATGTTCGTAGTCATAGTCTTAAGCAAAAAGTCCCATAATCATAGTCATTGAAAAATTGCCACAATAAGTTCTAGGCCATAATCGAGAATCAGATCCAGAGGCATATACAAGCACCAATTCAAACGAAAGGATTAGGCATATTTTCATATCCATTTAATTACATGTCACAAATAGATCTAGGCGTTCAAATCTAAAAAGTAACTGACTTACATTGATCGGTTTTAGAAAAGGATAATAACGTTGAGGTGATTTGCTATGATTCGCGCGACGTTGCTCGAAGCCGTTGAATTAGCCTTTTCTTCCCTTCTTGAAGCTTTAACTTTATTTGAATTTCCAATTTGCGAATCTCGCGTTGCTTGAAGAAGAAGGTAGAAGGACTCTCTTAATTTGATTAATCTTGTTTTAATTTAATCATGTAGTCTTTGGAGAAGAAGAAGTCATCTTGTTCATTAAGAATTTGTGCAGCATAAGGATAGAGAAGAATGGTGTGAGGAGTAGTGGGGATTAGGGGAGGTTTATATAAGTTCAGGATTACGAATCTAGTCAGAAAACACGTCTAAATACATCGCAATGCATCAGGTTCAAAAACTGGAATTCGGCACCAGGTCGACCCCCAGATCGACACTATGGTCGACCTGGTCCTTGGAAGGTCGACACTATGGTCGACCCCCAGGTCGACCTGGTCCTAGGCGGGAAATTTCCCGCCCAGCCTGTTCTGGGTTTTGAATTCGAATTTGAATTCGAATTTCAAGCTGTTTTCTATTCCGAAAATCCTTGAAACTTCGGAGGGTCATATCTCCCTCATACGGACTCCGTTTCTCGAAAAATTAGACTCGATTCCAAGCAGAATTTCGAGATGAACGTAATGACGCAACCCGTTTCCCTTGATTCTTAATTTAAAATTTAATTATACTTTAATTTGCGAAACTTAATGTTATAGAATTACGGGGTGTTGCAACTGATGTGCACAGTGGGAGCTATTCCTCTATTTCCACCATTTGTCTTCGATTTTCTAAGTCGAATGCGGACTGCCCCCATGCACTTCCAGCCTACTGCATATTCTTATATGTACACATTATATATAGCATACATGGAAATCTTGGGCACGAAGCCCACCTTTGAGGATGTAAACTTCTACTACCACTTCCAGCATCGTTCGAAGGAAACTCCTTTTCTCTACTTCGAGTCCATTCTCAAGAGGAAGATTCTCAATGAAGGGTATAGCAATTTGGGCAACGTAAGCCCGAGTAGTTCTATATTAAACATCAGCCCGGATGTGCCAGAAGATGGCTTCAATCAAGTAAGCTTCGAATCATGACGCTTCCCTCTCAACTGTAGTAGTGAATGTACTAACTCTTCTTACTTACCTGCAGTTGCAAATCTGAAAAAGGAGCAAGGTCAAATATACTTGGATCGCTTGAATCTACTGTTGAACGACAACCCAGATTTTCTAAATGTTAGGAAGTGTCTTGTTGACGAGCTTCTACATCGGCATCATCTACTTGACAGGAGTCAGAGCATAGGTCATGGAGGCCGTGCCTACATCTGTGCACCTCAATCTCCAGTTCCTTGAGCGCCCCCAAAGGCCAGTAGAGTTCCAATAGTCAAGGGGAAAATCATAACTACAACCGGGGTGGGAGAGGGCTCAAGAAGTAAAGATATTATGGGTTCTAATCAAGAACCACAGTTGGGAGAGAAAGAGACAACTCCTGAGTGAGAGCCCATCATCCTTCTGAGGAGTATTTCTCCAATGAATATCCAGGATGAAGAGCTTCTAGCGAGACCGACTGGGGAAAACCCTTGGGATGCTGAACCAAAAGATGCCTCTATTTTTAAAGCCCAGCCTTCTCCTAAGAAACCTTGTCCCATCAAAACATCGGCTCACGACCCTCGTCAAGAGGATTCCACAATTAAAGGATTGGAGGATCTCCCTTTACCTAACGCGATATATACCTCTGGTTCTAATTCTTTCTTTGTAACAACCCAGAATTTGGAACCAATTTTATTTTTAATTAACTTAACAGATCTTAAGAATTTAAAATGATTTATTTTGAGAATTAATGATTTTAAATTTATTTAAATTGAAGTTAGAACATATAAATTTAAAATTTAATGAAAACAACCTTGAAATGGCGCGGTAGTTTGAAAATTCAATTTTGAAATTTGAATGAATGTATAGAATTTAATATAAATCAGATTTCAGTAAAACAAGAAACGTTGGAATATTTTGAACTGTAATTTTCTAATGAATGTAAGGAATAGTGATTTCACTTTCTAAATTGTAAGTGTCCAGTTTAAAATTCAAAATAGTCGCTATAGAATTTATTTATATTTTAAAATATATATATATAGCCCTTAAAAATAGACATTTTGGAAACGACCTCCGTTTTCGACGAAACCACTTTTGTTGGATCCGGAACATCAAATTATTGTTAGGTTCAAAATTTAATAATTTTTGGAATTAATAAGTGAGTGTTGTAAATTTAAACGCGTTTTCAATTTCAGTTTGAATCTAATAATCCAGTAAAAAGGCCATTTTTAAACAGTCTCCAAATTCGACGAAACCACTTTTTTGGGGACCATATCGTCAAAACATAGATAGATTTCAATTTTCATAATTTTTGGAGTTAGTATGTGGCCCCGGTAAATTAAAATGTACGTTGGAATTCAATATTGACCATTATTTTAATTTATATTTAATTTTGATTAAAAAAAGATCGAAACAACAGAATTGGCTTACGAAACATATCCCATTGTGTCCAGAATGGGGGTATTTGGTTAGGAAGATAGTCCTTGGGTTTGATTTGGAGAACGAATGCAAAAACTCACTTTTTGGAATTAAAATAAAATAGAAGGTATAAAAAGTTTGGTCAAACCCTATTCTCCCTCCCCGTTCATTTTCTACGCCGCCAGTCCCAAATCGAGGGCGGAAATTGCTCGTAAATTCATGCCTCAATTTCTCCCAATCTAGGCAATAATTCTGAAAATATAAGAAGGAAAATCATAGTACTAGGAGAGATCTGTGATCCATACCAAGTTGATCTGTCATCGTCGCATGTGGTGCTCGAATTTTGAGTCGAAGTGGTCGGTTTCGAATGGGATTTCTGACGAAGTGGGGCCCATGAGTTGGTCGTCATTCAGGCCGTGGGTAGCGGGCTTGGCGGCACATCGAATTGCGGGGGGGTGATCGAGATCCAGCGCCTCGTAGTGCGTGCGGTGGATTTTACAAATCAATGAATGGGTTACGGGGAAGGTCGATTTCAGGAAGATGGATTTAGGGGATGGAAATGTAATTAAGGTTTTAATTATTAATTAATGTAATTAATGTTTGTAATATCATATCTTTTTCATACGAGATCGAAATCCAACGATTTCAGTTGCGTTGCATTCGTGACAACAAACTCTACAACATGGGACTGACTAGATTGAAAACGGAGCATGCTGATTTTTGAGCTAAATTAAATGTCTGTTTGATTTAGTTTAAAAATAAATCCTCCAATAAAGATTGATGGAGTAGAAATCAATGTGAGAACTCTCTCACTAAAATATTTGTATAGTTATTTATTTCACAACCGAAAATATATTGATTGTCGGTGTTGATTTTTATTTGTTTAATTATCACACAAATGTTGTACGGTGTTTGTTAGCTCACATTCACTATTGTTTGAAAACCGTGGAAGATTTAATTGACTATACCGTATTGTGATTGTGATGTTAAACATATTATAAATAATGTTAATATTATCGTGGTACTTGATATTAAATTATAAATATCCACTTGTAATTTAAACAGTGAAAATTAGTTAATTAGAAAAATAATTCGAATCAAATTAGAATTGGTTAAATTTATTAACCAATGATTAATTTGAACTCATTGTTGTTGGTTGAAACCCCACACGGGTCTGGGGATGATAATTAATTCACATCTCCCTTGGATTTGACTGTTTGTCAACCGATTGATTGACAAACTATTATAAGCGTTGTTTAATTATTTAATGCTTATACAGTTGTAAATTGCACTCTGGATGTGAATTGAATGTTTAATAGTTGTTTATCACTATTTTTGAATACATGCGATGTATGGAATCCATATATATATATAATTATATGGTAATTGATTGTGTCTCATTCCAATTCAGAAATAAAGAATATTTTAAAATAATATTCAATAAAGAATCAAAATATGATTTTGATGTCCGATTTTGGATGGACACGAAAATATTGAAATAGACGAGTTAAGTAGATATACACCATTTTTACTTGAATGGAAATTTCTGTTGATTTTATTCATTTTATAATGAATATCGAAAAGATTTGATTTCAAAATCTGATATGTTGAAAATATTATTATTTTTATATTATAATAACATAGATTGTTCAATTTTGATTCAAAATTTAAAAGGAATTTGGAATCGTTTTAAAATAAATTTATAAATGATCTATAAAATGCGTTTTAAAAATGAAATCGATGAAATATTTTATATATATATATATATATATATTTAAATGGTTTGAATAGAACGTATCGCGCAATGACCGTTCGCGAATTTTGACCATTGACTTTGAATTGATGTAACGGGAGATCCGACCGTCGGATTCTCCTAAAATCGGAATCATTGGATTTATATCAAAAAGAGCTTTAGAATGATAATAATAGATTTGAAATCTAACAGTTATATTTTAAGATATGGCCAAATCAATTTTGGAGAAGGTCGCTATGAATGCAGTTCGGTGGCCGATATTGGAAACCGATTGTAAGGGCCTTAATAAAATCATTAAAAATGTTAATAAATTATATGAAATTATAATAAATAATTTGAAATGATTTTGGATGGAAAATTCCATGTTTGTAAAGATAAAAGATATTTTATTAGAATAAGTTGTTTATCAACTTTTGTAAAGATTAGAAAGGATTTGAAATGGCTTTAAAATAACCAAAATTTTCCAACATATAAATTGGAATGGATTTAAATGGAAATAATCTTCGGAATATTTCGATTTTGGATTCGTGATTATAGAGATATTGTTGAAGAATTTGGAAGATATAGGTATCATTATTCCTAAAACGATATCCGTTAGTTTTAGAATTTGATACTGAATATAAGTCGATTTAATTTCTATTCAGAGCCTTGTATTTAATATCAAATTGGATTTTGGGTTCATCGTGAATGGTGTCTTCAATGACACTGTTCTTAAACCCAGTTGAGGAAAGAATAAATCTTTTAACCAAGATTGATGAAGTTTTCCAATTAACTAATATAATTGGAATTGAATGGTAGGTGGTTTTGAGTTGATTGTGAACAATGTTTTTAAACAACATTAGTTCTTAAACCCGATTAACTATGAAGTTATGATTCAGAATTTATAGATCTTCTTATTAAGATTTAATGGAAAATTTTCAAAATAATCTTTTCCAATTTAATACATTAAATTGGACTTGAGTGGAATTCGATTTAATAATAATCGAGATAAGCTTCTGTGATTGAAGACCGTTACTATTTATGGAATTTAAAATACTTTGTCGTTATTCCATTTATATTATTAGTCTGATAAGGAAATTTATATCGATTATATATTGATCTGTTTTCGGTTAAGATTCTATAGTTAATGGAAGATGATTTGGGTTTATCGTGAACTATGTTTTAAACGACATTGGTTCTTTAACCCAGCTAAAGACAAGATTAATTTCCTAAAGTTGAATAATCATTAAGCAATGATTTTTGAGATTAAAAACAACTTGAAGTTTTAATGAATCTTTAAGTTGATTAAAAATGAGAATGGAATAATTAAATTTATCGAATTCATGAAATGATCGAGAATGGAGTATCACTAGTTTTACTCCATGCGATAATTAAATCTTTAATTAGATTTGAACGTAAAAAGGGTAATTAATTTTACCAATAACACAGTGGGTGTTAGATCTGGAGTACTACCAGTTTTGCTCCATGGGGTGAATAGATTGGGATTGGAAATAATATAATAATAAATGATTACTTCGGTAAGGCTCGATAATTCCAACAAGTTTTGTAGACCTTAATTTGGTTTAGAATTTTTAAATTATAAAATAAAATCTTTTGAAATTGATATCCAAAGGAAGATTTAAGAACAAGTTTAAAAGAACTTATCTTTGATAAAATTAATGGGAACCTTTCCCCTGAGATGTGTATATTTGAATAAAAGAATATCCTGAGTTGGAATAAGGCGTATGATGTGTTTTTATAGCACTTGATTATTGATTATAAAATACGCGAGTTATTTAGAAATACCGGGTTTATCCCATTCCGAGTAACTGATACGGCGACTAAAAGTTGACGATGAAGACAGTGGTTGAAGACCAGAGATCTTCACATCGTTTGAATGATTACTGATGTCTTGATTGGGTTGTACACCTAAGATGAGGTAATAAGTGGTGATTGTCTAGATGTACTTGGAGATCGTCCGGATATGTGAGGGCCTTTATCCTGTATTGGACATATGAGACAAGGAATAAGGTGCCTCTGGTTTTGTTCAGACCCAGAACAGACTTGCAAATAGATGGTGTGCCTGATATTGTATTCTTTTATGCTGTATTCATTTATCGCTACTAAATGTATATCTATTTGGTAGCGGAGAATCTATTCTCTTGCTTAACACCCTTCTCTGAGATGTACGAGCTTAGAGGTTATATATTGGTGGAAATCAGTGGTACGATATGGATTGACAATGTGGCATGCTAAGATGCAAATGATCAAGGCTTTTGTTGAAAAGTTAATTCTTGTGGATGATGATCAAAGCACGACTTTAAGTAGCATAGCTTTGTGTATAGCGTTAATTTGCGAGCCTCACACCTGGTATGAGTCAAAAACCGGATAGTGACTGCAGGGAGTGCACGACGTTTCTTTCTAGCTAGAAGTGGTGTCATGGTATGGAGCCTAGAAATTTTTACTTATGTGGATGATGGAATGAGGCGCCTTAAATATTGAGTCTCTAATGGCTCAAAGATAGGTCCGATAGGACCAAAAAACGTGTGTTCAGGAATAACTAATCCACTAAAGTAAGTGTGGACCGGCCCTGAAGATCCAAGGGTTGCCCATAGGTATGATCCTGAGGCATTTGCTAGAGTGTCGCAAATCGATAAGGAAAATCCCTTGCCTCGACTTATAGATGGAGATCTAATTTCCAATATGTGACTTTTCGGTTTTAGTTGTAAACCTATATGGCAACATAGTAGGATGGGGTACTATGCCGTCTATGATTGATACATTTATATTTGAAGTTGGTTTCTTCACTTATAGTAATAATAAAAGATAAATTTCGCGTACAAGCATGTTTGGCCATTATAAGGTAAAATTCTATCCTCTACTTTGTGTTTGCATTATATGATGGGACCTGAGTCCTATAATGGCTTCATTTTTTCCTTTTAGCATTGCGCTGTTTGTTTTATGGCATTCGTGGGAGTGAACCCATTCCGTGTTATGCGGCGTGGTCCCTTGATTTACCCAACTTTAAAATAAAGTTGATAACTGTTTTAGTTCTCACACCAGTCCCATGGCTTATTCGTAGTTTTTTATTTCTACTTAAACTCTGGGTGTCCATATTTTCCGCACGGACAGCTAGTAGTTTTGGTATACTGATATTTCTTTTCACAGGATCCTGGTTTACAGCTGGAGCTATTTCAGAAAGCTTTGTATTTGTGTATTTCTTTCAGCTTTGGTAGTTGATGTTTTCCGCTGCACATTATATTCATGTATATATATATTTCTGTTGTTTTGTAATAAATTTCTGATATTTTTCCGATGTATATTATTTATTTGAACTCTCATATCTTGTACTCTAATGTAAATTTTTGCAATAGCATTGAAATTTTTTCATGTTTGTGTTTTGATGCGTCGTTTTCTCACACAATCCGCGTTCTCTCGTCTCTTCGGAGGCTGGGCGAATTCGGTGCGTATCATTCTTTCTTCCTTCTGAAGGGGAATTTTCACCTGCCAAGGCCGGGGAGACTACATCCGCAAGCCTGACTCCGGGACGTGGTCCGTCTGGGGGATCACTTAGGACATGCACCACATTAACACTGCACATCACAACTTCCGTGTGCTACATTACTTCCTGGCTCTAACACTAGTCTCTGTTAACTTGCAGGAGGGTTGCCTCGCCCAGATATAATCTCAGGGTTGTTCGTGCAAGCTTACTCTACTACGACTTCGATACTTGACAAGATCAATGGGAAACCCACGGGAGAGATGATAGGAGGCATCATCAGTCTTAGCGCCGTCGATCTTCCCACTCTCGCTCTCCATCCCGCTCAAATTTAGAGAAGTACAAGGGCTATCATATCCAACACGGTGGTGATAAATACCCTCCTAAAGCTTCAGTTCCATCAAAAGACTCTCATTCTCACGAGAAGCCATCGAGGAAGCACTCGGATCCAAAAGATAAAGCCAAAGACTTGGATAGGGAGCAAGAAAAGAGTGGAGCTGCAATTGTTCCCACCAAGCGCAGGAATATTGAAATTACTCTGACAAGGCCGGTGGTGCTCGATCCAGACACCAAGGCGAGGATAGAGGTTTTAAAGAAACAATTCCCAAACTATCACTTCGAGAGTATGCACTTTGTTCCGAACCTTAAACCCGTACCTTCAGATTGGGTAGCAGAAGTCAAAGCTCAGATAGATTTTATGGATAAATAGTGTCAAGAAACTTGTAAGTTCACTCGAAAGCTTTCCAAAATCATTAAGGACCTGTTGGTAGATAGGACATCATAGCTGAAGAGAATGCTGATCTTGCTCGTAAATCCGCTACCGAATAAATGACATAGCTTGCCGAGGCCCAAAAGGATTTAGATAACTATGGGGAACTTATGATATCTTTCTTATCCTAGGTGCTTCGAACCCGAGATATATCACGGATCCAGGGCTACCCAACAACATTGGTCGATGTGTGGGATTAAATAGTTGATGATGAGAGGAAGCGACTAAAGATCGACACCATCGATGAGGGGGACTAATGAAGACATACTTAAATGGTGAAGAGCTAGAGCGCTTAGCTGAGGGGCGTAAGTTAATTCAGGAAGCTATGGAGGAGGCCCATCGTCAAGCCAAGGGAAAGAGTACCATCGAAGGTGGCCCCAGTTCCCCTTTTGCCTTGCCTGGAGCTGCAGAGACTAAGGGATATGATCCCGAACGTCTAGAGATTCCCAAGGCTACTCTCTTATCTCCCATCAATGAAAAAAAAACTCCTACCACTCTCAGAGACAAGTCCGCTAAAGGTATCTCTACATTTCCTCCGCAATTCATCAAGGCTATCATATGTGTCATCGTATTGTGGAGTAGACAATTGAAAGGCCTATGTTTTCCCCAGAGTTAATAACCATTTCTTCCCATTCTTTAGGTACAAATCCCGCTGAGGGGGCTAAAGAGAAATAGGAAGAATCCACTGACAAGGCTATAGTACCCTCCAGTGCTGAAGCTCCCTAAGGCAGAGAAATGATTGTCACCTTAAAGGATATTGATGGTAAAGGGGATGAAGAGGAAGAAGTCACCGTCACTTGAGCCTTCATTGAGACGAAGAACATGACTCTTGCTCAAATAAAGGCCAGAATTGAGGAACTTTCGAAGGATAAAACTAAAGAAGAGCCTATCACGGTTGATCCTCTCCGAACGGTTCCTTCTAGTGGAAAAATAACCATTAAACTTCTGTATTTTTCAATCACTGGAGAGTTAGCTTCCAGTCCCTCCGTTGGTCCGTAAGATCCTCCTTTTGACAAGAAAAGGAAAAAGCATATTCTCATTAATGCTGAAAAGAAGGAAAAGTAGAAGCTCAAGGATGCCAAGAAAGCCAAGCACTCTCCCAGATCCAAGTGAAGCATTTGTTTTGATATCTCTTTTGTTTTCCACTACCCTGTTGTGGTTGTTGCGAGTGCATCCCTCGCATTTTTGACTGGTTATCTTGTATAAATCAGCATTTTGTGAAAAAAGTAGTGTTCTCGCAAGATCGTATGCTTGCAAGTTTATTATCTATTTCAATTGAGCATACTTGTAATCAAAACATTACGATGCTAAGTAATAAACAATAAGTCACATCACAAATCAAACTAGGATTTCCATTCAACGTCCCTACAAATCAAAAATCAAAAATTCCATAGTCAAAAAATCATTACTAAACTAAGTAATAAACAACATGTCATATTGCAATCATCATAAGGGTGTGATGTGTGTATGCCATCAATTAATCTTGAGTAATCTGTCTGGCCAGTGATTGTTTAAGATTGTTTAGTAGTAATATTTTGTTGCCCCCAATTCTTTTGTGGAGAGTACGGGCTAATCTTTCAATCTTACCCCCAATCCTTCTATGGGAAGTGGGGGCTCAGCTTTCAATCTTGCCCCAATCCTTCAGTGGGGTAGGAACCCGTTCCCTTCAGTGCTTGGTTTCAGTGCCTTTATACTCCCCTGTCGTATGCCCAGGTTAGAGTTTAGTTAAGGCGGTCTTTAATCATGGTGCACCAATCATGTCTACATTTATACTCACTCTCGAATCGGGAGAGTTTGAGTTGGTCAGGAGAACCATTATTTCGTTTGCCCAAGCTTTCCTTTTGCACTCTATTTCCAAGAGTGGGAATCTGCACTCCATGCTTCACTCTAGCATGTGGAGCTTGTCAGGCAAGTAGTCGTGTCACACTTGCCCGAGCACTACTTCTCACTCCCAATCCAGGGATAGAGCTGGCCCTTTGTAATGATTTAGTATCTCTCATCCCATTTAATTGTGGGACGGGAATTGGCATGATGTCTATGTGTCACATCCTCGCTTTGGTTTGCAAAGTGAAAATCACCACGTCGAGTATTGATATCAAGCTCAACGTTAGCCAATCACACTACGATCATCCATGAATTTAAGCCTGTTTGTCTAAGTGGGATTGATCGAGCATCATAAATGGGTGAATCTTCCCTTTTTCATAGGTCCGACGCCTATATAATTAAAGCGCTTAGCGGTTCTATAGCGGTAGAGTTGTTAAAAGCTATAGCGGGGATAAAGCGAGGATGAAGCGGTGATATAGCGGAGGTGCAAAAATGTTAGTTAAATGTAAAACTATATAATTAAAATTAATAAATTATCATTCTTGCATCATTTGTAAAGAAGAAACAAATATTAATTAAAAATTTATAACAAAATCAAAGAATATCATGGTTGTGCACACAAGGTTCGAGGATTACTACAGATTTGTATCTTATATAAGGCACTTATGACTTAGAATTAGCTCTTTAAATTAACATTTTTTTATTTATTTTAAAATAGAACCGGTCAAATCATCTTTTGTAGACTAATATTGCTAAAGCGGGTGCTAAATAGCGTTGATTTAGCAGGTGTAGCGAAAAATAGTGGGGATTTAAGTGGAGCTACTGTTCATCGGCGCTAAATTAGAGGGAGAGCACCATGGGCTATAGCGGGAATTTTACGGGGCTTTAGCGGGGAAGTAACTGCATAGTCCGACACCGACTGATTACATCACAATATCGAATCAAAGATCAAAATAATCACAGAGCATATAGTGAATGTCGAACATGTAACAGGGCACAAAGAAAAATAAGTGTAGGAAAGGTAAATGACACATGATATTTTTATACTGCTTCAGCCAAATCATAGGCTACGCCCACTTTATAATCTTTTGTTCATATCCACTAAACTGTTTCAGGCAAGTCATGACTTTTTACATAGTTTGAAAATCAAAAGTATCAATACAAGCTCAAGTCATGTAGTGCCGCACATGATGGGCATTCCATGCTCTGGCGATGTTATCGCCATAAATGGTCGTTAGCTTGAAAGCTCCTTTATCAAGCCTTCGCCGGATAACATATGGGCCCTTTCATTTCGGGCCCAAGAAGACGGGGGGAGGGAAGGCACATTTCAATACCCAGTCGCCAGGTTCTAGGTCGAACTTTCCTGTTGTAATATCGAGTAATCTTGTGTTTGTGCCTCGAGGCACACAAGTTTGCTTTATCTCTTTTCTCTTCAATCATGTCTAAGGATTTAAGGAGAAGCGCTTCATTTGTTAATTAATCATAGCATGTTGTTCTATAGGAGGCTCCACCGGGATAACCGCTTCTGGTCCGAATGACAATGAGAAGGGAGTGTGGCCAGTCGCCGACTTGTAGGTCATTTTTAGGCCTATAAGGCTAAGGGTAATTCATCAGCCCACACAGCTTTAGCCTGTTCCAATCGCTTCTTTAGAATGGACTTAATGATCTTGTTCACTACTTCTACTTGTCCATTCAATTGCGATGCACCACACCGGTGTATCTTTTATCAATGCAGTATCTTTGATAGAAATCTTTGAACTTCGTGCTATCGAACTGAGCTCTGTTTTTAGTTATGATGACTTCATGGATCCCAGATCGGCAAATGATATTTCTGAAAATGAAATTTATCACTCGCTTTGTCGTGATCGTGGTCAATGGTTCACCTTAGTCCATTTTGTAAAGTAGTCCCTGACCATGATTGCATACTTTGCTCCACCTTTGGCGATTGGAAGGCTTTCGATGATGTCGATCCCCTACACAGTGAACGACCACAGGCTCACCATCGAGGTGAGCTGATTAGGAGGTGCTTTGGGAATCTTTGCGAATTTCTGACACCTATCGCAGCGTCGTGAATAATCAGCTGCATCCTGATTTATGGTGGGCTAGAAATAGTTGTACCACAATACCTTCTTGGCCAATGTTTGTCCTCTGGTGTGATCTCCACATTCTCCTTCGTGTACTTCTATCAACATACACTTGACGTTGCCATGTGCTATACACTAGAATAACGAGAATGAAAACCCCATCGATAAAGATTGTCACCTTGCATGATATATCTTGAAGCTTTTCGGATGACGGCACGCCTTCCACTCTTTCTTTTCGGAAGCGTTCCATTCTGCAGGAAGTTCTTTATCAGGGTCATCCATGACTCTTTCTCAGTCTTGATCTCCAACACCGGATCAAAATCTATCTGACCAATGCTCAAAGTTTCCAATGTCTCAATTGGGGCCATTTCCGTCTCTTTTGGATTGTCGAAGCTTGCTAATTTGGCCAGCTTATCCGCCTTCTGGTTTTCTATTCACGGAATATGAGATATGCTATAATGTTCTAGGCCATCCAATAGCTCCTCGACCCTTTCTATGTATGCTTGAAGTCGTAGTCCTTTCATTTAAAATTCCTTCCAAACCTAGCAAACAACAATCTGAGAGTCACCAAAGATGTTCAACACCACCACTCCCAACTCCTTAGCGAGCTTCAACCCAGAAATCAGGGCCTCGTACTCGGAATCATTGTTAGTGGCAGAAAAATTCAATCGAAAGGCACATTAAATTTACCATCCTTTAGGAGTTATTAATACGGCTCTAGCGTCGGACCGTTGATCATTTTTGGCACCGTCTGTGCACAGCTACCAGGTGCTTGATTCCATGTTTCATTCTGGGGGCTGTCTTCTTCATCTAACACATTATCTTCAAGAATGGTAAATTCAGCGATGAAGTCTACTAATGCTTGCCCCCGTATAGACTTTCGTGGAAGGAAGTTGAGGTCAAATTGGCTCAGCTCGATGTTCCCTTTGAGAAATCTTCCAGACGCCTCAGGTTTTTATAGGACCTTGCGTAGCGGCTGATCAGTGTATATCATAATCGGATGGGCTTGAAAGTAGTGGCGAAGCTTTCTTAAAGCAATCAACAAGCTGTAAGTGAGCTTTTCAATCTTTGGATAGTTGCACTCTGCCGCAGCTAACTTCTTAGTCACATTGTACATTGGTCTCTGAACTCTATCCTCCTCATACACTAGTGTTGATCTAGTTGCATGCGATGACACTGCTAAGTATATGAACAAGTCCTCATTATCCACTAGTTTAGACAATATCGGGGGTCTTTCTAAGTGACTTAGTAGGTTCTAGAAGTCTTCAATACAGTCTGGGGTCCATTTGAAATTTTGTTTTCCTTGCTTTATCAATTCAATGAAAGGGATACATTTATTTGAAATTGCGTTTTCCTTGCTTTATCATTTCGAAGAAAGGGATGCATTTGTTTATGGCTTGGAGATAAATCTACTAACCGCTGTCACCTTCCCTTTTAAAATCTACACATCCTTAATTTTTTATGGCTCATTGATGTTCCTGATTGTTGCAATCTGGTCGGGGTTAATTTTGATGCCACGTGAGCAAACTACGAAGCCAAGAAACTTCCTTGATGAAACGCCGAGGGAGCATTTCAAAGGGTTTATCTTCATTCCATAATCTCTGTCTGGTATGTCGTGCGATCGGATGATTTCTTGGATTTCACAAGCATATCGTCCACATATACCTACATGGATTTTCCAATTTGGTTGTAGAACATACGATTCACCAAATGCTGGTATGTAGCCTCGACATTCTTCAATCCAAAAGGCATTACCACATAGTAGTACAATCTGAGGTTAGTGATAAAACTGGTGCGTTCATGATCAGGCACATGCATGCGAATCTGGTTATATCCTGAGTACACATCCACAAAAGAAAGAAGCTTATGTCCAGTTGTTGAATCCACTAGCTGATCGATTCTAGGTAAAAGGAAGCTATATTTTTGGCAAGCTTTATTCAAATCCAAAAAATCGATGCACGTACGCCATTTTCCATTAGCCTTCTTGACAAGGACGGAAGTTGATATCCAGTCAGGGTATGTAGCATCTCGTATGAAACCATTTCCTCTCAGCTTTTCCACTTTTTTTCTTCAAGGCAACTGACCTCTCCGGGCCTTGCATACACCACTTTTGCTTGATAGGAGGATTCTTAAAGTCTATGCTTAGTGCATGACTCATAATCGACGGTGAAATTCCATATATATTTGCGCAGGTCCAGGCGAATACGTCTAGATTCGCTCATAGAAATTCTGTCAATTCCCTTATCCGGAGGGGGTCCAAGTGAGATCCGATCTCCAAGACCTTTGTCGGGTCGTCATCATCAATCGGAAAAGCTATAGTTGCTTCATTAGGTGTCGCTCTTTTGCACCTGAATCTTTATCCTCTTCGGAATCTATATATTCGGATAAATCATCGGGCAACTCCTTCTGCGATGTTTCCTTTATTTGCTTTATTGGCGCCACCTTTTCAAGAGGGGAAGCATTCTTGGGTTCTACGTTGTCTTTGCTGTGTAACATCTTCCATTTGGCCAAATAGCAGGCTAATCCGGTAACTTGGTCACCATGGACCATTCCTACTATGGCTTCGGTTGGGGACTTTAACAGTAAACACCAAGGCGTGATGCAAGCTCTGAACTCTGCTAGAGCTGGTCATCCCAGGAATGCATTATATGGAGAATCAATGTTCGTGACAACAAACGGGAGGATTCTCACTCTTTGGCGGTCTCCATCCCCAAGTTCCATAGATAGATCTACTACCCCCATTGGAGTTGCTGGCGAACCATTGAAGCCACGTATCCATCCAGTGCATGGCTTCGAATCTTTAGCTTCCAACTTCATCTAGTCGAATGCATTCTTAAATAGAATGTTGACGAAACTCCCGTTGTCAACAAGGACTTTCTGTACGGTTGTTAGGCCGATGAGGGTCATGATTACCAAGGGGCATAAACTCGGGGCTTCTACTCCCTTGCTTTCTTTATCTCTTAAAACAATGTCGCCGGTCATCGTTTTCTGCTGCTTTGTGGGAGTGGTATCCTCGAGTGAACTACATTCGAATGCTTAGCGACATTGACGTATCTTCCATGGGTCTGTTGCTGAATCCAGCTCGATGTGGTCCTCAAACCATAGTGCTAATAACTATTCTCTTTCCTTTCTGCTGGGATGTAGCTCTCGGGGCCGGCTGGTTCTGATTCAGAGTTAAGCCTCCTTGCCCCTATCTCTAGGGGCAAATTTATACTCATCCAACTTTCCTTCCCAAAGCAACTTTTCCACTACATACCTTAAGTGGAGGCACTCAATCGTGGAGTGGCCGTAAGTTTCATGAAATAAATAGAACTTCCCTGTTTCGTGCGCTTTCTCTATTAAGTCTTTTAGCGAAGGCTTTTTGTATCGGATAACATTAAAAGTGTCCAAATAGATAATCATTTAGCGGTGTATAATTCTCGAAAGGTTGAAATCGAGGCCTCTTTTTAGGATCATTCCTCCGATTCATGCTTCTCTTTTTTTCGTTCGCACCTTAGCGGCCATTCCCTTCACTCTGGTTGCCGAAATTGACTTCGACTTTCCCTGCACTGTCACCAGACTTCTTAATGGCGACATTGCTCTGGATATCCTCTCTCGCGACATTGCTGGGTTTCCTTTTCTGGCTAGCATACACCTCTTCTACTCGTAAGCGGACATTAGCCTTCTCATAAAACATCTCTCTAGCTAACGGCGGCTTTCCAACTAGGTATTTCCTGAATTTGGTGTCTTTATCAACTGCATCTATAAGCGCTATGAAAATCGTATGTTCATGGGGATTGCTCACTTCTATAATTTCTAGGTTGAAACGGTCCAAATATGATTTCAGAGTCTCCCAAGGAGCTTGCTTGACTACTGAAAGCTCGATGAGGTTCTTGGACTTCTGGGCGTGAAGCCGAAACTGATTCAGGAAATTCTTGCTTAGCTCTTTGAAGTTGGAAATTGATCGCGGCGGAATCCGGGTAAACCACATCATAGCCACATCCACTAGGTATATTGGGAAAGCTTGGCATTTTATGGCATATGAAGCTACTGCGGCTTTCATGTACTAGAAATATCTCATTAAATGCTATCTTGGATCCGTTCTCCTTCTATAACGGTTCATGGTGGGGAAGTTGAATTGCCTCGGGAACTGGACATCCAATATGTCATTGGTAAAGGCGTATGACTGCGATGTATGCCCCAATCTTTGTTGGTGTAGCCTCTACAATCATCCATAACTTTATGTACCATAGCTTCTACTTCAGCATTGGTTAAAGCAGGTTCGAGTTTAGCACTTCTTTCTCCTCTAGCACTTCTAGCTCCGGTGTCAGGTAACGTCCTTCGATTTGTTGCGGGAGCAGATTTCTCCTGCCCCCTTCAATCCTAGTCATTCACAGGATGAGTACGCTGAAGGAGTTGGCCTCGAGTAGGATTGGTAATTCTAGGGCCTTATTGAAGGACATTAGACCCGCGCATCGACAGTGGCATAGGCTCTTCCAGGTTAGGGTCATTAGGGCCTAAGCGACGAGCTGCATCTTTATGAGAACCTAGCAAGCCAAACTAAATTTGTTCAAGATTCTCAAATCTCTTGAGCGGTTTTCTTTGACATGGGTGTCTTTCGTTTTCCTCTGAGGAAGGTGAATAGTCCACTAGTTAGTGATGGGTAGGAGAAAGTGTTCTCTGTCTGCTAAGCTCAACCATTTGTCTAGCCATTGTATTCACATTCTCTCGAATTGCGGCACCATCATATCTTTGAGCTTCCAGAGCCACATTTGTTTCCTCCAACTTGGCGAGTAAGCATGCAAAGTTAATATGTGAAATGGGTGCAGGTATAGAAGGTTGGTTACTAATGGTTGCTACTAGAGATGGAGCATTTAAGTTGGATTGAGCAGGGGCATCAACAAGTTGTCGGTTCATTTCATTGCCCACGGATTGAGTCATAGCCCCTGCATCAGGTCAGGTCATGGATGTACCATCGGAGCTCCTTCTGGTCGGGTCAGATCCGATCCGGTCCCTTACGAGCCAGTGATGGCAAGAGCGTGCACCACTTCTTTGGTCTTCGGTTTTTTCATTTACTCGAGAAGTTTGTCATTCCTTACCTTTCCTTGGGGCCATGGAATTTGGATGCGTTGAGATCAGTGAAAACTTCAAAAACGATGAAAAGCGGATTATGTCTTCAGACTTGGTAATCCAAACAGTAGAATGACAATCCAGAAAGCTAATAATTCAGTGAAAACTTCAAAAACGATGAAAAGCGGATTATGTTAGACCAAAAATTGGCACTAACACCCAGTTAACTAGATTTCATAGATAATAATGAAGATTAGTAATCTAAAAATAGAGAAAAACCAATCGATACATGGGATTTATGGCCGTTCGGCTTTAACGAGCCTACGTCCACTTTATAGTTTTTTGATTGAGTAATAGATTAAAAATACAATGTTGATAATCACTCAATCTCACAAATACAATCAATTCGCTCTCACGATTTGTAGAATTATACTCAGAATTATGTAGTACAATACTAATTTGAAGAGAGAAGTAATAACAATGGTGGAGCTCAAGTGTGTAGAGTGCCAATAGATCCTTCAAAATGTCACCAAGGTGGGTATTTGTAGGGGGTTCCCGAGAGCGGGTCGGATGTCACGTGGGACCCATCCACAAAATCTCAGAATTGATCATAGGTGAGTAGAGGAAGTGTCGTTAGAGCGGATGCTGCCAAGTGTTATTTGATCTGATAAAACAGGCAATAGAATAGGTTAATATTGAAGTGCACCTTGGTTCTTCCAAGTGGTTCGGATAGAGGTTCCTCCGACCCTAGGCATCAGTTCTAGAATGACTCGTTCACACTTGCTCCCCCAGGTGGGTCGGGTATGGCCTTACCCGATCTGATCGATAGCCTCAGGCTTTTAGCTGGTTCCATTGTATGCGGGTCGAACCCGATCCGAGCACTCCGACCTGACTCTCTAGTTTAGCCAACCTTGAGATGCAACTGTTTTCCCCGATTTGATGTGCTATTCGGAATCCAACCCGATGCTTTGCCTAGCAAATGTTGAAGTACAAGTTTTCTCTTCAATCCAACCTCCTTTGTTCATAGATGATTGTCTGGAATTTGTGTTGCCTAGTCACAAAGTAGGCCAACACTATGCAGAGAGTTTCATTACATCATAACCAAACACAGACAAGGCAAAAATAAAAATGCTTGTCACATTCATAGACTCCAACAGGAGTGAAATCACACGATATATTTGTATTTATTATTATTATTATTATTATTTATGGTTATGATTTTTCAAATTTAATGATCATTTATTAATGATGTTTGAAATGAAATATGATGATTTTTAAAGATTATTTGTTATTTTGTATTTGTAAATGCTTTAGAAATTAGTTAATATTCTATTAACAAGGTTCAATAATTAATTTAATATTATATTAGGTAATGTTTTAAAAAACTACTTTTTTATATATATTACTGATGATCTAAATATAAACAATTAATGCAATAAAGTGTTTATAATTAATATAATTTATATGAAGAATTCTACTTGTACGTAATATTTTGTAAAGGATATTTATGAATGATTTATCAAGGAATTTATAAATGATATTTTATATATGTATTTTCATTTAAATGTTTAGGAAACCCATGTTTGAATATTAATGGGTTTTAACTTATTGATTTGATTTGAAAATAAGGAAGCTTTCCTCAATGCTTGTTAAATATACTTTTACATATGATATAAGTATGTAAAATATTTTCTAAGTATTAAAAAATGTTCATGGATATACTTATGTAGTTGAAATAGCCACATGGATATATTTCTATGTATTGATATATAACATTTTTAGAATATATTTATACCATTGAAAAAAATACATGAAAATGTTTCCCAATTACAGAGATATTTAGTTAACAAAAGATAAATTAAATAATGCTTAGGGGCTCCCATAGGAAACTAAATCAATGTCTGGTTTGATTGTTTGTTTTGCCTAATATTTAATAATCGTCTATCGATCTTTGGACTAATAGAGAAATCCATCTTAACTTTGGTGGTATGGAATCCATACTTAACATCAAACGATCTAATTTAAGAAATGTCTAGGAGAAACATGAAATGTATATTATACAATTACTATTGGTGGTGCTATACTATAAGTATAAACTCATAGTTCTTGTATGACAAATTAAAGGGGATCCTTTGGCTTGAACAATTAGGCGGAGATCCTTGCTCTTTCTATTGTCTAATTATTTACAAAAGAACTTGAGTTGAGCTCACTGGAAAATCAATTGTTTGGCCTGCAAAACACCATATAAATTAGGAATGTACTCGTAAGAGAAGATTCAAACTGTAACCAGTATAATAATCATATATATGTTCTATGGAAGAGAATCAATAATATTTTGTATATTAGGATCTTGAGATTCAAAGACCCATTGGGTATGGAAATCCAGATGTGATCCAACGATCTTTTAAGATATGGAAAATCGTGTGTGATTACAAAACCTATCAGGGTATGAGAATCCATATACGATTTCATGTTCTTTCTTTGTTGGCGATGCATAAGTTGAAATGCTAAATATAGCCTTATCAGCAGACATGACTAAAATAGGTATAGAAGACCTGGCCGTTAGGGTTGGCATGCCCAAAGGGTATTGTTAGCTTCCTTTATAACAATATATTCAGTTTTTGGCATTCCTAAATCAATGCAATTAGTCTTAGGAAGACCAATTAAGTTTTCCCTACATGATGCTTTGAAAGGACGATTCTAATCCATGTGATGGAGGGCCGTTCTCAGAGTCCTATAGGAATATCTATGGAAATCCTATGCAATTAGCAAATGCACCATATCATTTTTTGATTTTATGCCTAATATTATGGTGATGTACACTCACAAGCATCACAACTACTTGATTATTTTTACTTTCGCCCCTAGACATTATTATAATATCACTGGATTTTAACAAAAAAAAGTTTTGGTTATCGTCGGATAAAAACTCATTTGTATTTATGTGTAATGTGATCTTAGGATATACCTTTTATTTAGAAAGGTTTTAAAATATAATTAATCCATTCCTTATGATTTGAGGTTTCGCATAATGGTATTCCAGATTGACTTGGAAATTATTTCTCTTAACAATGCTCAAGTCAAACCAAACATATTTTTTAAGTTAGCTTTGGAGATCAGGAGATTAATTAGAATCCTAGGAGGTAATTTTGTACTTTTCCTTAATATTTCGTTGCTTGTTCTGTTGTAATTATCAGCATTGTGAGGACATGCTGTTATAACTACCCAATATAATCAAGTTTGTAGATATATGTGGTTTCTGTTTATAAAGATCTTTTTACATTCTATATTATTTGTTGCATTGTGAGTGTTATCCATCAAAGAATCATACATACTCTGATAGATTGGATAGGTAAAATAGTATGGGTCAGCAGTGAACACATGTGGAATGAGTCAATTTTCAGGAGGCAAGCGGGTCTGTCGTGATCACATAGAGAATGGGTCGGTCTAGAACAGGGTAAACGGGTCGGTCTAGTCCATCCAGCGTCGGGTTGGTCTAGTTATCGAGAAGTGGGTCAGCCAAGTTCAAGAGTGAGCAACAAAGCGGTATTCAAGTTGGCCTAGTCATAAAGCATCGGGTCGACACAATTTGAAGGCATCGGGTCGGTCTAGTCTTCTGCAGCGGGTCGGTCCATTCCATTATAAGGTGGGTCAGACCATTTCTGGGTCGGCCAGATCAGGAGCAAGCAACATCCCACTCCACTGGATCGGCCGAGATCATATTGGGTCGGTTAAGTTCAGGAAAACTGGCAATTAGCTGGCGACTGCTGGTGACAACTAGCAGTGGCATTTTCATAAATACCCAATAGGCCGAACCAGAACCTGAAGGTTATATTTCAACTATTCCTTACTCCTATAAATAGGGGATCAATTCCACTTTAATGGGGGAGGATTTTTAGGACCCTGAAAGGTTACCGAAATCCAATCTCAACAAATTCAACCTATTTCAGCATCTAATCATGATCATTCAAGGAAGATTATCCACTCAATTCATGGGAAAATTCATCAAAGTCTCCTCACTCTTTGAAAGCTCATAGATCTACCATTGAATCTCCACTCTCCAAAGGCTTCTCTTCTACTTTTTCTATTAAGCCATAGTGATCTAAGTGAATAAGGAGGAAGATTGAAAGATGAATGTAATTGAAGTGGTTGTATGCATTGTAACCATTGTGAGAGTAATGAGAATGGACTCTAAGGTGGATGTAGATCAAGTTTTATCGAACCACTATAAAACATTGTGTCCTTTACTTGCATTTCTACGATTTTGTGGCTCCACTTCTCATATTTTTTAGCACTTTGTGAAGTACCTTTAGTACCTTTGGTGTTAATTCCAATTTTGGGATTAACATTTGGCGCCCGGGCCGCATTCGATCTTACATTCCCTCATACTCTCTCACAAGTTGAAGACTTGCATTGAGAATCTAAGCATATCCCTATCGAGGATCTTTCCGTCAAATTTAAGTCTCTTTCTAAAGCCATGGGTGGACCATCGAAGAAGAATGCTAGCAAACTTTTCCATGAAGTTGATGACGCCACCAACAAAGAGCATACTCCCTTCACCAACCAATTTGATGTTGGCGAAAGTTCTAAGGTCAAAGCCGCCGTAACGAGAAGGGAGTTGGATGAAGTTGCCACGAGTTTAACAAGCCAAATAGACATTGCAAACAATGCCATGTTGAAGAAACTTGAATCCATGTTCGCCATGCAACCTGTTACAGCAAAAGTTACCGTGAATGTTGCTCGTGCTAAATCCGTTCAAACCGACATACAGGAAATGCAGGCTCTTCTTCTTCAAGTCCAAACCGAGGAGATTCTATTCAAGAGGTTACAAATCTTAATGATCCTCGATTTATGGAAGCTTAGTCACCTACGCGCAATCATACCAATAAAACAACTTCTCGACAAGCGCTTGTAACCACCAAAGAGTCACCTCCCCATGTGGGAGGCTCAGGGCCCTGGATTCTGAACCATGACCGTTTGCTTAGGCAAACATCCGGTAAAGATGACGGCGTCCGCCCCGTGGTCCAGCTCAACGAAGAAGAGCGCATATCGAAAATGGTGCGCAAAATTATGGAAAAAAGATCGAGGAAGCAAGATGATGAAAAGGATTGGGGATTCGCTCCCACCAAAACCCCACTCATGGAGAGGATCAAAATGGCACCATACCCGAGAAAATTCAAGCCTCCAACGTTGCAAGCCTACAATGGTACCAGTGGTCACACTGTGTTTCTGTTTAAATATGATCACCATATGGATGGAGCTCATGCCACAGATGAGTTGAAGTGCCTTTACTTTCCAACTTACCTTGAAGGGGTGGCGTCGTTGTGGTTCACAAAGCTACCACCCAAATTTATAGGTGCTTTTGCTACCTTAGCCAAACTATTTAGAGAGCAATTCAGGCTTCAAGCTACAAAAGTGCAGGATGTCATGGAGCTGAATGAGCTTGAACAAAGGCCAGGAGAGCCCATCAGAGCTTTTCTCATCCTCTTCAATACCACTACAGCCGAAGTTGGGAACTACGAGCCGCGGTTAGCTTTGATGGCTTTAAAGGGAGCTATAAATAAAAAGACCAAACTTGGACGGTGGATTAAGAAGAAGAATCCAAGTACACTTGAAGAACTGTTTGATAATGCAGAAGAGTACATAAGTGTAGATGAAGATCCAACCTATGTCTGGGATGCTCCTTAAAGTAGCACACTACTCGAAAAGAAAGATAATGATGCAGAAGTGAGTCAGAAGAATACAGGTGGTCAAAAAAGGGGTAATAATGGGAAAGATAGCCGAGCTAACAAGAAATTCCATTTCTTCAAAAATTCAGAATTGACTCCTTTAAACGATACTGCAGAGAATATCTTCATGGCAACTAAAGACAATGAAGAGTATCCGACCCTGAAACCAGCAAAGGTCAGTGATGCTGCAATAAAGTCTGGAAGGTTTTGCCGGTTTCATAACCAATCGAGCCATAATACAAATGAGTGTAGACATCTAAAGAACCTTATTGAAGAATTGATAAGGAAAAATAGGCTTCAGCAATACACAAGGAACCCGTAGAACGCTCAAACCGCTCAAGGGCAAGAGACATCTGCGGGATAGCCCAGACAAAATGAAAATGCTACAGTTGATGTTATTCCAAGGCTAATCATTAATAACATTCCAGGAGGGCCTCATCCAACCGGATGAAGCTGGGGGGACATAGTGAGGTACGTAAACGAAATGAAGAGCCTTTCTAAAGGAGAAGAACTCATGATTATGAGTGAAGCTTTCTCAGCAAAGATACCAAAGACTCCATGGGATGATATTGTGTTCAAAGAGAGGGACTCAGATGGATCACTAACACCAATGGTAGATCCAATGGTGATCACCATCGGTTTGGGTCCGGCCATTATCAAAAGAGTCTTAGTTGATAGTGGGGCCTCCGTTAATGTTCTTTTCATTAACGCATTTAATAGAATGAACCTCTCAATGGATGATGTGAAGGCTTGCCAAAATAAGATTCACGGATTCACAAGGCAGTTTAAAAACCAATTGGCATAATTAACTTGCTTGTTGAACTTGGAGAGGGAGAAAGGAAGGTTGCCATGAAACAAGATTTTGTCATAGTCAATGAGCCTTCTGCGTATAATGCCTTCCTTGAAAGACCAACCCTCGCAGCCTTCAGAATAACAATGGCTCTGTGGTGTCTAATAATGAAGTTCCCTATGAAAACGGAGTTGGCGTAGTTAAACGCGATCAACAGACAGTGAGAGAATGTTATATGGCGGAACTTGTTGAAGCTAGGAAGAAAGATGTGGAGCCTCCGCTTCGCATCACTTCCCTCCCTTTATAGAAATTAAGAAGGGGCCCTCACATCGGCGAGCATAGTGGAGCTCAGAAGGAGATCGATCCAAGAAAGGCCGGTGTGGGGAAGGAAAGAGCAGCACCAGCTGCCATGATTTCCATCTCAGTGCATGATAAAGATCTAGACTGAGTCTTAAAAATAGGTTCATAGCTGGGCTTAAAGCTACAGAAAGATTTGATTTTGTTTTAAAAAGTAAATTTAGACATTTTCACATGGACGCACTCCGACATGTGTGGAATATCACCCGATGTAATTGTTCATAAGTTGAACATTAATCCCAATTTGACTCCTGTAAAGCAAAAGAGACGAATTCAAGGACCTGAAAGATTTGTGGCATTAAAAGAAGAAGTAGATTGGTTATTCAAAAATAACTTCATACGAGAATCTACATATCCCGATTGGGTTTCGAATCTGGTTCTTCTCAAAAAGTACAATCGCAAGCGGAGAGTATGCACAGACTATTCGGATTTGAGCATGGCATGCCCCAAAGACAGCTTTTCGTTAACTAGAATCGATCAACTTGTTGATGCAACGACGGGGCATGAATTGTTATCTATCATGGATGCATACAATGGGTACAACCAAATCATGATGCATAAGCCAGATGAAGAGAACACAAGTTTCATAACAGATAGGGGCTTGTATTGCTATAAAGTAATGCCACTCGGATTAAAAAATGCAGAAGCGACTTACGAGCACATTGCGAATTCTATGTTCAAAGCTCAAATCGGAAACACGATGGAAGTCTATGTAGATGATATGCTAGTAAAGTCGAAAAAACCTGAGGACCATCTTGAGAATCTAGCAGAAATTTTTCATATCCTCAGGAAATACGGAATGAAACTCAATCCACTTAAATGTTCATTTGGAGTGGCGTCATGAAAGTTTCTAGGATTCATGGTCAACACCAGGGGCATTGAGGCGAATCCTTCTCAAGTCACAGCCCTACGGGAAATGCATGCTCCAAGGACAAAAAGGGAACTTTAATGCTTAAATGGAAAAGTAGTTGCACTTAACAGATTTATTTCTAAAGAAACGGATTGGTATATCCCACTCTTCGATGCTCTGAAGAAAGGATAGAAGGAATTCCAATGGACTCCTGAATGCCAAACAGCCTTTGAGGAGTTAATCAAACACATGGAGTCATCACCGATGCTTTCTAAACCTAAAGACGGAGAGGAGTTATTCCTATATTTGGCTGTCTCATCTCATGCTTTAACCGTTGCATTAGTTCGGGAGGACGCCAAGGTCTAATGGCTAGTTTATTACATTAGTAAAAAAGGCTCACTGGGACAGAATTAAACTATCCAAATTTGGAAAAACTTGCATATTGTCTACTCATCGCCTTAAAAAAGTTAAGACCATATTTCTTGTCCCATCCTATAATGGTTCTCACTGACCAACCGCTAAGGCAAGTTCTCTTCCGCCCAGAAACTTCAGGAAAGTTATTGAAGTGGAACATAAAGCTCGGTCAATATGGTATCACTTACTACCCTCGAAGAGCTATTAATGGGCATGCTTTAGCTGATTTCATCGCCGAGTTCATGTATAAGGGAGAGGAAACAGAAGAGCCAACAAAGACGGTGACTAGCTGGAGGCTATACATCGATGGATCTAGAAATGATTACTGTTCAGGGCCGGAATCATCCTAGAAACTCCAGAAGGTCATTCCTTATGCTACACTTTAAGGTAGGAATTTCCATCAACAAACAATGAAGCCAAATATGAAGCACTAATTGCATGTCTGAAACTGGCAAGAGAATTGAATATAAAAACCTTGCAAATCCTTAGCGACACACAGCTAGTAGTATATCAAGTCCTAAAGGAATTTCAAACCAAACTTGGAAACCTTCCTGCTTATCTTACCAAAGCTTTGGAACCCCCTAATGACCTTGATCACTATACAATATCTCATATTCTAAGAGAGGAAAACTCAAAGGCAGATTCTCTTTCCAAGTATGCCAGTTCCTCGGATGCAGAGTTGCTAAGACTAACTCCCATCGAAGTCCTCTCAACCCCCGCCATTGCAGAAGTAGATATTGACTAGATCAAGGAAACGGCTGAAGAGCCTATATCCTAGATGGCTGCGATCAAGGAATATATCCTCAATGGAACACTCCCAAAGGAGCCGAAAAAGCGGAGGAAGATATTGTGCAAAGCTCTATAATACCTTATTCAGGACAGAAGGTTATACAGACGAGGATTCTTCATGCCACTGTTATGATGTGTAACCAAGGAGGAATCGAAAGTGATCTTGGCAGAATTACATGAGGGAGATTGCATAGGTCACGTTGGAGGTCAAACACTGGCAAAGAAAATTCTGCAATACGGCTACTTTTGGCCCGAAGTGAACCTGGATGTAATGACTTATGTTAAGAAGTGTGATAGGTGCCAAAGATTCGCAAAAATTCCGAGGGCGCCTCCCACTGAATTGACTCAAATGGTCAGTCCTTGGCCATTGGCCGTCTGGGGCATAGACTTGATAGGGGCATTGCACATAGCAAAATTAAATATGAAGTATGCGATAGTGGCAGTTGACTATTTCACCAAATGGGCTGAGGTTGAACCACTAGCTACTATTACTTCAAAGAAAGTGATCAATTTCGTCATAAAGAACAACATCTGCATGTTTCGGGTGTCACAGAAAATAATCACTGATAATGGAACTCAATTTGAGAGCAGTGAATTCTTGGACTTCTGCGCCAAATACAATATTAAGAAAAGCTTTTCAGCTGTTGCTCATCCGCAGGCTAATGGGCAAGTAGAAGCAATCAACAAAATTCTGAAGTCAACCATCAAGAAGCATCTTAAAAAAGCCAAAGGTGGTCGGGTAGGCGAGGTTCCTCTTGCACTATGGGCATACTGTACGACTGACAAAATTTCGACTGGGCACACTCCATTCTCGCTCGCATTTGGATCCGAGGCTATGATTCCGGTGGAGCAAGGAGTTTCCACTCCCTGGAGAATCCACTTCAATCAAGAGGAAAATGAGAAATTACAGCTCGAAGCACTTGACCTACTTGAAGGAAAAAGGAAGGAAGAGGAACTCAGAGTCGCTGCACATCAGAGAAGGATAGCCCGTCATTTTAATGCTAAGGTTAAAAGGAGGACTTTCCAAGTTGGGGTCCTTGTTATCAAGAGAATCATGACCGGAACTGGAGTGTTCGAACCTAACTGGGAAGGGTCGTATATGATAAGCAAAATATTCTTAGACGGCACATTTGAGTTGAAAATGACAGACGGCATCCAACTTCCTAGAGCATGGAACATCATACATATTCGACATTGTTTCGTCTAATAATTCTTTAAATTTACAAGTTGTAAACATCATGCATTGTAAATACCATGCAATATTGTTTCAAATTCTATACATACTAATGAAATAAATTACCTTACATGCCTAAATCGTACATTTGCAAACTCTTGTTCACAAGTTGTTTAAATTCGATTTTGATTGCAGGACTCCTGAAAGTACACTAACGCATCTGAGACCTAACAAAACCTGGTGACAATTACAGCACATCCCAATTGGGATAGCTTAAACGCCCATTTTTCAATGCTCAAAGTTTCACCCACAATGAATGTTAAGGTGTGGAACATAACACAGCAAAAAGGGACACCAGGGATTGGATAGTCAAATAATATGGCGTTCAAACTACAAATGAAGTTGTTAGTTTTATTGAAGGGGCACCTTCCTAACTGCAAGGTCCACGGCCCTAGTTCTAACAGATCAGGGTGAAACCCGATGAACGAACTAGCGTCCGCCTCGTGAAACAATGCGACTCTAAACCAAAGACCTCCCAGAGGGGCACCTAATCGATCGCCAGCACCATTAATACATGGTCTGATTGCGACGAACACTAGGGTTTTAAACAAAGACCTCCCAGAGGGGCACCCATTAACCATTGATGCCATTAATACATGGTCAGATTACGATACATACATTGGGCTATAAAACTAAAGACCTCCCCGAGGGGCACCAGGTTGATCGTCAGCGCCATTTATACATGGCCCGATTGCGACAAACCCCGGGATCTAAAAGATCCCCTTTGGGGGCATCAGACCATATGCCAAATCCACCAAAATTCAGTAAACAACGGACCTAAAGACCTTTTCAAAGATGCCCTACAAATTCTACAAGTGGCTAGATCACTCAACCACAATGAATAATGGGTTTACAAAGCACCTCTTTTGGAGGTATGAAAAACAAGACCTCTCCAGGGACATATGTTCAAATCTAACCTCCGAAAGGCCCAGATTACTAAGCTAATGGGGAATATGATTGAATATATAAAATATAAGACCTCTCGAGCAGGGGTGGAACAACAATTTTCATCTCCATAAAAGGGCACAAGTAGGATCGACTAAACTAGAAACCTTTGATGGGGATCATACCAAAAAAACTAACAATGGCGAAAACACGTGATCAAAAGATTCCAAATAAAGTCGGTCACATAATGTCACACCTTACCTTTAAAGTCTGTAAAATATTTTGGTGTGGGAGCATTACCACCGCATTAAAGAGGTTCAACGATGCTGACTTCTTAAGACATACCATAAACTCATCACAACTTTGAAATTAAAGGTTCAGCAACTTCAAGGACTAATTTGACCAATAAAGCAAAATTTTGAAATAACAAAGGCAAAACCAATAACCCTGATACTGCGATGAGCATAAAGGTGGTTATTCATAAAAATCTCAAAATTGCCCTAGTCAAAGTCAAAGAGATCCCGCAAAATTGGTCAAACTAGGTCCAACCAATAATGATTCGTGGCTACAATTGAAAAACCAACTTACCAGAAGTGCCATGAAATCATTTTAATATTAAGTATTTCGATAATAAATGACTTGCTGTTTAAAGATTTTGTGTTGTAAGAGTGAAAAGAAAACAAGTGTAGAATGCAAAGCAGAAAAGTACGACAAAGCTCAAGTACAACAAGCAGAACACACTTTCATTTCAGCAACACAGAATCATATCGCAAAATTACAAGTCAAGTACTAGGTATCAGACATAAAAGTGTGCAAAGTAACATGTGCAAAAGTAGCGAGCGAGGGCCGGCACCCGCATATACAACCAGTCTGAATGCAATACATAAAAAGGAAACGACGAGAAATAAGGGAAACTGGTCATAAGCGCTATTTCTTCTTTCCATTCTTTGGATCCCCGAACCTCAAACCCGATCTGTCGGCCTTTGTAAGATGAGATGGGTTAGCTGATTGGACTTCACCTTTGGTCATTGGTCCACAGGGAATCTCTTGAGAGGATATAGTGATGAAACCTTTCTTCTTCTTCTTGGTAACCAACTTCTTGCTTTTGCGGCCCGATGATGTTCCCCGCTTTCCTCGAGTCTCAATGCCTTGTGCCAGAGTTTCGCCGGTATGCTCAAAATCTTCCTCACTTGGAAGGTAATCATCATCATTATCCAAGTTAGCAATTACATCAATCTTAGTATCCTGTGACCATGGGTCTTAGCGTCAAGCAAGGATTCATCACCCAGACGGGGAGTATAGGTTGGGACATGAGGTGTCGACATCAGGGCCGAATCGGTGATTATGGCTTCGGTCATCATAGCGGTAAATCCACCAGAAAATCAGATCTAAGACAGATGAGTAGTGAGCATAGTATGCGGTTGTACCAGGAAAATGGAATAAATAGTCTAAGTTTGGTATAATTTGAATAACCTCAATTTTAACTGTAGCCGTGTGACACCCACGTCTGTTAATGTCACTCACTAAGGGAATGCTTAAGTTTCGTGAAGCATTATAGGTAATCAGACACAATAATTACAAGACATATAAATAAGATAGCAGTGGAAATTTAAATTTTTATTTCAATAATAATACTGTGGTCCACAATTTCATAAGTCACAAAAACCATTACAATAACATAACTTCTGTCTTGCATCATCAGAGTACATAAGTAAATAAAAAGCATAATTCCCCAAATGAAAGAGATAAGCCATAGTAGAGACAAGAACTTGAGCCATACTTCAAAAATAGCTCCTAGCAAGGTGATATCTGAATCATGACTAAGCCTGGGTGTTTCCTCCCTGAGAACCTGGGAGGGGAGGAACGAAAAAAAAGAACGAGAAACAAAAAGGGTCAGACATAAAGTATGGCGAGTCTAGTTACGTTTAGCCAATAGATAAATAAAAGTAACATGATAGGCATATAAAGTGGATAAGGGAGATCACTGCATAAATGGCAAGTGTGATAAGGTAAGCAAGATAAGGTGTGCATGCCTCACTAATGATTACTCTGCACTGTTACTAGTATATCCAGAAAGAGGCGATCGCTCCAACTATAAGGTGGTAGACTTAGGTATACGTCCAAATGTATCCTAACTACTACCCTGATCGGTCGGCTCCCTAACCCTTATAGATACCTTGTGATGGCCCTACAGAAGGAGGTATCACTTCCTAAAGTGGAAACCCCTCGTCGTAACAATGTGCACAACCGTATCTACAGGTGTCACGGTCATCTTATCCCCCTCTGCCCGGCTCATGCTCGCACATGGCCCGGTCGGTTTGCACTGCCCACACCGTCCTCCATGTTTAGATCTCTTACAATCAGTCAGTAAGTGTGTCCCTTCTCCGGCTAGTATGGAATAATTTGTTTGATACCTACTCTAGGTTACTGACAGAAATGGGTCCCACACAATATAATACAAGCTCTCCCCTTTGTCTTGTATCCACCACTAGGTTTTCACTAACTATGTAGAACATTAGGTGTATTTAATTACATAGCCTTATTTATTTCTACCGGTTATGCTTACCTGTAGGTGTCTTTAATACATAACCCCTAATCTTCCAACCAATTATGCATACCTATAGGTGTCTTTAATTACATAACCCTATTACTTCTACAAGTTATGTTTACCCTAAGAGGTGTCTTTAATTACATAACTTTATTATTTCCACCGATTATGTATACAACTAGGTGTCTTTAATTGTTGAGACAAGATTTTGATCGATGCCAACATATAAAGGTGCAATGAAGATCATTTCATAGAGCTAAGGTTTTTTACTTTGAGTCGTGTTAGAAATATGTTAAAATCTATCCTCAAAGTATAACATGAATGCACAAAACTTCGTTGCTGAAATCTGTATATTTGAGAAATTGAAAAGTCACAGAAAAAGCCCAAACGGTCCAGGCTCCGACCGGGAAAGAGTGCAGAGTGAGATAGACTATGGACCGAGGTCCTCTGGTCCATAGCCAGAAAACGGTCGACCGCCCAAAAATGGACTGGTCGACCGGTTTTACTGTGTTTGCACATAACGGCTATTTTTTTGATTCTTTAAATTTCCAGAAACTTAACCAGTCGACCGGTGATTTTCAACCAGTCGACCGGTTCCGAACAACAAGCTTTTTTATGAAGGGTTGCTTCCATTCATCAAGAGTTATTTTCAATGGAAATAGATGCAATCTTTTATAGAAACTCTTCATGAAGGAATGCAACTATTCTACACTATAAATAGACTTGAAATCATACTTTCAAATCACCAATTCTTGCTCTAATTTCTGATCTTACTTTCTAGATATTCTTTGCATTCAAAAAGCACTCAAATTCAATATATTATCGTTTGAATCTCCAAGCCTATTTAATACACTTGAGATTCAACACGATAATCCACTTCCAAATCTTCACAAACATCAAATCATATTTGAGGATAAGATTATAGGAAGGGTGTACTATAAAAGACAAATCCGTGTTGTAAAGAACACACATTGTCAAATAATTGTTGTTCGTCTGATTTGAAGTCCTCGGTGATATAAGAGGCAAGCGTTGTTTAGGCGTGAAATCCCATTCGGCTGCTCGGGTACTGTGAACCTGTTCCTCCAGGTGAAGAGAGGGTGTTGGTTAGTGAAAAACCGAAGAGGAGCTTCGGGACTGGACGTAGGACGGGAAGTCTGAACCAGTATAAAAATTCTGGTGTTGTTACTCTACTTTACTTTACTGCATTTATATTTATTTATGATATATATCTTGTTTACGAATATTTATTCGCATAACTATTGAATAGCTTAAGTTATCACATACATTCCGCATAGCCATATTAAGATCCTGCTTAGGTCGTATACACTTGACCCCTTTCAATTGGTATCAGAGCCTGGTGTTCAAGAGATCGTAACAACATCCTAGAACAAATGGAAATAAAGAAATCTAGTCAAGGGATTAGAAAGTGGAAGGGAAACAAAGACGAATCAAGAGAGCAAGGAAGCAAATGTCTCATGGCTAAAGTCAGATCACAATCGGTATGTATAGATTCATTACTTAAAGATCTTTTGTTAGACCATGAAAAATTATTGAAACTCAATACAGTCGTTTTAGCTATGTCAAAAAATTACAAGCAAGAAAATTCCAAATTAAAAGAAGAAAACAATCGTTTGGTAAAACAAGCCAAATGTTTTGAAAATACCTTAGAAGAGCTTGTTTCTCAAAAAGATTTCCTTCAAAAAGAAAATGAGCGACTAGAAGATAAAAACAATGTTCTTTTAAAGAAAATCGATCTTTTGCAAAATAGAAATAAATCATTAGAAGATTCTTTAAATAATTCAAGTTCTTTAATATCGTCTCTTGAAAAAGAGAATGGAGCTCTAACTAAAAAGAATTTGGAATTATCTAAAGAATGTGAGTTCTTAAAGGTGAATAGTAATATTTTGCAAAATGAAATTTCTGACTCAAAAGGAAAATTACAATCATCTTTATATAATTCAGAATCTTAAATTAGTTGTCTCGAAAATGAGAATAAACTTTAAAAAGGAAGAATTCTGAATTAAATAAGGGTATTAATAACAAGGATTCTTTTGAAAATATCAATCGCGACTATGGAATCAAATGTACAAATAAGTTCGCGAAATTTAATAAAGGTCAAAATGATTTAAACATGATTTTGTCTAGATCTCGACCTTTACATGACAAAATTGGTATAGGATATAATAAAACCAATCATAAAAATAGTACTAGATATGCTTTTATGTACAATAAGAATATCGCTGTTAGTACTAATGCATATCCAAAACCCAATTATTATAGAAATTCAAATACTTCTATGACTAGCGGTATTTATAATAAATATAGAAGTATGAAAAGGAATATCAATAGAGATTACTTAAGTATTTGGGTTCCTGTAAGTTGGAAAAACAGAGAAAAAAAATATCGATGGTTATTTTGATTCAGTGGTTAAAAATGAAAATTTTATCTTTAAAAGTTCCATTAAACCCTCTTGGGTATGGTTACCTTCCATCTAACCCATGGACCCAAACAAAGCAAGTGGGTACCAAAACTATATATCTTATACTTTTTGCAGGTACACCACAATAAAGAGAAGGTTATTCGACCTCTCTGAATATTGTTGAAAACTCAGCATATCAAAAAAAAATCACATGATTTAATATCCCCTAAAGGTGCTAATTATTTGTATTCTCTACTACTCTCGATTACTGTGCTTATTATGGTATTTATTCTTTTTAATCGATGACAAAGGGGGAAAAATATTTTCTCTTATGATTATTCATATCATTCATGTTACATATACTATCATTTAAAATTATGTGCTTAACATGGTAATAGTATATGTGATCTAACATTTGTTAATGCAGGAATCAAAAGGTAAGATTATTTATATTATGAACTAACAAATGTTGCAGAAATTCAGGGGGAGCATTATATTCAGAGGGAGAAAATCTAAGGTGTTGTCATCAATCAAAAAGGGGGAGAATGTTAAGACAAGATCTTGATCGATGCCAACATATAAAGGTGCAATGAAGATCATTTGATAGAGCTAAGGTTTTTTACTTTGAGTCGTGTTAGAAATATGTTAAAATCTATCCTCAAAGTATAACACGAATGCACAAAACATCATTGCTGAAATCTATATATTTGAGGAATTGAAAAGTCACAGAAAAAGCCCAAACGGTCCAGGCTCCGACCGGGAAAGAGTGCAGAGTGATATAGACTATGAACCGGGGTCCTCCGGTCCATAGCCAGAAAACGGTCGACCGCCCAAAAATGGACCGGTCGACCGGTTTTACTGTGTTTGCACATAACGGCTATTTTTTTTGATTCTTTAAATTTCCAGAAACTAAACCAGTCGACCGGTGAATTTCAACCAGTCGACCGGTTCCGAACAGCAAGCTTTTTTATGAAGGGTTGCTTCCATTCATCAAGAGTTTTCTCTTCAATTTTCAATGGAAATGGATGCAATCTTTTGTAGAAACTCTTCATGAAGGAATGCAACTATTCTACACTATAAATAGACTTGAAATCATACTTTCAAATCGCCAATTCTTGCTCTAATTTCTGATCTTACTTTCTAGATATTCTTTGCATTCAAAAAGCACTCAAATTCAATATATTATCGTTTGAATCTCCAAGCCTATTTAATACACTTGAGATTCAACACGATAATCCACTTCCAAATCTTCACAAACATCAAATCATATTTGAGGATAAGATTATAGGAAGGGTGTACTATAAAAGACAAATCCGTGTTGTAAAGAACACACATTTTCAAATAATTGTTGTTCGTCTGATTTGAAGTCCTCGGTGATATAAGAGGCAAGTGTTGAAGTCCTTAGTGTTGTTGAGGCGTGAAATCCCGTTCGGCTGCTCGGGTACTGTGAACCTGTTCCTCCAGGTGAAGAGAGGGTGTTGGTTAGTGAAAACCGAAGAGAAGCTTCGGGACTGGACATAGGACGGGAAGTCTGAACCAGTATAAAAATCCTGGTGTTGTTACTCTACTTTACTTTACTTTACTGCATTTATATTTATTTATGATATATATCTTGTTTGCGAATATTTATTCGCATAACTATTGAATAGCTTAAGTTATCACATACATTCCGCATAGCCATATTAAGATCCGGCTTAGGTCGTATACACTCGACCCCTTTCATTAATTACATAATCTTAACGGGTTAAGTTTGTGGGCTTATTATGCAACCCCTCTTCAAATTTACTTAACCCACCCCTCAACCATGTTTACTTAACCCCCAAATTAAATTTAAGTTCATAAAATCCATATGGATTAACTTAGGTTAATTAGTTCAATTCTTTACCATGTCCATTTGTGGTTTGATAATGGGCCATACCTCCCACATTAGGCCTACAACATGTGGATGCTGGATATGCCGGTCTAGTCCGGGCAGACTTATTCTACAGTTGGGACTGACCTCGTATCATAGCCTGATTCGTATTTACGTACTTAGACCTCCCACATTAGGTTCACCATTAGTGGCTGTTGATATGTCGGTCGGGTCCGGTCAGAGTTGCACCACTAATGCAACCTAACCTCGTGTCATAAGTACAATTACAATTCCTAATTGTAATTACTAGACATTCCATTTTTAATTAATCAATCAATCAATTAACCCTTTCCTATTATATGTATCAATACTTATTTTGCCCAAAAATTTGAATTACATGTCCACAAATGTTCATATTCAAATTATGCCATTTTTGATTAATTTATCAATTAATTAATCCTTTCCTTTTATAGGTGTCAATAGATGTTTTGCCCAATAATTTGAATTACATATCCATAAATGTTCATATTCAAATTATTCCATTTTTATCCCTTTTTCCCCGTTTCCTTAACTAGCGCCCTCACAAAATTGGCAACATGTTAGTCATAAACGATAATAGGGAAAATAATGGGAATACACTAAAATGATCATCTTGGCATAAACATAAACTTGTATGATAATAAGGTGAACATACATACTAGCATGGACATGAAATTTTCATCATAACAAGGTGGACATAAAACTGATGAAATATGATGTCACAATATCTTCATTAGCCATTTTATATGTCCAACTGATTTAAATCTAACATGATAACATAGGGTGACAATTTACATCACATAAAATATATCTAACATGTTATCATAAGGTGATAATTTTGATCACATAAAATAGATCTAACATGAATCATAAGGTGACAAATTTAGATCACATAGGATAGATCTAACATAAATCAAAAGGTGACAATTTTAGATTACATAGGGTAGATCTAACATGAATCAAAAGGTGACAAATTTTAGATCACATAGGATAGATCTAACATGAATCATAAGGTGACAATTTTAGATCACACAGAACAGATCTAACATGATAATTTTAGATAACATAGAATAGATCTACATACATCCGCATCATAGCATATCATAAAAGTTACAACCCAAAATCCATACTGATAACATAGTAGAATAATTTGAATTGGATACAAAGAAATAGTTCTACCATGACATAGCATAAGATCTAACAATAACATAGATTTAAATCTATAATGTATACAAATCACAGTCTTTCATAATTCACTATTATTTATCTAAACCAAGCAACTAGAACTCATTGTGATTGGATTGCTAAGATGATAGAAAAGGTGCTGAGTCTATGTTTGAATCTCATAATTTGATATGATTTAGAAGAAGATGAGAGATCCTAATTCAGTTCAGAATCCAGCAGGTCCGACCACCATTGTTTCTCTTTGAAGAAAACAAAGGATATGAGATATATTAATAGCTGTTGGGTTACATAATTCAGATGCCACCTTAGCCCTAATGAAATTGGGTCAGGTCACGAGTCGTCACTCACTCGAAAAAAGCCCGAATACCCAGAAACTGTTCTGGGCACACTTTATAGGTGCGCCAGTGCAAAATTGCCTTGGCGCACTTGGCAAGTGCGCCAGTTATATCTGGTTCTGATTTTCAAATTTTTGTCATCCGTAACTTCTTCATATGTTATCCTTTTTACGCAAACTAGGTGTCTATCCTGACCAGAATTTCGAGACGGACGTAATGACGTAATCAGTTTCCCTTAATTCTTAATAATAAATTATCTATTCTTTAATTTGTCTTCTTTAATGTTGCTGAAAATTCAAGGTGTTACATTCTCCCCTACTCAAAGGATTTCGTCCTCGAAATCTCCAAGTTGAGAAGAATGCATATCCTACCATCCATCATCCATCTACTCATCCATCAATTACTGGCATCCAATGCCCTTAAGGATTTCTAATGCTTTCATGAATATATGAAAATATGTGTGTATATGTCCCAACACTAATGCAAAAATCAGTCGGTCTACTGATTTATTTGACCTCCTTAATGCAATGTATGTTAGTGCCATGAATCCAATATGTATGCAAATAAGCCTATTATAACATATAAGCTCTACATGTGTGTGTACTCATTCATCCAAATGCAACATCCATTTGCTAGTTCATCCATTTCCATCTACAAAAGAAAAGAAAATGCACACACATCCTAGTGCAGTATGAGAGTGATTGAGCCGATCTTAGTGCCTAATGTGTGTGTATTTGCATACACAAGCAAACACTTGCATCCATCAAACATAACATGTTTCAAACACATGTTTACATACATAGGATTCCTATCTAAAGGTCGAAAATACTATGGATAGGATGTACTCAAATGATAGAAACAAGTACTGATAAAGCTTTTGTAAAAGGAGTTAAGAACATACCCTCGAAGAGAAAAGGGTATGAAGCACGAATCTTGTCTTCTGTCTCCCAAGTCGCATCCTTTGGGTTATATCCCCATTGAACCTTTAGCAACTTGATCTCTTTATTGGTAGCTTCTTAACTTCTGATCCTAGAATACGGGAAGGAACTCACCTGACTGTTGCCTCCTGTTTCACTTCTACCTCTTCCAATATACTCGGCTCAACAACTTCCATGATGTCATGCAAGCACTTCCGCAGATGAGAAACATGGAAAACATCATGAACACCAGATAGATTTTTAGGAAGCTTTACTCTATCGGCCATTTAGCCAATCCCCTCGGTTATGGGAAATGGTCCCACAAACCTAGGTGCCAACTTCCCTACCAATCCGAAGCGAACTACATTCCTCAGAGGTGACACTTTGATAAAAACCAAGTCTTCTACTTCAAATTCGAGGTTAGTCCTTCTCTTATCTGCATAGGATATCTACCTATCTTGAGCTGTCTTCATCCACCGTCGAATAAGATCAATCTTTTCGGACGTTTCTCTAACCATATCTGGTCCAAGTAATAATCTTTCTATAGATTTCCACCAATAAGTTGGTGATCTACAGGGTCATTCGTACAATGCTTCGAAGGGTGCCATGTTGATGTTGGCCTGATAGCTGTTGTTATAGGCAAACTCTACTAAAAGAAGATGCTCTTCCCAAGTCCCTCCGAAGTCTAGGATACACAGCCTTAAAAGATCTTGTAGGATTCTGTTCACCCTCTCCATTTGCCTATCGGTCTGAGGATGATAAGTGGTGCTCAAATGCAACTGTGTACCTAATGCTTCTTGCAAGCTCCCACAAAATTCGCCGGTAAAGATGGGGTCACGATCGCTCACAATGCTGGAAGGAACTCCATGAAGACGAACTATCTCTCGGACATAAATTGCTGTTAACTATGATGTTGTCCTCTTACTCTTAACTGGAATAAAGTGAGCGCTCTTAGTGAGTCTATCTACCACAACCCAGATACTGGCATTGCCTTTCTTCGATCTAGGCAAACCATCTATGAAATCCATAGAGATACTCTCCTATTTCCACTGAGGAACCTCCAACGGATGAAGTGAACCACTAGGCTTCTTTAGCTCAGCTTTGATTTGCTAACAAACTAAACATTGAGAAACAAATTCGGCTACATCTTTCCTCATCCCAGCCCAAAATAAAACCCTCTTCATGTCCCTGTACATCTGATCACCGCCTGGATGAATGGTCATCTTAGAATGGTGGGCTTCTTCTAGGACTGCCTTTATCAAGCTTCCAGTTTGAGGAACACAAAGCCTTCCTCTCGTCGCAACCACCCCTTTTCATCTATGGCATACCTGCTGAGGTGACTAGAAGTCTCCCCTCTTCTGAGCTTATCCATGATGTCTAGAATCTGTGGGTCACCTTGTTGCGAAGCTCCTATCCAGTCCATAAGAGTCGGTCATATCTCCAAGGATGCAAATAATTAGGCAAAATCTCGATGGAGGGTCTAAAATTGAAAGCTGATATGAACTCCAAGTTCTTTTTTTCCATAAACAGAGGACTCAGGGCCACCCTCTGCCTACTTAGTACGTCAGCCACCACATTACCCTAACCAAGGGTATAAGAAATCTCAACATTATAAGAAACTAGAAACTCCATCCACCGATGTTGCCTTAAATTGAGATCCTTCTGTGAGAACAGATACTTGAGAGATTTATGATCGGTGTATAACTCTAACTTCTCTCCAAGTAAATAATGACGCCATGTCTTAAATGCAAACACTATGGCAACTAGCTCAAGATCGTGGGTGGGGTAGTTCTTTTCATAAACTCTCAATTGTTTAACCCCATAGCACACTACTTTCCCTTCTTGCATTAGGACAGCACCAAGCCCTGGACCGCATGCATCAGTGTAAATGGTAATCACTTTATTCCCATCAGGTAAGGTCAAAACTGGGGCTATTTCAGGGACCTCTTCAGTCATTGGAAAGCAATGTCACAGTCTATATCCCCATGAGAATGCCAAATTCTTCTTTGTCAGCCTGATAAGTGGGGCTGATATCTTTGTGAATTCCTTAATGAACTTCCTGTAACCTACCAACCCAAGAAAACTTCTCACCTCGGTTGCATTTTTAGGAACCTTCAATTCTTGTACTGCAACCACCTTCGCGGGATCTACAGCTATCCTTCTTTGGAGACCACATGCCCTAAGAATCTCACCTCTTTTCTCCAAAAATGCCATTTGGAGAACTTTGCTTTAAGTTGATGGTCACAGAGAGTTTTCAAAACTTCTCTCAAATGCTGGGCATGCTCTTCTTTGCTTTTGGAGAAGACCAAAATATCATCAACAAAGATTTCCAAAAACTTATTTAAGAACTCCCGAAACACCCTACTCATCAGATCGATAAAATAGGCGGGTGCATTCACCAGCCCAAAAGGCATAACCAGCCATTCAAAGAAACCATCCGGAGTCCTAAAGGCAGTCTTATCTATGTTGTCCTCAGCCACCCTCAACTGATGGAATCCCGTGGCTAAGTCTAACTGGGAAAACACCGAGGAACCAACAAGCTGATCAAATAAATCATCAATCCTCGAAAGCGGGTGCCTATTCTTCTTAGTGAGTTTATACAGCTCCCTGTCATCAATACATAAACGAAGCGAACCATCCGCCTTAGTTGCAAATACTACTGGAGCACCCCATTCAGATGTGCTTCGTCTGATAAACCCTTTCTCAAGTAGCTCCCCTACTTGCTTACTTAGCTCCCTCCTTTCCCTTGGAACCATGTGGCGCACTGCTAATGCAACTGGCTTTGCGTTGTCCACAAGATATATGCGAAAGTCGATCTAGCACCTAGGAGGTAAACCCCGAACCTTATCAAAAACTTCGGAAAAATCTCGGACTACTAGAACAGATTGTAGATCATCGATAGATGCATCAAGAGATTCTAGGAAACTAAGCATAACCAACCCTTGTGGGTCACATGAAATCTCAAGGGTTCTCCCATGACAAGTTAGAAGCCTAACAACCCTCTTCTCACAATCCAGAATGGAATCATAAGTGGTAAGCCACTCCATTCCTAAAATCAACCCATAGCCCATAAACCCGAGCACAAACGCGTCGCATTCAAACTCGAAGCCTAACACAAATATTTTTAAACCCCGAAAAATCATTGATAAATGAGTTGAACCACCAATGGGGTTTGAAACAACTACGAGATCTACTACCATAGTAGTAATTAAGTGCAGAGATTCAACTATAGAACTTGATATAAATGAATGTGAGGCACCATAATCAAAAAGTGTTCTAATATGATGGTTTGAAAGAGAAATTAAACCTTCCATAGAAATTTTTCTACCTCCATCAGGAGCACTGGTCGCGAGAGCATGCACTTGCCCTTTAGAACTTCCTGCCCTTTGACCTTGTCCCTGTGTTCCCCGTTTCTTCGAGAACTCTTTAGCAAAGTGTCTGGCCTCTCCACAGTGGAAGCAAGAATTCTTCCTTCGCTTACAGTCTTTAACCAGACGACCTTCCTTCCCACAATGGTGACATTTTCTCTTATCCTTGCCTCTATCATTTTTCCCTCCTTTCTTCTGTTGTTGTTGCTGCTGCTATTGTGGTTGCCCCTTCTTGGGCCACACTTTGACGACTCCAAAACCCCGTACGACGGTGGCAAGGGTAATCTTTGGAATATAACACATAAACAGATAACGGTAGAACAGAAATAAATAAATACACCAGATAATGTACAATAGAATACACTAAATAAACATAATCATCAGAGTTACACAGTATACAGGATCATACTTAGTACAAAATACAGTTCAGCTATACATAAATGTCTACTGCGGAAAACAAAACATAATATGTACAATAGGAGCTGAACGGCATAAAAAGAGATAAATGGTAGAATCCATCTTCAGCTCCAGCTATCCAGAAAGAGCCTGGTAAAACTTGAATACAAGGCTGCTCGAGTAGAAAGAGGGGCACCCGAGTTTGCAAGTGAAACAAACTACGAGTCAGTCAAGGGACTGGTATGAGAAATCTACTTAACATATTTTATAATATGGCCAATCACAGGGCCACACCACTTTCGCCGAACGATTTTACTCCGTTGGATTGCCAGTGTTTTAAAACAAGTAAATCTTTTGAACATCGCAATGCTTTTATTAAAAATAAAACCATTATAAGACTCGGTTCCCATCACACAGTACAAAGCAAACCGGAGGATAGAGTTTTACCTTATAATGGCCAAAATATGTTTGATACGAATAAAACAAAAGCATTTTATATTATTACTAGTGTTTATATGTTTCAAAAACAATTTCAAATCATAAGTATCAATCATAGACGGCATTAATGCCAAATACCACTATGTTGCCATATATAGGTATACAATTAAAACCGCACATATCGTATTTGGAAATTGGATTTCCGTCATGAACCAAGGCAAAAGATAGTCCTTACCGACTTCGAGACTCTCTAGCCCGAGCCTCAGGATCAGAGCTTGAGTGACCCTTGGAGCGATAGGGCCGGTCCACCGATGTGGATTAAAATGCCTGAACATTGCGTTTCCCCACCCTTTGGGGTGTAAATGAGCCAAATGACTCCATCGGCTCCACATAGTCACTGATATATCTGAGGCGCCTCGCAACAGCAACAACCACACAGGTGAAAATAATATAAATGTCAGGGCTGGTAGGTCACTGACGCCACCCTAGCTAGAAGGAAATGCATGTCCTCCCTGAGGTCCTCTCCCGTTTCTGGTTCATACCGGGGTGTGAGGCTCGCGAATCGACGTTATACACAAAGCTATGCCACACAGGCTGTGCTTTGATCATCAACCACAAGACTTTGCTTTTCAACAGAAGCCTTGATCATCTGCCACTTAGGCATGCCACACAGGCAATTCACTCTATGTGACTGATTTCTATCGAAATATAACCTCTGAGCTCGTACGTCTCAGAGAAAGGCGTTAAGCAAGAGAATAAATTCTCCACCGCCAAACAGATATATATTTAATAGAGATCAATCAGCACAGAACAAAATCCAATGTCAGACACAGTCCATTTACAAGTTCGTTCTGGGTCTGAACGAAACCGGAGGCACTATATACCTCGCATATCCATCGATCTCCAAGTACGTCTGGACGATCACCACTTATTATCTATATTTCATGATGCCTCCCAATCAAGACATCAATAATCAACCAACCGAGGTGAAGATATCCGGTCTCCAACCACCGTCTTCATCATCGACTTCTTACCGCCGACCAATTATTTGAAATGAGATTTAACTCGGCCTTTTCAAATAATTCACGTATATTTAGAATTTAAATCAATTCGTTTCAATGGTTAAATTATTCAACATCAATAATTCTGTTCTTAAATGTAATTTTCATGCCAAACACATTCAACCATCAAATATCCAATAAACCTGGTAAATTCGGTTTACTTCCATTCCATATCGTTTATAATATTTTACAACGATTTAGCGCTATTTTTATTCACTTAAAAATAGCCAATTCTTTCAAACGACGCTTCATGCCATAACGCGGTCGTGGCGTTGTTCTTCTTTAGATTTGATTTACACATATCTGAAAATCTAACCATTGGATCTTCACAAACTTTATATCATTAGAAAGATCTTTTCAAAACGAACCCATCGGTTCCAGTTTTGGGAAAATCCGACGGTCTGATCTCCCGGTACACTCGTTTGAAGTTTCGATTTCAAAATACGAACTGCAACGTCGTTATTCGATTTAATTTAATTATATATATATAATTGATTCTGGCACTGTTTTTCTTCAGATTTGAATTAAACATTTCAGACAATCCAACTGTTGGATCTTTACAAAGTTGGTGTCGTTGGAAAGATATTTCCAAAGCGAACCCAACGGTTTCGGTTTAGGGAAAATCTGATGGTCGGATCTCCCGCACTAATCGTTTGAAATAACGGTTTCAAAACACGAACTGCAGCTTCGTTATTCAATCTATTATATATATATAATTCATTCTTCGATTTCAAAACCATATTCACTTCATATATTTGATTAAAATGATATTTTTATCCAACAGATATTTATTTCAACACCTCACCATTTTTAACACTTCATATTCACAATAAAAATGTAGATTATAGTGTTCAATCTATATATATTCAACACATGAATGTTTTCGACTTCACACATACGATAAAAATATGATTTTTATCGTTCTAGTCCTTTATTCAACACGTGAATTTTTCTATAGTTCATATATATAATAAAAATGTGATTTTTATTGTAAAACAATTTATTTCAAAACACGATTATTTTATATAGTTTATATATAAGGTAAAAATGTTTTTTTTTGGTGTTAAAACAATTTATTTAAAACATTAATATTTTATATAGTCTATTTATATGATAAAAATGTTATTTTTATTTTTCAAAGAATTTATTCAATACATGAACTTCATTCAACACATGAATTTCTATTCAACACATGAATTTTATTTCAACACATGAATTTTATTTCAACACATTAATTTTATTTCAACATAGAAATATTTTAGAAAATACCGGCAGCATAACGGCAGGGCAGTTAAACCGGAACCTTCCCTAGTACGGCTCCTCGCTCTACCTTAAAGCCTCGTAGCTTTTGACAATGGGGATTTTCAATATCTACTTCGTACACAGACGAATTTTCCCATATGCTAATCCTATTGGGATTTCAACCACAATCAATCATTTCAGATCAACCATTCATGATATTCACCAAATTTTCACATCAACCAATAATCCAAACAATATCACAACAAATATATATCGTCCATGGTCTGTGGACGAGGGGAGTGTATATATATATATATATATATATATATATATATATATATATATATACACACGTATATAACTATATTTCGATTTCATTTCAATATCATTTCAATTTATTTCAACGCATATATCATTTTTACAACGCATATATAACTTATACATCGAACATACAACTTATACAACGCTTATACATGAGGTGTACAACGCTTATATAACTAATACTTCGACTATATAATTTATACATCATTGTTTCCATATCGTTTATAATTCAGAAATCTCACATTGGGTTCCACTCCTCCAAAAATTGCAGAAGGCTCAGAAAAATATCCGGTCACTTCTAGAATGTAGAAGACGTTCGCACGAGTCCACTGTCTCTTGTTTCACTGGATTTCGTCAATATAGCAAAAAGATATGATTTTTAAAGTGAAATCAAAAACTGTAGCGCTTTAAAGTGCTATAAACTATTTTATATTATATAAACCATACCTCTCTGAAATTCTTCAAAACTAGGTCACCGATTTGCGATCAATCCGCGACGCTATAGCACGATCGGACTTCACCACGTTGTAATGCTCGGAGAGAGCTTTCCGGCGCCTGGGGTTTCATCCAATCGAGCTCGAGATGGAGGAACGGCGGCGGTCGCAAGTGCTGACCTTTGGGGGCACGAAACACGAGGCACGGCGAACGAGGGGTGGCGTGGCAGGTATAGATTTGAAGCCCTCGACGAGTACTACAAAAGCTTCAACTGGGTCGAGGTCTATTACTGTGTGGATTGGCCAGAAAATGAACGGGAAGGGGGGAAAGCTTTTCCGCCGTGCGTCGCGATCGGGGAGAGAGAAAAGCGGGGAGAAAGAAAAGTTATGGCCAATAGGATTTTTTTATTTTTAAAATTCTAAAATACCCCTCTTCACATACTAGCCCCAATCCAAACCCAACGACTGTCGTCCTTAGCTAAATACCCCCATTCCGAACACAATGGGATATGTTTCATAGGCCCATTCGATTGGTTCAGCCAGTTTTTCTTCAAATTAAAATATAAAACATTCAATATTTGATTTGAACGCACATTTCAATTTGCCGGGGCCACATACTAATTCTAAAAATTCCCAAAAAATAAATCTAGCTATGTTTTGACGATACGGTCCCAGAAAAACTAGTTTCGTCAAATTCTGAGACCGTTTGCAAAATGTCTATTTTCAAGGGCTATATTAATTCTCTATACCGACCTTTCTGAAAATTCATTCGGCCATAACTTTTGATTCCTACTATGAAACTTCGATTTTTCAGATTCGTTAGAAAGATATTCATAAACAGATTTAAATATTTTTGGTTTCACTAAAATCCATTTTATTTTGCACCTGGTACAGTCAGTCAAAGTTCGAACTCAAATTTTGAAACTGCCACGCCATTTCAGGCCCTGTTTATAATTAAAAATAATTATATTTATTTTAAAACATCGATTCAAACATACTTTTCATCGTTATTATTTAAAATAATTTATTTTAAATAATTAAAATCCAATAAAATAGCTAATTAAATTTTTTTAAATTGGTTCAGATTTTCCGGGTTGTTACAATCTCCCCCACTTAAAACTTTTCATCCTCGAAAAGGAACGAAGTCGAAAGTTGTTTAATTAACCAACTAAACTTTCATCCTGGCTTCCTTTCTTCAACTTTTCAAGTTCTAAGAATTTTCAAATTCTTCAAAAAATTGGCTAACACCCTAAATTTTCGAAAAATTTCGCCATAACCTCCTTTGTACGGGGAGCTTCAGGATATTTCAAATAGCCTCCCATGGCCCTCACCAATCCAAAAGAAAAAGGAAAAGCCAAGCGGCTAGCCAATCGGCTCATAAAATCATCAAATTCCCAAGAAATACAATAAACATGTACCTAGTTGTCGGGCAAACAATTTTATTCCTCTGCTTAGCTGCTTATCCATAACCTGTTCACACATATATTATGCACACGTATATATTTCTATCTATTTTCAGTTCAGTTCAATATTTTTCAATTTGGTTAAATGGTTCAAAATTCTAATTAATCAACCAAAAATCAAACAACACAACCAGCAATCAATTTGTTGGTTAAATTTCAAAAATATACTAATTAATTCATATACTCTTTTAAAATCATTCAGACTATATAATTAAAAGTTTACACCCATGAAAAGAAAACAACGGCAAAGTAGAGAACAAAATGGAAATGCAAAATATGGTAAATGTACCTTGCACCGGAGTCAATCAGAGATATCCACCCTGCACTTAGGATAGGCTTTCTTAATACTCTCCTCAGTTTCCCAAGTACAATCTCGCGGATCTCCACTCCATTGCACTTTGACTAAGTGAACCTTCTTGTTCCTCAGTTCTTTGGTTTCTTTGCCAATAATCTTTAACGGCTCTCTTCTCACAGCCAATTCTGGAGTAATTTCTATATCCCATTGCGCTGCTTCTTCCACGATCAAGTCTGGATCATGAACATGCTTTCAAAGTTGAGATACGTGAAATACATCATGCACTCTAGGCAACCAATCAGGCAATTGAACTTTATAAGCGAGAGTTCCAATCCGTTCAAGTATAGGGAATGGACCAATAAATTTGGGGGCCAAATGCCCAGTCTTGCCAAATCTAATTACTCCTCTCATCGGAGAAATCTTTAGATACACATAGTCACCAACAACAAATGCTAAATCCCTCCTTCTCGAGTCTGCATAGCTCTTCTGTCGGCTTTGAGCTGCTAGCAATCATTTCTTAATGAAATCGACATTATTCGCGGCTTCGCGAATCATATCTGGTCCCAATACAAGCCTATTACCAGGTTCAACCCAACAAGCAGGAGATCGGCACGGTCTACCATACAATGCTTCGAATGGTGACATTGTCAGGCTCACTTGGTAGCTGTTGTTGTATGAGAACTCGACCAAATGCAAATGGTCTTCACATGATCCACCAAAATCAAGAACACAAGCCCAGAATAAATCTTCTAGTATACGATTCACCCTCTCAGTTTGACCATCTGTTTAAGGATGATATGCGGTGCTCAAGTTCAGTTTTGTCCCCAGTTCTACTTGAAATGCCTCCCAGAATTTGCTAGTAAATATTAGATCTCTATCACTAACTATACTGATCAGCACTCCATGTAGCCTAACAATTTCTTTGAAATAAATCTGTGCTAGACTTTGGGCGGCTCTATTGGATCTGACAGGTATGAAATGGGCAGTCTTCGTGAAGCGATCTACGATCACCCAAATACTGTTATTTCCTTTCTTGGTTCTGGGCAAACCATCTATGAAGTCTATGGAAATAAGTTCCCATTTCCAACCTGGAATGTCCAATGGTTGCAACAATCCGGCTAGTTTCTGTTGGTAGCTTTTGACTAGTTGGCAAGTAGGACACTTGCTAACATATATTGAAACGTCCCTTTTCATAGCCTTCCACCAAAATGTTCGCTTGATATCGTTATACATTTTTCTCACACCTGGATGGATACTCAGCTTGGACTTGTGACGTTCGTCCAACACTTCTCTTTTGAGCTCGGGGATGTCGGGAACACAAATCCTTCCTCTCAATCTCAGGATTCTATCCTTATCTATTTGAAAACCGGAGGGTTCGCCTTTCTGAATCCTTCTGATCATATCCTTAATAAAATTATCATCTTTCTGAAGAATATATATTTTGTCAATCAAGGAAGTCGTAATAATAAAACTAGCGATTATTGCATTCTTTCGACTTAGCGCATCGGCCACAACATTGGCTTTCCCTGGAGTGTGCAAAATCTCAAAATTGTATGCTGCAAGAAATTCTAGCCAACGTTGCTACCTCAGATTCAAGTCTTTCTATGTGAATAGATACTTTAGCGACTGATGATCCGTAAACAGTTTGAATTTCTCACCCAAGAGATAGTGCATCCAGAATTTTAAAGCAAATACAATGGCTAACAACTCAAGATCATGAGTAACATAATTTTTCTCATGCGGTTTCAGCTGACGGCTAGCATAAGCAACCACTTGACCTCTTTATATTAATACTGCACCAAGGCCTTCTCTAGAGGTATCTGTCCAGACTTTCAAGTCTTGATTGCCATCGATAATCGTTAACACTAGAGCAGTTGTTAATCTTAATTTTAGCTTCTGAAAAGCCTCCTCACATTCGGGAGTCCACTTGAATTTTACGTGCTTCTTTGTAAGCTTTGTTAAGGAACTAGATATCATCAAAAAATCTTTAACGAACTTCCGATAATAACTAGCCAATCCAAGAAAACTTCGGACTTTTATGGGAGTACTAGGCTGTTTCCGATTTTGAATAGCGGTGATTTTACCGGGATCCACGGAAATTCCTTCTTTTGATACAACATGGCCAAGAAACTTGACTTCTTCTTGCCAAAATATACATTAGGAAAGTTTGGCCTTCAAGACATTCTTTCTGAAAATTTCTAACACTTGTTCCAAATATTTTACATGCTTGCTCTCTGACTTAGAGAAGATTAATATGTCATCAATGAAAACCATAACAAATTTATTCAAGACTTCTCTGAATACCCGGTTCATTAAATCCACAAAATAGGCAGGAGCGTTACATAAGCCGAACGACATTACTAACCACTCATAAAATAAATTGGGACCTCTGAATGCTGTCATAGGAACACACTCTACGGCAATACGAAGTTGATGGAAGCCTGTAGCTAGGTCCTTCCTTGAAAATACTTGTGCACCATTCAATCGATCTAGCAACTCATCAATCCGCGGCAATGGGCATTTATTCTTCAATATCTGCTTATTCAAGTCATGATAATCCACACATAGTCTGAGGGTACCATCTAACTTTGGGACAAACACCACTGTTGCTCCCCAATCAGAGAAACTAGGCCTGATCGGACCCTTCCATACAAGCTGTCGAGTTTGATTGTCTAATTCTTCTCTCTCCTTTAGAGTCATTCTTCGAATAGCGTGCACTACTAGCCTTGCATTCGGAATTAAAGCGATCTTGAAATTAATTTCTCTCTTCGGCGGTAAGCTAACAACTTCTTCAAACACATCTGCATAATTCTTGACGACAGGAATATCTTTTATGAGGTCCGGAATATTCTCTGTGACTACAGGGATATTTTCTATTTGAGCAGGAGAAACATCAAGAGCTGACCAAAATTCTTTTCTATTTGAATTCGGACCTTCGCATGGTATGGTTATATGGTTCCCTAATTGGGCCTTTGCCTTAACAACTCTCTCGGCACATTTAACTTTAGCTTCGTATTTGGTTAACCAATCCAATCCCAAAATAAGATCAAATTCAGTAAAATTCATGACGATTGAGATGGTAGGGAACTTATAATAGGAAAAAGAGACAAGCACCCCACAAACCCAACTAAGATTGAGGGAACCCCCAACCAGATTATGGACAGTGATGGGTTCTTTGAGCTTTTTCAATTTCAAATCCAACTTCTTAACTGCATTCTTTGCAATAAAGCTTTGTGACGTGCCTATATCAAATAGTACTTTAACTGGAATGTTTTTGACAGTAAGCGTTCCTTCCAGAACATTAGACCTTCCCTGACTAGCTGAGGGTGATGGAGTTTCTACCACTTCATTTACATGTGCGGCTTTAGACTTTTTCTTTAATAGCTGGCAATTCTTCTCAGTATGACCAGCCTGATGGCACTTCTGGCATTTCCTAATCTCTCCAGACTTCCTACCGGGTTTAAATCCATCTTTCTTCAAAGATTTACAATTTCCTGAGAAATGTCCTTGCTTATTGCAGTTAGAGCAGGCGGCAGTCGTTATTGATTCTTTCTCAGATCTAACCCTTTTCCTCTTGGCTCTGGGCTTCTTACTAACCTCAGGCACCGTACTGGCCTCAGGACTATCAGTCTCAGACTCCCCTTTGTTATTAGAACTGACTTCCTCTTTGTCGTTCAAATGACCTTTCTTATGGAGATCTTCATACTGATAAGCCATGTATATCATTTCAGAAAAAGGAAGCTTCACATGCCCCATTACTCTACTTTGGTACTTTCTTTGAAGCCTGTTAATAAATCTCAGATTCTTCCTCTTCGGATTTTGAATTAGATGTAGGGAAAAATGAGAAAGTTCATTGAATTTCTTATGATATTCTGGAATGGTCATATCTCCTTGTATCAGATAATATAATTCATCACATAACCGCTCAGTTGCTTCTGGAGGAGTAAATCTTTCACCGAAAATCTCTTTGAATCTATCCCAGGTAATATTACCTTCTGGATTATCCTTAATAATCGAATCCCACCAGAACAAACCTTCGTCTTTGAGTGCCCAAGATGCCGGTAATCTTTTTTGATCATCTCTCAGCTTTGAACCTTCAAAAAATTTCTCAGCAGAGCGTATCCAGGCTTGAATTTGAATAATAGATTCATTGCTCGAGAACGGTACTCCACCCGTATTTCGATACTTAATTAATAGAGCCTCAATATCTGGTTCTGCCCTACCTCTTCTACTTTTGCAACTCATTTTTCAATGTCTGCAAGTAGCAGACAAAGTGTTAGGCCAACAGAAAAGGTATTTCAAAGCATAGAGACATATACGTTAATGTAAATGTGTCTATCGAGGTGTATTTCATTCTGCTATACTCATACTAGGACCTTACTGATCCTATCTGTAATGAGCTATTTATCCTAGAACACTCTAGTTCTATTTCTGATGAATTCGTTAATATGTTATATTCCAGAACTAAGCTTAACCAAAGCTCTGATACCACGATATGACGAACCCAAAACCCTGTACGACGGTGACAAGGGTAATCTTTAGAATATAACACATAAACAGATAACGGCAGAACAAAAATAAATAAATACACCAGATAATGCACAATAGAATACACTGGATAAACATAATCATCAGAGTTACACAGTATACAGGATCATACTTAGTACAAAATACAGTTCAGCTATACATAAATGTCTACTTGGGAAAACAAAACATAATATGTACAATAGGAGCTGAACAGCATAAAAAGAGATAAATGGTAGAATCCATCTTCAGCTCCAGCTATCCAGAAAGAGCCTGCTAAAACCTGAATACAAGGTTGTCCGTCTAGAAAGAGGGGCACCCGAGTTAGCAAGTGAAACAAACTACGAGTCAGTCATGGGACTGGTATGAGAAATCTACTTAACATATTTTATAATATGGCCAATCACAGGACCACGCCACTTTCGCGGAACAGGTTTACTCCATTGGATTTCCAGTGTTTTAAAATAAGTAAATCTTTTAAACATCGCAATGCTTTTTATAAAAATGAAGCCATTATAAGACTCAGTTCCCATCACACAATTTAACGCAAACCCAAACCGGAGGATAGATTTTTACCTTATAATGGCCAAAATATGCTTGATACGAATAAAACAAAAGCATTTGATATTATTACTAGTGTTTATATGTTTCAAAAACAATTTCAAATCATAAGTATCAATCATAGACGGCATTAGTGCCCCATACCATTATGTCGCCATATATAGGTATACAATCAAAACCGCACATGTCGTATTTGGAAATTGGATTTCCGTCATGAACCAAGGCAAAAGATAGTCCTTACCGACTTCGAGACTCTCTAGCCTGAGCCTCAGGATCAGAGCTCGAGTGACTCTTGGAGCGACAGGGCTAGTCCACCGATGTGGATTAAAATGCCTGAACACTGCGTTTCCCCACCCTTTGGGGTGTAAGTGAGCTAAATGACTCCATCAGCTCCACATAGTCACCGATATATCTGAGGCGCCTCACAACAGCAATAACCACACAGGTGAAAATAATATAAATGTCAGGGTTGATAGGTCACTGACACCACCCTAGCTAGAAGGAATCGCATGTCCTCCCTGAGGTCCGCTCCCGTTTCTGGTTCATACCGGGGTATGAGGCTCGCGAATCGACGTTATACACAAAGCTATGCCACACAGGCTGTGCTTTGATCATCAACCACAAGACTTTGCTTTTCAACAGAAGCCTTGATCATCTGCCACTTAGGCATGCTGCACAGGCAATTTACTCTATGTGACTGATTTCTATCGATATATAACCTCTGAGCTTTTACGTCTCAGAGAAGGGCGTTAAGCAAGAGAATAAATTCTCCGCCGCCAAACAGATATATATTTAATAGAGATCAATCAGCACAGAACAAAATCCAATGTTAGACACACAGTCCATTTACAAGTTCGTTCTGGGTCTGAACGAAACCGGAGGCACTACATACCTCGCATATCCATCAATCTCCAAGTACGTCTGGACGATCACCACTTATTATCTATATTTCGGAATGCCTCCCAATCAAGACAACAGTAATCAACCAACCGAGGTGAAGATCTCCGATCTTCAACCACCGTCTTCATCATCGACTTCTTACCGTCGATCAATTATTTGAAATGAGATTTAACTCAGCCTTTTCAAATAATTCACGTATATTTAGAATTTAAATCAATTCGTTTTAATGGTTAAATTATTAGACATCAATAATTTTGTTCTTAAATGTAATTTTCACGCCAAACACATTCAACCATCAAATATCCAATAAACTGGGTAAATTCGGTTTATTTCCATTCCATATCGTTTATAATATTTTATAACGATTCATCGCTATTTTTATTCACTTAAAAGTAGCAAATTCATTCAAACGATGCTTCAGGCCATAACGCGGTCGTGGTGCTGTTTTTCTTCAGATTTGATTTACCCATATCTGAAAATCTAGCCGTTGGATCTTCATAAATTTTATATCATTAGAAAGATCTTTTCAAACGAATCCAACGGTTTCAGTTTTGGGAAAATCCGACGGTTGGATCTCCCGGTACACTCGTTTGAAGTTTCGATTTCAAAATACGAACTGCAACGTCGTTATTCGATTTAATTTAATTAATTATATATATATATATATATATATATATATATAATTGATTCTGGCGTTGTTTTTCTTCAGATCTGAATTAAACATTCCAGACAATCCAACCGTTGGATCTTTACAAAGTTGGTGTCGTTGGAAAGATATTTGCAAAGCGAACCCAATGGTTTCGGTTTCAGGAAAATCCGATGGTCAGATCTTCCGCACTAATCGTTTGAAATCACAATTTCAAAACACGAACTACAGCTTCATTATTCGATTTATTTTATTTATATTTATATACATAAAAAAACATAATTCATTCTTCGATTTCAAAACCATATTCACTTCATATATTTGATAAAACTGATATTTTTATCCAATAGATATTTATTTCAACACCTCACCATTTTTAACACTTCATATTCACAATAAAAACGTAGATTTTATTGTTTAATCTATTTATATTCAACACATGAATGTTTTTGACTTCACACATACGATAAAAATATGATTTTATCGTTCTAGTCCTTTATTCAACACATGAATTTTTCTATAGTTCATATGTATACTAAAAATGTGATTTTTATTGTAAAACAATTTATTTCAAAACACGATTATTTTATATAGTTTATATATATAAGGTAAAAATGTTAATTTTTTTTGTGTTAAAACAATTTATTTAAAACACTAATATTTTATATAGTTATATATATGATAAAAATGTTATTTTTATTTTTCAAAGAATTTATTCAATACATGAACTTCATTCAACACATGAATTTCTATTCAACACATGAATTTCTATTCAACACATGAATTTTATTTCAACACATGAATTTTATTTCAAACACAGAAATATTTCAGAAAATTTCGGCAGCATAACGGCAAGGTAATTAAAACCGGCACCATCCCTAGTACGACTCCTCGCTCTACCTTAAAGCCTCGCAGCTTTTGACAATGCGGATTTTCAATATCTAGTTCGTATGCAGACAAATTTTCCCATATACTAATCCTATTGGGATTTCAACCACAATCAATCATTTCAAATCAACCATTCATGATATTCACCAAATTTTCACATCAACCAATAATCCAAACAATATCACAACCAATATATATCGTCCATGGTCTGTGGACGAGGGGAGTGTATATATATATATATAGATATACGTATATAACTATATTTCGATTTAATTTCAATATCATTTCAATTTATTTCAATGCATATATCATTTTTACAACGCATATATAACTTATACATCGAACATACAACTTATACAACGCTTATGCATGAGGTGTACAACGCTTATATAACTCATACTTCGACTATATAATTTATACATCATTGTTTCCATATCACTTATAATTCAGAAATCTCACAATGGGTTCCACTCCTCCAAAAATTGCAGAAGGCTTAGAAAAATATTCGGTCTCTTCTAGAATGTAGAAGACGTCTGCACGAGTCCAATGTCTCTTGTTTCACTGGATTTCATCAACATAGCAAAAAGATATGATTTTTACAGTGAAAACAAAAACCGTAGTGCTTTAAAGTGCTATAAACTATTTTATATTATATAAACCGCACCTCTCTGAAATTCTTCAAAACTAGGTCACCGATTTGCGATCAATCCGCGATGCTATAGCACGATCAGACTTCACCACGTTGTAGTACTTCGAGAGAGCTTTCCGGTGCCTGGGGTTTCATCCAACTCGAGATCGAGATGGAGGCACGGCGGCGGTCGCAAGTGCTGACCTTTGGGGGCACGAAACACGAGGCATGGCGAACGAGGGGTGGCGTGGAAGGTATAGATTTGAAGCCCTCGATGAGTACCATAAAAGCTTCAACTGGGTCGAGGTCTATTACTGTGTGGATTGGCCGAAAAATGAACGGGAAGGGGGGAAGGCTTTCCGCCGTGCGTCACGATCGGGGAGAGAGAAAAGCGGGGAGAGAGAAAAGTGATGGCCAATAGGATTTTTATTTATTTATATATTTTTAAAATTCTAAAAAACCCCTCTTCAGATACTAGCTCAATCCAAACCTAACGACTGTCGTCCTTAGCTAAATACCCCCATTCCGAACACAATGGGATATGTTTCATAGGCCCATTCGACTGTTTCAGCCAGTTTTTCTTCAAATTAAAATATCAAACATTCAATATTTGAATTGAACGTACATTTCAATTTGTCGAGGCCACATGCTGATTCTAAAAATTCCCAAAAAATAAATCTAGCTAGGTTTTGATGATACGGTCCCAACAAAACTAGTTTCATCGAATTCTGAGACCATTTGCAAAATGTCTATTTTCAAGGGCTACATTAATTCTCTATAGCGACCTTTCTGAAAATTTATTTGGCCATAATTTTTGATTCCTACTATGAAACTTCGATTTTTCAGATTCGTTAGAAAGATATTCATAAACAGATTTAAATATTTTTGGTTTCACTAATGTCCGTTTTATTTTGCACCCAGTACAGTCAGTCAAAGTTCGAATTCAAATTTTGAAACTATCGTGCCATTTCAGGCCCTGTTTATAATTAAAAATAATTATATTTATTTTCAAACATCGATTCAAACATACTTTTCATTGTTATTATTTAAAATAATTTATTTTAAATATTTAAAATCCAATAAAGTAGCCAATTTAAATTTTTTAAATTGGTTCATATTTTCCGGGTTGTTACACACACCTTCTTATTCTGCGATGTCCCCTCAGCTTTTGTTTCCTTCTTTTCTCCTTTGTCCTCCTCATGCATCAGGGCCATATCAACAAGTTTTTCAAAGGTGGCCCCCATTGGAATATGGGACATAGCTAAACCATGTAGAGGCCCATTCAACCCTTTAACAACCCGCAAAGCCTTTTTGTGCGGCGTATCCAACAACTCTAACCCGAACCTTGCTAGCTTGTTGAATTTGTTCACATATTCTTTCACCATCAAGTTTTCTTGTTTGAGTGCTAAGAATCTCTCCATCTGCATGCTTCTTTCAGCTTGGGAAATAAAATTCATTACGAACCTCTATCTAAAACTTCCCAAGTTTCCACCGGACGTCCAGCTTAGGTGACTTCCCACCAAAATGAGGCTTCGTCCTTCAATAGCCAAGCAGCTAACTGAATCTTTCTTCGGGAACTCTTTAGCAAAGAGTCTGGCCTCTCCACAGTGGAAGCAAGAATTCTTCCTTCGCTTACAGTCTTTAACCAGACGACCTTCCTTCCCACAATGGTGACATTTTCTCTTATCCTTGCCTCTATCATTTTTCCCTCCTTTCTTCTGTTGTTGTTGTTGCTGCTGCTATTGTGGCTGCCCCTTCTTGGGCCACACTGTGACGACTCCAAAACCCCGTACGACGGTGGCAAGGGTAATCTTTGGAATATAACACATAAACAGATAACGGTAGAACAGAAATAAATAAATACACCAGATAATGTACAATAGAATACACTAAATAAACATAATCATCAGAGTTACACAATATACAGGATCATACTTAGTACAAAATACAGTTCAGCTATACATAAATGTCTACTGCGGAAAACAAAACATAATATGTACAATAGGAGCTGAACGGCATAAAAAGAGATAAATGGTAGAATCCATCTTCAGCTCCAGCTATCCAAAAAGAGTCTGGTAAAACTTGAATACAAGACTGCTCGAGTAGAAAGAGGGGCACCCGAGTTTGCAAGTGAAACAAACTACGAGTCAGTCATGGGACTGGTATGAGAAATCTACTTAACATATTTTATAATATGGCCAATCACAGGACCAAACCACTTTCGCAGAACGAGTTTACTCCGTTGGATTACCAGTGTTTTAAAACAAGTAATTCTTTTAAACATCGCAATGCTTTTATTAAAAATGAAGCCATTATAAGACTCGGTTCCCATCACACAGTGCAAAGTAAACCGGAGGATAGAGTTTTACCTTATAATGGCCAAAATATGCTTGATACGAATAAAACAAAAGCATTTTATATTATTACTAGTGTTTATATGTTTCAAAAACAATTTCAAATCATAAGTATCAATCATAGACGGCATTAATGCCCCATACCACTATGTCGCCATATATAGGTATACAATTAAAACCGCACATGTCGTATTTGGAAATTGGATTTCCGTCATGAACCAAGGCAAAAGATAGTCCTTACCGACTTCGAGACTCTCTAGCCCGAGCCTTAGGATCAGAGCTTGAGTGACCCTTGGAGCGATAGGGCCGGTCCACCGATGTGGATTAAAATGCCTGAACACTGCGTTTCCCCACCCTTTGGGGTGTAAATGAGCCAAATGACTCCATCGGCTCCACATAGTCACTGATATATCTGAGGCGCCTTGCAACAGCAACAACCACACATGTGAAAATAATATAAATGTTAGGGCTGGTAGGTCACTGACGCCACCCTAGTTAGAAGGAAATGCATGTCCTCCCTGAGGTCCTCTCCCGTTTCTGGTTCATACCGGGGTGTGAGGCTCGCGAATCGACGTTATACACAAAGCTATGCCACACAGGCTGTGCTTTGATCATCAACCACAAGACTTTGCTTTTCAACAGAAGCCTTGATCATCTGCCACTTAGGCATGCCACACAGGCAATTCACTCTATGTGACTGATTTCTATCGATATATAACCTCTGAGCTCGTATGTCTCAGAGAAAGGCGTTAAGCAAGAGAATAAATTCTCCGCCGCCAAACAGATATATATTTAATAGAGATCAATCAGCACAGAACAAAATCCAATGTCAGACACACAGTCCATTTACAAGTTCGTTCTGGGTCTGAACGAAACCGGAGGCACTATATACCTCGCATATCCATCGATCTCCAAGTACGTCTGGACGATCACCACTTATTATCTATATTTCAGGATGCCTCCCAATCAAGACATCAATAATCAACCAACCGAGGTGAAGATATCCGATCTTCAACCACCGTCTTCATCATCAACTTCTTACCGCCGACCAATTATTTGAAATGAGATTTAACTCGGCCTTTTCAAATAATTCACATATATTTAGAACTTAAATCAATTCATTTCAATGGTTAAATTATTAGACATCAATAATTCTGTTCTTAAATGTAATTTTCATGCCAAACACATTCAACCATCAAATATCCAATAAACATGGTAAATTCGGTTTATTTCCATTCCATATCGTTTATAATATTTTACAACGATTTAGCGCTATTTTTATTCACTTAAAAATAGCCAATTCTTTCAAACGACGCTTCAGGCCATAACGCGGTCGTGGCGCTGTTCTTCTTCAGATTTGATTTACACATATCTAAAAATCTAACCATTGGATCTTCACAAACTTTATATCATTAGAAAGATCTTTTCAAAACAAATCCAACGGTTCCAGTTTTGGGAAAATCTGACGGTCTGATCTCCCGGTACACTCGTTTGAAGTTTCGATTTCAAAATACGAACTGCAACGTCGTTATTCGATTTAATTCAATTATATTTATATATATATATAATCGATTCTGGCACTGTTTTTCTTCAGATTTGCATTAAACATTTCAGACAATCCAACTGTTGGATCTTTACAAAGTTGGTGTCGTTGAAAAGATATTTCCAAAGCGAACCCAACGGTTTCGGTTTCAGGAAAATCTGATGGTCGGATCTCCCGCACTAATCGTTTGAAATAACGGTTTCAAAACACGAACTGCAGCTTCGTTATTCGATTTATTATATATATATATATAATTCATTCTTGAATTTCAAAACCATATTCACTTCATATATTTGATTAAAATGATATTTTATCCAACAGATATTTATTTCAACACCTCACCATTTTTAACACTTCATATTCACAATAAAAATGTAGATTTTATTGTTCAATCTATATATATTCAACACATGAATGTTTTTGACTTCACACATACGATAAAAATATGATTTTTATCGTTCTAGTCCTTTATTCAACACGTGAATTTTTCTATAGTTCATATATATAACAAAAATGTGATTTTTATTGTAAAACAATTTATTTCAAAACATGATTATTTTATATAGTTTATATATAAGGTAAAAATGTTTTTTTTGGTGTTAATACAATTTATTTAAAACATTAATATTTTATATAGTCTATTTATATGATAAAAATGTTATTTTTATTTTTCAAAGAATTTATTCAATACATGAACTTCATTCAACACATGAATTTCTATTCAACACATGAATTTTATTTCAACACATGAATTTTATTTCAACACACGAATTTTATTTCAAACATAGAAATATTTTTGAAAACACCGGCAGCATAACGGCAGGGCAGTTAAACCAGCACCGTCCCTAGAACGGCTCCTCGCTCTTCCTTAAAGCCTCGCAGCTTTTGACAATGGGGATTTTCAATATCTACTTCGTACACAGACGAATTTTCCCATATGCTAATCCTATTGGGATTTCAACCACAATCAATCATTTCAGATCAACCATTCATGATATTCACCAAATTTTCACATCAACCAATAATCCAAACAATATCACAACCAATATATATCGTCCATGGTCTGTGGACGAGGGGAGTGTATATATATATAACTATATTTCGATTTCATTTCAATATCATTTCAATTTATTTCAACGCATATATCATTTTTACAATGCATATATAACTTATACATCGAACATACAACTTATACAACGCTTATACATGAGGTGTACAACACTTATATAACTAATACTTCGACTATATAATTTATACATCATTGTTTCCATATCGTTTATAATTCAGAAATCTCACTTTAGGTTCCACTCCTCCAAAAATTGCAGAAGGCTCAGAAAAATATCCGGTCACTTCTAGAATGTAGAAGACGTCTGCACGAGTCCACTGTCTCTTGTTTCACTGGATTTCGTCAACATAGCAAAAAGATATGATTTTTAAAGTGAAATCAAAAACTGTAGCGCTTTAAAGTGCTATAAACTATTTTATATTATATAAACCATACCTCTCTGAAATTCTTCAAAACTAGGTCATCGATTTGCGATCAATCCGCGATGCTATAGCACGATCAGACTTCACCACGTTGTAATGCTCCGAGAGAGCTTTCCGGCGCCTGGGGTTTCATCCAACTCGAGCTCGAGATGGAGGCACGGCGGCGGTCGCAAGTGCTGACCTTTGGGGGCACGAAACATGAGGCACGGCGAACGAGGGGTGCTTGAAGCCCTCGACGAGTACTACAAAAGCTTCAACTGGGTCGAGGTCTATTACTGTGTGGATTGGCCAGAAAATGAACGGGAAGGGGGGAAGGCTTTTCCACCGTGCGTCGCGATCGGGGAGAGAGAAAAGCGGGGAGAGAGAAAATTGATGGCCAATAGGATTTTTTTATTTTTAAAATTCTAAAATACCCCTCTTCACATACTAGCTCCAATCCAAACCCAACGACTGTCGTCCTCAGGTAAATACCCCCATTCCGAACACAATGGGATATGTTTCATAGGCTCATTCGACTGGTTCAGCCAGTTTTTCTTCAAATTAAAATATAAAACATTCAATATTTGATTTGAACGTACATTTCAATTTGCCCGGGCCACATACTAATTCTAAAAATTCCCAAAAAATAAATCTAGCTATGTTTTGAAGATACGGTCCTAGCAAAACTAGTTTCGTCAAATTCTGAGACTGTTTGCAAAATGCCTATTTTCAAGGGCTATATTAATTCTCTATACCGACCTTTCTGAAAATTCATTTGGCCATAACTTTTGATTCCTACTATGAAACTTCGATTTTTCAGATTCGTTAGAAAGATATTCTTAAACAGATTTAAATATTTTTGGTTTCACTAAAATCCATTTTATTTTGCACCTGGTACAGTCAGTCAAAGTTCGAACTCAAATTTTGAAACTACCGCGCCATTTCAGGCCCTGTTTATAATTAAAAATAATTATATTTATTTTAAAACATCGATTCAAACATACTTTTCATCGTTATTATTTAAAATAATTTATTTTAAATAATTAAAATCCAATAAAATAGCCAATTAAATTTTTTTAAATTGGTTCAGATTTTCTGGGTTGTTACAATCTCCCCCACTTAAAACTTTTCATCTTCGAAAAGGAACGAAGTCGAAAGTTGTTTAATTACCAACTCAACTTTCATCCTGACTTCCTTTCTTCAACTTTTCAGGTTCTAAGAATTTTCAAATTCTTCAAAAATTTGGCTAACACCCTAAATTTTCGATAAATTTCGCCATAACCTCCTTTGTACGGGGAGCTTCGGGATATTTCAAATAGCCTCCCATGGCCCTCACCAATCCAAAAGAAAAAGGAAAAGCCAAGCGGCTAGCCAATCGGCTCATAAAATCATCAAATTCCCAAGAAATACAATAAACATGTACCTTGTTGTCGGGCAAACAATTTTATTCCTCTACTTATCCATAACCTGTTCACACATATATAATGCACACGTATATATTTCTATCTATTTTCAGTTCAGTTCAATATTTTTCAATTTGGTTAAATGGTTCAAAATTCTAATTAATCAACCAAAAATCAAACAACACAACCAGCAATCAATTTGTTGGTTAACTTTCAAAAATATACTAATTGATTCATATACTCTTTTAAAATCATTCAGACTATATAATTAAAAGTTTACACCCATGAAAAGAAAACAACGGCAAAGTAGAGAACAAAATGGAAATGCAAAATATGGTAAATGTACCTTGCACCGGAGTCAATCAGAGATATCCACCCTGCACTTAGGATAGGCTTTCTAAATACTCTCCTCAGTTTTCCAAGTACAATCTCGCGGATCTCCACTCCATTGCACTTTGACTAAGTGAACCTTATTGTTCCTCAGTTCTTTGGTTTCTTTGCCAATAATCTTTAACGGCTCTCTTCTCACAGTCAATTCTGGAGTAATTTCTATATCCCATTGCGCTGCTTCTTCCACGATCAAGTCTAGATCATGAACATGCATTCAAAGTTGAGATACGTGAAATACATCATGCACTCCAGGCAACCAATCAGGCAATTGAACTTTATAAGCGAGAGTTCCAATCCGTTCAAGTATAGGGAATGGACCAATAAATTTGGGGGCCAAATGCCCAGTCTTGCCAAATCTAATTACTCCTCTCATCAGAGAAATCTTTAGATACACATAGTCACCAACAACAAATGCTAAATCCCTCCTTCTCGAGTCTGCATAGCTCTTCTGTCGGCTTTGAGCTGCTAGCAATCATTTTTTAATGAAATCGACATTATTCGCAGCTTCGCGAATCATATCTGGTCCCAATACAAGCCTATTACCAGGTTCAACCCAACAAGCAGGAGATCGGCAAGGTCTACCATACAATGCTTCGAATGGTGACATTGTCAGGCTCACTTGGTAGATGTTGTTGTATGAGAACTCAGCCAAATGCAATTGGTCTTCCCATGATCCACCAAAATCAAGAACACAAGCCCGGGATAAATCTTCTAGTATACGATTCACCCTCTCAGTTTGACCATCTGTTTAAGGATGATATGCGGTGCTCAAGTTCAGTTTTGTCCCCAGTTCTACTTGAAATGCCTCCCAGAATTTGCTAGTAAATATTGGATCTCTATCACTAACTATACTGATCAGCTCTCCATGTAGCCTAACAATTTCTTTGAAATAAATCTGTGCTAGACTTTGGGCGGCTCTATAGGATCTGACAGGTATGAAATGGGCGGTCTTCGTGAAGCGATCTACGATCACCCAATTACTGTCATTTCCTTTCTTGGTTCTGGGCAAACCATCTATGAAGTCTATGGAAATATGTTCCCATTTCCAACCTGGAATGTCCAATCGTTGCAACAATCCGGCTAGTTTCTGTTGGTAGCTTTTGACTATTTGGCAAGTAGGACACTTGCTAACATATATTGAAATGTCCCTTTTCATAGCCTTCCACCAAAATGTTCGCTTGATATCGTTATACATTTTTCTCACACCTGGATGGATACTCAGCTTGGACTTGTGACGTTCGTCCAACACTTCTCTTCTGAGCTCGGGGATGTCGGGAACACAAATCCTTCCTCTCAATCTCAGGATTCTATCATTATCTATTTGAAAACCCGAGGGTTCGCCTTTCTGAATCCTTCTGATCGTATCCTTAATAAAATTATCATCTTTCTGAAGAATATATATTTTGTCAATCAAGGAAGTCGTAATAATAAAACTAGCGATTATTGCATTCTTTCGACTTAGCGCATCGGCCACAACATTGGCTTTCCCTAGAGTGTATAAAATCTCAAAATTGTATGCTGCAAGAAATTCTAGCCAACGTTGCTACCTCGAATTCAAGTCTTTCTAGGTGAATAGATACTTTAGCGACTGATGATCCGTATACAGTTTGAATTTCTCACCCAAGAGATAGTGCATCCAGAATTTTAAAGCAAATACAATGGCTAACAACTCAAGATCATGAGTAACATAATTTTTCTCATGCGGTTTCAGCTGACGGCTAGCATAAGCAACCACTTGACCTCTTTGCATTAATACTGCACCAAGGCCTTCTCTAGAGGTATCTGTCCAGAATTTCAAGTCTTGATTGCCATCGATAATCGTTAACACTAGAGCAGTTGTTTATCTTAATTTTAGCTTCTGAAAAGCCTCCTCACATTCGGGAGTCCACTTGAATTTTACGTGCTTCTTTGTAAGCTTTGTTAAGGAACTAGATATCTTCGAAAAATCTTTAACGAACTTCCAATAATAACTAGCCAATCCAAGAAAACTTCGGACTTCTATGGGAGTACTAGGCTGTTTCCGATTTTGAATAGCGGTGATTTTACCGGGATCCACGGAAATTCCTTCATTTGATACAACATGGCCAAGAAACTTGAATTCTTCTTGCCAGAATATACATTTGGAAAGTTTGGCCTTCAAGACATTCTTTCTGAAAATTTCTAACACTTGTTCCAAATATTTTACGTGCTCGCTCTCTGACTTAGAGAAGATTAATATGTCATCAATGAAAACCATAACAAATTTATTCAAGACTTCTCTGAATACCCGGTTCATTAAATCCACAAAATAGGTAGGAGCGTTACATAAGTTGAACGACATTACTAACAGCTCATAAAATAAATTGGGACCTCTGAATGCTGTCATAGGAACACACTCTATGGCAATACGAAGTTGATGGAAGCCTGTAGCTAGGTCCATCCTTGAAAATACTTGTGCACCGTTCAATCGATCTAGCAACTCATCAATCCGCGGCAATGGGCATTTATTCTTCAATGTCAACTTATTCAAGTCATGATAATCCACACATAGCCTGAGGGTACCATCTAACTTTGGGACAAACACCACTGCTGCTCTCCAATCAGAGAAACTAGGCCTGATCGGACCCTTCCATACAAGCTGTCGAGTTTGATTGTCTAATTCTTCTCTCTCCTTTAGAGTCATTCTTCGAATAGCGTGCACTAATATCCTTGCATTCGGAATTAAAGCGATCTTGAAATCAATTTCTCTCTTCGGCGGTAAGCTAACAACTTCTTCGAACACATCTGCATAATTCTTGACGACAGGAATATCTTTTATGAGGTCCGGAATATTCTCTGTGACTACAGGGATATTTTCTATTTGAGCAGGAGAAACATCAAGAGCTGACCAAAATTCTTTTCTATTTGAATTCGGACCTTCGCATGGTATGGTTATATGGTTCCCTAATTGGGCCTTTGCCTTAACAACTCTCTCGGCACATTTAACTTTAGCTTCGTATTTGGTTAACCAATCCAATCCCAAAATAAGATCAAATTCAGTAAAATTCATGACGATTGAGATGGTAGGGAACTTATAATAGGAAAAAGAGACAAGCACCCCACAAACCCAACTAAGATTGAGGGAACCCCCAACCAGATTATGGACAGTGATGGGTTCTTTGAGCTTTTTCAATTTCAAATCCAACTTCTTAACTGCGTTCTTTGCAATAAAGCTTTGTGACGCGCCTGTATCAAATAGTACTTTAACTGGAATGTTTTTGATAGTAAGTGTGCCTTCCAGAACATCAGACCTTCCCTGACTAGCTGAGGGTGATGGAGTTTTTACCACTTCATTTACATGTGCGGCTTTAGACTTTTTCTTTAATAGCTGGAAATTCTTCTCAGTATGACCAGCCTGATGGCACTTCTGGCATTTCCTAATCTCTCCAGACTTCCTACCGGGTTTAAATCCATCTCTCTTCAAAGATTTACAATTTCCCGAGAAATGTCCTTGCTTATTGCAGTTAGAGCAGGCGGCAGTCGTTATTGATTCTTTCTCAGATCTAACCCTTTTCCTCTTGGCTCTGGGCTTCTTACTAACCTCAGGCACCGTACTGGCCTCAGGACTATCAGTCTCAGACTCCCCTTTGTTATTAGAACTGGCTTCCTCTTTGTCGTTCAAATGACCTTTCTTATGGAGATCTTCATACTGATAAGCCATGTATATCATTTCAGAAAAAGGAAGCTTCACATGCCCCATTACTCTACTTTGGTACTTTCTTTGAAGCCCGTTAATAAATCTCAGATTCTTCCTCTTCGGATTTTGAATTAGATGTAGGGCAAAATGGGAAAGTTCATTGAATTTCTTATGATATTCTGGAATGGTCATATCTCCTTGTATCAGATAACAGAATTCATCACATAACCGCTCAGTTGCTTCAGGAGGAGTAAATCTTTCACCGAAAATCTCTTTAAATCTATACCAGGTAATATTACCTTCTGTATTATCCTTAATAATCGAATCCCACCAGAACATAGCTTCGTCTTTTAGTGCCCAAGATGCCAGTAATCTTTTCTGATCATCTCTCAGCTTTGAACCTTCAAACATTTTCTCAGCAGAGCGTATCCAGGCTTGAATTTGAATAATAGATTCATTGCCCGAGAACGGTACTCCACCCATATTTTGATACTTAATTAATAGAGCCTCAATATCTGGTTCTGCCCTACCTCTTCTACTTCTGCAACTCATTTTTCAATGTCTGCAAATAGCAGACAAAGTGTTAGGCCAACAGAAAAGGTATTTCAAAGCATAGAGACATATACGTTAATGTTAATGTGTCTATCGAGGTGTATTTCATTCTGCTATACTCATACTAGGACTTTACTGATCCTATCTGTAATGAGCTATTTGTCCTAGAACACTACTAGTTCTATTTCTGACGAATTCGTTAATATGTTATATTCCAGAACTAAGCTTAACCAAAGCTCTGATACCACGATATGACGAACCCAAAACCCTCTACGACGGTGGCAAGGGTAATCTTTGGAATATAACACATAAACAGATAACGGCAGAACAAAAATAAATAAATACACCAGATAATGCACAATAGAATACACTGGATAAACATAATCATCAGAGTTACACAATATACAGGATCATACTTAGTACAAAATATAGTTCAGCTATACATAAATGTCTACTGCGGAAAACAAAACATAATATCTACAATAGGAGCTGAACAGCATAAAAAGAGATAAATGGTAGAATCCATCTTCAGCTCCAGCTATCCAGAAAGAGCCTGCTAAAACCTGAATACAAGGCTGCCCGTCTAGAAAGAGGGGCACCCGAGTTTGCAAGTGAAACAAACTACGAGTCAGTCATGGGACTGTTATGAGAAATCTACTTAACATATTTTATAATATGGCCAATCACAGGACCACGCCACTTTCGCGGAACAGGTTTACTCCATTGGATTTCCAGTGTTTTAAAATAAGTAAATCTTTTAAACATCGCAATGCTTTTTATAAAAATGAAGCCATTATAAGACTCAGTTCCCATCACACAATTTAATGCAAACCCAAACCGGAGGATAGAGTTTTACCTTATAATGGCCAAAATATGCTTGATACTAATAAAACAAAAGCATTTGATATTATTACTAGTGTTTATATGTTTCAAAAACAATTTCAAATCATAAGTATCAATCATAGACGACATTAGTGCCCCATACCATTATGTCGCCAGATATAGGTATACAATCAAAACCGCACATGTCGTATTTGGAAATTGGATTTCCGTCATGAACCAAGGCAAAAGATAGTCCTTATCGACATCGAGACTCTCTAGCCCGAGCCTCAGGATCATAGCTCGAGTGACTCTTGGAGCGACAGGGCCGGTCCACCGATGTGGATTAAAATGCCTGAACACTGCGTTTCCCCACCCTTTGGGGTGTAAGTGAGCCAAATGACTCCATCAGCTCCACATAGTCACCGATATATCCGAGGCGCTTCACAACAGCAACAACCACACAGGTGAAAATAATATAAATGTCAGGGCTGGTAGGTCACTGACACCACCCTAGTTAGAAGGAATCGCATGTCCTCCCTGAGGTCCTCTCCCGTTTCTGGTTCATACCGGGGTGTGAGGTTGGCGAATCGACATTATACACAAAGCTATGCTACACAGGCCGTGCTTTGATCATCAACCACAAGACTTTGCTTTTCAACAGAAGCCTTGATCATCTGCCACTTAGGCATGCCACACAAGCAATTTACTCTATGTGACTGATTTCTATTGATATATAACCTCTGAGCTTTTACGTCTCGGAGAAGGGCGTTAAGCAAGAGAATAAATTCTCCGCTGCCAAACAGATATATATTTAATAGAGATCAATCAGCACAGAACAAAATCCAATGTTAGACACACAGTCCATTTACAAGTTCGTTCTGGGTCTGAACGAAACCGGAGGCACTACATACCTCGCATATCCATCAATCTCCAGGTACGTCTGGACGATCACCACTTATTATCTATATTTCGGAATGCCTCCCAATCAAGACAACAGTAATCAACCAACCGAGGTAAAGATCTCCGATCTTCAACCACCGTCTTCATCATCGACTTCTTACCGCCGATCAATTATTTGAAATGAGATTTAACTCGGCCTTTTCAAACAATTCACGTATATTTAGAATTTAAATCAATTCGTTTTAATGGTTAAATTATTAGACATCAATAATTTTGTTCTTAAATGTAATTTTCACGCCAAACACATTCAACCATCAAATATCCAATAAACTGGGTAAATTTGGTTTATTTCCATTCCATATTGTTTATAATATTTTATAACGATTCATCGCTATTTTTATTCACTTAAAAATAGCAAATTCATTCAAACGATGCTTCAGGCCATAACGCGGCCGTGGTGCTGTTTTTCTTCAGATTTGATTTACACATATCTGAAAATCTGGCCGTTGGATCTTCATAAATTTTATATCATTGGAAAGATCTTTTCAAACGAATCCAACGGTTTCAGTTTTGGGAAAATCCGACGGTCGGATCTCCCGGTACACTCGTTTGAAGTTTCGATTTCAAAATACGAACTGCAACGTCGTTATTCGATTTAATTAAATTAATTATATATATAAATATAATTGATTCTGGCGCTGTTTTTCTTCAGATCTGAATTGAACATTCCAGACAATCCAACCGTTGGATCTTTACAAAGTTGGTGTCGTTGGAAAGATATTTGCAAAGCGAACCCAATGGTTTCGGTTTCAGGAAAATCCGATGGTCGGATCTTCCGCACTAATCGTTTGAAATCACAATTTCAAAACACGAACTGCAGCTTCATTATTCGATTTATTTTATTTATATTTATATATATAAAAAAAACATAATTCATTCTTCGATTTCAAAACCATATTCACTTCATATATTTGATAAAAATGATATTTTTATCCAACAGATATTTATTTCAACACCTCACCATTTTTAACACTTCATATTCACAATAAAAACGTAGATTTTATTGTTCAATCTATTTATATTCAACACATGAATGTTTTTGACTTCACACATACGATAAAAATATGATTTTATCGTTCTAGTCCTTTATTCAACACATGAATTTTTCTATAGTTCATATATATAATAAAAATGTGATTTTTATTGTAAAACAATTTATTTCAAAACACGATTATTTTATATAGTTTAAATATATAAGGTTAAAATTTTAATTTTTTTTTTGTGTTAAAACAATTTATTTAAAACACTAATATTTTATATAGTTATATATATGATAAAAATGTTATTTTTATTTTTCAAAGAATTTATTCAATATATGAACTTCATTCAACACATGAATTTCTATTCAACACATGAATTTCTATTCAACACATGAATTTTATTTCAAACACAGAAATATTTCAAAAAAATTCGGCAGCATAACGACAAGGTAGTTAAAACCGGCACCATCCCTAGTACGGCTCCTCGCTCTACCTTAAAGCCTCGCAGCTTTTGACAATGGGGATTTTCAATATCTAGTTCGTACACAGACAAATTTTCCCATATACTAATCCTATTGGGATTTCAACCACAATCAATCATTTCAAATCAACCATTCATGATATTCACCAAATTTTCACATCAACCAATAATCCAAACAATATCACAACCAATATATATCGTCCATGGTCTGTGGACGAGGGGAGTATATATATATATATATAGATATACGTATATAACTATATTTCGATTTAATTTCAATATCATTTCAATTTATTTCCACGCATATACATTTTTTACAACGCATATATAACTTATACATCGAACATACAACTTATACAACGCTTATGCATGAGGTGTACAACGCTTATATAACTCATACTTCGACTATATAATTCATACATCATTGTTTCCATATCACTTATAATTCAGAAATCTCACAATGGGTTCCGCTCCTCCAAAAATTGCAAAAGGCTCAGAAAAATATTCGGTCTCTTCCAGAATGTAGAAGACGTCCGCACGAGTCCAATGTCTCTTGTTTCACTGGATTTCATCAACATAGCAAAAGGATATGATTTTTACAGTGAAATCAAAAACCGTAGTGCTTTAAAGTGCTATGAACTATTTTATATTATATAAACCGCACCTCTCTGAAATTCTTCAAAACTAGGTCACCGATTTGCGATCAATCCGCGACGCTATAGCACGATCGGACTTCACCACGTTGTAGTACTTCGAGAGAGCTTTCCGGCGCCTGGGGTTTCATCCAACTCGAGATCGAGATGGAGGCACGGCAGCGGTCGCAAGTGCTGAACTTTGGGGACACGAAACATGAGGCATGGCGAACGAGGGGTGGCGTGGAAGGTATAGATTTGAAGCCCTCGACGAGTACCATAAAAGCTTCAATTGGGTCGAGGTCTATTACTGTGTGGATTGGCCGAAAAATGAACGGGAAGGGGGGAAGGATTTTCGCCGTGCGTCACGATCGGGGAGAGAGAAAAGCGGGGAGAGAAAAAAGTGATGGCCAATAGGATTTTTTATTTATTTATATATTTTTAAAATTCTAAAATACCCCTCTTCAGATACTAGCTCCAATCCAAACCTAACGACTGTCGTCCCTAGCTAAATACCCCCATTCCGAACACAATGGGATATGTTTCATAGGCCCATTCGACTGTTTCAGTCAGATTTTCTTCAAATTAAAATATCAAACATTCAATATTTGAATTGAACGTACATTTTAATTTGTCGAGGCCACATGCTGATTCTAAAAATTCCCAAAAAATAAATCTAGCTAGGTTTTGACGATACGGTCCCAACAAAACTAGTTTCGTCGAATTCTGAGACCATTTGCAAAATGTCTATTTTCAAGGGCTATATTAATTCTCTATAGCGACCTTTCTGAAAATTTATTTGGCCATAATTTTTGATTCCTACTATGAAACTTCGATTTTTCAGATTCGTTAGAAAGATATTCATAAAAAGATTTAAATATTTTTGGTTTCACTAAAGTCCGTTTTATTTTGCACCCAGTACAGTCAGTCAAAGTTCGAATTCAAATTTTGAAACTGTCGCGCCATTTCAGATCCTGTTTATAATTAAAAATAATTATATTTATTTTCAAACATCGATTCAAACATACTTTTCATTGTTATTATTTAAAATAATTTATTTTAAATATTTAAAATCCAATAAAGTAGTCAATTAAATTTTTTTAAATTGGTTCAGATTTTCCGGGTTGTTACGCACACCTTCTTATTCTGCGATGTCCCCTCAGCTTTTGTTTCCTTCTTTTCTCCTTTGTCCTCCTCATGCATCAGGGCCATATCAACAAGTTTTTCAAAGGTGGCCCCCATTGGAATATGGGACATAGCTAAACCATGCAGAGGCTCATTCAACCCTTTAACAAACCGCAAAGCCTTTTTGTGCGGCGTATCCAACAACTCTAACCCGAACCTTGCTAGCTGGTTGAATTTGTTCACATATTCTTTCACCATCAAGTTTTCTTGTTTGAGTGCTAAGAATCTCTCCATCTGCATGCTGCTTTCAGCTTGGGAAAGAAAATTCATTTCGAACCTCTATTTAAAACTTCCCAAGTTTCCACCGGACGTCCAGCTTAGGTGACTTCCCACCAAAATGAGGCTTCGTCCTTCAATAGCTAAGCAGCTAACTGAATCTTTCTTCAGTCCTCCACTTCAAAAATTACGAATAAGTCCTCAGTCTCCTTATGCCAATTCCGAGCTTCCACGAATGTCTCGTTCCCATGGAATGGCTTCCCTCCCATAGCACGGAAGTTCTTGCAGATCTTGGCGAGGTTATCTGCTTTTGGAGGGGGAGGAGGAATGACTGGCGCAGCTGGAGGAGGAACATCTTTTTGGCCTTCTGCCGGTGCCGTGGCCTCCAAATACCTACGTAACCATCCGGATATACTGACGCCCTCTGCGATATTAGGGATGTTTTGTTCCCCAGACATGCTGAAAAAGGGAAAAGGAAGAAATTTAGATAAAGGACCGAAGGATACTGCATATGGCTTTTTAGGGAATGTTTTTCAAAACAGTCTTTTCTTTTAAAACATTTTTGAAAATAATTTTCAAAAACTTTTATCTAATCTGGTAACCTTCAGCTCTGATACCATGTGTGACACCCCACGTCCTTTAATGTCACTCACTAAAGGGAATGCATTAAGTTTCGTGAAGCGTTATAGGTAATCAGACATAGAATAATTACAAGACAGATATAAATAAGATAGCAGCGGAAATTTAAATTTTTATTTCAATAAAATTACCATGGTCCACAATTTCATAAGTCACAAAAACCATTACAATAAAATAAATTTTGTCTTGCATCATCAGAGTACATAAGTAAATAAAAAGCTTAATTCCCCAAATGAAAGAGTTAAGCCATAGTAGAGACAAGAACTTGAGCCATACTTCAGAAATAGCTCCTAGCAAGGTGATATCTAAATCCTGACTAAGCCTGGGTGTTTCCTTCCTAAGAACCTGGGGGTAAATGGAAGAAAGAAAGGGAAACAAAAAGGGTCGGACATATAGTCTGGCGAGTCTAGTTACAGGCATATAAAGTGGATAAGGGAGATCACTACATAAATGGCAGGTGCGACAAGGTAAGTAAGGTAAGGTATACATTCCTCACTAATGATTACTCTGCACTGTTACTAGTATATCCAGAAAGAAACGATCCCTCCAACTATAAGATGGTAGACTTAGGTATACGTCCAAATGTATCCTAACTACTACCCTGATCGATCGGCTCCCTAACCCTCGCAGATACCTTGTGTTGGCCCCACGGTAGGAGGTATCACTTCCTAAAGTGGCAACCCCTCGTCATAACAATGTGCACAACCATATCTACAGGTGTCACGGTCATCTAATCCCCCTCTGCCCGGCTCATGCACGCATATGGCCTAGTCAATTTGTGCCGCCCACTCCGTCCTCCACGTTTGGATCTCTTACAATCAATCAATAAGCGTGCCCCTTTTCCGCCTAGTACGGAATACTTTGTTTGATACCTACTCCGGGTTATTGACTGAAATGGGTCCCTCACAATATGATACAAGATCTTCCCTTTGTCTTGTATCCCCTACTAGGTTTTCACTGACGATGTATACCACTAGGTGTCTTTAATTACATAGCCTTATTTATGTCTACCGGTTATGCTTACATATAGGTGTCTTTAATACATTTCCAACCAATTATGCTTACCTATAGGTGTCTTTAATACATAACCCTACCATTTCTATAAGTTATTCTTACACTAGAAGGTGTCTTTAATTACATAACTTTATTATTTCCACCGATTATGTATAGCACTAGGTGTCTTTAATTACATAATCTTAACGGATTAAGTTTGTGGGCCTATTACCCATCCCCTCTTGAGATTTACTTAACCCACCCCTCAACCATGTTTACTTAACCCCCAACTTAAATTTAAGTTCATACACTCCCTATGGATTAACTTAGGTTAAGTAGTCCAATTCTTTACCATGTCCATTTATGGTTTCATAATGGGCTAGACCTCCCACATTAGGCCTACAACATGTGGATGCTAGATATGTCGTTCGGGTCCAGGAAGACTTATTCCAAAGTTGGGCCTGACCTCGTGTCATAGCCCGATTCATATTTACATACTTAGACCTCCCACATTAGGTTCACCATTAGTGGCTGCTGGATATGTCGGTCAAGTCTGGGCAGACTTCCACCACTAATGCAACCTAACCTTGTGTCATAAGTACAATTACAATTCCTAGTTGTAATTACTGGACATTCCATTTTTAATTAATTAATCAATTAATTAACCCTTTCCTTTTATAAGTTTCAATACCTATTTTGCCCAATAATTTGAATTACATGTCCACAAATATTCATATTCAAATTATGCCATTTTTAATTAATTTACCAATTAATCAATCCTTTCCTTTTATAGGTGTCAATACCTATTTTTCCCAATAATTTGAATTACATGTCCATAAATGTTCATATTCAAATTATGCCATTTTTATCCCTTTTTCCCCCCGCTCCTTAACTAGTGCCCTCACAAAGTTGGCAACATGCCTATGTTAGACAATAGCCTAGTCATAAATGATAATAGGGAAAATAATAGGAATATACTAAAATGATCATCTTGGCATAAACATAAACTTATACAATAATAAGGTGAACATACATACTAGCATGGACATGAAATTGTCATCATAACATGGTGGACATAAAACTGATGAACTATGATGTCACTATCTAAATTAGCCATTTTAGATGTCCAATCGATTTAAATCTAACATGATAACATAGGGTGACAATTTAGATCACATAAAATAGATCTAACATGTTATCATAAGGTGACAATTTAGGTCACATAAAATAGATCTAACATGAATCACAAGGTGACAAATTTGGGTCACATATGATAGATCTAACATGAATCATAAGGTGATAATTATAGATCACATAGGATAGATCTAACATGAATCATAAAGTGACAAATTTTAGATCACATAGGATAGATCTAACATGAATCATAAGATGCCAATTTTAGATCATATAGAACAGATCTAACATGATAATTTTAGATCACATTGAATAGATCTACATACATCCGCATCATAGCATATCATAAAAGTTACAACCCAAGATCCATAATGATAACATGGTAGAATAACTTGAATTGGATCCAAAGAAATAGATCTATCATGACATAGCATAAGATCTAACAATAACATATATTTAAAGTCTACAACGTATCCAAATCACAGTCTTTCATAATTCACTATTATTCATCCAAACCTAAAAGCAACTAGAACTCACTGTGATTGGATTGCTAAGATGATAGAAAAGGTGTTGAGTCTATGTTTGAATCTCAGAATTTGATATGCTTTAGAAGAAGATAAGAGATCCTAGTTCAGTTCAGAATCCAGCAGAGTCCTGCCATCATTGTTTCTCTTTGAAGAAAACAAAGGATATGAGATATATTTATAGCTGCTAGGTTACAAAATTCGGATGCCACATCATCCCTTATGAAATTGGGTCAAGTCACGGGTCGTCACTCACTTGAAAAAGGCCCAAATACCCAGAAATTGTTCTAGGCACACTTTACAGGTGTGCCAGTGCAAAATTGCCTTGGCGCACTTACCAAGTGCACCAGTTATACTCGGTTCTGATTTTCAACTTTTTATCGTCTGTAACTTTTTCATATGTTATCCGTTTTACGCAAACTAGGTGTCTATCCTGACCAGAATTTCTAGGCGGACGTAGCGAAGTAATAAATTTCCCTTAATTTTTAATATTAAATTATTTATTGTTTAATTTGTCTTCTTTAATATCGTAAAAATTCGGGGTGTTACAAGCCGTAAGACTTGCTTCAATATTCCTGTCTCTTTGATCTCGAACCCGCCTACATAAAAGGCATCGTCATCGTCGTCATCATCGCCTTTGTCTTTTAGAGAAGCAGGAAGACCAGTTGGAGTTTGTGAACCGGAGGCCTTAACATCAACGGCGATTACATGGGTTTCAACATTTGCATCTTGAGCTGGCTCTCCTGAAGATCCGAACCTGTCATTAAGAAAGTCCCTTGCCTCCGCTCACTTAGCCTTCCCCATGATTAAAGCACCACGAGACTCTGGGTATAGGAGATCCTTGATGAGACCGTCTTCACTACGGTCGCCTTTGTTAATCTCTAAAATTCTCTCCCAAACAAGAGCCAAAGTGATCTCAAATTTGTCCTCCAAGTAGCACAAACCTCCTTTGTTCATAATGTTGTAGACGTAGAAGTTAAAAAAGGAAGTCTCGGCCTCCAAGTGACCCTTTTCAAGATTAGCGACAACTTTAAGTTTTTCTTCCTCAAGGGCTTGTTGCGTTGTGGAAAGAGTCGTGATTAGGGAAGAAATCCTCTCACGATGGATAATGTTCTCTTTCTGATGGGCAGTAGAAGTGTTCTTTTCAATGCTTAATTGGGATTCAGCAAGTTGTCGAGCAGTTTGAGCTTCTTGGAGTTGTATTGTTATTGAATTTTCATTCTGCTTCGAAGAAGCAAGCCCCTCCTTGATTTTTTTTGTTTTCTGCCTCCAAGCTCAACAACTTTGTATCCTTTTGGGTATGAGAGGCAATGGTTTTCTCCTGTGACTTTATGACCTTAATTAGCTCGGCTTTATCGCTTTCTAAGGTAGCAATACGATCGAGAGTGACTCAATTAACCCTTGAAAGTTTGCGAGCAAAGGTCCACCACTCACCCAATTGCTTCTCAGCATGGCCTTTAATCTTACCCAACTTTATGTCAAACTAACTCTTAGCCACTTCGAGCTGATTCTGAGCCACGTCAAACTATGTGGGCATGCTACCCTTCAGGTCATCAAAATTTTCAAGGATATCTCGCTTATTGTTGGGATAAATGTCCAAGTTAAGACACGTTCCTCACAGATTCCAGCCCGGAAACCGGTCAGCAAGTCCAAAGTTGGCTGGACCGAGAATGTAGCAAGGCCTATTCATAATCGTCTCAAGGTCAGCGGGAGTGGGTGTGACTGATGGAGAATGTAAAGACACTTTTTGAAGAATAGCATGAGTGTCTGACATTGGAAAATCATCAGACTTGTGATGCTTATGAGAGTCACTCTTGCTCCGATCATTTGCATTCTTCTTTTGTTTAGCTTTCTTCTTCTTTTTCTCTATCTCCTTCCTCTTTTGTTCCTCTATTCGAGCTTCATGATCCTCCCTCCATCGCCTCTGATCATCATTCTCGGGAAGTTTTGGAATTGGTCGAGACTAGTGAGGAGGTTGTGAGTGCTGAGGGGGATCGAGTCGATGGGAATATCGCGAAGGACGAGATTTTCTTAGAAAATGCTTTGGGTTCTGCTGGCTTATGTTTTCATTGAAATCCTTCATGAATGAAGGCTTCAGCATTGCTTTTGTACCTGAGAAAAGAGACATGACAAGAATTTAGTGTTCACATCAATAAAGGCTGAAATGAGTTTAAAAAGCAAATACAAAGAATTGTAAGCAACGATAAAGGTAAGAGATTGTCAGTATGTATCCAGTGATGAACCAGTTATCACAATTTGTTATAGGGCTGGCAGAGAGATAGGGGACCCGACTATATTTCTTGTTCTCATAGTTTAAGGCGCGGGAGACTGAGTAACAACTTCACCCCGAATAATGTCTCTGGCTGAACTGAGGTCACTTAAGTTCTTATAATATCCTTAGAACTCTCATCTTGTGTAACTTAGAAAATATGTCCCTAGTCAGTCTTATCTATAGCCTTCTTAGAAGAAGATTCCATGTCTCCGGAATGTTTGGCCATTGGATCATAAGGAGTTTCTACCAAAGCCTTCTCCTTTTCAACTTGCTCTAAATCCTTCTCAACTTGCTTACTTTTGTCCTCACGATGATGAGATTCCTCTTCTTAAATGGAGGTTAATTTAGGTTTGGGGGGTGTTTTGCTATTACCTGCAATGTTAGAGCATATTCATAAAGGAGATTTCTTAGCAGGAAGCTTGCCAGCAATCTCTTTCTTAAAAAACAATTCCAATTTAATTATGTGGGAAGGGTCAAGTAAGTGGTATTGGCAAAGAAACTGTTCCATGATCAAATATCTCCTACTTCTTTGCCCTTCATCAATAGTTTGCAAAGTGTCAAACAATTATTGGCTAGTTGCATCATCCAAGTCATAGGAATGAGGTACTGCAAAACAAAGGAAGGATTTAATATTTAGAAACTAGTAGTAAGGGCAAGAAAAGAAATATAGGAGTTTGTTCTTACCTCCTTTCATCCACCTTCCGTAGAAATTATCGGGGCAACATACGAAACAATAATTTTCTATAAATCCCTTGGCACTCTCCAACAGATCAGTTATAATCTTGGTTTCCCCTCAACAAAGATAATCGATGGCTTTTCCTGTCTCATTTTGAAAGTATACAACAAACATACCTCTTCGAGAGCGGGAGCAAGCTGCTTGTCCTCATAAAGAGTATGTAAAGACAGGTTAAGATGGCATAGCCGTTGGGATGTAGTTGCATAGGGGCAATGGCCAAACGCTTCAGAACCATCTCTATGAAGGGATTAAATGGAGGAACACCACCCATCGACATCATGTGTCGATTAATAGAAATGTATCCAGAGGGAGGAGTGTTTGTAAACTCATTCTCCTCTAGAAATTTGGCCTCGGTCTCTGATATTCTAAGTTGAGCGCATAAGCTTTTGTACGCACGTTCGCCTAGTTTGTTTGGTTTCCTATCACCAGTTATTCCAGTAAGAGGTTTGGGTACAGGAAATTATGGATTGATGTCAGATCCGAAAGTGTTAGCCACATCCGTAGCTTGGGTAGAAGTGTCAACTTGTGTGGATTTTGATGCTGCTTCAAGCTATTGGCGTGAATTTTGTCTAGTGTCCATCTCTACATGAACAACTATATTTGACAACAGACTATAAGTATATATTTCCTATAATAGAAAATGTTGTGTGAAACTGAATAAAGGTAAAGCTTGAGATTTGTAAATCATCATAAAATGATTAATCGATTTAAAGCTTCACCACGAACTTAAATGCTCAAGTGGAATGGCCAATACAGTCTTCTAATACAAACAAGACACTTCGGTATAAGTCATGAAAAGTTGCATGCATGTTTTCTAAACTAATTGTCTAACTTATTATCGATATAGGCAATCGATGATGGAGTATTTTGGCCCAAAACAAGAGTTTATATTACAACATAAGAAGTGTTCAAAAGCACCAAGCACAAGGAGGCCAATTTTGATCCAAACAGAGTCGGTCGTAACTGACCAGACCGGGTCGGTCGTAACTGACCTAGACTGGGTCGATCGTAATGGACCCAGACCGGGTCGGTCGTAACTGACCCGGACCAGGTCGGTCGTAACTAAAGCAGACCGGGTCGGTCGTAACTGATGCAGACTGGGTCGGTTGTAACTCACGCAGACCGGGTCGGTCGTAACTGACCCAGACCGGGTCGGTCGTAACTGACCCAAACCGGGTCGGTCGTAACTGACCTAGATGAATCGGTCATAACTGACCCAAACTAGGTCGGTTATAACTTACCCAAGTTGGGTCAGTTATAATTCACCAAAACTGGGCCGGTTTGGATACGGATCGGTCAAGACCAAGCCTGAGCCAAAAATCCATGTGTTGAAAGGTGAATTTTGGTAAATGTGATCAACGCCACAAGTGAAAGATGTGAACAAAATACAAGGTTGATCATAGCAACAAAAACGAGTACAAAAGTATGAGTATTCAACATGATTCTAATGTCACAAGCATTTCTACAAACACATGGGAGACATGGAACCAAAACCAAATTCGAAAAAGAAGTGATACATTTGAAGCTCTTCATACACAAACAAAAATCCCTTTCAATCGATCCCAATCCTACTCTGAATTGTTGTAATACAGAAATCCACAATCCAAAACCCTATAACCCTAAAAAATAAACTTAAGTTGACAATTCACGAACTCCTATGTACCCTCCTATGTACCCAAATAACCACCTCAGCCCCAATTCACTCCAATCCGAATTCAAAATCGAAAATTGCCAAGCAAAATACAAAAATACCTGCAATTGGATGAATTTGGAGAACTGGTTCGGGTTCAGGGAGTTTGGAGAAGCACGGGCCTAAGAGGTTGAATCGTCGGCTCGAGTTGATCAAGAGTGGGAAGCGGTTTGATTGCGAAGCGAAGTGGGAAGTTAAATCAGAAACACTAGTTGAATGAATTCGCATCAAAAGGATGCCGCCGCAATTAAAAGCTTCCAACCGAAATGAAATGGAAACGAGAAGAGCAAGAGGCTGGAGAGGACTTTGTAACGGTCTTGTATGGTAGGCCGACCCGATCCAACGCGAGAAACCCGATCTAGTCAGCATAAACTAACCGACATGTACAAAGTAATTCGCCACCGACCCATAGCTGAACAATCCATCATAATGTTGTTAAAATGTTTATTTCGAAGTTTATAATTTTTTCAAACAAAAAGTTATAAACTCCGAGGGGCAAAATGTTATCCATTAAAGAATCATACATGCTCTGATAGATCAGGTAGGTAAAACAGTATGAGTCGGCAGTGAACACATGTGGAACGGGTCGGTTTTCAGGTGGCAAGCTGATCTATCATGATCACATAGAGAATGGGTTGGTCTAGAAAAAGGTAAACGGGTCGGGTCGGTCTAGTCCATCCAGCGCCGGGTTGGTCTAGTTATCGAGAAGTAGGTAGGCCAAGTTCAAGAGAGAGCAACAAAGCGATATTCGGGTCGGTCTAGTCATAAAGCATCAGGTCGGCACAATTTGAAGGCATCAGGTCAGTCTAGTCTTTTGCAGCGAGTCGGTCCATTCCACAATAAGGTGGGTCAGGCCATTTCTTGGTCGGCCAGATTAGGAGCAAGCAACATCCCACTCCACTGGGTCGGACAGGATCATCTTGGGTCGGTTAAGTTCAGGATAACTAGCAATTAGCTAGCGACAGCTGGTGACAACTAGCAGTGGCATTTTCGTAAATACTCAATAGGCCGACCTAAAACCTGAAGGCTATATTTTAACCACTCCTCACTTCTATAAATAGGGGATCAACTCCATTTTAACAAGGGAGGATTTTTAGGACCCTAAAAGGCTGCCAAAATCCATTCTCAACAAATTTAATCTATTTCAACATCTAATCATGATCATTCAAGGAAGATTATCCACTCAATTCAGAGAAAATTCATCAAATTCTCCTCATTCTTTGAAAGCTCATAGATTTACCATGGTCTCCAATTTCCAAAGGCTTCTCTTCTACTTTTTCTATTAATCCTTAGTGATATAAGTGAGTAAGGAGAAAGATCGAAAGATGAATGTAATTGAAGTGATTGTATGCATTGTAACCATTATGAGAGTAATGAGAATGGATCCTAAAGTGGATATAGATTAAGTTTGATCGAACCACTATAAAACATTGTGTCCTTTACTTGAATTTCTACGATTTTGTGGCTCCACTTCTCTTATTTTTTAGCACTTTGTGAAGTACCTTTATTACCTTTGGTGTTAATTCCAATTTTTGGATTAACAGTGAGACTTTGTTCTGTCTTTTATTTATCTCATCAAAGAATATGTCTTTCCAGCCTTTGGATATTCTTCAAGTGAATATCGCAGATGTATCATTGTCGATTTGTAAGGTCAAAAGAATAGGTCATTACACTTAAATTCCTCCATCCAAAAATGATACTTGAAAAATCTTGCCTTCAACTTATGGTTGCTTAAGATCTCCAATATCCACCTAAAATAAACCTCATATTCGTCCTTGTCCTTACAATATACTAAGATATCATTTGAACACGAATGCAAATTTTTGAAACTTATTTTGATAGACTTTGTTCATAATATCGATAAAGAAAGTTGAAGTACTTGTTATCCCAAAGGGCATGGCAAACCATACCTTATAAAAAAATCAGCTAGAGGAATATTATCTTCAGCCACTCTTAGTAGATGAGATCAGATCACATAGTCAAATGTAACTTTGAGGATACTCTTGCACCACTCAATTGACCAAACAAATATGTGTCATAGGCAAACGATATTGATTCTTCATTATTAATTCATTAAGATTCATATTATCAACGCTAACCCAAAATGATCGACATTACTTCTTTACAGATACTATAGATGCTTCATATGGTGAACTACTAATTCTAATTAAACTCTTATGTTCAAGTTCCACTAATTAGTTTATTTGAACATTCCATTCCCTTAGGGAGCAGCCTACCAGCTGAACTACTAATAAATCATTCCCTTGGTAACTAATCAACGCGAAAACCTAATTATTATTCTTTAAGATAATCCCATTACTATTTCTAAGATAACTACAAATTCTTGTACCCTAGAAACTCTACTTATATCTGCTTCCAGACATCCCAATGCCAAAAAAAACTTTTGGCCTTTGTCATATCTCATCTAATGATAATAAGATTATTCTCCTCTTTTTATATTTTTCAAAGAAGTAATTTCCTCTATATAGTAAAACCTAATATCACTGTGCATTAAGATTCCATACTCAAAATCACTTTGAACCCCTTAAAGTCAAATACTTGTAGGTCACAAAAAATCCATTGGTTATCTAGGAAAGTCTCTAGATTAGTGCACCTAATACCGAAAGTATTGATTGGCTTTAGTAGAGTAGATCGACCTATAAAATAAAGAAACCAAGTTTGAAAGACAACAATCATGGAATTAAAGCGAAAGGTAAAAATAAGTAAAACTGAAATAAAAATCATTGATATTTATTATGGGTCAATTAGTGGATCAAAATAGTAATGTGGTACAACGATCCAACTATTTTGTATATTTTAAAAAAAATTGACTAAAAATCAGAAGGGTAAACATATTAATGAAGAATTTCTTTAAGAGCCTTTTGATTTACATTCTTACAACTTGAATTTAAATGATTACACATTCATTATACAACTTAAGCCTCGTATTTTAAACATAATGAATTAGTTTAAATGTAAAAGTTGAGGTTTTTTTTTGAATCAAAGACAACAAATTTTTTTTTTGAACCATAGACACTGTTGACATCAAAAGTTGGTCACTAGTGACAGTCAACCCCCAATCATATGATGAACACATGAATAATGATTATAAAATGCAGAAAAAGGTAAAAAGAACGGGGAGCACACACAGAATTTTTATAGTGGTTCGGCAAAGAATGTGCCTACATCAACTTTGTATATTATTTTTCCCTTTTGGATTACAAATACAATGCTTTTTCTATTTGAAGAAGAGAAAGAAGGCGGCTAGCTCCTCTTCCTTTTGGGGAGAGATTGAGAGAGGTGAACTCCAGAAATGAAGTGTAAAGGAGTCAGAAGAAGGTCCAGCTCTCCGTCCTTTTTCTATTTAAGCTTAGAGATATTTATAGGTGGAGATAGCTCCTTGGGCTGTTGTAATGTGGTCCAGCCATTGCGGAAAAGCCCGGACACATGGAGTCCATTTTATCATTAGAATAGCGGTTGGAAGACTGATTCCACTATTCATAAATAGTATCCTCGGAAGTTGCAGCTGACGTGGCATCCACTGTGAGGTATATCATAAGTAGAGCTTTGTCCATATATGGTTAACCACTTTCATTGCCTTGAAAGTCGGGATATACAATGGAATAGCTCTATTGAAGATTTCCACACTGGCCCGAGATATTTGGTTGATACGCTTTTATGGAAGCATGATACTCGGTCGAGCGATTCTTCCGGAGTGAGGTGTCGACGGATGATGCTGGACTTGGGCCGATATGTTACTGTTTCGGACTGTACATCTGCTGGGCTTCCTGAAACACGACATAATTCCAGTTGTGCATTTGGTCTTCGATCTGGCTCGTTGAATCTCTAGCCAAAAAGGGGGTTAACACTTTGCCCCTCAGAATGCATCTTCGTCGATAGAGGGAGGTGTGTTCTGAAATTTGAACCGAAGCACAAACGCTCGAGCAGATATGGTCACGCCAGACCATATTAAGGCCAGAAAACTGACGGTCCCGATGTTGTATTAAGGCCAGAAAACCGACGACCACACTAGGTCATATTAAGGCCAGAAAACCGACAACTATCGGGAACCGCATTAAGGCCGAGATGATGATCGCTACCTGTTTGAGAGTTGGTTCCTACAAATACAAAATAAACCATTCTCTTTTTTAGAGAATGCTGATGGGTCGAGCATTTTATTACACTTGGCTTTGGAGGGTGGCCAGCATTAACCATACTCGGCTTAGTGGCAAACATTAACCATGTTTGGCTTGGTGGCGAGCATTAACTATACTCGTCTTAGTGGCGAACATTAACCATGTTTGGCTTAGAGAGGTGGCGAGTATCAACCATACTCGGCTTAGGGAAAATGTTTTTTATGCTCACCTCATGCTAAGTTAGTTTGTCCAGCGAGCTATGAATGCTCGTGGTGTAAAAAGAAAAGAGAGAGTATAATCCATACTCGTTTTTAGAAAACATGGCCCCACTCGACTAAAGGAGTAGGTGTTTAAAAATGGTCGTGGGATTTCGCGCTGACCACATAAAATAGGGGGCGAGCATTATACATGCTCAGCTTAGAGGTTTTCAAACATTATCCATGTTTGCAAAAGAAAATTCATAACTGCTAAATAATTACTGCAAAGAAAAGAAATTCTAAGGGGACATCAGTCGATTCCAGAGCATGCCAAGGAGCAAGATCCTAACACCATACATGTGCACATCAAGGTGTCCTTATTATTGAGAGAAATACATCAAAAGAAAAGACAAAAATCTAATTAATGACAATGTCGTTATTGCTAGTCTCAGGGTCCTTTCCATTTCTAGGAGCTCGAGGACCGACTAGAGGAGCTTGGGTAGAAGGTTGCGGCGGTATGGCCAGGGCGCGACTTTTGACATAATCGGGAAGCTCTCCTTTTCTGACTCATCCTTGGATGAGATCACGCAGATGTCAGCATTCATTTTTGTTATGTCCAGCTACGTTGTGAAATATACAATGCTTACCGGAATCGAGTTCCATCTGGATTGGTTCTCGTCGAGGTAGTCTTGGAGTAGGCAAGGACCCTCGTATGTCGAGATAGATATAGAGCAAAGAGGAATTGAGCTCGGTGTACTGGTCGTACTTATTTTCATTTCGAGGTCGCACATTACGCTTTCTCCTCTCTTGGGCCTTTCCTTTTCCTTTATTCTGGCCGTTGTCGTTGAATGGATCTTGTTGTTTGGCTACTGAAACCTTGAGGCTCTCCATTTCAAGGCTAGGATCCTCTTGTCGGAGGAATCGTTCAGCCTCGGAGTAAAATTCGTTTATATCCTTGGGAGGATCTCTGGTTAAAGAGATTGAAAATTCTGATCAATTTTGAACTCCTGCGATGGCGGCCATGAGCGCCATTAATGGCTCAGGCCAATCGATAGATGTTACGGTCGCGTTGAATCTTTCAAGGAAGAATCTGAGCGTCTCTCCGGATCGTTGCTTGATGGTAGATAGGAACATAACACTTTACGGTCGAGAGATATGTACTAGGAACTGCTTGATGAAGTGGGTGACCAGAGTGTTCCAGCTGCCGATCGACTCCGTCGTCAGTTGTCGAAACCATATGCCAGCTATATCCGTGTGAAAGAGGAGGGAACACTTAGCCATGACATTAGTCGATGCGCCAAGTACTTCCATATGCCGCATGTATCGCATGAGGTGGATGGTCGGGTCAGTGCGACCGTTGTATGGTTCGATAGCTGGGAACTTGAAGTCTGGAGGGTTTCGGGAGTTTTTGATTTCCTTGGTAAAGGGGTTGCGATTGACATTATCTATGTCTTGCTGCGAGGAAGTGCCCCGAGTGAAGCGTTGGATGATGCTTGTAAGCTGGATCCCATCTTCGAGGAGTCATTGCCATGAATTTAGCTTGGTATCCACGATAGCTTCAGTGCGAGGATCTGGCAAAAGCATGCTCGGAAGGGCGGCCATTGACTGGTCTCGACCTTCAAGAGTCAAGTGAAAGTGTGAGGGAATGTGAGATTTGGTAGGTGGTTCTGGGTAGAATGGCCCCTCTTGAACCTGATGAGTAGCAGGTCGAGTCGTACCCGTAACAGAGGGCCTAGGCTGATCCAACATAGCATGTGATGTTCGGGGCTCGGGGTTGCCCCCGTTTGGAGCGAGGTTAGTAGGGTCTACGGTAGCATTCTCTTCTGCCGCTGTGAGGACCGGAACAGTGGGGTGGCTTCCCTGGTTCGAAGGGAAAGTCGCACCAGTTTTTCGTTGAAGATGAAGAGTGGTTAGACTGGTCTGTGGTGAAATTCAGGGTTGTAATGGGAATGGCATTGATTCTGAGGGACCCGGTTGCTGCTCGACTGGCTCTATAGGTTGAGTAGCTCCCAAGAGTAGGGGTAAAGTATTCAACCGACCTAGATCTTGATCGCGAACCTCATGAGGTTCTGCTGCTGCAGCTGCGCTGGTTGCTGGAAGTTATACTCCTGGTTGGGGTCGATCGGTTGGTGGGACCAAACCAAGATGAAATAAAGGTGTAGCCTAATCAGTGGCCTGATTCTGTGCAGACCGAAGATTAGTTGTTGCCCCAGTCTCGGCCGGTGGAGGAACTGATGTTGAAGCGTTCAATCCCATCTCCAGTTGACCGAGAAGGTGATCCATAAACTGTTGCTGTCATTCGAGGAGTTCTCCCTGAGATGCCATTTGTTCTTTGAACTCGACCATGATTTTATCCATGTCATCTCGGGTAACATGTCGAGATACATCTTCGTAAGAGGAGGCTTCGAGACTTACTTCTATGGCGTTGTTATCGCCAGCATCGACAGTAGTAGGGCGAGGGATGTTGCATCTTTCTTTCGCTTGTTTGCCATAATATGAAGTGAGTTGAGGCTCTAACAGACTATTGATGCGCTTCTCTTGCCTGGCGCGCCAAAGTATTGACATCAAAAGTTGGTCAGTAGTGACAGTCAACCCCCAATCGTGTGATGAACACACGAATAATGATTATAAAATGCAGAAAAAGGTAAAAAGAACGGGGAGCATGCACAGAATTTTTATAGTGGTTCGGTAAAGACTGTGCCTACATCCACTTTATATATTATTTCTCTTTTTTGGATTACAAATACAATGCTTTTTCTATTTGAAGAAGAGAAAGAAGGCGGCTAGCTCCTCTTCCTTTTGGGGAGAGACTGAGAGAGGTGAACTCCATAAATGAAGTGTAAAGGAGTCGAAAGAAGGTCCAGCTCTCCGTCCTTTTTCTCTTTTAGCTTAGATGTATTTATAGGTGGAGATAGCAGCTTGGGCTGTTGTGATGTGGTCCGGCCATTCCGGAAAAGCCCAGACACGTTGAGTCCATTTCTTGGTTAGAATAGCGGCTGGAAGACTGATTCCACTATCCTCGGAAGTTGCGGCTGACGTGGCATCCACTGTGAGGTATATCAAAAGTAGAGCTTTGTCCGGATATGGTTAACCACTTTCATTGCCTTGAAAGTCGGGATATATAGTGGAATAGCTCTATTGAAGATTTCCACGTTGGCCCGAGATATTTGGTCGATACGCTTTATATGGAAGCATGATACTCGATCGAGCGATTCTTCCGGAGTGAGCTGTCGACGGATGAGGCTGGACTTGGGCTGATATGTTATTATTTCAGACCGTACATCTGCTGGGCTTCCTGAAGCGCGGCATAATTCCAGTTGTGCGTTTGGGCTTCGATCTGGCATGTTGAAGCTCTTGCCAAAAAGAGGGTTAACAGACACCGATTTTTATTGAACCATGGATACCGGCTTAAAAATTATAGTCTAAAGGAAAAATATTAATTCTATGTTAACATTACATCATCTATGCAAATGTAAAATCATATCAATATTGTGTTTATAGCAAAAATATAATGTCTACAACAAAGGATATACATATTGCGTAGTTAAAGCTCTGCAAAATCGCTCGCTATAGCGCATAACACTTTCAATCGCTTTGCCTTTTTAGTTAACTGCTGTTAAATAATAAGCCCACATTAAACCCCACCATCTTTCGCAATACCTACTATACCAAGATTATTTAACAATTTCTATAGATGCATATAAAAAGGTTGACTTACTTATGTAACGACCCAAATTTATAACCAATATGTGGAACATTTTTAAACAGTTTTTAATGTTGATTTTAAACTAACTTGAATTCAATGGTTTTGAATATTTTATTAATATAAATATAAAATAATAAATGTAATTCCGAAATAGCCAAAATTAGTTGAATTTGCAATATAATGTGAATTGGAAATATAAAAGGATTAATTAAAGTTTGGAATCGAATTATATTAATGAATTCGTTTATTAAACGATGTTTGAACGTATACTTTAAATTTAATTATAAAAATGAGCTGCAATGTCGTTGTAGTTCATAATATTATGTTTTGAACATTAAATGGATGTACATGATCTAATATTACATGATCTAATATAAGTCAGAATTATTTAAAACAAGAATAGTCCGAATCTATTGGATTATAATTTTCTAATGAAAGAGAAAAATCAAGGTTTCGTATCATTGTTTTATTTTATGTCCAGATCAAAATTTCAGAAAATTGCTATGGAATATGTTTATAAACCATAATGATTTATTATATAAAATAAAAGGATTTTAATATATTTAATATCGATTTGACATGAAATTCAACCTGGGCTAATTTATTTTGGAACCATATGAAATTCTGCTCGAATATGTCCGATAGTAATAATTTATTATTATTATATTGAGGTGTTTTAAAATTGATTTATTTTAATTTAATTTGGACCCTTAAAAAGAGACTTATTGAAACACCCTCCGATTTCAACGAAATAAATTTTATTAAATCCATAATGGCTAATTACTGCAAGATTTCAAGTTTCGCACCAATCAGAGTTATTTCGTGAGTGTAAAAAATTAAATGTAAATAAATCAACCATTTAAACTCAGACTAGCGTCGTTTGAGCAAACAGACTCGGATTTTGACGAAACAAGTTTCAGTAACACCCCGTATTTTCTATGAACATAAGAATGAAAACCAGAGAATAATTAAATCGTAACAAAATAATTAAGGGAAACGGGTTACTCCATTGCGTTCGTCTCTAAATTCTTCTTGGAATAGAGTCCAAGTTTGCGTAAATCAGACTCGGTATGAAGAAGATATGGCCTTCGAAAGTTTCAATAAAAACCAGCCCGAAATTCAAAAATTCAGATTTCGAAATTCAAAACAGACACCAGGGGGGGAATTCCCGCCTAGGACCCAGGTCGACACTAGGGTCGACCTGGGTAAACAGGTCGACACTAGGGTCGAGCTCCCCCCTTTTTCCAGATCTGTAGACAGATCATTTTCTGCACCTGGACGCCTTTCTGACCGGATTCGTGAGCTCTAACCTATTTAAATGTTCCCAAACCTAGTTTTCTCTCCACACAATTTCATTCTGCCTATACCCTGCCTTTATTCTAATTAAAAATAAAAATGGCGTCGCTACTCTGCTGAATCAAAACTAGAACTAGTGCATCTTCTTCCAATCTGAATAGAGAGAACAACTATTTTCTAATCTAATCGATAGTCTACGCCAAAGGAGCACTATTCAGTGTCAGAATACATATTCCAGAAATCAAGAATTGTTCCCTTTTTGTGAGTACAGTTATTATCAGATATGAAATTTAATAATTATCATGACATGGTTATAAATCTGAATCTGAGGTTACGCATATTCTTATCTGTCAGATCTGTTATTCTGTGACTATTCTCTTTTTTCTTTCTGTTCTATAGCCAGGCTACTATGAGCCTGCGCTGAATCTCATAAGAGATTAACGCACGAAGGCTAAATTTTGGGACAAATAGTGGATAATGAATAATTGGACATGACTGATCTTTGACTGATTTGAAAAATGGACTTATGTTGTAAATTAGATCTAGATCAGTGTATACTCTGTAATTTGGAAGAAGAGGAATCATTGTATGATAACATATGACTTGAAACTGGGGGACATAACGCATGTTTAAAAATTAAGATCTGATTTTGAGATGTTATAATTTAAATATCTAGACTTTTGGGCATATTTTTATATAACGATTCAGGACTTGAAAAGGGAATATGTGACTTAGGCGTAGAGACCTATATTAAATAGGATAGCTATTAATGTGAATGCGCCTAAAAATGGATTTTTGGATATTGGCATTAAAGGCTATAATTTGGCATAATTCATATTTTATATCATGATTTAGGGCTTTTAGAGAGTATTTTGTACTGTGCAAAGTTTAACTAAAAATTTGGGCATATATTATATTATGAATTATGACCATGATTTAGGCATGTAAGTTTAGGCTTAAATTATAATTAGGCAAGATATGTAAATAGAACTTTAGAAATGATTAATCTGTTGAATTGCCTAATCTGCCAAATCTGTTATCTGCTAAATATGTTGAATTGCCTAATCTGCTAAATTTGTTATCTGCTAAATCTGTTGAATTGCCTAATCTGCCAAATCTGTTATCTACTAAATCTGTTGAATTGCCTAATCTGCCAAATCTGTTATATGCTAAATCTGTTGAATTGCCTAATCTGCCAAATCTGTTATCTGCTAAATCTGTTGAATTGCTTAATCTGCCGAATCTGTTATCTGCTAAATCTGTTGAATTGCCAAATCTGCCAAATCTGTTATCTGATAAATATGTTGAATTGCCTAATCTGTTGAAAGCTAAATAATTGTAATTTGGGTATGAAAATCCGTAGGCTCGATCTAAGATTGAGTAAAACATGGAAATTTGATTAATCTGTTGTAACCTGTAAAGAAGTTTAATCTGTTAAATGGACATAATTAGTCTGATGTATGTATAATCCGTAATGGAATAAAGTGGCTATGACACGAGGTTAGACTCTGTTTGCGGTAGAAGCCTGCGCGGAACCAACTGGCTTAACCAGCGACCGCAAACTGTCAGTCTAATATGAGAGGTCATAGGCATAACTAAAATATGCTTAAACACGAGGTTAGGTCTGGCTTGTGGCAGAAGTCTGTCTGGAACCACCCGGCATATCCAGCAGCCACAAGTTACCGACCTAATGTGAGAGGTCTGTGCATTAATAATTAATTAATGCAAATCTAAGATAAATATGATGCCTAAAATGTGTTGGGTAGATAGGGTTAAATCAATTGGACTGGTAAATCTAATAAACCCGTTTTGTGAATCTGTAGTCCCAATACAAAGTTAGGTAAAATAATTTGTAAGTCCGTTAATCTGTATATCTGATCCGTTAGTCTGAGAACTTGTTAATCTGTATGTCTGATCAGTTAGTCTGAGAACTTGTTAATTTGTACATCTGATCCGTTGGTATAAAAACTTGTTAACTTGATTGTCAGATATGTGAACTAGTAAATGTGAACTCTGTATGTTTGAAACTTGTAAACAAGTTAATCTAAAATCTATTAGTCTAGGGACACAAGGTTAGGAGGGGAAATACTTGTGTCATCTATTCTTTGGGACCCATATTAGTTAGTAACCCTTTATGGTATCAAAACTTCGACCCCACACTATGTAGGGGTCCGGGCACGCTTACTGAACTAATTATAAGCGGTTCACTCTGATAATGGCGAGGGGTGCTGATGGCGCATTCCAGCCAGGTCATGTGCGTGCATGGATCCGGTCTGCTTTGAGGATATAAGACACCGTGACATCTGTAAATAGGTCTGTGTCAATAGGTTGCCACTTTAGGGAGTGATACACCCTACTGTGGGGCCGGCACAGGGTATTTACGTATTAGGGAGCCGATCGCTTGGGGTAGGACTTAGGGTACACTTAGTTCTATCTATTTCCGTTGGAACCGTCTATTTCTGTTGGGTGGTAACACCTGTCTGTTTCTGCGTAGTACCGTCTATTGGGGTGGTAAAGGCCCATTACTAGTGTACACCTAATTCTGACATTCTGTTTCCGTAGGGATTATTCTGTTTCCGTCTCTGATTCCATTTCTGATTTTGTTTCCGTACCTTCTGTATGTTGGGGTGGTAGAGGCCCATTAGTTGGGCGGTAAAGACCCATTATTAGTATTCTGCTTATGTACCTTCTGTCTCTGTTCGGATGGTAAAGGCCCATTACTAGCATTTTGTTTCTGTAGAGATTATTCTGTTTCCGTTTCTGTTTCAGTTTAGACCTTAGGGAAATACTTAATCCTGTTATACTAGTATTAGTGCAGAGAAGTGAAAACTAAGTAAGAAACTTAGCTTAGCCTATACCATTCCGTTTCTTTTGTTAACCTTCTATTTCTGTTGCAGTTATCACTCATCCATTTTTATTTACATGTCATGATACTATTATCTGTTTATATGCTGAAAGTTACTGGACTCACCAGACTTATGTCTGACTTAGTTTGTTTCACCTCTTTTCTTTCCGTCCCCCTCCCCCAGGTTCTCAGGTTGGAAACATAGGAGCTTGATTCAGATTCTCTCTGCTTGAAGTGTTCGAAGTATTGCTTAGCTTTGACTCTATCTTTCCATGGCAGTTTATATTGGGGGTTATGGCTTTAAAAACTATGCATTCTGAAGGCTTTTGTACAAGACCGATATTTTTGTACTTGAATTCTGATATTGTGGTTTTGAAAGATGTAACTAAACACATTTCTGTTTCTATTGTAATAAAGTTATAAATTTTTCAAGTACTACTTTATCTGTCTTGTAAATTTCTGTTCTATCTACTAAAAACGCTCCACCGAAGTTAAGGCATTCCCTTTGCGAGTGACCTTAACGGAAGTCGGGTGTTACACTTGGTATTAGAGCTGAAGGTTACCAGATTAGATAAAAGTTTTTGAAAACTATTTTCAAACAAAAAAAGTTTTAAAAAGGAACTATTTCCAAAAGTTGTGCACTCATATAGAAATGATATGTATCAAATAGGAAAATTGCATACATGTTGGACTCATGGCACAGACATAATTCGCATTAAGGAGGTCAACTGAACCAGTGGGCCGCCTAATCTTTGCATTAGATAAGAAACATATACACACACTTTTGCATATGTTCATACAACATTAGAAGTTTCTAAGGACAATGGAAGCTTGTGGATGATGGTTGAGTAGATGGGTGATTGGATGGTAGGACACATTCTTCTTAACTTGAAGATTTCGGGGACGAAATCTTTTAAGGAGGGGAGAATGTAACACCCCGTATTTTCTGTGAACATAAGAATGACAAACCAGAGAATAATTAAATTGTAGCAAAATAACTAAGGGAAACGGGTTACTCCATTTCGTTCGTCTCGAAATTTTGCTTGGAATAGAGTCCAAGTTTGCGTAAATTGGACTCCGTATGAAGAGGATATGGCCTTGGAAGTTTCAATAAAAACCAACCCGAAATTCAAAAATTCAGATTTCGAAATTCAAAACAGAAACCCGGGCTGGGCGGGAAAATACCCGCCCAGGACCCAGGTCGACATTAAGGTCGACCTGGGTAAACAGGTCGACACTAGGGTCGACCTTAGGGTCGACCTCCCCCTCTTTTTCCAGATCTGTAGACAGATCCATTTTTCTGCACCTAGACTCTTTTCTGACCAGATTCGTGAGCTCTAACCTATTTAAACACCCCCAAACCTAGCTTTATCTCCACACAATTTCATTCTGCCTATACTCTGCCTCTATTCTAATTAAAAATAAAAATGGCGTCGCTACTCAGCTAGAATCAAAACTAGAACTAGTGCATCTTCTTCCAATGTGAATAGAGAGAACAACTATTTTCTAATCTAATCGATAGTCTACGCCAAAGGAGCGCTATTCAGTGTCAGAATACAGATCCCAGAAATCAAGAATCGTTCCCTTTTTGTGAGTACAGTTATTTTCAGATATGAAATTTAATAATTATCTTGACATGGTTATAAATTTGAATCTGAGGTTATGCATATTCTGATCTGTCAGATCTGTTTTTCTGTGAATATTCTCTTTCTACTTTCTGTTCTATAACCAGGCTACTACGAGCCTGCGTTGAATCTCATAAGATATTAACATAAAAACGCTAAATTTTGGGACAAATAATGGATAATGCATAATTGGACATGACTGATCTTTGACTGATTTGAGAAATGGACATATGTTGTAAATTAGGTCTAGATCTGTGTATACTCTATAATTTGGAAGAAGAGGAATCATTGTATGATAACATATGACTTGAAACTTGGGGGACATAACGCATGTTTAAAAATTAAGATCTGATTTTGAGATGTTATAATTTAAAGTTCTAGATTTTTGGACATATTTTTATATAACGATCTAGGACTTGAAAAAAGGAATATGTGACTTAGGCGTAGAGACCTATATTAAATAGGGTAACTATTAATGTGAATGTGCCTAAAAATGGATTTTTGGATATTGGCATTAAAGGCTATAATTTGGCATAATTCATATTTTATATCATGATTTGGGGCTTTTAGAGAGTATTCTGTACTGTTCAAAGTTTAACTAAATATTTGGGTGTATATTGTATTATGAATTATGACCATGATTTAGGCATGTAAGTTTAGGCTTAATTTATGATTAGGCAAGATATGTAAATAGAATTTTAGAAATGATTAATCTTCTGAATTGCCTAATCTGCCAAATCTGTTATCTGCTAAATCTGTTGAATTGCTTAATCTGCCAAATCCGTTATCTGCTAAGTCTGTTGAATTGCCTAATATGCCAAATCTGTTATCTGCCAAATCTGTTGAATTGCCTAATCTGCCAAATCTGTTATCTACTAAATCTGTTGAATTGCCTAATCTGCCAAATCTGTTATATGCTAAATCTGTTGAATTGCCTAATCTGCCAAATCTGTTATCTGCTAAATCTGTTGAATTGCTTAATCTGCCGAATCTGTTATCTGCTAAATCTGTTGAATTGCCAAATCTGTTATATGCTAAATCTGTTGAATTGCCTAATCTGTTGAAAGCTAAATAATTGTAATTTGGGTATGAAAATCCGTAGGCTCGATCTTAGATTGAGTAAAACGTGGAAATTTGATTAATCTGCTGTAACCTGTAAAGAAGTTTAATCTGTTAAATGGACATAATTAGTCTAATATCTGTATAATCTGTAATGGAATAAAGTGGCTATAACACGAGGTTAGACTTTGTTTGCGGTAGAAGCCTGCCCGGAACCAACCGGCTTAACCAACGACCGCAAACTGTCAGTCTAATGTGAGAGGTCGTAGGCATAGCTAAAATATGCTTAGACACGAGGTTAGGTCTGGCTTGTGGCAGAAGTCTGCCCAGAACCACCCGGCAAGCTACCGACGTAATGTGAGAGGTCTATGCATTAATAATTAATTAATGAAAATCTAAGATAAATATGATGCCTAAAACGTGTTGGGTGGATAGGGTTAAATCAATTGGACTAATAAATCTAATAAACCAGTCTTGCGAATCTGTAGGCCCAATACAAAGTTAGGTAAAATAATATGTAAGTCTGTTAATCTGTATATCTGATCCGTTAGTCTGAGAACTTGTTAATCTGTATATCTGATCCTTTAGTCTGAAAACTTGTTAATCTGTACATCTGATCCGTTAGTCTGAAAACTTTGTTAACTTGATTGTCTAATCTGTGAACTAGTAAATCTGAACGTTGTATGTCTGAAACTTGTAAACAAGTTAATCTGAAATCTGTTAGTCTGGAGACACAAGGTTAGTAGGGGAAATACTTGTGTTATTTGTTGTTTGGGACCCATATTAGTCAGTAACCCTTTCTGGTATCAAAACTTTGACCCCACACTATGTAGGGGTCCGGACACGCTTACTGGACTAATTATAAGCAGTTCATTCTGATAATGGCGAAGGGTGTTGATGGCGCGTTCCAACCGGGTCATGTGCGTGCATGGATCCGGTCTGCTCTGAGGATGTAAGACACAGTGACATCTGTAAATAGGTCTGTGCCAATAGGTTGCCACTTTAGGGAGTGATACACCCTACTGTGGGGCCGACACAGGGTATTTATGTGTTAAGGAGCCGATCGCTTGGGGTAAGACTTAGGGTACACTTAGTTCTGTCTGTTTCTGTTGGTACTGTCTGTTTCTGTTGGGTGGTAACACCTGTCTGTTTCTGCGTTGTACCGTCTGTTGGGGTGGTAAAGGGCCATTACTAGTGTACACCTAATTCTGACATTCTGTTTCCGTAGGGATTATTCTATTTCTGTCTCTGATTCCGTTTCTAATTCTATTTCCGTACCTTCTGTTTATTGGGGTGGTAAAGGTCAATTAGTTGGGTGGTAAAGGCCCATTATTAGTATTCTGCTTCTATACCTTCTGTCTCTGTTCGGGTGGTAAAGGCCCATTACTAGCATTCTGTTTCTGTAGAGATTATTCTGTTTCCGTTTCTATTTCAGTTTAGACCTTAGGGTAATACCTAATCCTGTTATACTAGTATTAGTGCAGAGAAGTGAAAACTAAGTAAGAAGCTTAGCTTAGCCTATATCATTCTGTTTCTTTTGTTAACTTGCTACTTCTGTTACGGTTATCTCTCATCCAGTTTTATTTACATGTCATGATACTATTATCTGTTTATATGTTGAAAGTCACTGGACTCACCAGACTTATGTCTAACCTAGTTTGTTTCGCCTCTTTTCTTTCTATCCCCCCCCCCCCACCCGGGTTCTCAGGTTGGAAACATAGGAGCTTGATTAAGATTCTCTCTGATTGAAGTGTTCAAAGTATTTCTTGGCTTTGACTCTATCTTTCTATGGCAGTTTATGTTGGGGGTTATGGCTTTAAAAACTATGCATTCTGAAGGCTTTTGTACAAGACCAATAATTTTGTACTTGAATTCCGATATTTTGGTTTTGAAAGATGTAACTAAACTCATTTCTGTTGTAATAAAGTTATAAAATTTTCAAGTACTAATTTATCTGTCTTGTAAATTTCTGTTCTGCCTACCAAAAACACTCCACCAAAGTTAAGGCATTCCCTTTGGGAGTGATCTTAACGGAAGTGGGGTGTTACAGGTACATAATGTCGAATTATACCATGATGTCCATTTCCATGGCGAATGGAGTACGTACGTGATCATATGAACCAAAAAACATAGATCAGAAATGGTGGTAGGCACGAATAAAATATCATTTGTCACTTTCAATAAAATATCGCTAGTCATGTCAAGATAAAAATGTCATAAACTCCCTCAATATATACACCCTAAAATCAGCCAACCCTAACCCCAACCCTTACCAACCATTCATTTTTATATTTTAGTACAATTTTAAATTTTTAGTTTTATATCTCGAATGGTCACGAACTGGTGGAGTTCATCAATCAGAGAGTTGGGGAAGGTGACAAGGGGAAGCTACAAACAAAATTTAGTGACGAATGTTGGGTTGTGGTGACCAGAAATCGCCATAAACCATAGAAAAGTGGTTTCGAATTTCAATGATTTGCGTGCGATTGGGTTAATTTCAAGTAAGGAGACCTGAAGAAAAGCTGTAGAGGTGAGTATAAGGGACATTTTTCATGTTGGTCCGATCGTGTGATGTTGATTATGGTGGCCGGATTTGGGAGTTGATCTGAGTTGAATAAATTTGGGTTGTTCGGTCAGAATTTTGTGATTTACGAGTGTTAAAGGCGGAGTTAGGGGAAGTAGTCAGAAGGTCGGTCGTAGAGGAGAGCGAGGCGCAACCGTCGTTGGTGGTGCGACCCTCTACGATGGTCGGTGGCATTTGATTGAGGATGGTTTTCCATATCCGTTCATTGGTCGATTATGAGCGAATGAGGAAGCTGCAGGAACGGGCGTCAGTGTCGAAGGAGGGATTCAGTGGCGCAGTGATGATGATAAGGTTTGGAGGTGGTCATAACATCGGCTTTGACGATAGTGATCAGAAGTTAAAACACAATGTTCATTGATTGGATATTGATCGTTGAAATTGAGTTCAACGATTATTGTGTTTTAAATCAATAGACAGTTTTAAATCAATAGACAGTGTTGATTAAGTGGTTGGCAACAAATGGTCTAAAACCATGTTTTCAAAACATCAATTTACCGTTAGGAAAATTGACATATTGTAGTTATAAAATTATTTTTATAACTAAAGTAAAGTTTCAAACTATATTTTATATTAGAATTGAAGTTTTATGAATAAATCTGTATTTAAAAATGGTTTTTAAAAAATAGTTATATAATGATATGTGTAGCAATTTTAATGTTTTAATAAGCTTTATAAGCGTAGAAGTCAGTATTTAACCAATGTATTGTTCTTAAATAACAATTTTTAAGTAATTAGTTAAGAGATTAACTATATTAATCTAAGAGGAAGGATTAATTGTAATCCATTAAATAAGTTATTAATGTTTAAGTTGACTAAGTCATCTATTTAATTAAAATTGGTAATTAGATTAATCAGTCTTCAATTAATCTAATGGAAATGGTTTAATGAATAATTGTTTTAATTTAATACATTTTCTTAAATATTAATTATTTTTTATTTAATGATGTTTAAAAATGATTATTAAATTGATAATCATTAATATAGTTAGTTATTGTTTAATAAAGTGATTAACTAATCTATTTTATATTACTAATAGAGTAAACTATTTTACTTCAGTAAATGATGAAATTAATTATTATTAATAATAATTAAAGTAATTTACCGTTTAAATGAAAGTCAATTAAGAAGTAATCGAGTGTTAAAATGGAACTTCATTATGTTAAGAGTGATGTAATACCAAAGCTTATAAAATGGGTTGTGAGAGATTTCGTAAAAGATTGGATAATAAAATCCAAGTTATAATCGAAAGTTTATAAAGAGAATGGTAAGCTAATGCAGAGATTTAAATAAGATTTTTTTACTAAGTTATTAAATGAATAAAGCGGACATAAATTGAAATATAATTTTCAAAGGAAGATGATTAATGGATAAATATAAAGAATCATATACGAAGATTTTAGAATTTGAACCCAAGTTTCGTAAATGAAGGAGTTTAAACTCATGCGATGATTTTAAAATAAGCTTTTACTTAAGAAATTGGATTAAGTAAAACGATTATAAATTGGAAGAAGATTTGCAATTATGCAAAATTAAGAGGCTTAGTTAAATTTTTGTGAAGAATTGGGTAAGTAAATTTGTAATAGTAAATCCAAGTTAAGTTTTAAAATAAATTACTTAATAAGATTTGTGTAAAGGACTTGGGAAATTGATCTTGAAACAAATCCAAGTGTTAATGAGTTATACTAAAAAGGTTAAAAGCTAAAGAGTTTGCGTTTAGTAAGTTTACTTAAATAAAAAGAAAAAGAGATTTAATTTGAGAATAAATTTGCCAAATGCAATGAATGGTTATTAAAACCATATTTTTACATAGTAAATAAAATTGATAGAACTAATATCAGTTTTGAGTTACAAACTCTTATCTATCTTACAATAAGAACATTGTCAATCAAGGTCTGAGAGGTAATTAAAATACCCTAACTTGAATGACTTCACTGTTATCAAGGGATGATATTAGTTTGTGACAATAAAGGATGTTGAGATTAGTTTGTTATTTGCATAAGAGAAATATTGCGATGTTATTGGAAAGATTTGAAATGTAATTAAAACTAGTGGGTTTTAAAGTAAACAATGATTTCACGTTGTTTGCCTAAGTTTGAAATAAGAATTTATTTATACCATTTAGTCAGATATGTAGTACTATCTTCTAGATAATGGGTTGAAATACACTAATTATAAAATAATAAGTAGACAACGATGATTATTTTCCAAAGGAATGGAAAAGAATTATACTGGGTTGGAAATGGGAACCAATTTATATTTCCATAAGTATAATTATTAAATTGGAACGTTCAGGTTGAAGTTAGATAAAGGTCGTTGAGTCTATAATAAAGAATATATCGATAACATTATTTTATCGTACAAGAATTGGTAATTGGATTTTTTCCATTGAACTAAGAACATATGATGATTTTTCAAAGTAAAGGAAATGGAAGAGATTTGGTGAATATATAGTAATGTTTTTGAAATAGAGAATAAAAGAGGAGTTTGGAAATACATTTATTTTAACAGAATATAGAATAAAGTTATTGTTCCAAATAACGGAACAAAGGTTATTTGGTTGAGATAGGTAAATGGGAATTGATATTTAATCAATGAAACGATTTTTAAGATTTATGAAGGGTTTTAATGAATGGTTTTAATAAGAGCCCGAGCTGCCGATGTGCTGATCGTACTGTGTGTGATTGATAGTCAAAAACCCGATTATCAATGAAATACTCTTTTGGACCTTTTTTACGTGTTGTTTCGAAGAGACCGGGATGGAAATAGACCTAAAATAACTATTAACCAACGTTGCGTTCGAAACTAACTTGCACCAGATAAAGATGGTGCAATTGAAGATCGTAGACCTTCGTAAAGCTAAAGAACCACTTATAATCTCTGAATTGTAACCAGAGATAAACTGTGATTCTATCGTGGTTGAATTTATAGATTACAAGGACTACTCGCTGCTGATCCTTGGGGAGATTCCTATATAATACGTGGAAAGAGGGTGCCTCTGGTTCATTCTGTTCCTCAATGACTTGTATGGACGAGTGTATGACAGCGTATTTCCTGAGGGTCACGTACATTGATTTTCTTTTACAAATATACCAAGTTTGTTGGATGAGAAGGAAACTTCTCTTAACTTAACACCCAGAGTATATTTGTGGATGTCAATTAGTGATTTGACAGATCTAACGATGTGGCATTCAAAGTTATGAAATTATCTATGAAAGGTAATCGTGACCTCAAACCTCATCAACAGGGAAATGACAGAAATCCAGCAGGTAGCATGGCTATGTAGGTCATTCCCATAAAGGTATATTTGTCACCGATCTAGAGAAAAATTCATTTTGTTCTTCTTTCGCTTCTGTCTCTCCCGGGGAATGGTTATGTTGGTACCGACCATTGGTGAAAATATATTCAATATACTCAAGTTAATTGAGTGGTCGGTCATGTGCAGCCGGGTTGCAAGATGTTCTTGTTGAACCCCAATGTGCCTCTCTAGAGTACACTGATCGGAGGTGGTCCCATACCTTATCATGTTGGAAATTCAAACTCCAATACGAGCCGTGCGGTTTTTGATTATATACAAAGTATGTGGAGCATGAGATGCATGCGTTCTACTAGATGATTATTTATCTATGGTTTGATTGACATTATTATAATATCACCGGATTTAATATATCAAAAATAATTTGGGTTATCGTAAGGTAAAAACCGTCGGTGTTTATGTATGGACTAATTTATGATTATTTTTTCTTTCAAAAGGATTTTCTAAAGTTAAGCAAATTGTTTGTGTTATGAATTTATCACTGAAAGTATTCTAGACTAATCTAATGTGATTATGCTCTTCTTCAAATGTACTCAAGTCAGACCAAGTATATTTTCAGGTTAGATTTTACTTGGAGTTTCAGAAGAGGAGCTGAAGTCAAGACGTATATCCTTATTTTTTGTAATAAGTTATTCCGCTATGTATGTTGTATCGAAATGTATGTATAATCTGATGTTGTAATATACTGTTTCTTTTGAGTAAAGAGTTTTGATATATTATATTTTGTCCATTCCACTGTGAGACTCTGATCTTCTTATTCTTCTGTTCCATATTTTCTTTCTTTCCTCACCCTCTAACCTCTTTTTATTAACTTCCTTCTTTTTTATGCAATTTGGGTTAGACATAGGTGTAAATAGTCAACTCAAGGAGTACGGAAAAGTCAGGTCATTACAACTTAGTTCTTTTTTGTCACAAAATGAACGAAATAAGGGTAAAGATTGAATTTTAAGGAATAAGTTCTTGGTATAAGTTATAAATCTATTATAGTCCCAGATTTGAACTATATAAATTATGACATGCTTTGGTTATGCAACATAAGATTAACTAGAATATAATCCTGCTGCATTAATAATGTAAGAATGAGAAAAAAACTTTAAATATTTTCTTTTATATGTAACTAATTTTTTTGGATCTTCACTATTTTTCATCATTTTCCCACTTTATCCAAGCTATTATTTTTTACCTCATTTTCGCATTGAGTCATTACGTACTTTAACATCATAGTATAGATAAAGCATTAAAATGATCCAATATAAATAAAATAAGCATTTCCATTACATATTCTCACAAGACCACATAGACCTTGACTGTCATCAATTAAAACACATTTCAATCACATCATGTGTAAAATTTAGAGGGCAATACATTAAGTTCTAGAATATTTGAATTTAATTGTAGTATAATTAAAAAATAGTTTCATTATATTTCAAAACAGACTAAGCTACATAAATTAAACTGGGTTAAGCAGTTTTCATTTCATTATAGTAAGAGTGTAGCATAAAATAATGAGTTCTGTTAGAGCAGCTCAAATAGGTTATGACTAAATATTCAAGGCCGTAATATTGCAACAACTCGTATTTTAACGACTGGTTATTTAGATATTTTATCTAAATATAAATCAATAATAGAGTGGCGGTTCCAAAGTGATTTTTTGTGCACGCTCGAATCAGGACTTAAAACTACTTCCATTGAGTTCGGATAGATAGTGGGAACTTTTTAGAGTATAAGTATCAGTATATTTCAACTAATTTATTTTTAGTTAGCGGCTTGATATCGAATCATAAACCGGTCCAAAAAGCTAACTTTGCATGTGACGGAATCAGATCCCGAAACCTTTTCCATTGACCTCAGAATGGCTTCCCGTATTCTTTTTTAGTATAAGGCTTGACATGTTTAGGGTATGGGATTTTTGAAAGTGGATAGTGCTGGGTGGAGAGTATTTGAGCTAAACCCTATAATTCTAGTTCCTGACAACCACTTCCCATTCATGTCCATTTTCTTACTCTTCTCCTAATTTCTCTCATGGCTTCTTAATCACCTTACAATCTTTTAATCCCTAACCCCCTTAAGTAAGTTCCCTAGGATCAAATAAAAATCACCAAAATTCTTCTCAAGGAAATTGTCTACATAACTCGTGAAGGAATTAGCTTGAATTATATTATAGGGGAAGATCTCAAGTTTTAAGAGAGCAAAGAAATGAACTTTGGCAGTTCGAGCTTGGTTGGAGGAGAAGGGTGGTAGTTAATGATTTTCTCCTCAACCATGCTTTAATTCTCCTCATTTTGATATAATGCTTGGTTGAGTATTGTTGTGCATGTGGTATTCTTTCTATAAAAATAATTGAATGGATTCAGACATCGAGCGAGAAATAAAAATAGGCTAGAAATGATCTATGGTTCCGGATCAGACCATTTCAAGCGATTGTCCAAATTTGCCTGAAAATCAGTATATACGGTAAGAAATGTCCCCCATTGTTGCAAAACAAGTTTTAAGTTGTTTAGAGTTTGTATGCTTGAGTTATGCTGGATAGAAGTCCAGATCGCTATGGATCAGGATCCTACCAAATTTGGACTGTACTAGATCCTGATCGGTATAGATTCGGATCGTAGAAAATTATCTGGACTGATATGAATCCTGATCATACCAAATTTGGTAAGTACCAGATTCAAATAGTAGCAAACACGGATTGTAACAAGTCTGCATCGTACTAAATTCGAACCATACTAAATCTGGATCATACCAAACCTAGATCGGTAGAGTTAGGTAGGGTCAAATTCAAATAGGCATAATTTTGCATACAAAGTCTATGTTAGATTCCCATTTTTCTTTGGACTTATGGTGGCAAACTCTACATTTAGAAAAGAGTAATTTCATATAAAAGCAGCTTCAGGTTAGGGCACTCCAGACTGACATATGTTATTCAGATGTTTATATGCCAGTTTAGGAATTTGTATAACTATTAGTTGCATGGTTGAATTGTCAACTTAGTTTAGATTAAAATTCCATTTATAGGTGACCTATTACAAGGAAATTTCATTGCTAGAGTTTGGGTGTCTATGGATCAAATAAATAAGTATTGATTGAGCACACGAAGATGACAGACTCAAATGGATGGGATAAATCACGAAGGAGCTTCAGAGCACACGGATGGATTCCACGGTGGAGCAACATTAGAGCTTAGCGACAGATTTGATGGAGTGACATGAAGCTCGATAGCCAACTTAAAAGTGGAGGATGGGCTTGGTGATGACTGTATTTCACGTCGATCACCGAACATTTACCATGAATGCAATCAGTTTTGGTTAAATACATGATCTGAGCAGTCGTGTTCAATTATTATAGAGTGTTCGACAGGCTGTTATTATTTTTTGTGACTCTAGCCAATTTGACATGGATGATGGTATGACTTCGAGGACCAGTATACGATGGTTCGACAGTGGCTCTGATATGGTGGCTCTTCGATCAATGACATGGGCATCAAGAAGTGATGTGGTGCTTCTATCCAGTGATTCATCATTCGATGATGGTGGTTCAATGATGGGAAGCAGGGCTGTTGCAATTCAAGGTTTTTCTTCGAGATGCATAAAAGACGATTAGGTCGTATTGATATGACTCTCACAGGAAGATGAGTTATCACATATAGTTAGTGTCGTTATAACTAGTGATAGTTTGTCGATGGTCTAACTGTATGTGATAACTCATCCCATGTACACATTACATACCATGTACATGTGATAACTCATCCCATGTACACATTATGTATATAATGTGTAAATGGGATGTACCGACTTTGTGGTTGTAGGGAACGGTCAGGTATGATTTTATGTGCCCTCTATGCCTTATACTATTACGCCTTTTACAGTATGTTTAGATTTACTTACCGCTCACACTAGATTATTTTCTAAGCCAAGGTTTTATGTTTCCTCTGTTGTTTTGGGTACTCATAGACGATGCTGAAGAGTAGGCTAGGTAATAGGTATGAGCATTATTAGAGCTACACATGTGGATTAACAAAAGATGACGTCTTCCCATATTTATAGTTGTATTATTTATTCCGCTATGTGGCACTATGAAATTGTGGCAATGTTGATTATTTATTAGAGACAATTTTTTCCAGTGAGTTTATTTAACTCTTGTATAAACTTTATTTATATGTGACTGCATGAGCGAGTGTACACTAATTATATGGTATATATAGTTATTACTGTCTTGCTAGTTTTATGTCTATGATTGTTATCATTATGTTTTGTGTGATACACTATGTGTTATACGATAGGTATTGTGTTTATGTATTGTCTTCCTTTCTTCTCCTTCCCTTCCATTTCTTTCTCTTCCTTTCAATATCTCTTTTTAGCTTCTATTTCTTTCCCTTGACAAACGTCTTGCATCGGTTGGGTACTTTACATCACACTATTGGATCATATGAGCATCAATGGTGTAGGGCGGTATTCACATTCGGTATCAGAATTTAGGTTGTGTTATCTAACCTAAGAAATATCGAAACTAAGTTAATATATAAGAGGGAGTATGTATTTGTATATATTTTGGTTTTCAAATCTATAGATTAATAATATATAATATAAGTTGTTTTGCACATGAGTGCCATCAAAAAGTTTTCTCTATTGGCTACAAATCGTCCTACACACTTAATTAGAATGATCTGGCAAACATGAAGCACTTCCATTTACGCTATCTCCGGAGTTGAGAATCGGGGAGAACCTAGGACAACAAGCCTTGATTTATAGCTTATTTTCCATCAATGGTATGAACTATTATCTGGGATGCTCTAATGTCCCTAATTAGCTACAACGCTCATTTGCAGCGAGTCGACTACACCGTATTATGTAAACACTTACATGTGTATGAGGCAAACTGTTTCTTAGAACGGAGTCGACTATCATGGACCGAGAGCTGTTTAGGTTCTTGAAATGAGTTGTTTGATGGCTTGGAGTTAGATGTTGTAATGGAATAGGATTTTATTCTTACGAGATCCTAAGGATGAATCTGAATTGTTCGAGCGTCCTTTTCCCTTCGATTTCTTGAAATCGAAGGGAAAAGGCTAGTTCATGGTTTACTTTAAACAAATTTTGTCAGTTTCATAGAATTTAATGTCAAGTAAGAGGTTTGCCGATTTTGATGATATGTCTGTGACAGAGTATGTGACCAAATTCTATGTGTTATTGAAGTATGATTTACTATCCCAGTATTACTCCATACGGGAAAGATCAAAGTTTGTGGCTAGTTTGAGTGATTAACTCACAAGGTAACTAATTTAATTCTAAGAGAATGATGCCTTGGAGGAGTTGATCAAGGAAGCTCATTAGTTTGAGCTTGTACCCAGTGTCAAGAGTTTCTCTATTCTGTAAGAACGTATCATGGAGACACATATATCGATCACAGTTCTTGTTTCATCGAGTACCCCCTCAATGAGAGAGAAGGAAAAAACAACATCACCATTGATCTATATTTTCCACAAATGAAGTTTCCATACATGTTTTGCTTTTATATTAGGATTTCATAGTTTCATTTGATCAGGCAATTTGATGGATCGAATGAGACTAGTACTTGGAATTAATTTGCTTTTCTTAATTGTGACTTACCATGTTGAGTGTTAAGTTAAACGATATATATGTGTAACATCCTATGTTTGATCGCTAGAAATTAATACCGTGGATGTATGTAGCACCCACATCGCTTAATTTCGAGCCTTGAGATGGGGAGAATTACAACATAAACTATCTATACTTGGCAGTATACATGGTTCATCGAAACTTAAATCTCATCGAGTCATGAGTGCTTATTTTCTAATTTGTTTGCTTGTTTTTTATTGTTGAGCATATATGGACTATTTAAGTCCAGTAGCTCAGTTATTGGGAAGATATAAAATATCAGTAGAAGTGAGAGGACACTATTAGCGATAATGGGCTAGGACATTTTTCTCATCAGTATTGAGTCATCCTCGATTTAGCGATGGTGCGATGAGACTTTTCTCCTTAGTATGCAGGTCGCTTATGATTGGATGATAGTCAATTGAGACATTGAGTTCTCTAATAGCGAGTCGTCACAAGAGCCTGTAGCTTGAGAGTACCTAGGCACATTCGATGAGGTGACCAAACTACCACTATATTTGACTTTATTTCCGTATCGACCTAGGCATTGATGTTGAACTAGTGGTTAAGCCTCTAGGGAATATGTGCCTTAAGAGTAGGAGACGAGCTAGTATCTGTTTCTATTTTTAGATAGCTAGTTGGGCAAGCTCTAAGGTGCAAGAGGATATTTTTTCAGTTAGATTTTCCGAGGGGATTTTCCCAAGTAGTGTGATTATAGAGTGTATGCCAATTATAAAGTCATATGCTGCTTTGATTTTGATTGGTTGGTTATGCTGTTTGGGCTAACTAACGAATCAACATATTTTGTTGATTTTTTGGACCGTGTTATTGGAGATCACTTAAATAATCATGCTTAAGCTACTTAATTGTATTTTCATCTTGTCATAGATAAAAAGAGAGAGCTCAAGGCATAGTTAGTGTTTGTCTTGCTGGTGTAGAGAAAAATCATTTGTTGGTTAGCTTGTTGAAGTTTCATTGAGAGAAGTTGAGTACTAAGGTCATGTCGTCTTAGAGTAGGATGCCACTATGGGTCCTACACGAGTTTCGACGGTTTAAAAGCAGAAGATGACCCATGAGTATATCGACTTATCATTCCGAGTAGGAACGACAAGCCGATAGTCCTTTCTTGGTTGCGTTTCTTTGTTTGGTGTGGTGTGTTTTCGAATGAAAGGTTATCGCATTCTAGAAGATAACCAAAAATTGCATAAGGAGGAGTATTCTACTCTTGATCTAATGTTGATGGCGATAAAGCTCACTGTCACGGATTAGAGGTAAAATTTATAGGATGGAATTGGAGTTATCAGTGGTGTTACATCACTAAGATTTCTCCTCTACGAGAGGGGTCTTGACCTTCGTTTGTAATGGCGGATCGGGTTCCTAGCCTCCAAGCACTACACCAGAAATGCCAATTAGGCAGCGCTCATAGCCGTATCTAAATCGATTTGGCAATGCTCTGGGCCATATCAAAAAATGGCATCTTTGTCAATTTGATACGGCCTAAGGCTGTATCAAATGCATGTATTTGATACGGCTTTAGACCGTATCAAATTATCAATTTGATACAGCCTTAGGCCATGTCAAATACATGCATTTAATATGGCCTTAGGCCATATCAAAATGATAATTTGATACGGCCTAAAGCTGTATCAAATTGAGAATTTGATATGGCTAATGGTCGTATCAAATTTAAAAATAAAATAAAATAAAAACATTATCCTGCTAAAATATCAGTGATCAATACAAACATTTATTATAGAATATCAGTGATCAATACAATATTATATAATACAAATTAAATGTTGTATCAATCAGCACACGTCATTAGTTCAGCAAAAAAGTAACTCTGTATTTTATCAACTTCGGTGACCACTCCACTTTTCAGCTTCCAGCTTCATTCTCCAAGTCTGACAATTTTTTTGTATTGGTCATATAAAAAGTTGAAGGTGTCCAAGAAACGACAACATAATTGTGCAGGCATTTAATCTCAAGTTGCTGGCCGTAAAATTATGCACACTGGAAATTATATCAACAAAAAGCTCTTAACCAGTATGCAGCTTATGCTTGGGTATGTTTAACTAATCTTGTATTTTTAGCTTCCATGACTTTCAACATGTGAATTCATTGATCTAATTTGAAGTCACTGATCCAACTCAACCAAAAGTACATATTGAATAGATGTACGCAACATTGTCAATAAGAGATGGCATGTTAACTTCTATATAATCCTCTCTCATTTGTTCCAAAAAAAGGCTAACACAAAATTTGATAAATTAGTGCAAAGAAAAGGTTACAAACCATTATATCTACAATGAAATTTTATTTATTTTTGGTGGTAATTTGACTAGAAAGCATACATGTATGTAAGATTTCCCAAATGGGTTTCTGAATTCAGTGTCGTCAAGCTTTCAAATCTGTCAAATGGAAGCATGTGATTGTTACAATTAAAGAACAAAAGGGATTGCTGAAATAAGAGCATTAATGCAATATCTTATTGCATATTTCATGTCGTCATAGTTTGTATTGTGAACCACACCCATGCTTACTGAAATTATATGAAGTACATTATTGGTTTGTAACAAACATGACACATAGGAAATGCCATACAGCACTAAAATGTAAAGTTTTGTAAGCATCTACCATTAATTACAATTTAGCTTCATAGATAGACCACCCACAATCTACAGTTTCTTTTTAATGAAAACATGGCTTTTAAAGCCTTAAATATAAAACCTAACAAAATAAATTTACAGTGTAGTTTTTGCCTGCATAATTAAATAACTATGATCACAAATGTGAGTGAAAATGCATGAACTAAAGAAATACATGATCACATAGCCTTGTGCTTCTAGCAAATGAAATTCAAATATTAAAATATATACAATCCTCAAAATTCAAAGGAAAACGATGAGAGGATGAGTTAATCACATTAGGATCAAGAAGATATACTAAAAGTTGGCCAGTTAAATTAACAAACTCTTAGGGTAAATTATAACCGCTATGCGTGGAAAAGCATGTAAGACAAGTTATCAAGCAAAGCAGAACTAAAAAAGACTGACGTATTTACCATCGCCGTCATGGTAGACTTGAGCAAATCAAACATCCCCAGCTTTCCTCATATGATCCTACAAGTCATTACAACAGTATGAGTTGCTAAGAAGAAACTATCTAATAATATTAAGAAATTCTGGTATTTGTACCTTCAAGTCTTACCAGGAAGCTTTAGAAGGCAGTCCCTTGACAACAACTGCAATAAGACATGTAAACAACACATGAAGCAATAAAAAGTTCATTAACTCCCTATGTAACTTGATGGTTTCATTAGAATCTAACATGAAGACGGTTTTGGCATAACAGTAAGGTATGCAGTGGCTTTTACAGGTACAACTCCATTACCATGTTGCATTTGATGTGTCATATCCCAAAAAGGAATCCTGAACCATCCAATACACAACCATTCATCTTACCACTATTATTTGTGGTCATTAAGTATGATAATAAAGTTTTTATTGATAATAGAAGGACATGTAAATCAGTTTGATAATAAAAGGAGAAATCAAACAAATATTAGCTTAAAACATATCATCATATTTGTTTGATAATAAAAGGACATGAAAAAAAGCAAGAACATATGTAATAGATAAATCACGTGTTATTGAATTACATTACTTAAATAAATCACTTAAAAATGAAATGCAGAGATGGTTCATAGACCCAAGTGTTGACTCTAAAATATTGAACTAAACCCTTGGGGAAAATATGCTACAACATTGGCAATAATAAAGCAAGCAAGAAAAGTATATCTACGCATATAGAAAGAAGAAACAGATTGTCTTTTAGAAATTGCTAGGTAAATTTTGAAAGAAAAATATCACAATACTGACGTTAAGTGCATCTGTTGCATCACCAAACCACAAATCAGGAAATGAAGGGTACAGTTGTGCTATGAAATCTCATACAGTAGTTATACATAATTCAATCCTGAAAATTTATGGATCCTTCGTGTTAAAAAAAAAGAGGAATAAGAAAAAACCTTTACATTTGCAAAGAACAGGAAGTATATATCATACAAGGTAGAGGACATATATACAGTTCAAAAGTACACTTATATAGAAACATAATAGAAAGCGTGTGTGACAACCCCAATTTCAACAGACCCAGTTTTTTTTTTCAAAATTCCGATCTATCGAAATGCAGATTGGTTTGCTCATCCTGCAGAAAAGACGGAGACAAAACATGTCAGCGCTTAGAAAAATATCTCACAGTGGAAAGGATAAAATATAGTATAATCAAAACATAGCCTTACCGTATTATTAATACTGCCTAACCAATATCCAAAGCTATCATGTCTCTGCCACAATCTAACCTGCGAGTATGTTATAAGGAGGGGGTCAGAACACAAGTTCTGGTGACTGGATTTAAACTATACACTTTGGATAATCTTACATATATCGTTTAATCATATTTTCTTATTTGTTAGGTAACATGGGTTAGCAGCACTCAAGGCTTACACACACGTCGTACCCATTTACTCCCCAGTAGATTAACCTAATACAGTATATGTAGCTATCTCTCAATATTGAGATACACCCCATGCTACCCCACTCGCACGATCTCCACCATATCATCGCAGGAATATAGCAGTTCCTAATCCTACGCCCAAATGTCGTACGGATTTCTGTATATATGTCAACGCTACGTCTGCAAAGAACCACTACTTCTATATTACGTAAGCGTTCGGACTGCCATCTTTTAACCATTCGATCGAATTAGGTTCCATCCTCAAATAATGCCCTCTAGTCTTATGATACAACACCCAGAGCGATATGAGTGTACCTAGACTTTCCCACGTATGTATCGTCAATCGTTCTCGATGTCTATTGCACATGTTCTCTATATGTGTGCCCAAGTCCCGTGGCAGGGCTAATCCAGAAACACAGAACTCATTCAGGAGCTTTCAGATATCTGCCGATTGCAGATGCTAATGTTTTCTTTTACAGTGGCTATGGTCCCACTAGACCCCTCCCTCAACTAATGAAAGGCACCCAAGAATATCAAGAATGAGAACTGTAACGACCCATATTTTTACAGTATATAAATAATTTATTTAATTATTTATATAATGGTTTGTTATTTAAAATGACCAGAATCAAATAATATTGAATATTTAATTAAAATAAATAATATAATAATATATTTAATTTCTGAAATAGTCAGAAATAGTGGAATTCACAATATGGTGTGAATTGGATCATCTGTGATATTTAATTTAGTTTAGAATTGAATTAGAATAACGAATATATTATTTGAACTACAGTTGAATGTATAATTATATTATAATTATAATCGAGCTCGAAATGGCGTTGTAGTTCATTATTTGGCAATTTGAACTTCAACTGAATATACAGAATCCGTTTTAAATCGGATTTCTGTGAAACAAGAAACGTTCAAAGCTGGTGAAGTACATTTTCTAATGGAAGAGAAAAATCGGGATTTCATCATGTAGATTTTGATTTATGTCCAAATCAAAATTTCGAAAAGTCGCTATGGAATTCCGTTATAATTTATAGCGATTTACTTATATTATAAATGGATTTTTCAATATAAATTGAATATCGATTCAACCGGGATTTGAATATCGAGTTATAAATCCAAGTAGAGCTGTATGATATTTTATTTGGATATATATACGATAACATAAATTTATTTATATTTAATTTAATTATTTTTAAATATATTTAAATGGGTTATTTAGAGCTTTAAAAATAGCCAGTTTTGCAAACTACCTCCGTTTTCGACGAAACAAATTTTGTTGGATCCGAAATATTTAATTATTACTAGATTTCAATTTTCATGATTTTTAGAGTCAATGTGTGGCCATACAGATTTTTAATGTGAAAAACAATCAGTATTTTGACGGTTAAAAATACGCTGTGTGAGCAAACAGAGTCGAAATTTGACGAAACCAGTTTCGTTGGGTCTGTAATGTCAAACTCTAGTTGCATATACAGTTTCATGATTTTTGGATATCATATGTGATTTTAGGAATTTTTAACAATATATACATATAGCGTTTGCTTAAATTAGAATAAAATAAAGAATAAAAAAATATTAAAAATATGCTATATAATACTCTTAAAAATCCTAACCTAACCTAATTTCATTTTCCAGACAGCGGAAAAACTTGCCGCTACCAAAATCTCTTCCAATGTGATGAAATTCATCTTCAAAAAATTATAGAAAACCAGATATAAATCCTAAAATCATGTAATAATTATATCTAAGTTCCTGCGTTTATCCTCTTCAATGTCATATGTAAATCATAGGGTTCAGTGACTGTAATTTTCGTTGGAAAAAATCACAGCGTGGAGTAGCGTGGGCTTTGGGTTACTGTTAGGAAGAGATTGAGGCCCTGTTACGTGATTTCGAGCTTGGTTTTGGGTTTAGGGGATCGAACAACAACTAGCAACAAACTTTGGTGAAGAACGATGCTGACATCGATCGCAACTTTTACTGTAGCGCGGGTTTGAAATGGAGAATGGAATTCTTGTGGAGCAACCGAGTTGGAGGAAGGTTATATGGGTGGAAATAGGACGCGAATGAGAGTTGGACGGTAACTTCTGTTTGATTTTTCATTGAGTAATGAAAGATGCGGTAGAGCTTAAATGGGTGGAAATGGCTATGTAGTATGAGTGACGGGTTTTGAAGCTAGCGAGAAGAAGAAGGATTGGGAGGTATTTGGGCCGAGGTATAACATAGAATCCTAATTTTTTTCAATTTCTTTTAAGCTAAGTTTTAAAGTTAAAATAACGTACAAGTTGTATAAGTCATAACTTGATCATATGATATCGAAATTCAGCGAAACAAGATCCATTGGGATCGTATGGACGGTGACTACACGATGAAATTGACCGGGGGTGAATTCGAGCTTGTTACAATTTATAACGAAATAAATTGTCCGTCTGAATCAAGCAATGGTTATCGTTATTAACGATGATCGTCCAATGTGAGTAAAACTCACCAACTCTATCAGTTCATATTTTTACAACGTACATTTAGAGCTGATAAATGATGATTGATTGCTGTGTATTGACTGTTTGGTTGAACTGCTAAGTAATTGTTTGAAATTATAGATCTGGTTATATATATATAAATTGATTATGTTTAGCAGAATATTTGAAATGAAATTGATGTTAATTATATTGCTTAACATCTGTTGATGCAGGGAAACATGTCAGAGGACTCCAATCGGATTCCTCAACATTTACTTTACTGTTGTTCATATATTGTAATATATGATGTGATATATAATCTGTGTTGATTACGTGTGTAGAATGATATTGATCATTGTTATTTGGGTATTTTAAATACCGTAAGAAATACTGGAATGTAAAAAAGGGGATTTTCAAAATGTATTTTGAAAATAAAGTATTTATATAAAATCAGTGGATTTTATATATAAAAGGAAAAGGATTTTATAGAAGAAAATATTTTTTTATAAAATCAAAGAACAAATATAAAAGGAAAATATTTGTGAAACAAATAGAAAAGGGAATATTTGTAAAACATTTACAAATAGAATTAAAAAGAAAATATTTATTTGTTAAATAAATAGGATTGAAAAGAAAATATTTATTTGTTAATAAATAGGATTGAAAAGGAAATATTTATTTGTTAAATAAATAAAATAGAAAAGGAAATATTTATTTGTTAAATAAACAAATAGAAAAGGGAATATTTGCAAAACCAATGGAAAAGGAAATATTTGTATAAACAAATAGAAAAGGAAGTATTTGTAATCGAATAGTTTTAGTCGAATATAGTTTAATCGAATATTGGTTATTCGAGAAAGGAGCTAATTGAATATAGTTTATTCGAATAGAATTAAAGGAGTTAATCGAAATGAGTTAATCGAATATTAGTTAGTCGAATGGAGTTAGTCGAGTGTTAGTTAATCGATTAGAGTTAGAGTTAATTGATTCAATTTAGAGTTAATCGAATATAGTTTATTCGAACAGAGTTAAAGGAGTCAATCAATAAGAGTTAATCGATTAGAGTTAATCGATAGAGTTAATTGGATAGAGTTAATCGAATATTAGTTATTCGAATAGAGTAATCAATTAGAGTTAATCGATAGAGTTAATTGGATAGAGTTAATCGAATATTAGTTATTCGAATAGAGTAATCAATTAGAGTTAATCTATAGAGTTAATTGGATAGAGTTAATCGAATATTAGTTATTCGAATAGAGTAATCACTTAGAGTTAATCGAATTAGAGCCATTCGAAAAGAGTTATCGAATATTGGTTATTCGAAAGAAGTTATCGAATATTGGTTATTCGGAAGGAGTTATCGAATATTAGTTATTCGAAAGGAGTTATCGAATATAGTTTATTCGACAGGAGTTAATCGAATATTAGTTATTCGAAGAGAGTTAATCGAATATTAGTTCATCGAATAAGAGTTAATCGAATATAGTTTATTCGAAAGGAGTTAAGTGAAGGAGTTAATCGGATATGGTTTATTTGGAAAGGAGTAATCGAATATTAGTTATTCGAAAGGAGTTATCGAATATAGTTTATTCGAAAGGAGTTAATCGAATATAGTTTATTCGAACAGAGTTAATCGAATATTAGTTAATCGAATAAGAGTTAATCGAATATAGTTTATTCGAATAGAGTTAAAGGAGTTAATCGAATATAGTTTATTCGAAAGGAGTTAAGTGAAGGAGTTAATCGGATATGGTTTATTCGAAAAAGAGTAATCGAATATAGTTTATTCGAAAGGAGTTAATCGAATATAGTTTATTCGAAGAAAGGTGTTAGTCGAATATAGTTTATTCGAAAGAAGATTATCGAATATAGTTTATCCGAAAGAGAGATTATCGGATATTAGTTATTCAAAGAGAGTTAATCGAATAGAGTTTTTCGAAAAGGAGTTATCGAATATAGTTTATTCGAAAGAGAGTTATACGTGAAATTTGATTTTATTGAATTCGGGAAAGTACTATTCACTTTCCGTTTTAATCAAGATTTATTTATGTATAAATAAATTGTCTATTTAATTATTTAGTTAAATTACGGAATCAAAGTTATAAATTGAAGTTAGATATTTATGAAGTAGGGATTTTAACACTATAGTTATAATCAATGTTTTTCAATAAAGAAGTGGATTTGTAAATATAATCCGAGAGTTACGTAAGGAAGTTGTTAAAGATTTAGATGGGCAACTTTGTCTATTTCGAAGTTAGAAATGTTGTTCGGTTAAGGTCTGAGAGGTAGTTATACCCCAACTTGATTGACTCCATTTTTAACTTAGGAATGGTTAAGGTTCGACAATGAAGATTAGTTAAGTGAATTTAGTTAATGAGTATAAGGTTTTGAGTTGGCGTAACGATGTTTTATTTAAACATCTGTTTAAATCCAAATGTAGGAGTTTTGGAAATGTTTTCCAAATAAGAATCATAAATGTTTTCTAATATAGAAAATAAGAATTGGAAATGTTTTCCAATGTTAATAACGTACATTTTCTAAATTTAGAAAAATAGAAATCTTGAATATATGGAAACAGGAATAGGGAAATGGATAATAAAATGACAAATTAAATTAAAGGGAATCAGTGTTGATTGATGATTTCCTCGGTAAGATTTCCATTTGGAAATAATATTGTTGTTTGCACACGTGTTTTTCTTTGATAGTTAACTCACCGACTATTGAAGTTTTTGACCATTTTTCCGTCGTCAATACAGAGAGACCCGAATCAGATTCATTATCTGAAAACCACTCTGTATGGGCATTAGTGTTCCGATCAAATATGATGAAGATAATTGAAGACAGAGTTATGCAAGGGTTGTCCTGTTTACAGAATAGTTCCTTCAGTTTGTCCAGTCCCAGTCAAGTAGTCGGGATTTTACAGATATACTTGGAAAGCTGGAGCAGGAGGCTTCAGCGGCGTTTATATAGCTATTATTTATTTCCGCTATGTTGTAAGTGCTGTACTTTGATAATGATATTATATTCAAGTACAATCTTTTATTTCAAAGTTATGTTTTATTAGTTCCGCTGTGAGATTCGTGTTACTCTGATGTTGTGTGTTCTTCTTCTTCTTCTTCTATTCTAAGTTTCTATCTTATCTATTCTCACCCTCTAATTTCTTTCATGGACTATCCGGTATTTCTGATGCTTGATTAGTCGACATCGTGTTTGGTGTCGATAACCAAGGTCGCAAAATCCCCGGGTCGTTACAGTGGTATCGGAGCTTAAGGTTAAGTAATTACTTTGGCTTTGTGGCGTGACTCAGTAGAGATGGGGTTAGTAATACCCTAGATTGAGTTGAGTGTATATATATGAGTGGGCGTATTTGTATATTTTATAAAAATAGTTTTATATTGTGGAGATTAATTGGTTGAGTTGTTTATGTGTTCTGGTCGATCAGTTTGATCCACTGTATCGGTAGGAGTTTATAAACACTCAAATACGATGAACCGACACTGTATGTTTTGAAAATAGGGTAAATGAAAATAATTTTACCCAAAGTATATTTTGATATAGAGAAGAAAAAAATATTGGAATTATAGTATATTGGATATATTGGTTGTTATTATAATCGAGTAAGATTATAAATTGAATGGTTATATAAATAACCAATCAGAATTCATATAAGTGAAATATATGAAATCAAAATGAATTAAATCTGAAATTTAAACCAGAATTGGAATTGGAATTGAAATTGAAATTCCCAAAATTTGGAAAAGTGATTGTAAACAAATTTGGATTAAATATGTGAGAATTTTAAAATCCTGGGAGATTTTAAATTGTTTAAAGCATTGCAAATGATATTTTGAATTGATTTCAAAATGGAAGTGTTTAGAAATGGTTTTGAAAGTGATATAGTATTGAACTCACTTCGATCGCTGGAAAATAGATTCCGATGATGACAGCTGCATATCGGTGTTCATTTTCGAGTTGCTAAGTGACGGATTACTACCAAAGATTTTGTTGTTAAATTGTTATGCGAAAACAAGTTATTCAGAAATTCAAAGGTTTTGAATTGTTATTATGATTTCAAATTGATTTGAAATAAAAACCCAGGAATTTAAAATTCTGGAAATTTAAATTTAACTTGTTAAGTTAAATAAATCGAGATGGTAAAGATAAATAAGTAAATTAGAATTTAACTTGAACCAAGTTAAATAAAACTGGATTTGGTTGGATAATAATTTGGAATGGAATTGAGTTTATAAGCTAAGAGTTTGAAATTTGAGATTTGGATGAGCCGAATTGGCAAGCCGCTTGGCTGTTTGATTTTCTTTTGGGTTGGATAAGGCCTAGAGAGGCGAGTCGTAGTTGTACTGATTGAGTCGTACAAAGGAGGTGCTGGCGAAATTTTTCAGAAACTTCGGGTGTTAGAAAATTTTCAAAGTTTATAGAAATTTTCATTAGTAGTAATAAATTAATAATTCAGTTGAAATTAATTGGTATAGTGAAACTGAAAGTCAAGATGTGAAGAAATAATTTTAATCAGTTAGTAGGGTTTGTTTCTACTTTAGCAATTTCGAGGACGAAATTATTTTAAGGGGGGAAGAATGTAACGACCCGTATTTTTACGGTATATAAATAATTTATTTAATTATTTAAATAATGGTTTGGTTATTTAAAATGACCAAAATTAAATAATATTGAATATTTAATTAAAATAAATATTATAATAATATATTTAATTTATGAAATAGTCAGAAATAGTGGAATTCACAATATGGTGTGAATTGGATCATCTGTGATATTTAATTCAGTTTAGAATTGAATTAGAATAAAGAATATATTATTTGAACGACAGTTGAACGTATAATTATATTATAATTATAATCGAGCTCAAAATGGCGCTGCAGTTCGTTATTTGGCGATTTGAACTTCAACTGAATATACATAATCCATTTAAATTAGATTTCTGTGAAACAAGAAACGTTCGAAGCTGGTGAAATATATTTTTCTAATGGAAAATAAAAATCGGGATTTCATCGTGCAGAATTTGATTTATGTCCAAATCAAATTTTCGAAAAGTAGTCATGGAATTCCTTTATAATTTATAGCTATTTATTTATATTATAAATGGATTTTTCAATATAAATTGAATATCGATTCAACCAGAATTTGAATATCGAATTATAAATCCAAGTAGAGCTGTATGATATTTTATTTGGATATATATACGATAATATAAATTTATTTATATTTAATCTAATTATTTTTAAATATGTTTATATATTTAAATGGATTATTTAGAGCTTTTAATTGCCGAATCACGCTGGTCCGTCTTAGTCTTTTAATTGCCCCTTATTATTGCAATCAAGGCGTACTCAATGGTTCACCTACGCAGACCTAACCTCTCTGAGTACATGCAGATCATCTGCCACTCACAGAGGAATACTAAGAGTACCCTACGTCCCCGGAAGTCGCGTGCTTCCCCTTTCACTCCTTTGGAGCCGTCAAACAATCAGATGAATGTGCGCTCCCCTCGTGCCTTATAACACCTCGATGATGTACCGTGTTGGGTTATTCACCCTCAGTTGTACAGACTGGTCTAAGCGCCTTACTTTATCATGTTGTTAAACCCTATGTCTAAACATTCTTTTACGCGCTTGTCTCACCTCACCAGGTTTCCAGTTAACTTGGTTATTCCAATTCATATTGAATTCTTATTAAAATTTCCAAGTTTCTCTTGCTTATTAATTTCAGTCATACAACTTAATTCATTTAAGTTTATTAATAAGCTTACAACATGTTATTCTCTAGATTGTGGCCCAAGCTCTATGATCCACAATCCCTTTTATATTCTGGTTTTATTTCAATAACATGTTTTACTTAATATGTAATTAAGTTTATCTAATTCACATGTTTCCAATTAACATGTCACTTACCATTTATGATTATATATAACTTATTTCATTTCATAAGTTTTCCTCATCCTCTCTCATTTAATCATAATTCCACTTTACGTCGTCAACACGACTTATCGTTGCTTACTTAATTATTAACTTAGTTCTATTAACTAAGGTCTATTAATAAGTTTCTTTACCCATTTATTATAGTCTATGTTATAATTTTCCCTTGTCCCTAGGATAAGTCTAAACATGTTATTCTTACCAACGGGTTTCAGACTCTCAGACTGCTTAATTTATAATTAAGTACAATATACTTTCCCCTCCACTACAAGAAAATATGTTATTAATAACGCCATTTGATAATATGTTATTAACTCCGCCTGTGTAGTTTTCTATGCAGTCTGTCCCAAGCCAGGGTAAAGGAGGAGGGTTGTGATAGGCTTGGCGAGCCAACGTAAAAACTTAGCCACTCTTATGGATATGGAACCTTATGATGTGTCTCTAGGAATCAATTTGGTTTTATGCCGGGAAGGTCAACCACTGAGGCTATTTTCTTGGTTAGGCAACTTATGGAGAGATACAGGGAGCAAAAGAAAGATCTCCACATGGTTTTTATTGACCTGGAGAAAGCTTATGACAGAGTACCGAGGAGGGTTATGTGGTGGGCGCTAGAAAGGAAGAGAGTGCCATCAAAGTATATTACCCTTATTAAGGATATGTACGAGGGAGTTGTGACTAGTGTTAGGGCATGCGATGGTGAGACCAGAGACTTTCCAATTAACATAGGGTTACATCAATGTTCGGCTTTGAACCCCTATATTTTCGCATTAGTGATGGATGAAATCACAAAAGATATACAAAGGGAGATTCCCTAGTGTATGCTCTTTGCCGATGATGTCGTGCTGATTGATGAAAGTAGAATAGGGGTTAATCGACAACTGGAGTTGTGGAGGGAGACCCTGGAATCAAAGGGTTTCAGGCTTTAGCAGAACTAAAACAGAGTATATGAAGTGTGAGTTTAGCAGTGTCAGGTCAGATGACGGAGATGTTACCCTGGCCGGTAGAGTAGTACCCAAGAAGGAATCGTTTCGATACTTAGGATCTATGTTGCAGTTTGATGGTGAGATTGATAAGGATGTTAGTTTTAGAATTCAAGCAGGATGGGTGAAATGGCGACTAGCATCTGGCATTCTCTGTGATCGGAAGATTCCTCAGAAGCTTAAAGGAAAGTTCTATAGGACAGCAATCAGACCTGCAATGTTATATGGTGCAGAATGTTGGCCTACTAAGAGGCAACACGTCCATAAGATAAGTATAGCAGAGATGCGAATGCTGCGTTGGAGCTGTGGGCATACCAGACGAGATCGGATTAAAAATGAGGATATTCGGAAAAAACATGGAGTTGCACCTATTGAAGAGAAGTTAGCCCAATACCGCTTGAGATGGTTTGGACATATCCAACGTAGACCATACGATGCACCTGTACGCGCTGGAATTCTAGGTCGCGCCGAAGGCCCAAAGAGAGGTAGAGGTCGACCTAAAATGACATGAGAGGAGATAATAAAGAGAGATGTAAGTAACTGGAGTTTATCGGAAAAGCTGGTAGTTGATAAGAGTGCATGGAAATTGGCAATCCATATACCAGAACCATAGGTTTTTAATATATATATATATATATATATATATATATATATATATATATATATACACACACACACACACACACACACACACTTTATTTCACGTTTACTTAACCTTTTTACTTTTTATTTACTATTTTAGATTTTATTTCACTTTTATTGAACATATTTACTTATTATTATTATTATTATTTTAAAAAACCCTTTATCGGACGACTTTTTATTTGATTGGTTATTTTAAACACTTTATATATATATATATATATTATCATCATTATTAATTTTATTTCATTTTAATTTTGGGTTCCATATCTAGCCAACCCCAACTTGTTTGGGATATATGACTTTGTTGTTGTTGTTGTTGATAATATGTTATTCTAAACTGTTATTGTTTATGATTAAACATTTCTTTTCAACTCATTTTGTTCTATACGTGCTGTGTAACACGCTTTTCGCTCCAAAATTTTCTTCCTTCCCTCCGTAATCACAAATTAGCCCGTCTCTCCCTCTCCAAAAAATAATCATTTTCCTATCCCCTCCCAAATTTATTTCCAATCAAAAAACCCTAATCAACACTGTCCACTCCATCTCATCTCAGATCTTCGTAGCTGTTCTCCGTTCGTTCCTCAGTAGTCGACTCAACGATGTCTGGATCCCTAATCTCGGCTGTTCGGTTTCACCTTTCATCGTAATAGCAACTCAATGTAAGTTGATTTTTCCATAAATTGTGTGTCAAACTTAATATTCTCCTCGTAAGTTTATCTGGATTGTGTGTTAAACTTAATAGCAGCTCTCCTCACTAGTCTAACTCAACGATGTCTGAAACCCTAATCGATTTTGCCTTTCATCGTTTTGGCCTTACGCCTTTCATTGTAAGTTTTATCTTCTTAAGAAGTTTAATGTATTATTTAAAGATAATTGGTTTCCTCTTTATGCTCATGTGTGTATATGTAGATGCGACTTAACACATTTATGTGGGCGATTGGGTGCTTAATTTGCTCACTGATTAATCCTTTCATATTCACTCTGCAGTACATTCGAGAGCAGCTAGATGCAATTGAAGATGCCATCCAACATTCTTGGATGACTACTCAAATAGGTATCCTTGTCCGACACAGGCAGTTTACACAAATTTACCAATTGATTCACTTTAGTAATTTAAACTGTTTGCATCAGATCAGTAATTTGTGAGGCATTATATCAGTTTTAATGTAGGTAACCAATATTTGATTAGAATCATGTGAACTATGTACATTAGAAATTTAATATAGTCATTTCTATAATTGTTCGACAGGAACTCAAATTTTTTCAAACCATGCAGACACAATATAAAATAGAACAACATCGGTAAATTAACCACCCAACACTGGCTTTGGATTTTCTTAGCAAACACGACTTTTGTAGCATTTACCTAAAAATATGAACGTGATATCCTTTGCATTAAAAAAGTATGCCCACTCTGCTTAACCTCTTCATGCTACTTGTGCAAGTTATGTATTTTGAACTCTTTGTTTCAGTGAGATGCCAAACATTTAGAGCAGTTATGAAAGAACCATCTATATCCAGTGAACATGTAGATGAGCCATTTACAATTTTTGATGATTTTAAAAAAAAATTGCAGTGGACACGAGCAATATAATCTTTGAATTCATTGGTGAGCTTGCTGTCTATTTATATTCACAGGTTGGATTCATTTGCTTTGTTCATATGTATATTCATATAGATACAACAGTAATGTTTTTACAAAACATTGGCATTTGAAGACTCGAGGTATTATTGGATGTGTAACCCGTAACTTACAAATAATAAATTTTGAAGGATAGGCAAATTTCCACCTGCTTAGAGTCTATTTTCTTACTATTCCAATTTCCATGGAGTTAATGTGGCAATTTACTGGAAATTCGGCTACATGATGACTTGAGGAAGCTACATGATGTCCGATTTTTGTTAAAATGTAATCCAGACATTAACCTAGAAGACATGTGTTGATGCCTGATGGCGCTGTTTATCAACACTACAGTTGCTAACTGATAGTCGTCGAAGATCTATATTATTCAATTTAAAAGCCCATATGTTGGCCTGAAATTGAAAATCTCTTTTAGAAACAGTCAACGATAATCACAGATACTAGGGTTACTGAGTTTTCATTTATCATTGAATGTTCCTGTAGGACTCCAAAGTTGGATAATCGTTAGATGGAAAACCTTATACTGGAGTATCCCTTATATTGTGTTCTGCTAGTAATATATATCGATACCACAAAACCCTGCAAAACATGTTTAATCATCCTCCAAATGATAATGGGATCCACTTCTTTGGTTTTTCCTTTAATTAATGATGTCTTTTCTGTCCTACAACATCGATACATTATTTTGATCCTCTTATCATATGACCTTACATGTTACCATCTTATAATAATTTTATATAGGAACGAGGATCATATTCTGGGACATGAGAGATTCTTATCTTTCTTGCTTATATCAGGGAAATGTAGAAGGTTCACGCATTGAAAATGTCGTACACCAACTTGATGAAGTAAGCCAATAAATGGAAGGACAGTAATAATGCTTATTTGCTTTCAGATGAATAATTATTTTTTATGAGTATCATGTTTAATATGCAATCATTTTTCCTATTTATTTGTAAAGTATTAACCATTGCATGATCAACTTCAATTTATAGCTGTATCTTTTTCTGACTTATGTGAACTTTTTGCACTGAAGGTCCTGGATGATATATGTGGTTTAATAGTTGACACACTCAAGGATCGAATTGTTTCAAGCATCTGCAAAGCATCAATGGTATGACCCTTTATATTATTATTTAATTTCAAGCAAACAATTATGTGTTTAAAGAAACATAGACAAATTTTCTTTCCTTTTCTTATTTTCTTTTTTCCTCTTCAAATTATGCATGAAGGATGGATATGTATGGGTGTTACTGGATGGAGGTCCATCCAGGGCTTTTCTGAGACTGATGTTGCCTTGATGCAGGAAGATCTTAATGTTCTGAAGGTACTGAGTCTTTTATGTCTGCATGCACTTATTACATAGAGTATCACTGTTCACAATTTGTTCCGTGTTGATTATTTTCCTTTTATCTTGTGAGCCTGGATTGTGCTGTTGCTTTTTTTAATATATTAGTATTGTTATGTTCACCAGCCATAAAGATTTTTAATGGGTTAGTTCTGATTATAATACAGAACATAAAGCCGGGTTCTTTTTTGTGGATAGTAAATTGATATTATACAAGACCATGTCAGCTTACAAACTCTATAACAAGAGTAGTTAATGGGAATAAACTGCTATCATTTAAATAGAAATGGGTGTGTATTCATTATCAGATCAAAACATGCCTATAAGTAATCATCTGCATTTTCCATTTTCTCTTCCTATATTAAAAAGGGGAACAAGACTTAAGAACAACTTATTGGTCATATTAGGATTATCTGGAGTTTATGTTTTGCGTTTCTGAAATTTTGTTTTCATTGACTAAGATGGCCATTCTGGAGTGTATACATTAAAGGCATCAGTTTATTTTCATTCATTTAAATATTTTAAGTATTAGAAATTAGCATGCAAATCTTTAGTATAAACTTGATATAGTAAAAAATCAAGGATAGCTAAGAATCTTGTATACGGATTCTGTCTATTTGCATTAGGCTTTTGAATGTTGCAATCAGCTTATCATGTATGGAACCGTGATAAAGTCAATTTTTGATTTATGTGGCATCAATAAGAGTATAATTTAACACTAAGCCTCTTCTTTTTGGTGTTGGATCGATACTTGTCTAGGTCATCAACAGTGTTAGGTCTGTACTTATTGTTCTTGGCTATTCTCTTCCATTGTAGCATCTCCTCATGTGGAAAAACTGTTGTGCCTTTAGAGTTGACATGAATGTACATAAAGGCTCAAGAAACCTTGCTTGAATTCTACTGACATTGGCATAATGCCTTGATTAAATGCTCGTTTAAACCCAACTAAAATGCATTCGGAGACCATTCATTGCAAATCTAATGTCATTTTCAATGAATATTTTTTGTATAATACTGAATTTTTTGAACAAATATGGTCCAAATTTAAAACAGTTACAATGCTTGAATGATCAATGAGCATCAGTCATTTTCTTCAAGAGGTATAGCCTGTACATCAAGAATTAATCATGCATAATCCTACATAACAACGTACGATCCATTCTCTTGAACTCAGCCATGACAAAAGATAAAATCCAGTCCAGTTGTCCAAACTGAATTACAAACCTATATTGGTTTTTGTCTAATTGTTGCGATTATGGTATCTTTGTCCACTTATTTCGTTTGTGGTCCCTTGGTCAAGTTCCTTCTATCTAATTTCATTATATGATGATGATTATAAGATACTATTCATCCAGTATTTTCATTTATTATATATATTTTGTTATTTCCTTTTTTACATATGTATTTTGTGTATATATTTCTAGAGATGTTGATTAACAATCAATTCTTTTATTGCTGTTAAGCAGTAGATGTTTTCATTCAGCTGCCAAATATCACATGTTTTCATTCACAATAATAGTGTATCTGCTTCTTTTACATAGAATGATGGGTGTTTTTAGATCCATGCCTGCATTTCTCAAATCAATGAAAGCAGTAAATTATGATGTACCCTTAAACAAGAAGCAAAGGTGAAAACTAAACACATTACTGATGCCCATATTGCTGTGCTTATAGTCCAACATTGATGATTAATGTTTGGCATTAAGTAGAATAAATGTGCATGTATATGGGGATTAAAATTATTGTGTGGGTAGTATCTGACATGGTAGCAGGCATGCTCATTGCTCAACTACTTCGTTTCAGCATCAAATACCAAATCTTTTATTTTCTTGTTGGAAATTGAGTTTGTGCTTGACCCTTGTAACATTATAATATGCATGTTTTAAGTCAGGTGTAGCTATGACTGTATGCCATGTATAATTTTAGATTATCCTTTATGTGGTTCTTTGCCATGGTGTCCACCGTTTTATATCATTGCATCTTTATAATTGCCCATTACGTCTCTAAAATTATACATACATCTTTACAGTCCAATAATACTAATAGTCTAATACATATCCCATTTCCCATGTATAGGCGCTGTAAATTGACGATACATGGGCTTGGTTAATGTAATCTGCAGTCTTTCTTGTTTCTTTTACATTTGAGGGCTTAATACATTTGAGGGCAGTGTCAACTTGTATGCTTATGCCACTTTCAAAAAAAAATAAAAAAAATACAATTATGTGTATTTTCTATGGTTATGTTACAGCTTCTGAGGGCGTTATTTAATTAGGAAAAGTTATGACACCGTTTCTAACTTACAATGGTTATTTATTAGTTACAATTCCATTTGGGGATCTTTCAATTTTTGTATTAAGCAGCAGGCTACTTTTGTAATAGATAACACATCTTTAACAAAAGCGAACTTTCATACATTCATATTGTATATAAATAGGATTGCATGTTGATTAAGACCAATATGAAGTCTCTCTTTGTGATTTGTGCATCTTTTGCACCAAATCAGTAACATCCATTCGTGTGTATCATAGGTGTATAGATTATTATTTGTGCATCGGCCACAATGAAGATTTGTATTGATACATCGTATTAAAAAATGATGATTCATACAGGGTGTAGCAATTACTCAAGAAGGTTCCTTACGGGATGATACTGCTGGAATTGAAGGATGGCTGGCAAGATTTCCAATGTTTGACTGGGTAGGAGGCAGAAATTCTGAAATGTCTGCAGTTGGATTGCTCTGGGTACTTCAGGTTTTTTTTTTTTTTTTTTTTTTTTTTTTTTTTTTTTTTTTTGCTTCTTCATTGGTCTCGGTGAAGTGCATAAACTCAGCAAGCTATTTCATTTTAGCCTTCAACAAATGTCATCAAAAGCTAGCCGTTCTGATAAATGGACATATGCATGGTGAATTATTTAAGGCGAACTCCAACTTCATCGGCTTGCACTGCGATCTATGAGTTACAATCCGTAGTTTAACTGAAATGCAAAGTTCATACCCAGCCAAAGTGCTTTCATAAAAAATAATGTGAACAAGAACTATGGTGCTCAAGTAATCCCACAGGAAAATGTTTTATGTTTATTTTTTTTGGAGGGTTACATGCAGAATGTTACCTGAAGAATCTCAACCTTCACTTAGAATTATCATATCAATGTTTTCTTACAAAAATAAATATATTTCAAGTGGAAAATCTTTAATATCTAATTTCATTGTTAATCGTAGGGCTGTTATGGTAATGGTAACCGCTACCGATACATGAGAATCATTACCATACCAGTACTACTGGTAAGTCAAAAATAGCTTTCGATAATTTACCGTTGCCAATGATAAAATATTCTTTGATATACCGATAAATTGGTATATCGTTGGCTGGTAATGGGAAATTTACCAGTACAACACACATTCAAATTTTATTGCATTAAAATTTGAAAAAGCAGCAATTATCTTGCTTTTTATTATTACTCTATGATATTTATATTAGTATTAAGATATGTTTTAGTTGACATCTAAGTATTTCTTAATCCATCACAACTTATTTACAATAATATGAGATAATAACATTTATAATCTCAAACTTCGAGCCATACAAAACTAAAAAAGAATCATCATCATAAATAATACTACAAAATATTCTTAAAAACCACTACGTATCATTAAAAGTGTTTATGGTTAAGGTTTGATCTAATAGTGAAAAATAAATTTAATATGATTGGTAAATTTACCGTTACCACTGGTTTTGACTTTTTTTTACCGTTATATTTACCGTTAACAATGGTAAATTTACCGTTACCATACCGATAACATTGGTAAACCAAAATGACTCAATTTTTTTTTAACCAATTACTTGGTATTGGTATGGCACTGGTAAATTTACCATTACCATAACGGCCCTAGTTAATCGTATGTTTAGAACATCAATATCAGATAGATGCTTGCAGGTGCAGCTTTGATGGATGGGACAACTCGCACAACTGTGGTATATAATTAGTACTTCAACTATACCAGGTGACGAGTGTCAAGACGTGAATTCCTATTATCCACCTTTTTCCATGTAAGTGAAGAATAATCCTGCAGCATTGCTTACACTTTGTTGGTATCGGGTAACAGATGCAGCAGGGCCTAACGTTTGTAATATTTGTACTGTTCTCCAACTGAGCTTTCAATTCTTCCTTTATATATAATTATGGATTTCTCATGGACAATAGATACTGTTACTGATTGCTACAGGATATGGTTGTTCTTCCTTGTAAGGGTAGCTTGTTACTCTTTAGTAGGCATGGAATCACTTGAAAAGGAGTTTGATCTTGATGGCAACAGGGTATGTAATATTCATGAAATTAATGTCGTAGATCCTAAGATAATTGAACAACTAATCAAATTAGCATTGAAACTGAAAGATATCTCTTGTATCGGTTTTTCTACCATGATTGATTGATTTGGTATGACTATTGGACATCTTGTTAGTTCATCTGATTCGAAATTCAATTGCAAGGCATAGACAGTCAAAAGTTATATAAATTTAAGGCATTAACTAATATCACGTTTGTTTCAAGACCGTCAATCTGTATGCTTTTTCTTGTTTCAGATCATATATGAATGTCCATGTAGTGATAATGCAATGGGACAGTGGTGGTGGTCTTCGACTTGTGCGTTTAGACAGTGAATGTGTGGAGTAGAGATCGGATGGGTAGCATGGATGTGGAAGTTTGATAGAGAAGAGCGGTTGGTTGGGTTTTTCCTGTAGACTTTAAATTAGAACTATGTTTTATTTTTTGTTAACTCAAATTGACATCAATAAGAAATTGAAAACATGCGTTAGTTGATCCTTTATCTTGCTACATGAATATGTGTTACCTTTGTTGAGTATTATAATTTTTTTTGGATCATATACTGCTTTTGAAATTGTTGTGAAGATTCACTTGATTGCTTTTATTATAACATATATTGGAAGGCATTATAAAATATAATGTAATACATGAGCTTGTTGGCAAAGGATATATGAAATAGGTGTTATATCTACATGTTTTATAGCGGCTTATACAAGCTGTAAAAAGATTTAGAAATGCTATTTTGTTGGTTTATAACGCGCTGAACCCGCTATTGAATTAATATTTTATAGCAGCTATACAGTATTATAAAAATTTGTTATTTCATGAAGAATGACATGTTTCATAGCGGTAACAATGAGCTATTATCCCTACGTATCATAACGGTATATAGCCGCTATAAAATCATACACTTTTATAGCGGCGGTTTCTATGTTATAATTATTCAACTGTTTTTTATAACATGTTGATATACAACGCTTTTCGGGCCGCTATAGTATTGTTTAATAGCAGCTATATGCCGTTATAAAAGACTATTTCTGTTGCAGTGCTCTTTTCTTAATAGGTTTTAGGTTTTCCCCTTTTCTGATTACTTAATTTACAATTAAGTGTCACTTAACTTAATTCACCAGTTATCACATTCCCTTACTACTTTATTATAACCTAAGTTATAATATTCACTTGTCCCTAAGACAAGTCTACCTGTAATCTTTTTATTAACGTTGATTCCCTCTTCTGGATTTGAATTCATAATCCTCCTAGGCTAACATTTTAATTTCAGAATAAATTTGAGAAGAGAGAGAGAGAGAGAGCCATGGTAGAGCTCTAACGTAGTTGCTGAATTATGATGTTTAGGGTTAGGTCTAGAGTCTTATTTATAAGTGCTCAAGACCTTATCGTACACGCAGCGCTGAGTTAGCATTGAATCTAGTTAAGAAAATAGTCCAGGTTCGCAATTGAATCTAGCCAAATCTTATCGTACATGCAGTGCTGAGTCAGCCTTGGGTCTCGCAAGGTGTTTTGGCGCAGAAATTTGAATTTCGAATGTTTGAATTGTTTTGGCGCAGAAATTTGATTTTTGAACTTTTGAATTTATTTAACTGTTTTATTCACATGAAATATTCTTATATGTATACAATTCCTCTGCCGACCATTTTACGTGTGTGTGTATATATATATGCACAATTTTCGTTTTATTTTCAAAATTCAAACGATGTTGCACCGTTATTTGAATCTTGCCATATTTCATTGACTAACCTTATCTTGAATTTTATCTTTTGTATACATATATTTATGCATATATATATACATATATATATATATATATATATATATATATATATATATATATATTCACACATATATATATATATACATATATTTTCTTTATTTCCTTATATGTACGTTCCTATCCTTTCAAATTTTTAATTTGTTATATTTGCATGTTCAGTTGACCCTCTCTAAAACAAAGATAAAAATTATGCCATCGCCGGGGTTCGAATCCCCGACCTCTATGTTACAAATCCAATGCCATAACCAACTAAGCTATGAATTCTTTTGTTAAAAAGTCTTAGAACAATGATAATTATTGTTCTCTCCTTACTTCTCCTTTTCATGTTAGTTACAATACTTAAATTAAACCATTGCATGAATCTTTTCTTTTATTGTTAATGCATTATGTTTGCAAATTAGTGCATGCAACATATTTACATTGCAAGCAACCAATTCTTTCTTTCTTTTAATGCATGCATTACATTTTTTTCAGTGCATGTATTTATTACATGCAATCCTTATTTTATTCTTTATTTTATATTTTAATTTGTTTGCATATATATATATATATATATATATATATATATATATATATATATATATATATATATTGTGCGTATACAAACTTCTAGGCTTAATAACTTCTTCATATGATGTCCGTTTTACGCAAACCAGGTGTCTATCTTGACCAGAATTCCGAGACGGATGCAATGGTGCAGTCCTTTTACTTAATTCTCATTATTTAATTAAGTTATTCTTATTTTATTATCTTAAAAATACGGGGTGTTACATTCTCCCACCCTTGAAAAATTTTGTTCCCGAAATTTAATAAGGGTGAAATCAATTAACCCCTCGCATAATATACATCCATCATGTATGCATCCAATTTTAGCAAACATTGTGCACTTGTGCAAAGTGTAATACAATATAATAATGCATGTATGCCTAAGCGGTACCTCCTATGCGTAAGCAAATTTCTAAAAATCCTTTTTAAAATATGATGCTCACATCCTAGATATACTGGCAGTTCTACATGAATGCAATATTTTGAAAATCAAAATGCTTTTTCATCCAAATTTTCCCACACTCTTACTGAGTAAGAGCACAGTTCATCCAATTGTTGCATCTATAATCCTACTAACCAACTTTATTTTTCTAATTTCAGAAAAATCTAATTTTCTAAATTCGATTTCTTATGTTACAAAAAGGTGGAAAATGGAAAATTTCGCACCTTTCGTTTTTCTTTTATATACCTTTTTCCAACCGTACTTGGATTTTATGAAACAATGTATAAAAAATTTCTATTTTCCTATCCAAGCACATCCCACATAAGAAAATTTTCTTTGTTGTAGCTTTTCTTTTTCGTCTTATCTTGCAATTTTTTTTTTCAAAACTGGAGTAGATATGGACAACTATTTTCCTTAATCGGGTTTATGACTTGTTCTTACCTATGAGGTTAGTTCAGTCTCCTACTACAAGGTGCCAACATCCACTCTATTCTCATTTTCTACAACTTATTTTGTACACCTAACAAAATTCTCTTTTAAATAGTTTGTCAAAAATAATTGTCAAAAGAATAGAGACTTCAAAACTTTCTTGATTAAAAATTCTTGTATGAAATATAACAAGAAAAACTAGCGAGCTATACATGCTCTATAATATGCACCTTTTACTGAGAGAATTTTAATTTAAAACTCAATATGTACTTCTTTACATATTTTAAAACTATAACTTTTAAGATTAGAACTTGAAAACACCATAAACCATTTTTTTTCCAAAACTTTTATAACCTCAAGTTCTTAAAAGTTAATAATGGGGTTAGACTCAAAGTGGGTTTCCAATTTTTCTAGGCTCTCCTAGACGCTCCCCAAGGTCAATTCTCTCAACTATATATATTCCTAATCCATTTTTCTTTGTTCAACTTTTTCGAAAATACTAATCATATGGGATTTATTTTCCTTCTGTACAAAGTATGTTGTATACTTCCCAACCAAACTTCCTAAGGGTCTCAAATTTCCTTATTCATTCCTTTAGTGTACAAAACAAACATCCCATTTCATACCATATTATACTCTTTTTATTTAGTGGGTTCCTCTATGGATCTAGGTATGTATATAATATATTTATATTTTTAAAAATACAAATATGTTCACTCACTATTTATATAGGAATTCTAAACCTAAGCTCTGATATCAGATGTGACAATCCCAATTTCGACAGATCGATTTTTTTTTCAAAATTATGATCTATCGAAACGTGGATTGGTTTGCTCTGGTATCCTGCAGAAAAGACAGAAACAAAACATGTCAGAGCTCAGAAAAATATCTCACAACAGAAAGGATAAAATATAGTATAATCAAAACATAGCCTTACCGTATTATTAATACTGTCTAACCAGTATCCAAAGCTATCATGTCTCTGCCACAATCTAACCTGCGAGTATGTTATGAGGAGGGGTCAGAACACAAGTTCTGGTGACTGTTTTAAACTATACACTTTGGATAATCTTACATATACCGTTCAATCATATTTTCTTATTTATTAGGTTACTTGGGTTAACTGCACTCAAGGCTTACACACACGTCGTACCCATTTACTCCCCAGTAGATTAACCTAATACAGTATATGTAGCTATCTCTCAATATTGAGATACACCCCATGCTACCCCACTCGCATGGTCTTCATCGTATCATCGCAGGAATATAGCAGTCCCTAATCCTATGCTCGAATGTCGTACGAATTTCTGTATATATGTCAACGCTACGTCTGCAAAGAACCGCTACTTATATATTACGTAAGCGTTTGGACTGCCATCTTTGAACCATTCGATCGAATTAGGTTCCATCCTCGAATAATGCCCTCTAGTCTTATGATACACCACCCAGAGTGACATGAGTGTACCTAGACTTGCCCATGTATGTATCGTCAATCGTTCTCGATGTCTATTGCACATGTTCTCTATATATGCACCCGAGTCCCGTGGCAGGGCTAATCAAGAAACACGGAACTCGGTTGGGAGCTTTCAGATATCTGCCAATTGTAGATGCTAAGGTCTGCTTTTACAGTGGCTATGGTCCCACTAGTCCCCTCCCTCAACTAATGAAAGACACCCAAGAATATCAAGAATGAGAACTTAACCCCGGCCCCTTATGCCCTTGAAACCTATTGGCCAACCTCACTCATAACTAGATAGCAAAGTATATGGTCTTTTGGAGTTCTCCGCCTTTCCGCTTTGCGTACTGACTGAAGATGCTAGGTAGACGACGAGTTGCTATCGCAGGGCACTAACTGGTCTCGCCGAATCACGCTGGTCCATCTTAGTCTTTTGATTGCCCCTTATTATTGCAATCAAGGCATACTCATTGGTTCACCTATGCAGACCTAACCTCTGTGAGTACAGGCGGATCATCTGCCACTCACAGAGGAATACCAAGAGTACCCTACGTCCCCCGAAGCCTTGTGCTTCCCCTTCCACTCCTTTAGAGTCGTTAAACAATCATATGAATGTGCGCTCCCCTCGTGCCTTATAACACCTTGATGATCTACCCTGTTGGGTTATTCACCCTCAACCGTACAGACTGGTCTAAGCGCCTTACTTTAGCATGTTGTTAGACCCTATGTTTAAACATTCTTTTACGCGCTTGTCTCACCTCACCAGGTTTCCAGTTAACTTGGTTATTCCAATTCATATTGAATTCTTATTCAAATTACCAAGTTTCTCTTGCTTATTAATTTCAGTCATACAACTTAATTCATTTAAGTTTATTAATAAACTGACAAACATGTTATTCTCTAGATTGTGGCCCAAGATCTGTGATCCACAATCCCTTTTATATTCTTGTTTGATTTCAATAACATGTTTCACTTAATATGTAATTAAGTATATCTAATTCACATCTTTCCAATTAACATGTCACTTACCATTTATGATTATATATAACTTATTTCATTTCATAAGATTTCCTCATCCTCTCATTTAATCATAATACCACTTTACGTCGTCGATACGACTTATCATTGTTTACTTATTAACTTAGTTCTATTAACTAAGGCCCATTAATAAGTTTCTCTACCCATTTATTATAACATATGTTATAATTTCCACTTGTGCCTAGGACAAGTCTAAACATGTTATTCTTACCAACGGGTTTCAGACTCCCAGATTACTTAATTTATAATTAAGTACAATATATTTCCCCCTTTTTCTTAACTGGTTTTAGGTTTTCCCCTTTTCTGATTACTTAATTTACAATTAAGTGTCACTTAACTTAATTCACCGGTTATCCCATTCCCTTACTACTTTATTATAACCTACTTTATAATATTCACTTGTCCCTAGGACAAGTCTACCTATTATACAACATTTTCATTAATGTTATTTATTTATAATAGGTTATTATCATTCCCTTTTAAACCATTTACTGTTGTAAACCATTATTCTTCATTCTCTGTAATATATGTTCCTTATTATATTCACTTCATGCACCTTATCAGTTTGATAAAAGGAATCAATGATTTATTTTCATAACGTTTTCCCATCTAAATCCGTGGTAGCAAGTAATTTCTCTACTTTTCTATATTTATTATGGCTTACTTGCAACAACGTTTTCAGAAATAAGTCATTTAGGGAAATACATCACTTTTCCCTCTTATCACACTAACTCAGTTCATTACAAACCTTCCTTTCTTATTTTCTGAGTTATACATTTAATTACCATCCTTTCCATTTATTCATATCTTGTTATATACATATATTTATATATATATATATATATATATATAAGCACTAAACCTCTCACATTAAGCCTACACTTGTGGACGCTGGATTTGCCGGGCGGGTCCGGGCAGACTTCTTGTAACAACCCGCTCATTCGATGATAATAGATTTAAATACTTTATTCAAATATATCGTCGTGTCTGATGTGTCACTCAAAATGTCGTTTTTCACAAACGATAAAATTAGGATTCAGGACCACTTCCATTGAGTCCGGATCATCGTTTACGACCTTTTTGACTATAAACATCGATACCTTTTGAGTTGGGCGATTTTGGTCTTTTTCGTTTGGATATAAGACCAAAATATCACTTTCTACATATGGACGAGTTTGGACTCGAAACTACTTCCATTGAGTTCAAAATGTCGTTTAGGTGTTCGAAAAGTATAAACTTTTATATATTCCGAGCTTTGGAAATTTGGGACTTTGGTTAGGTCTTGGTTTGGCTAACTTAGCCTACCTTATAAACCCCCCAATAGCTCTCTCCTCTTCATTCATTCAACACTTAGAAGAAAATAGAAAAATGGAGAGTGGAATGGGAAATTAAAACTCCCTAAGCCCTAGCTTGATCTTGTAGATCCAATTTTTAAGGAAATCAAGTGTAGAGACTTGGGTAAGCTTCTCCATCTTCATCTCTATTTTCTCCAACCCTATTCCTCTTGAATTTGTATGATTTGCTAAACCTAACTCTTAAGAATCTTGTTGATATGCTCTTAGATTGGAGATTCATGAGTATTGATTGAAGAGATGTTGATTTAGTAAAGCATTGGGTTGATTTCTTGCTTCTAGCAAGCAAATGTGAGTTCTTCTTGAACTCACATCTATGCCACAAGCCATTGGCTTGTACAAGTGTAATTTAGTGTTCATACGAGTTTGCTTGTGCTTGTGAAATGGTTAGGTTAGTGTAACTTAGCCGATTTCATGTGTTTGTTTTTCATTGAGTTGAAAATTATGATTAGAATTGTCCACACAATCTAATTCATAAGCTACTTGTTGATTTGGTGATATTGCGAATGTCGCACCGACAAGTTCTAGGACTTCACAATTCACTTATATCGTATTTGATTACTTTGGTTAGATAATTTCTTTGTTTTGGAGTTTATAATCAAGAACCATTGCAAATATCTTATGTGAATGTTTGTGTATGTTGTAGACGAAGTTATTGTGTGCACTCATGCTCTTGTATCTTCCCTTTAGCATTGCCAAACCATCTTGTTCTAGTTTGAATCGCGTTTCATAGCTTTGGTTTGAAATTTAGTTCACCTTTGAACTTATGATCGAAACCATCGCAAATCTCTTGTATGAATGCTTGCATGTGTGTGTATGTGTTCTTGAGTGTTTTCGGTGAGCCAAGGAGGCTTTATTTTCAATGAGAAAACGTTAACCATTGATCTGAGCTCGTCCGAGAACCGTTTGCACCTCATTTCCTAAGCAAAAATGGCCATACTACAGCTCAGATGTCTGTCTGGGAGGATGACAGACGTCTGCCAATGTTTGGGGAAGAAAACTAATAATTGCTTTAGCTCAGACGTCTGACCAAAATGGGTCAGTCGTCTGTCCCAGCTCTCGGGAAAAATAAAAAAACTGCTAACTGTCATCTCAGACGTCTGTCTGCCTGAAACTGCTATTGACTAGTGGACCACGATCAATAGTTTAGTACTTTTGTACCTTTGTCATTATCAATAATTGCTTCAGCTTGATACTCTGCCTTCGTAGTTTTATGTACTTTTGTACCTATGTCATTATCACTTGTTGTGTACATATTCTTTTGTAGATCTTTGTGCATGTATCTATTCTTTTGGGATTAGTGGGTCTTTGTTGACCACTAGCTTGTTGTATACATTCTTGGTTTAATCATATCTATTCCGCCTTTACGATATGATTGTTCTGTGTCTGGCTGTGAGATATACCATGTTTATATTGTTGTTGTCTATTTTATACTGCTTTCCGGATTACATATAGCCCCCTATGTGCCGAATGGTCATGTCGAAATTTTAATCGGTATCAGAATTCGTTGTGCATTCCTCACATGGAGTAATCATACAATTGGTCGCTCTTCACAATCCTCATTCTCTGTTATGGTCTACGACATTTCTATGAAATGAACTGGAAGATAGTGGGTATAGAGGCGGGGCGTTACATTTCTACTACAAGCTGACTTAACCTCGTGTCTTAGCACATGTTGTTAATTCTTGCACTCACATTATGTTCAACATTACTGGCTTCTGGATATGCCGGTCGGGTCCGGGCAGACTTCCGCCACTAATGCAACCTAATCTCGTGTCATATGTATATTTACAATTTCTAATTGTAATCCTAGGCATATTCATTTTCATTCAATCATTTATGTTCATATCAAATTGCGCTTCCAAATTAAAATCTCAAAACTATGTTATGTTCATTACATGAAAATTTTAGACATATCATCCTTTTTACCTTAATATAGTTTACAATAATCTAATTTACATGTCGTCCAATTTTTGCCTATATTTTGTCACATGTCATTTTCAGTATATGTTTAATTCTACTAGGACATGTAAACATTCAATCGGGTAATTATTTTAACATGTCGTTCAATCAATAATATGTCCTAGGTAAAGCATGTAATTACAATCACTAAATTGGCTATTCATATCCTAACAAGTTTATTTTCTCCAACATGTAAACATTCAACAACTTAGCCAATTCAACATAGAAATTTCCTGGCATATTCATATCAACATTTCAATTCGTTACAACAGCAATTTATAATTAAACTGGCCATTTCAAAATTTATTAAAAAGGGGAATGCTAAATGATAGTCATAACATTATCTGAAGGCTATAGCTTAAACCCACTCACATTAAGCTTTCCCAAAATTTTAGATCTGATCCGTTCTATCATCCATGGTTTTCCCTTTCCCTTTAATTTGATTCATGACCAAACGACCATGGATTTATTATTTCATGAAAAGAGAAGAGAAATAATTTAAATAGATTGGTTCTTAGAGGTTTACATTGCTTTCATGATTCAATAATCTATTTATTAACGTCGATTCCCACTTCCAGATCTGAATTAATTTCAGAATAGATTTGAGAAGAGAGAGAGAAAGAGAGAGAGGGAGACATGGTAGAGCTTAAGCGTAGCTGCTGAATTATGACGTTTAGGGCTAGGTCTAGGGTCTTATTTATAGGTGCTCGAGACCTTATCGTACACACAACGCTGAGTCAGCATTGAACCCAGTTAAGAAAATAGTCCAGGTTTGCAAATGAATCTAGCCAAATCTTATTGTACACGCAGTGCTGAGTCAGCATTGGGTCCCGCAAGCTGTTATGGCGCATAAATTTGAATTTCGAATGTTTGAATTGTTTTGGTGTAGAAATTTGATTTTTGAAATTTTGAATTTCTAGAATTTATTTTACTCTTTTATTCACATGAAATATTCTTATATGTATGCAATTCCTCTACCGACCATTTTACGCGTATATATATAGACGCACAATTTTTGTTTTATTTTCAAAATTCAAATGATGTTGCACTGTTATTTGATTCTTGCCATATTTCATTGACTGTAGCCTTATCTTGAATTTTATCTTTTGCATACATATATTTATGCATATATATATATATATTCTTATATATATACATATATTTTCTTTATTTCCTTATATTTACGTTCCTATGCTTTCAAATTTTGAATTTGTATATGTACATATATATTTGCATGTTCACTTGACCCTCTTTAAAACAAAGATAAAAATTATACCACTGCCGAGGTTCGAACCCCCGACCTCTATGTTACAAATCAAATGCCTTAACCAACTGAGCTACGAAATATTTTGTTAATAAGTCTTAGAACAATGATAATTATTGTTCTCTCCTTATTTCTCTTTTTCATGTTAGTTACAATACTCAAAATTAAACCATTGCATTAATCTTTTTCTTTTAATGTTAATGCATTATGTTTGCAAATCAGTGCATGTAACATATTTACATTGCATGCAAACAATCCTTTCTTTCTTTCAATGCATGCATTACATTTTTTTTTCAATGCATGTATTTATTACATGCAATCCTTATTTTATTCTTTATTTTATATTTTAATTTGTTTGCATATATATATATATATATATGTGTGTGTGTGTGTGTGTGTATGTGTGTGTATGTGTGTATATATTTCTCTTGTGCGTATACAAACTTGTAGCGACCCGTAACTTCCCCGGTAAGGAAAGCCCGAATACTTCGAGAACAACACACAAAAGAACACAGACAGAAGAACATTTCATTGTTATTTATAACAATTCCATCAGAATACAAGAATATACAGAGTATAAACAAATATTACACAACAGAAAATATCAGAGATTACAATAAATTACATAGCAGCGGAAAATAGTACAAAACACAACTGAAAGAGATATAAGGATACAGAGCTTTCCGGATATCACTCCTGTGAATATAAATCTACAAAACCAAAACTACTAGCTTCCCGTGTCAAAATAAGGGTACCCAGAGTTTAGGTTAAAACAATAAACTCCAGGTCAGTCATGTGACTGGGGTGAGAACTAAAACAATTATTAATCTTTATTTTAAAGTTAGTTAAATTAAGGGACCACGCCATATAACACGGAACGGGTTTCCTCCCAAGAATACCAGTGCATAAAACAACAGCGCAATGCTAAATAAAGAACAATGAAGCTATTATAAGACCCAGGTCCCATCACACAATGCAACGCAAGCCGGAGGATAGAGTTTTTACCTTATAATAGCCAAGAATGCTTGAAACGTTTAAAACAAATCATTTGATACTATTATAAGTGCATAGTGTATAAAACAACTTCAAATCATAAGTATCAATCATAGACGGCATAAGCGCCCCATCCCACTATGTCGCCATACTAGGCTCTACAAATAAAACCGCAAAGTCACGTATTGGAAGTTGGATTTCCATCTGTGAACCGAGGCAAAAGATAGTCCTCTACCAATTCGAGACAATCTAGCCCATGTCTCAGGTCAGAGCTCGAGTGACCTTTGGAGCGACAGGGCCGGTCCACCGATGTGGATTAAAATGCCTGAACACTACGTTTCCCCGCCCTTTGGGGGCGTAAATGAGCCAACGAATGACTCCATCGGCTTCACATAGTCACCGATATATCTGAGGCGCCTCGCAACAGCAACAACCACATAAGTCAAACTAGTCAGGGCATGTAGAACCACTGACGCCACTTCTAGCTAGAAAGAAACGCATGCCCTCCCTGAGGTCCTCTCCCGTTATTGGTTCACAACCGGGGTGTGAGGCTCGCGAATTCACGTTACACAAAGCTATGCCACACAGGCTGTGCTTTGATCATCAATCACAAGACTTTTCTTTTCAACAGAAGCCTTGATCAATTGCCACTTAGGCATGCCACACAGGCAATTCACTCCATGCGTTTGATATCCATCAATATATAACCCCTGAGCTCGTACGTTTCAGAGAAGGGCGTTAAGCAAGAGAATAAATTCTCCACCGCCAAACAGATATATATTTAATAGAAATCAATCACACAGAATAAAATCCAATGTCAGACACACAGTCTATTTACAAGTTCGTTCTGGGTCTGAACGAAACCGGAGGCACCTTGTACCTCACATATCCATCGATCTCCAAGTACGTCTGGACGACCACTAACTGATTCCCTCCTCTTAGGTGTACAGCCCAATCAAGATCATCAGTAATCACCCAAACGATGTGAAGACCTCCAGTCTTCGACCACCGTCTTCAACTTCGACTTATCGTCATATCTGTTATTCAGAATGGGATAAACCCGGTTTTTCCGAATAACTCGCGTATATAATAAACAAGTGTTACACAAACACAACATACGCCTCATTCCAATTCATCAGTCACTAACCGTAAATTAGCAAGAGAATAATTCCCCAAACATTAACCCCGAAGGCCGAAACCAACACCAGATCAATACCCAGGAAACCATTCTTCTTAGCTAACCTACAGTTAGTTTCTAAATTTCACATTCTCAGGGAAAGCTTCCCATTAATTTTATCAAAGATAAATTCTTTTAAATTTATTCTTTAATCTTCCTTTGAATATCAAATCAAACTAGTCAGGATTAGCGAACCACACCGAAGTAATTATTTATTTTATTTCCCAATCCCAAGCTATTCATCCCATGAAGTAAAACTGGTAATACTTCATATCTAACACCACGGTGTTATCGGTAAATTCAATTACCATTTCACGTTCAAATCTAATTAAAGATTTAACTATCGCCTAGAGCAAAACTGGTGATACTCCATTCTCGATCATTTCGATCTAATTAAAGATTCATTAAAACTCCACTTAGTTTTAATCTTTAACTGGGTTAAAGAATCAATATCATTTAAAACACGGTTCACGATAAACCCAAAATCACATTCCATTCTATCAGCTTTTAACCGTAAAATAGCAAGTGAGCAATTCCCTAAGTATTAACCCCGAAGGCCGAAACCAACATCAGATCAATACCCAAGAAACCATTCAACTTAACTAATCTCCAGTTAGTTTCCGATTTTCTTAACTCAGTTGGGGTCTAAGAACAGTATATTGAAGATACCGTTCAACCCAAAATCATATTCCGTTAACCATCGGGTTAAAGAACAAGTGTTATTTAAAACACCGTTCACGATAAACCCAAAAATATTTTGATATTAAATACAAGGCTCTGAATAGAAAATATATCGGCTTATATTCAATATCAAATTCTACGACCAACAAATATCGTATTGGAAATAACGATATAAATATATCTTTCAAATTCCCATAACAATATCTGTATCATCACAAAATCCAACATCGAAATATTCCAAAGACAATTTCGATTCAAATCCATTCCAATTAAATTATTGGAAATTTTGGTTACTTTTAAAACCAATACAAATCCACTTTATTTATTTTAAAAATAATAGAATTATAATTCTAGCTCAAAACTAGCTCATTTCGATAAAAACAATTTTTATCTTTTCAAATATAGAGTTTTTCATCCCAATTCTTCACAAATCATTTCTTATGATTTTACACAAATTATTACTATTTTTAATAATTTTATCAAGGCCCGTACAGTCGATTTCCATCAACGACCATCGAACTGCACTTACAACGACCTTTTCCAAATTTGATTTGCACATAATTCCAAATCCAACCGTTAGATTTCAAATCTCTAATATACATTAGAAAGCCCTTTTCGATACGAACCCAACGGTTCCGGTTTTAGGAGAATCCGACGGTCGTATCTCCTGTAATATCCATTCGAAGTCAATGGTCGAAATTCACGAACTGCCACGGCGCGTTCTATTCAGGCCATTATATTATATATATAATATATATAATATATACTTCGTCGATTTCCTTTCGAAACAAATTTTATAAATCGTTTTAAATTCGTTTTCAAAACGATTTTAACTTCGTATTCAATTTCTAATCAAAATTGAATTTTCCTTATAAATTCGTTTTATATTCATTTCGGTTCAATTCAAATTTCAAATTTATTTCAATTCGAATTCATTTTCTATTCAATTCAATTCGAATTCATTTTCTCTTCAATTCAATTCGAATTCATTTTCTATTTAATTCAATTTGGATTCATTTTCTATACAATTAAATTCGAATTCATTTTTTGTTCAATTCAATTTCAATTTAATTCCAATTCGATTTAATTCGATTCAATTCAATTTCAATTTAATTCCAATTCGATTTAATTCGATTCAATTCAATTTGAATTTCAATTCAATTTAATTCAAATTTCATTTTCAAAATATTCGATTTTGAAATCACTTTTCAATATTCATTATAAAACAAATAAAATCGACAAAATTTCCGTTCATGTTAAATTGGCGTTTAACTACTTAACACGGCTTCACATTTCAATATTCACTGAATATTATTTTAAATTAGTCGATAATTTTGAACTGGAATCAGACTCGGTCAATTACCATATAATTTGAATTATATGGATTTCATCCAATACATGTATACAACAATGACGATAAACAATCAACCATCATCAAAAGTGCGTTCTACACTGTATAAGCATCAAATATAAATATTCAACGCTCATAACAGCCTGTCAATCAATTGATCGACATATCGCTAATTATTGGGATTAGTGTATGCCCAATTTCATCCCAACACCCGTGTGGGGTTTCAAACAATCAAACACAGATTTTATTTGTGCAGTTGGGCGATGTGTAAAATTTATTGTCCCAATCAATATCAGTCAAATCAGTGTATATAAACAAATCTCCGATTTGTTTATTTCTATTTATTTTATATACACGTTAAAAATCATACTTTTAATTATAAAATATTTTCCACTATAAAATATTTTATTTCATTTCACATCACACCATCAATTTTCACAACACAGCAATCAAACAAACAAGTCATCCATGGTCTGTGGACGACGGGTGTCGGGTGCTACTAAACACCGTCTGCATCCTAGTATATATTTCAAACTAGAAATAAATTAAAGGTGAGGAGTTCTCACCGACTAGCTAAACCAAACGTCACGACTCTTTACATGTAGAAACCTTTGTCGCTCGCCCTTTGTCACTTTCGTTGCCCGTATTCACTACATATATAAAAATCACAATTTTATATTGTTGCTATGTATATAAAAAATCATATTTTTATACGGCTACTATATACATAAAAAAATTCTATTTTTACACCGCTACTATATAGATAAAAAATTCTACTTTTACACCGCTACTATATAGATAAAAATTCTATTTTTATAACGGTGTTCATATAATAAAGATCATATTTTTATCACGCTATTCTCTATATAAAAATTATATTTTTATATCGCTCTTCTTCCAATAAAAATATATATTTTTATAACGCTCCTCCCTATATAAAATTATATTTTTATATTTACTTCTAATATAAAGATCAAATTTTTATGTCGCTATAAAAGTCACATTTTTACCTCAACATATATATAATAAAAATCAGATTTTTATTTCGCTACATATATAAAAATTATATTTTTGATTCACTACAATATAAAAATTATATTTTTATTCTTCACATATAATAAAAATCATTTCTTTCTCTTATGGAAAAATCATATTTTTCTCTCCTGAAAAACCTAAGCTTTTCTAAAACAAAAATGAGAGTTTTCCTTATATAAAAATCAAAGTTTTGCTTATATAAAAATCAGTTTTTATGCACATAAAAAAAATCAGTTTTTAAAACATAGGAAAATCAGTTTTTAACACATAGTAAAATTAGTTTTCAACACATAGGAAAATCAGTTTTCAACACATAGGAAAATCAGTTTTTAACAAAATAAAAATAAAAAAAAATTGTAGAAAACTCACTGTCGATGGGAGCTTGGGGAGGTCGGCAGCCTCTAGTGGCGCTGGGGCGCTCGCGACTGGTGCAGGCAGTGGGGTTGTGGTGGAGCGATGCTGCTTCGATGTGGGCGCGGGGTTTGGGCGGATGGGGCTTTGGGGTTCGATCGAATGGAGAGAGAAGGGCGGAGAGAGGAGGGTGGCGGGATAAGGGGGAGCGGCGGCGCCAGGATCGGCGGTCAACGATCGAGGGGGTGCTGAAGCGGGATCGTGGTCAACGTGGGGGGGGGGGAGGGTTTCCCCCTCTTTTTTTTCTTTTCTGATTTGAGAATTAACAGGGGGGTAAAGGAGAAAAGGATGTTGATTTTTTTATTTAATTTATTATTTTAATTTTCAAAAAGTAACTTTTTATTTCGACTTCGAAATCGAACTCACCGACTGTTGTCCATAGCTAATTACCCCCATTCCGAACACAATGGGATATGTATCGCATGCTGATTCGACTATTTCGATCAGTTTTCGTCAAAATCAAAATATAACTCTATATATTGAATTTGAATGCACATTTCAATTTACCGGGCCCACATACAGACTCTAAAAATTCCTGAAAAATATTTTCTAGCTTCTTATTAACGATACTGTCCTAACAAAACTAGTTTCGTGAAATTCTGAGACCATTTGGAAAATGGCCATTTTCCAGTCGATTAAAATCAACTGAAACTAGTCAAACGCGTTTTCCTTCGCCACGCTCACATATTGATTCAGAAAATTACGAAATTTGAAACCTAGCAATAACTTGACATCACGGATCCAACAAAAGTGGTTTCATCGAAAACCGAGGTTGTTTGCAAAATGGTTATTTTTAAAGGCCTTTATATATATATTAAAATATATATAAATTCCACAACGACTTTTCTGAATTTTTAACTGGACATATCTTTCAACTTCTAAAGTGAAATCTTAGTTTCTTATAACCGTTAGAAAGATATCATCAAATAGATTTAGATATTTCTGGTTTTTTCCAATTCCGACTTAAAACGAATTCTGTATATTCATTTGAAATTCAAAATTGAAATTTCAAACTACCGCGCCATTTCAAGCTTGTTATATAATTAAAATAAATTTATTCGTTTTAACTTCATCGAAAATAAATTTTTTTGTCGTTATTATTTAAAATAATTAATTTTAATTAATCAAAATTCCTTAAAATAGCCAAAATAAAAATTTTAAATTGGCTCGGATTTCCGGGTTATTACAATCTCCCCCATTTAAAACTTTTCGTCCCCGAAAAGGAACGACGCCGAAAGTTTTTTAACAAATCAACTCAACTTTCATTATTTTCTTTACGGCTTAAGTTCTTCAACTTTTCAAATTTTTCAAAAATTTGGCTAACACCCTAAATTTTCGAAAAATTTCGCCATAACCTCCCCTGCACCGGGGACTTCGAGATATTTCATATAGCCTCCCATGGCCTTCTTCAATCCAAAAGAAAAAGCCAAGCGGCTAGCCAATCAGCTCATAAAATCATCCAAACCCAAAGAAATACATTAAATATGTACCTATTTGTCGGGCAAACAATTTTATTCCTCTTCTCTAGCCTCCTTGCTATGACCTGTTCAATGTAAGTACATGTATATGCATGCAAATGCGGCAAATTTTCAATACAATTCACTATTTGATACAATTTGGCTAAATGTTCGACATTCAATTAATCAAAACAGTAATCAAACAACACAACCATCAATCAATTAGTTGATTATCTTTTCAAATTCATAATTTTGATACATACTCAAACAATCAGATTTTTGGTGCCAAATCACAACAATAGGCCCTACCTAATTTTGGTTCTCACACCAGTCAATTGGAAATATATAGAAACCTCACTTTCGTCACTCGAATATAAACACTGATGATGGCGCGCCATTATCAGAATCAGGCCCGGGCGACTAGAGTGTGATTCTATATCTATCCAGTATATTTAAGGCTTCGTACACACGCTAGCTAGGCGTATATGCAAAAATCTCCATATACTAGATTGTCCAAATCAATTTAAAATAAATATTCAAATACGTATAATTGAATTAAATTTTCAAAACAAAATTTCGTTTTCATTTTAAAAATATACTCTTCATACTCGTTCTAGGATACTATTGATCCCATCTTTAACGAGTCATTCCCATTGGATATTACTAATCCAATCTCTGATGAATTCTTTCGTATGGTTCTAATGTGCCTTGTTCTCAAAGCCTTGTAAACCAAAGCTCTGATACCAACTGTAGCGACCCGTAACTTCCCCGGTAAGGAAAGCCCGGATACTTCGAGAACAACACACAAAAGAACGCAGACATAAGAACATTTCATTGTTATTTATAACAATTCCATAAGAATACAAGAATATACAAAGTATAAACAAATATTACACAACAGAAAATATCAGAGATTACAATAAATTACATAGCAGTGGAAAATAATACGAAACACCACTGAAAGAGATATACGGATACAGAGCTTTCCGGATATCACTCCAGTTGAAAACCAGGTTCCTGTGAATATAAATGTGCAAAACCAAAACTACTAGCTGCCCGTGTCAAAATAAGGGCACCCAGAGTTTAGGATAAAACAATAAACTCCAGGTCAGTCATGTGACTGGTGTGAGAACTAAAACAGTTATTAATATTTATTTTAAAGTTAGGTAAATCAAGGGACCACGCCGTATAACACGGAACGGGTTTCCTCCCAAGAATACCAGTGCATAAAACAACAACACAATGCTAAATAAAGAACATTGAAGCTATTATAAGACCCAAGTCCCATCACACAATGCAACGCAAGCCGGAGGATAGGGTTTTTACCTTATAATAGCCAAGAATGCTTAATACATTTAAAACAAATCATTTGATACTATTATAAGTGCATAGTGTATAAAACAACTTCAAATCATAAGTATCAATCATAGACGGCATAAGCGCCCCATCCCACTATGTCGCCATACTAGGCTCTACAAATAAAACCGCAAAGTCACGTATTGGAAGTTGGATTTCCATCTGTGAACCGAGGCAAAAGATAGTCCTCTACCAATTCGAGACAATCTAGCCCATGTCTCAGGTTAGAGCTCGAGTGACCTTTGGAGCGACAGGGCCGGTCCACCGATGTGGATTAAAATGCCTGAACACTACGTTTCCCCGCCCTTTGGGGCGTAAATGAGCCAACGAATGACTCTATCGGCTTCACATAGTCACCGATATATCTGAGGCGCCTCGCAATAACAACAATCACATAAGTCAAACTCGTCAGGGCGTGTAAAACCACTGACGCCACTTCTAGCTAGAAAGAAACGCGTGCCCTCCCTGAGGTCCTCTCCCGTATTTGGTTCACAACCGGGGTGTGAGGCTCGCGAATTCACGTTACACAAAGCTATGCCACACAGGCAGTGCTTTGATCATCAACCACAAGACTTTGCTTTTCAATAGAAGCCTTAATCAATTGCCACTTAGGCAAGCCACACAGGCACTTCACTCCATGCGTTTGATGTCCATCAATATATAACCCCTGAGCTCGTACGTTTCAGAGAAGAGCGTTAAGCAAGAGAATAAGTTCTCCGCCGCCAAACAGATATATATTTAATAGAAATCAATCATAAAGAATAAAATCCAATGTCAGACACACAGTCCATTTACAAGTTCGTTCTGGGTCTGAACGAAACCGGGGGCACCTTGTACCTCGCATATCCAACGATCTCCAAGTACGTCTGGACGACCACTAACTGATTCCCTCCTCTTGGGTGTACGGACCAATCAAGACCATCAGTAGTCACCCAAACGACGTGAAGACCTCCGGTCTTCGACCACCGTCTTCAACTTCGACTTATCGTCATATCAGTTATTTAGAATGGGGTAAACCCGGTCTATCCGAATAACTCGCGTATATAATAAACAAGCGTTACACAAACACAACATACGCCTCATTCCAATTCATCAGTCACTAACCGTAAATTAGCAAGAGAATAATTCCCCAAACATTAACCTCGAAGGCCGAAACCAACATCAGATCAATACCCAGGAAACCATTCTTCTTAGCAAACCTACAGTTAGTTTCTAAATTTCACATTCTCAGGGAAAGGTTCCCATTAATTTTATCAAAGATAAATTCTTTTAAATTTATTCTTTAATCTTCCTTTGAATATCAAATCAAACTAGTTGGGATTAGCGAACCACACCGAAGTAATTATTTATTTTATTTCCCAATCCCAACCTATTCATCCCATGAAGTAAAACTGGTAATACTTCATATCTAACACCACGGTGTTATAGGTAAATTCAATTACCATTTCACGTTCAAATGTAATTAAAGATTTAACAATCGCCTGGAGCAAAAATGGTGATACTCCATTCTCGATCATTTCGATCTAATTAAAGACTCATTAAAACTCCACTTAGTTTTAATCTTTAACTGTGTTAAAGAATCAATGTCATTTAAAACACGGTTCACGATAAACCCAAAATCACATTCCATTCTATCAGCTTTTAACCGTAAAATAGTAAGTGAGCAATTCCCTAAGTATTAACCCCGAAGGCCAAAACCAACATCAGATCAATACCCAAGAAACCATTCAACTTAACTAATCTCCAGTTAGTTTCTGATTTTCTTAACTCAGTTGGGTCTAAGAACAGTGTTATTGAAGATACCGTTCACGACAACCCAAAATCATATTCTATTAACCATCGGGTTAAAGAACAAGTGTTATTTAAAACACCGTTCACGATAAACCCAAAAATCATTTGATATTAAATACAAGGCTCTGAATAGAAAATATATCGACTTATATTCAATATCAAATTCTACGACCAACAAATATCGTATTGGAAATAACGATATAAATATATCTTTCAAATTCCTATAACAATATCTGTATCATCACGAAATCCAACATCAAAATATTCCAAAGACAATTTCGATTCAAATCCATTCCAATTCAATTATTGGAAATTATGGTTACTTTTAAAACCATTTCAAATCCACTTTATTTATTTTAAAATTAAATAGAATTAAAATTCTAGTTCAAAACTAGTTCATTTCGATGAAAACAATTTTTATCTTTTCAAATATGGAGTTTTTCATCCCAATTCTTTACAAATCATTTCTTATGATTTTACACTAATTATTACTATTTTTAATAATCTTATCAAGGCCCGTACAGTCGATTTCCATCAACGGCCATCGAACTGCACTTACAACGACCTTTTCCAAATTTGATTTGGACATAATTCCAAATCCAACCGTTAGATTTCAAATCTCTAATATTCATTAGAAAACCCTTTTCGATATGAACCCAACGGTTCTGGTTTTAGGTGAATCCGACAGTCGGATTTTCCGTAATATCCATTCGAAGTCAATGGTCGAAATTCATGAACTGTCGCGGCGCGGCGCGTTCTACTCAGGCCATTATATTATATATATATAATATATATCATATATACTTCGTCGATTTCCTTTCGAAACGAATTTTATAAATCGTTTTAAATTCGTTTTCAAAATGATTTCAACTTCATATTCAATTTCTAATCAAAATTGAATTTTCCTTATAAATTCATTTTAAATTCATTTCGGTTCAATTCATATTTCAAATTCATTTCAATTCGAATTCATTTTCTATTCAATTCAATTCGAATTCATTTTCTATTCAATTCAATTCGAATTCTTTTTCTCTTCAATTCAATTCGAATTCATTTTCTATTTAATTCAATTTGGATTCATTTTCTATACAATTAAATTCGAATTCATTTTTTGTTCAATTCAATTTCAGTTTAATTCCAATTCGATTTAATTCGATTCAATTCAATTTCAATTTAATTCCAATTCGATTTAATTCGATTCAATTCAATTTGAATTTCAATTCAATTTAATTCAAATTTCATTTTCAAAATATTCGATTTTGAAATCACTTTTCAATATTCATTATAAAACAAATAAAATCGACAAAATTTCCGTTCATGTTAAAATGGCGTTTAACTACTTAACACGGCTTCACATTTCAATATTCACTGAATATTATTTTAAATTAATCGATAATTTTGATTTGGAATCAGACTCAGTCAATTACCATATAATTTGAATTATATGGATTTCATCCAATACATGTATACAACAATGACGATAAACAATCAACCATCATCCAAAGTGTGTTCTACACTGTATAAGCATCAAATATAAATATTCAACGCTCATAACAGCCTGTCAATCAATTGATCGACATATCGCTAATTATTGGGATTAGTGTATGCCCAATTTCATCCCAACACCCGTGTGGGGTTTCAAACAATCAAACACAGATTTTATTTGTGCAGTTGGGCGATGTGTGAAATTTATTGTCCCAATCAATATCAGTCAAATCAGTGTATATAAACAAATCTCCAATTTGTTTATTTCTATTTATTTTATATACACGTTAAAAATCATACTTTTAATTATAAAATATTTTCCACTATAAAATATTTTATTTCATTTCACATCACACCATCAATTTTCACAACACAGCAATCAAACAAACAAGCCATCCATGGTCTGTGGACGACGGGTGTCGGGTGCTACTAAACACCGTCTGCATCCTAGTATATATTTCAAACTAGAAATAAATTAATGGTGAGGAGTTCTCACCGACTAGCTAAACCAAACACCACGACTCTTTATATGTAGAAACCTTTATCGCTCGCCCTTTCTCACTTTCGTTGCCCGTATTCACTACATATATAAAAATCACATTTTTATATTGTTGCTATGTATATAAAAAATCATATTTTTATACGGCTACTATATAGATAAAAAAAATTCAATTTTTACACCGCTACTATATAGATAAAAAATTCTATTTTTACACCGCTACTATATAGATAAAAATATTATTTTTATAACGGTGTTCATATAATTAAGATCATATTTTTACCACGCTATTCTCTATATAAAAATTATATTTTTATGTCGCTCTTCTTCCAATAAAAAATATATTTTTATAACGCTCCTCCCTATATAAAATTATATTTTTATATCTACTTCTAATATAAAGATCAAATTTTTATATCGCTATAAAAATCACATTTTTACCTCAACATATATGTAATAAAAATCAGATTTTTATTTCGCTACATATATAAAAATTATATTTTTGATTCACTACAATATAAAAATTATATTTTTATTCTTCACATATAATAAAAATCATTTCTCTCTTATGGAAAAAATCATATTTTTCTCTCCTGAAAAACCTAAGCTTTTCTAAAATAAAAATAAGAGTTTTCCTTATATAAAAATCAAAGTTTTTCTTATATAAAAATTAGTTTTTATGCACACAAAAAATCAGTTTTTAAAACATAGGAAAATCAGTTTTTAACACATAGTAAAATCAGTTTTCAACACATAGGAAAATTAGTTTTCAACACATAGGAAAATCAGTTTTTAACGAAATAAAAATAAAAATAAAAAAACTGTAGAAAACTAACTGTCGATGGGGGCTTAGGGAGGTCGGCAGCCTCTGGTGGCGCTGGGGCGCTCGCGACTGGTGGAGGCGGTGGGGTTGTGGTGGAGCGACGCTGCTTCGTTGTGGGCGCGGGGTTTGGACGGATGGAGCTTTGGGGTTCGATTGAATGGAGAGAGAAGGGCGGAGAGAGGAGGGTGGCGGGATAAGGGGGAGCGGCGGCGCCAGGATCGGCGGTCGACGATCGAGGGGGGGCTGAAGCGGAATTGTGGTCAACGAGGGGGGTTTCTCTTTTTTTTCTGATCTGAGAATTAACGAGGGGGGTAAAGGAGAAAAGGATGTTGATTTTTTTTAATTTATTATTTTAATTTTCAAAAAGTAACCTTTTATTTCGCCTTCGAAATCGAACTCACCGACTATCATCCATAGCTGATTACCCCCATTCCGAGCACAATGGGCTATGTATCGCATGCTAATTCGACTGTTTCGATCCGTTTTTATCAAAATCAAAATATAACTCTATATATTGAATTTGAACGCACATTTCAATTTACCGGGCCCACATACAGACTCTAAAAATTCCCGAAAAATATTTTATTGCTTCGTATTGACGATACGGTTCTAAAAAAACTAATTTCGTCAAATTCCGAGACCATTTGAAAAATGGCCATTTTCCAGTCGATTAAAATCAACTGAAACTAGTCAAACGCGTTTTCCTTCGCCACGCTCACATATTGATTCAGAAAATTACGAAATTTGAAACCTAGCAATAACTTGACATCACAGATCTAACAAAAGTGGTTTTGTCGAAAACCAAGGTCGTTTGCAAAATGGCTATTTTTAAAGGCCTTTATATATATATTAAAATATATATAAATTCCACAACGACTTTTCTGAATTTTAAACTGGACATATCTTTCAACTTCTAAAGTGAAATCTCAGTTTCTTACATCCGTTAGAAAGATATCGTCAAACAGATTTTGAAATTTCTGGTTTTGTCCAATTCCGACTTAAAACGAATTCTGTATATTCATTTGAAATTCGAAATCGAAATTTCAAACTACCGCGCCATTTCAGGCTCGTTATATAATTAAAATAAATTTATTCGTTTTAACTTCGTCGAAAATAAATTTTTTTGTCGTTATTATTTAAAATAATTCATTTTTAATAATCAAAATTCATTAAAATAGCCAAAATATAAATTTTAAATTGACTCGGATTTTCGGGTTATTATAAAACTTCTAGGCTTAATGACCTCTACATATGATGTCCATTTTACGCAAACCAGGTGTCTATCTTGACCATAATTCCGAGACGGACGCAATGGCGCAAACCGTTTTACTTAATTCTCACTGTTTAATTAAGTTATTCTTATTTTATTATCTTTAAAATACGGGGTGTTATAACGTGTACATCCATCAACCTCCACGTATTTTTATCAAAACCAACTCTCTTACTCTCATTTGTTAACCAAAAAAATTGTGATCCAAATAGTTCTTCGTAACTATTTTAAGAGTTTATATCTAAATGGATATTTTGCAATTGTTAGGTACATAATGTACTACAGTAAACTCTCATTTCGGTATTTTGATTTCTACCCAAGTAATTAACAAATGGTAAAAAAAGAAATAAATGGATAAATAACAAACACGCAGTGGGAACCTATTCACTTTTATCATATGCAGATGAAAGGAACTTTGCTTGCAAGAAGAAAAAAGTGTGAGATGCTCCTACTGCTATGCGACTGTGTACATACATCTGATAAACTGACTAAAAGTATATCAATATGATGCAACTAAAATTTTGCTAACCCGATTAAATACTTGAATATATATATATATATATATGCCATTCTTCCTTTCACTTTAATATAATCATATACCTCTATCAAATTTACATACTCTTTACTGTTTTGTGCCAACTCACAGTTTCGCAATGCTGATTTTAAATTCAGGTTAAAACTGACCATCTTTTTTCAATTAAATATATTTTAATAAATCTTTAAGGCATTTGAGTATGCATGTATATTTGCAGTTTTTAACTCAGGTATCCAAGCTTCGTATTGGTTCTAATATATTTTACTTATTTTAGACTCAATATAATTTTCTAACATATTTTTCTTACAGTAGGTATAATAAACATGATACCCTTTTGTGCATCTTTTGCCTGTAAACTAAAAGTTTGGACATTGCAAAAATGCTAAAGTTCTTTTTTTTTTTTTGGTAATATTGGCTGATAATGACTAATGTTAATATTATACTAAGCTAACAGTGATATTAATCTAAGTGGAAGTTATTGAAAAATGAAAATCCTTCTGAAAAGTTGACCCCGCAAAATTAAAAAATAAACGAGGAAATCAAAACATGTAGAGATAGTAAACAATGTAGACAAATATCCTTTAATAAAATTTTAACAAATGCAGATGAATCATAAAATAATTATATCCTTTAGCTCAAATCATATTTCTCTACCAATTGTCTGATCCATTCCAGGTAATAATGAATCCACTGTGACTGAGATACCTTTTCCATTTGAATAATACAAAAAGAAGATGAATATAAACAAAATACAAAAGCATAAATTCATTTGAGTTTGTTATGACTGCGCCATTTAAATGGCCTGAATTATACAAAGCAATGCATTGCTTATAATAAAAATTAAACAAATATATATTATATTGACCAAGTCCTAATCCAATTCCCACATTCTAGGTTGCCCTTGTTTACAAACTTACAACTGAGACTGCTAATGCTACTATAACATCTTTTGTGGCATTACGCTATTAACTGACGGATGGGTTTACTAAGGCATGAGATCTGCTTATATTTTTTTATACATTATCACAGTAAACAATTTTACACTACTACTTATGAATTAACTTTAATTCTGTCATTTTCTTAAATTAGTAGTAATAGTAAAAAACAATTTCAGGCAAAATAAATTGATACATCCTCACATTATTATTCATCAAAAAACAAAATATTTGAGGCAAAATAAAACAAATAGCAATAAGGAAACCAGAAACTGTTAAGGATGAATCACCGTGCCATCGATTCGTTCGGGCATTAGGTTTTTTTATTACAGAAATGAACTTGACTTCTAAAAAAATAATTTTCACTTTATTCCCTTTTAAATTGAAAAGTGCCAACCTAAATGATCCTTTGAAACCAAAATATATATAATTCATTACTTTTATAATGAGAATAACATTGGCAATAGACGAGGAAAGAAAACCACAAACTATCGAACGTCTCTTAATTCGGCTGTGGACATCTCATTAATTTTACCTAGAAATCTAGGTTTTCGGCAAGAAAACTCACTTATTGCTGCACACTTAACACAGAAACCATTACCCATTCAACATAACATACATATAACTATAGTTAAATAAAAAAATAAGACATAAAAGAAAAAGAAGGAAAAATTGCAAACAAAATACATTTGGTAAACTCATTAGCACTCATTGGCACTTTTGTTTAATAAATATACAATTATCCAACTTACTAGCACCCATCCTCTGCAAAAGTTATCATCTACTAACTTTAGATATGTGTTTCTTACAAACAACTCAAAAATGCCCATGTTAATAAAATAAATAGCAAAATGGCTTTCCCCTTAAATGGAATCCCAATAAAGAGATTTAATACCTGAAATAAATTTCTCCTTTCTCCCTTCTCTAATTTCTACAGCATAGGAATTTGATTTTTTTTTGAAGCTAAAGCCATCAAACAACCTCCCTCGAAACTCCAACCTCCTTCTTCTCCAGATCCCTCATGCTTGTCCGCGACAGCTCAGAAAGTCCTAGAGAACGACGGATTACAACTAGTGACTTCTAGTAAGCATCGACTAAATCTAAGATCGCAAGAGAAACCGAATTTATCTTCGAGTATTTCAATTCAAAATGAGGAGCATTGCTCCTCCCAAACATCGCGGGATCGAACTAAATCCCTAGCCGATAAACCCTCTTCAATAGCCCCCCTTCCTTCTGAAATTGATGACAACGGTTTCCAATTAGTAACCTCCAAAAGGAAAATTCGGCACTGTTTAATTAGTAACCGGAATAAAGATGGGGAAATAAGGCTAGGGTTCTAGAAGAAGGAAACAAAAATAATTAGGGAAGATTTAGTTGTGAAATGAGCAGGCAATGAAAAATTGGAAGGATTCATGCACGCGTGAAAATACAATGGGTTCTGATACGGCTCAAATGCGTATCAGATGAAGTAATCCGAAGTTTCGAAGATCTACGGTTAGATTCTAAGGGTTGGAGGAGGTGTAGATCGGTTAAGTTGTAGCAAAGGAAATTTGATACGGGTATGAGCGCCATATCAAATCACCACATCCTGGTGTGCCAAATTCGCTGTTTTGGTGTAGTGAAGTGTTGTTGAGTTGGAAATGTACTAGTTTAGGAGAGGTATTCCACTAGTAAGTGTTGCTCACTTTTATTACTGGTTATGGATTTAGAGTTTAAAGATGTGTTGTTTTTCCCGAAGTCGTTGGAGAGAATGTTTAGGCACTCATTTCTTAACGAGTGAATGGCCAGCTCGCTAATGGTGAGTGGAAGAGCCATGTAGTTCTCTATAGCTACTTAAGATTCCCAAGTAGATTTAGGAATAATTTTCGTTGGTAGGTTGCCAAGGGTTTATGAGTATCATGATAGAACTTGAGTTGTGCTCGATTTAATGACAAGAGATGCTAAATATACTTTCCTAGCGAAATGGCAATCGAAATTCAATATACAATAATGACTAATTGGCACCCTTATTTTTTTTCAATTGCCAACACTTATTTTTGTTGTAGATTAATCACAATAATATGTATTGCTATGTTATGTATGGCCAAAACATATAATTACAATTTTTTTCATTGCCAACGCTTATTTGCAATGGTAAGCTTGGTTAAACTAAAATAAGGAAGTGGCATAAGGGTAAAAACATAAACATGCAACTGTTTTCATCCCCAACCCTATACACATTTTACTTCCTCCACCCGCTTCTAAATAATAAATTATTCATCATCATCCTCAAATTAGTTCAGCTCCAGCACGAAATCTCTTCTCTAAGGCTTAATACTTCTGCCCTAGTACTATATTAAGGGAGTGACCTGAGGACCAACATCATATCCTGAACTGGATCCATAAGGCTTCAAACCCAAGTGCTTCTAGATACCAGAATCTCCATTGCCCAAGTCAAATTACAATTGCAAACCGACTATCGTCTTTAGGTTTCTCCAAGGGTTATTCTTTATGTTATATGCTTGGTGATTCCAATTTTTCCCCTATCGGTATGTTTTGTCGGCTATCTTCCCCCTTTTCAAGAGTTGTGGTGGCCATTGGTTTTGATTGTGCTCCTTTTAATCTAGTTAACCATTGTTTTTAAGTAATAATCCTTATTTTTTGTTTCAACTTATGCATCAGTAAACTTTTCCCTTCTTGGATTTTATATTTGTTTATGATTTTACTATTTCAAAAAACATTTTATTCATTTATGACCCACCTTAATGCCTTATATAAATAAAGTTGTCGATATCTATAATAGTATGTGTAGCTTGCTGTCTATATAATCATGTAATATGTAAAAGCTTTGTCAATTTATTTATTTTGATTTATTTTCAAAGGCATTATAGGAAATGCATATGAATCACCTATTTATGCATGATTTTTTTTGTGTGTGTGTGTATGTTTACGTGTGTATACATGCAAACCACATATTACTGATGCATTTCTAGCTGAAAAGGAAGCCTCATAAGCCAGTTAAAAAAATAGTGTACTATCTCAAGATTACTACCTAAAAATATCACTTTCTTTCAATACATAAATTATCTTTATACCATGATGGAATGCTATATTGAAGATATTAAAAGAACACATACTTCGTTATTTGTAGCATATTGTAATCATTTGTCAAAGATCCTTTTTTTTTTCTTTCAAGATACTAGTTTGTAATATAAATAACTTAACATATGACAATTTCTAATGTAGGGTGCAAAATTTGATGAACATCAAAATTGATTTAGGATAATCAGGTTACTCCTTTGTGCTTGCTCCTAGCCTTTGATCAGAGCCCTCTTGCATTGGTCGTTTGCATGAGGTACTTCTATTTGTTATTTGAACAGTCATGTGATGATCGAGAAATTGGTTTATAAGAATAAGCATTATACAAATATTTGGATAATAACATTTACATTTCTATATTTAAAAGGTATTGTTTTGATATAGATGGCCTGACTCATTAGAAAAAGAATTTATTATGTAGAATCTACAATTTCTTGCTTAACAATCAGACTTCTAATTAATAGAAAAATATTGTTTATATCTACACTTAATTTTGTTTCAAATTTTGGTTTCATGTTCAGTTTGAACTTCAATAAATCCTCAATAAATAGCCAATATTTTCATTGATAGCTAGAAAAAGGTTGGTTCAGTTTTTTGAGTTAGTAGAGTCAGATCCAATGGAAAGTTCCTAAGCAATTAAACTATCGCTTCATTAAATTCAATGTGTCCATGTGCATAAGTGCTCTCCAACGTTTACAAGTAATAAGCTAAATCATATTCTTGTAGCAGAACCGCTGGAAATATAATCACAAACTGAAAAAAATACATCATTAGGGATGTTATTTCCAACAATTGAGAGAGTGAAGAATGCTCTGTATAAAATCTGCTCCTTTTGACGCTTGATTCCTAATTTGAAGTATGATAATCTTGTTTCTTGATTGTCCCCTACTGTCATTTTTAGTTAAAGTGACTATACTTTTAAGAACATTATTACTTATTTAATTTGTACCATATAGCGATACAAAGTTGAAAAAATGACCAGTACTACTTAAAGTTCATGTGCGTATTGAACAACAAATTTAACATAACATTTGCTAGTCTAGTTTATTTATACTAATTTACTTTTATATGTAATTTTTTTATAAATAATAGCATCCCATATTAATTTTACGCAACTAGTTTTTACATTCATAAATAATTTCAGCATAATTATTTGGGTTTGGGGTTTGTTTTTGAAGAGGGAAAAATGAAAGATAGGAAGAAGAGGAAAAATGTATTAGTCCCACATTGTGAAATTGGCCAAAATTATTCTAGTATATAAGTGGCTTTCTCATAAGAGTGTTGGGGTCTTGGGGCTCCCAAATGTATACTTTGTTGTGAGGAAGGAAGTCATGCAACACGCGCGCGCATCGCCGTCGTCGTCCGTCCGACCGGGCCTGGTACAGGTTTCGGGTTCAATAAGAATAATTTTTGTACAGAATTTAAGAATGGTAACAGGCCGAATTTCAGCCCATTACAGACCTGAAAATCAAATTCGTATACAGCAAGAATTTGCAATGTTTTACAGTCGTCGTAAATGAAGGGATGCAACACTTGATTTGGAAAAAGATACACGTTACAAATAGTCGCGATGCGTGGTGAATGGTCATCTTCAGCTGCCTATAAATACCAATTCCTAGAAGCTATTTCATTTAACTTTTTGTCTATCACCTTCTTCCTCAAGAACTCTACAACACCAGAAAAGTGTTATTAATGAGGGTTGTAACAACCCATATTTTTAGAACCAATTTAAATTTTTATTTTAAACTATTTTAATGAATTTGTGAATATAAATTGGTTATTTTTGCTAAATAAAATTTGAGAATAATTTTAAATTTAGTTTTTACATTCTATTTGACTTAAAACAAACTCAGTAAAATTATTAAATTGATTTATAAGGTTTGTTTTTGAAAATTTTAAAAATTCGATTTTTAAAATCATCACATAACCCTTAAAAAATGAAATTTTGCTAGGGAGCTCAGAATTTTCGACGAGATATTTTTTTTTGGATTCATAATGACAAATTATTGTTGAGTTCCAAAATGCGCATCGAACGGAGTCAGTATGTGTCCGTGCGAAGAAAAACCATTTGTTCAAAAACAGGCGATCAGTTTGCAAAGGAATATTATTGAGAATTTTTTTATGGATTCGTATCGTCAAGTAATGGTTAAATCCAAAAGGCCATAATTTTTGGAGTTAGCGTGTGGACGTGCAAGAAGAAAATATACGCAAAAATCGCATTTTTGAAGCTTATTTGAGCAGCTTTGAGAAATTAAATGGAAAGTCAAACAAACTCGGAATTCAACGAAACTTAATTCGTTGGAATCGTCCTGGCATGTACTATCTCGTGTTCGAAATTTATGGCAAATGGAGAACGTTTGCAGTCAGACAGTCGTATGGAAAAAGAGATAAAATCACTTCTCTTCCATTTTCTACTTCATTTTTCTTCCTTCCTTCCTCCTTCTTTCTTCAAAAATGGGGACCTCCTCTGCCTTCCCCCTTGGCTTCTGCACCCCTCCTCCCCCACCACCATCATCGGCCATCGCCCTCCACCCCGGCGCCTCCTCTTCTCTCTCTCTCTCTCTCTCTTTTCCTCTTTCTCTCTTCCAATCTGCAAACCCTAAAACCTAAATCACCACCAGCCACCACCATGGACCCCACACCGCCGCCATCACCTCCACTCCGGCCAGTCAGGTCCTTGCACCACCTCAAACCACCGATTCCCCGGTCGTGGGCCCCACCATGGCCAAAAACCTCTCTTTTACAAAATTTCCCATTTGCAAATAACACCCTCCTCTTCTTTCCTCAATAAGTTCCAATCCGTGCATTTCTGGCCGAAACTCCACAAGACCAAAGTTGTAGATCACGTTTTTCTCTACTATTTTGACATATCACTATCAAATTTTGGAGTTTGGAGCTGCCCGGAAAACGCATTTGAAGATTACAGATCTGGAGCAAAGACTTGCGATTTCTGGCGAATTGCTGCATTTTTGGAACATGTCCACTAGGCAAAAGTTGTCTGAAATGATGCATTTGTGCTAGTGACAGCGTTTCGTGAAGATTGGAGGTTGTATGCAAATTATAGAGCCAGAAATGCGAATTCGAGTGCGAAAACAACAAATGACAAGTGTGCGACAAGAGAAATTCTACATTAGAAGTGTCATGGCGATGGGTTTAGCTTTTGGGTAAGAACTCGCTCACTAAATTATTCAGTTAGGTTATTATGTCATGATTTTTTTTGTTAAGTTGCAAGTTAGAAATTGTATCATGTAGTTATTTTGGTGTTCAACACTTGAACTATTCACAAATCATTTGCAATAGAAGTGTTGTATGAATATGTGACACTCGCATTTCATACTCCATGGATAGCACTTGTGGCGCCTTAAATGGCATTTGGTAGTTGAGTATTTATTTATTTATTTATGATTACGGTGTGTGCATGCATTGTATGAGAGCGATGATTCATTGAATAATTGTTGTTGGTTGAAAACCTCACATGGATCTTGGGATGATATTTGACTCACACATCTCCCTTGTGTGAATTTGCGGTTAATCGATTGACTGACAAATTTATGTAAGCATCAATTATTTGATTGAAGCTTATATGAAAATAAAATGCACATTAGATGCTGATAGTTTTTTGCAACTATTGTTGGGTGTTTATGGTGAATGTACTCTAAATAAATTTATTTATATGGATAGTGGTTGAGATTTTATTCCAATCTGGAATGAACATGAATATTTTTATAATATAATTTTCGATGAGAATGAGAAGTTGATTTTGATGTCCGATTTTGGATGGACACGAAAATTCAAAAATGTGAATCCGAGTTATGTATATGAACGGTATTTTGACTCGAACAGATTTGTATATCGATTGTATTCATTTTTATAATGAATATTGAGAGGATTGAATTTCAAAATATAACATTTTAATAATATTATCATTTTGAGACCATAACAAAATGCAATGTTCAAGTTTAATTTAAATTGTTAATGGAAGTGAAACCGTTTTAAAAAGGAATGTATAAACTTTTTGTAAAATACATTTTTAAATATAAATCGATGATATTATATATATATATATATATATTTAAATGGTTTGAATAAAACGTACCGCACAACGACCGTTCGTGAATTTCAACCGCTAACTTGAAATGGACGTATCAGGAGATTCGACCATAAGATTCTCCTAAATTCAGAACTGTTGGGTTCGTATCGAAAATATCTTTCCAATGAATACATGAGATTTAAATTTGAATGGTTAGATTTTAAAATACGTCCAAACTAGTTTTGGAAAAGGTCGTTATTGTAACACCCCGCATTTGTAATATAATTAAAAATATGTAAAAATATGTGAATATACATAGATAGATAAATAATGGTGATGTATAATGAAAATTAATTAATATATGGAAGAGAAGGAAAAATTAATTCGATAATAGTGTGCGTAACGGAAAAGATAATAAAATAAGGATACTTAATTTAAATATCAGGAATTAAGTAAAACGGACATCACTATTGCGTTCGTCTCGAAATTATGCTTGGAATAGAGTCCAAGTTTGCGTAAATCGGACTCCGTATGAAGGAGTTATGGCCTTTAGAAGATTCAACAAAAAATCAAAACAGTTCGAAATTCGACCCAGGCAGCTGGGCGGGAAATTTCCCGCCAAAACCAGGCTGGTTGATCTGGGGGTCAGGTCGACCAGGGGGTCGACCTACCCCTAGGGGGGTCGACCTCGGGGTCGACTTATCCCCAGATCTGGGCGATTTCAATTCCTGTGACGTGTTTTGATGTGTAGTACAGGTCGGATGGCTTCTAGGTCAGTCTATGGGCTCTAAAACACTCTCTACACCTATAAATACATAACATGACCTAACCCTAATTCATAACAATTCCTTAAGACGCCTCCATGCTGCCAAACTTCAACCAAACATGGTCGCCGCCCCAAAACTCTAAATTATATTGCAAGTTCTTCATCAACTTTGGAGTTTAATCAAATCAAGTAGCAAAGTTCTTCATCAACAATTCATGCTCTTCACCAAAAATCAAATAAGAAGATTAAATCAACGTTCTGCATCAACAAATCATTTATTTTCCCTAACCCAGTCAAGATGAGTGGAATTATAATAAACTTGTTGTATAATAGTATTATTATCGTTCATCATTCCCCAGTTATAAATTCAATTCAAGATTCATGTTATAATAATTGTTCTTTTATTCTCCTTCCCCTTTTTATTTTTGGATCTAGGTTATCTCGAACCTAGATGAAATCTTATTATACATACGTATGGTTGGAATATGGGAATATTGGGCATAATATATTTTATGTAGTCGAGGAATATAATCTGTAATTTGGGGTTTGTGGCATAACGATTATTATTGCAAATATTGGGCATAATCTATTTTATGCAGTCGAGGAATATAATCTGTAATTTGGGGTTTGTGACATAACGTTTATTATTGCAAATATTAGGGTAATTGGCAGAGTATATATTGATACTATTCAAGGAAATAAGGGGAAAGGATCGTGGAATTGGTAATTTGTAGTAACTTACGTTAAAGGTAAATAAAGTTTAAATAGGGATTTGGGAAAAAATGATTTAAAGATAAAAAACCTAATTTAGTGAAGAAATAGGTAAACTAGAAACCTAATCGGAATTGGATAAGTTTGGGTTTAATTTGTCTCATGTAATTGTGAAATCTAATTCAAAAACCTAAAATCTGAGGCATGAGTGTTTTAATTAAATTTGGGTTTGATTGGTTAAAAAAATGGGAAGTTTAGAAATATAACATGAAAATTGACACTAGTGGCATAACAAGAACATGAACATATTTGTGAATTTGTTAATAGGCTAAACATGAAATATGACTAACTCGAGGTTAGAATGAGTTTGCGGTGTAATCCTGCCCGGAACCGCCCGGCACATCCAGTGACCACAAACAATAGGTTCTAATGTGAGAAGTTAGTCGGAACATGCTTGACGTCGGAGGTTAGATTGAGTTGTGGTGTAATCCTGCCCGGAACCAACCGGCACATCCAGTGACCGCAACAATAGGTCTAATGTGAGAGTTTGGACATTAATAATTAATTAATGCTAATGACACATGCTAGTATGGTAAGGTTAAGTCAACACGAACTGATGGATAACAATTAACCAATTTGACATGATATATGGGTGGGTTAAGTCAACGTGAACCGCTAGATAACACTTAACCAATTTGATATGATATATAGACAGGTTAAGTCAACACGAACTGATAGATAACATTTAACCAAATGACTTGATATATGGGTGGGTTAAGTCAACGTGAACTGCTGGATAACACTTAACCAAATTGACATGATATATGGGTAGGTTAAGTCAACATGAACTGATAGATAACACTTAACCAATTTGACATGACGCGTGGGTTGAATTAAATACGTGATTGGGGGTTAAGTCAACTTGACACAAGGGCAAACTTAATCAATATAACAATATCAAAGCAGGAAAAGTGGGGAATGATAAGATTAAATAATAGATAAACTTATCCTAGGGATAAGAAATGAATATGACTTAAGATGTACTACAAGACTCGAAGGGTGGGACGACTTATACCATGGAATAAGTTAATCTAAGATGGAAATGTGGGAGAACACCCATACGCTATCATTTGATAAAGAGAACTTAAGTCATGCTTGAATTCATAGGTAAACCTTAGTTAAAAGAAAACCTTAGTTAAAGAGAACTAAGTAACAGAAACTAAGTATCAAACCTTGGTTAAGAGTACCAAGTAATAAACCTTAGTTAAGAGAACTAAGTAAATAACGAGAAAGAGAACTAAGTAGTAAACCTTAGTTAAGGGGACTAAGTTGTAAACTTAGTTAAGAAAACGAACGATTAAGAGAAACTAATTAGTAAACCTTAGTTAAGAGGACTAAGTAGTAAACCTTAGTTAAGAAAATGAACGATTAAGAGAAACTAAGTAGTAAACTTTAGTTAAGAGGACTAAGTAGTAAACCTTAGTTAAGAAAGTGTACGATTCAGGAAACTAAGTAGTAAACCTTAGTTAAGAGAACTAAGTAGTAAACCTTAGTCAAGAAAGCCAAGTAGAACACGAGAAGGAGCGGACGTCCGTCTGACCAAGAAGAAGGCTCCAATGGTCTGGGTTATGAGGCACGCGGCTTCGAGGGGACGTGGGGGTACTCTGGGTATCCCTCTATGAGGTTGCAGATGATCCTCCTGGGCTCACAGAGGTTAAGGTCTGTGTTAGAAGAACCAAGAGTATGCCTTGGTTGCAATATAAGGCAACCTAAAGACTAGGATAGACTAGCGTGAGGCGGCGATATTTAGATTAGCCCTGTGATAGCGCATCGTCGTCTACCTGCCATCTTGAGTCAATCGAGCACGTGAAGCGGAAAGGCGGAGAACTCCAAAAGACCATATACTTGCTATCTAGTTATGGGTGAGGCTTGCCAATAGGTTTGTGGGGGCATAGGGGGCCTGCGTACAGTTCTCATTCTTGCTTTTCTTGGGTGCCTTTCATTAGTTGAGGGAGGGGTCAAGTGGGACCATAGCCACACATAGTTAAAACAAACCTTAGCATCTGCATCGGCAGATGACTTAAAGCTCCAGACCGAGTTCCGTGTTTCTTGATTAGCCCTGCCATGGGACTCGAGCTGCACATATAGAGGACATGTGCAACTAGACATCGAAAACGATTCACGACGCGTACGTGGGGAAAGTCTAGGAACATTCACCGCTCTGGGTAGTGTGTCCTAGATTAGGGGGCATTATTCGATAGGTAGCATAAATCCTAGTGACCCTAGGTAGCATAAACCCTGGTCAGATCTAGAAAGCATTCAACGGGTAGCATAAACCCCAGTGGCCCTGGGTAGCGTAAACCCTGGTTGAATCTAGGAAGCGCTCGATAGTAGACCCTAGATTAGATCTAAGTAATACACGGAATTTAGCAAGATCAAGAGTGGCAGTCCAAACGATTTCGAGAATGGTGGCACTACACTTAAGTAGTATAGATTTACATGATGAAGCCCGTATGATATACAACAAAGGACTGTATATATACACGGAAAGGATTTCACGAGTTGGGGTATCTAAATATACGTTGTATTAGGTTAATCTACTAATGGGACATGAGTATAGCCTAGAGAGCTAACATTGTTAACAACCTAATAACCAAGAAAATGTAACTGAACGGTATATGTAGGATTATACAGAAGTTTATTCTAAGTCCACTCACACAGAACTTATGTTTTGACCCCCTCCTCATTTCATACTTCCAGGTTAGGTTCATGATAGAGATGGTATAGCTTTGGATACTGGTTTTGCAGTATTGTTAATAAGGTGAAGCAATATTTGAATATTATACTTTATTTCCTTCCGCTGTTAGATGCTTTACGAGTTCTGACATGTTTCTTTATCTCTGTCTTTTTCTCCAGGATACCAGAGCACCCAACTCGGGTTTCGATAGATTGGATTTTTGAAAAAAAAAATCGGTCTATCGGAATCCGGGTTGTTACAGCTATGGATGCAGTTCGGGGGTAGATATTGGAAACCGAATGTAAGGGCCTTGATAAAAATATTTAAATGTATGAATAAATTATGTAAAATCATAATAAATGATTTGGAAGGATTTCGGATGAAATATTCCACATTTGAAAAGATAAAAGATATTTTTATCTAAACGAACTAGTTGATAACTAGAATAACAATCCAATGATTTTTAGAAATAATAAATTGGTTTTGCGAATGGTTTTTAAGACAGCTAGAAGTTTCCAACTTATAAATTGGAATTAAATGCAGAATGAGATTTTTGGTTTTGTCGTGAATGGTATTTTCATTAATACTATTCTGGAACCTATTTGTGAATGGAATGAACCTTTTGGTTAAGAGTAAGAGAAGTTTTCCAATTTATTTAATTAAATTGGGGTTGAATGGAATCCGATTCATAATAATCGAAATGAGCTTCTATGAAGGAAGACGTTTACTATTTATGGAATTTAAAAGGGTTTCTCCACTATTCCACTTATAGTATTAGTCTGATACGGAAATTTATATCGATTATAAATGGTTCAGATTTCCGTGAAAATTCCATATAAAATGGAAGATGATTTTGGGTTTATCGTGAACGGTGTTTTATATGACATTTGTTCTTTAACCCAAGTAAAGACAAGATTAATTTCCAAAGGTTGAAAAATCATTAAATAATGATTTTTGATATTAAAACTGAACTAGAGTTTTAATGAGTCTTTAACTAGATTGAAACATAGAAAGAGGTAATTAAATTTACCGAATAAGAGAAATGATTGAGATGGAGTATCACCAGTTTTATTCCATGCGATAGTTAAATCTTTAATTAGATTTGAAACGATAAATGGTTATTAAATTTACTAATAAAATGATGGGTGTTAAATGTTCAGTACCACCAGTTTTACTCCATGGGATGAATAGGTTGGGATTAATAAAATAAATGGTTACTTCGATAAGGCTCGATAATCCCAACTAGTTGATAAAACTTAATTTGGTTTAAGATGTGAAAAGATATAATAAAATCTTTTGCAATGGTTTTCAATGAAAGATTTAAACAAGAGGTTTAGATGAATAAAATCTTTGATAAGACTAATGGGAACAATTCATAGTATAAAGAATATATGAATAAAATAATATTCTGGATTGGAATGAGGCGTATATGTTTATATATCACTTGATTATAAGATACATGAGTTATTCGGAAAGTCCCGGTTTAACCCAATCTAAATAACTAATACGGCGACTAAAAGTCGAAGATACAGAAGATGGTGCAAGACCGACAATCTTCACATCGAATGGATTGCTATTGATTCCCTTGATTGGAGTTGCTGTCTTGAAGGGGTTATAGTGGTAGTTGTCTGAACGTACTTGTTGATTGTTCGGATATACGAGGGTCTCTCTCCTGAATTGGACATATGGGATGAGGAATAAGGTGCCTTCGGTTTTGTTCAGGCCAAAAATGGACTTGTAAATGGATTATGTTTGACATTGTATTGTGCGCTATATTCGTTGATCTCTGCTAAATATATATCTATTTGGTGGCGGATAAATTATTCTCTTGCTTAACACCCTTCTCTGAGATGTAAGAGCTTAGAGGTTATATATTGGCCGAAATCAACGGTATGGTATGGAATGACAATGTGACATGCTAATATGCAGTGAGCAAGGCTTTTGTTGAAAAGCAAAGTCTTGTGGATGATGAACAAAGCACGGCTTTAAGTAGCATAACTTTGTGTATAGCGTTAATTCGCGAGCCTCACACCTCTGTGTGAACTAAAAACGGGAGAGGACCGCAGGGAGGACATGCATTTCTTTCTGGCTAAAAGTGGTGTCATGATATGGAGCCCAAACATTTTTAGCTTATGTGGTTGATGGATAGTGAGGCATCATAGATATGGATGATTAAAAGGCCTTTGATGGTCGACATACTGACCAGATTTTATGCCCCATAAGGCAGGGAAACGTATTGTTTAGTAATTACTAATCCACGAACATTATGTGTGGACCGGCCCTGCTGGATCCAAGGACGATGCATTCTGTTCCTAAGGCATGGGCTAGACTGTCTCGAATTAGATAAGGACGATCCCTTGCCTTGGTTCATAGATGGAATCCAATTTACAATACGTGATTTTCGGTTTTAGTTGTAAACCTATATGACGACATAGCAGGATGGGGTATTATGCCATCTATAATTGATACATTTAGATTTGAAGTTGATTTCTTCACTATGCACTAATAATAATAAAAGATAAATTTCGCGTATATAGCATATTTGACCATTATAAGGTAAAACTCTATCCTATGGTTTGTGTTTTCATTGTGTGATGGGACCTGAGTCTTATAATGGCTTCATTTTCCTTTTAGTATTGCGCTATTTGTTTATGGTATTTTTAGGAGAAAACCCGTTCCATGTCATAAGGCGTGGTCCCTTGATTTGCCCAACATTAAAATAAAGTTAATAACTATTTTAGTTCTCACACAAGTCCCATGACTGACTTGGAGTTTATTGTTTTTACCTAAACTCGGGTTGCCCGTATTTTTCATACGGGCAGCCAGTAGTTTTGGTTTTGTAGATTTCTATTTAATAGGATCCTGATTTACATCTGAAGCTATATTCAGAAAGCTTTGTATCCGTGTATTTCTTTTAGTTGTGGTAGGTGATGCATTTCCGCTATGCATTGTATTTATGCATTTTTATTCCGCTTCTATGTAAATTATTAATCTTTGATAATTGTGTTTTTCCACCATGTAATATTTATTCGTACTCTGATGTAAATTGTTGTAATAGCAATGAAAAGTTCTCATGTTTGTATTCTAATGAGTCTTGTTCTCAAAGCAATCCGCCTTTTCATTCGGTTCACGCCGGCCGGGAAGTTCGAGTCGTTTCAGTTTTGTATCGGAGCTTTGGTTTTCAAAGCTCGAGAACAAGACACATTAGAACCGAACGAAAGAATTCATCAGAGATAGAATTAGTAACATTTTATTTAAGAATACTCATTAGAGATAGGATCAACAATATCCTAGAATTACAAACTTGTTAGAGATAGGGTTAGTAATGCCTTAGAATGAGTTGAGAGTGGCACATTTATAAGTAGTAGCGTATTTGTGATTACGTATATTATCCGATTTTAAAAAATATATATTTTTGAGTATATAAAAGTTATATGTTTGGAAAGTTAAATAATCAATTAGTTATCTGTGTGATTGTTTGATTACTTATGACATCTGATTTAAATAAATTAGATGAAATCTTCGGTGATTTTGGACATTGAATACACGAAAACACTTGTTATTTATTTTAATTGAGTTAAATTAAACTGAATTGCAAATTTAGTTAGAATTGGCTATATATATATATATATATAAACACAGATATATATGTTGAGCAGGTTAATGGCTTAGCGTTGAGTAAAGAAATAATTTGAGTGCCCGACAAACATGTGCACCACAATGAGTTGGTTGCGCAATTTTATTATCTATTATAACTACGGCGATGATTTGGATGCGCTGTGACGGTTGTTCTGTGTGAAATTTCAAACATACGCCATAGGATAGTAACAAATAAATTATGGATCACACCGCGTATCATACTACTGAAGTCATATTCCATATAAGCATTTGGAGCTTATATGACGAGGTTTGGAGTACCACACGAGCGAGATGCTTGTATGGCGAGGACTGAATTACAAGTTGTACTAAGGACTGATTATGGACTTAATAACATATAACGGCAAATTGCTGGATTTAATAACAAATCCTACATAGGTCTTGAGATGGAAAAAATACACACGTCATGTCTCTCTTGTTTTAATTTTAGTGCGTGGGTATTAGGGGGACAGGGTTTATAAATCATAACGGGTGTGCACATTTAATTTTGTATGTGATATATATGATTTATTGGGTGCCTAATATGGTCCAATAAGTTTTCAGATCAACCCGTACAAAGGAGGTTATGGCGAAATTTTTCAGAAATTTAGGGTGTTAGCCAAATTTCAGGAAAATTTGAAAGTTCTTAGATACTAAAAAGCTGAAGCACTCAAGCCAGAATGAAAGTTGAGATTGTTATTTAAACAACTTTCAGCTCCGTTCTTTTTCGAGGACGAAAAAATTTTAAGTGGGGGAGGTTGTAACAACCCGTATTTTCAGAACCAATTTAAATTTTTAATTTAAGTTATTTTAATGAATTTGACGTAAATTGGTTATTTTTGCTAAATAAATTTTGAAAATAATTTTAAATTCAGTTTTTATTTTTTATTTGACTTAAAAACAAACACAGCAAAATTATTAAAATGATTTATAAGCCTTGATTTTGAAAATTTTAAAAACTCGATTTTTAAAATCATCGCATAACCCTTAAAAAGTGAGATTTTGCTAGGGAGCTCAGAATTCAACGAGATAAAAAAATTTGGATTCATAATGACACATCATTGTTGAGTTCCAAAATGCGCGTCGAATGGAGTTAGTATGTGGCCGTGCAAAGCAAAACCATTTGTTCAAAAACAAGCGATCAGTTTGCAAAGGAACATTCTTAAGACAATCTCAAAATTCGATTCCGTTATTTTTTCTGGATTTGTATTGTCAAATAATAGTTAAATCCAAAAGGCTATAATTTTTGGAGCTAATGTGTGGGCGTGCAAGAAGAAAATGTACGCTAAAATCGCATTTTTGAAGCTTATTTGAGATCTTTGAGAAATTAAATGGAAGGTCTAGCGAACTCGGAATTCGACGAAACTTGATTCGTTGGAATCATATTAGTGTGTACTATCTCATGTCTGAAATTCGTGGCAAACAGAGATTGTTTACAGTTGGGCAATCGGATGGAAAAAGAGATAAAATCACTTCTCTTCCATTTTCTACTTCATTTTTCGTCCTTCCTTCCTCCTTCTTTCTTCAAAAATGGGGACCTCCTCTTCCCCTACGGCTGCCGCACCCCTCTTCCCCCAGCATCACCGTCGGCCAACAACCCCTCTCCCCGGCGCCTCCTCCTCTCTCTCTTCCTCTTTCTCTGTTCCAATTTGCAAATCCTAAAACCTAAATCACCACCAACCACCACCATGGACCCTATGTCGCCACCTCCCCTCCGGCCAGTCCGGCTCCTGCGCCGTCTCAGACCACCCACCTCCGGCCATGGGCCCCACCATTTCCAAAAACCTCCCTTTTACAAAATTTCCTATTTGCAAATAACACCCTTCTCTTATTTCCTCAATAACTTTCAATCCGTGCATTTCTGGCCGAAACTCAACAAGACCAAAGTTGTAGATCATGTTTTTCTCTATAATTTTGACATATCACTATCGAATTTGAGAGTTTGTAGCTGCCCAAAAAATGCATTTGAAGATCGCAGATTTGGAGCAAAGACTTGCAATTTCTGGTGAATTGGTGCATTTTTGGAAGAAAGTCGAGGAAAAGTTGTCCGGAATGACGCGTTTGTGCTAGTGACTACGTTTGGTGAAGATTAGAGGTCGTATGCAAATTCTAGAGCCATAAAGGAGAATTCGAGTGCATAAAACGACAAACGGCGAGTGCGCAACAAGAGAAATTCTACATTAGAAGTATCGCGGCAATTGGTTTAGCTTATGAGTGAGAACTCGCTCACTAAATTATTTAGTTAGGTTATTATGTCATGATTTGTTTTTCTTGTTAAGTTGCAAGTTAGAAATTGCATCACGTAGTTATTTTGGAGTTCAACACTTAAACTGTTCACAAATCATCTGCATTAGAAGCGTTGTGTGAATATGTGACACTCGCATTTCATACTCCGTAAATGGACACTTGTGGCACTTTAAATGGCATTTTGTAGTTGAGTTTTTATTTATTTACGATTATGGTGTGTGCATGCATTATATGAGAGTAATGATTCATTGAATAATTGTTGTTGGTTGAAAACCTCACACGGGTCTTGGGATGACATTTGACTCACAATTTCCCTTCTGTGAATTTACGGTTAATCGATTGATTGACGGATTTACGTAAGCGTCATTTATTTGATTGAAGCTTAATTAAATGCACATTGGATGTCACATTGGTTGTTGATAGTTGTTTGCAGCTATTGTTGAGTGTTTATGGTGAATGTAATCCATATAAATTTATTTATATGGATATTGGTTAAGATTTTATTCCAATCCGGAATGAACATGAATAATTTTATAATATAATATTCAATGAGAATGAGAAATTGATTTTGATGTCCGATTTTGGATGGACACGAAAATACAAAAATGTGAAGTCGAGTTAAGTGTATAAACACTATTTTGACTCGAATGGGTTTTTATATCGATTTTGTTCATTTTTATAATGAATATTGAGAGGAATGAATTTCAAAATATTACATTTTGATAATATTATCATTTTGAGATCATAACAAAATGCAAAGTTCAAGTTTAGTTTAAATTGGTAATGGAATTAAAACCGTTTTAGAAAGGAATGTACAAACAATTTATAAAATACATTTTTAAATAGATATCGACGATATTATACATACATACATACATACATACATACATACATATATATATATATATGTATATATATATACAAGTGATTTGAATAGAATGTATCGCACAGTGGCTGTTCACGAATTTCAACCACTAGCTTGAAATGGATGTATCGGGAGATCCGACCATAGGATTCTCCTAAATTCAGAACCGTTGGGTTCGTATCGAAAAGATCTTTCCAATAAATACATGAGATATAAATTTGAATAGTTATATTTTAAAATATGTCCAAATCAGTTTTGGAAAAGGTTGCTATGAATGCAGTTCGGGGGCCGGTATTAGAAACCGACTGTAAGGGCCTTGACAAAAATATTTAAATGTATGAATAAATTATGTAAAATCATAACAAATGATTTGGAAGGATTTTGGATGAAATATTTCACATTTGAAAAGATAAAAGATATTTTTATCCGAATGAACTAGTTAATAACTAGAATAACATTCCAATGATTTTTTGAAATAATAAATTGGTTTTGCGAATGGTTTTTAAGATAATCAGAAGTTTCCAACATATAAATTGGAATTAAATGGCAAATGATATTTTTGGGTTTGTCGTGAATGGTATTTTCATTAATACTATTCTGGAACCTATTTGTGAATAGAATGAACCTTTTGGTTAAGAGTTAGAGAAGTTTTCCAATTCATTTAATTAAATTGGGGTTGAATGGAATTCGATTCATAATAATCGAAATGAACTTCTGTGAAGGAAGACGTTTACTATTTATGGAATTTAAAAGGGCTTCTCCGCTGTTACACTTAAAGTAATAGTCCGATATGGAAATTTATATCAATTGTAAATGGTTCAGATTTCTGTGAAAATTCCATATAAAATGGAAGATGATTTTGGGTTTATCGTGAATGGTGTTTTATATGACATTTGTTCTTTAACCCAAGTAAAGACAAGATTAATTTCCAAAGGTTGGAAAATCATTAAATAATGATTTTTGATATTAAAACTGAACTAGAGTTTTAATGAGTCTTTAACTAGATTGAACATAGAACGAGGTAATTAAATTTACCGAATAAGAGAAATGATCGAGACGGAGTATCGCCTGTTTTATTCCATGAGATAGTTAAATCTTTAATTAGATTTGAAATGATAAATGGTAATTAAATTTACCAATAAAACAATGGATGTTAAATGTCTAGTACCACTAATTTTGCTCCATAGGATGAATAAGTTGGGATTGGGATTAATAAAATAAATGGTTACTTCGATAAGGCTCGATAATCCCGACTAGTTGATAAACCTCAATTTGGTTTAAGTTACGAAAAGATATAATAAAATCTTTTGCAATGGTTTTCAGTGAAAGATTTAAACAAGAGGTTTAAATGAATAAAATATTTGATAAGATTAATGGGAACAATTCCCAGTATAAGGAATATTTGAATAAAAGAATATTCTGGATTGGAATGAGGCATATGATATGTTTATATGTCACTTGATTATAAGATACGCGGGTTATTCGAAAAGACCCGGTTTAACTGATTCTGAGTAACTAATACGACGACTAAAAGTCAAAGATATTGAAGAAGGTGCAAGACCTACAATCTTCACATCAAATGGATTGCTACTGATGCCCTGGATTGGAGTTGCTGCCTTGAAGGGGTTATAGTGGTAGTTATCTGGACATACTTGTTGATTGTTTGGATGTGCAAGGGACTCTCTCTTGTATTCGACATATGGCACGAGGAATAGGGTGCCTCCGGTTTTGTTCAGACCCAGAACGGACTTGTAAATTGATTATTTCTGACATTGTATTATGTGCTATAATCGTTAATCTCTGCTAAATATATATTTGTTTGTTGGCGGAGAATTTATTCTCTTACTTAACACCCTTCTCTGAGATGTACGGGTTTAGAGGTTATATATTGGCAGAAATCAATAGTATGGTATGGACTGACAATGTGGCATTCTAAGATGTAGTGATCAAGGCTTTTGTTGAAAAGTAAAGTCTTGTGGATGATGATCAAAGCATGGCTTTATGTAGCATAGCTTTGTGTATAGCGTTAATTCGCGAGCCTTACACCTTGGTGTGAACCAAAAACGGGAGAGGACTGCAGGGAAGACATGCGTTTCTTTCTAATTAGAAGTGGTGTCATAGTATGGATCCCAGACATTTTATATTTATGTGGTTGATGGATAGCAAGGTACCTCGTATATGGCCGACTAAAAGGCCTTTAATGGTCGACATACTGACCTGATTTTATGCCCCATAGGGCAGGGAAACATATTGTTCAAGAATTACTAATCCACAAACATTAGGTATGGACCGGCCCTGCTGGGTCCAAGGGACGATTCATTCTGTTCCTATGGCATGGGCTAGACTGTCTCGAATTCGGTAAGGACGATCTCTTGCCTTGATTCATAGATGGAATCAAATTTCCAATACGTGAATTTCGTTTTTAGTTGTAAACCTATATGGCGACATAGTAGGATGGGTACTATGTCATCTATGATTGATACATTTATATTTGAAGCTAATTTTCTCACTATACACTAATAATAATAAAATATAAATTTCGTGTATCAAGCAAATTTGGCCATTATAAGGTAAAAATCTATCCTTTGGTTTGTGTTTGCATTGTGTAATGGGAGCTGAGTCTCATAATGGCTTCATTTTTCCTTTTAGCATTGCGTTGTTTGTTTATGGTATTCTTGGGAGAAAATCCATTCTGTGTCATATGGTGTGGTCCCTTGATTTACCCAACATTAAAATAAAATTAATAACTGTTTTAGTTCATACACCAGTCCCATGACTGACCTGGAGTTTATTGTTTTTACCTAAACTTTAGGTGCCCATGTTTTCCACACGGGCAGTCAGTAGTTTTGGTTTTGCAGATTTCTATTTAACAGTATCCTGGTTTACAGCTGGAGCTATATTCGGAAAGATTTGTATCCGTATATTTCTTTCAGTTGTGGTAGTTGATGCATTTCCGCTGTGTATTGTATTTATGCATTTTTATTCCGCTGCTATGTAAATTATTAATCTTTGATAATTGTATTTTTCCGTTGTGTAATATATATTCGTACTCTAATATTTTCATACTCTGATGTAAATTGTTGTAATAGCAATGAAAAGTTCTCATGTTTGTGTTCTGATGAGTTGTGTTCTCAAATAAATTCCCCTTCTCGTTCGGCTCACATCGGACGGGAAGTTCGGGTCGTTTCAAGGATCAAGGATCTTAAGATAAAACTAATGCTAGAGAAACAATCACATATTAAATTATTTTTGTTTAAAGAATTTATAGAAATCTTAACCAATTATCAATTACTCAACCACTATATGAATCACATATTAAATATCACAACAGAAACAATCACAGATGCATATATAAACAAAAATAAAATGCAGAAAAGGAAAGAACATGCCGGATTTTTATACTGGTTCGGATTGCTCCTACGTCCAGTCCCGCACAATGTTGGATTGTGCAGAGTTTTATTAATATCAGTATCTAATTACAACACCCTTGATTTCATAGCTACAAGGTTAACACCGCTTACAATACCCTTGATTTCACATCTACAAGGTTCACACCGCTCCTTTTCCTTGATTTACAGGCTACAAGGAACACATCCTTTCCTTTCCTTTCCTTGATTTCAGGCTACAAGGAACACACCCAACCTATTTCTACTTACAATTTCCCTAGAACTCTTGAGTCGCACTTCCAAATGGAGAGTATTTGATAAAGAATGAAAATAGAAGAAGAATGATATAATTTGTATTGAAATCAACATAGTATAAGAGTACAATCTTAGATATTTGAGAAGAATAATGGTGGTATGTTAAGGGAGGAAGAAAGAGAAGATTAGTTATGAAAAAAATTCGAAATTAAGGCCTTTATATTGTGTTCCAAAGGACACAACTGTTTCTGAAACGTTTTAAAATGAAAAGACACAACTAATTAAAATTTAAAAATATTTCAGTTATACGTGGACATGTTAAAACATGTTTGTCGACATACATATACATATATATATATATATATTTAAATTTTAAATCATTTTTTCAAGTATTTAAACAAATATACATACTTCGGAAATTCCTGAAATAAAACTAGTTATTTAAAATATAATTTTTTAAGTACAAAAACATAAAAAATATATTATTAAACATATGATTTAAAAACTATATATATGATATAAAACTTTATAACATAATTATAAAGCTATATAATATGTATATAAACATAAGAAATTTAGGAAGTATATCTGAAATCATAATTTTAAAATCCATGGATAATTAAAAGTTATTTCAAGAGAAGTTTGAAATCAATTTGAAAATAGTTTTCAAATCAGTTTGAAAATGAATAATTTGAAAATAGAGTCGGAGTGTTATTCAGAGTTTTACATACTAACTAGACTCTATTACTCTGATAATCTTGGACTCTTGATATCTTGATACTCATGAGTCTTGATTCTCCCTTGAAATCTTCAATCTCTTAACTGTACAATCCTCGATTATTTTTAACATGCATATAATCCTGCATATACATATATATATATATATTATGGATAAAAGTGTTAGTATATTTTTTATAATAAATAATGATAATGATTGAAACAAGGTTGTTGTCATCTAGACATCATCATCATTCTATTCTCCGACAAAAAGTGTTCCAAAAGGCTTTGCCCTTGTAACGCCTTCAACGTGTTTGGAATTCAGACAGTGTTGTAGAATCCTTCTTCTTCTTCACTATTATATTCCCTACAAATTGCATCATCATAAATCAAAATTTTAGGGTGTTCTTGGTCGTACCAAAATCGTACAAATTTTCAATATGATTATGTTATTCCAAGGCTTCATTGAATCCTAAAAGTCGATAATTCGATAACCCGTTTGTACCTATTGGGTTGAACTATTCTCTGAAAGAATCTATTCCATAGATCCTTGAAGTCTGAAGTATGACAATTTCTTCCTCCTGGCCGTATCGAACAACAAAACCTCAAAAAAACCAGACAATATATTTCAACCATGGAAGGTACGAGTGCACTACAGGTTATGAATCAGGATTTGACTCGATTGGAGTAGTTTTATGGAGACTATTTCACTCGCTGGCAAATGACGATGAAATTTTTCTGATCACCATTAAATTATACTACTTTTTGGAAGACGGATTGAAAGTTGCCGTTCTAAAGGCGAAATGTGCAGAAGCGTAAACATGATGATTTTCTATGTAGAGGGCACATTCTAGATGCGTTGTCTACTCCGATATACACCGCTCGTAGGACCTTGGAAACTGCAAAGGCGCTCTGGACAGCATTAGGAAGCAAGTGTCGCATATCCGAGGCAAGTAATAAAAAAAGTCTTATTTGTAATTCTATAGATTTCAAAATGGTCTCCAACAAGTTCATAGTCGGATAAGTAAGCGAAATCCTACTGTTGGTGAATCAACTTAAAGATGCTGGAATAGATCTTCCAAAATCTTTTGTTGTTGGAGCTTTTATTTCGAGACTCCCACATTCTTGGATTGATTATAAGAAAAAATTGAAGCATGCAGAAATGAATTATGATTTAGATGGTTTACAACGTCATCTTCGTATTGAAGAGTATTCTCGTAAACACGAATAGATGATAATCTGCAAATTGAGTCTCATTCTGGGGCAAATAATGTTGAATTACTAAAATGTTGAAGCCTAAGAATGAGATGCAGTTTAAGAAGAAAATTAATTCCAAGAACAAAAAAAAGAAATATGTTTGTTACTATTGTAACAAGCCCGACCACTATACCCAAGACCATCGTCTATGGAAGAAACAACGAAAAGTGAATGTGGTCGAAGAATCTCTTGTGGCCATAGTACAAGAGGTGAACTCCATTATTGCATTGATAATGATTGGTGGGTTGATACTGGAGCAACCATTCACATTTGAAAAAACTGTAGTCTATTTAAGACTTACGAAGAGAATAATGGAGAAACCAGCGATGTTACTGGAGCAAATAAAGTTGCAAGCATAGTTCGGCAAAAAGGCGACATAGAACTTACATTCACTTCTAGAAAAGTTCTTACATCAATCAATGTACTTTATGTACCCGATATGTGTAATAATTTGGTTTATGGATACCTTCTAAATAAAGGAGGATTAACGATATTATATGATTCTGATAAGTTAGTATTGTCCAAAAATGAAAAATTCATTAGATAAGGATATTCTTATAACGGGGTGATTGATTTGAATTTAATAAAGAAATTGTTTGTTTATAATATTGATTCTGATAGTTTATAGCATGGTAGATTAGGACATGTTAATTATAAATCTATTTAAAATATGCATAAGTTGAGATTAATATCTGATTGTGATTCCGATACTACCTCTAGATGTGAAATATGTGTTTAAGCAAAAATACACCGGAAATCCTTCAAATCTGTGGAAAGAAAAACTGGTTCTCTTGATTTATTATACAGGGATGTGGGTGACTTAAAAAGTCATATCACCTATGGTGGTAACCAATACTATATAACATTATTGATGATTATATTAGATATGCATATGTATGTATAATGAAAACTAAAGATGAGCCTTTTGATAAATTCGAAGTTTACAAAGCAGCGCTTGAAACACAATCAGGAGTTAAAATTAAATTGTTACATTCAGAACGTTGTGGTTAATATTTTTTAAATGAATTCACTTTGTGTTGGGAACAACATGGTATATTTCACCAGTGTACTACCCCATATGCACCATAAAAAATTGTGTTGCTGAGAGGAAAAATAGATCATTACTAGAAATGGTTAATGCCATGCTTATAAGTTCAAATTTACCTTATAACATTTGGGGTGATGTTATGTTATCTGCGTGTTACGTTTTAAATAGAGTACCACTTAAAAAGAATAATATTTCCCCTTATGAATTACGGTTTAATTGAAAATCTAACCTTACTGGACTTAAATTTTGGGGCTGCTTAGCATATGTTAGAAAACCAAACCCTAAAGAACCAAAGCTAGGAAATATGGCATTTAAATGTGTTTTCATAGGATATTCTTTTAGTAGTATAACTTATAGGGTCCTTGTTCTTGACACTTTAGAAGTTATAAAATCTGTAGATGTAGAATTGTTTGAAAATAAATCTGTTGAGATTCCATTGAGATCATCTAGTCCAGTACCTAATATGATAGATGATATCAATGACGATGAATATGCACCTTCTCAAAACAACAAGGAAGTGTCAGTACCAGATAATAGTACTGAATATTGGAGAAGTAAAAGTGCGGGAATAGAGAAGGACTATGGTCCTGACTTCATAACATATATTGTAGAAGGCAGTAAGAACGAAGTCCTTAATGTGACAAGATATACATGTAATGAATGTTAATTACGACTCCAAAACTTATTCTGAGGCTATGAGTTCCAAAGATTCTATTTTCTGGAAAGAAGCTACAATGATGAAATGAATTCCATAATGTTAAATCAAACTTGAGTTTTAACTGATTTACCTCCAAGTGCTAAACCTATAGAATGTAAATGGGTATTCAAAAAAAAGTTGAATGCAAATCGATATATTGACAAGTTTAAAGCCTGATTAGTTGCTAAGAGATATAAGCAAAGAAATGGAGTAGATTATTTTGATACATATGCTCCCTTGGCTTGCATATACGTTGTTTAATAGCACTTGCATCAATTCATAATTTAGTCATGCATCAAATGGATGTAAAGAAAGTATTCTAAATAGAGATTTAGAAGTAGATATATATATATATATATATATATATATATATATATATATATATATATGTGTGTGTGTGTGTGTGTGTGTGTGTGTGGAACAACTTGAAGGTATCAAAACCCCAGGCCAAGAAAAGAAAGTTTGCATAAGGAAATATCTTTATGGCCTGAGCAAGATCCCATGCAATGACATGAGAAGTTTGATAAAGATGCACTGTCATATGGATTCATTGTTTATGATGCTGATAAATGTATTTATAGAAAATTGAATAACAATGATTACGTTTATACGTTGACATGTTGATATTTGGTTCCAATATGTCATGGGTGAACAAAACTAAGAAGTTTCTATCTTCTAAATTTGATACGAGATCTAGGAGTGGATGATGTAATTCTAGAAATTAAAATCATTAGGAAAAAGAAGGAATTATAACTAACTCAATCTTATTACATCGAGAAGTTCCCAAAGAAATATGGTCATTGTAATGACAAACCAACACCAACTCCTTTAAATCCTAGTATTAAATTAGAAAAGAACATTGGATGAACTATTTCTTAATAAGAGTGTTGTAACAACCCGAATTTTTAACGAACAATAATTAATAAGTGGATTAATTAATTGATTAATTAATTAAGGAATAAAATGGTAAAATATATATTAATCAGAAAATATTAAGAATTGAGCAAAATGGATTTCACCTTGCGCTCATTACGAAATTCTGATTTAGATAAACTTTTAATTTGCATAAATTAAACTAAAAATGAACAAGTTATGATTAATCAAAGTTTGAAGTTGAATTAAATAAAATAAATAAATCATAATGGTGCAATGGTAAATAGGCGAATAAGGCCCTATATGGGTCGACCCCTATGTCAACCCACATAGAAGGTGGGTCGACCCACTTCGAGCCAGGCATGAACCTGTGCCTGGCCAAATATCCTGTTTCTAGATTATTCCTTTTGTGGACTCATGCTGAGGTGTTTTCTATGGTTTTGATTAAAAACCTAATATATAATGAACCTAGACAATAAATCCAATGAACTTGGACACCTAACTCTACTATAAATAGCCTCCAACATCTAACCAAATCTTCACTACTCCATTTCGCTACCTCCCTCAAATATTCTCAAATACAATTTTAATGGAGTACTAAGGGTTTGGTTCTACACATATTTCTGGGGGATATTCATAGATAGAGAGGATCTGCCAAAGCTTATTGGATTTGCTTAGAATTTTGTGAGTATCACTGTGATTATCAGATTTCTTCTAAGCTAATGTTAAAACTGATACAATAGTTGTTATAGTGATTTTATATCTAAATAAAAAGGATTAAGACAGTAAAATAAATTGGGTATGAAACTTTGACAATTACAATGTTTATTATCTTTTACAAGTTAATGTTCATTTTATTGTTGTCTATTATCTTTAGTTGCTATTTACAAGTAAAATCTTCTTCTTTATCCCTTTCCCTGTCATCATTTTATTTACAGTTTTGCAATGCCTATTTATCCATTTCTATTTATCTTTGAGCCTATATATATTTCTCCTTTTTCCTTTATTTTATGTTGAGCCTAGGCCAAGAAGAGCCTAGGCCTTTACTATTAAATTTGTGTAAAATTGGAAGAATCTGAGATAATATTAATAAGGGGATTTTGAGCATATTAAGGATTGGTGAATTATGGATTGTAAATTAAGGTATATTCTAATGGAAGAATATGCAAACTTGTGAATTGGAATAAACTGTACTTAATTATACATTAAGAAAGTATTAATTTGGAAGACATGTTGATTTGATAGTAATTTGGAAAAGATGTCAGTTTGTAATTTGGAAGACATATTAATTTGACAGTAATTTGGAAAACATGTTAATTTGTAATTTGGAAAACATGTTAATTTGACATTAATTTGGAAAACATGTCAATTGTACTTAATATAACATTAAGTATACTATATCTAGAAAACATGTATAATGGAATGAATTGTACTTAATTTGACATTAAGTAACACGTATTTGGAAAACATGTTAATTGTACTTAATTTAACATTAAGTAACTTGTATCTGGAAAACATGTTAATTGGAATGAACTGTACTAAATTATACATCAAGTAAACATGTTATTAAACATGAGAATCGAAATAAGTATACTTAATTGAATATTAAGTGACTTGTAATATGTATCTGTAAACAATCGAGCAGGGATCTGTCTGACTTGGGGAAAGGTTGTATAAAGAACTACATTTAATTAGAAATGTTATTTACAACCTAGTAATATAACACGGTTATATTAAGCTTATTAGTGAACGTAACTTGCTAGATTAAACCTGTCTGATTAATAAGCAAAGAAGTCCCTTCTGGTAAAATATGTGGGGGCTCTTAAAATCCTAGTTAACTTGGGGGCCAAGCCTAGGGGTGACTTGTGTCAATCTTCTTTCTTGTTTACCTATCTGGAACCTATATCAATCAGTACCCTCCAGTTATCATCTGAGTCTTTCTCTAGGTAGAGACTAGGGTACGCTTTACTGATGCGTGGTTGTAAGAGGTTCAAATTCTGGAGGTAGGTACGGGCGCATTCCGGCGGAACCATGTGTGTGCATTATTTCAAACAGGGAAGATAAGATGCTGTAACACCAGCATATAAGGCTGTGTGTCGCATCCCAGAAATTTTGACTCTCGAATCCAGACATTTATACACTCCACGTCCAAATTCAAGTACCGAAATTCCAAAAAGCAAATAGAAAGAAATAAGAGGATGAGAAGGGGAAAGAAAGAAAGTTAAGAACAAAAGAAAGAAGAAGTACAATAATACACAGTCTCACATTGCAACGGAATAAAATATAATACAGAAATAAATATTTATTTCAAACTTGAAATAATACTTACAATTCATCAGAGTACAGTAGTCATTAAACACATCTGGACAATTATAACAACATGTCCTTATTTACAACATACAGCGGAATAATATCTGAATCATACGTCTGAACTCCTCTAGCTCGTCTCCCGAAATTCGAATCTTATCCTGAACCTGTATAACTCGGTCTAACCCAACTGGGTCTGACCCGAGCATTACAAACGCACAGGTCAGTCTGGTGAACCAGCGTGACAAAAACCCACTAAATTATTGGTAGCATCTAACTTGATTTTAAAGTTAAAAATCATTTCTAAAGAAAAAGATAATCGTAAGACCAATCCACACATAAACACAGACGGTTTTTACCTTAACCCAATTTTTTTTTGAAATCATTATCTTTTCTGATATTATAATAATGTCATATCAAAAATAAATATCAATCTAGTGGAACGCTTGCATCTCACGCTCCACATATATAGTATACAATCAAAACCGCGGGCGCTTATTGGAGATTGGATTTCCATCTATGACAAAGTATGGGACCACCTGCCGATAGTGTATCTCTAGAGAGGAATACACTGGGTCCAACAAGAACGTCTTGCAACCCGGCCCACACATGACCGACCACTCATTTCTCTTGAGTGTATCGAATATATTGTCACCTACGGTTGCTAGCAACATAACCATTCCTGGAAGATAAAGAAGCGAAAAGAAGTAACAATTATGAATATTCTCTAGATGGTGACAATACACCCTAATGGGGGCGACCCACATAGTCATGTTGCCTGCCCTATTTTTGTCATTTCCCGGTTGATGAGGCTTGATGTCATAATTTATTTAGTTGATTAATTATTTATATTCTTATGGAACATCTAGCCACCATTCACTTTGAATGCCACATCGTTAGATCCGCCATATCACCAATTTACGTCTACAAAAAATATTCTGGTCGCTAAGTTAAGAGAAATGCCCTTCTCCGCCACTAACAGAAATACATTTGTAAAAAACAACGTACGTGATTCTTTTGGAAATACTTTGTCAGACATTCATCCATACAAGTTGTCCTAAGTCTGGACAAACTGAAGGCACCCTCCTACCTTATCCTAGGAATCACCCTATAGATCAGTAGCGAGAAGTCCTTGCAATCCGTAAATTCCAACCACGACAGAATCACAGTATATCTCTGGCCGCTAAACCAGAGATTTTAAGTAGTGCTTCCGCTTTATGAAGCTTTACGGTCTTCAATACTTCATCTCGATCTGCGTCGGGTACATATTTAACGTTTACGTATTTGCTGGTCAGAATGATTTTAGAATATAAACTCGATCCCGGTCTTTCCGTACCAACAATCGCTTTAAGCCAGATTAGATAGTCGGTTATTTAACTATCAAATAAAAACAACCATTCATCCATAAAAGAAAAATTGAATTTGTTGATTCAATATTTTGCCTCTTTAATTAATCATTTATTAATCAAATCTATTAATTTTCCTAACGTCTGAAATATCCATTCCTCTTCTTATATAAGTATAAGAATATTCAAAACCGTTTATTTTCAATACCTTTTGAACACACTTTTCATTTTGGCTATTAATCCCGAACCGTAAAATTTGTAAGAGAATAATTCTCTAAATGTCAATCCAGAAGGTCAAAATCCACATTAGATCGACATTCAGAAAACCATCCATCTCAACTAGTCTCGGATCAGTTTCTAATTTCCATTAACTTCATTACTTACTTTCTAACGAAATTCTATTTCCAAATATCAATTTCCATTTTAAATGAAATGTTTATCTCAAATTATAACTATTCAAATATTGTATTTACAAAACATTGCTACAAACTTTATACAATACTCCCCTAAGGATTCGCTTTGCAAAATATTTGCTAAATATTTATTTATAAATTGAAACAAGATTTTTCTTATAACATGTATTTTCATTAACCAATTCCATTTCATTTTAACCTTCATAAACCAAGTTCCATGTCACTTCTTCATTCCATAAATCTTTATAAACATTTGTATATGTTCATTCCACTCATTCTAGGTTTATTATAATAAGCTTCATTCATTTTTATTCTAACTTTTACTCAAAATATTTATCTAACTTTCGCAAATTCTTGCTGATAATATTAATTATTTATAAACCATATATAAAATACTTTAATATAATCCATATTATATTACTCAACTTAGTTCATCTCCAATTCAATATAATTTAAAATCCTTTCTAACTTCCTTTCAAAATTACTTAGTTGCAAAATATTCGCTTCAACCCCTATTCACCTCACTCGTAAATAATAACCTTTAATACACATCTATTCTTGACTAAATTTGTTGCTTTATCCAAACTTGCCGGTTTCAAGTTCCAATTCTACTGTAAATTTTATTATTGGATTTATTTCATATAATCTAATTTATAATTTCTATTGAACTTGGAGAATTCAAATCCTTTAACAATACTGATTCCAAACCCAATTTCCATTTATCCTCATATTATCATTTCTGAATGCTCTAATCATTCACTTCTTCATAAATATGGTTTATAAAATCAACTTGTCGTCTTATTTGTTAAAACAAGTCTCCACTGTTCAATTGTATTTGTAACTTGGTTTCTAAATAAATATACTATTTGAAAATAAAATTCCCTTTTTAAATACTTTTATATATTTAAATTCCAATTTAAATGTGAATGTAAACTTGCTTAAGATTTCCTTTAACTATAAACAAATTCTTATACTTCCTAAATTCCTACAAATGAATTCAAATTACTGGATTATCGCTTTGATTATTATTAACTAAATAATAATTCATTTCCACATTTTATAGAAATACTTTGCTTCATCATTTACTGTTAATATAATAGTTTCTCTCTTTAAAATAATAATCCATTTCCTTAAAAATTCAATAGTCATCTTTACTTTCATTTCTATTTATAAATGTGGTTTCTAAATAAATATATTAAATTCCCTTTAAACATATTATATTTAAAATTCTGTTTTAAAAATCCATCTAATATTTTGACGTTTAAGAATATCTAAAATAAGGTTCCAATGTTAATACACATCCAAACAGATCATCAAATGTCATTGGTGATAAATCATACCATATATCAGCATATTACGAAAACAAATAAATTAAATGTTAAGGAATCCAGTTGGATCCCTCTAACATGTTTTTTTTTCCTGCATCCACAGATGTTAGTTAACAATAATAATACCCATCCTACTTCGAGGCAGGATATCACGGTATATTAGGCCATCCACTATATATATTAAGGGGCGCATAGGGAATTCATCTGCTAATGGTACTGCGGGCATTATCAAATCACCAATCACCAATATTATTATTATTACAATATTATTATATAATATTATCACTTTATATCAAGCAATTATCATCCAATAATCAAGCAATAAAATTTGAACTATTAAAAATAGTTCCCAATAATTTAACTAAGTGAGTTTAACTCACCTCGATTTTCCATAGCTGGATATTCCATTTAATTTCCATATCTGCGTCTACAAATCGACTCGACTCGTCTCAGTGATACTATCAAGCTCCTATAATTATTTAATTTTATTTAACAATCAACTATGATTTAATTATATTAATTACTAACATGAATAAATTATTCTATGAATTTTAAATAAATAAAATGTATACCTTGATGATAAAGCTCCATTCCTATTTCGACGTTCCATCGATACTCATGGATAACCTACCATCACCTTGCTATTTCCTGCTTCTTCTACATTACCCAAATTGGCCTTAATATTGTTGCCAACTTTCTCACATCAATGAGAGTTTGCATTCACAGGTTCATCATCTAACCATAATCGAGCTTCACTTAAACTACCCCACCTCCTAACCAGTATTCAATCAAACCAGCCCCTCATCATCTGATAATCACGGAATTGCCACGAAATTCCATCAACCACAAACAAACTCCACAACAAAGTTTCTGCATCCTCCTTCAGATAATGGCTTATTTGTTCCCTAAAAATTAAGGATCGAATACCTTATTTTCCTGTGACCTTGAATGCAGCTTTCTTCACAAAACAACAGATCGATTCATAACTGTTACACCATCCTAGAAATCATGTTCATCATATTCATCGTCAGTTTCTTACTATCCCAATAAACACTGTCGGACTTATCAACATATCCAGTCCACCTCTCAATCATCGTACTCCCTCCATTCGAGATCCAAACCAGCTTTGAATCCTCAACAACGTCGTACCCTCATCAGTTCAAACTCCATCAAACAAGTCTCGCAATAAATTCTGGTTTCTACTTCCTATCGCACTACCCATTCAAACCCAAACTCCAGATTGACATCGACAACCCCCAACAAACCACCCCCAAAATCAATGCCTTCCACTTCCTGAATCGCGATGGCCCTCTTCTGAAATTTCTACGCAATTCCTGACAAAATCCATTCCAAACTCATCCACCTCCATATTGTCGCAAGCCCTCTCCAAGGTCATACACCTCCTCGGCGAACTCATTGAGCACTCCATGACAACCCATTATCGCAATACCCTAATGCGATGCTCCAAAACATTTACAGACTTCAGAAAAATCAAGGTTTACGAACGCGATACCATTTGTGTCTCTAATTCGTGAGTACTCCATCTTGGCCTTGGGTTTAGGTTTCCGCGATTTCAGATTGTGATCAATTTGATGATTTTTTATTTATTTAAATACAGTGAATCAATTATGATTTACCGATTCCTGAAAGGGGAAAAAGAAGAAAGGCAGAAGAGTGATTTCGTTGGGATGTTAAAACGAAGGGAACAACTTTATATAGATGCAAAGGATTGCGATAAGAACGATGTCGATCTCCAAAGAGTACAAGTTAGGATTTAGGTGTTGAAATTAGGGGAGTAAGCTTCAGTGTACGTTGATGGATGGAAGAAGACAATGATTTAAACAAACGAAACAGCTAATTAGGTAGGTATGCAGAATTCCTTCATTGGGAAGGAATAAGTAGGGAATTAAAAAGTAGACGACATCGGTAAAAATATCGGTCAGCTACCCAATTTATTTGGATCGATGTAATTCTATTTAACGTAAAATATCATGAAATTTCAAACTCCTATTTGAGTGCCACAAACGTTATTTCTAGGGTTATATTACTATTCTAAACTCATTGGAATAGATTGCGAAGCCCCATTCAATCGTATGGAGAAGATATCAAATTAAATCGACGAATAGTGAAATCGTTTGAAATATCGCTATTTTCACTAAATAATATCGATAGAAAAATTTAACTAATTATAAACACTTATATTTATCGAATAAAAATATTCTTATTTAATAAATTAAATAAATAAACTCCTTATATAAATCTCCATTTTAAAATCAAATATTTAAATGTTTTAATCGTTCAACATTAACCGTCAAAAAAAAATACGGGACGTTACGTTCCTTCCCCCTTAAAAGAATTTCATCCCCGAAATTACTAAGTAGAAAAGATGCTACATCTTATTTACTTCCCATAATCCACTCATGCAACTCGACACTGATCTCAATATCCTTAGTCCCCAACAACCAACTCATTAGTTCACTCAAAAGTCCTTAACTTCAATTTCCAATTGAACATTAACTTTTTGCTAATATTTTTTTTTCAAATTTGTTGAAATTTTTTCTAACTCCCTAAATTTTCAAAAAAATTCGCCAGCACCTCCTTTGTACGGGCTGATCGGTACAACTACAAATTGCCTCTCTAGGCCTTCCCCAATCAAAAAGAAAATTAAAAGCCAAGCGGCTTGCCAAATAGGCTCATAAAATCCCATATTAAATTAAACATGTACCTTTTTGTTGGGCAACTCATATTTACTCTCCACACTTGCTTCTATCCAATAAACCTGTCCAATCATATACACATCCATTCCTATTCGATCACAATCCATTTAACTTCTTATTTCCAATTTTACCCGTTCAACCATTTATTGGTTTTCTTGATTCACTTGTGATAATCTAACCAACCATGTTTGCATATATACTTTTGCTTATCACCAAATTGAGTTTTATTTATAACTCAAGTTCCAGGTTAATTTTCAATCCATAAATTCTTTTAAATTTTCGCTTGAGTTCCAAGTTTCATATTTTAATTTATGAGTCCATATAAATTTTGAGTTCAAATCTCAATCTCAATCAAACATAATTTGATTTATTCTCCATTCAATTTCTATTCAACTCAAGTTTATGTAATTCATATTCATATTAACTATTCAATATATACTCACATTCATTTTAACTCAAGACTTAATTTCATAGCCTAACTTGATTGAATAATATTTTAAGTCATATTCAATTTTTTACTCGAATTGGATTTATTGCAATTCACTTCTTATTTTAATCGACACATTTAAACTGTATGCATCGAGTTTTATTTAGGTTATCAATATTCAATTTATTTGTGTTTCAACTTGTATTCAAGCATTTTTTATTTCATATTAATTTCCATAATTTTAATTCACCGATCCTATTTTAGCGAAGTTATATTTTATTATAACTAATTGATTTCTCACATTAGTTATCTTTATCTCATAATCTGATTCTTATTGCAAAAATCCCAATTATTCAATTCTCATGAATTCATGTTTATTTAATAACCCAATTCCAAGTTTTATTAAAGTTGGCCTTTTTAAGTCAAGTTTCAATCATTCAATTCATGGTATTGAAATTTGTTTTCTTAGTTTCCAATTGTTCATTCAACTTTATTAGTTGTTGGTAGATTTTTATCCAAACCAACAATTAATTAACAAGCAACGCACAATCGACCTAACCAAACAAGAATTCATATTTAATATTAATATATTCATATTTACTTTGGCTTTAACCTATTTTAATATCAATTGGTTAATATCAGATTGATTTCTAATCCAATATTATTTCCTATTTCCATTATCTTTCATTTTATTTTCAAGTTCTGATTTTATTTCAGACATCGTTTATTTTATCTTCTGCTTATATTTAACTAGTTCAATTCCATAATACCATTTGATTTTCACTCAAATTATTCAAACAATCAAATATCAATAATAATTTGATAAAACGATTTCTTTTATATACAAAATAAGTTTGGGCAAAATTATTTCATTCACCCACTTTATTAAACAATATTGTATCAATTTCCAGTTCAATGCTTTTCAACACTTGAACCGATCAACCAACACAATACAAAACATTGGTATACGAAATCTACAAATACGCTCTCATATATATATATATATACACTTAACTCAATCTAAGATATTACTAACCCTATCTCTACAGAGTTACGCCACAGAGCCAAGGTTATTCCTAAACCTGGCTCTGATACCAACTGTAGCATCCAAGAAATTTCGACTCTTGAATCCAGACATTTATATACTCCACGTCCAAATTCATGTATCGAAATCCCAGAAAGCTAATAGAAAGAAATAAGAGGATGAGAAATAGAAAGAAAGAAAGTTAAGAATAGAAGAAAGAAGAAGGACAATAATACACAGTCTCACATCGCAACGGAATAAAATATAATACAGAAATAAATCTTTATTTAAAACTTGAAATAATACTTACAATTCATTAGAGTACAGTAGTCATTAAACATATCTGGACAGTTATAACAACACGTCATTATTTACAACACACAGCGGAATAATATCTGAATCATACGTCTGAACTCCTCCAGCTTGTCTCCCGGAATTCGTATCTTATCCTGAACCTGTATAACTCAGTCTGACCCAACTGGGTCTGACCCGAGCATTACAAACGCACAGGTCGGTCTGGAGAACTAGCGTGACAAAAACCTACTATATTATTGGTAGCATCCAACTTGATTTTAAAGTTAAATATCGTTTCGAAAGAAAAAGATAATCGTAAGACCAATCCACACATAAACACAGATGGTTTTTACCTTACGATAACCCAAAATATTTTTGAAATCAATATCTTTTCTGATATTATAATAATGTCTAATCACAAATAAATATCAATCTAGTGGAATGCTTGCATCTCACGCTCCACATATATAGCATACAATCAAAACCGTGGGCGCTTATTGGAGATTGGATTTCCAACTATGACAAGGTATGGGACCACCTGCCGATAGTGTATCTCTAGAGAGGAATACACTGGGTTCAACAAGAACGTCTTGCAACCTGGCCCACACATGACCGATCACTCATTTCTCTTGAGTGTATCGAATATATTGTCACCTACGGTTGCTAGCAACGTAACCATTCCTGGGAGGTATAGAATCGAAAAGAAGTAACAAATATGAATGTTCTCTAGATGGTGACAATACACCCTAATGAGGGCGACCCACATAGCCATGCTGCCTGCCCGATTTTTGTCATTTCCTGGTTAATGAGGCTTGATGTCATAATTTATTTAGTTGATTAATTATTTATATTCTTATGGAACATCTAGCCACCATTCACTTTGAATGCCACATCGTCAGATCCGCCAAATCACTAATTGACGTCCACAAAAATATTCTAGTCATTAAGCTAAGAGGAGTGCCCATCTCTGCCACTAACAGAAATACATTTGTAAAAACCAACGTATGTTATTCTTTTGGAAACACTTTATCAGACATTCATCCATACAAGTTGTCCTGGGTCTGGACAAACCGAAGTCACCCTTCTACCATATCCTAGGAATCACCATATAGATCAGTAGAGAGAAGTCATTGCAATCCGTAAATTCCAACTATGACAGAACCACAGTATATCTCTGGCCGCTAAACTAGAGATTTTAAGTAGTTCTTCCACTTTATGAAGCTTTACGGTCTTTAATACTCCGTCTCGATCAACGTCGGGTACATATTTACCGTTTACGTATTTGCTAGTCGGAATGGTTTTCGAATATAAATTCGATCCCGATCATTCCGTACCAACATTCGCTTTAAGCTAGATTTGATAGTCGGTTATCTAACTGTCAAATAAAAACAAACATTCATCCATAAAAGAAAATTTGAATTTATTGATTCAATATTTTTTCCCTTTAATTAATCATTCGTTAATCAAATCTCTTAATTTTCCCAATGTCTGAAATATTCATTCCTCTTCTTATATTAGTATAAGAATATTCAAAACCATTTATTTCTAATACCTTTTGGACACACTTTCCATTTTAGCCATTAGTCCCTAACCGTAAAATTTGTAAGAGAATAACTCTCTAAATGTCAATCCCGAAGGTCAAAATCCACATCAGATCGACATTCAGAAAACCATCCATCTCAACAGGTCTCCGATTAGTTTCTAATTTTCATTAACTACTTCCCTAAATTCGATATAATCGAATGACTTTCTCTCGAATAATCTATATTCGATTTATATTCCGAATTTCGGAATTTATCTACCATTTCTGGTTAATTCAAATTCCAAATTCACTTTTGAATTTATCCTTTCCAAATTATTACCAAATTCCTATATAACCATTCCCAGCTGCAAAACATTTGCTTTTCAAATCGTTATTCACTTTACTAAAACAAAAATGACCCAAATTTCCATACTCTTTGAGTCGACTAATAACCCCACACGTCCAACCCAAATTGCACAGAAATATAAATCATTACTAGAAAGAAGTTAGAGAATGAGAAATAGAAAGAAAGAAATATTAGAATAGAAGAAAACAAAGATCACAAACTCACAACAGAACGAATAAAATATATTATATAACATAATCTTTGAAATACAAATCTGTTTTACATACATACCATCATCAGAGCATGACAGTTATTCCTGTAATAGTTATAAACACCTATTTCCATAGACAACACAGTACACAGCGGAAAATATGATAATCTATAGCTAATTGGTGAAGCCTCCTGCTTCAAGCCCCTCCAAGTGAATCTGTAAAATCCCAACTACTTGACTGCCCGTAAAAATTTGGACACCCAAGAGTTTAGGGAAAATAAACAAAATAAACTTTGGGTTATTAATGGGACTGGTGTGAGTAAACTCCAAACATTTGTTTAACTTTTAAAATCCTTTCGAAAGAAATGGTTATCGTAAGATAAAACTATCTGTATTTATGTAAGGATCGGTCTTACGATTATCATTTCTTTCGAAAGGATTTTAAAAGTTAAAAAAATGGTTGGAGTTTACTCATGCCAGTCCCATGACTGACCCAGAGTTTATTTTGTTTGTTTTCCCTAAACTCTTGGGTGCCCAAATTTGTATGGGCAGTCAAGTAGTTGGGATTTTACAGATTCACTTGGAGGAGCTTGAAGTAGGAGGCTTCATCAGTTAGCTATAAACTGTCATATTTTCCGCTATGTACTTTGTTGTCTCTGGAAACAGGTGTTTATAAATGTTCCAGGAATAACCGTCGTGCTCTGATGATGGTATGTATATTCAAACAGATTTGTATTTCAATGATTATGTTATAATATATTTTATTCGTTCCACTGTGAGTTTGTGATCTTCCGTACTATTTGAGTTGACTTATAACACCACATGTCCAACCCAAATTGCATAGAAATACGAATCATTATTAGAAAGAAGTTAGAAGAAGAGAAATAGAAAGAAAGAAATACTAGAATAGAAGAAAACAAAGATCGCAAACTCATAGCGGAACGAATAAAATATATTAATTAACATAAACTTTGAAATATAAATCAATAACTTTATACACATACCATCATCAGAGCACAATATCTATTTCTGGAACAGTTATAAACACCTGTTTCCAGATACGAACATAATACATAGCGGAAAAATATGATAGTTTATAGTTAACTGGTGAAGCCTCCTGCTTCAAACTCCTCCAAGTGAATCTGTAAAATCCCGATTACATGACTGCCTGTACAAATTTGGGCACCCAAGAGTTTAGGGTAAACAAACAAAATAAACTCTGGGTTAGTCATGGGACTGGTGTGAGTAAACTCCAACCACTTGTTTAACTTTAAAAATCCTTTCGAAAAAAATGATAATCGTAAGACCGATCCACACATAAACACAGATGGTATTTACCTTACGATAACAAAAAATATTTTTGATATCAAATCCAGTTATATTAAAATAGTGTCTACAACAAGTAAATAGAATCTAGCGGAACGCTTGCATCTCACGTTCCATATATAATATAAAATCAAAAATCGTAGGGTGCTTGTTGGAGATTGGATTTCCAACATGGCAAGGTATGGAACTACCTTCCGATAGTGTATTTAACGTTATGAATTTTATCTGTTTCGAAGTTAATAATATTGCTCAATTAAGGTCTGAGAGGTAAATATACCCCAACTTGATTGACTTCATTATTGACTAAGGAATGGTTAAGATTCAATAATAAGAGTTTGTTAAGTGAAGTGAGTAATGAGTGTCAACAGTTGAGTGGGAATGACAATGTTTTATTTGTTTTAATCCAAATAACGAATTTAAAAATGTTGTCCCTTGAGAACAAAAGTATATTTTCTATAGATTATAAAGATGTGTGATATATGAGAATGTTTTCAAATAGTAATGAGAGATTTTCTAGAAAATAAATATGATAATTTAAAATATTTTTCAAGGAGCGTGAGTGACTAACGGCTTTCGATGAATCAAAATGGTGATGACTGAAGAGCAAAAGCCCCACAACAAGAACGAAGAGCGACAGAACATAAGAGAAGTGGATTGGAAATTGTATAAGAAATGATTTAATAAGAGATGGAGTTAAAGAATTTAGAAATTGACTGGAGATTAGTCAAGTTGAATAATTTCTCGAGTATTGATCTGATGTTGGTTTCGGCTTTCGGGGTTGATTTAATGGCCCAGATTTCCACACACTTTGAGTTGACTAATTACACCACATGTCCAACCCAAATTGCACAGAAATACGAATCATTATTAGAAAGAAGTCAGAGGATGAGAAATAGAAAGAAAAAGAAATTAGAATAGAAGAAAACGAAGAACACAAATCTCACAGCGGAATGAATAAAATATATTAAATAACATAATTTTTGAAATACAAATCAGTAACTGTATATACATACCATCATCAGAGCACAACAGTTTTTCCTGGAACTATTATAAACACCTATTTCTAGATACAACATAGTACACAGTGGAAAATATAATAGTCTAAAGCTCACTGATGAGCCTTCTGCTTCAAACTCCTCCAAGCAAATTTGTAAAATCTCGACTACTTGATTGTCCGTATAAATTTGGGCACCCAACAGTTTAGGGAAAACAAACAAAATAAACTCTGGTCTAGTCATGGGACTGGTGTGAGTAAACTCCAACCATTTGTTTAACTTTCAAAAGAAATGGTAATTGTAAGATCGATCCACACATAAACACGGATGGTTTCTACCTTACGATAACCAAAAATATTTTTGATATCAAATCCAGTGATATTATAATAATGTCTACATCAAATACATAGAATCTAGCGGAACGCTTGCATCTCATGCTCCATATATAATATAAAATCCAAAACTGCAGGGCGCTTTTGGAGATTGGATTTCCAACATGACAAGGTATGAAACCACCTTCCGATAGTGTATCTCTAGTGGGGTATACACTTGGTTCAACAAGAACGTCTTGCAACCCGGCCCACATATGGTTGACCACTCATTTAACTTGAGTGTATCGAGCATATTATCACCAACGGTTGTGATCAACAACCATTATCGAAAGCATACAACATCGAATAGAATAAGAAGCAAATAATTTTTTTTAGATCAGGTGATAATACCCCTAATGGGAATGACCCACGTGGCCATGATGCCTGCCCGACTTCTTTCATTTCCCAGTTGATGAGGCTTGAGGTCACGATATATTTTCAGAGCATCTCGCCACCATTCTCTTTAAATATCACATCGTCCGACATTCGTCCATCTACGTTGTCGTGGGACTGGACAAACCGAAGGCACCTTCCTATTAATCCATCTTGGGCAGTTTCTACCTAAGATTAACAGAACATCCCTTGCACTTTACTCCGTCTTCAATCATCTTCAGCATAAGTTGATTCGTAACGCTTATGCCTATACGAAGTGGTTTTTAGATAATAAATCTGATCCCGGTCTTTCCGTATTGACAATGGAGGTATAAAATAAATCAAAACTTTGATAGTTGGTGATTTAACTATCAAAGAGACATCCATACAATCAACGGTCCTATTTCCAATTGGAAATTCTACCGATCAAACATCAATCAACACTGGCCCCTTTTTATATTAATTTCTTATTATATTGTCGTTTCCAATTCTCATTTCCCATCTTTTGTATCCTTCCAAAGCTCTATTTCTCTCTCGATTCTTGGAAAACATTTACAATATCCTAATTTCTTTAGTCGAGAAAAATTATCTCTTATTCCAGTTAGAAAGCATTTCTAAATATTCATGAATCCTTGTTTTCTATATTCAGAAAATATACCTTATTAATATCGAAAAATATTTCCATATTCCATTACTTAATTCCTCGTTGACCAATTCATTTTGTTTCCTATTCGTAGAAAATATTTCTTATTTATTTGGGGAAACATTTCAAATCCTTTAAATTAACCCGATATTATAAAACATCGTTATGGTAACTCAAACCGGTTAACATTTATTAACTAACCATATTGCTAACCAATCTTCACTATCGAACCATAACCATTCCTCCATCAATCATGAAGTCAATCAAGTTGGGGTATAATTACCTCTCAGATCTTAATTGAACAACATTCTCAACTTTGAAATAGTCAAAGCTCACAACTTCAAACAAAATAACGCTTAAGCTACTCTCAGATTCAATCTAAGAATTCACTTGTTTTACGGAAAAGACATTGATTATAACGGTAGCATCATAATCGCTGTTTCCAAATATTTGATTTATAAAGCATTAACTATAATGGTAGCGTTAAAATTGCTGTCTAGATTTTCAAACATTTATTATAACGGTAGCATTATAATCGCTGTTTAGATTTACAAACATTTGTTATAACGACAACGTTATAATCGCTGTTTAGATTTACAAAAGCATTTGTTATAACGACAACGTTATAACCGCTGTTTCCAAATATTTGGTTTATAAAAATATAACTTGCACTTATTAATTTCAAAAAATAAATTAATAAGTAAATAAATAATTAATTAAATGATTAAATTTGATTCAAATGGAAAGTAAAAATAACTACCTCCCTAAATTCGATATAATCAAATTCCAATAAATAACTCTCTCGCGAATAATTTATATTCCGAATTTCGAAATTTATCTACCTTTTCAGGTTAATTCAAATTCCACTTTTGAATTTATCATTTCCAAATCATTACCAAATTCTTGTATAACCATTCCACTATAGAAAACATTATCATGCTTTATTTTCTATTCCAAGTTTTGAACTATACTCATCGTTTTCTTTTAAAACGATTACCCATTTCCCTTTTCACTCAATTTCCAATCTGGATTCATTTTCAAATCTAAATTTCCTTTACAAATATTCCATTTGCAAAATATTTGCTTTAAACCATTATTCACTTTAATCATGAATATATTTCTTTTATATACAATTTGATTTCATGCTTATAAATACTATCTTAAACCCAAATTTTATTTTATAACTTCTATTCAAAATTATTCATATAAGTCTCATTTTTTTATTTCAATCATTTAAAATCTCGTTTAACATTCCCTTTATAATTTGCTAGGTTCAAATCTCTTTTCAAATATTGATTTCAAAACCGATTTCCACTTTCCAGTATAAATTTAAATTTGAATTTTTATTTCAATTTATCCAATGTAGATAATTCACTTAATTTATAAACTTATTTATAATTCACCTCTTGTTTTATCCATTTAAAACAAGTTCTTAATTCCAGTTTAATTCGAAATTAAGTTCCTATTTTGGAAATCAGTTCCTTTTTTAAATCTCCAATTTATTTTCTATATTTGAAAATATTTTTCGGTATTTAAATACCAAAATTCTAGGGCCAGTGATATTTAAACACAACAAGATCAATCACAGTTAATATATCAAAGCATATGTCACAATCAATGCAAACACAATGATATAAATGTTGAGGAATCCAGTTGGATCCCTCTAACCTGTTTTCCTGCATCCACAGATGTTAATCAACATCAATAATATTATTTTCATATCAATATGAAATATCATGGTGAACATAATTATGAAACGATCAATGATATAACTAATTTAACCAATTTTATTAGCCATTCATCCAAACAACCATCACATATATAAAATTACAATAAATAAATTTAAAACTCATTTATATGAAAATATAAACGAGGCAAAGTTAGTGAGTTTACTCACCGTGTCTTGCAGTTGATGATTCTGCTTTGGTTTCGTTTAAAACCAAACAAACGTTTGATTTTTCTATGAAATTCCAACATCTCTACTTCATTTTATTCTAGCTCATAAGCATTAACTTCGCAATTGCAAACCCAACGGCTCCAATTCTGTCCACGTATGTACAAGAGATGCGCGTTACAATATCTTATATTAACTAAAACATTATAAATTTATTAATCACCCGCTTAGTTGTTAATTACTATATCAGTCACCTTTAATTCCCCTTTTAACGGTTTTAAAGGAATTACTCATTATCTTCCCCGATCACAAGAACGTTGCTCCTTACTTCGATCCGCTCTCTCCCCTTCATCATTTTCAAACGCAACTTCACTTGCTATTCTACGCAAAGTGCATGACCGTGCCCAATCTTCCCAAACCCCTCATTAGTATCATTAAACCACATTATCCCTTAATCCCCTTTTTTTTCTTCTAAAACTGCTTCACCTAAAAACTACAAACTTTCAAACCACCATAATACTTGAATTCATCAAAAACACCTGCATCTGTCAGCTACCCGAACTACAACAGGAAAGTTCCATTGTTGCCAACCTGCTATTTCGCATATTCTAAAACACCCCTTCTACATCCACATGTGTTCATCAGTAATACGTCCCTCACCCACTACCATACTACCATGGTTGAACTTTATCTACCCTTTTCTTCACGTTAACACCTTAATAACCAAAATTAATTAGCACTAACACCCCATACTTTCCTACCAAGCCGATCAAATGTTCTAGTGTCATCATCAATTAAAAGTTGCTAATCACCTTACTCCATGATTTAATTCTGCGTTAACACCCAGACAACACGCTAAGCCCCTCTTTTTTCCAAAAGCGATTACCATTGTCTGTAATACAATTCGAATATGAACACTACTGCATCCCTTTTCTTCCAGAAAATAACAAATTGCTACTCTTCCCAGTAAGATTTCGAACACCCAACGCCAAAAAGCTAATAGAAAGAAATAAGAGGATGAGAAAAAGAAAGAAAGTTAAGAATAGAAGAAAGAAGAAGGACAATAATACACAGTCTCACATCGCAACAGAATAAAATATAATACAGAAATAAATCTTTATTTAGAACTTGAAATAACACTTACAATTCATCAGAGTACAGTAGTCATTAAACACATCTGGACAGTTATAACAACATATCCTTATTTACAACACACATCGGAATAATATCTGAATCATACGTCTGAACTCCTCCAACTCATCTCCTAGAATTCGTATCTTATCCTGAACCTGTATAACTCGGTCTGACCCAACGGGTCTGACCCGACCATTTGAAACGCACAGGTCAGTTTGGTGAACCAGCGTGAGAAAAACCCACTAAATTATTGGTAGCATCCAACTTGATTTTAAAGTTAAAAATCATTTTGAAAGAAAAGATAATCGTAAGACCAATCCACACATAAACACAGATGGTTTTTACCTTGCGATAACCCAAAACATTTTTGAAATCAATATCTTTGCTATTATTATAAAAATGTCTAATCACAAATAAATATCAATCTAGCAGAAGGCTTGCATCTCACGCTCCACATATATAGTATACAATCAAAACCGCAGGCGCTTATTGGAGATTGGATTTCCAACTATGATAAGGTATGGGACCACTTGTTGATAGTGTATCTCTAGGGAGGAATACACTAGGTTCAACAAGAACGTCTTGCAACCCGACCCACAGTTGACTGATCATTCATTTCTCTTGAGTGTATCGAATATATTGTCACCTACGGTTGCTAGCAACATAACCATTCCCGGGAGATACAGAAGCGAAAATAAGTAAAAATATGAATATTCTCTAGATGGTGACAATACACCCTAATGGGGATGACCCACATAGCCATGCTGCCTGCCTGATTTTTGTCATTTCCCGGTTGATGAGGCTTGATGTCATAATTTGTTTAGTTGGTTAATTATTTATATTCTTATGGAACATCTAGCCACCATTCACTTTGAATGCCACATCGTCAGATCCGTCAAATCACTAATTAACGTCCACAAAAATATTTTGGTCGTTAAGCTAAGAGAAGTGCCCTTCTCCGCCACTAACAGAAATACAATTGTAAAAAACAACATACGTGATTATTTTGGAAATACTTTGTCAGACATTCATCCATACAAGTTGTCCTGGGTCTGGACAAACTGAAGGCACCCTCCTACCATATCCTAGGAATCACCCTATAGATTAGTAGTAAGAATCCTTGCAATCCGTAAATTCCAACCACGACGGAACCACGGTATATCTCTGGCCGCAAAACCAGAGATTTTAAGTGGTTCTTCCGCTTTATGAAGCATTACGGTCTTCAATACTCCGTCTCGATCAGCGTCGGGTACATATTTAACGTTTACGTATTTGCTGGTTGGAATGGTTTTCGAATATAAATTCGATCCCAGTCTTTCCGTACCAATAATCGCTTTAAGCCAGATTTGATAGTCGGTTATTTAACTATCAAATAAAAACAACCATTCATCCATAAAAGAAAAATTGAAATTATTGATTCAATATTTTGCCTCTTTAATTAATCATTCATTAATCAAATCTCTTAATTTTCCCAACGTCTGAAATATTCATTCCTCTTCTTATATTAGTATAGGAATATTCAAAACCATTTATTTTCAATAACTTTTGAACACACTTTTCATTTTGGCCACTAGTCCCTAACCGTAAAATTTGTAAGAGAATAATTCTCTAAATGTCAATCCCGAAGGTCAAAATCCACATCAGATCGACATTCATAAAACCATCCATCTCAACTAGTCTCCGATCAGTTTCTAATTTCCGTTAACTTCATTTCTTACTTTTTAACGAAATAGAATTTCCAAATATCAATTTCCATTTTAAGTCAAATGTTTATCTCAAATTATAACTATTCAAATATATTATTTACAAAACATTGCTACAAACTTTATACAATACTCCCTTAAGGATTTGATTTGCAAAATATTTATTTATAAAATGAAACAAGATTTTTCTTATAACGATGTATTTTCATTAACCAATTCCATTTCATTTTAACCTTCGTAAATCAAGTTCCATGTCACTTCTTCATTCCAAAAATCTTAATAAACATTTGTATATGTTCATTCTACTCATTCTAGGTTTATTTCAATAAGCTTCCTCATTTTTATTCTAACTTCTATTCAAAATACTCGTGTCTAACTTTCGCAAATTCTTGCTAATAATATTAATTATTTTTAAACCGTGTATAAAATCCTTTAATAAAATCCATATTATATTACTCAACTTAGTTCATCTCCAATTCAATATAATTTAAAATTCTTTCTAACTTCCTTTCAAAATTACTTAGTTGCAAAATATTCGCTTCAACCCCTATTCACCTCACTTGTAAATAATAACCTTTAATACACATCTATTCTTGACTAAATTTGTTGACTTGTCCAAACTTGTCGGTTTCAAGTTCCAATTTTGTTATCACTTTTATTATTAGATTTATTACATATAATCTTATTTATAATTTCTATTAAACTTGGAGAATTCAAATCCACTAACAATACCGATTCCAAACCCAATTTCCATTTATCCTTATATTATCATTTCTGAATGCTCTAATCATTCACTTCTTTATAAATATGGTTTATAAAATCAACTTGTTGTCTTATTTGTTAAAACAAGCCTCTGCTATTCAGTTCTGTTTATAACTTGGTTTCTAAATAAATATACTATTTGAAAATAAAATTCCCTTTTTAAACACTTTTATATATTTAAATTCCAACTTAAATGTGAATATAAACCTGCTTAAGATTTCCTTTAACTATAAACAAATTCTTATACTTCCTAAATTCCTCTAAATGAATTCAAATTACTAGATTATCTCTTTGATTATTATTAACTAAATAATAATTCATTTCCACATTTTATAGAAATACTTTGCTTCATCATTTATTATTAATATAATAGTTCCTCCCTTTAGAATAATAATTTACTTCCTTAAAAATTCAATAGTCGTCTTTACTTTCATTTCTATCTATAAATGTGGTTTCCAAATAAATATCTTAAATTCCCTTTAAACATATTATATTTAAAATTCTGTTTTAAAAATCCATCTAATATTTTGACATTCAAGAATATCTAAAATAAGGGTCCAATGTTAATACACATCCAAATAGATCATCAAATGTCACTGGTGATAAATCATATCATATGTCAGCATATATACGAAAACAAATAAAATAAATATTGAGGAATCCAGTTGGATCCCTCCAACCTGTTTTTTTCCCTACATCCACAGATGTTAGTCAACAATAATAATACCCATCCTGCTTTGAGGCAGGATATCGTGGTATAGAAGGTCATCCACTATATATATTGTAGGGCACATAAGGAAATCATCCGCTAATGGTACTGCGGGCATTACCCAATCACCGATATTATTATTATATTATTATATAATATTATCACTTTATATCAAGCAATTATCATCCAATAAGCAAGAAATAAAATTTGAATAATTAAAAATAGTTCCCAATAATTTAACTGAGTGATTTAACTCACCTCGATTTTACATAGCTGGATATTCCATTTAATTTCCATATTTGCGTCTACAAATCGACTCGATTCGTCTCAATGATACTATCAAGTACCTATAATTATTTAATTTTATTTAACGATCAACTGTGATTTAATTATATTAATTACTAACATAAATAAACTATTCTATGAATTTTAAATAAATAAAATGTATACCTTAAGGATAAAGCTCCATTCCTATTTCGACGTTCCATCGATACTCATGGATAACCTACCATCACCTTGCTATTTCCTGCTTCTCCTACATCACAAAAATTGGCCTCAATATTGTTTCCAACTTTCTCACATCAATGAGAGTTTGGATTCACTAGTTCATCATCTAACCATAATCGAGCTTCACTTAAACTACCCTACTTCCTAACCAATATTCAATTAAACCAGCCCCTCATCATCCGATCATCACGAAATTGCCACAAAATTCCATCAACCACAAACAAACTCCCCTCCAAAGTTTCTGCATCCTCCTTCAGGTAATGGCTTATTTGTTCCCTAATAATTAAGGATCGAATACCTTATTTTCCTATGACCTTGAATGCAGCTTTGTTCACAAAACAACAGATTGATTCAAAACTGCTACACTACCTTAGAAATCATGTTCATCACATTCTTCGTCAATTTCTTACTATCCTAATAAACACTGTCAGACTTCACAACATCGCCGGTCCACCTCTCAAACATCGTACTCCCTCCAGTCGAGATCCAAACCAGCTTCGAATCCTCAACAACATCGCACCCTCATTAGTTCAAACTCCATCAAATAGGTCTCGCAAAAATCTGGTTTCCACTTCCTATCGCACTACCATTCAAACCCAAACTCCAGATCGACATCGATAACCCCCAACAAACCACCCCCAAAATCAACGCCTGCCACTTCCTGAATCGCGATGGCCCTCTTCTGAAATTTCTACACAATTCCCGACGAAATCCATTCCAAACGCGTCCACCTCCATACTGTCGCAACCCCTCTCCAAGGTCATGCACCCCTCGGTGAACTCATTAAACACTCTGCGACAACCCATTATCGCAATACCCTAACGCAACGCTCCAAAACATTTATATACTTCAGAAAAATCAAGGTTTACGAACGCGATACTATTTGTGTCTCTAATTCGCGAGTACTCCATCTTAGCCTTAGGTTTAGGTTTCCGTGATTTCAGATTGTGATCAATTTGATGATTTTTTATTTATTTAAATACAGTGAATCAATTATGATTTATCGATTCCTGAAAGGGGTAAAAGAAGAAAGGTAGAAGAATGATTTCATTGGGATGTTAAAACGAAGGGAACAACTTTATATAGATGCGAAGGATTGCGATAAGAACGAGGTCGATCTCCAAAGAGTACAAGGTAGGATTTAGGTGTTGAAATTTGGGGAGTAAACTTCAGTGTACATTGATGGATGGAAGAAGACAGTGATTTGAACGAACGAAATAGCTATTTAGGTAGGTATGCAGAATTCCTTCGTTGGGAAGGAATAGGTAGGGAATTTAAAAATAGATGGCATCGGTAAAAATATCGGTCAGCTCCCCAATTTATTTGGACCGATGTAATTCTATTTAACGTAAGATATCATGAAATTTTAGACTCCTATTTGAGTGCCACAAATGTTATTTCTAGGGTTATATTACTATTTTGAATTCATCAGAATATATTGCGAAGCCTCATTCAATCGTATAGAGAAGATATCAAATTAAATCGACGTATACTGAAATCATTTGAAATATCACTATTTTCACTAAATAATATCGATAGAAAAATTTAACTGATTATAAACACTTATATTTATCGAATAAAAATATTCTTATTTAATAAATTAAATAAATAAACTCCTTATATAAATCTCCATTTTAAAATCAAATCAAATATTTAAATGTTTTAATCGTTCAACATTAATTGTCAAAAAAAATACGGGATGTTACACTGTGTCTTTTTAGTTGATGGGTTCGGGACAAATACCCCTGAATTCCATAGTTAGCATAGGTTATCCATGTCTGTTTATAAGTTAATATTAGTTTTTGTTCACCTTATGATATGTACAAACATCTAACTTTTTATGACACTAGAACTGCTATTTATCTATTTTCCTAAACTTAATAGTTGGGCTGGTAATCATAGAAGCTCACCAGGCATTATGTCTGGCCCATTTCCATTCTTTCTTTATATTTCCTTTCCCCAGGCTAACAGGGAGAAACTTTACAATTCAAATATCTTTGTTGATTTTGTCATGAGGGATCTTTGCATAAATGGATCAATTTATGTTCTCTCGCCAAGGTTAGGCTGTATTTTTTGACTATTTATGGAATAATATTATTTTACTCTAATGTTGTTTTGACTGATATTTAGAAACATGACACTTTGAAACTATTTGGTTAATATAAACAAAATTGGTTTTGTATTTATAAAATAAAAGCTTCTTCTTGCATTGGAAATTTATTATTTTATGTCTTGTGAAATCTTAGTCTTTGTTATGTTTTATGTCTTTATACCTACAATGCTCCATAATTTCTTTATGAAATCCTCATACGGGTGACACTAAGGAATGTAAGGTGTTACATTTGGCATCAGAGCCTAAGGTAACCAAGATCACTAAAGTTTTTTCAAAAGAAATCACATTTTTCAAAAAACCAAAAGTTACTTTTAAAAATAAAATATCCCTTACAACCTTGCTTTGTCTCTTTCTAAATCATTATCTTTTTAGTTGAGTTATAAGGCATTCTATCTTAGCTTTTCTTTATAGGTTGAAAATTTTATTAGCGGACAAAACCCGTTTTGCTCAGTAGTTGGGAAAGGTCGAGGTTAGAAATGAACTTGCTGCTATACAGAAATAAAGGGTTAATCATGGATGGAACAACCTTAATTAGCTTAGTGATAAAAAAAGATAGTTTGGAAGTTAAGAATAACCTAAATTGATTGGTTAAGAAAAAGGGATGTATTTCCATACATTGGTTTGAAATTAACATAGGAAACGTCATTGCAAGAATGAATGGATTGGTGTGGAATAGGGGTTTTACCGTATTGTGCACTACCCGTCAACTTAAAGATAATTGAAAAGAAATATCTATAATTACGGGTTGCTATAAAATAGATTGTCTTATACAATGGAAATAGATTTTTATACATTTTCGGTAACTAGTCAGTTAGGAATAAGCATAACGTCATAAAAGTTAAATTTAAAGATGGAAAGTAAAAGATCAACATGAGTATATTAATGACATAAGGACTATAGGGAAACATGTAATTAGTAATAAATTGGACTTAATTGGACATTAAGAGCGAAATGATAGAAGGAAAGGATTAGTGGAAGAAGGAATGTTATCTGTCTTTTGTTCTTGCTAGTTTTCCTTTTTTGTTTAAGAATATTTTATCCTTTTTTCTTTAATGTATTAGATGCGTGGGGTCATAGCCACGATAAGTTGAATCTTGTAGAGCGTCTTTATAATAGGCTTAATGGAGCAGTCCTTTACAAATATAGTAAATCCTCGAAGGTGTGATGATTGCAACAGTGACTGTTTTGCACTTAGGCCCAGTAGTAGTTTCTGAACCCCGTAGGGATTGACTTGATTATATGTTTATCTGTGGAAAGTCGGGCTTGAAACTAAATTCTTGATGTTTGGGGAATTTCTGATATGGATTTTTTTTTCATGATTAGGCCTCATGTGACATATTGATTTACAATGAAGGGGTAAATTACGAACATAAAATATGGCATAGGCTTTAATATGACATATGGACTTATAGGAAAAAGTTACGAGCCTAATATCTGTTAAATATTTCTGGGGGCTATTTTGACTGCAAGAAGGAGATGATTGGGCTAAGTCATTCGATAGACTAATTGTTCTAGGACTTCTTGCTGTTGATATTCCTATTTTTCCTTAGTGCATCTCTAAGTAGTATTGGCTCAGTTCTCTTTGTGCTATGTATTCTGAATACAATAAGCAATTGAAAGATTATCTCTAGCAGAAAGATTAATTTTCAGATCTGTATTTGTGATGATGCTAAACTTGTAGCATTATGGGTAAAGCACATGGTTTTAGGGTTGTAAGTGAGAATTGAGTTCATAGTTGGATTGGAATATTTTACTCCATAAACTCTATCTTTTGAAAAGAATAGTGTATCCCTTATGTTGTAACTTTCTGCATGTATTTCAAGGAAGTAGTTGGACTTCAGCTGTAATGGAAAGGTTTTCGGAAAAACGCCAAGTAAAATAATTTCTATCTTCTTAACATACATTTTTGGCTAGCCTGTACCTAAGCCTAGCCATTGACTTGTGTAGTAGGACAATCGATAAAGACTGTGTTGGTAGAATGTTGGTCTAAGATGGAATGGAAAAGCCTTTTTGGATTAATGCTTGAGTATCAATTCTATTAAAGTAGCATTGGTGAGGAAACCTGTAAGAGTAGTTATCTCAGATTAACAACCATTAATTTGTTATAAGAGAAGGATCATTACCTACTATGTGAGAAGTCTGAATTTTTAGTAACTATAAGTTGTTAGTTAGTTGTTTCCTTACTAAGAATTGGGCTTTAAGACAAGGAAAATATCTCGAATATGTAGTTAACAAATTTTGACTTTTCGAAAGTTTAAGGATTCATGTAATGTTAATGGGAATATTTTGTAAAGTCAAGAAATTACACCCGGTATTGTATCTTAGGATTAAATATAAATTCACCATTTGTTAAGGCACATTATTGGGATTTGATGCTTATCTGAATTTTGAGAAAAGAGGTAGATTTCAGAAGTTCTAATTGAATCTTTGTATGACCATAGAATTAAGGCAAGTAATAGATTGGTTAATTACTACAAGAAAACATACATATGGTTACATTCATGAGTTACTTTTATTTAACGATTCACTAAAATAAGGATGCGTCTATTAACACCCCGTTAATTGCTCTTCACCCCCCACTAACTTGAAAATAAAATATACACTCCATCATTTGCTCTTCCCACCCCGTTTAACCCAAAAATGTCCTTATTGCTTATTATTTCAGCGTCGATTTATTTCAACATTATCATCTATATTAATGATTTATTTATTTACTGTTTAGAATTTTGCAATTTCCGTTACTGCTAACATACTCGATCTCAAAATGCATAACGACACACATCGTTGATAGTACAGGTTTTAAATTTTTAATAATTGTTTTAATCAATATTTGTAATTTCAATCTTTTTTTTTTTTTTGTAAAGATCACGTACAATGCTGATTTTAAATTTAATTATAGTTTGCAATTTAGCATCGAACACTCATATATATAGTTGTATTTTTAATCATTTTGCAACATTAAACAAACTATGTAATCGACTGTTAAAGGGCAAATTTGGAAATGAAATTTCAAAATTTTATTCGGGGGGTGAAGATCAAATAATGGGGTGGGAATAGTCAAACCCCTGAAATAATGGTTACGTTTAGCAATTCCGTCCCATTATTTTTTCGCTTCCCTCCTCTATTTCCATTTTTCCACCAGAAAACCTTGATTACTTTCCTCCTAGTCTTCCCCAATATTACGTTCCTTCTTTCTTCTCATTTTCCCAATTTCAACGTTTCTCAATTTCATGCGAAGTTTTGCTCCTATGTTTACTTCTACGTCATTCTCACTACCTTCAACCGTCATTCTCACTACCTTCAACCGCACATTGCACGATACTTTCCCCAATCTTATTACTTTCTGCTAAAATTAAAGTCAACTTCCTGCTCTTATAGTCCTCTTGCGCTGAAAATTGAAACCTTCATCGGACGATACACTAATTTTTAATCGATTCGTTGTTGAACAATTACAAATTCGGCGGTTAATGGATGTTCACAGCCTGATCGATGCTCTCATCCGTAGTACGCTAATTTTAAGGTATTACCCTTTGTTGCCTCATTCAAATAGGAATGTTCTCACCACATATTTCATTCCTAGCCTGTTAATCCTGCGTCTTCTTCTTAATTCATCAGAATTTTTTCTGAGAAAATGAACAACTTTCAAAGTACGGGGACAGTCAGCTAGAAACATCTTGCTAGTAGAGCTTAAAAAGTTAATTGAAGCGAATCTTCTCTTCAGGGAAGAGGTATCTTTTCCTATTTTGAAAGGTTCCAGATTACGAACTCTTATCAATCAAAGGTGCAGTACCTCGTAGTTTGAATTGGAGACATCAACTTTGTAAAAATCCAAGGCCAAATCCTGACATCAAGACCTTGTTTATTGATCATACATGCACCCGTACGAATGGAGCTCGTGCATCTTCTGTCCCAGCCCCTCTTGGAGGTGTCCCTAAAGCAGCATAAATGTACACATAACTTGGGCCTCATGGGGTATTGGATGCATTTATATTGTTTATATTTCTAGATTTTATTACTTGCTATTGTTTATTAATTTCCTTGTTATGTAGGCATTTCCTCCAGCTGCAGCGAACCGCAATGCTTTAGCTGGGTGGATGGTCAATGCAGTTGCTTCTTCATTTGTTCAGCCTTTTGTTGTCTCAGCATCACCAGTTCCTGTTGCACAAAATCAAGGTCTATTCTTGTTTAAAATTACACTCTCTCGCAGATTATACATGTGTATGTATGTCTGTGTGTGTTTGCCCCCATGCGCTAAGTAGTTAATATTAGATACTATCTTTGATATATTACCGATAAGATATATCAAAGGTCAACCAATGTCTTTTGTATCATTTAGCGATATTTCAATGGTATAACATTGATATTTTCCAATATATATGCGGTATTAATATCGGTGCAGACAGTCAAATATCGTATTAGGTAAAAAAAGTGCATGCTACTCATTTCAACATTGTTAATGGATACGCCTATGTTTTGTGGATAGAACTAAAGTAAAAAAATCAACTGTATGTGGATATTTACATATTTTATCATCACCATAATTGTATAACTTGTAAATAAACACATTGATATTTACCTAGGTATCTTCCTGATATTTAGGAGAAGTCACATATCTCTACTTAACTAGCAGGGTCCAGTATTAACTACTTAGCGTGTCACTCCCCCTTCCCCTTCCTCTCTCTATATACATATATGCGTGTATATATGTGTGTGTCATACTCATGTCTAGTTGTATAGCTGTCTTATAAAACATGACAACAATTAACCATAAACACAAGTTATGCCAAAAAAATGTGGCAAGTCTTGCCTTTCTTGATAAATGATTACTGTACATTTTACAAGTAGATTTATGCTAATTTTAATGGCGTCATGGCTTTATAGGTTTCTAATGTTTGAATGGATGTCATATACTTTGCATAGCCAAATATGTTCAAACTTAAACTCAGTGAACATTAACATGTTAGAGCTTAATCTATAAGAAAAACAATCATGTACGCAATAGTATATTCTCCTTTTTGTAGCTTGATGTTAATGTTCCATGACATTCTTAATTGTCTAAATCTGAATTTTTAAATCAGACATTTCAAATCTTATTTTAGATAACCCATTTCTTTGATAGTCTTAATATTCAATATTTGGATGGTGCATTAGACTGTATATCGTTTGGAATTTGTATAATCAAATGTTTCATGTGATTTTGCTAGTTGTTTGCCTCTATTACTCAAGAATCAAACATTCTTTGTGTTATTAGCATCTATGCTAAAGCGTCCAAGAACTCCACCAAATGTTATCAGCATGTTCGACTATCAAAATGTTGATTCTGAGCTGAAGCGATTAAGACCTCCGACTATTAAAATGCTGATTCTGAGGTGAAGCTATTAAGACTCGTTGCTCACGTAGATGAGGTGACACCCTAAAAGATAATTATTAGTTCAGACTACTAAATTGATTCATTGTTTGTATTGTATTTTCTTACTTAGTGTATACATGGAAATATGTGCTTTTTACGTTCTCAGGAAGGAAGATTTTTAGAAGGCCTTCCAAGAACTGTTGCTTGCATATTGCATCAAAGATCAAATGTGACTAGCATGGACTTCCACCCTTCTCATCATGGACTCCTTATAGGTATAAATTCATCATAATTCATAACAGCACCGATATATATTATTACTGGTGGGTGTTATTTGGATATAAGGGATTTTTTTGAAATTATTAGTACTTTTGCAATGTGATCTTGTAATGGTGAAATAACTCTTTGGGAAGTTGGGCTACGAGAGAGGTTGGTTTCAAAGCCATTTAAGATACGTGATATAAATACTTGCTGATCACAGTTACAAGTACTTTCTCTTTCAAATGTATCTTTTATTAGATATCTGTCTATCACAATCATAATAACTATATGTATTTTATTACATCAATCGATTGCAAAAACTGCAAATTTTTATGTGGAACTGTCCATCTCCATTTTATGCAAATTGATATTTGTGAAGAATTTTGTTTGCTTGTCATAAGTTGATGGATGAGGTTGAGTGAACCAATCAGTCAAATTCATTTTATGTTGATAAGCTATTTTGTAAATTGATACATGGATTATGTTACGATTAATTTGTTTGAACTATATTTTAGATAAATGTTTTGTCAATCACGTATTCTATGATGAGTTAGATGCTATAAACACACATGTTAGTTTATGTAGTTCTATTTCTTGACTTAATGGAGAAGTATTTTATATTTTGATTTCTAAAGTCGATACCTTAAAACTGGAAATTAAGTTAGAGTTAGAAAAATGTAGATCCGTAAATTAACGAAAAGTCTCCATTCATTATGTATTATAGCACTTCCAGTTTAGGTATAATGCATGAACATGTTTTGAATAATTTAGCATTATGTTACATAAAACAAAATTGGGTCATTATTTCTAAACTTGCTTGCTGCTTAGATAGGGATTGTTACATCCTTTTCTTTTTTATTTCTTCAGTAGTCACTCTTTATAATTCCTAAACAGATGAAAGTATTGTACATGTTTCTAACTCAAGCATCTAAATTTTGATGTCATGCACACAAGTTACAGAGTTTGAATGTTTAATTATTTTTACATAGCTACCTACCAATGGGTACTTCACTTTCTCTAAACAAGCAACCCTAAAATTTTTACTTATGCTGAATTGTCTATTGCGACAAATAACTTTGATACCAACTGCCTTTTGGAGAAGGTGGATTTGGTCAAGTTTATAAAGGAAACTTAAGGAGCACAGGTCAGGTATTTTTTGCTCTGGATAATTGTATGATAGACCTATGAATCTTGGTAAAACAATTAAGTTGTTGAATGTTTATTTTATGGACAGGTTGTGGCTATAAAACAACTAGATCTTGACGGTCTTTAAGGAAATAGGGAATTTTTACTCGAAATTATGATGTTAGGTATGCTTCATCATCCTAACCATGTCAACTTGATTAGCTATTGCGCTAAAGGTGAACAAAGACTTTTAGTCTATGAGTACATGCCACTTGGATCAGTAGAAAACCATCTTTATGGTATGTAATCCATCAGTACTAGGTAATTTTCTTATGTGACAACATTTTAAGTTTCTTGTTGCTTTTAGGTTATTTTCTTTTACTGGTGCTTTGCTTATGCAATGCGCAGTTGTGAAATACGTCCATCGTAAAATGCAATACAATGTTATCAAATGTCTAGTGGATATTATACTAATAAGCATTTATTATTATATTATTTGTTCTAAGTTAGAATGATATAATAATATTTGTATTAAACCTTCTTTTCTATTCCAAAGTAATATTCATGTGGCATATGCAGTAAAGTACTCCAAGTTAATTGATTTCTTTCTCAATATGTATCCTTGAAAGCAGCAATTTTAAAATTTTAAATTTATTGAACCATAGTTGGTCAATGACTCATCTTGATATTTTAGGAATGCCAAGTCTTAACAGGCATTTATCTTTTACATTATATCTCATCCATTCATTTCAAAGAATCATTCTTCCTTGCTATATGGATTAGATTGGAGTTTTAAAATTATTCTTTGATCATTGTTTACATGTATTTTATTTTAAGGATTTTTTAGCCTAAAGGGCAAAATGAACAAAAAATTGTTCCATAAGGACAAGAGGGTAAAATTTTATCCATAAGGACAAATTCTAGTGTAAAGAGACGAATTCAAGGGTCCACTGTAATTCTTCCTTTTACACTAAAATTTGTCCTTATGGAAAAATATTTAGCCTCTTGTCCTTATGGAATAATTGTTTGTTCATTTTGTCTTTTAGGGTATTTTCCTGTTATTTTAACTCCTCAAGCAACTTTATTAAATTATGAAGAAATATTATTGTATTATAGGTGTATGTAAGTGAGATTCAGTGGAAAAATGCTTTATCTTTATTTTCTATCATTTAATTCACCTTTTATGACATAAATCATATAAGATGACCATGATATGAAAACTAGACTTGATGTAGGAATTAGCTGGGATAAGAAACCACTTGACTGGTTACATGTTTGAAGCCGCCGAAGGATTAGAGTATTTGCATGATAAAGATAACCATCAAGTTATATATCAAGAGATGAAAAGTTCCAATATCTTACTTGAGGAAGTATATAATGCTAAGCTATCAGATTTCGAATTGGCTAAACTAGGACCAGATGGCGTTAAAAGTCATGTGACAACTCAAGTTATGGGAACATACAAATATTGCGCACCTGAATATGCATTGACATGTCCATTGACTATCAAATCTAATATTTATAGTTTTGGTGTAGTGATTTTGGAACTTATCAATGGGAGGAGAGCAATTCACTTAACCAGGCCTAAGCCCAAACAAAATCTTGTTGACTGGGTAAATATGTTTTCTCCTCTTTTAATGAAATTGGCCATTTTTTGCTAGTGATATTTTCCCATTTCATTCTCCAAAACAGATTTAGTTGTACAACTTTTTAATATCTTAGCAAGTTTATAATTTAAATACATAAGGAGTATTGAGTACAACACATAAATGTAGAATGTATGAACATACCAGTTACAAACATGCTGTAGAATATACTCGAAATAAATTGCTCTGCTGGTACCCCATAAATTCTCTATATTTAATCCTTTAGAACACTATAGGGATCTTAGCAGTAACCAAAGATGGAGCAAGAACGACCATTGCCTCCAAGGATGGACCTATGACCGGTACTACTGACATTCTTATATTGTTTCTGCTCACCGCTACTCTATGTATAACGCTTTTGTACTTTACATTTCTAACCATCTCCGTATGATCCCCAGTGTTGATGAGAGAAGAGTCGAATAAAGGTTTAATTTGCACCCATTTTCCATTATGTTTGATTTCAAGGAATCAACATCATTTTGATACAATATAGCGAGAAAACCATGATCAAAGGGAGGAGGTAGTCCCATGGAAAATTCAGGCTGTGAATAAGGAGGGTAAAAATTGTCCACAACGGTTTGAAAATATGAGTCAACATTTAGGTACGCATTCATGTGTTTTTCAACCGATTTCAAGCTCTCTCGTAGAGCTTCAGGTACTCTTCTTCCCACCTTTCTTATGCATGTTGATTAGTGTCGTAGTATTTCCCTGAACCCAGGGAGCTTCAAGTAAAAGAATTTGACCAGTTAAGGACTTGCATATTTTAGTTATCAATTAAGAACTTGACCAATAGGAACAATAAAAAGTCAATCAGGATTTGATAAATGCAAGCCCTTAATTTTACAATAGTATGCAATTTCTTAGTATGCCACAATATTTCCATGGTAATGATAAATACAACGATATTCTACTTAATATCACGATTCAAATATGTAATTTTAACAAATAAAGTATGCAATTTGAACTGCTTCTTTAAAACCATGGATTATAGTCCATTTGTTGAAGCATCAAGACTCTTCTTTCAAAAATTATCAAACAAAGAACCAACTTCAGTAAAAGCTTATTTCAATTCGAAAATATTTTTGGACCATTAAACACTATTGTAAATAACACGCTAGCGGTTTTGATTGAACCTATAGTTGCATTGCTCAATAAAAGTTGCACCGGTATTGTCATTTACAACACATAGCATTGGTTCTCTTCAGTCCAGATTACTTCTTTACTTAGTTATAAATGTGGCTATCCTAACACCACTTACATGCCACTGTTTCAACACTACAAAATTTCACCAATTCAGCACTTCAAAAAGCATGTCTACTATATCATAATTATAACATATAAATTTTCCGTATACTAATTCAGAAAATACAAATAAAAAAGGCCCTCAACATCTAAAGTCTAAGCCATGTGTCTGACACAAAAAGGAGTATCTCAATTATAGAGCAGAGTAGTAATATGAAGAAAAATGCAGTCTTTTCCATAATTGATGTTGTTTGCTCTTACGAAAAAATAGTTGACTCAGAGTGTTCTAGAGTCATTTGTGTTTCATATATTTGACGTGTATTTTGCATAAATCTTGCGATGCACTTGCAGTGCCATTTGTTGTGCACTTGCCATACCGAGTATCCACAGAGTAGGTGGGCAACATGAGAGGAATGCCAGCTGAAAAATGATGCTTGTTTGGGCTAGTTTACACAATGATGAATGACGACGAAGTCTGTGTGCTTATGTGGGTTGTTAGGGAAGGGGTATTAGTATTCTGATTTAAATATAGGATGGTTTGCTTGTGCATTAACAACCAATACTGGACATGCCATTGCAGCACATACACAACAAATAATTCGCGCTTGAATGATTCTTATAAAACTAAGTTCTCTTGATTTTATTTTCTTTTTAAATACGTATACATAGAGATGCATAGAAGTCAGTTTTACCAAAATGGAAAATGAATTCATTGAAAATAGGTATTAGACATGCTAATGCATCAACAAACACAATGAAGTGATGAACGAGTATGCAGGGAGATGCGTAAACAGGTGGTAGAAGTAGTTTACACCGTACAGAAAACAAGTGAACAAATAGATGCATGAGACGGACGAGCCGCAAATATAATTGGGAAACAAAGAACAGGCAGACTGTTTTACCGCTGAAGTGAGCATTCATGGTGTAACAAGTAAGCAACACTCCTTAATCTCTAACTATGAAAAAAGCTTCCACGGCTTTGCAGCTAAACTTACAATCAAGAAGAAACAAAAACTTACCAGTAATACTACAACATCATATCGTGACACTTCAATTACAGTTATGCATATATTTTAATATTGTTTATTATCATCATTTTTTGAATAGATATGAAATGCATAATCTCCATGTTTCAAAGAAAAATTCTTCAACTTCACACTATATAGTGATACGAAAGGCATAATTTCAATATATCTCAGTTGCTTGACAGGTGAGAACAAGTGGGCTGAGACCCTCTTGTTTTAGCAAGTGGGCATGCAGCTCTTATGGTAATTAGGCTGGACTTATTTAGGCTTTAACTTCACATGCTAGTTAGAAAATTGGGATTGTAATTCTTTGTGATGTGCGTTAGTTTGCCCATGTGCAACTTGAATTTTTTATTAAAAAAATATTAATTGGAACTAGGGAACTTACGTGATGGCTAAGAAGAAGACAGTTGTGATGTCTGCATTTTCTTCTTCGTCACCGTCCTTAATTTCCGCATCGTAAACAGTAGCTACCTTCTGATAAGAATAATAAAAGGAAGAGTGAAAATTAGGTTCTCTTTTGGAAGTGTCAGTGTTTATTTGGTGGTACAAAGTTAGCATATACATTGTTTACCGTATGTGCTGTCTAGAAACGGTATTAGAAAGCATTTTTTGAGTGCTCTTAGCAGAACATAACAAATAAATTAGGGGATTGTTAAAGGGACTCCGTATTTGGTTAAGGGGAGTAACCATTTTAATTTATTGTATAATTGTTATGGGGAGGACAAAATAAATTAGCCTCCCCTTAAACATATAAATTAAACTTCCGAAATTACCCCCTCCTCCTCATAATCCACACTAGTATAAACCATAAAGCGTAAATCCTAATCAATGCTTACAATTTAATGTTGCATATAAAAATAAAAAATGGATATAGTTAATGTAACGGGGACACAAAAAAGTTTAGTGGATGATCATAAAGCATCGAATCAAGTAATTAATCGTAAGTTCATATTAGAATTGGTATGGTTAATTTAAAATAAAAGCTTAAACGAAAATTTTGAAAGCAGTGTTTTTTTTTTTTTTTTTGGAAATGAGCGTTTATTTCATTCCATTTGTGCTGAATTTAGAAAGTTAAGGTTTAACATAAGTGACAAACTAGGAGTAGTTAGGTCTGTTTTTATTTTATTTTTAAAAATAATCCAAACCCTCCATAACAAAAATATATTAAGCTGGAGTGCCCATAAAATTATACCCCTCTTAACCAAATGTGGAGTCCCTTTAACAATCCCCATAAATTATTCATATTATATTTGGTTTCATCGTCATGTTTGAAATTTTGATTGTTTAAGTCAATAAAGAAGAAGACGGTTGTGCTCAAGCTAGTAGAGAATGCGATGATGAATTTTGTGGCTTGGCTTTGTTCAATTCCTATAAGAAGGTTGATTTGAATTTTATTTATTTCAGTATTTAATTAGCATTGTTCAAGAGAGGTGTCAAGTTGTCACTGGGATGAAATGTGTATGATGATTTGTTTATCAGGGCTTTATAGGTGAAATGGTAATGTGCATATTTATGAGTTTCCAAAAGGAAGTAGGAACGTTTGCTTTATTCATGGATACTCAAATAAATTAGAAGCGGTAAATGCATCGTCTAAAGCTTGGATTCTTGGGTGCTTCACTTATATGTGAGTCTGTTTTTCATTATTGCTTGTCAGAGTGATGTGATTCACTTCCAAACTGATGTATTTGTTTATTCTGATCCCTTCAAACAATTATGACATCCTTGTATTTCGTAAACTATGAATATCACGTGACTAACCGTTTTCTAATGTAGATACATGCAACTAAGTGTTTTCTAAATAAAAAAAATCCCGACAAATATAGGTTTATTTCTGAAACTTTAAAGCATTCTGACTAAGAAAAATGTCATGCAGTCTGGCTTATTTTGCGTTTGTGTCCACATCATGCAATGGTTTGCATGCTTAAGTTCATTTCTAATTTTAGTTTCACATACAAATTCTACAATTAGATATGATTTTAGAAGATATGGAATGAGTGATAAATCTGGTTTAATGAGTCTCCAGTTTTGGGATGTTTGTTAATTTCATAAAATATTATAGTATATCTTGAAGTATGCTGATATTTCCAAAATGTGTAACAAATCTTAAGTTGCATATGACCATTGATTGATTAGCATGTTTGTTTGCTTAATGTAATATTTGATAATTGTACTAGTTTACCGCTAGTCATTCGATCCATTTGGATATCTTTGAGTCGTTAATGTGCCAGTATTCCAGCGCCCTTTATTGATAAGTGTACTTTTTAGTAGATGGAATAACTTTCAAGTCATTAGTGTATCAGGCTTTGTGTGTACCAGTTTTTCAACACCCTTTGATTATAAGTGTGCTTTAGTATTTGAATCAGTAACTTAGCATTCAATTTTGGTTTTAATTCTTATTGTTGATTGTTAAACTTGTCTTCGAGTAAATAACTATTTCGAAGTGAAGGCTACATGCAAAAGAATTATTGGTAACCATTAGCAACAATAGACATGCTTTAATTGTTATATATATAATGATATTAGTTAGTATTTGTTGTGTAAACTTGTCTCTGAATGCTTTTGGTATGTGAATTTGCTAATTTTGTGAGATAACTATTATTTAAATGGTTATGTGAAAAACTTATGTGACTAATGTGTTCTCTATTATTTGAGTACGATGATTATATGATTTATTAATTGTTGATTTAAATCAGACTTTTATACGATTGTTGATAATTTTAATATGATTATTATATAACTAGTTGCTGGAAATAATATAAGCCATTAACTGTATATAATGGCATTTATAATATGCTACAAAACAGTCAACATGTTTTAGTAGCGTTATAGAATTGCTACGGAAAAAAATGTTACCTACTATTTTAATTTTTAGTGGCAAAATATAAACGCAACAAAAAGTTTTTACTTGCACAAAATAAACGCTGTAGGAAAATCAAAAAAGAACCACTTACATACCTTTGGTAGCGTTTGAAAAACGCAACTTTACAGCAGTATTGGTAGCATTCATCAAAACACAAAAAAAAAAAAAAAACCGGACTTTTAGTTGTGTGACATGTAGTAGCGTTCTTTAAAACTCTACCAAAAGCTTTTGGTAGCGTTTTCCACACGCTGCTAAAGGACTTTTCTGGTGTAGTGAATGAATAAGTGAATAAAGAGAATATAGAGATTCCAAACGAATAATTGAGTCCTAAGACAAGAGTCTAACAAGGAGGTGTTTTACAGAAACTTGTGGAACCACATTGAGTGGCAAATCCATATGTGTAAATTTTAGAAATGAGAATTTTGGAAGACTAAAGTATTTTGATATGAAATTTGTATTTTGGAAATTTCATAAAAGCAATTATATATGTATATATTTCAAGAGAGAAATTTTGCAATTGAAATTTTCCTCATTAAGATTTTTTTTCAAATAAGGTTTTGAAAAAAAAAATATATATATATTAAAAGTGGGGTGGTTAGTAATCCTTTATGGGGTTGGACAATATAAGTGGAATGAACCAAGAAATAAGATGGGTAAGGAGGAAAATATAACTTTGCTTGTAAGATTAAGGTAAGCGTTTTGATTAGTTAACTGGAGAGTTTCTCCCTGAAGTAACTTAGATGAATGAGGTGAAAGAACTACACCGAGGGATTCAAGTTTCTTACCCATATTATTTTGAAAAGTATTTCTTCTTTGATATTCTATTAGAAGATTCTTCCTTTGATTAGGCACTTCCTTCTATTATATCCTTGGGAAGTGTAGATCTTAGGATTTGAGTTTAGAAATGATAGGATATGGTTGAAACATGTGTTTGAGACATGTTATATTTGATGATTGCAAGTGGATGGAAGTGTTTTCTTGTGGATGCATACACGCACACACACACACGGCACTGGATTAAGGATCGACTAAACTAGCATACTTACGTATTGCATATGGATATGTGCACATTTTAATTTATTTTCATTATGGATGAAAAAAATGATTGAAGCATCACTTGGATGTTACATTTTGGTGAATGGTTGTTGCACACATATAGAATTTTATATGTACCATTAGGATTCTTTTGCATACATATTAGACTCATGGCACAAACATAATTACATTAAGGAAGTCAACTGAATCAGCAGACCGCCTGATTTTCGCATTAGCTTAAGGACATATACACAAAACCTTTTCGTATGTTCATACAAAACATTAGAAATTCTAAGGAAAATGGATGTCATTGGATGATGGTTGAGTAGATGGGTTTTAGCATTCAAAACATTCTTCTAATCTTGGAGATTTCGGGGACAAAATCCTTTAAGGAGGGGAGAATGTAACAACCCGAATGTTTAATGAACAATAATTAATTAATGGATTAATTAATTGAGGAATAAACTAATAAAATAAAGATTAACCAACAAAATATTGGGAATTGAGCAAAATGGTTTTCACCGTTGTGTCTGTTACGAAATTCTTATTCAGATAGACTTTTAGTTTGCGTAAATCAGACTAAAAATGAACAAGTTATGATCAACCAAAGTTTGAAGTTAAATTAAATAAATTAATTAAATAAAATCAGAATGATGCAACGGTAAATGGGCGACCCAGGCCGTATATGGGTCGACCCATGTGTCGACCCACATAGATGGTGGGTCGACCCACTTCGAGCCAGGTACGAACTTGTGCCTGGCCAAACACGCCTATTTCTGGATTATTTCTTTTGCGGACCCATGATGAGGTATTTTCTATAGTTTAGATTAAAGACCTAATATCTAATGGCTTAAAATATAAACATAAAATACAATGAACTTGGACAATAAATCCAATGAATCCGGACACCTAATTCTACTATAAATAGCCTCCAACATCTAACCAAATCTTCACTACTCATTTTCTCTACCTTTCTCAAATATTCTCAAATATAATTTAATGGAGTATTGAGGGCTTGGTTCTGCACATGTTTCTAGGGGATATTCATAGATAGAGAGGATATACCAAAGCCTATATGATTTACTCAAAATTTTGTGGGTATTACTGTGATTATAAGATTTCTTCTAAGTTAATGCTAAAACTAATATAATAGTTATAGTGATTTCAGATCTAAATAAAAGGTTTAAGACAGTAAAATAGATTGGATCTAAAAGTTTAACAATTATAGTGTTTATAAATTTGTCTTTTAAAAGTTATTGTTCATTTTATTGTTGTCTATTATCTTCAATTTCTATTTACAAGTAAAATCTTCCTTTTTATCCCCTTCTCTGTCATCGTTTTAATTACAGTCTTGCAATGCCTATTTATACATTTCTGTTTATCTCTGAGCCGAGATCTATTTCTCCTCTGTTTTGTGTTGAGCCTAACCAACAAGAGCCTAGGCCTTACCGTTACATTTGCGTAAAATTGGAATAATCTAAAATAATATTAATAAGGGGATTTTGGGCATATTAAGAATTGGTGAATTATGGACTGTAAATTGGGGTAAATTCTAATGGAAGAATATGCAAACTTGTGAATTGAAATGGATTGTACTTAATTATACATTAAGTAAACATTAATTTGGAGGATATGTTAATTTGACAAGAATTTGGAAAACATGTCAATTTGTAATTTGGAAGACATGTTAATTTGACAGTAATTTGGAAAACATGTCAATTTGTAATTTGGAAGACATGATAATTTGACATTAATTTGGAAAACATATTAATTGTACTTAATTTAAGATTAAGTAACTAGTATCTAGAAAACTTGTTAATGAAATGAATTGTACTTAATTTGACAATAAGTCACCTGTATTTGGAAAATATGTTAATTGTACTTAATTTAACATTAAGTAACTTGTATCTGGAAAACATGTTAATTGGAATGAATTGTACTTAATTATACATTAAGTAAACTTGTTATTAAACATGCGAATCAGGATAAGATATACTTAATTGAATATTAAGTTACTTGTAATATGTAACTATAAAACATCTGAGCAGGGATCTGTCTGACTTGGGGAAAGGTTGTATAAAGAACTACATTTAATTAGAAATGTTATTTTCAACTTAGTAATATAACACATGGCTATATTAATATTATTAATGAGCTTAAACCTGCTAGGATAAACGTGTCTGATTAGTAAGCTAAGAAGTTCATTCTGGTAAAATATGTGTGGGCTCTTAAAATCCTAGTAAACTTAAGGGCCAAGCCTAGGGGTGGCTTGTGTCAATCTGCTTGCTTTTTTATCTGTTTGGAACCCATATCAATCAGTGCCCTCCTATTATCATATGAGTCCCGCACTAGGGAGAGACTAGGGCATGCTTTACTGATGCTTGATTGTAAGAGGTTTAAACTCTGGAGGTGGGTACAGGCGCGTTTTTATGGAACCATGAGCGTGCATTGTTCCAAACAGGGAAGATAAGACGTTGTAACACCGGCGATAATGCTGTGTCTTTTTAGTTGATGGGTTCGGGATGATATCCCCGAGTGTCATAACTAACATATGTTATTCATGTATGTTTAGGGAGTCGATCAATGGGCAGCAATAGAAAATTCCTTCCTAATTACTTGTCTCTGTCTGATTCTGTAGAAGTTCAAAATAGTCATTGTGCCCATTTATGATTATCATCATCATCATTGTCTTTTTCACAAGAATAGCCAATCCTTATTATCAGTTATTGTTCACCTTTAGATATGTACAGACACCTACCCTTTTATGATACTAGAACAACTATTTAACTGTTTTCCTTAGCTTAGTAGTCAGGCTGGTATCCATAGCAGCTCACCAAGCTTTATGTCTGACTCGTTTACTTTCTTCCTTTCTCTTTTCTTTCCATCAGGCTTATAGGGAGAAAGTGTACAGTTCAAATTTCTTTGTTGATTTTGTCATGAGGGATCTCTGCATAAGATGGATTACTTCCTGTTCTCTCTCTCTCTCTAAGGTTAGGTTGTGTCTTTTTGGCTATTTGGGGAATAATATTATTTTACTCTGATGCTGTTTTGACTGAGATCTGGAAATATGGCACTTTGTAACTATTTAGTTAATTGAAACAAAAATGGTTTTGTATTTATAAAATGAAAGTTTCTTCTTCTGCTGTAAATTTACTATTTTATATCTTGTGAAATCTTAGTCTCAGTGATATTTTATGTCTTTATACCTACAATGCTCTATAATTTCTTAATGAAATCCTTATACGGTTGACATTAAAAAATGTGGGATGTTACAATTATCCTAGTGTTATTGGGAGTCTTATGTATGCTATGCATTGAATTAGACCAAACATCGCACATGTTATGAGCACAATGTGTCGATTTACGAGTAATCCACATTTCGAACATTGGAAAGTTGTTTCCAGATTTTCAGCTTATTAGAAAGGAACCATTACCTATGGTTTATCTTATAAAGGATATTCTACTGTAATAGAAGGATAGTGATGAAACCTGGAACAATGTTGAATCCAAATCTACGACTGCATGGATATTTACATTAGGAGAAGCTGCAGTGTCTTCAGCTTCCAAGAAGCCGACATGTATATCTGACTCAACAATGTTGTTAGAATTGATTGCATTAGCAGATGCATGTAAGGAAGCAGAATGGCTTAGGAATTTATTAATGGAAATTCCTTTATGGAAGAAGCCATCTCCAGGAGTCTTGATTAATTATGACAATCAAGCGATGATATATAATGTTTCTAATAAGACATATAATGAGACGTCTAGACATGTGAGTCTATGACATCAAATGGTAAGATAGTTACTCAAAAGTGGAGTAATAACTGTTGACTACATAAAAACAAAGAAAAACTTGGTTGACCCACTCACAAAAGGTCTTCCAAAGGCAATGGTTTCTATAAAATCAAAAGAAATGAGACTAAGGCCTGTGAATGAAGAATGATCATCCTTAATGGAAACCTAACTTATGTCTTGAAAAGGATAGACAAAGTTCAGTAGGTGCCAAAAAGTTAAGAGAATGATTATGGTACACTATATTAATAATCCCATAATATTTAATGTTGGATTCTACAAGAACAAAGGAAGGATAAATGTCCTTAATAAGTCTAGAAACCTTAAAAGGTGTACCATGAAACACCTTAAGAGACTACCTATATGAGTATGGAAATCAGGTTGTTTCAAATGAAAGTAAGATCGCTTTATAAAGTAGACTCATAAACCAGGATTAAAAGCACTTGGCCATTAATGTGCCAAGCAATACAGAACACTTTACCTAAGGAAATCAGTATGTGTGATTGTTTAAGTTTTATCATTAAGGGATACTTGGTTCAAGATTCGTTCATTATAGAATCTCGATAGAATTTTTATTGGTTTACAGTAAGTAAAGGTTCAAGTCCAAAAAATACCTTTTATTTATATGTTGTTTCGACGGTGATGCAAAATTTGATCTAGGAACTACATTGCCTTGATCCTACTTGATTATGTAGGAATTCATTTGTCCAATTTATTTATTTTTCCTAGTTTGAAAATGTGGGGAGATTATTGAATAATTTTCAAAATAATTTGGGTTTGGGGTTTCATTGCGAAGAGGGAAGAAAGAAAGATAGGAAGAAGAGGAAAATGCATTAGTCCCACATTGTGAAAGTGGCCAAAATTAATCTAGTATATAAGTGGATTTCCCATAAAGGTGTTTGGTCTTTGGGGCTCCCAAATGTATGCTTTGTTGTGAGAAGGAAAGTCATTAACCACACACGCACACGCCACCACTGGTTGGGCCTGTCAACCAGAATATTATTTATTATTATTATTTAGCTAATCGGCTGTGTAGCCCCGTGCTGCACACCCGTCTTCCTCAAAAAATGAACCACACACGCACATGCCACCACTGCCATCCGATCGAACCAGGCCAGGCAAGGTTTGGAGTTTCGGATCCAATAAGAATAATTTTTGGACAGAATTTAGGAACGGAACAAGCCGAATTTCATTCGGTTACGGACCCGAAAATCGAATTCGAATGGATGCAATGCTTGATTTTAAAACGGATACGACCGTTACAAACGGTCATGACGTTTGGTGAATGGTAATTTTCCGTTGTCTATAAATACCAATGCCTAGAAACTGTTTCATTTAATATTTATTCTCTGTCATCTTCTTCCTTAAGAACTCTACAACACTAAAAAAGTGTTCCAAAACATTTTGCCATTGTAACACCTCCAAGGTGTACGAATTCAGACTGTGTTGCAGAATCCTCCTTCTTCTTCTTGTTCACTATTTTATTATCTACAAATTGCATCATCAGAAAACAAAAGTTTAGAGTGTTTTTGGTCGGATCAAAGTCGTACTAACTTTGAATCCGATTACGCTATTCCAAAGTTTCATTGAATCCTGAAAGTTGACAGTTCAGTAACAGTTTGTGCCTGGTGAGTTGGACTATTGTCTGAAAGAATCTATTCTATAGATTCTTGAAGTCTAAAGAGGTAATATCTTCCTCCTAATTGTCTCAAACAGCAAAATCCCCAACATTATTCCCTATTAAAATAGTTGATGACCAATAATTGTGTATAATACAAAAAATATTCAAAATTAATGGATTCCATTGAGTTTATATATTAAGATAACAGGTGTATAAAGGGATAACAAGATGTTTAATTATACTGAAAGGTTATATATGCAATATATATATGGTATGTGACATTAGTTTAAATGTCTAATCTGACAATTTTTTTTAAGCAAGTGTACTGAAGAGTCAATTATATGTAAGTACTTATCATTATAATTCACTAGAACATCATCATTTGCATTGAATAAATAATTTGCTCCATTTTTTTTCATGCTTCACAGTTGTAAAATGCCAATACAATATGTCACCTTGTTCAACATTACTTTAACACGGTATGCCAAGAAGAAAATCTTGGGAACTGCTTTGATACATGACAGTTTAACTTCGCATAGGTGAAATTTTGAAGCAAGAAAGACACACTCAGTAAGAAAATTCTCCTATTGTTTCCCCCATATTTTCAAGTACACGTACAATTAAGAAAGATGCAACCATGTGATAGTTATATTAGAATTTAATATAAATTGTACATCATATTTTCTCAAAATTTAATTATAGTATATGTTTTATTTATTTGGTGACGTAAAAGAAAATGAAAAAATGGGATTCCAATATTGATTGATACATTAGTTTTAAATATTATTGTATGCTTTAAAAATCAGTATTTTCATGTCATAAATGGTATATTAATTGCTTTTATACAATAGTCATTTAAATCTAGCATGTACACTTGTAGAATATTTTTTAAGTGGTACATAATTCCAAACTTAATTTATAGTATACTATATATAGTGCGTTGATAGAAACAGACTTTTTAAATATACCTTCTTCGACTAATCTTTGGTCAATTAATACTGACATCACAAATTAACACCATTGCCATAGAAAATTCATGGGCGTAAGTGTTGAATCCATCACTCATATTTTGGTAATTGAAATATATGTCAGCTATGCCAGTATTTATGCTTTAATTTTTTTTCTTTTTTTTGCAAATTCTATCGGAAAAGTTGTTCTTAATTGGCACCTATGACCACTAAATGGATATTTATTGGTCTCCAACTTAATATTCAAATCGGCTATTTTGCTTTATGACTTGATATTAAAATAGAAATAAATTATTGTGGATACATTGCCATGTAACCGCGTACGTTTGCCAGTACTTTTCTATGATTACAAATTTTTTTTTTGCAACTGGCAATTTTTGTTGCAATAGGCCAATTGCAACAGACCTGCTCCCGTCTAGATAGCCGAAGTTACAATATGTTGGTCACTTTTCGCAACTGTTATTTCCATTTGCAATAGTATGTTGTGGTAGACCTTTTCTGCGAGTTTCCTTTGTTGTTGCAATAGATCCTTTTGCAACAACAATTACCACTTGCAAATCTGGAACAGACGTTGGAAAAGTGAGATATTACAACTATTTCTGGCAGTTGCAAATGACTCAACTATAACTATACTCAACTATAACTATTTAGGAAAACTGCAATTTGATTATTTAGACACTATATGCCCATTGCAAAATTTTAAGAACCCATTTGCTTACGATATTCCACCATCATCTACATTTAATAAAGTAATAATGAAAGCATATATTAACAAGAAATAAGTAAGTATACATTTCCAATTGACACAGACAAGATAAAAGGTTAGTTAAAGTTACATTCAAAGTTCTACAATATTAAAAATTGTAATCCATACACATAATCTAAATGCATATTGTAGTGACGATTCCAAAATAAAAATATGACACAAAACCATAAACCTAAAAATGCACACACTACTATAGCGAAATGAAGTCTTTGTCTCCTCGGTCTTCATAGTATTCACCATAGATGTTAAAGAACATTATTATTCCTGTATATGAGAAAATAATCATCAAAACTATAAAATACAGGAACCTGATGAACTAACTTAATTTTCATTACTACTACTGAGAAATTCATTTTACAACTAGTGAGGCATGTCCAACCCCAAGAACCATATCCCATAATTACAGAGTTCAACCACAAATATGAAATTTAAATCTTCATTATTATACTTACTAAAATAATAAGAGATAATTATACTAAAAGTACATATAAGCGGTAATGTTAGAATATTTCAATTATGTGGGTCACACATTTAGATATAATGTGTAATGCTATTTAGGTGTGAATGCCAATTAAGGTGGTCAAATAGGGTAATAATATTTATTGGCATAAATATTCAGCTATCATGGAAAGAATGCATAAAGACCGGAATATTTTCCAGTTTGGTGAAGGGCCGAACTGAAAATATTACACTGTTATAAATTAGGGGTTATGGTCTCCAAATTACACAAGTTTTCAGCATATTCTCTTTATCCCCTCAGAAGAAATACATTTGCATCTGAACTTGTGTCAATTTGGAAGATCCAAAACCAAGTCGATCCTCTTCAACAAACAATTATGGATTCAGTTGATGAAAGCAACAACTATCGATTCAGATCTAAAGCTTGTGTCAGGTTTGATAATCAAATCCATGACTTAATTTGGTTAGTCTTCTCTTTGTAGACATCTGGATTCAGGTATGGCTTCCGCTAATTCATTTTACTTTCTCTTTGATTTATTCTCAATTAAGTCAATATGGGGTCATCTATTCAAATATGGAATTTCATGATTTGTCAACCATTAAGTATATAGAAATTCCAACAAGTGGTATCAAAGCCACCCATCATTGATTTCATTGGGAAAAATATTTTTTTTTATTAAAGATCCGGATTTGATTTAGAACAATTTCTTGTATTGAAAATTAAAGGCTGACTTATGAAACTCTTTTGGTTTCGAAAGTCATATCTAAATGATTAAAATTTTATAGTCATTAAATTTTTAGAAAATAATCTAAATCCCTCTAAAGTTGGAAAACAACTTTTGTCAGTCATTACATCACAGTTATTGCATATTATTCTGAATTACTTACGAATCTCAATATGTAAGAACATTTTGAATATGTTATGAACAATTGTTTTCCTCTACTGTTTATTGGTTGTATATAATGGTTTGAATAATCTAGAACCATTTATGCAAGGAAATATGAATCCGGCTCCTTGATTTAATTGATTTGGACATACAATTATATATAGGTATTTGAGATATTTTAGAAATTTTGAATCAAGTATGCTTCTTTTGAGATATTTATGCATGTTTAGATCTGAGATGAAATGATTTTGTTTCATTGTTTTTTATATATTTGTAATTAAATCAATTTGATGTAATATTGGTTTACATTTTTTGACCATATATCGGTCCGTTGCATTTTTTATATTATAAATGCGTTAATTGTGGTTGTTATGGTAATATCATAAATGCGTTAATTGTGATTGTTATGGTAATATCATAAATGCGTTAAATGCTTCAGTGATGGTAACTAAGTAACTTAGCTTGTTTCTATTAGGAATAAGAAATGACATTTTTTTTAATGCATTTATGTTCATTAAATACATATATTTTGTATGTATAGCGCATGTGAAAGATATGCTGCAGTTTAATGTTTCAGTCAACATAAAATAAAAGGAGCAATAGTTTGCATGTTTATCTAAACTGCATCATTTATGGCTTAGTTAAGTATTCCAATAATAAACTAAAGAAAAAAAATGGCATAGTAGCATTTCATGCAGCTATTGATTAACATAGAAATGTGTTTATTTTATGCCCTTATATCTTATCTTTTGTATATAAATAAATATTACTTGGGTGTTATTTTGTCACTTTTACAGATATGCCAACTAAGCCACATGCAGCCATAAAAATAGAAAATAAAGATCAAAATGCTGTGTATATACATATGAAGATCTGCAGATGAAGACTTCGCATTGTGTTTCTTTTGGAGTTTAATATATGCTCATCTTTGGTAGAAGAAATCTCCTGAAATCTTATCTCCCTTCAATTAGTCACATGCCAAACAAGGAAGAGATAGGAGGAATAAATTACTAATTAATATGGGAGGAATAAATTGCTAATTAATATGGGAGGAATAAATTGCTAATTAATATGGGAGAAATGATTGCTAATTAATTGGCCCATATATGCATAGACTGGATTAGGGTTTTGATTAGATTCAGATCTGATTCAATTCAATAATAGTTTAATTGCAGTTTCAATTTCGTTTGCTTTCAAAACCAACCTCGAAGATTTGTCTAACTCGCCCAAGAAATTATATAAATAATTTAATTTAATTTACCTCCCTGTGATTCGACCTGCATACTACACGATCTGTGCGCTTGCAGAATTTATTTTCAAATTCACCGTTTTCTAGTTCTTAGAAAAGCGACGAACAAGTTTTTGGCGCCATTGCCGGGAGGTAACAATTAAATTTTATTATTTATTTAATTTCTGATTCATGTTAGTTTTTATTTTATTTTATTTTTCTTTTTGTTTTCTTGTATATACTGAAGAAAAATTCTTGTTTAGTTTGATTTGGTATTGTTAATTGATACTGTAATCTTGTAAACAAAAGGAAAAAAAAACTTGCCAAATTTTCTTGATTTATTTTATTTTATTTCTTTCCCCTTTTCAATTTTTTTTCTTTCCTTTTACATTTTTTTCCCTATTCATCTATTCCTTCTTTCCAATTTTTACTTTATTTTTATTGTTCATTGTTATTGTTCATTTATTTTGCCAAATTTTCCAATTTTTCTTTAATTTCTTTCCATCTATCCCTTCTTTCCTTTTACTTCTTTTCAATTGTCAATACACTGGTTTTCATTTTTTTACAATAATAAACAAAAAAAAAATCCCTTTTTTTACAAAGATTCTGTTCTAGTTTCTTATTTTTCTATTCCTTACCAAAACCGATCTGCAAATCACCTCTACCCCAAAGGTTTTCTTCACCCCAAAAAGTTGCCAAATTTTCTTTGATTTCTTTCCTAATTTCTTATTCCCTTCTCAATCTTTACATTTCTTCTTCTATATAAGCCTGAAAAGAAAAGAAAAAATTCCTTCTGGTGTTCTCTTCTGTGCCTTGTAATTAATTCTCTACGTTGCAATTCATTTCTTCCCACTTTTGCAATCCTCTTCCCAACCCTTGCATTCTTTCCTTGTATTTTTCTTTTCTTACACAAAAAAAAAACTTTCCTTGATTTTATTTCCTTTTTTTTTACTTTTCATTTATTTCCTTCCTCTTTTCAATTTTTTTTCCCCTCTTCTACTTTCAAAAAAAAATACTTGCATTTTTATTGATTGCTCTCCAATTACAACTCTCTCTTTCCTTTCTTTATTCCCTTCCCAGCTTTTATTTTTCCACTCTTTTCTCTGCAAGCCTAATTAAAAAAACCAATTTCCTATTGTTGTTTCTACTCTGCATTTCTTCCATTCCCTTTTCTCAACTTTTTTTCCCTTTTACACTTTTTTGCAATTTATTACTTTCCAATTTTTTTTTTCCTTTTATTTGCTTCTTTCCTCTTGTTTTCTGTCTTCTCCTATTCCTTGCGCTTCTAAACTTCACAACCCCTTCAAACCATCACATCTGCTCCTCATCTCCATCATCTCTTCCACAAATCCACCATCCTCATCACACTCCAGGTCATACACAACTTTAACCATCCATAGTCTGAAGCCCACCACAAACTCTCTACACAACCACCCTTTTCCCTCATCTTCACAATCACCACCACCGTATTCATTTTCAACAAAGCCAATTACCTACACTCACACCACGAACAGCTTCAACATATCCTCTCACCGAAACACCAATTTCATCATCAGCAGCCTCGCAAATACTGATCCTTCTGCTCCAGTAATCCCATTCACAAAACCCACGCCGATTTAGAAAAGAAGCAAAACTTTGTTCGTTATTTTTCTTGGTTTTAGGTGGGCATTAAAGGGTTTTTAATACTGTGTACTGTTGTGACTGAATGGAATGCTTTTAATTGGGCCAGTTAATCTTTAATTGGAATTTTTTTCGTGAGCGGGTTTTAACCGAGTTTCAAGGTATCTATTTTTATTAAGCCCAAATTGTTTGTTTTGAGTGATATTTAGGTTTCAGATAGAATTAGAAAAATCTTGCTTGGAGGAATCTGTAAGCTATTGAAGTTTGGGCTTGGTTGATTGAAAAAAAAAATATGATAAACAAAGACCAAAAGGGAAAGTGAAGAAGGAATTTCAGCAAACAAATCAAAAGCATCAAATCAAGCAAAGGAAACAGTGAAGCTTAATTTCTTTAGACAGACACTAATACCCCGCTGTAATATTTTCTAAACTCTACAGGTGCTTTGCTGCAAAGAAAAATATATATAGAAATTGTTTGTAAAATCTTCTATAGGGGCAGCGACTTGCTTGTACGATATTTTAAATTTTTGCAGTTATTATTGTCTGATTTTTGTGATTGACTAATATTTCCAAAACTGAAATCTTCATTCTCATCGTTTTCAATAATAAAAATAGACGTTGCAAAATAATATAATTGAAAAGTGGTGCTTTGTGAAGTTGATTGTCTCGTATAATTGGATCGCGGGTATATAGTAGTTCAATTTATTGAACTATTAGCAAAAGAGGTTGCATACTACCCGTAAAACATTGGTCGTATCCCAACACGTGAACGGCCATAAGACCCTCTTCCCCTTTCTAATTTATTCAGTTAATTAATAGAGCATAACTCAGTATTTTATAATATTTTGAAGTGAGAACAATTTCTGTCTTGTCTTGGCTTCGTTAAAATGTATGCCTTGAGAGAATTGTGGGATAATAACCAGAGTAGACGTCTTATTGAAGAGTATGAGTATGAATTACAACTCATGAGGCAAGATTTTCCAAAATTTTGTGAGCCCAATGACCAACATTTTCAACATCATATATATAATCGAAATGGTGATTTCAATTCAAATTTCAATAATTTCGATTATGGACCACATCCATATTAAAATAGATTTGAATCGCAATATACCTTTGATCAACGTCAATATGGGGTTGTAAACCAATTCGAAAATAATTTTGAAAATGATTTTCAAATCGATCAAAATTTTCAAGATTACAACCCATATCCACATCTTGCAAATAACCAAAATTGCAATTTTCCGTCGAATTTCAACAGTTTTGGTTACGAACATAATTTTTACAATCAAAATGATTTCCAATATCATAGTCATTTTTCTGAAAATTCAAACAACCACCACATTGGAAATAATATTGATCGTGAAATTGATGTGGACTATAATTTTGAGAATCAAGAAATCCAAAACGAGAGCTCTCAAATCAACGATTCTGAAGAATATCATCTTAACATTCTTAGAGAGAGAGGGAAGATAGGCTAAATAAAAAGATGGATGAACTTCTTTATTTAATGACGTCTTTGAAAGAACAACGAGAGCAACAAAATCAAATTCAAACAAGCGATGAATCAGAAAATAATCCATTCTTTACTGATAGTGAAACTTTTCAGATAACAACTTTGGAAATTGAGAATAATGATCTAAATGAAGTTGTTCAAAATTCAACAAATGATTTGGACTTCGATTCTTTTCTGGAAAAAGATTTAAGCTCAGATTTTGATCTTCCTCTTTCAAGCTGTGAGAAACTTGAAATTCTAGAAATTGAACAGAATAAAAATGTTTTTTTTTTTGAGTAGGAAACAGAATAAAAATGTTGAATTTTTCAATTCAAATTTGGAGAAGGATTTTAATGAACATGAATTTTTTAGATTGTATGAAGATGAGTTGCCAAATGAGGATGAAATAGAATCAAGTCACCAATCCAAGTTCGAAAATTTCGATTTTGAGGTTTCAAACGAACTAGAATTTGTCAGTGTCGAAAATATGTTAACTGATAAAGTTGAGAAATGTGATCACATAGTCTTTAACAACACTCAGAATTTAAAATTCATGATTGCAACCGAGTTTGTATACGATCACAAATTTTTGAATAATTACACTGATAAATTTGTTGAACACATGAACTATTTTTGGAATGCTGGCTTGGTTGAAAAACTTCATGTTAGGATGACCCTAGACATTTATCTACTGGACTATAAATCTAGGTATAAAGATGAAATGAATTTCAAAAACCTTTGCTTATTAGAAAACATGCCTAGACATAGCGGGAATGGGATTTATCGGGCAAGAACCAAGTGTGGGGGGAAAAGTTGGTGGCATTCTTTGCATCGCAAACACACATATCATTGTACATATGATCCATTTTTACATATAGTTAGACTACATTTCATTTTACATCTTATCCATCTTTAGGTGTTATCTTTCACATTTAGGAAACGTGTTTATAGTGTAGACACTGTTTAGTTCTAGTGTGGGGGGAGTCTGCATTACATCCTTTTATTTTTCTTTAATTTTTTTTCTTTTCACATAAGACCATCATGCATTTTAGATCGTAGTAATATTTCATTTTTTTTCATTTCTTTTTTTGAAAATACGATTCATTTTAGGTTGATACAACAAAATAAGTTAACAATTGTTAATCAGTTGATAGTATTTTTTTCTCTCAACTAAGATCAAATAAGAAATATGATGAAAAGTTGAATTTTGAGGGATAATAGTGTAACCGGTACATAGGGAGATTCTTAGGTGATGGCCATGAAGTTTATTCTAAATTGTAGTCTTTGTTTAATGAGTGGAGGACTTAAAATACTTATATTGACTTTTCGAATCTTTGAAACTAAGTTGTGTTAAGCTGAATTCGCGTAATCTCTCCTGTTCTTATATTTTCAATAATAATAATAATAATAATAATAATAGTAATAATCCAAGGGTATCCAACATTGCTTGTATATCTAGCGTTGGTGTGCAAACCCACCAAGCTCTATCCGACATGTTGTTGACAAAGTCAGCATCAGTATATCTTGGTCTCATTTTATGAGTTGGATACCTAAGGATTACCGACATCTTGTTGACACAGCGTCGGTCTGCACAATCCTCCAAGCTCTGTCCCAACTCTCCGTCAGTCCGCAAGGCAGTGTATGGGTGGTATACCTTGGTCTTTTAAGTTAGGTGTATGTAATTAATCATAAATTTTAACTTTTATAGAGATAGAGAATAAGCGATGATGCCAAGCACTTCTTGACCTTATTAATTTGACTAGTCATAGACAAGGAATTTAGAATACCACTTTGCGAACTGTGACAAGAAAAATAAGAATTTATTTCATGGCTGCACTATGTTATCGACTGAACCAACTGACTAAACTGGAGTTTAACATTTGAAAACTTGAATTGTGTTGAAAATTTGTGATAAGTTGAGGTATCTAAAATAAAAAACTGAATAGAAATTGTTAACTTAATTTGTTGTACCATTTTCCTGTAATAAGTCGTGTTTTCATTTTTATTTTCATTTGCATATGTTTGTTTCATTCATTAGTTGCATTAGAACCATATCATACTACATTTGGATTTTGTGGGTAGTATCCACTGAAAACCCTCATGAGACACCACTCGTCCTACTAGGGAACCCTAGAGGTTTAATGGCTTGTTGCATACGCTCAATGCAATCGTGTTTCCTACAAAAGTGTGATCTATCTAGTTTAGTTTTTCAATTTTATTTTACTCGAGGACGAGTAGAAGATAAGTGTAGGGGTATTTGATTAACATAGAAATATGTTTATTTATATCTTATCTTTTGTATATAAATAAATATTACTTGGGTGTTATTTTGTCACTTTTACAGATATGCCAACTAAGCCACATGCAACCATAAAAATAGGAAATAAAGATCAAAATGTTGTGTATATACATATGAAGATCTGCAGATGAAGACTTCACATTGTGTTTCTTTTGGAGTTTAATATATGCTCATCTTTGGTAGAAGAAATCTCCTGAAATCTTATCTCCCTTTAATTAGTCACATACCAAACAAGGAAGAGATGAGAGGAATAAATTGATAATTAATATGGGAGGAATAAATTGCTAATTAATATAGAAGGAATAAATTGCTAATTAATGTGGGAGGAATAATTGCTAATTAATTGGCCCATATATGCATAGACTGGATTTGGGTTTTAGGTTGGCTATCTATCTCCTATAAATATCCATGTAATCTCATTGTAAAGAATCATCCTAGAATTAGTAAAGTTCTCCTATTTTTTTCTCTTTTATGCAATTTTTTATTTTCTTAGCAATTAGTGTTGTCTACACAATTAGATTTGGTAGAACATTATTTGTATTTTTCACTTATTTTCATTAGCGATTGACCATCTGATTAGATTCAGCAGTAATCCTACTTTTATTTCCTGTTTGTTATTTTAATTTCTGCAATTTTTATTTATGTTCTTTTTACCGCTTCCCTATTTATATTGGATTGAATACAGATTTGATTAGATTCGGATCTAATTCAATTCAATAATAGTTTAATTGCAGTTTCAATTTCGTTTGCTTTCAAAACCAACCTCGAAGATTTGTTTAACTCGCCCAAGAAATTATATAAATAATTTAATTTAATTTACCTCTCTGTGATTCGACCTGCATACTACACGATCTATGCGCTTGCAATATTTATTTTAAAATTCGCGCTTTTCTAGTTCTTAGGAAAGCGTCGATCAACTATATTATGGCCAGATATACATCATAGCTCTTATGTTCATGCACGACATTTAATGTATCATCTATATGTATTTTTTTATGTGGCATTAATTTATGATATTTGTTATGAAATTTATTTATGATAAATTTTATCATATTTATTAAGGGAATGTCATGAATATAGCCACATGCCTTAAAAAAAGGATTAAAATAGCTATGTCTAACGCATTTAATGCTACATTAAAAGTTTTTCTCTGAAATTTTTAACTCTTACATGGACATAAAACATTTTTTGAGTGTTTTGTGGCACTTGAGGCACAAATAGTAAGAAATAAATTCAAATATAATTTCGGTGTCTCTTTATAACCGTAAATATTCTACATTCATAGTGATCTGATTGGAATAATATGTCACCAAAGCGACCTCTCTTATTTTGGTTGTTCATGAAAAATGTTTGATATTTGTGTGTAATTATTCATGCGAATACTAGTCTGCCCAAAGGAAGGCTAATGTTTGGCCGAATCAATTATACATGTGTGATAATAAATACGTGACAATTATAAAGTTTTTTCGAGTGAATAATTAATCGACCCAAAGGAAGGTTGTTATTTGACTTGGATTTATTGTCAGTGTTTGATTATTACAACAAGAATACCACTTACAGTTGATATTACTGTCCAAAGACTTGATATCAATGTGTACTAGGTATCTTGATAAGAGACTAACCAATTATTTGAATTTACTATGGTTGAAATTTAGCTATGAGCATACAAGATCAAGCTTTGTTTTTGTTCAACTTTCAACTAATTTGGCTAAAGTATCTGCCAATTTTAAGTGCATTCTCATCTTGTATGAGACTATGTATAAAGAATAGTAAGATTGTGACGGCCCGCCCCGCACCAACCGACATTTACTCCAAAAGTGCGCTGTACACATGTCCAGTTAGCACGGAACGGGACGCCAGAAGGAAAAGGAAGAAGGAAATGATCATACAAAGAACCTGTAGAATGTCTCACAGCGCATAGGACAAAATATAATAATAACATACTTGACATAAAACAGGAGAGACAGTGCATAAGTTGAAAATCAGAACTAAACATCATAGCAGCAGAAATCCACAATACAGCTTATTACAACTTTCAAACTGTCTCAAAGCAAAAGTAAGGTAAATGAGGTACACTACTAATGCCCAAGTAGTGACCACCAACGATACAGAGAGAATGTGTATATATATTTATAATACGTGGAAGCCTCCTGCCCGCCTCTGAATCAGCTACTCGCGCACCACCAGCTAACCTGTCTCTAGTCTGCTCGTGTGAGCACCCAGAGTAATAAGAGGAGACATAAAACTCTGGGTCAGACATAAAGCCTGGTATGAGCGATAAGCATCTAAAGTGAACAATAACAGGTAGACTAAACATACCTGAACCTGGACCTGCAACCAAAGAGTTAGCACTACATACTGTACAACACTCTAAGGTATCATATCAATCAATATAAGGATACGGAGGTGGGGAAGGTGTGCATGTCATAATGATGGCAAACAATCAAACATAGCATCCATCCTCACATCTCTCACTCAGCGCATAAAGCATACGATATTCACCACTTCGATCACCCAACATACCTTGCTACGATCACTTTGCCCCATGAAGTCATAAATGGCTTCACTGCACTGATAACGTAGCCACAAATCCTTCGCTATGTCCACTTTGCCCCATGGAGTTTCAAGAACCCCACTGCACTAGCTCATAGCCTTACTAATCCTTACTATGTCTACTTGCCCCATGGAGTTATTCACCCCATCTGCGCTGGCTCATAGTCTTACTACGCATCACCTTGCCCCTCAGGTCATAATGACCCTACTGCACTGATAACGTAGTCTTGCTACCATCACTTTGCCCCTCAGGTCATAATGACCCTACTGCACTGATAAGTAGCCCATCATTCATTCTTAGTGGTGAATCGAAGTTATGAACGTCGACAACTCCTTAGCACACGTCCCGCAGCAAAGTCCAACCATGAAGTGAACTCATTGGTTCCCAACTGGTTCCGGGATCCTGAGCTCTAACTTCCATTTGGACTACCTTTGCATCTCGGGTTATTGGTCATCACCAGATCGAATCGGATCGGGTCGCCTTCAGCATTCTTCATTGGATCGGGTCGCGCCTCCTACGTCGGATCGGGTCGTGGTCCTCCAGGTGATCAGGTCACACTCCCCATCGTCTCGTGAATCCAGTCTCCATCGAATCGGGTCTTCACTTCTGGTCGGATCGTGAATACACCATACGGATCGGATCGCGCTCCTCCATCGTCTCGTTGTGTATCGGATCGTGGATGATGCTTTCCTTTAGTCGGATCGTGATATGAAGCACGAGTGGATCGGATCGGGTCGTAATGCTCATTGGCGATCCGGGTCGGAGTACTTTAATTTGGGCACGGCGCTGCATCGATTCGTCTCGTGGGCCTTGCGCAGATGGTTCGGTTCGGAGGAGATGACTCGACTCGTGGTGATGTCCCACGATCCCATAGGGCGATCCGATCGTCCCTCAACCCCCTATGCGATCCGAACCCCTGCACCTTGTCCAGCGAGCTGTTTACGCCCCTTGACGGCGTTTTCGACCATTCCAACTATTCTAAACAGTCACATAGCATTTCATACAGTCATAGCCACATGCATAATCAACCACAAACATAAAAACATCAACATGGTAGGTCAAAATGGATCAAACATACCCAAAACCCCATATTTCCCCTTAAGCATGTTTAGGTGAAACCAAAAATATGATTAGCAAAACTTAACCAAATGGAACCAAATTCCTAACAGAGGTCTAAAATATCATTCCAAATTTCATAAACATTTTTCCAGAATTTTATCATGTTTAAATTCGCTAATTAACACTAATCACCCCTAATTAGCCATAATTAGTGCAAAACTATGCAAATCACTCACCTTAGCCACAAAATAAACTAAGATCTGAAATAATTCTCTGATTTGATGTGAATCTCAATGCCGAACAGCAGCTCCTTTTTTGCTTTGGTGAAGATCTTCCTTGATTAGGGGTTGCTAAGCCAAATCCTTAACCAAAAGATGATTTGGAGGTGATTTAGAGGTTGGAGGCCATTTTTAGGGATCCTTGGTGATAAGTGGAGGCTAGAAAACTGAAATGGAATGATTCTCCATCTCATTTCAGCCCTCCCATAAACTTAATCCCGAAATGGGTTATGGGCCTACTCACTAATCACCCGATTTGGCCCGGTTAAGCAGTTTTTCACCCTCCAAACCTTGTTTTAGCCATATCTCCCAAACGGTAAGTCCGTTTGGCCATTATGACCACTCTACGGAAAGAGAAACTATCAAACGAATCAAATGGAAGTGGTTTCAGGTCAAAATTTCTTTCCAATCAAAAGTTATGGCCAAAACAGTACCAACTAGGGGCAAAATGATCATTCAAAAATCAACAAAAATCATGAACATGGGAAATGACTCTAATAGATGTTTCCTAAAGTTACATGAACATACAACTTCATACGGGAAAGAAATAAATATTCTACAATCCTATGATGTGTAGAATACGGGTCGTTACACTCTTCCCCCCTTAAGAAATTTCGCCCCCGAAATTCCCTAATCCAAACACACACAAAGGTCCCGCATGCCTATTAACCATATAACAACCATCAAACATACAAAACAAGTGAAATAAGTCTATCCTAGCATGCGGAATAACTAAATCGCAAAGTAAATCTTACCAGGCAAAGAGTTATGGATATGCCTTCCTAATGTTCTCCTCTGTTTCCCAAGTACAATCATTCTCGTCTTCGCCCCACTGAACCTTGACTAGCTCCACCGACTTCCTTCGAAGTTGCTTCGTATCGTGCCCCACAATACGAATCGGCTTGCGGTTCCCAACCGCCTCAGGTTCTACCTCGAAGTCCTCCAACTGATCAGGTGAAATAGCCATATCTGAGCCGTGAACGAACTTCCTTAGTTGAGAAACATGAAACACATTGTGAACTCCTGACATTTTCTCTGGTAAGCCAACTCTATATGCCAAATTCCCGACTAGTTCAAGAACAGGGAATGGGCCAACAAATCTTGGTGCTAATTTGCCTCTCCTACCAAATCGTATCACGCTCTTCAACGGAGAGATCTTGACAAACACCAAGTCACCAACGGAGAATTTCAAATCTCTTCTCCTCTTATCAGCATAACTCTTCTGCCTATCTTGGGCAGCTTTCATTCGTTGCTGAATGATCTTAATCTTATCTGAAGTTTCTCTCACCACATCTGGTCCAAGCACAAACTTCTCGCCAGTCTCTATCCAACATGATGATGAGTTACACGGTCTTCCGTACAAAGCTTCATATGGAGCCATACCGATACTGGATTGGTAGCTATTATTATATGCAAACTCCACTAGATGCAAATGATCATCCCATGATCCACCAAAATCCAATATACATGCTCTCAAGAGATCGTCCAATATACGATTCACCCTCTCCGTCTGACCGTCGGTCTGAGGGTGATATGCGGTACTGAGATGTAGTCCTGACCCTAGAGCCTTTTTTAAGCTCTTCCAAAACCCACTAGTGAACAACGGGTCTCGGTTACTCACAACGCTTTTGGGTACTCCATGAAATCTCACTACCCACTTCATATACAATTCTGCCATCTTGGCTGCCGTTCTGGTCGATTTGACTGGTATAAATCTTGCGCTCTTAGTCAATCGATCCACAATTACCCAAATGCTATCATATCCCGATCTAGTCCTTGGTAAACCATCGATGAAATTCATCGAGACTTGCTCCCATTTCCATTCGGGAATTTCTAATGGTTGCAACAACCCACTAGGCTTCTTTTGCTCGGCTTTGACTAGCTGACAATTCATGCATTTGGATATAAACTTCCCAACGTCTCTTTTCATCCCTTCCCAGTAGTAAGTCTGTCTCATGTCTCGATACATCTTATTACCACCGGGATGTATAGTCAGTTTTGAGTGATGACATTCTCTAAGCACTTCATCCCTCAAACCATTTACGTTGGGCACAACTAGTCTCCCATTCTTTCGAAGCCATCCATCCCGATCAAGCCCATACACATTCATCTCCTCATCGATACCCATCTCTAACTTGGAGATGATTTCCAATAGGTTAGGATCGTCCCTCTGATTAGAACCAATCCACTCTATCAAAGTGGGTCTGATCGTCAAACTAGCTAGCATAACTGGATCCAATTCACACTTTGATCTGAAATCAAACCCCGCGATAAACTCCAGTTGCTTCCATTCAAGAAACATTGCCCCTAAGCTGGCATGTCTCCTACTCAAGGCATCGGCTACTGCATTACCTTTCCCAGATGTGTATGCGATATCAAAATCATACGAAGCCAAGAACTCTAACCATCTCTGCTGACGGAGATTCAGATCTTTCTGAGAGAAGAGATACTTTAACGATTTATGATCGGTAAACAACTCAAATCTTTCTCCCAAGAGATAGTGTCTCCACATCTTCAGCGCAAATACAATCGCCGCCAATTCCAAATCATGGGTAGGATACTTCTTCTCATGCGGCTTTAGCTGACGACTAGCATAAGCTACAACCCTACCTCCTTGCATCAATACAGCACCCAGTCCGGTACCACAAGCATCCGTGTATACCGTCATCTCTTCATTCCCCTTAGGAATGATTAGCACTGGCGCACGCGTCAACCTCTCCTTTAGACTTTTGAAGGCATCCTCACACACTCCGTCCCAGACGAAGGACTGATTCTTCTTAGTCAACTGAGTCAACGGTGCTGCTATCTTGGAGAAGTCCTGGATAAACTTACGATAATATCCGGCTAATCCCAAGAAACTTCTTACATATGTAGCATTCTTGGGCGTAGGCCAATCTTGTACCGTAGCCACATTCGCAGGGTCCACGGCAATACCACACTCTGAAACAACATGACCCAAGAATCTTACTTCCCTTCTCCAAAAATGACACTTAGAGAATTTCGCTTTTAATTGGTGTTTCCTCAACACCTCCATCACTATCCTCAAGTGCCCCTTGTGTTCCTCCTCTGTCCTTGAATAAACAAGGATATCATCCACGAACACAAGAACAAACTTATTCAACTGATCTCTGAATACTCGATTCATAAGATCCACAAAGTAGGCTGGTGCATTGGTCAACCCAAACGGCATGACCAACCACTCATAAAATCCAGATGGCGTCCTAAATGCCGTTTTCGGAACACTCTCATCCGCCACTCTTAGCTGATGAAATCCTGTCGCGAGGTCCAACTGGGAGAACACTCTTGCTCCTTCCAGCTGATCAAACAAATCATCTATCCGTGGTAGAGGATACTTATTCTTCCTCGTCACCTTATTCAACTCGCGATAGTCCACACACAAACGAAGGGAACCATCTGCCTTAGTGGCAAATACAACTTGTGCTCCCCACTCGGAGACACTCCTTCTAATCAATCCCTTCTTCAAAAGATTGCTGACTTGCACCCCAAGCTCTCGCTGCTCCTTTGGTGCCATACGACGAAGTGGCATCACTATAGGTCTGGCATCTTTCAATAAATCAATACGGAACTCAATCTCTCGGTGTGGTGGAAGCCCGGTCACCTCCTCGAAGACGTCCGGATACTGGCCAACCACGGGCACATCTGACAACTCATCCTGTGGGATGTCGAGGGAATTTACAAAACTAGCCATAACCCCATCACTAGGTAGACTACCAAATACTACCCTCCGCCCATCATCCGCCCTCACTGTCACCAAAAAGCCCTCACAGTCTACCACCACCCCGTATCTTTGGAGCCAATCGACTCCCAATATAATGCCATACCCAGTAAAACCCAAAACAAAGCAATCACATACAAACATACATCCATGACTCGATAAGACCAAATTCCTGCAAATCATACCAAGGCTAGTCGAACCACCAATCGGGTTCGTCACAACCAATGGTCTATCGACTATCTCGGGTTCCAGTCCCAACCTATCTACCAGGTCACTAGATATGAAGGAACGGGAAGCCCCAGTATCAAACAAAACTCGAATTGGTACATCATAAATAGAAAGCATACCTTGAATAACAACATTCTTTCCTTTCTCCGCCGCAGTTGGGGCATTCGACGAAGAAGGAATAGCATCAAGAGCATATGCTTTCACAATCTGCTTCTCCTTAAGAGGTTGCGGACACTTATCTTTCTGATGTCCCACTTGACCACAGTTGTAGCACTTCCTTTCCGCTGGCTTGGCCCGACATTCTTTAGCATAATGGCCCTTCTTTCCACAGCTGAAGCACTCAACATCCTTCTTGCTCTTTTTCTGGCCACCCTTAGATTGGTCCTGCTTCCTCTTATTCTGAGAGCTATTCTTGCCTCCACCGCCTGCTTGCGGCTTTGGCCCTTCTGCAGATGCAGCCTCGGTCTTTGACTTAGGGTAAAGGCTCTCTGATCTCAAAGCTTTCCCCACGATCGATTCAAAAGTCTGATCGATGTGGTTGATAAGCCTTTCCCCCAAGTACCCATCCAAACCAGTAATGAACTTCTCATTCTTCTTCTCAGGAGTATCGATAAGAGATAGTCCATACTTCGACAAAGTGTCGAACTCAGCAATATAATCAGAAACTGCCCTGCCACCCTGCTTGAGTTCCAAGAACCTCTTGAACAACACCGACTTCTGGGCAGCTGGAATAAACTTCTCGCTAAAGCGAGCCTTGAACTGAACCCACGTAACCTGGTCCTCTGGAGTAGCTGTTCTGATAGCATTCCACCAATTCATCGCTCGCCCTTGCAACTGACGAGACGCTAGCCTTCTCTTCATCGCATCCTCAAGACCCAAGTCATCGAAGATTCGATCGCAGCTATCCATCCAATCTTGAACATCTGTGGCCGACTCCGTTCCGTGGAACGGCTTCCCACAAAGATTAGTGTAATCCTTGCACAACTTGGCGAAATCGACCCTAGGCGCCTGCACTACTGGGCCAACACCAGCTTCGGGATTGGGAACTGCCCCTTGCACTTCTCTAAGCATGTCTCTCATGAGGTTGGTAAACATCGCCCTCATGTCAGCGGCATTCCCATTATTGGCCCCTCTACCGGTACCTCTAACATGTCGGCTCATCGTCAATCTGAAAAAGGAAAACGATCAACGACCCCATAGTGGTACTAGTGCAGTGCAACTTCATTCTTATACTACTAATAGTATATATATACATAGCTTTTGAAAACCAAAGTAATCACAAATACGCGCTCTCATATACGTACTAACTCTCCCTAGTGTCTTTCCCTAGGTTAACTACGCAACCTAGAGCTCTGATACCAAGTGTGACGGCCCGCCCCGCACCAACCGACATTTACTCCAAAAGTGCGCTGTACACATGTCCAGTTAGCACGGAACGGGACGCCAGAAGGAAAAGGAAGAAGGAAATGATCATACAAAGAACCTGTAGAATGTCTCACAGCGCATAGGACAAAATATAATAATAACATACTTGACATAAAACAGGAGAGACAGTGCATAAGCTGAAAATCAGAACTAAACATCATAGCAGCGGAAATCCACAATACAACTTATTACAACTTTCAAACTGTCTCAAAGCAAAAGTAAGGTAAATGAGGTACACTACTAATGCCCAAGTAGTGACCACCAACGACACAGGGAGAATGTGTATATATATAATACGTGGAAGCCTCCTGCCCGCCTCTGAATCAGCTACTCGCGCACCACCAGCTAACCTGTCTCTAGTCTGCTCGTGTGAGCACCCAGAGTAATAAGAGGAGACATAAAACTCTGGGTCAGACATAAAGCCTGGTATGAGCGATAAGCATCTAAACTGAACAATAACAGGTAGACTAAACATACCTGAACCTGGACCTGCAACCAAAGAGTTAGCACTACATACTGTACAACACTCTAAGGTATCATATCAATCAATATAAGGATACGGAGGTGGGGGAGGTGTGCATGTCATAATGATGGCAAACAATCAAACATAGCATCCATCCTCACATCTCTCACTCAGCGCATAAAGCATACGATATTCACCACTTTGATCACCCAACATACCTTGCTACGATCACTTTGCCCCCATGAAGTCATAAATGGCTTCACTGCACTGATAACGTAGCCACAAATCCTTCACTATGTCCACTTTGCCCCATGGAGTTTCAAGAACCCCACTGCACTAGCTCATAGCCTTACTAATCCTTACTATGTCCACTTGCCCCATGGAGTTATTCACCCCATCTGCGCTAGCTCATAGTCTTACTACGCATCACCTTGCCCCTCAGGTCATAATGACCATACAGCACTGATAACGTAGTCTTGCTACCATCACTTTGCCCCTCAGGTCATAATGACCCTACTGCACTGATAAGTAGCCCATCATTCGTTCTTAGTGGTGAATCGAAGTTATGAACGTCGACAACTCCTTAGCACACGTCCCGCAGCAAAGTCCAACCATGAAGTGAACTCATTGGTTCCCAACTGGTTTCGGGATCCTGAGCTCTAACTTCCATTTGGACTACCTTTGCATCTCGGGTTATTGGTCATCACCAGATCGAATCGGATCGGGTCGCCTTCAGCATTCTTCATTGGATCGGGTCGCGCCTCCTACGTCGGATCGGGTCGTGGTCCTCCAGGTGATCAGGTCGCACTCCCCATCGTCTCGTGAATCCAGTCTCCATCGAATCGGGTCTCCACTTCTGGTCGGATCGTGAATACCCCATACGGATCGGATCGCGCTCCTCCATCGTCTCGTTGTGTATCGGATCGTGGATGCTGCTTTCCTTTAGTCGGATCGTGATATGAAGCACGAGTGGATCGGATCGGGTCGTAATGCTCATTGGCGATCCGGGTCGGAGTACTTTAATTTGGGCATGGTGCTGCATCGATTCGTCTCGTGGGCCTTGCGTAGATGGTTCGGTTTGGAGGAGATGACTCGACTCGTGGTGATGTCCCATGATCCCATAGGGCGATCCGATCGTCCCTCAACCCCCTATGCGATCCGAACCCCTGCACCTTGTCCAGCGAGCTGTTTACGCCCCTCGACGGCGTTTTTGACCATTCCAACTATTCTAAACAGTCACATAGCATTTCATACAGTCATAGCCACATGCATAATCAACCACAAACATCAAAACATCAACATGGTAGGTCAAAATGGATCAAACATACCCAAAACCCCATATTTCCCCTTAAGCATGTTTAGGTGAAACCAATGATATGATTAGCAAAACTTAACCAAATGGAACCAAATTCCTAACAGAGGTCTAAAATATCATTCCGAATTTCATAAACATTTTTCCAGAATTTTATCATGTTTAAATTCGCTAATTAACACTAATCACCCCTAATTAGCCATAATTAGTGCAAAACTATGCAAATCACTCACCTTAGCCACAAAATAAACTAAGATCTGAAATAATTCTCTGATTTGATGTGAATCTCAATGCCAAACAGCAGCTCCTTTGTTGCTTTGGTGAAGATCTTCCTTGATTAGGGGTTGCTAAGCCAAATCCTTAACCAAAAGATGATTTGGAGGTGATTTAGAGGTTGGAGGCCATTTTTAGGGATCCTTGGTGATAAGTGGAGGCTAGAAAACTGAAATGGAATGATTCTCCATCTCATTTCAGCCCTCCCATAACCCTAATCCCGAAATGGGTTATGGGCCTACTCACTAATCACCCGATTTGGCCCGGTTAAGCAGTTTTTCACCCTCCAAACCTTGTTTCAGCCATATCTCCCAAACGGTAAGTCCGTTTGGCCATTATGACCACTCTACGGAAAGAGAAACTATCAAACGAATCAAATGGAAGTGGTTTCAGGTCAAAATTCCTTTCCAATCAAAAGTTATGGCCAAAACAGTACCAACTAGGGGCAAAATGGTCATTCAAAAATCAACAAAAATCATGAACATGGGAAATGACTCTAATAGATGTTTCCTAAAGTTACATGACCATACAACTTCATACGGGAAAGAAATAAATATTCTACAATCCTATGATGTGTAGAATACGGGTCGTTACAAAGATGATTAGTTATCTTCTCTTGAATTCATAGATCTTGCAATTAAAGGGGTCTTATTCAACCCTATTACAGTTAAATGTTCTTTTGATATTAAAAAGAATACTGAAAGGTGGTATAGCTCAAACAGCAAGAGCAAAATGATTATATGGTGAAGTATTTTATAAAATTTTCAATGATGTGCTACATAAGGAAAACTAATTTTGATAAGTTGTCTACTGAGAATGGAAAGCACTTTATGGAAACAATAAAGGGAAATAAGCATAATTTGTGGTGCTTGATCCATAAAGTCAAAGTAAAAGAAACATAAATGAGTACTATATAGAAAAATCTTGCTTTAAAAGTTAATAGCACTCAAGTTATTATTTTTTTTGGTACAACGGTTATTTTTAGAATATTATTATTATAAAATAATAATTTAAGAAAAAAAGTGTTATATTATTTGGTTTGTTGGTTTATGGTAAAAATAAGAAATATGAAGCATGATGATGTTGGAAGCACTTATTTGAAATACATTGTAAAGAAATGTATAAATGAAGATAATGAAGTCGCTAAGAATCTAGAAGAAAAGAAATAACATACAGATGTATTTATAATTATTTCTTTAATAAAATATGCATACATATAAGGAAAAGTATATTAGATATTTCTTTAAGTAATTATTAAGATTTCAGTTAACTAGTTTGAATTTATTTTATGTTGTCATTTAGACAAATTTTGGTTTTATATTTCTATTATGTACAAAATAGGTTATTATTGTTCGTTAAGAAATGATACTGTGGATTTATGGATAAATTCAAACATTTACGTAATTAAAGCTCCTAATGTCTAATATATAAGTTATGTCTGCTAGCTTTTGTGATGATATCTAAAATTTTGTTTTGATGACTGATATAATTATATATTTCAGCTAATTAAGGAATTCTAAATTGAGATATCGAAAAGGTGGAAAATACTTTGTTGATATTCTAAGCGATTTTAAAGGTATAAATTTATGAACCCACACTAAAGAAAAGTTTAATGATGGGAAATGCAACAATTTCTTGAGGATGTTGAATTTGGGGGGAGAAATAAAGTATAATCTTTGTCTTTAAAGAGAATCATCTCTGATTCAACTACAATTACTTCTTTGGATAATTTGTATGATTTATTTCATTTCACTAACAAGAAATGAATTAAGAACTAAAATTAACAATGTTAAATAGACTATTAATTACGTATAAAACATTTTTTTTAAGAGAATCATTATTTTTTAATTCAATTATAGTTACATCTTCCAATAATGTATATGGTTTGTATCCTTTCATTAACAAGAAGTAAATTAGGAAGCATAATAAGACAATGGTAAAGAAATTATTCTCCTAGTTAAGGTTTACTATTTTAAGAAAATAGACTCAACAACCTCAAAATGCAAGATCACTAAGGGAATCCACCTAAAAGGAAAGAAATGCTATTTCAGATGACCATGTAGTATTTCTCCATAAAGATAAATAATGGATTGGTAAAGTTAATTCTATGGACCTACATCAATCCATGTAAGGTACTAGTTTAAAAAGAAAAAAAATGTGGATTTAAGAAAAGTACATATATTATAAATCTATATGGATAATAAAGTTTGAAATTTCCCTCTAACTTAAGTAACAAGATCAATGGTTTTGAATAACTACTCAAAGCCATAAGGGATCAAGTGGGTAATATGGAATTCTATAAGGGACCTTTATGAAAACATTATTCTTAAAAGGAATTTTTGTTTTCTTTAAAGAATGTTTCTTTTGAACTTAGTAGATGATTCTTTATAATCACTTTGGAGACTATTGTATCATTTACTTTTGAGCACTATCTGATGGAAATTGAAGTCATGTTTCTCAATGGAGACATTGATGAAACTACTTAAGAAATCAACTTATGGATTAGTCTTTTGTATTTGGAATTCAAATATATCATTATTGTTCATGGGGTGATACTTGGATTATTACAAAAGAATTTGAAAGATAAGTGCTTAAAAAGGTTTGGTATGTAAAATGCGATTCAGTTTAATTTTTTTTCCTACCAAAATAGTTAAGTGCTACCATTCTTGAAATTAAAGAAATGCATGTGATTCCTCATGCATTTGCAGTACAGATTTTAATGCATACTGATGTATATACACATATGGGTGTCGTGTATATTGCTTGGCAGATATCTTATTGATACTGAAAGTGGATCACCTGTTAGTAACCAAAATGGTTATGAAGTATCTTTAAAGAATAAAATAAAAAAGGTTATATGCTCATAGATAAAAGATCGAATCGGTTGGAGATCATAAAGAATTACGATTAGAATAATTTTTTGATGTCATTGCTGCAAATGATCCACTTAAGGTAATGATAATATAGAGTGGAACTATACAAGGAAAGTGTCATGCAAACACTTATAGCTTCCACTACTATGAAAATATTGTTCATGTTTAATTACAAGACATCCAACTATGGAAAATAATTGTAAAATTATGTCACAAGATTGTGGGTTATTAATAAAGAATTGAAAGATCATTAAAGTACATTGTGACAGTAAAGAATATATTAATTTCCATTAAGAAAAGAGTGCGAAATATATTATAATTCATAGAGCATACTTTGACAAACTCCATTATGGCGGATCCGCTTACCAAAAGATTATCACTTATGGTCTTTCATGAGCATGTACCTCAGTCAGCGTAACTTTTTATGTAAGGATATTTTGGTTCAGGGGGAGTTTGTATTTGGTACTGTCCTATGACTCATTGCTCTATACTTCGGTTATATATATATATATATCAAGTTTTTTTTTGATCAGTAATAAAGTATTGTTTGCATTCCAAGTTGTTCAAATATTGAACATTTTGATCTCACTGAAGTTGGACCAGTTGGAATAGACATGTAATGATCACATCTCATGTAGTTTCCGTGCTAATCATTCGTGATTGATCTATGTCATTTGATTGTGTTGGTATATGTGACCATTGATGGGTTTAGTTACATTAAAGATAACGAAAGCCACTTTGATCCTTTGTCAGCATAGTTAATGGATGAGATTGTTTAAGAAAACACCTTATGACATAAATAGCATAATTTGGAGCTCATAAAGTTAAACATATTTAAGGTTACTAAATATGTGGCCCAGAGGGAGATTGTTAGAATATTTCAATTATGTGGGCCACACATTTAGATATAATATGTAACGTTATTTAGGTGCGAATTCCAATTAAAGTGGTCAAATAGGGTAATAGTATTTATTGTTATAAATTTTCGGCTGTCATGGAAGGAATGCGTAGAGACCGGAATATTTTCAGTTTGATGAAGGGCCGAATTGAAAATATTACACTGTTATAAATTAGGGGTTATGGTAACCAAATTACACAAGTTTTCAGTGTATTCTCTTTATCCCCTCAGAAGAAATACATTTACATCTGAACTTGTGCCAATTTGGAAGATCCAAAACCAAGTCGATCCTCGTCAACAAACACTCATGGATTCAGTTGATAAAAGCAGCAACTATCGATTCAGATCTAAAGTGTAACACCCCATCTCCTCTAGGGTCACTCACAAAGGGAATGCACTAGCTTTAGTGGAGCATTATCTAGGTAAGCATACTCAAAAGTATTACAAGACAGAACATATAAAACAATGGAAGAAGAACCAAATTTCATTGCTTTAAAATCTAGAAAGGTCTAAAGCCTTTTTACATCAAAATGCCATTAAATCCATTACATCGAAATCTGTCTTGCAATAGTAAAGAAGCATAAAACTATAGTCATAAATCATTCCCCAAGTAAAACAGTAAAGCAGCCATAGCCAAGAAAGGTCCAAGCCATATATGATGATCTTGAAGCAGAAATAAGTCCAAACTAAGTAGTAGTGTTTTCCTCCTTGAGAACCTGAGGGGGGGGGGGGAACGGAAGAAAAAGAGGCGAAAGAAAACGGGCCAGTCATAAAGACTGGTAAGTCCTAGTGACTTTCAGTATAGAAACAAGTAAAGATAACATGACATGTATAAACTGAAAGTAAACATAAGGATGATGACAAGATAGGCAAGTTAAACTAAGATGACAAGATAAACTATACTAACCAGATAAACTACGGTAACAAGATAAACTATGCTAACCAGATAAACTACGTATAGCATCGCATGTTTAACATTCTCTGCACCAACTGTACTAGTACCCCAACCCGTATCATCCTTTCCATGTATATGTACAGTCCCTTGCCGTATATCATACGGGTTTCATCACGTATTTCTATACTACTTCAACGTAGTGCCACCATTCTTGAAATCGTTTGGACTTCCACCCTTGTTCTGGCTAGGTTTCCTTATCATGAACTATCGCGTGTTCAACTAGGATTTATGCCACCTAGGACCACTAGGGATTATGCTACCTATTGAACGTTTTCTAGATTCGATTAGGGTTTATACCACCTAGGACCACTAGGGATTATTCTACCTAACGAACAACACCCTTTTTCCACGTAACGATCTATTAATCGATCGGCTCCCTACAAGTCCTAGCTCGTTCATGTGTCTGTGTCATACGGCCCAATCACGAAATGTAGTCACCTGTGCTAGGTCCACCATAGGGTGTATCAAGCCCTAGGGTGCCAACCACCGACACGAATCAAGCACACACAGTGTAAACCTACCGGTGCCCAATGCCTGCTTTTTCAACTCCGGACTACGTGCACGACCATAGTCCGCCTGAACCTACAATGGCGCACCAACTCAGCCGTCGTTATGGTCGCTTACAATCAGCCCAGTAAACGTGCCCCACTCCTCCCTAGTTCTAGGGTACCGTGATACATCTAGTGGGTTACTGCTGAAAAGGACCGCATAACTAGGGTTTCCATCCAGTAGGTTAAGTGTTGTCATTTAAATTCGAGACTTAACCCCATCAGTCTAGCATGTCAAGTTGGTTAAGTGTTGTCATTCAAGTTTGTGACTTAACCCGCCTATGTGTCATGTCAAATTGGCTAAGTGTTGTCGTTCAAGTTCATGACTTAGCCCTACGAATCATGTGTCAAGTTGGTTAAGTATATTCAAGCGGTTCATGACTTAATCCTATCAAATCATCGTGTCAAATTGGTTAAGTATATTCAAGCGGTTCATGACTTAACCATATCAAATCATCGTGTCAAATTGGTTAAGTATATTCAAGCGGTTCATGACTTAACCCTATCAAATCATCGTGTCAAATTGGTTAAGTATATTCAAGTGGTTCATGACTTAACCCTATCAAATCATCGTGTCAAATTGGTTAAGTATATTCAAGCGGTTCATGACTTAACCCTATCATGTGGTATTAATTCAAACCTCTCACATTAGACCTGTTGTTGTGGTAACTGGATATGTCGGGCGGTTCCGGGTAGAATTACACCATAACTCAGTCTGACCTCGGGTTTTCAAGTGTGATATGACCAACTACCCACATTGGATCCTATTGTTTGCAGTAACTGGATTTGCCGGGTGGTTCCGGGCAGAACTACACTGCAAACTCAACCCAACCTCAAGTTGGCCATTTTCAAGTTCATTCTATGTGTAACGTCCATGTACAAGTTTCATGTCAAGTTTCATGGCGAGTTTCATGTCCATATCCAGGTTCAGGTTATAACATCGTTCATGTTTCAAGTTTTGCCTTTTATCAAGTTCATAATTCATGTTCAAAACCACTTCATGTTTTGCCTATTCTACGCAAATCATATTCCCATCGCACGTAAACGTGAATCGATCCATACTACAAATAAATCCAAATCTCAGAATAAAGGGAATAACATCAAAACTATGATAGGCAAGAGGGACGAGCATAAAGCGATAAAAGGGGTAACAAGACTGGCATGACATAACTTGAGATAATTGGTTACAACATCACTGGCATATAGGATTTCAAATCTATCAAGATAAGGCGATAGTCATGGTAAACACTGACATAAAAGAATAGGCATGCAAAAGCAAGCTAAATACAAGGATAATGGATGTAATGACCCGTATTGTCAGGGGTATTATAATTAATTTATTTAATTATATAAATAGTGATATAGGGAATTAAATCGTCGTTAATAAAATAATGGTGAATATTTAATTAAAATAATTAATTAAATAATATATTTAATTCAGAAATGATCAAAAATATTTGGGATCACAATATTCTGTGAACGGGGTCGTCCCTAATATTTAACTCAGCTTAGAGTTGAATTATATTGACGAATATATTCAATCGATGACAGTTTGAACGTATAATTATAATATAATTAAAATAGAGCTTGAAATAGCGCGGCAGTTCGCGATTTGGCGATTTGAACTTCAACTGAATGTACAGGATTCATTTTAAGCCGGATTTCTGTGAAACGAGAAACGTGTGGAGCTGGTGGAGTATATCTTTCTAGTGGAAGAGAAAAATCGGGATTTCGTCGTGTAGATTTTGATGTACGTCCAAATCAAATTTCAGAAAAGTCGCTGTGGAATTCCTTTATAATTTGCGATGCTTTAATTACGTTATAAATGGATTTTCGATATAAACTGAATATCGAGGTAATCTGGAATCTGAAATATAAAGCTGTAAATTCTGATATGATATCCTGGAGCCGTACGACATCGTATGCGGATATATACGATAATATAAATTTATTTATATTTAATTTAATTTTATTTAAATATATTTATATATTTAAATGGGTCATCCAGAGCTTTAAAAATAGCCGGTTTTGCAAACGAAGTCGGAATTCGACGAAACTAATTTTGTTGGATCCGCAATGTCAAATAGTTGTTAGATTTCCAGTTTCGTGATTTTTAGAGTCAGTGTGTGGCCGTACGGATTTTTAGAGTGGAAAACAGTCAGTATTTTGACAGTTAAAAATACGCTGTGTGAGCATACGAAGTCGGAATTCGACGAAACCAGTTTCGCTGGGACCGTAATGTCGGACTCTAGCTGCATGTCCAGTTTCGGGATTTTTAGGTATCATGTGTGATCACACGGATTTTTAGAAGTCAGAAACGAATATAAAGGATTAAATAAAATATTAAAATATTAATATAAAAATATCTAGATATTTTGATTGGGTATAAATACCCCCTTTACAAATTTCTTAAGACCTAATCCTGTAAACCCACAAGGAAACGCGCCGCTGTTATTTTTCCTCTTTCAGTAAACTATTCGATCTTCATAAAATCAAGGAAATCCAAATTAATTCCTGCAAATCATAAAAGTCATATATTTGAATTCGCTAGGGGATCCTCTTCATTCTGTGTCAAGTTTGTCGCCTTCGATGCCGTTGTTGTTGCACGGTAAATGAATGGCGGGAAGCTAGGGCAGGGATTATCCGGAGTTTTAAGCAACTACAGTCGGATTGGAGGTTCGATTCAAGATGGTGATGGAAAATCGCACTTCGTGTGCATTTTTGGTGAAGATCGCAACCTACAGATGACGCACGACTTCTGTACAGGGGGTAAACACCCTGTTCGACGCACTGAGACAGGGCAGTTCGAGATGTACCAAATGAGGATAGGATGATGCAGATTTGAATGGAGATTTCAACGGTTGTGGTGGTGTTGGATTTAGTTTTGAAATGAAAGAGATTTGGGGGATTGAAGGAGCGGTAATGGTGAGGTATGGGTGCGTACCTGTTGCGTGGAGGAAGAAGCCGATTATCGGGTTGGGCTGGTGGTGTAAAGTCTGATTGGGCCGGAGAGGTAATAAAGGGGGAAAGCCCAACTTTTAAATTAGTTAAGTTTTAAATAAATTTATATAATGTACAAAGTTGTAAATACGATAACTTGGTCATACGGTATCAGATTGACGAACCGTAAGTTGCGTTGGGATCGTATGGACAAGCACTACACAATGGAACTGACCGCGAGTCGATTGAAGCCCGTTACAATTTATGGCGAAATAAATTGTCCGACTCAAACAAAGAACGTAAACCGATTATTTAACGGTTAACGCGCCAATGTGAGTAAAACTCACCAACTCTGAACAGTTTATATCTTCATGTTGTATTTTTAGAACTGTTAGATATCGACTGATTGACTGTGTGTTGACTGTTTGATTGAACTGCTAGTCAGTTAGTTGAATTTCTATATTGATTCTGTTTAACAGAATATATCAGATGGAACTGAAAGTGATGTTATCTTTATTGTCTAACATCTGTGATGCAGGGAAACAGGTTGGAGGAATCCAACTGGATTCCTCAACAGTTATTTTACTGTGATTTATATATTGTGATATATAATGTGATATATAATCTGTTGGCGATTATATGTGTTTGGACGAAATTGAACATCGTGATTTGATATGATTGAATACCATAACATACGAAATGTTGATAAGGGGATTTTCAAAGTGATATTGAAAATAGAATATTTATAAAATGGGATATTTATAAATAAGAGATATTTATAAAGTGGAATATTTATAAATAAGAAATGTTTATAAATTGGAATATTTATAAATAGGAGATATTCAAAAAGGAAATAATTACAAACCATTTTCTTTTTGAATGGAAAGGTCTGTGTGGCGGGTTTGGGGATTTTCCCGATGCTCCCGATACAAAGGAGGTTATGGCGAATTTTTCCGAGAATTTAAGGAGTTAGAATATTTTTAAGAATAAATTTGAAAAGGAAATATTTAGAAAATAAATAGAGTTATAAAAAGGAAATCATTTGTAACGTGAAGAACCGTTACTAAAAGTAAATCTTTATAAATGAATAGTTTAAACAGTTAGAGTTAAACAGCTAGAGTTAACCAGTTATAGTTTAAACAGTTAGAGTTAACCAGTTAGAGTTAAACAGTTAGAGTTAAACAGTTAGAGTTAAAACAAACATAGTTATTCAGGATGAGTTGCCATTTAGCACGACTGCTAGCATAATTCGCAGGGCTGTAAATAGCCTATGGCGGTCGGATGTTTCCTGAGGGAATCAGGCGTAACCATTGTGATCGCTGCGATCTAGAGTTGAGCGAATGGAGTTAAAGAATATAGAGTTAAGCAAAATTATAAACTGACTAGAGATTAATAAGTTGAATGGTTTCCTGAGTATCGATCTGATGTTGGTTTCGGCCTTCGGGGTTTATGCTTAGGGAGTTGTTCTCTTGTTAGTTTATAGTTAGAGTCTGATAGTTGTGGAAGGATAGTGATACGTAAATAAACAATGGAAATGTTTTCCAACGTTGATAACAAATATTTTCTAAATATAGAAAATAAGGAAAACATGTATAGATATACATGATGATTGATTGATTGACATTCCATTAGGAAATAAGATCGTTGTTTGCACACAGACATTTTTATTTGATAGTTAAATCATCGACTATCAATGTTTTGACCATTTTACGTTGTTAATATGGAGAGACCGGTTGGATTATTATCTGAAGAACCACTCTGTATTGGCATAAGCGTTGCGAATCAAGTATATTGAATATATTGAAGACGGAGTAAAGTGCAAGGGCTATTGTATAAGTCTTAGATAACAGTGCCTAAGATGGATGTACTGAATAGTGCCTTCGGTTTGTCCAGTCCCAGGACAACTTGTATGGACGAAGGTCTGACAAAGTATATCCAATGCATCGCATAAGTTGATCTATTCAAACGTATTCACGTTTGGTGGCGGAGGAATTCGTTTCTCTTAGCTGTATACCCGTGTTATTTTTGGATAAGTCAATTTGTGATTTGGAGGGTATGACGATGTGACATTTCTAAGTAAATGAAGATGGATGTTTGACATAGAATTTCCAGACGGTCACGTACATTGATTTCTTCAACCGTACCAAGAGTGGAAGCGGAGAAGGAAACTTCTTTAGCTAACATGTAATGTACTGTTGTAGACGTCAATCAGTGATTCTCGATGGATTTGACAATGTGACATTCGAAGTGAATCTGATGTGATGATAAAGCGTAGCTTCTAGCCTCATCAACCGGTAAATGACAGAAATCGGGCAGGCAGCATGGCTAAGTCGGTCGCACCGAAGTAGGGTGTATAATCACCTATCTAGAGAATATTCATTTGTTTCTTAAATCTATCAATGCTGTCCCATATATATACGGGAACGGTTGCTGATCCCAACCGTTGGTGATGTACATTCGATACACTCAAGCGAAATGAGTGGTCGGTCATGTGTGGCTGAGTTACAAGATGTTCTTGTTGAACTCCAGTGTATCGTTCCTAGAGTACACTGATCAGAAGGTGGTTCCATACCTTGTCATGGTTGGAAATCCATTATCCAATACGTGCTTTCGATTTTGATTGTATACTATATATGTAGAACGTGAGATGAAAGCGTTTCTGCTAGTTGATATCTATTTGTACATAGACATTATTATAATATCAAAAGGTTTTTTATTATAAAGATATTTTGGATTTTCATAAGGGGAAAACCCGTTCCGTTCTGCGGCGTGGTCTTATGAGATATCGTTTACTTGTTCATATGCCTGTTTAAACTGTTTTACTCATACCAGTCCCATGACTGACCCGGAGTTTACTTTGTTGTTTTCCCTAAACTCTTGGGTGCCTAATTTGTACGGGCAGTCAAGTAGTCCGGAATTTGCAGATATACTTGGAGAGCTTGGAGCAGGAGGCTTCAAGATCATATAGCTATAGTTATTTCCGCTGTGTTGTAAGTGCTATACTCTGATAAGTGCTATTGTATACATAACTCGAAAAGTCGAGTTGTGTACGACTTGTGCAGGATCTATAATATGGCTATGCGGAATGTATGTGATAACTTAAGCTATTCAATAGTTATACGAATAAATATTCACAAACAATATATATATCACAAATAATTATAAATGCAGTAAAGTAAAGTAGAGTAACGACACCAGAATTTTTATACTGGTTCGGACCTCCAGTCCTACGTCCAGTCCCGAAGCTCCTCTTTGGCTTTTCACTAAACAACACCCTCTCTTCACCCGGAGGAACAGGTTCACAATACTACTTGATTTACGGGTTACAAGTTTACCCACTTGATTTCACGGGCTACAAGCTTACCCACTTGATTTCACGGGCTACAAGCTTACCCACTTGATTTCACGGGCTACAAGCTTACCCACTTGATTTCACGGGCTACAAGCTTACCCACTCAGGACAATTACAAGAGTTTGACTTCTGATTGTGTTCTTCTTTCAACACTGATTTGTCAACGATTGAGTACACCCTTCCTATAATCTTATCCTCAAATATAATATGATGTTTGCAAAGATTAGGAAGTGGATTATCGTTTTGAATCACAAGTGTATAAAATATGCTTGGAGATTCAAACGATAATATAATGATTTTGAGTGCTTTTGAATGCTAAGAATAATGCAATATAGATCAGAGAATGGAGAGAAGATTCGGTAATTTGAATGAATGAAAATCGATGTATTTATAATAATCGAGAAGATGCAATTGTTGGTGAAAAGTTGCTCACAAAAGAAGTGATTATTCTTGAGAAGAAATGGATGTAACTCTTCAAGAAAGAAGATGACTTTTCACAAAATTTCAAAAAGCTGTTGACCTATAAAAATTTATAGGTCGACATGTTTTTAGCCGATGTAATTTAAAAAAACCTGTTGACCTATAAAAAAGTATAGGTCGACCTCTTTTCGACCGTTATATTTTGAAAACCTGTTGACCTATAAAAAAGTGTAGGTCGACATGTTTTTGATGATATGCATAAAAAAAGGTTTTATAAGTAATTTTTGAAAGCCAAAAAGAAGTATGATTATTTGAGGATAGATTTTAACATTTATGACTCTAAATAATCAACTTCTAACCTATGAAGGCATCTCGTCTTCTTTTTGTCGATGTAGAAGCTTCTTCTTGTCATAAATCGAAATAATCCGTGAAGCTTTGACTCAACATTCTCCCCCTTTTTGATTGATGACAACATGGATTAAAATAGTTATCTCTCCTTGTATATATGCTCCCCCTGTATATAAGCTCCCCCTGAATTATATATAATCTGCACAACAGTCGTTAGTATTATTTTCTCCCCCTTTGTCATCGACAAAAAGGGTGTCCAGAAGAATTGCATAAGGCTAGTACCATAATACAAGAATAAGTAAATTGTTCCGCATATTACAAACCAAACCAAACACACCAGAAGTACTAGATAGTGGCATAATTACATACACCAGTCATAATTAAGTTTTTGAAGATAAAGAGATAAAAACGTAAAGACTATTGTGGTGGCCAGTCCGAATCACTATCTTCTTCTTCGTCTTTGTCTCCTTCCTCCTCTTGTTCCTCATTGTTTCCGTCATCATCGTCTTTCTCAACATCGTCATGAGCTCCTTCTTCAATATGCGACATTCCACGACCACGATTATGTTGGGTACTTGCTCCAGAACTAGTACCTTCTTCCGACGAGGACCATGTAAAAGTAGGAGGCATAGGACGTTTTCTGGGATCTTGTGCAAGTGTTGCTGAAGTTGAGGCATAGGAGATTGCTTCCCAAATTGTTCCGAAGAAAGACTTTAATTTGTTGAACCGCTTATCAAGTTTAGTGTCCAAGCGGTCAAGCTTATTATCGGTTCGTTTCAGTCTTGCTTCGAGTAAAAATTGATTACGTGCAATTTGCTCAAGAGTTTCTTTAGTTGAAGAAGTAGGTGGTGGAATTGTAACATCTTCAGGCCTTTTCCTAGGGATTTGTGAAGAAGAAGTCTCCGGAGGACCTAGTTCGACATATTGCTCAAAAGGAATAATGGTAAAACACGGATCGGGTAGCTTCATCCTCTTTTTAGACGCTTTATCAATACATTTTGGTATTGAAATTTTGGACGCGGGGGATCTTATTCCACAGTCCATGAGGCAACGCATAATATACTCGTTATAAAATAGATGTGGCCTAGAGCGTTTGTTCACCATTGAAATTTCGTCAAAAATCATCTCAACCCAATTTACCTTGATATTCCCAAAGATAGCGTACAATGCCTTAAAGTTTTCTCTGTAAACAGCATCAAAATTTCCAGTCCTTGGAAGTAGAGAATGCGTGATACAAAGATGAAGAATTCTAGCCGAGGGTCTCAAATTGACTCCTTTGGTACTTGACTTATGGTCTTCAATGAATAAGTGACTATGTTTATCACGAATATGAATAGGGCAGAAATCAGTAGTGAATTGTATACCATCAGTGTGAGATCGAAGAATTTCTGCCATTCTATCTTTAGAAAGAAAAATGTGTTGTCCACATATCACTGACCATAAGCAATCTTCTGAGTTTTGGGGTTTAAATTTCTCTAAGTTGAGATTAGCGTAGAATAGCTTTATCAAAATGTGACTAATCTCAACATTGTTGTATTCAAAAGAAAGAAGAGATTCAATACCTGCTTGGTTTGATATCTCTCGAACTTCGTAGTAGACAAAATCAGAGAAATTGATGAAAGATCCATGGTGAATTGTATAGTCTTTCATTTTGTTCCACCTTTTCACCGCTAGTGGATCCATAAGCCATTGTTTGATTTGAGAATCAATGGGTTGGATTGGTGTTTGAGAGGATGAAGTTTTTGATTTCTTTTGCTTAGGAGCCATTTTAGAGTTTAGAGAAATTGAAATTCCTTTTGAGGGTAGGATTGAGAGAATTAGGAGTAAGAATAATGTGAAGACCCGCAACCTCCCCGTAAAGGAAAGCGTCGGATAGTTCGAGAACAAACCACAACAGAACGCATACAGAAGAACATTTCATTGTATATTACAACAATGCATCAGATTACAAGAATATACAGAGTATAAATGAATATTACACAGAAATATCAGAGATTTAAATTACATTTAAATACATTGCAGCGGAAAATAATACAATACACACTAGAATGAGATATACGGATACAAAGCTTTCCGGATATCGTTCCAGCTGTAAACCAGGATCCTGTGAATATAAATCTGCAAAACCAAAACTACTAGCTGCCCGTGTCAAAATAAGGGCACCCAGAGTTTAGGTTAAAACAATAAACTCCAGGTCAGTCATGTGACTGGTGTGAGAACTAAAACAGTTATTAATCTTTATTTTCAAAGTTAGGTAAATCAAGGGACCACGCCGTATAACACGGAACGGGTTTCCTCCCAAGAATACCAGTGCATAAAACAAACAGCGCAATGCTAAATAAAGAAAGATGAAGCTGTTATAAGACCCAGGTCCCATCACACAATGCAACGCAGTCGAGGATAGGGTTTTCCCTTATAACAGCCAAAGAATGCTTGATACGTTTTAAAACAAATCACTTGATATTATTATAAATGCATAGTGTATAAAACACTTCAAATCATAAATATCAATCATAGGCGGCATGGGTACCATATATCATGTCGCCATACTAGTTCTACAATTAAAACCGCACATGTCACGTATTTGGAAGTTGGATTTCCATCTATGAACCGAGGCAAAAGATAGTCCTCAACCGATTCGAGACTGCCTAGCCCCAGCCTCAGGATCAGAGCTCGAGTGACCCTAGGAGCGACAGGGCCGGTCCACCGATGTGGATTAAAATGCCTGAACAATACGTTTCCCCGCCCTTTGGGGCGTAAATGAGCCACTAAATGACTCCATCGGTTCGAGAACGACCGATCAATCCGAGGCGCCTCGCAACAGCAACAACCACATAAGTCAAACTCGTCAGGGCGTGTAAAACCACTGACGCCACTTCTAACTAGGAAGAAACGCAGGCCCTCCCTGAGGTCCTTTCTCCCGTTTTTGGTTCATACCTGGTGTGAAACACGCGAGGTAAACGTTACACAAAGCTACGCCACAAAGGCCGTGCTTTGATCATCACCACAAGACTTTGCTTTTCAACAGAAGCCTCGATCATTTGCATCTTAGCATGCCACACAGGCAAACCATCCTATGCAACCGATATCAGTCACACAGAATGAAATCCGATGTCAGACACACAGTCCATTTACAAGTCCGTCCTGGGTCTGAACGAAACCGGAGGCACCTAGTACCCCGCATATCCATCGATCTCCAAGTACGTCTGGACGATCACTAACTGTTTCCATCTTCTTGGGTGTACAGCCCAATCAAGATCATCAGTCATCACCCAAACGACGTGAAGACCTCCGGTCTTCGACCATCATCTTCATCTTCGACTTATCGTCGTATCAGTTACTCAGAATGGGATAAACCCGGTCTTTCCGAATAACTCGCGTATATTTTAAATAAGTGTTACACAAACACAACATACGCCTCGTTCCAATTCATTAGTCACTAACCGTAAATTAATCAAGAGAATAATTCCCCAAATATTAACCCCGAAGGCCGAAACCAACATCAGATCAATATCCAGAAAACCATTCTGCTTGGCTAACCGCCAGTTAGTTTCTAAATTTCACATTCAAATCTAATTAAAGATTTAACTATCGCCTGGAGCAAAACTGGTGATACTCCATTCTCGATCTTTTCAATCTAATTAAAGATTCATTAAAACTCCACTTAGTTTTAATCTGTGACTGGGTTAAAGAATCAGTGTCATTTAAAACACGGTTCACGATAAACCCAAAGTCACATCCCATTAATTATCGGGTTAAAGAACAAGTGTTATTTAAAACACTGTTCACGATAAACCCAAAAATCAATATCCATTCAATTCCAATTAAATATCCTTTAATTGGTACACTTCATTAAATCTAAATCAAAAGATTTAATCTTTTCTCAGCTGGGTTCAAGAACAGTGTTAGTGAAGACACCATTCACGACAAACCCAAATCACATTCATTAATTATCGGGTTAAAGAACAAGTGTTATTTAAAACACTGTTCACGATAAACCCAAAAATCAATATCAATTCAATTCCAATTAAATATTATTTAATTGGTACACTTCATTAAATCTAAATAAAAAGATTTAATCTTTTCTCAGCTGGGTTCAAGAACAGTGTTAGTGAAGACACCATTCACGACAAACCCAAATCACATTCATTAATTATCGGGTTAAAGAACAAGTGTTATTTAAAACACTGTTCACGATAAACCCAAAAATCAATATCAATTCAATTCCAATTAAATATTATTTAATTGGTACACTTCATTAAATCTAAATAAAAAGATTTAATCTTTTCTCAACTGGGTTCAAGAACAGTGTTAGTGAAGACACCATTCACGACAAACCCAAATCACATTCGATATTCAATACAAGGCTCTGAATAGAAAATATATCGGCTTATATTCAATATCGAATTCTACGACTAACAAATGTCGTATTGGAAATAACGATATCAATATATATCTTTCAAATTTCCATAACAACACCTGTATAATCACGAATTCCAACATCGAAATATTCCGAAGACAATTTCGATTCACATCCACTCCAATGCAATCATTGGAAATTTTGGTTATTTTTAAAACCCTTTTCGAATTCAATTTATTTATTTAAAAATAAATAGAATTATATTTCTAGTTCAAAACTAGTTCATTTCGATAAAAATCAATTTTTATCTTTTCAAATATGGAGTTTTTCATCCCAAATCTTTCTAAATCATTTCTTATGATTTTACACAAATTATTACTATTTTTAATAATTTTATCAAGGCCCGTACAGTCGATTTCCATCAATGGCCATCGAACTGCACTTACAGCGACCTTTTTCGAATTTGATTTGGACATAATTCCAAATCCAACCGTTAGATTTCAAATTTCTAATATTCGTTAGAAAGCTCTTTTCGATACGAACCCAACGGTTCCGGTTTCAGGAGAATCCGACGGTCGGATCTCCCGTAATGTCCGTTTGAAATAAATGGTCGAAATTCACGAACTGCCGCTGCGCGGCGCGTTCTATTCAGGCCATTATATTATATATAATATATATATAATATATATTTCGTCGATTTCTATTTAAAACGAACTATATAAATAGTTTTAAAATCGTTTCAAAACCTATTTCAAATTCCATTTCAATTCAAAGCAAAATTGAATTCTTCTTTATAAATTCGTTTCAAAATTCATTTCTATTCAATTCAAATTTCAATTCAATTTGAATTCATTTCAATTCGCTTTCAATTCCATTTGAATTCGTTTTCAATTCAATTCATTTCGAAATCGTTTTCAATTCAATTCATTTCGAAATCGTTTTCAATTCATTTTGAATTCGGTTTCAATTCAATTCATTTTGAATTCGTTTTCAATTCAATTCATTTCGAAATCGTTTTCAATTCATTTTGAATTCGTTTTCAATTCAATTCATTTCGAAATCGTTTTCAATTCATTTTGAATTCGTTTTCAATTCAATTCATTTCGAAATCGTTTTCAATTCAATTCATTTCGAAATCGTTTTCAATTCATTTTGAATTCGTTTTCAATTCAATTCATTTCGAAATCGTTTTCAATTCATTTTGAATTCGTTTTCAATTCAATTCATTTTGAATTCGTTTTCAATTCAATTCATTTCGAAATCGTTTTCAATTCATTTTGAATTCGTTTTCAATTCAATTCATTTCGAAATCGTTTTCAATTCATTTTGAATTCGTTTTCAATTCAATTCATTTCGAAATCGTTTTCAATTCAATTCATTTCGAAATCTTTTTCAATTCATTTTGAATTCGGTTTCAATTCAATTCATTTTGAATTCGTTTTCAATTCAATTCATTTCGAAATCGTTTTCAATTCATTTTGAATTCGTTTTCAATTCAATTCATTTCGAAATCGTTTTCAATTCATTTTGAATTCGTTTTCAATTCAATTCATTTCGAAATCGTTTTCAATTCAATTCATTTCGAAATCGTTTTCAATTCATTTTGAATTCGTTTTCAATTCAATTCATTTCGAAATCGTTTTCAATTCATTTTGAATTCGTTTTCAATTCAATTCATTTTGAATTCGTTTTCAATTCAATTCATTTCGAAATCGTTTTCAATTCATTTTGAATTCGTTTTCAATTCAATTCATTTCGAAATCGTTTTCAATTCATTTTGAATTCGTTTTCAATTCAATTCATTTCGAAATCGTTTTCAATTCAATTCATTTCGAAATCGTTTTCAATTCATTTTGAATTCGTTTTCAATTCAATTCATTTCGAAATCGTTTTCTAAAATCGATATAAATATCGTTCACGTCAAAATGACGTCAATCTAATCAACACGGCTTCATATATTCCTTTATTTTCAAATATTCTATTTCAAATATTTCTTTTTCAAATATTTCTTTTTCAAAACTGGAATGAGGCCCAATCAATTACCATATAAAATTAATTATATGGATTTTCATACAACACATGTATATAATAGCATTGAAAATAATCAACCATTAACCAAAGTGCACTACACTGTATAAGCATCAAATATAGATATTCAACGCTTATAACAGCCTGTCAATCAATCGATCGACATATTTAATCAATCAGGATGAGTGAACTTCAAATTTCATCCTAACACCCGTGTGGGGTTTCAAACAATCAAACACATATTTTATTTGTGCAGTTAGGCGATGTGTAAAATATATCGACCCAATCAACGTCATTCAAATAGGTGTACATAAACAAACCGTCTGGTTTGTAAATGAATATTTATTTATTCACATTCACGTTAAAAATTATATTTTTAACGATAACACATTTTATTTTAACATATGAATTTCTATTCAGTTCATTCTTTAAATAAAATGCTATTTTTATTTTTCTAACTTATTTTAGAAAATTTCGGCGGCATAACGGCACGATACTAGAAACGGGACAAGGCCTAGCCTTATCCCCGGTCTAGTGAAGGCCCACGCCATTCACACATCAATCAAATTCACTTTCGTTATGCAAACCACAAAATTTGGAGTAAGGGTCTAACCTAGCCTTACTCCTTCGCCTTATAACGGCGCACGTCTAATCCTAACCAATTTATCGATTTGATTTTTCACACCACAAACCACATTCAAACCAATATCACAATCAATAACCAAACAGCCAAACAAACAAGTCCATGGTCTGTGGACGATTGTGTCGGGTGCTACTAAGCACCGTCTGCATCCTAGTATATATATAACTAGAAAAATTAAATTGAAAGGTGAGAAATTCTCACATATAGCTATCCTAGCTCCACGGCTCTTCATTTGCAGAAGTCTTCGTCGTTTCGCCTTTTTGTCACCTTCGTTGCTGCTTTCACTACATACGTAAAAATCGAATTTTTACTTTGTTATTCAATATATAAAAATCACATTTTTTAGTTCAAAGTTCAATATATAAAAATCGAATTTTTATTTCTAAGTTCAATATATAAAAATCGAATTTTTATTTCTAAGTTCAATATATAAAAATCGAATTTTTATTTCTAAGTTCAATATATAAAAATCGAATTTTTATTTCTAAGTTCAATATATAAAAATCGAATTTTTATTTCAAAGTTCAACATATAAAAACTATATTTTTCTTTCGAAGTTCAATATGTAAAAACTATATTTTTCTTTCGAAGTTCAATATGTAAAAATCGAATTTCCATTTCAAAGTTCAATATATAAAAATCGAATTTTTAGTTCAAAGTTCTATATATAAAAATCGAATTTTTATTTCGAAGTTCAATATATAAAAATCGAATTTTTATTTCAAAGTTCAATATATAAAAATCGAATTTTTATTTCAAAGTTCAATATATAAAAATCGAATTTTTATTTCGCTATTCAATATATAAAAATCATATTTTCACATCTATGTTATATAGATAAAAATTATATTTTTATCACGCTATTTTCCACCTAAAGATTTTGCCTTTTCTAAAATAAAGATTTCGCCTTTTTACTTTCAAAGAACTCGCCTTTTTATTTTTAAAGTTCATATCTTTTAAAAAAAAACAAAGTTGATATCTTTACAAAAACAAAGTTGTTTTTATTTTTAAAAACAGTTTTTAAAATCATTTTAAAAATCAGTTTTCTACTTTAAATAAAATCAGTTTTATTCCTTAACAAAACCAGTTTTTTTCCTCTTTCATTAACGAAATCAGTTAGAAAAGAAGAAAGAAAAAGAAGAAAGAAGAAAATAATAATAATAATAATAATAAAACAAATAGCAAAACTTACATCGTTGGGGGGGAAAGGGAAAGGGTGCTGCGGCCTTCCACTGGCGGCGGCTTTCATCCATTTGGAGCCGGGTTTTGGGGGCGACGGATCTCGAATGGAGGAAGAACTGATCAGAGGGGGGACTGGGGGAAGGCGCGCACAGTGAGGTAGTGGTTGTAGGGTGGCGATTTTGGGGCTGTTCGGGTTTGTGGTTCCGCGAGTTGAAGAAAAAAGGGGGAGGAGGCGAGGCGTCGGGGAAGAGGGGGAGGGGCAGAGATGGGTGGGGAAGCGGCTCCGGCGAGGTGGGGAAGGCGGTGATCGATGGGGGGGGGGGCGCGTCCACCGATGTCGCCATTTTTTTTTTTTTTTTTTTTTATTACAGATGGGAAAAGTAAGAGAGAGAAGAGGGAAAGAAATAAGGGGGGGGGCTTTATATAAATTATAATATTTAATTTCATTTATTTTCAAAAAAGCAACTTTTTATTTCGACCTCTAAACGAGGCCCACCGCCTGTCGTCCATAGCTAATTACCCTCATTCCGAACACAATGGGATATGTATCGTAGGCTGATTCGGCTGTTACAATCAGTTTCCATTACATTTACATTTAAATCACTATATTGAATTTTAAACGTGCATTTCAAATTACCGGGGTCACATACTAACTAGAAAAATTCCAGAAGAATATTTTCTAGCTTCGTATTGACGATACGGTCCTAACAAAACTAGTTTCGTCGAATTCTGAGACCGTTTGAAAAATGGCCAATTTCCAGTCGATTAAAATCAACTGAAACTGGTCAAACGCGTTTTCTTTTGCCACGCTCACATATTGATTCGAAAAATTATGAAATTTGAAACCTAGCAATAACTTAGCATCACGGACCCAACAAAACAGGTTTCGTCGAAATCCGAGGTCGTTTGCAAAATTGCTATTTTTAAGGGCCTTATATATATAAAAATATATATAAATTCCACAGCGACTATTTCTAATTTTAAACTGGACATATCTTATCATTTCTAAAGTGAAATCTCAGTTTGTCAACTTCGTTACCAAGATATAGTTATACAGATTCAAATATTTCTTGTTTCATTCAATTCTGACTTATATTGAATTCTGTATATTCATTTGAAATTAGAAATCGAATTTTCGAACTACCGCGCCATTTTCAATTCCTTTTATAATTATATATAATTATTTTTATTCTAACGACGACGCGTATAATATATACGTTCGAATTATATTCAAAATAAATTTATTGTCGATATTATTTAAAATAATTCATTTTAAATAATCAAATTCGCTAAAATTGCAAAAATAAAATTTTTAAACTGGCCCAGATTTTACGGGTTGTTACAATCTCCCCCACTTAAAACTTTTCGTCCCCGAAAAGGAACAAAGTCGAAAGTGGTTTGATTAATTAACTTTACGCTCAATCTGGCTTCCATTCTCCAACCCTTTGGTTTCTGAGAATTTTCAAAATTTCAAAAATTTGGCTAACACCCTAAATTTTTGAAAAATTTCGCCATAACCTCCCCTGCACCGGGAGCATCGGGGAATTTCAAATAGCTTCCCCGGTCCTTCAGATCTCAAAAAGAAAAAGAAAAAGCCAAGCGGCTAGCCAATAGGCTCACAAAATCATCATCACCCAAACAAAATAGTAAATTATGTAATAAACATGTACCTATTTGTCGGGCAAACAAATTCTATTCTCGGCTCTAGCCTCCTTGCTATGACCTGTTCAATGATATATATATATATATATATATATGCAAGCAAACGCGACCAATTTTCAATACAATTCAACATTTGATCAAATTAGGCATAATGGTTCAAAATTAGCAAACAAATAGGCAAACAACACAAACATCAATCAATTAGTGAATTAGAGTTTCAAATCCATAACTTTGATACATACACAAAAAATCATGTTTTGATGCCAATCCACAACAATAAGCCCTATCTAATTTTGGTTCTCACACCAGCCTAATGGAAATATATAGATATCACACCTTCGTCACTCGAAAATAAATACTGGTAACGCTGCAGCATTATCAGAATCATCCCCGGGCAACTAGAATGCGATTCTATATCTACCCAATATATTAAAACTTTGAATACACGCGGATCAGACGTATACGCAAAACCTATATATACTGGATTGTCCAACTCAATATAAATAGATAATCAAATACGAATAATTGATTTAAATTTTCAAAACAAAATTTGTTTTCATTTTCAAAAATATACTCTTCACACTCGTTCTAGGATACTACTGATCCTATCTCTAACGAGTCATTCTAATTGGATATTAGTAATCCAATATCTGATGAATTCTTTCGTATGGTTTTAATGTGTCTTGTTCTCTAGCTTTGTAAACCAAAGCTCTGATACCAACTGTGAAGACCCGCAACCTCCCCGTAAAGGAAAGCGTCGGATAGTTCGAGAACAAACCACAACAGAACGCATACAGAAGAACATTTCATTGTATATTACAACAATGCATCAGATTACAAGAATATACAGAGTATAAATGAATATTACACAGAAATATCAGAGATTTAAATTACATTTAAATACATTGCAGCGGAAAATAATACAATACACACTAGAATGAGATATACGGATACAAAGCTTTCCGGATATCGTTCCAGCTGTAAACCAGGATCCTGTGAATATAAATCTGCAAAACCAAAACTACTAGCTGCCCGTGTCAAAATAAGGGCACCCAGAGTTTAGGTTAAAACAATAAACTCCAGGTCAGTCATGTGACTGGTGTGAGAACTAAAACAGTTATTAATCTTTATTTTCAAAGTTAGGTAAATCAAGGGACCACGCCGTATAACACGGAACAGGTTTCCTCCCAAGAATACCAGTGCATAAAACAAACAGCGCAATGCTAAATAAAGAAAGATGAAGCTGTTATAAGACCCAGGTCCCATCACACAATGCAACGCAGTCGAGGATAGGGTTTTCCCTTATAACAGCCAAAGAATGCTTGATACGTTTTAAAACAAATCACTTGATATTATTATAAATGCATAGTGTATAAAACACTTCAAATCATAAATATCAATCATAGGCGGCATGGGTACCATATATCATGTCGCCATACTAGTTCTACAATTAAAACCGCACATGTCACGTATTTGGAAGTTGGATTTCCATCTATGAACCGAGGCAAAAGATAGTCCTCAACCGATTCGAGACTGCCTAGCCCCAGCCTCAGGATCAGAGCTCGAGTGACCCTAGGAGCGACAGGGCCGGTCCACCGATGTGGATTAAAATGCCTGAACAATACGTTTCCCCGCCCTTTGGGGCGTAAATGAGCCACTAAATGACTCCATCGGTTCGAGAACGACCGATCAATCCGAGGCGCCTCGCAACAGCAACAACCACATAAGTCAAACTCGTCAGGGCGTGTAAAACCATTGACGCCACTTCTAACTAGGAAGAAACGCAGGCCCTCCCTGAGGTCCTTTCTCCCGTTTTTGGTTCATACCTGGTGTGAAACACGCGAGGTAAACGTTACACAAAGCTACGCCACAAAGGCCGTGCTTTGATCATCACCACAAGACTTTGCTTTTCAACAGAAGCCTCGATCATTTGCATCTTAGCATGCCACACAGGCAAACCATCCTATGCAACCGATATCAGTCACACAGAATGAAATCCGATGTCAGACACACAGTCCATTTACAAGTCCGTCCTGGGTCTGAACGAAACCGGAGGCACCTAGTACCCCGCATATCCATCGATCTCCAAGTACGTCTGGACGATCACTAACTGTTTCCATCTTCTTGGGTGTACAGCCCAATCAAGATCATCAGTCATCACCCAAACGACGTGAAGACCTCCGGTCTTCGACCATCATCTTCATCTTCGACTTATCGTCGTATCAGTTACTCAGAATGGGATAAACCCGGTCTTTCCGAATAACTCGCGTATATTTTAAATAAGTGTTACACAAACACAACATACGCCTCGTTCCAATTCATTAGTCACTAACCGTAAATTAATCAAGAGAATAATTCCCCAAATATTAACCCCGAAGGCCGAAACCAACATCAGATCAATATCCAGAAAACCATTCTGCTTGGCTAACCGCCAGTTAGTTTCTAAATTTCACATTCAAATCTAATTAAAGATTTAACTATCGCCTGGAGCAAAACTGGTGATACTCCATTCTCGATCTTTTCAATCTAATTAAAGATTCATTAAAACTCCACTTAGTTTTAATCTGTGACTGGGTTAAAGAATCAGTGTCATTTAAAACACGGTTCACGATAAACCCAAAGTCACATCCCATTAATTATCGGGTTAAAGAACAAGTGTTATTTAAAACACTGTTCACGATAAACCCAAAAATCAATATCCATTCAATTCCAATTAAATATCCTTTAATTGGTACACTTCATTAAATCTAAATCAAAAGATTTAATCTTTTCTCAGCTGGGTTCAAGAACAGTGTTAGTGAAGACACCATTCACGACAAACCCAAATCACATTCATTAATTATCGGGTTAAAGAACAAGTGTTATTTAAAACACTGTTCACGATAAACCCAAAAATCAATATCAATTCAATTCCAATTAAATATTATTTAATTGGTACACTTCATTAAATCTAAATAAAAAGATTTAATCTTTTCTCAGCTGGGTTCAAGAACAGTGTTAGTGAAGACACCATTCACGACAAACCCAAATCACATTCATTAATTATCGGGTTAAAGAACAAGTGTTATTTAAAACACTGTTCACGATAAACCCAAAAATCAATATCAATTCAATTCCAATTAAATATTATTTAATTGGTACACTTCATTAAATCTAAATAAAAAGATTTAATCTTTTCTCAACTGGGTTCAAGAACAGTGTTAGTGAAGACACCATTCACGACAAACCCAAATCACATTCGATATTCAATACAAGGCTCTGAATAGAAAATATATCGGCTTATATTCAATATCGAATTCTACGACTAACAAATGTCGTATTGGAAATAACGATATCAATATATATCTTTCAAATTTCCATAACAACACCTGTATAATCACGAATTCCAACATCGAAATATTCCGAAGACAATTTCGATTCAAATCCACTCCAATGCAATCATTGGAAATTTTGGTTATTTTTAAAACCCTTTTCGAATTCAATTTATTTATTTAAAAATAAATAGAATTATATTTCTAGTTCAAAACTAGTTCATTTCGATAAAAATCAATTTTTATCTTTTCAAATATGGAGTTTTTCATCCCAAATCTTTCTAAATCATTTCTTATGATTTTACACAAATTATTACTATTTTTAATAATTTTATCAAGGCCCGTACAGTCGATTTCCATCAATGGCCATCGAACTGCACTTACAGCGACCTTTTTCGAATTTGATTTGGACATAATTCCAAATCCAACCGTTAGATTTCAAATTTCTAATATTCGTTAGAAAGCTCTTTTCGATACGAACCCAACGGTTCCGGTTTCAGGAGAATCCGACGGTCGGATCTCCCGTAATGTCCGTTTGAAATAAATGGTCGAAATTCACGAACTGCCGCTGCGCGGCGCGTTCTATTCAGGCCATTATATTATATATAATATATATATAATATATATTTCGTCGATTTCTATTTAAAACGAACTATATAAATAGTTTTAAAATCGTTTCAAAACCTATTTCAAATTCCATTTCAATTCAAAGCAAAATTGAATTCTTCTTTATAAATTCGTTTCAAAATTCATTTCTATTCAATTCAAATTTCAATTCAATTTGAATTCATTTCAATTCGCTTTCAATTCCATTTGAATTCGTTTTCAATTCAATTCATTTCGAAATCGTTTTCAATTCAATTCATTTCGAAATCGTTTTCAATTCATTTTGAATTCGGTTTCAATTCAATTCATTTTGAATTCGTTTTCAATTCAATTCATTTCGAAATCGTTTTCAATTCATTTTGAATTCGTTTTCAATTCAATTCATTTCGAAATCGTTTTCAATTCATTTTGAATTCGTTTTCAATTCAATTCATTTCGAAATCGTTTTCAATTCAATTCATTTCGAAATCGTTTTCAATTCATTTTGAATTCGTTTTCAATTCAATTCATTTCGAAATCGTTTTCAATTCATTTTGAATTCGTTTTCAATTCAATTCATTTTGAATTCGTTTTCAATTCAATTCATTTCGAAATCGTTTTCAATTCATTTTGAATTCGTTTTCAATTCAATTCATTTCGAAATCGTTTTCAATTCATTTTGAATTCGTTTTCAATTCAATTCATTTCGAAATCGTTTTCAATTCAATTCATTTCGAAATCTTTTTCAATTCATTTTGAATTCGGTTTCAATTCAATTCATTTTGAATTCGTTTTCAATTCAATTCATTTCGAAATCGTTTTCAATTCATTTTGAATTCGTTTTCAATTCAATTCATTTCGAAATCGTTTTCAATTCATTTTGAATTCGTTTTCAATTCAATTCATTTCGAAATCGTTTTCAATTCAATTCATTTCGAAATCGTTTTCAATTCATTTTGAATTCGTTTTCAATTCAATTCATTTCGAAATCGTTTTCAATTCATTTTGAATTCGTTTTCAATTCAATTCATTTTGAATTCGTTTTCAATTCAATTCATTTCGAAATCGTTTTCAATTCATTTTGAATTCGTTTTCAATTCAATTCATTTCGAAATCGTTTTCAATTCATTTTGAATTCGTTTTCAATTCAATTCATTTCGAAATCGTTTTCAATTCAATTCATTTCGAAATCGTTTTCAATTCATTTTGAATTCGTTTTCAATTCAATTCATTTCGAAATCGTTTTCTAAAATCGATATAAATATCGTTCACGTCAAAATGACGTCAATCTAATCAACACGGCTTCATATATTCCTTTATTTTCAAATATTCTATTTCAAATATTTCTTTTTCAAATATTTCTTTTTCAAAACTGGAATGAGGCCCAATCAATTACCATATAAAATTAATTATATGGATTTTCATACAACACATGTATATAATAGCATTGAAAATAATCAACCATTAACCAAAGTGCACTACACTGTATAAGCATCAAATATAGATATTCAACGCTTATAACAGCCTGTCAATCAATCGATCGACATATTTAATCAATCAGGATGAGTGAACTTCAAATTTCATCCTAACACCCGTGTGGGGTTTCAAACAATCAAACACATATTTTATTTGTGCAGTTAGGCGATGTGTAAAATATATCGACCCAATCAACGTCATTCAAATAGGTGTACATAAACAAACCGTCTGGTTTGTAAATGAATATTTATTTATTCACATTCACGTTAAAAATTATATTTTTAACGATAACACATTTTATTTTAACATATGAATTTCTATTCAGTTCATTCTTTAAATAAAATGCTATTTTTATTTTTCTAACTTATTTTAGAAAATTTCGGCGGCATAACGGCACGATACTAGAAACGGGACAAGGCCTAGCCTTATCCCCGGTCTAGTGAAGGCCCACGCCATTCACACATCAATCAAATTCACTTTCGTTATGCAAACCACAAAATTTGGAGTAAGGGTCTAACCTAGCCTTACTCCTTCGCCTTATAACGGCGCACGTCTAATCCTAACCAATTTATCGATTTGATTTTTCACACCACAAACCACATTCAAACCAATATCACAATCAATAACCAAACAGCCAAACAAACAAGTCCATGGTCTGTGGACGATTGTGTCGGGTGCTACTAAGCACCGTCTGCATCCTAGTATATATATAACTAGAAAAATTAAATTGAAAGGTGAGAAATTCTCACATATAGCTATCCTAGCTCCACGGCTCTTCATTTGCAGAAGTCTTCGTCGTTTCGCCTTTTTGTCACCTTCGTTGCTGCTTTCACTACATACGTAAAAATCGAATTTTTACTTTGTTATTCAATATATAAAAATCACATTTTTTAGTTCAAAGTTCAATATATAAAAATCGAATTTTTATTTCTAAGTTCAATATATAAAAATCGAATTTTTATTTCTAAGTTCAATATATAAAAATCGAATTTTTATTTCTAAGTTCAATATATAAAAATCGAATTTTTATTTCTAAGTTCAATATATAAAAATCGAATTTTTATTTCAAAGTTCAACATATAAAAACTATATTTTTCTTTCGAAGTTCAATATGTAAAAACTATATTTTTCTTTCGAAGTTCAATATGTAAAAATCGAATTTCCATTTCAAAGTTCAATATATAAAAATCGAATTTTTAGTTCAAAGTTCTATATATAAAAATCGAATTTTTATTTCGAAGTTCAATATATAAAAATCGAATTTTTATTTCAAAGTTCAATATATAAAAATCGAATTTTTATTTCAAAGTTCAATATATAAAAATCGAATTTTTATTTCGCTATTCAATATATAAAAATCATATTTTCACATCTATGTTATATAGATAAAAATTATATTTTTATCACGCTATTTTCCACCTAAAGATTTTGCCTTTTCTAAAATAAAGATTTCGCCTTTTTACTTTCAAAGAACTCGCCTTTTTATTTTTAAAGTTCATATCTTTTAAAAAAAAACAAAGTTGATATCTTTACAAAAACAAAGTTGTTTTTATTTTTAAAAACAGTTTTTAAAATCAGTTTTTAAAATCATTTTAAAAATCAGTTTTCTACTTTAAATAAAATCAGTTTTATTCCTTAACAAAACCAGTTTTTTTCCTCTTTCATTAACGAAATCAGTTAGAAAAGAAGAAAGAAAAAGAAGAAAGAAGAAAAAAATAATAATAATAATAATAAAACAAATAGCAAAACTTACATCGTTGGGGGGGAAAGGGAAAGGGTGCTGCGGCCTTCCACTGGCGGCGGCTTTCATCCATTTGGAGCCGGGTTTTGGGGGCGACGGATCTCGAGTGGAGGAAGAACTGATCAGAGGGGGGACTGGGGGAAGGCGCGCACAGTGAGGTAGTGGTTGTAGGGTGGCGATTTTGGGGCTGTTCGGGTTTGTGGTTCCGCGAGTTGAAGAAAAAAGGGGGAGGAGGCGAGGCGTCGGGGAAGAGGGGGAGGGGCAGAGATGGGTGGGGAAGCGGCTCCGGCGAGGTGGGGAAGGCGGTGATCGATGGGGGGGGGGGCGCGTCCACCGATGTCGCCATTTTTTTTTTTTTTTTTTTTATTACAGATGGGAAAAGTAAGAGAGAGAAGAGGGAAAGAAATAAGGGGGGGGGGCTTTATATAAATTATAATATTTAATTTCATTTATTTTCAAAAAAGCAACTTTTTATTTCGACCTCTAAACGAGGCCCACCGCCTGTCGTCCATAGCTAATTACCCTCATTCCGAACACAATGGGATATGTATCGTAGGCTGATTCGGCTGTTACAATCAGTTTCCATTACATTTACATTTAAATCACTATATTGAATTTTAAACGTGCATTTCAAATTACCGGGGTCACATACTAACTAGAAAAATTCCAGAAGAATATTTTCTAGCTTCGTATTGACGATACGGTCCTAACAAAACTAGTTTCGTCGAATTCTGAGACCGTTTGAAAAATGGCCAATTTCCAGTCGATTAAAATCAACTGAAACTGGTCAAACGCGTTTTCTTTTGCCACGCTCACATATTGATTCGAAAAATTATGAAATTTGAAACCTAGCAATAACTTAGCATCACGGACCCAACAAAACTGGTTTCGTCGAAATCCGAGGTCGTTTGCAAAATTGCTATTTTTAAGGGCCTTATATATATAAAAATATATATAAATTCCACAGCGACTATTTCTAATTTTAAACTGGACATATCTTATCATTTCTAAAGTGAAATCTCAGTTTGTCAACTTCGTTACCAAGATATAGTTATACAGATTCAAATATTTTTTGTTTCATTCAATTCTGACTTATATTGAATTCTGTATATTCATTTGAAATTAGAAATCGAATTTTCGAACTACCGCGCCATTTTCAATTCCTTTTATAATTATATATAATTATTTTTATTCTAACGACGACGCGTATAATATATACGTTCGAATTATATTCAAAATAAATTTATTGTCGATATTATTTAAAATAATTCATTTTAAATAATCAAATTCGCTAAAATTGCAAAAATAAAATTTTTAAACTGGCCCAGATTTTACGGGTTGTTACAAATAAATAAGATTTTAACGAAAGGTTGTGAGGATTTAAAAAGTGAATCGACGTGTCTAATGGAAGGGGAACATCAATTTCCGAAAACGGTCGACAGGGTTAAGTGAAGCGGTCGACAGATAAAGGTTCTGGAAGAAAAAAAATGAATACAATTTTGTATTTGTCCGGTCGACAAGAAATAAAGTGCGGTCGACAGATTAAAGTTCTGGAAAAAAATGGTAAAGACCATTTATAACGAGACCGGTCGACAGGGTATTGCGTGGAGGTCGACAGGAAATAGTTCTGGATGAAATTATAAGGCTTAAATTGCCTAGACCGGTCGACAGCGTAAAGAATGGCCGGTCGACAGGTTAATTTTCTGTTTGAAAATTAAAAACGTATTTAACCTTGACCGGTCAACAGAGAAGAAAAGGGGAGGTCGACAGGTTAATTTTCTGGTTGAAAATTAAAAACAAAAAAAACCTGATCGGTCGACAGCATATTACTAGGCGGTCGACAGGTGCTGAAAAATTTTGTTTTTCTGGTTTGTTGAGATGAATAGAACAAAAAAACAGATTTTATTCAAAACAATATGAATTAAAAAAACAAATGCATGAAGAACAAATACAAATTTATTTTCAGAAAATTTAAACGATATAAACGAAAAAATTATCTCCTTGGTTCCCAAGGATTCTTTAGTTCCCAAGGATTGTATTTTCCACTTGCTCCTTCATTGTTGTTGTAATTCCTATCCCATGAGTTTGGAGTTCGCGAAGATGATGGTATAGGTATTGGCTCATGTACGTTATGCCTGTCAGAGCTGCAGAAGAAAGAGGCTAGTCGTTCGAGATACGTCAAACGAGAAGTCGTCAATTTTTGCTCATAGAACATTTGTTGCTGATAATAATGCATTTCGTCGATCTTTTCTTAGAAGTTGGTGTGGTTCCTGGTGTTCGAGAAGGTGGATGAAATCCAGGTGGATGTTCTGGTGTTTTCGGGGAGTTGTATTCCGTTGGTTCGGAACTCGTGATTGAAATATTGGAGTTTTCAGCACATTTTTCACAAATGTGTGCCATGAATTAAAAATAATTGAGGTTTGAGAGAATTTTTGTCTGAGAGCACTAAAAAATACAAACGTGTATATATATAGAAAGAGTTTTCTATTTTTAGAGAAAGAAAAGAGATGGTTTGTATTTGATTAACCGTAGAAAAATTCTCTTCTATATATAGTAATAAGGAAAGACATTGGTTTCTGAAAAATATTAACTCTTGTTAAAAAAAATATTAGCCTTCGAGTTCTTTTCTTGAAACCAAGCCTAGCTCTCTACGTAACTTGACAAAACTTGATTCTAGTAGAGGCTTTGTAAATATATCAGCTAGTTGATTGTCTGTGCTTACATATTCTAATTTTATATTTCCTTTCTCAATATTATCTCTAAGAAAATGATGTCGGATGTCGATATGTTTAGTTCTTGAGTGGTTAACCGGATTTTTGGATAAGTTTATCGCACTTGTGTTATCACAATATATAATAGAATTTGACAAGTTCATATCGAAGTCTTTAAGTGTTTGTTGCATATATATAACTTGTGTACATGCTAAAGCCACTGAGATATACACTGCCTCACATGTCGAGAGTGAAACACAATTTTGTTTCTTACTAAACCAAGAGACAAGTGATTTTCCAATGAAATGGCACGTACCACTTGTACTCTTTCTATCCGTTCGTGATCCTCCGAAATCAGCATCACTATATGATACTAATTCGAATGCACAATCCTTAGGATAGAAAAGACTGAAATCTTTGGTGTTATTAAGATACCGAATAATTCGTTTTACTGCTCGTAGATGCGATTCCTTAGGATTAGCTTGAAAACGTGCACACAAACAAACACTCATCATAATGTCAGGACGACTAGCTGTTAAATATAGGAGAGAACCTATCATACTACGATACGTCTTTTGGTCTATACTCTTTCCACTTTCATCCTTTTCGAGATGACTAGTTGTACTTATCGGAGTTGGTTTTCCGGGAGTATTTTCAAGACCAAAACTTTTAATAAGATTTTCACAATATTTTTCTTGATTTATAAAAATACCATTCGGAAGTTGTTTAATTTGAAGACCAAGAAAGTATGATAACTCTCCCATATGTGACATTTCAAATTCTTTGGTCATGACATTTGCAAACTCTTTACAAAGTTTCTCATTTGTTGAACCAAAGATTATGTCGTCCACATATATTTGAATAACAAGTATATCTTTGTGCGAATGTTTAATAAATAATGTTTGATCAACCTTTCCTATTTGAAATCCAGAATCAATTAGATGACTTCGTACTCGTTCATACCAAGCACGTGGTGCTTGTTTTAGACCGTACAAAGCCTTCTTAAGCTTGAACACATGATCCAGATATTTTTCATGTTTAAATAAAGGTGGTTGTTCAACATATACTTTTTCTTTTATAAATCCGTTTAAAAATGCACTCTTGACATCCATCTGATATAATTTAAAGTTATGATGACAAGCAAATGATAGAAGAATTCTAATTGCTTCTAGTCTAGCGACAGGTGCAAAAGTTTCTTCATAATCGATACCCTCTTCTTGATTATATCCTTGTGCTACTAACCGTTCTTTGTTTCGAGTTATGTTTCCTTGTTCATCAGCCTTGTTTTTGTAAACCCATTTAGTTCCTATAACCGATTGATCGGTTGGCCTTGGAACAAGTTCCCATACATTATTGCATTCAAACTGATTTAGTTCTTCTTGCATCGCAATAATCCAATATTCATCGGTAGCAGCTTCTTTATGATTCTTAGGTTCGATATTAGAAATAAATGCAACATGTCCCATTTGGTTAAGTTGACTTCTAGTTCTTATTTGAGATGATACTTCTCCAATTATATTTTGAACTGGATGATCTCTTAGAATTCTTGGAGGAGATCTAAATCTTGGTGGAGAAGGTATTACATCAATTTGAGGGTTATCATCAACTATTTCTGAGTCAGAGTCATTATTTGTGATGATAGGGTTATCAGTGACTATGGTTTCTTCGTCATCTGATATTATATGAGATGGTTTAAAGAATTCATCAAAGGAAACATGAAGTGATTCTTCAATAGATTTGGTTCTCTTATTGAATATATGATAGGCCTTGCTTCTTTCCGAATATCCGACAAATATACCTTCATCGGATTTTGGATCAAAATTTCCAAGATGGTCTTTCGTATTTAAAATAAAGCACTTAGAACCAAAAACTTTGAAATATGAGATATTTGGTTTTCTTTGATTAAATAACTCATATGATGTATTTTTAGTCAGAGGTCGAATAGATACACGATTCAAAACATAACATGCAGTTGCAACAGCTTCTGCCCAGAAATGTTTTGGTAGAGTGGATCCATTTAATAATGTTCTTGCACATTCTTGTAGTGTCCGATTTTTCCATTCTACAACTCCATTTTGTTGTGGAGTTCGAGGAAACGAAAAATTATGATTGATACCTTTCTTTGTACAAAAATGTTCAAATTCATTATTTTCGAACTCTCCGCCATGATCACTTCTAATATTTTTAACCTTAAGTCCTTTTGACTTTTGAATTCTTTTGACGAAGGATTTGAAATGATGAAAAGTGTCACTTTTATTTTTTAAGAAAATAACCCATGTATAACGAGAATCAATTACAAACACATATTTATTATGATTTATTGACTGAACCTGTGTTGGTCCAAATAAATCCATATGTAATAATTCAAGTGGTTGTAATGTTGATATGATTTTCTTGGATTTGAAGGAAGATTTAGTCAATTTTCCTAATTGACATGCATCACAAATATTATTAACCGAAAAGATCATTTTGGGGAGACCTTTAACAAGATCATTTTTGGCTAGCTTGTCAATAGTTTTGAAGTTTATGTGACAGAAACGTTTGTGCCATAGCCATGGATCATTATCATTTGCTACAAGACACATATCTGAATTATGATTGATATTCATATTCAGAATATAAATGTTTCTATCTCTATTTCCTTCAAAAGCTATATTTCGATCTTTATCTAGTATACTACATTTATTATCTGAAAAGGAAATAGTAAAACCTTTGTCGCACAATTGACTAATACTTAATAAATTATGTTTCAAATTCTTAACTAGCATGACATTTGTGATAAGAGGTAAGTTAGATGTACCATAATTGCTCACATCGCCTTTGCCGATGATATAGCCTTTTGAATTATCTCCAAAAGTGATTGAGCCACCATCCGAATAAGTAATATTTGTTAATAAGCTCTTGTCTCCAGTCATATGCTTTGAGCAACCACTGTCCAATATCCACTTTCCTCTTTTCTTAAGTGGGACCTGCAAAAAATAAAGTTAAGTCCATGGTACCCACTTTTTATAGGGTCCTAAGAGTTAGGTCTTAGGAGTCCAAACCCATACGGGTCCGGTATCCCCTTTATACAAATAATTTGGATTATAATGCATAGTATTCAAAAAAATTTGAATGTACTTGTTCCTAATCAAACTATTATTTGTTTTAGGAACCCATATTTTTATAGATTTGACATTCTTCTTTTGAGATTTCACAATCGGTTTTGGTTTGGAATATAATAAACTAAGATTTTTCTTAGCTTCAGTTTCTTGAACTTTCTTATTTTTTCTTTTTCTTTTACCAAGATGTTTCTTGATAACTTGTTTCTTATATCCCAATCCTTGCTTGTTTGTAGCTGATTGTGAACTCTCAATAATTTTTGTCAAATTTTCTCGACCTTTGTTAAAGTTAGAAACATTTTTAGAAATGTCGTCTAACTTTGTTTGTAAACTAGCCTTTTCAAGGTCTAGAGATTTTACTTTAGCTTTAAGCTCATAATTCTCAGCAGTAAGAGTGTCATTTTTCTCTTTTTGAATTTCAATTTCTTGACTCAAAAGAGATAGTTGAGAATTATTATTAGATGATGATTCTTGAGCCTTTTCAAGTTCCTCCTCTAATATTTTCTTTTCATCTTTTAACATATCTCGTTCTAATTCTGATCTATTCAACATTACCTTGACTTCTTTTAATTGATGTTTTGTATCTTTAAATTTAATCATTAATTTATCATAAATATCAAGCATATCCTCAAGAGTAGGAATTTGTACCTCATCCTCTGTTGCCATAAAACATACATTTGCTTGTTCAGTGTCTGAGTCACTTTCGTTATCAGATGAAGATGAGTCTGAATCATCCCATGTTACTGAGAATGCTCTTTTCTTTGATTTGTCCTTCTTGAATTTTTCGGATTTCTTCTTTTTATCCGGACAATCTTTTTGCATATGTCCCTTTTTGTGACAATTGAAGCATTCCATATTTGAAGATGATGATTTATTTGATCCAAACTTCTTTTTGTCGTATCGACTAGCTTTTCTTTGCTTCAAGAACTTCTTAAAACCTTTTGCAATAAGTACTAAGTCTTCATCTTCAAAATCTGAAATGTCTTCATCTTTTTCGGCATGAAAAGCAACATTTTTCTTTTCTTCTTTTTGTTCTCTTCTAGCCTGTAAATTTGCTTCATAGGACATTAGATTTCCTATCAATTCATCTGGCTTCATGGTAGAAAGATCATTAGCTTCTTCTATGGCTAATACTTTTCCTTCCCATTCATTAGTCAGTGAATGTAGGATTGTTGAAACTACATCAAAGTCAGAATATTTTTGTCCTAACCCAATAAGAGCATGATGAATAGTTTGAAACCTTGAATACATCTCATTGATTGTTTCATTTGGCTTCATTTTGAAATTTTGGAATTGGCTTTTCAACAAAGCTATTTTTGATTGTTTAACCTTGTTAGTACCTTCATGAGTGGTTTTTAGCGTTTGCCAAATTTGATAAGCAGTGGTACAGATACTAACACGGTTATACTCATTTTGGTCTAATGCACAAAACAACATATTTATTGCTTTTGCATTTACTGCTGCTGCTGTTTTCTCAGCAGGAGTCCATTCTGCATACTCAGTAGTTGGATTAACTATTTCTTTCTGAGTAGCATTCCAAGCATCATAACTTGTTGATTGCATATAGAAAGCCATACGTGTTGCCCAATAACTATAGTTTAGGCCATTAAAGAAAGGAGGTCTTTGTGTTGATTGACCTTCAGTGTAAGTGTTAGTGTTGGTGCTTGCGTTATTTGCCATATTACTAGAATATATCAAATAACTGTGTTACGGTTATATGATAACCGTGCTCTGATACCAATTGAAAAGTCGAGTTGTGTACGACTTGTGCAGGATCTATAATATGGCTATGCGGAATGTATGTGATAACTTAAGCTATTCGATAGTTATGCGAATAAATATTCGCAAACAATATATATATCACAAATAATTATAAATGCAGTAAAGTAAAGTAAAGTAGAGTAACGACACCAGGATTTTTATACTGGTTCGGACCTCCAGTCCTACGTCCAGTCCCGAAGCTCCTCTTCGGCTTTTCACTAAACAACACCCTCTCTTCACCCGGAGGAACAGGTTCACAACACTACTTGATTTACGGGCTACAAGTTTACCCACTTGATTTCACGGGCTACAAGCTTACCCACTTGATTTCATGGGCTACAAGCTTACCCACTTGATTTCACGGGCTACAAGCTTACCCACTCAGGACAATTACAAGAGTTTGACTTCTGATTGTGTTCTTCTTTCAACACTGATTTGTCAACGATTGAGTACACCCTTTCTATAATCTTATCCTCAAATATAATATGATGTTTGCAAAGATTAGGAAGTGGATTATCGTTTTGAATCACAAGTGTATAAAATATGCTTGGAGATTCAAACAATAATATAATGATTTTGAGTGCTTTTGAATGCTAAGAATAATGCAATATAGATCAGAGAATGGAGAGAAGATTCGGTAATTTGAATAAATGAAAATCGATGTATTTATAATAATCGAGAAGATGCAATTGTTGGTGAAAAGTTGCCCTCAAAAGAAGTGATTATTCTTGAGAAGAAATGGATGTAATTCTTCAAGAAAGAAGATGACTTTTCATAAAATTTCAAAAAGCTGTTGACCTATAAAAATTTATAGGTCGACATGTTTTTAGCCGATGTAATTTAAAAAAACCTGTTGACCTATAAAAAGGTATAGGTCGACCTCTTTTCAACCGTTATATTTTGAAAACCTGTTGACCTATAAAAAAGTGTAGGTCGACATGTTTTTGATGATATGCATAAAAAAAGGTTTTATAAGTAATTTTTGAAAGCCAAAAAGAAGTATGATTATTTGAGGATAGATTTTAACATTTATGACTCTAAATAATCAACTTCTAACCTATGAAGGCATCTCGTCTTCTTTTTGTCGATGTAGAAGCTTCTTCTTGTCATAAATCAAAATAATCTGTGAAGCTTTGACTCAACATAACTGTTATATTTCAAAGTTATGTTATCTATTATATGTTATTCGTTCCGCTGTGAGGTTCGTGTTACTCTGATGTTGTGTTCTTCTTCTTCTTCTATTCTAAGTTTCTATCTTATCTATTCTCACCTTCTAATTTCTTTCATTAATTACCGGGATTTTTCGATGTTTTGGTTATCGACATCGAGCTTATGTCGATAACCAAAGTCGCTCAAAATCCGGGTCGTTACAGTTGGTATCAGAGCTTAAGTTAAGTTTACCTTGGCTCTGTGGCGTGACTCGGTAGAGATAGGGTTAGTAATACCCTAGATTGAGTTTGAGTGTATATATACGAGTGCGTATTTGTATTTGATATAAATATGGTTTTATATTGTGGAGATTCATTGGCTGAGTTATTTATGAGTTCTGGTCGATCAGTTTGATCCACTGTATCGGTAGGAGTAAATAAATACTTGAATACGATGGACCGACACAGTATGGATATGTAATATATTATCATATATTAGATATATTGGTTGTGATTATAATCGAATGAGATTATAAAGTGAAATGGTTATATATAACCAATCAGAATTCATATAAGTAAAGTATATGAAATAAGATGAATTAAATATGAATTTAAATCAGATTTGGAATTAAAATAAGGAGATTTTAAGTTCCTGGGAGATTTTGAGATGTTTTCAAAATGGATGTATTTAGTAAGGGTTTTGAAATGATATAGTATTGAAATCACTTGGGTCGCTGGAAAATAATTCCGATGATGACTGCGCAGTATCATCGGTGTGGTTTTCGAGTTTCTAAGTGGTGGATTACTACCAGAGATTTTGATTTGAATTGTTTTGAGAAAACAAGGTGTTTAGAAATTCAAATGTTTTGAATTGGTATTGTGATTTCAAATTAATTTGAAATGAACCCAGGAATTTGAAATTTGAAATTTAAAATTTAACTCATGAAGTTAAATGGATTTAAAGGGTGAAAGTGAATAATAAATTAGAATTTAACCTTGACTAAGTTAAAATGAAAATGGAATTGATTAATGGATAATCTGGAAATGGGATTAAGTTGATGAGTTAAGAATTTGAAATTTAGCTGGACTTAGAATTTGAAAATCAAGAATGAAACTTGAGATTGATAATGGGATTCGACTTGAGAATAAGCGAATGATTTGGTTTGACGATATAAAAGTGATTAAGTTTGATTGGGAGGACATTGGTATATGTGGAATGGTAACAGATGGAAGGGATATAATGATATGCCCGACAAAAAGGTACAAGTTTATATTTGATACAAGCATGAGATTTATGAGCCGAATTGGCAAGCCACTTGGCTGTTTGATTTTCTTTTTGGTTGAAGGAGGCCTAGAGAGGCGAGTTGTGATTTGACGTATATGCCGGTACAAAGGAGGTGCTGGCGAAATTCTCCAAAAATTTAAAGTGTTAGAAAATTTTCAGAATTTTTGAAAATTTTAGTTAGTCGGAAGGAATAAATATTTTAGTCGATATAAATTGGTTCAGTTAAAATCAGAAATAAGGGGTAAACAAATCTTAGGAATTCCAATAGATAGGGTCGTCCTCTAACTTAGCAATATCGAGGACGAAATTATTTTAAGTGGGGAAGAATGTAATGACCCGCATTGTCAGGGGTATTATAATTAATTTATTTAATTATATAAATAGTGATATAGGGAATTAAATCGTCGTTAATAAAATAATGGTGAATATTTAATTAAAATAATTAATTAAATAATATATTTAATTCAGAAATGATCAAAAATATTTGGGATCACAATATTCTGTGAACGGGGTCGTCCCTAATATTTAACTCAGCTTAGAGTTGAATTATATTGACGAATATATTCAATCGATGACAGTTTGAACGTATAATTATAATATAATTAAAATAGAGCTTGAAATAGCGCGGCAGTTCGCGATTTGGCGATTTGAACTTCAACTGAATGTACAGGATTCATTTTAAGCCGGATTTCTGTGAAACGAGAAACGTGTGGAGCTGGTGGAGTATATCTTTCTAGTGGAAGAGAAAAATCGGGATTTCGTCGTATGGATTTTGATGCACGTCCAAATCAAATTTCAGAAAAGTCGCTGTGGAATTCCTTTATAATTTGCGACGCTTTAATTACGTTATAAATGGATTTTCGATATAAACTGAATATCGAGGTAATCTGGAATCTGAAATATAAAGCTGTAAATTCTGATATGATATCCTGGAGCCGTACGACATCGTATGTGGATATATACGATAATATAAATTTATTTATATTTAATTTAATTTTATTTAAATATATTTATATATTTAAATGGGTCATCCAGAGCTTTAAAAATAGCCGGTTTTGCAAATGAAGTCGGAATTCGACGAAACTAATTTTGTTGGATCCGCAATGTCAAATAGTTGTTAGATTTCCAGTTTCGTGATTTTTAGAGTCAGTGTGTGGCCGTACGGATTTTTAGAGTGGAAAACAGTCGGTATTTTGACAGTTAAAAATACGCTGTGTGAGCATACGAAGTCGGAATTCGACGAAACCAGTTTCGTTGGGACCGTAATGTCGGACTCTAGCTGCATGTCCAGTTTCGGGATTTTTAGGTATCATGTGTGATCACACGGATTTTTAGAAGTCAGAAACGAATATAAAGGATTAAATAAAATATTAAAATATCAATATAAAAATATCTAGATATTTTGATTGGGTATAAATACCCCCCTTACAAATTTCTTAAGACCTAATCCTGTAAACCCACAAGGAAACGCGCCGCTGTTATTTTTCCTCTTTCAGTAAACTATTCGATCTTCATAAAATCAAGGAAATCCAAATTAATTCCTGCAAATCATAAAAGTCATATATTTGAATTCGCTAGGGGATCCTCTTCATTCTGTGTCAAGTTTGTCGCCTTCGATGCCGCTGTTGTTGCACGGTAAATGAATGGCAGGAAGCTAGGGCAGGGATTATCCGGAGTTTTAAGCAACTACAGTAGGATTGGAGGTTCGATTCAAGATGGTGATGGAAAATCGCACTTCGTGTGTATTTTTGGTGAAGATCGCAACCTACAGATGACGCACGACTTCTGTACAGGGGGTAAACACCCTGTTCGACGCACTGAGACAGGGCAGTTCGAGATGTACCAAATGAGGACTGGATGATGCGGATTTGAATGGAGATTTCAACGGTTGTGGTGGTGTTGGATTTAGTTTTGAAATGAAAGAGATTTGGGGGATTGAAGGAGCGGTAATGGTGAGGTATGGGTGCGTACCTGTTGCGTGGAGGAAGAAGCCGATTATCGGGTTGGGCTGGTGGTGTAAAATCTGATTGGTCCGGAGAGGTAATAAAGGGGGAAAGCCCAACTTTTAAAGTAGTTAAGTTTTAAATAAATTTATATAATGTACAAAGTTGTAAATACGATAACTTGGTCATACAGTATCAGATTGACGAACCGTAAGTTGCGTTGGGATCGTATGGACAAGCACTACACAATGGAACTGACCGCGAGTCGATTGAAGTCCGTTACAATTTATGGCGAAATAAATTGTCCGACTCAAACAAAGAACGTAAACTGATTATTTAACGGTTAACTCGCCAATGTGAGTAAAACTCACCAACTCTGAACAGTTTATATCTTCATGTTGTATTTTTAGAACTATTAGATATTGACTGATTGACTGTGTGTTGACTGTTTGATTGAACTGCTAGTCAGTTAGTTGAATTTCTATATTGATTCTGTTTAACAAAATATATCAGATGGAACTGAAAGTGATGTTATCTTTATTGTCTAATATCTGTGATGTAGGGAAACAGGTTGGAGGAATCCAACTGGATTCCTCAACAGTTATTTTACTGTGATTTATATATTGTGATATATAATGTGATATATAATTTGTTGGCGATTATATGTGTTTAGACGATATTGAACATCGTGATTTGATATGATTGAATACCATAACATACGAAATGTTGATAAGGGGATTTTCAAAGTGATATTGAAAATAGAATATTTATAAAATGGGATATTTTTAAATAAGAGATATTTATAAAGTGGAATATTTATAAATAAGAAATGTTTATAAATTGGAATATTTATAAATAGGAGATATTCAAAATGGAAATAATTACAAACCATTTTCTTTTTGAATGGAAAGGTCTGTGTGGCGGGTTTGGGGATTTTCCCGATGCTCCCGATACAAAGGAGGTTATGGCGAATTTTTCCGGGAATTTAAGGAGTTAGAATATTTTTAAGAATAAATTTGAAAAGGAAATATTTAGAAAATAAATAGAGTTATAAAAAGGAAATCATTTGTAAAGTGAAGAACCGTTAGTAAAAGTAAATCTTTATAAATGAATAGTTTAAACAGTTAGAGTTAAACAGCTAGAGTTAACCAGTTATAGTTTAAACAGTTAGAGTTAACCAGTTAGAGTTAACCAGTTAGAGTTAAACAGTTAGAGTTAAAACAAACATAGTTATTCAGGATGAGTTGCCATTTAGCACGACTGCTAGCGTAATTCGCAGGGCTGTAAATAGCCTACAGCGGTCGGATGTTTCCTGAGGGAATCAGGCGTAACCATTGTGATCGCTGCGATCTAGAGTTGAGTGAATGGAGTTAAAGAATATAGAGTTAAGCAAAATTAGAAACAGACTAGAGATTAATAAGTTGAATGGTTTCCTGAGTATCGATCTGATGTTGGTTTCAGCCTTCGGGGTTTATGCTTAGGGAGTTGTTCTCTTGTTAGTTTATAGTTAGAGTCTGATAGTTGTGGAAGGATAGTGATACGTAAATAAACAATGGAAATGTTTTCCAACGTTGATAACAAATATTTTCTAAATATAGAAAATAAGGAAAACATGTATAGATATACATGATGATTGATCGATTGACATTCCATTTGGAAATAAGATCGTTGTTTGCACACAGACATTTTTATTTGATAGTTAAATCATCGACTATCAATGTTTTGACCTTTTTACGTTGTTAATATGGAGAGACCGGTTGGATTATTATCTGAAGAACCACTCTGTATTGGCATAAGCGTTGCGAATTAAGTATATTGAATATATCGAAGACGGAGTAAAGTGCAAGGGCTATTGTATAAGTCTTAGATAACAGTGCCTAAGATGGATGTACTGAATAGTGCCTTCGGTTTGTCCAGTCCCAGGACAACTTGTATAGACGAAGGTCTGACAAAGTATATCCAATGCATCGCGTAAGTTGATCTGTTTAAACGAATTCACGTTTGGTGGCGGAGGAATTCGTTTCTCTTAGCTGTATACCCGTGTTATTTTTGGATAAGTCAATTTGTGATTTGGCGGGTATGACAATGTGACATTTCTAAGTAAATGAAGATGGATGTCTGACATAGTATTTCCAGACGGTCACGTACATTGATTTCTTCAACCGTACCAAGAGTGGAAGCGGAGAAGGAAACTTCTTTAGCTAACACGTAATGTACTGTTGTAGACGTCAATTAGTGATTCTCGATGGATCTGACAATGTGACATTCGAAGTGAATCTGATGTGATGATAAAGCGTAGCTTCTAGCCTCATCAACCGGTAAATGACAGAAATCGGGCAGGCAGCATGGCTAAGTCGGTCGCACCGAAGTAGGGTGTATAATCAACTATCTAGAGAATATTCATTTGTTTCTTAAATCTATCAATGCTGTCCCATATATATACGGGAACGGTTGCTGATCCCAACCGTTGGTGATGTACATTCGATACACTCAAGCGAAATGAGTGGTCGGTCATGTGTGGCTGAGTTACAAGATGTTCTTGTTGAACTCCAGTGTATCGTTCCTAGAGTACACTGATCAGAAGGTGGTTCCATACCTTGTCATAGTTGGAAATCCATTATCCAATACGTTCTTGCGATTTTGATTGTATACTATATATGTAGAACGTGAGATGAAAGCGTTTCTGCTAGTTGATATCTATTTGTACATAGACATTATTATAATATCAAAAGGTTTTTTGATATAAAGATATTTTGGATTTTCATAAGGGAAAAACCCGTTCCGTTCTGCGGCGTGGTCTTATGAGATATCGTTTACTTGTTCATATGCCTGTTTAAACTGTTTTACTCATACCAGTCCCATGACTGACCCGGAGTTTACTTTGTGGTTTTCCCTAAACTCTTGGGTGCCTAATTTGTACGGGCAGTCAAGTAGTCCGGAATTTGCAGATATACTTGGAGAGCTTGGAGCAGGAGGCTTCATGATCATATAGCTATAGTTATTTCCGCTGTGTTGTAAGTGTTGTACTCTGATAAGTGCTATTGTATACATAACTATTATATTTCAAAGTTATGTTATCTATTATATGTTATTCGTTCCGCTGTGAGGTTCGTGTTACTCTGATGTTGTGTTCTTCTTCTTCTTCTATTGTAAGTTTCTATCTTATCTATTCTCACCTTCTAATTTCTTTCATTAATTACCGGGATTTTTCGATGTTTTGGTTATCGACATCGAGCTTATGTCGATAACCAAAGTCGCTCAAAATCCTGGTTGTTACAATGGATCCAATGGTTTTGGTGTACATAATAGCGAATAAACTAAGCAAGTCACACCCTAGGTATGCGATCCAACAAAATGCCAATTCGGTGCACAACATGGTTTTCAACTATAGTGTTATGGGCATGAACAATCAAGTATAATAGTCTTAGGCAATTAACCCCAGTAGTCATAGGTAGAAATCTCATAGTTATGAATCATAAGCGACTCATCACAATAATCATGGATAATTATCAAAAATGGTTCTAGGAAAATAGTCATAGGCAATTAGTAATAGTTTCAAAGTCATGGTCATAGATAATAGACTTATGTTCATAATCATAGGTAATAATTCTCATAGTTAAGAGTCATAGGTGATTAACCACAATTGTCCTCGTCAAAGTCATAGGCATAGTCTTATGTTCACAGTCATAGGCATAGGCATAGTCTTATGTTCACAGTCATAGTATTATGTTCTTAGTCATAGGCATAGGCATAGTCTTATGTTCATCGTCATAGTCATAGGCATAGTCTTATGTTCATCGTCATAGTCATAGGCATAGGCAAAACCTTATGTCCACAGTCATAGGCATATTAAAGTTACAGACATGAAAGAATTTGATTTACAACTTGAATAGGCCCCAAATAGAAATATTCCCACAAGTCAAGATCCAAGAATTTATGTTACAATCTAGCACTTGAATAATAAACTAGGTCCAACAACATGAATGGGCATGATTCAATCGATAAGAAATAACCCAAAATCGTAGATTCAAGAAGAGGCAAGAACAGATCTAAATAGATAATCAAGCTTAGGTCCGATTTCGTTTCATTCCATGTCCATACTAAATTTAACAAGTTTAAATCTCAAAGTAACTAGAACTTACAGATCGTGGTCTAAGAAATTGAGATGCAGAAGTTGAATCTAGAAACTAGTCGTCGATTGGTTGATTCGATGGATTCTGATTTGATAGCAGAAGCAAGCCCCCAATATGCAATTCCTAGCCGTAGTCTTCAAGAATTAGACTTCGTGTTTTACTTTAATTTATTTATTTGTTTTTCTCAGAGGAAGCATAAGGACAGAAAGAATTGGTGTAGAGAGAATGAGGCTAGGAGGCTGTTTATATAGGTTTAGAGTCACGAATCTAGTCAAAAAATTGGTCCAAATACATCAGAAGGAACCCAGGCTGAAAACCAGGTTTTGGCACCAGGTCGACCATAGGGTCGACCTGGTCCCTGGGAGGTCGACCATAGTGTCGATCCCTAGGTCGACCTGGTCCTGGGCGGGAAATTTCCCGCCTAGTCTGGCCTGGGGTTTGAATTTGAATTTCGAATTCAAATTTCGAGCTGTTTTTGATTCTGAAAATTCCTGAAACTTCGGAGGGCCATAACTTGGTCATACGGACTCCATTTTTCGAAAAATCGGACTCGTTTCCAATCAGAATTTCGAGATGAACGCAATGGAGCAACCTGTTTCCCTTGATTCTTATTTTAAAATTTAATTTTGCCTTGATTTATGGTTTTAATATGTTATTAAAATACGGGTTGTTACATTCTCCCCTCCTTAAAGGATTTCGTCCCCGAAATCTCTAAGTTAGGAAGTATGTATCCTACCATCCATCATCCATATACTCAAAATATCATCCACAAGCAATCATTGTCCTTAATAGATTCCTAATGCTGTATGTCTATATGCAGAAAGCGTGTGTATATGTACTTATCTAATGCAAAAGATCAGGCGGTTACTGATTCAGTAGACCTTCTTAATGCAAAATATGTTAGTGTAATGAGTCCAACATGTATGCAAATTCCTAACATACTTTATAATCTCTACATGAGTGCACAAACATTCATTCATATGCAACATCCAAATGATAGCATATCAAGTTTCCATCCATGTACAAGTATAAACATTCATGCATATGCAATATGAGATGTGACTGAGCCGATCTAGTGCCTAATGTGTGTTCATGCATCCACGAGCAACAACTAGCAACCACTTGCAACCATCAACCATAACATGTCACAAACACATGTTTACATCCATTAGTTCCTACCTAAAGGTAAAGCCGAATGATAGAAGCAAGTAAAGAAAAACTTTGTACCCATTAGGCAATATCTAAACTGGAAATCTTCCTCACATATATGCTGATTAGGAAAAGAAAAGAAAAACTCCCCTAAACACCAGGCCAAAACCAATATATATAATTCTAGGAAACCAAGCATGACAAACTCCTTTTAGGTCACAAAAATCCCTTCCTAAAACCAACCCATATTCTATAAAGACCAAAAAGTTTAGTCAACCCAACAGATACCCTCAAACCCCAACATATATCACAACCAGATGAGTCATACTCCTTATGGGGTTTGCAACAGAAATAAGATTGAGAATAGGACCGAGAGGATATACATAAAAGATAACATGCAAGTAAGCTCTCTACAGGAAAAGAGGGATCAAGGATATACTCTTAAAAAGAGATATGATGCACGTATGTAGTCTTCAATCTTCTAAGTCGCATTTCCTTGATCTTAACTCCATTGTGCTTTGTCCGCCTTTAACTTCATAATTTCGTAGCTTCTTAATTCTTGTTTCCAAAATATAAGTTGGAACTCATTTCACTGTTGCCTCTCGTCCCACTTTCCCTTATCCTCCTTTTAGTATACTCGGCTCAAACATAACTGCGTACTCATGGTTTCATGCAAGCTCTCCAAAATTCACTAGTGAATCCTGGATCTCATTTACTTACTATAGGGTATTCCACGCAGAAGAATTATCTCTTGCAAATAAACAGATGTCAACCATGTTGCCAAATGTACTTACTAAGGTGATTTCCTATAACTCATGCCTAAGTGAAATGAATTATCCACCTTAGTGGCGAACACTACTCGAGATCAACAAATGTATCAAGAGATTCTAGGTAACTAAGCATGGCAGAATCCTCAGGGTTACACTAGACTTCGAGGGTTTTACCACGACAAGTCAAGAGTATAACTACCCTCTTTTCTTACTCAAGAATGGCACCAGCACTGGATAACCATTCCATCCCTAGAATCGACCCATGGCCCAAAAACATAAGCATTTCTTCTAAACTCAACGCTTAGCATAGACATTCTCAAATCCAAACAAGTCATGAATAAATGAGCTGATTTCCCAACATGATTTGAGAAGAAAAAAAATGGGATCCTCTACTACGCTAGTACTAAGGTGCAGAGACTCAACTATCGAAGCAGAAATAAAAAGGATGCGATGTACCATAATCAAAAAGGGTACGGACAGGATAGAAAGATAAACTAGGCTTTCCTACAGAAACATTTCTACCTTCTTGTTCTGAGCCTCATTCGCCTTAACCACTCTTATCCCCTCTTATTTAACGTGTTAACAGGTTTCTCGAGAACTACCTCCATCGCACGACAACCCTTCAAAGCTTGAAATAAGATTAGTCACAGATGGAACTAATGTGACTACAGGTGGAGGAAAGAAAGGAAATGGCCTTTGGGGAATAGCCTTTAAAAATAAATCTTTTCTTGAAAAATGCTTCTTTGTAAATGGTTTTGAAAATAATTTCAAAAGGTTTTAAAAACTTTTGCCCAGTCTGGTAACCTTCTGCTCTGATACCAAATGTAACACCCCACCTCCGCTAGGGTCACTCACAAAGGGAATGCACTAGCTTTGGTGGAGCATTATCTAGGTAAGCATACACAGAAATATTACACGACAGAACACATAAAATAGCGGAGGAAGAACCAAATTTCATTGCTTCAAAATCTAGAAAGGTCTAAAGCCTTTTTACATCAAAATGCCATTAAATCCATTACATCGAAATCTGTCTTGCAATAGTAAACAAGCATAAAACCATAGTCATAAATCATTCCCCAAGTAAAATAGTAAAGCAGCCATAGCCAAGAAAGGTCCAAGCCATATATGATGATCTTGAAGCAGAAAGAAGTCCAAACTAAGTAGTAGTGTTTTCCTCCCTGAGAACCTAGGGGGGGGGGGGAATGGAAGAAAAAGAGGCGGAAGAAAACGGGTCAGTCATAAAGACTGGTAAGTCCTAGTGACTTTCAGTATAGAAACAAGTAAAGATAACATGACATGTATAAACTGAAAGTAAACATAAGGATGATGACAAGATAGGCAAGTTAAACTAAGATGACAAGATAAACTATACTAACCAGATAAACTACGGTAACAAGATAAACTATGCTAACCAGATAAACTACGTATAGCATCGCATGTTTTACATTCTCTGCACCAACTGTACTAGTACCCCAACCCGTATCATCCTTTCCATGTATATGTACAGTCCCTTGCCGTATATCGTACGGGTTTCATCACGTATTTCAATACTACTTCAACGTAGTGCCACCATTCTTGAAATCGTTTGGACTGCCACCCTTGTTCTGGCTAGGTTTCCTTATCATGAACTATCGCGTGTTCAACTAGGATTTATGCCACCTAGGACCACTAGGGATTATGCTACCTATTGAACGTTTTCTAGATTCGATTAGGGTTTATGCCACCTAGGACCACTAGGGATTATGCTACCTAACGAACAACACCCTTTTTCCACGTAACGATCTATAAATCGATCGACTCCCTACAAGTCCTACCTCGTTCATGTGTCTGTGTCATACAGCCCAATCACGAAATGTAGTCACCTGTGCTAGGTCCACCATAGGGTGTATCAAGCCCTAGGGTGCCAACCACCGACACGAATCAAGCATGAACAGTGTAAACCTAACGGTGCCCAATGCCTGCTTTTTCAACTCCGGACTACGTGCACGACCATAGTCCGCCTGAACCTACAATGGCGCACCAACTCAGCCGTCGTTCTGGTCTCTTACAATCAGCTCAGTAATCGTGCCCCACCCTGCCTAGTTCCAAGGTACCGTGATACATCTAGTGGGTTACTGCTGAAAAGGACCGCGTAACTAGGGTTTCCATCCAGTAGGTTAAGTGTTGTCATTTAAATTCGAGACTTAACCCCATCAGTCTAGCATGTCAAGTTGGTTAAGTGTTGTCGTTCAAGTTCGTGACTTAACCCGCCTACGTGTCATGTCAAATTGGCTAAGTGCTGTAGTTTAAGTTCATGACTTAGCCCTACGAATCATGTGTCAAGTTGGTTAAGTATATTCAAGCGGTTCATGACTTAACCCTATCAAATCATCGTGTCAAATTGGTTAAGTATATTCAAGCGGTTCATGACTTAACCCTGTCAAATCATCGTGTCAAATTGGTTAAGTATATTCAAGCGGTTCATGACTTAACCCTATCAAATCATCATGTTAAATTGGTTAAGTATATTCAAGCGGTTCATGACTTAACCCTATCAAATCATCGTGTCAAATTGGTTAAGTATATTCAAGCGGTTCATGACTTAACCCTATCATGTGGCATTAATTCATTAATGCACCCCAACCTCTCACATCAGATCTGTTGTTGTGGTCACTGGATATGCCGGGCGGTTCCGGGCAGAATTACACCACAACTCAGTCTGACCTCGGGTTTTCATGTGTGATATGACCAACTACCCACATTGGATCCTATTGTTTGCAGTAACTGGATTTGTCGTGCGGTTCCGGGCAGAATTACACTGCAAACTCAACCCAACCTCGAGTTGGCCATTTTCAAGTCCATTCTAAGTGTCATGTCCATGTTCAAGTTTCATGTCAAGTTCGTGTCAAGTTTCATGTTCATATCCAGGTTCAGGTTATAACAGCGTTCATGTTTCAAGTTTTGCCTTTTATCAAGTTCATAATTCATGTTCATAACCAATTCATGTTTTGCCTATTCTACCCAAATCGTATTCCCATCGCACGTAAATGTGAATCGATCCATACTACAAATAAATCCAAATCTCAGAATAAAGGGAATAACATCAAAACTATGATAGGCAAGAGGGACGAGCATAAAGCGATAAAAGGGGTTACAAGACTAGCATGACATAACTTGAGATAATTGGTTACAACATCACTGGCATATAGGATTTCAAATCTAGCAAGATAAGGCGATAGTCATGGTAAATGCTGACATAAAAGAATAGGCTTGTAAAAGCAAGCCAAATACAAGGATAATGGATCCAATGGTTTTGGTGTACATAATAGCGAATAAACTAAGCAAGTGACACCCTCGGTATGCGATCCAACAAAATGCCAATTCGGTGCACAACATGGTTTTCAACTATAGTGTTATGGGAATGAACAATCAACTGTAATAGTCTTAGGCAATTAACCCCAGTAGTCATAGGTAGAAATCTCATAGTTATGAATCATAAGCGACTCATCACAATAATCATGGATATTTATCAAAAATGGTTCTAGGAAAATAGTCATAGGCAATTAACAGTAAAAGTTTCAAATTCATGGTCATAGATAATAGCCTTATGTTCATAATCATAGGTAATAATTCTCATAGTCAAGAGTCATAGGCGATTAACCACAATTGTCCTCGTCATAGTCATAGGCATAGTCTTATGTTCACAGTCATAGGCATAGGCATAGTCTTATGTTCACAGTCATAGGCATAGTCTTATGTTCTTAGTCATAGGCATATGCATAGTCTTATGTTCATCGTCATAGTCATAGGTATAGTCTTATGTTCATCGTCATAGTCATAGGCATAGGCAAAACCTTATGTCCACAGTCATAGGCATATTAAGGTTATAGACATGAAAGAATTTGATTTACAACATGAATAGGCCCCAAATAGAAATATTCCCACAAGTCAAGATCCAAGAATTTATGTTACAATCTAGCGTTTGAATAATAAACTTGGTCCAACAACATGAATGGGCATGATTCAATCGATAAGAAATAACCCAAAATCGTAGATTCAAGAAGAGGCAAGAACAGATCTAAATAGATAATCAAGCTTAGGTCCAATTTCGTTTCATTCCATGTCCATATTAAATTTAACAAGTTTAAATCTCAAAGTAACTAGAACTTACAGATTGTGTTCCAAGAAATTGAGATGCAGAAGTTGAATCTAGAAACTAGTCGTCGATTGGTTGATTCGATGGATTCTGATTTGATAGAAGAAGCAAGCCTCTAATATGCAATTCCTAGCCGTAGTCTTCAAGAATTAGTCTTCGTGTTTTACTTTAATTTATTTGTTTGTTTTTCTCAGAGGCAGCATAAGGACAGAAAGAATTGGTGTAGAGAGAATGAGGCTAGGAGGCTGTTTATATAGGTTTAGAGTCACGAATCTAGTCAGAAAATTGGTCCAAATACATCAGAAGGAACCCAGGCTAAAAACCAGGTTTTGGCACCAGGTCGACCATAGGGTCGACCTGGTCCCTGGGAGGTCGACCATAGTGTCGACCCCCAGGTCGACCTGGTCCTGGGCGGGAAATTTCCCGCCCAGTCTGCCGTGAGGTTTGAATTTGAATTTCGAATTCAAATTTCGAGCTGTTTTTGATTCTGAAAATTCCTGAAACTTCGGAGGGCCATAACTTGGTCATACGAACTCCGTTTTATGAAAACTCGGACTCGTTTCCAAGCAGAATTTCGAAACGAACACAATGTCCCAACCCATTTCCCTTGATTCTTATTTTAAAATTTAATTCTGCCTTGATTTATGGTTTCAATATGTTATTAAAATACGGGTTGTTACATAAAGCTTGTGTCGGGTTTGATAATCAAATCCATGAGTTAATTTGGTTAGTCTTCTCTCTGTAGACATCTGGATTCAGGTATGGCTTCCGCTAATTCATTTTACTTTCTCTTTGATTTATTCTCAATTAAGTCAATATGGGGCCATCTACTTAAATATGGAATTTCATGATTTGTCAATCATTAAGTATATAGAAATTCCAACAAGTAAAACTACGCATCTCACGGTGCTATTAGGTTTTTAATGACCAATGAACATATAAAAAAGGTAGTGGGATACGGTCACAAAGTGACAACCACATTGAGATCCAATATATAAATAGAACCAAAGACCATTTCAATATGAAATCAAGTAAAAGATGCATTGTTGGTGTACATAACAATTTCATAGAACTGACAGGAACTTTAAAATACAAAAAACTACAAAAAAAACTAGAAATGTCACCTGAATGAGACTGTTCTCAATAGCATTACGATAACAGAGATTACAACTGAGCGTGTAAGTTATATCTGCTCCTATTGAATTTATATGTAACATCCAATATAATTCGATCATTAATTAAGCCATCAAAATAAATTTAATTATTGATTTAAAATGGTTTTAAAATAAGCATTAAAAGATAAATGTAACTTAGAATGTATTGGTTTAAATAATGAAATTGATTTATAATCAAATATTGATGTTTAAATTTGTTATTTTCATTTAGAAGTGATTTAAATAATTTTATATTGAAAACGTCAAAGTTTTGTCACTTGGTTTGAATCGATTTTGACGATTATTTACGGTTATGGCAACCGATATAGCTCAAATAATAATAAAAATGTAAAATAAAAATAAAAATCCAAAAAAATTATATTTGAGATGCGTCTAATTAATCATAGCGAAGAAATTAATTTCACACAAAAATACGCAAGTTTGTACCGTTCGCGTTAATTTAATTAAGCAATTAATAAATCTCTACGAATGTAACGTTGTCCGAACTTGAGCGAACTTGAACTAAAGATTCTAGACCGTATTCTGAAGAGAACGTCATTTTTCGTTTCGTGAAATTCGGACATACGGACCACCGAATGCATGTTCGTATATATGATTTTGTAGAAAAGGATCTGTAATGTGTTTTTGATTGGGGGGGGGGGGTCATGGCATTACAAACAGTGTAACGTTGTATCCGTCTCATCGCGCTAATCACAATAATATAGTTATTTGTCAGTTTCGGTAATCGATGCACAACAAAATTGTGAAATAGCTTGCATAGTTCATTTTTGGAAACGAAGCCATTTGAGTTCGACGTCTTCCAAATTGGGTTTATCCTATTTTTCTACCTATTTCGGGTCTGCAAAACCAGTATGTAAAGTTCGCTCGAGCCCAAAAAGACACTAAAGTATATATTCAAAGCATCAGGTGGTTCATTGTTCCCACTCACGCTATCTTTTAGTGTCCAAGCATGCATCCACTCCTTTGTTCGTTCATTTTAGTGCATGCGTTCGTTAATATGCCAAACCTATATCATGTGCCTTTATTCTTTTCATACTCCATTTGCTGTTTTTTTTCTATTTTAAAGTTTCTATTTCAAACGTTTCTTGTTCTGTCTTCTCTTCTTCCTTTTTTAAATGTAGTGATCCTTCCCTATACTACATTAAACATCCACGTAACCATACTTTAAAAAAATGAAACCTTAAAGGATGAACATTGGAAATAAAAGGCGGATATGGAAGGTCACTTGCCTTCCATGATTCATAGCTCTTTCATTCATGCATCCATCTTATATTTGAAGCGATGCCTACAATTCATATGTATATATAAAAAGAAAGAAACGCATGATACTGTTAATGCATGTAATTGCATACGTTTTAAACTTACCACAATTAGCCAATGTCCACATCCCAAAACATATTTTAAACCCCCTTGAAACCCCATCAATTTTTTTGTCTCCATTTAAAGTGTCCTCCCGTGTTCCATTCAATCAAAGCCCCCTGATTTTCATTTTTTGCACTTAAACATCTGAATTATTGGGAGACTTAAATACAAAACAACGGAAATGGAGGATCTGATTGGAGGAACACGGGGAACAGTGGGAACGATGACAAAAGAATTGGTCTCCCGTAGAAACAACAACAACGCAACAAAAATCAATAAGTTGTATGACTTTATAAGAAGAGATAGGATTAAATAACCCTGGTTCTTCCGTGTTCTTGAAGTGTGAACTAATAGACCTGCCTCCCATTGTATTATAGTATTGCTACATCCTTTTAATTATATATTGCCAGGGCATCCACTATAGTTTTGTACGTGGTGATGAATTAAAATATAATAATCAATATATGCACCACAGTTCCCTGCCTTGTTGCCATTGCTGCCGTTCACCCCTGTGGCTTGCACCATGTATGCGTATGAAGGTGCTGTAGGCTAGCTTGAATTTGTTTCTTTTAGCAACTGTTTTGTTGTCATTGCTGTCATTGTTTTGATTTTTTTTAGACCCTTGTTAGTTCATGCACACTAGCAAGGAGCTTTCAATTTACATCTATGTACATAAACTAATAGACTGTCACTTGAATAAAGTTAATCCTAATTCGTGTGTTTTGTGTTTTGTATGGAACACTCGGGTCAGATTCGAGTGTTACAGATTTATAGACTCAGCTATCGAAGTTAGAGACACATGAAAACGCACTCGCACAGATTTGACAAATTTATTGTAAAATTTATTTCATTTTTAAAATCTATGTATTTTATTCTGCTATGTAAAATTTATTGTACAACCCTGATATTTTGTGTAAAATGCTTCCATTGTGAGATATTGTAGTTTTTATTGTGTTATTTTTATGTCTGATTTTGTTTAAACCCTATAAGCTAAATAACAATCTGTCCTTTCGAGCGGTTTAGGTTGGTTTAATTATTGATTTGAAGCGGTCGAAAATGCATGCCGTTACATTATATCTGGATTCATATCAGCTCCTGCTAGACTAAAAATGGATTACAATTGAAGCACAAACTGGATTATATTTGGATTACAGTTGAGAAGGGACAAACTGAATTTATATCTTCTCAAACTGAATGTGCAATTTAATCATATTAGTTATATTAATGCAAAAAATTGTAAATGAAAAAGCATCGTGATAGTGGAGAATGATAATAGTGCCCACCAACACCAATTCAAAGTACTTGAGTTAGCTTAATAAACATAATACAATTAACCAATTCAAAGATGTTATTCTCAACCTAGATAAATAACCGTAGTCATACATACACGTATTATAACCCGTTCAAAACATAGTTAATAGGCATGGAAACCATACTACTTTAAAATTTCTATCTTCAAGAAAAGATTATATCAAATTACTTTTGAATACTTTCTGTTCTTGAAAAAAAGGAGAAGGTGTTAGAATTTGATATAGAGAGGAGGAGGCAGATTAAACGTAGAATAATTGAATGACTACATTGTTATTTCTTCACTTTTCTTTATACCACAAATGAGAGAGTACAATTATATTTATAACACAACAAAGATTCTTGACTCTTCTTCTCTAGATTTTTCCTTATCCTCTAATTTCTAGACTTGCCTTAACAAATCATTCCCTAAATAATTCTATTACATATATAATAACTCTAATATTTATTATCATTTATTTTTATTCTTTTCCTAAATACAATAATTAAATCTATTCCATAATTTATGTTTCCTTTTAAAACCAAGTTTATTTTCAACAGAAAATTGTTGTCATAGTAACAACAAAGTGAAAATGAAAGAAAAAGAAAAAAAAACTGCAACCCGCAAGCAGTAGGAGGGGTTGCTGAAAGAGGACCATTTTAACAATTACCAAATATAATGATTTAATTTAATTTTTCCAAAGTTCTAGACAAATTATCTTAAATAGTACGGTGTTGAAATTATTCTACTAAAATTCCCCTCATGTATTAGTTCCAGATGCACAAGTATTTTCAACATATACTAGCTATACAAAAATTTGCTTAGAATATAAAGCTGGATTTTGCAGAAGAAAATGCAAGATATTGTGTCATTTAAAAGAAACACAATAAAGCTACCTGGCTACTTTTAAAATACTACACATGGCCCTTCTATCATTTCAGTCTTACGTGGCTTGTTTTTGCTGCCTTTCTTGTAACTATTATCACTCTCTTATCTTAAATGCATGGATAAACTGCAGTACATTTTTGGATGTACGTAGACATGCCTGTTAGGATTTCAGTATAATTTAACAATATCTAATTGTGAAACCTTAGATCCAAATATGTAACCCATATTGATTTAATTGAGAACAAAACAGAAATAGATTAGCGGAAGCGTACCTGAATCCGTAGTTAATCATGGCAATACCTAAATCCATATTTGGTTGCTAAGAAGAAGATATAATTTGGTTTGGGCTTCCAAATTGACATAAACCCTAGATTTGAAATCAACTCTCCGTATAAGAGGTTAGAGAGTTGCTAAAGCTTGTGTAATTCGGGGACCATAACCCTTTATTTATAGAGTTGACATTTTGTAATTCGTCCCTTCAACAAATTATAAAATGCCCTGGTATCTACACATTAGGCCCATGATAACTTAAACTTTAAGCCTATTAATTCTAATCTAAAATTAGATCACTTTAATTAGGCTTTACACCAAAATAGCACAACACATTTTATTTTACATATGTGATCAAATTGTCGAAATATTCCAACAATCTCCCCCTGGGCCACATATAAAATAACCTTAAAATGTGTTTTAACTTTATGAGCTCCAAAATTTGCTATTTATAACATACGATGTATCTGAAACAATCTCGTCCATTAATTGGGTTGACAAAGGACCAAAGCGACATTCGTTACATTTATCGTAACTAAACCCATCAATGGTCACATATATCAATACAATCAAACGACATAGATCAATCATGGATGCGTAGCATGGAAATTACATGAAATGTGATCTATACATGTTTATTTCCAAGTGGTCCTTCTTTAGTGAGATCAAATGTTTAATATTTAAAAAATCTGAGTGCAAAGAGAAATTGATTACTTTATTTCTGATCAGAAAAAGAACTTGATAAGCATATATCTGTAACTGAAGTATAGAGCAATGAGTCATATGACAATACCAAATACAAACTTCCCCTGAAACAAAATATCATTACATAAAAGTTACACCAACTGAGCTACATGCTCATGAAAGACCTTAGGTGATAACCTTTTGGCAAGCGGATCCGCCATAATGGAGTTTGTCTAAGTGTGCTCTATGAATTACAATATATTTGCACTCTTCCCTTATTGGAAAATAATATATTCTTTACTGTCACAATATTACTTGGACTTTCAATTCTTTATCTATAACTGGAGTCTTGTGACAAAATTTCATTATTATTTTCCATATTTGGATGTCTTATAATTAACAAAAGACGATATTTTCAAAATGGCGAAAACTATAAGTGCCTACACTTTTCCCTTATATAGTTTCACCCATAAAATATATTATCATTGCTAGAAGTGGATCTTTTACAGTAATGACATCCATCCGATCCTATCTTTTATCTATGAGCATATAATATTTTATTTTGTCTTTTAAAGATATATCATATATATCATAACCATTTTGGCTACTAAATCAGTGATCCACTTTTAATATCAGTAAGGTATCTACCAAATAATACACGCATATCCATATGTGTATATACATTAGTATGCATTAGAATTCACACTGCAAATGCATGAGAAATCTTTTGCATTTCTTTAATTTCAAGATGGTAGCATTTATCTATTTGGTAAAAGAAAAACAACCGAATCGCAGTTTACATACCAAATCTTTTAAGCATTTATCTTTCTAATTCTTTTGTAATAATCCAAATATCACCCCATGAACAATAATGGTGTATTTGAATCCCAAATACAAAAGACTAATCCATAAATGAGTTTCTTAAGTAGTTTCACCAATGTCTCCATTGAGAAACATAACTTTAATCTCCATCAGATAATGATCAAAAGTACAAAATGTAGTAAGTTTCAAAGCGATCGATTCTAAAGAATCGTTTACTAAGTCCAAAATGAAACATTCTTTAAAGAAAATAAAAATTCCTTTTAATAATAGTGATTTCAATAAGAGTGCCTTATAATATTCAATATTACCCACTTGATCCCTTTTGGCTTTGAATAGTTATTCATAACCAATGATCTTATTACTTAAGTTAGAGGGAGATTTCAAACTTTATTATCCATACAGATTTATGCTATATGTTCATTTCTAAAATCCACATTTAAAATTAGTACCTTACATGGATTGATGTAAGTCCATAGCACATCATCTTTATCAATGCATTATTTATCTTTATGAAGAAATACTACATAATAATCTGAAATAGAATTTCTTCCTATTTAGGTGGATTTCCTTAGCGATCTTGCATTTTGAGGTTATTGAGTTTTTTTTTCTTGAAGCAGTATCCTTAGCTTAAAGAAAAAGTATCTTCAACATCGTCTTATTATGGTTCTTAATTTATTTCTTCTTAATAAAGGAAAAAAAATCTTAAACTTCAAGCGAGGAGGCAACCATAGTTGAATCAAAGATAATGATTCTCTTTAAAGACAATGATATTACTTTATTTCTTCCCCCAAACTCAACATCCTCAAAAAACTATTGCATTTCCCGCTTTAAAACCTTTCCTTAGTGTGGATTCATAAAGATTATAAACTTTAAATCCCTTAGAATATTAATAAAGTATTTTCTATCTTTATGATATCTAAATCTATAATTCCTCAGTAAACTGAAACAAATAATTATATTAGTCACCAAAAAAAAATTGAGATATCATTACACAAGCTATTTAGCATAAGAAGTCATAACTTATATATCAGACATCGATAGCTTCATTTACTTAAAATTTTGAATTTATTCATAAATCAACATTACTATTTCTTGATGAACAATAATAACCTAATATGTTCATATTAGAAATATAAAAACTGAAATCTGTCTAAATGACAACATGAAAAAAAACACCAAATAAATTCAAATAGTTTGACTCAAATCTCAATAATAACTTTACATGTCTGTATATCCTATTAAAGAAATAACTATAAATATATCTGTATATTATCTCTTTTCTTCGAGATCCTTAGCGGCTTCTTAATCCTTATTCATACATTTATTTACAATGTATATCAAATGAGTACTTTTCAATCATAAAAACTTCAATCTCTATTTTAATTACCAAAGCGCTAAATTAGCCCAATAAGATAACATATTATTCTTAAAATAATTTTAATCTTTAAATGAATATACTGAAGATAGCACCAAAAATAACAATAACTTGAGCATCTTTAGCTTTTGAAGCAATATATTTTTCCGTATAGTACTCATTTATATTTCTTTTACTTTGACTTTATGTAATCAAGCACCACAAAGAGTGCTTGATTTCCCTTATTGTTTTTACAAAAAATGTTACCATTCTCAGTAGATAACCTATCAAAAATAGGTATCGTTACAAATAGTCCATCCTTGAAAACTTCTAAAAATATTTACTTAGTGATCCTTTAACTCTTGCCCTTTTAAATTATAATAAATTTCAATATTCTTCATAACATTATAAGAATATCAAACAGTAGTAGGAATGGCTGTAACCCTCCTGATTGCAAGAGCCAAATCTATAAAGTCAAGAACAAATAATATGCTCTCTTACAAATCTTTATATTTATCCCAAAACAAGGCTGGAGTATTCTTTAAATTGGCAGATAATTCAGTTAAATTAGCTAAAATGAACGAAAATAAAATGAAGATTGAACGTATATGCTCATAGTCAAATATCAATCATAGTAAATTCAAATAATTGGTAAGTCTCTTCTCAAGATACCTAATACACATTAATATCAAGTCTTTGGACAGTAATATTAACTGTAAGTGGTACTCTTGCTGTAATGATCAAACACTGACAATAAATTCAAGTCAAATAACAATCTTCCTTTGGGCCGATTAATTATTCACTCGAAAAACCTTATAATTGTCACGTATTTATCATCACACATGTGTAAGCGATTCAGCCAAATATTACTCTTCGTTTGGGCCGGCTAATACTCGCATGAACAACTACACACAAATATCAAACATTTTCATGAACCACCAAAATATAGAGGTCACTTTGGTGACATATTATTTCAATTAATTCTGTAACGACCCGTATTCTACACATCATAGGATTGTAGAATATTTATTTCTTTCACATATGAAGTCGTATGGTCATGTAACTTTGGGAGACGACTATTGGGGTCATTTCCCATGTTCTTGATTTTTGTCGATTTTTAAATGACCGTTTTGCCCCTAGTTGGTACTGTTTTGGCCATAACTTTTGACTGGAAAGGAATTTTGACCTGAAACCACTTCCATTGGATTCGAATGATGGTTTCTCTTTCCGTAGAGTGGTTACATTAGCCAAACGGACTTACCGTTTGGGAGATATGGTTGAATTAAGGTTTAAAGGGTTATTTTCAGCTAATTGGGCTTAACCGGGTGATTAGCAACTAGGCCCAATGGGGGATTTCGGGTTTAGAGGTATTTGAGGGCTGCTAGGGTTTAGAAAACGATTCTTCATTCATTTTCCAGCCGCCACAAACCTTCTTTGAGCTCTAGCCATGGCCTCCAATTCCCAAATCACCTTCTAATCACTTCCTAATCAAGTTTTGGCCTAATCTACATCAAATCAAAGAAGATCTTCACCAAATCAGAGAGAGAGCTGCTGGAACACATAGGGATTGGATCCAAATCAGAGATTATTTCAGATCTAAAGTTTGTTTGTGGCTAAGGTGAGTGATTTGCATAGTTCCTCACTAATTATGGCTAATTATGGTAATTAGCGAAGATTAGCGAAATTATGGCTCAGAAAAATCTGGAAAAATGTTCAGAAATTCTGAAATATTGTTTTAGACCTCTGTTAGAAGTTTGGTTCAATTTGGTTAAGATTTACTAACCTTATTGTTAGATTTTCTTAAGTATGCTTAAGGAAAAAATATGGGGTATTGGCTATGTTTGATCCATTTTACATGCTATGATTTATGTTTTGGTGTTTGTGGTCGATACTATATGTTGCTATGACTGTATGGTATGCTTTGTGATTGTTTAGAAGTGTTAGTTTGGTCAAAAACGCCGTCGAATGGCGAAAAACAGTCGCTGGAACGAAGTGCAGGAAATACCCCGGACCGGATCGCCCCCACCCCATGCGAACCGATCCGATTGAAGCTCGCGCCACGAGACGACCCGATCCGCTCCACTTCGAAGGTCACGATCCGACCTGACGTCACGAGCCACTCCAAGCTCGACCGATGCCACGAATGGGTGAAGCACGATCCGATGATGGCGATCCGACCATTCGCGAAGGAGGACTGCGAACTGAACCGAAGGGGGGATGGTGACCATGAGTGCATCGCGACCCAACCCGATGCAGCAGGCGCGATCCGAATGAGCTGACGAATGGTGCGATCCGACCCGAACTGCCGTAACAGGCACGACCCGATCCGAGCGAAGGCAATGACCACGATCCGCGAGTCGAGCTGATGCGAGGGGGCGAGTCACGAACCGAACCAGGAGGTCGCGAACTGAATGAAGACCGATCCGGAGGAGATGCTGACTAAAACCCGAGATGCAAAGGTAGTTCAAATGGAAGTTAGAGCTCAGGATCCCGGACCCAGTTGGGAACCAATGAGTTCACTTCATGGTTGGGCTTTACTGCGGGACGTGTGCAAAGGGGTTGTCGGTATTCATAACTTTGGTTCACCACTGAGAGATGGATGGTGGGCTTGTAGTGATAGTTACACGGGATTGGATTCCGTTATGGCCCAAAGTATTAGGTGACCAAAGTAGTGGATATCGTATGCTTTACGCACTGAGTGAGGGATGTGAGGATGATTGCTATGCTTGATTGTTTGACATCACTATGACATGCACACCCCCACCCCCGTTATCTTTACACCATTTAAAAGGGCACCTTAGAGTGTTGTACAGTATGTAGTGCTAACTCTTTGGTTGCAGGTCCAGGTATGATTGGATTATACCTGTTATTATTCTGTTTAGATGCTTATCGCTCATACCAGGCTTTATGTCTGACCCAGAGTTTTATGTCTCTTCTTATTACTCTGGGTGCTCACACGAGCAGACTAGAGACAGGTTATGGTTAGCTGGTGATGCGCGAGTAGCTGATTCGGAGGCGAGCAGGAGGCTTCCACGTATGATATATAGATATTCTCCCTGTGTCGTTGGTGGTCGCTACTTGGGCATTAGTAGTGTACCTCCTTTATCTTGCTTTTGCTTTGAGACAGTTTGAAAAGTTGTAATAATGTTTAACTTTGGATCATAAGCTGTACTTATATTTTCCGCTGCTATGTTAGTTGTTTCAGCTTATGCACTGTCTCACCTGTTTTATGTCAAGTATGTTATTACTATATTTTATTCTATGCGCTGTGAGACATTCTACAGGTTCTTTGTTGATTCTTCGTCTTCTTTCTTTTCTTCTGACGACCGTTCCGTGCCAACTGGACATGTGTACAGCGCACCTTTGGAGTAAATGTCGGTTGGTGCGGGGCAGGCCGTCACAAATTCACTATGAATGTAGAATATTTACGGTTATAAAGAGACACCAAAATTATATTTGAATTTATCCTTGGTATATAATATATTTTGAGTATTATAAAAATACTCTAAAAAATGCTTCAGTTCTATATGACACTTGAAGATCTTAGAATTACAACAGTGACACAATATGCTTTAACCATAGCTGTAATAATTCTTTTCTTTAGATCCGTATTTATATTCATGACATTTCTTAAATAATTATGATATAAGATATCATAAATATATCACATAATAAATGACATAAATGAATATCAGAATTAAGTGTCACATAAAAGTACATATAAATATCATACTGAATAACCTGAATGACTGAAGTAACCATGATGTATATCCGAAGCATAATATAACATGTGTTTTTTTATACTATCAACCGAACCAAACCAAAAAAAAAAAAAAAAACTTTTTTTTAAACCATAGAAGTTACTGTAGTTTGACCATAATAAAGTAACCTACTAATCATCATCCAAAATGTAGGCGAAATGGTCAAAGATTCAAACATGATAGCTAATTAGATTAAGCAACACAAATGCAAAATATTATATACCTAACCCAAAAGGCATAAAATAAAAGCATCATGACAGGTTACCGAAACATCATACACATGCCATGAAACATTATTTGCATATGACAAATAAGTTAATGTGGCATGTCCTACATCCATACAATAAGCAATAATTGTTCCAAACAGTACACATAGTATATATATATAAACTTTTTTTAAAAGCCCGTAAGGATAGCATGAGATTCGCTCAGTAGAGCTTCCGAAACTTTATGCATAAAACGGGTTCAAGACTTGGTCAAAACAAATAATATAGTATGAGCGTCACGGCACGCGCTTCGCGCGTGGATTTTTATTCCTAATATGTTATGTATTTTACATATCTTTTATAATAGTTGGAAAATATTTTGAAATACGATGACCCGACAACAAAGGATGAAACAAATTAGTGCGTATGTAAACAGTTTGCGACAACAAAGGAGGAAACAAATTAGTGCGTATGTAAACAAATTGCATTTATTATCCCAATTACATATGCGTGGAGGAAATTTAGGATATTAGTGTATGGTATAGAGGAAATTTAGGATATTAGTGTGTAAAGGATTTAAAGTCTGGTAATAGTGCGTAAAGGAAATAAATTCTAGTATGTTGGTTATGGTATTCTTGGATAAGACAGAGTAATTAAATGAAACAAATTCTAGTATGTTGATTATGGTATTCTTGGATAAGATAGAGTAATTATTACCGATGCAATATTATGTTAAATTGACCTATTATGTCGCTGATGCAATATATTACAAAGTCATTGGCTATGGTATTTTTGGATAAGATAGAGTAATTAAATGAAACAAATTTTAGTATGCTGGTTATGGTATTCTTGGATAAGATAGAGTAATTATTATGATTTTTTTCCAAATATTTTATGGGGCTATGGTATTCTTGAATAAGATAGAGTAATTAAATGAGACAAATTCTAGTATGCTGGTTATGGTATTCTTGGATAAGATAGAGTAATTATTGTGATTTTTTTTCCAAATATTTTAAGGGGCTATGGTATTCTTGAATAAGATATAGTAATTAAATGAAACAAATTCTAGTATGCTGGTTATGGTATTCTTGGATAAGATAGAGTAATTATTGCCGATGCAATATTATGTTAAATTGAACTATTATGTCGCTGATGCAGTATATTACGAAGTCAGTATGATTTTTTTCCAAATATTTTAAGGTGCATTTTTATTGTAAGGGGCATTTTCGGTAGTTTGCGTGTACACCAAAAAAGTGTGACACCAAACCTATTCCAACTATTATTAAAGATAATATATGACATCAGAAGTAACAATAGACTGACGGCTGTAGAATGCAACTTACAACTAGATGTAATAAACATATATTTTTAAACAAAAAACCAGAACCCGTTGAATTAACATATTGACAAACTATGTTATATTAACATTATTCACGTTGGATCCATAGAATCAATGAAAGAACGTGAAGGAGATAATAGATCTGAATCCATATAGATCTGAAACTTAACCCAAATAAAAAAAACTTTTTTTTTTTTAAAAAAAATTATTACCCGCAGTTAATAAAGTCAACCTGTTGTGAAATAAAAACATAACATATAAACCGTATGAATTGAAAACACAATTCAACCTTTGTTCTGAAATGGAAAAACAACATGTATAAAAGAAAAAAAAACAAAATTTTCCCAATACAATCAATAATGGTTGGCTCCGATACCACTTGTTAGGATTTTAGTATACTTTAACAATATCCAATTGTGAAACCCTAGATCCAAATATGTAACCCATATTGATTTAATTGAGAACAAAACAGAAATAGATTAGCGGAAGCATACCTGAATCCGTAGTTAATCATGGCAATACCTAAATCCATATTTGGTTGCTAAGAAGAAGATATAATTTGGTTTGGGCTTCCAAATTGACACAAACCCTAGATTTGAAATCAGCTCTCCGTAGAAGAGGTTAGAGAGTTGCTAAGGCTTGTGTAATTCGGGGACCATAACCCTTTATTTATAGAGTTGGCATTTTGTAATTCGGCCCTTCAACAAATTATAAAATGACCAGATATCTACACATTAGGCCCATAATAACTTAAACTTTAAGCCTATTAATTCTAATCTAAAATTAGATCACTTTAATTAGGCTTTACACCAAAATAGCACATCACATTTTACATATGTGACCCAATTGTCGAAATATTCCAACAATGCATGTCAGAAGAAACTTGATTTTCATTTGTAAGTAAGGGTCTACTTTTTGCTGAAAGTGCCATTGGTAAATTAAGCATATCACCATTGTGGTACCTTCTTAATTTGTGATACTACTTTGTTTACTGACTTTCGAGTTAAACTACTGTTCCCCTTTGAATTTTCATTCTGTAAAAAAAGAGAAAAAAATTCAAAATTATTTATTAACTAACATTGAATGTGGTCCAACTGTCACCTTTTTGAATTTCAACATACTTACTTCAAATTGTTATTCATTTCTTATTTCTATTGCATAATTAAAAATGCATGACAAAACCGTGTTTTACCTTCAGTGTTGCAGCTGAAGTAAGCTATTCGAATTACAAGTACGAATATTAATTACAATAAGGGTACGTATAAATGATGATAGCATGAAGAGTAGTTTTAAGAAGTAGTATCGTAAGGACATAAATGATGACACGGGTGGATGCATGAAGAGCAGAAAATGTAATAAAGAAAAAAAGGTGTACACTGAATACATATCAAAAGGTGATGTTGTTACGTAATAAACTACATGTTTTATGAGCTTTTAACTTCAGCTTTATTTTTGTTTAATATATTGTTGTTCCACCATAGAGCATTAGAAAGTTAAACCTGAATTAATTCTTAATAGTTATAGCATTTAAAAGAGCATGTATTAAAAAAATCTAAAGTAATTGTATGCTTGTGCGATCAAGTAAAAATTGTTTAGTATGCTAAACGGGATCAAAAGAATAAGGTGGGTACTTGCATGTCTGATAGAAACCATCAAACTTAGAATATCCAAAAACAGAAAATACAGAAACGAAATAGAGCTCTAGATGATCATCTCAATTCGAATTACGTGCACGCGACTTCTTCAATTCAGCTAGTGTTCTTCGAATGGCCATCGACTTCAAAGTGGAGAAGCTAGAAATTGGAGATGTATTTGAAATGCTTGAGCGAGATCGGAGACACAAGGTCAGAGATTCAAGGTTGTAGGAACCATCAACTTCTGAACTGCTAACAGGCTAATAGTTGAATGTCGGAGATCAGAGATGGTTCAGATTTCAACATAGCATAAATGAGTTTGGATAGTGCTTTTGAACTAGTATATTCTTTAGGAGATAAAATGTAAAACATGTACAGTCTTTTTTATTGGAAAGAAGGAAGGTCCAAGTTTCTTTTAGGCCTTGGGCAAAATAAACCTTAGGCCCTTACATCAATACTAGTTAAATTTATAAAATCATAAATAAAATGAAAAACAAGTGCGTTATTAGCATCAACATATGCATTTTAATAACAAAATAATAAATTATAATGAAAACAAACCAACTGCCTATCATTTACAAATACATAATTTTCAATAGTTTTCGAATCAAAGTCAGTAATGACCATATCACCTTTTCTTCACAAATTTAGAATGTATCGTTTAAGTTAAAGATGTAAAGGTTTGTTAGTAGAAACATAGAACAATTTATAGAGATGATCAGTAATAACCTTACTAATAAGCTTGTAATGTCCCTTATTTTTACAATATTATAAATAATTTATTTAATTATATAAATAATGGTTTGGTTATTTAAATTCCAGAATAGTCGGAAATAGTAAAATTCACAATATTGTGTGAATTGGATCATTTATAATATATAATTCAATAAAGAGTTGAATTATATTAACGAATATATTATTTAAACGAAGTTTGAAGGTATAATTTATATTATAATTATAATCGAGCTTGAAATGGCGCGACAGTTCGTAATTTGGTGATTTGAACTTTAAACGAATATATAGAATCCGTTTTAAGCCGAATTTCTGTGAAACAAGAAACACTCGAATCTGTTGAATGATATTTTTCTAATAAAAGAGAAAAATTGGGATTTCATCATGTAGATTTTAATTTATGTCCAAATCAAATTTTCGAAAAGTCGCTATGGAATTCTTTTATAATTTATAACGATTTATTTATATTTTGAAGGGATTTTTAATATAAATTGGATATTGATATAATCCGGATTTGAAATATCGAGTTATAAATTCTGATATGGTTATTTCGGAGCTGTTGATATTATTTGCGATAGTATTAAATTATTTTTATTTAATTTAATTATTTTTAAATATATTTATATTTAAATGGGTTTATTTAAGGATTTAAAAATAGCCAATTTTGCAAATGACCTCCGTTTTCGATGAAACTAATTTTGTTGGATCTGCAATATTAAATTATTGCTAGATTTCAATTTTCGTGATTTTTGGGGTCAGTGTGTGGCCGTACAGATTTTTAATGTGAAAAACAGTCACTATTTTGACGGTTAAAAATACGCTGTGTGAGCAAACGGAGTCGGAATTCGACGAAATCAGTTTCTTTGGGTCCGTAATGTCGAACTCTAGTTGTATGTCCATTTTCATGATTTTGGATATGGTATATGATCATAGGGATTTTAAAGGATAAATAGAATCAGCGATTCATTAAAATTGCATATTGAACCGAATAATAAAATATTTAAAACCTACTACAAATAATCCTTGACATCCTCTAACCCTAAATTCGGTTTTCTCTAGTCAAAAATAAATGCGCGCTACCAGAAGGTTTCCTCAAACAAAATCGCGAACTCCTAAAAATTCTAGAAAATGGAAATAAAATTCCTAAATTAGTTAAACATATATTTTTGAGTTCCTTATAACACAAGCTCCAATCTCATGTCAATAGCCCTAAGCGTAATCAAATGTTTGGGAGTTCGACATTCGCCCAACGAGTGACTAGGGTTCGGGTATTTGTGAATTTAAGTGTCGATGAGTGAAACGAAGGTTGGATTCATGTTTGCGAAGGAGTTTAGATTCAGGTGGAGAATTTTCGTACTGTTTGATGATTAAAACTGTCGAAAGTTTTTCCGTGAGTTACTGAAAAGGGCTCGAATCGGATTGTGGGTTGGGCATGTGAAAGTGGAGAGTTGGTGCTGGGTTGGTAGAGGGGTTAAAGGGGAGTTCGATGTCGGGTTTTGTTATGTGAACGGTATTGTGAAGGAGGAGAACTAGATGAAGGAAGTTAGGGAAATGGTGGTCGAAGTTTTTCTAGAGCGTGGAAATGAGGAATTGTGAGAAGGAGGAATCGGCGGCCTGGGTTTTCAATGTGGGTGTTGGACCGGGTAAGAAAAATAAGGCCCAAATGAGGAATTAAATTAGTTTGTTTTAATTTAAAACAGTTTATACACTTGTAAATGCTATAACTTCTACATACTGTATCAGAATTTCGAACGATCAGATCTGTTAGGATCGTATGGACGGTGGATACACCTTGGAACTGATTGGGAGTGAATTGGAGCTCGTGATAATTTATACCAAAATAAATTGGCTGATCTAAATCGACAACCGATTATTGTTATTTAACGATGATCATCCAATGTGAGTAAATCTCACTAACTCTGATCAATTCATATTTTATAAATATAATCTAGTAATGATAAATGATAATTGACTGCTGGGTGATGATTGTTGGTTGAATTGTTGATGTATTGGTTGAAATTATAGATAACGATATATATATAAATCGTTAATCAAATATTGATTCTGTTTATCAGAATATTTCATATTGAAATGAAATTGGTGTTATTATATTGTTTAACACCTGTGGATGCAGGGAAACATGTTGGAGGGATCCAACAGGATTCCTCAACATTTATATTACTTTTTTTTCATATATGGTGATATATGATGTAATATATAAATCATGTTCTTGATGATGTGTGTTAGAATGATATTGATCATTATTATTTGTTATTTTATATACAATAAGAAATACTGGAATATAAAAAAGGGAATTTTCACTGTTATATTGAAAAAGAAATATATATATATATATATATATATAAAATCAAAGGATTTTATAAAAAGAGATATTTATAAAATCAAAGGATTTTATAAAAAGAAATAATTTTAAAATGAATAGAATTTTATAAAAGGAATTATTTATATAACAAATAAGATTTTATAAAAGGAAATATTTGGGTAATAAATATAGAGAATTTGAAAAGGAAATATTGGTATAACATTTACAAATAGAATTGAAAAGGAAAGATTTATAAAACATTTACAAATAGAATTGAAAAGGAAATATTTATAAAATAAATAGAATTATAGAAAAAGAATTATTGGGAAATAAGTAGGATATTATAAAAGGAAAGTATTTTATAAAATGAATAGAATTTTATAAAAAGGAAATATGTGAAAAATAAATACTAAATAGAAATATGTTTTAATAGATAAAATGGAGAAGATTAATTTATAAATAATGTTTTATAAATTAAGTAAAATATTTATCATTTGATAAATTGAAATTATAAGTCTACATTTATATAGAGAAGTGAAAATCAGTTTTAACACTGATGCTTGAAAATAGAATGTAAACGCAACATCTATAAAGGAAAGTATATAGGATCGAATGTTAGTTAATCAAATAAAGTTAATCGAATATAGTTATTTGAAAGGGAGACTATCGAATATAGTTATTCGAAAGAGACATTATCGTATATAGTTTATTCGAAATGGAGTTAATCGAATATCAGTTATTTAAATAGAGTTAATCGAATATTAGTTATTCGAATAGGAGTTAATCGAATATAGTTTATTCGAAAGGAGTTAATTAATAAGAGTTGATCAAATAGATTTAATCCTATAGAGTTAATCGAATATAGTTTATTCGAAAGGAGTTAATCGAATATAGTTTATTCGAAAACGAGTTATCGAATAGAGATTATTCGAAAGAGAATTATACGTTGAATTCGATTATATCGAATTAGGGAAAGTGCTATTCACTTTCCGTTTTAATCAAGATTTATTTATTTATATATAAACTGTCTGTTTAGTTATTTAGTTAAATTAAGGAATAAAAGTTATATTTTGAAGTTAGATATTTCAGAATTAGGGATTATAACGCTATATTTATAATTAGTGTTTTCAATAAAAAAGTGGATTCGTAAATAGAATCCGAGAGTTACGTAAAGTTTGTGGAAGATTTATGTAATAACCCGAAAATCTGGGCCAGTTTAAAATTTTTGTTTTGGCAACTTCGACGAATTTTGAATATTTAAAATGAATTATTTTAAATAATAACAATGAGAAATTTATTTTGAATATAATTCGAACGTGTATATCTATATACATCGTCGTTAGAATATAAATAATTATATATAATTATAAATAGAATTGAAAATGGCACGGTAGTTCGATAATTCGATTTCAAACTTCAATTGAATGTACCGGGTGCAAAACAATCCGGATTTTAGTGAAACAAAAAATATTAGGATCTAATCGAGAATATCTTTCCAATGAATTCGACAAATCGAAATTTCATAGCGGGAATCAAAAGATATATCCAGTTGAAAATTCTGAATAGTCACTATGGAATTCAGGCCCTTAAAAATAGACATTTTGCAAACGACCTTGGATTTCGACGAAACCACTTTTGTTGGGTCCGTGATGTCAAACTATTGCTAGGTTTTAAATTTCATAATTTTCTGAATCAATATGTGGGCGTGGCAAAGGAAAACGCGTTTGACCAATTTCAGTTGATTTTAATCGACTGGAAAATGGCCAATTTTCTAACGGTCTCGGAATTCGACGAAACTAGTTTTGTTAGGACCGTATCGCCAATACGAAGCTAGAAAATATTTTTCTGGAATTTTTCAAGTTAGTATGTGACCCCGGTAAATTGAAATGCGCGTTCAAATTCAATATATAGAGTTATACGTTGATTTTAACGGAAACTGATCGAAACGATCGAATCAGCTTACGATACATATCCTATTGTGTTCGGAATGGGGGTAAAACGCTATGGAAAACAGGCGGTGGGCCTCGTTTAGAGGTCGTATGAAAAAGTCAACTTTTTGAAATTTAAAATAATAAAAATATTCCTCTCTTCCCCTTTATCTTTCATTCTGGCCCCCCCCCTTTTCAATCGATTTCAGATGAAAGAAAAAAAAAGAAGAAGAAAGAGGAAGACGGGGGGGGGGGGGGGGACCCGCCGCCGCCCCCCCGATTGATCGTCGCCGCCGCCTCAAAGGAGGGCGCCACCTCCGAAACCCCCCCTCTCGATCGATGCGCCATAAACCCCCTCCCTCCCTCCATCTACCTCGCGACAGCCCCCTCCCCATCGCCACCTTCCCCTCCTCCTGCGACCTTCCGCGAACCCATAACCCTCGGACCCGCGTCAGCCTCCAACCCTTCCTCCACAGTAAACCGCTGCCACCCCCTGCCGACTCCACCTCAGGCCGCGCCACCCTGACCCCGCCTCTGACCAGCAGACCCCCCCCCCTAAAACACTGTGAGTTTATTTTTATTTTATTTTATATATATTTGCTTGTTTCTTTGTTTAATTTAAAGTGAGTTAATTACAAATAAAGATTCAGTTTTATCAGATGATTTACAATGCAGAGTTTAGATTTTTATATATTGAATAGCGAAGTAAAAATTCGATTTTTATATATTGAATAGCGAAGTAAAAATTCGATTTTTATATATTGAATAGCGAAGTAAAAATTCGATTTTTATATATTGAATAGCGAAGTAAAAATTCGATTTTTGTATATTGAATAGCATATGAAAAATTCGATTTTTATATATTGAATAGCATAGTAAAAATTCGATTTTTATATATTGAATAGCATAGGAAAAATTCGATTTTTGTATATTGAATAGCATAGTAAAAATTCGATTTTTATATATTGAATAGCATAGGAAAAATTCGATTTTTATATATTGAATAGCATAGTAAAAATTCGATTTTTATATATTGAATAGCATAGGAAAAATTCGATTTTTGTATATTGAATAGCATAGGAAAATTTCGATTTTTATATATTGAATAGCATAGTAAAAATTCGATTTTTATATATTGAATAGCATAGGAAAAATTCGATTTTTATATATTGAATAGCATAGGAAAAATTCGATTTTTGTATATTGAATAGCATAGGAAAAATTCGATTTTTATATATTGAATAGCATAGTAAAAATTCGATTTTTATATATTGAATAGCATAGCAAAAATTCGATTTTTGTATATTGAATAGCATAGAAAAAATTCGATTTTTGTATATTGAATAGCATAGGAAAAATTCGATTTTTGTATATTGAATAGGATAGGAAAAATTCGATTTTTGTATATTGAATAGCATAGGAAAAATTCGATTTTTGTATATTGAATAACATAGTAAAAATTCGATTTTTATATATTGAATAGCATAGTAAAAATTCGATTTTTATATATTGAATAGCGAAGTAAAATTTTGATTTTTATATATTGAATAGCGAAGTAAAAATTCGATTTTTATATATTGAATAGCAAAGTAAAAATTCGATTTTTATATATTGAATAGCGAAGTGAAAATGTGATTTTTTTTATATATAGTGGCTACGGGCGACGAAAGTGATAAGAGACGAGAACGACGAAGATTTCTATAAATGAAGTGTCGTGGAATTGGATAGATTTCGGTGAGAATTTCTCACTCTTCAATTTCTTTTTCTAGTTATATATATATACTAGGATGCAGACGGTGTTTAGTAGCACCCGACACAATCGTCCACAGACCATGGACTTGTTTGTTTGGCTGTGTTGTTAGTTAGATTGTTTGGGTTGAATTGAATTGTTTGGTGAAATGAAATTAATATGATTGATGTGTGAATGGCGTGGGCCTTCACTAGATCGGGGATAAGGCTAGGCCTCGTCCCGTTTCTAGTATCGTGCCGTTATGCCGCCGAAATTTTCTAAAATAAGTTAGAAAAATAAAAATATCATTTTATTTAAAGAATGAACTGAATAGAAATTCATGGGATGAAATAAAATGTTTTATCGTTAAAAATATATTTTTTAACGTGAATGTGAATAAATAAATATTCATTTACAAACCGGACGGTTTGTTTATGTACACCTATTTGAAGGACATTGATTGGGACGATAAATTTTACACATCGCCCAACTGCACAAATAAAATCTGTGTTTGATTGTTTGAAACCCCACACGGGTGTTGGGATGAAATTTGAAGTTCACTCATCCTGATTGATTAAATATGTCGATCGATTGATTGACAGGTTGTTATAAGCGTTAGATATCTATATTTGATGCTTATACAGTGTAGTGCACTTTGGATGATGGTTGATTATTTATCATTGCTATTATATACATGGGTTGAATGAAATCCATATGATTAACTTTATATGGTGATTGATTGGGCCTCATTCCAATTTAGAAAATAAAGAACATTATAAAGTAAAGGTTCATATGTTGACTGTACTCATCCGTTGAGATTAGTCATGTGTTGAACGAAATATTTTAACAATAAAATTTACATCTTTATCATATATAAAATTAGAAACTAACTGGAAAATGGATAAGATGAGTGGTCTCCTGGATATTAATCTGATGTTGGTTTCGGCCTTCGGGGTTGATATTCAGGGAATCGTTCTCTTACTAATTTACGGTTGGAGTCTGATTTAATATCAAACGATAGGTACCTTAATTTTCATAAAATATATTAAATAACAAAAATAGTCACACGTGGACAGTACTCATTCGTTGAGATTAGTCGTGTGTTGACAAAGATATAGAGTCGTGTATTGAAAGAAATATAGATCCATTTGTTGAATATAAAGCCGCGTTGATTAGTGATGCGCTATTTTGACGTGAACGATATTTATAGCGATTTTATTCATTTTAAAATGAATATTGAAAAGGGATTTCGAAATCGAATATTTTAAAACGATTTCGAATTGAATTGAATAGAAAACCAATTTGAATTGAATTGAATAGAAAACCAATTTGAATTGAATTGAATAGAAAACGATTTCGAAATGAATTGAATATAAAACGATTTCGAAATGAATTGAATATAAAACGATTTCGAAAAACGATTTCGAAATGAATTGAATATAAAACGATTTCGAAATGAATTGAATATAAAACGATTTCGAAATGAATTGAATATAAAACGATTTCGAAATGAATTGAATAGGAAATGAATTCGAATTGAATAGAAAACGAAATGAATTCGGATTGAATAGAAAACGAATTCAAATAGAGTTGAATTGAATAGGAAATGAATTCGAATTGAATGGAAAATCGATTTGAATTGAAATCAAATAGGAATGAAAATAAAAAGGATTTATAATAGAAAATTCGATTTTGATTTGAATTTGAAATGGAAGTTGAAATGTTTTTGAAACGAATTCAAAACTATTTATAAAATTCGTTTTAAATAGTAATCGATGAAATATATATTATATATATTATATATATAATATAATGGCCTGAATAGAACGTGCCGCGCCGCGGCAGTTCGCGAATTACGACCATTAATTTCAAACGGACATTACGGGAGATCCGACCGTCGGATTCTCCTAAAACTGGAACCGTTGGGTTCGTATCGAAAAAAGCTTTCTAACGAATGTTAGAAATTCAAAATCTAATGGTTGGATTTGGAGATACGTCCAAATCAAATTCGAAAAAGGTCGCTGTAAGTGCAGTTCGATGGCCGTTGATGGAAATCGACTGTACGGGCCTTGATAAAATTATTAAAAATAGTAATAATTTGTGTAGAATCATAAGAAATGATTTGGGAAAAATTGGGATGAAAAACTCCATATTTGAAAAGATAAAAATAGATTTTTATCGAAATGAACTAGCTTTGAACTAAAATTAAAACCCATTTATTTTAAATAAATAAATTGGATTTGAAATGGGTTGTAAATAGAGTTGATTCGTGGGTTTATCATGAACAGTGTATTAAACAACACTTGTTCTTTAACCCGATAATAAATAGAATGTGATTTGGGTTTGTCGTGAACTGTGTTTTAAATGACATTGGTTCTTTAACCTAGAAAAAGGAGTTTTAATGAATATGCAATTAAATTGAAATGTGAATGGATAATCTAAATTATCAAATTTGACAAATGAGCGAGAATGGAGTATCACCAGTTTTGCTCCAAAGCGATAGTTAAATCTTTAATTAGATTTTGAACGTGAAATGGTAATTAATTTTACCAACAACACTGTGGTATTAGATATGAAGTATTACCAGTTTTGCTTCATGGGATGAATAGGTTGGGATTGGAAAATAAAATAAATAATTACTTCGGGGTGGTTCGCTAATCTCGACTAGTTTGGAAAACCATAATTTGGTTTGAAATGACATCCAAAGGAAGATTAAAGAATAAATTTTAAAGAATTTATCTTTGATAAAATTAATGGGAACTTTCCCAAAAGATGTGAATATTTAAATAACAGAATATTCCGAATTGGAATAAGGCGTATGTTGTGTTTGTGTAACATTTGTTTTTAATATACGCGGGTTGTTCGGAAAGGCCGGGTTTATACCCATTCTGAATAACCGATTCGACGATATGTCGAAGATGAAGACGGTGGTTGAAGACCGGAAGTCTTCACATCGTTTGGATAATTACTGACGATCCTGATTGGGCTGTACACCCAAGAGGATGGAAATAGTTGGTGGTCGTCCAGACGTACTTGGAGATCGATGGATATGCGAGGAAAGTGCCTCCGGTTTCGTTCAGACCCAGAACGGACTTGTAAATGGATTGTGTGTCTGACATTGGATTTTATTCTGTGTTGATTGATTTCTATTAAATATACATCTGTTTGGCGGTGGAGAATTTATTCTTTTGCTTAACGCCCTTCTCTGAGACGTACGAGCCCAGAGGTTGTATATCGATGGACATCAGTCGCATGGCATGAATTGCCTGTGTGGCACGCTAAGATGCAATGATCAAGGATTTTGTTGAAAAGCAGAGTCTTGTGGTTGATGATCAAAGCACGGCCTACGTGGCAGCTTTGTGTATAACGTGATTTCGCGAGCCTCACACCTCGGTATGAGTCAAAAACGGGATACGGACCACAGAGAGAGCACGACGTTTCTTTCTAGCTTTGGTGGTGTCAGTGACTTACCAGCCCTGACATTTATATACTTTTCACCTTTGTGGTTGTTGTAATGAGGCGCCTCGATTAGGTCTGTAAGGACCGGGAAACGTGTGTTCAGGCATAACCAATCCTTTAACGTAAGTGAGGACCGGCCCAGCCGATTCTAGGATTGCCTAGAGTGTGTAGTCCTGAGACATTTGCTAGAGTGTCTCGAATGCGGAGAGGAGCTTGCCCCTTGCCTCGACTCATGACGGAAATCCAATTTCCAATACATGTATTGCGGTTTTAATTGTAGAACTAGTATGGCGACATGATATATGGTACCCATGCCGTCTATGATTTATATTTATGATTGAAAATGTTTTGACACTATACACTTATTATAGTATCAAATGATTTGTTTTAAACGTACCAAGCATGTTTGGCTATTATAAGGGAAAACCCTATCCTCCGGCTTGCGTTGCATTGTGTGATGGGACCTGGGTCTTATAATAGCTTCATTTTTCGAAAAAACATTGCGTTGTTTATTGATATGCACTGGTATTCTTGGGAGGAAACCCGTTCCGTGTTATACGGCGTGGTCCCTTGATTTACCTAACTTTAAAACCAATATTAATAACTGTTTTAGTTCTCACACCAGTCACATGACTGACCTGGAGTTTATTGTTTTAACCTAAACTCTGTTTGCCCTCATTTTCCGCACAGGCAGCTAGTAGTTTTGGTTTTTGCAGATTTATATTCACAGGATCCTGGTTTACAGCTGGAATGATATCCGGAAAGCTCTGTATCCGTATATCACCTTCAGTTGTGCTTTGTATTATTTTCCGCTGCTATGTAATTTATTGTAATCTCTGATATTTGTCGAATGTAATTTATTCATTTATACTCTGTATATTCTTGTATCTGATGGAATTATTGTAATAACAATTAAATGTTCTTCCGTCTGCGTTCATTTGTGTGTTGTTCTCAAAGTATCTGCGCTTTCCTTTACGGGGAAGTTACGGGTTCTCACATTTGGTATCAGAGCTTTGGTTTACAGAGCTCGAGAACAAGGCACATTATAACCATACGAAAGAATTCATCAGATATTGGATTAGTAATATCCAGTTAGAATGACTCGTTAGAGATAGGATCAATAGTATCCTAGAACGAGTGTGAAGAGTATATTTCTCAAATGAAAACAATTCTGTTTTGAAAATTTAAATCAATTCTACGTATTTGATTATTTATTTATTTTGAATATGGACAATCGAGTATATAAAGATTTTGCATATACGCTTCATGAACGTATATTCGAAGTTTTAATATATTAGATAGATATAGAATCACATTCTAGTCGCCCGGACCTGATTCTGATGATTGACGCGTCATCATCAGTAATTATTTTCGTGTTTCGAAGGTGTGATATCTATATATTTCCATTAGACTGGTGTGAGAACCAAAACTTATATATATAGCTAGAACACATTGTTGTGAATTGGCATCAAAAACATGATTTTTTGTATATCTATCAAAGTTATGAATTTGAAACTCTAATTCACTAATTGATTGATGTTTGTGTTGTTTGTTTATTTGTTTAATAATTTTTGAACCATTTTGCCTAATTGAATCAAATATTGAATTGTATTGAAAATTAGTCGCATTTGCTTGCATATACATATACTTACATTGAACAGGTCATAGCAAGGAGGCTAGAGCAGAGAATAAAATTTGTTTGCCCGACAAATAGGTACATGTTTACTATATTTACTGTTTTGTTTGGGTGATGATGATTTTATGAGCCTATTGGCTAGCCGCTTGGCTTTTTCTTTTTCTTTTTGAGATCAGAAGGCCTATATGGAAATTTTGGAATTTTCCCGTGGCTCCCGGAGCAGGGGAGGTTATGGCGAAATTTTTCGAAAATTTAGGGTGTTAGCCAAATTTTTGAAAATTCTCAGAAACTGAAAAGTTGGAGAATGGAAGCCGGATCGAACGTAGAGGTGATTAATCAAACCACTTTCGACTTTGTTCCTTTTCGGGGACGAAAAGTTTTAAGTGGGGGAGATTGTAATTGTAACAACCCTGAATTTTGGGGTAAATTTAAAAATTTATTTTAAGTAATTTTAATGAGTTTTGGCTATTTAAAATAATTTATTTTAAATAATCACGATTAAAAATTTATTTTTATTTGAAGTAAAACTTAAAATTTATATTGATTTGTGAACATGCCATTAATTTAGTAAACATAACATTTGACATTGATTGTAGGTATGCTAATATATGCATTGATTAGGAAAATATATTCAATTGAGAATATGTCATTGACATTAATTTAGAGAATACGTACATGTAAATTTGAGAAACATATAAATTTGTCAATGAATGTAATTAGAAAATACGTTCATGTTAATTTTAAAAATAAAATACTATAACATAAATACCCCATTCTCTCTCTTTCATTGTTATCTACTTTTGAAAATTTAAAACCTTGCATGCACGTTCATATCATAAATGTCATGTTTATTCTTTCCAAATCATGCCTGCATGTATCTTTACTTCAACCTGGTAACTTTTCATTTTCTTAACTCACTACGCGTTCAAAAAAAAAAATGAAAAAAAAAGTTTTGATCTTTGTTGGTTTTGTTTTGTGGAACAATGAAATTTGAGAAAATAGAGTACAATCTTTATTTGGTTTTATGGAATGATGCAATTATAAAATAAAGTTGGAATTTTTATGTAACATGGAAATTGAAAGTAAAGTTGGAATCTTTATTTATGAAACATTGAAAGGGAAATAAAGTTGGAATCTTTATTGAGAAAAAAAAGAAACGTTTGAATCTTTATTTGTTTATGACGCATGGGAATAGGAAATAAGGTTTGAATCTTTATTTGTTTATGAAATATAGAAAATAAAGTTATGATCTTTACTTGATTTTATGAAACAATGGAAAAGGGAAATAAAGTTTTAATCTTTATTTTAATTTAAAACTAATAAATGTTTTCATGTAATCTAGTTTCAAAAATTACATGTTTTGTTTCAAAATAAAATCACATGTTTGTGTCAAATTAAATTATATGTTTTGAAATTTGAAAAGTTTCACAATTTCCTATCAAGCAATAAAAATGCATTCATTTTATTTGTCTTTATCTTTACCATACTTCCTTCTCTCCTCTTATTTTCTTTCCCATTTCTACCTCATGTATTAATTAACATTCCCGTTTTCTCTTTTCTCTCTTCTTTCGTTTTCCAACGTTTTTTTTCTCTTTCTTTATTCCTTTCCTTTAAATCAACTATATGTATATATAATCTCTTCTATTTATCATTTCTTGCAACTAAATAGGTTCCTAAAATTATTATATATTATGTGTTTTGAAATTTGAAATAAAAGGGTTGCACTACTTAAACAATTAAATTAAATAAAGCAAGCATTTAATTTGTTTATAAATAAAAAGAGGTATATGGGGAAAATAACTAGCGCATTTATTCTCAACTCTCCCTCCTCTTTTATTTATCATTCAAATTCATTTTTTTTGATATGAAAACATTCCCTTTACTCCCCCTTTGTTCTCTCTTCTCTTTGTATTTATAAATCTTCTTTCCTTCTTCTCCAAGCCATAGCCGCCATTCTTCTTTTCTTCCTTCCTCGATTCCTCAAACCCATAGCCGCCTAAACTCATCTACCTTCTCTCCTCCTTAGCTCCAAATCCACAAAGAATTAACATATGCTTCTTTTGATCTTTTTAAAGCTCTTACTATCCTCTTCGACTCTACGCAATTGTCCAAGCGTACGATGGTGAATTGAGGAACGATGAATGGGTTCAAAATGGTCCAGAAAAGAGCGATGAAGAAGGAGCAGTATCGGCCCTTGGATCAGAGGATGAACGGCCAAATAGAAAGATGATTAAGGTTAAGGCCTAATTAAAGTTTAATTATAAATTATTTATTTATTAATGTAATCAAATCTTAAAACGATCATATCTTTTGCAATCGAAATCAGAATTCAGCAAACTGAATTGCGTTGGAATCCTATTCCCGAGATCTACGCGATGGAACTGACGGGAACTAATTTAGAGCTCGTCTAAATTTTGGCAAATTGGAAAGCTATTGGTGAGATTTCTTAAATTTTAATAATTAAATAATATAAATTGTTATTCGCAATCATTTGGATTTGTATGTATGTTAATATTATGGATTTGCGATGTGGTAATGTAGAATATATATTGTTGTGTGATTTGTAATGATCTTATGCTGTGTGAAATAGCTATGTTAGTCCAGTTCTGCATCCTGATGTAATCTCTGTAAGTCCTCATCTTTATTAATCTTATTCTCATTTCTTTTTTTCTTTTTTTTTGAAAATGGAAATTTTATTTTATTAAATAAAATGAAAATGGGAGCTTTATTTTGATTCGCAAACATAATAAATGAAAAGTTTGGATCTTAATTTTGTTAACAAAATTTATAGACAATTTTTGTCATTTATTTTGTTTACAAAATAAAAGACAAAATTTTTATATAAATTTGGTTTACAAAATAAACGACAAAGTTTTACTTTAATTTTTATTCTCATTTTATTTTCTTAAATAAAATCAAAACATTTAATCTTGTTTGTTTATCTTGTTTACAAATTAAAAACAAGTTTTGACATTTAATTTTGTTTGTGAATAAAAAGGACAAGTTTTTATGTTATTTTGTTAACATAATAAAAGGACAAATTTGTATGTCATTTTTTTAACAAAATAAAAAGGACAAGTTTTTATGTTATTTTGTTAACATGATAAAAAGACAAATTTTTATGTCATTTGTTAACATAATAAAAGAACAATTTTTGTGCTCATTTTGTTAACTTAAATATGAGGGCAATTTTTGTGTTCAGTTTGTCAACTCAAATAAAAGGACAATTTTTATCTTTGTCTTGTCTACAGATTAAAATACCCATTTTTATCTTTATTTTACAAAATGCAAGTTAAATCTTTATTTATAAAACAAAATGTAAATTTTAATCTTTATTTCCATTTACAAATAAAAATAAAGGTGAGACCTTTATATTGATTCATGGGAATTATACTCCCAATCATAACCATGTTGTGACCACACAAATTTATATGTTGCGATAACCATGTTGTGACCACACAAATTTATATGTTGCGATAACCATGTTGTGACCACACAAATTTATATGTTGCGATAACCATGTTGTGACCACACAAATTTATATGTTGCGTTAACCATGTTGTGACCACACCAATTTATATGTTGCGTTAATCATGTTGTGACGACACCAATTTATGTGTTGTGTTAACATTATTGTGATGACACCAATCTATATGTTGTGTTAACATTATTGTGATGACGCAAATTTACATCATCGTATTAATATTGTTGTAATAACACAATTTTACATCGTTGGGTTAACATTATTGCGATGACACAATTTACACCGTTGTGTTAATTTAGGTATTACAACGCAAATCTCATCGTTGGTTAATTTAAGCATCATGACATAAATTCCAGCGTTGTGTTAATGTGGGTATTATGACACAAAATTCACCGTTGTGTTAATTTAGTTGAAATGACATAAAATTTCACCGTCATGTTGTATAATTGAAATGAATCAAATATTAGCATCGAAAATATAGTTATTTTTGTAATATTGACTATGTAATGTAAAAGAATAAAAGACATTTATTTCAATGTAAAAGAATAAAAGACATTTATTTCAATGTAAAAGAATAAAAGACATTTATTTCAATGTAAAAGAATAAAAGACATTTATTTCAATGTAAAAGAATAAAAGACATTTATTTCAATGTAAAAGAATAAAAGACATTTATTGCAATGTAAAAGAATAAAAGACATTTATTTCAATGTAAAAGAATAAAAGACATTTATTTCAATGTAAAAGAATAAAAGACATTTGTTTCAATGTAAAAGAATAAAAGACATTTATTTCAATGTAAAAGAATAAAAGACTTTTACATTTGTTTCAATGTAAAAGAATAAAAGACATTTACATTTGTTTCAATGTATAAGAAATAAACTAAAAAGTTATATTTTTCTAATGTAAAGAAGAATAAAATAAAAAGTTACATTTTTCTAATGTAAAGTAAAATAAAATAAAAAGACATCTTTCTAATGTAAAATAAAAATAAACTAAAGAGTTACATTTTTCTAATGTAAAATAAAATAAAGAGTTACAATTTGTTAATGTAAAGAAAAAGAGTCATATTATTTCTCAATGAAAAAGAAAATAAAAGTAACATTTACATTTTCTATGTAAAAAGTAAAATAAAAATATATTTATATTTTCTATGTAAATGTAAAATAAAAGAAAACATTTACATTTTCTATGTAAAATACAAATAAAAAGAGAATTTTACATTTTCAATGTAGAGAGAATAAAATGACATTTACAGTGTATATGTAAATAAAAGAATAAGGGAAAATATTATTTTTATTTAATATAGAAATACACATAGTTAAAATCAAGGATTTTTGTCGCATTAGAATTGGCGGACAAAAATATCATGTTATAAATAAAAGAATGGATTTTGAAATAATGGAAATCGCCAAATGGTTTGATTTATATATATATATATATAATATAAATTAAAACTAAGCGAAACACGCGCGGTATTTCGCGTTTTGAAATCATAACTTTAAACGGTTGTACAGAAAGATCCGACCGTTGAATTTTCCCAAAACTGGATCCGTTAGGACCGTCTTGAAAGAGCTTTCCAACGACATAAAATTTACCAAAATCTGACGGTTAGATTTTAAGATATGTCTAAAACAAATTTTGGTAAAAACAGCGCCAGGGTCGCCTATCGACCCGAAGCGTCGTTTAATTAATTCGCACTATATTTAAATAAATAAAAATAGAAATAAATCGCTATAAATTAAAATAAACGACGTGAAACGATTTAAATGATAATTATGCGATGATTATTTGAAAAGGCCGAGTTTAACTCATTTCAAATAATCAAACGACGATTTAAATCGAAATAATAGAAGGCGATGTTGAAGACCGGCGATCTTCACGTCGAACGGACAACGATTATTGAGACCTTGGACTGACTTGCTCCCAGGATAGGGTTGATGTAGTAGTTGGCCGGTCGTATGGGTTGATTGTCCGGATAAGCGAGAACGTCTCTGGTATCTCCGGTTTCGTTCAAACCCAGAACGGACTTGTATGGACGCGCGTCTGACGTTGGAATTCGTTTCGTGTAACTAAATCAATTTTTATTAATGTATGCTTGTTTGGTGGTAGAGAATTTATTCTCTGCTTAACACCCTGGTATATGTTAGTAGTTATCGATAGCATGACGCGAATTGTCAATGTGGCCCGCTAAGATGCGAATGATCAAGGTTTTGTTGAAAAGCAGGCCTTGTGAATAATGATCAAAGAACGGCCTGTTTAGGCGTAGCTTTGTGTATAGCGTAACCTCACGAGCCTCACACCCCGGTATGAGTCAAAACGGGATACGGACTGCAGGGAGTGCACACGTTTCTTTCTAGCTAGAGTGATGTCAGGGACCTACCAGCGCTGACATTTTACTTATGTGGATGATGGATTTTGAGGTACCTCGTTGTTTATAGGCCGTTGGTGGTCACATTATAGGTTCAAAGGAACCGGGAAGCGTGTGTTCAGGCATAACTAATCCATACACATATGTGTGGACCGACCCTGAAGATCCAAGGGTTCACTGCGGGGGATCCTGAGGCATTTGCTAGAGTGTCTCGAATCGGAGAGGAGCTTGCCTCTAACCTCGACTCATGATGGAAAACAATTCTCCAATACGACATTACGATTTTAGTTGTATACTTATATACGGCGGCATAATATATGGTACCTATGTCATCTATGATTAATACATTTATATTGAATGATTTATGAAAACATACACACACTAATAGTAATACATTTGACGTATTTATCATCTTTTGATCGTTATAAGGAAAAACCCTTTCCTCTGGTGTGCGTTGCTGTAACAACCCGAAAATCTGGGCCAGTTTAAAATTTTTATTTTGGCAATTTTAGCAAATTTTGATTATTTAAAATGAATTATTTTAAATAATATCGACGAGAAATTTATTTTGAATATAATTCGAACGTATATATTATATACGTCGTCGTTAGAATATATATAATTATATAAAATTATAAAAGGAATTGAAAATGGCGCGGTAGTTCGATAATTCGATTTCAAACTTCAAATGAATGTACCGGGTGCAAAATAATCCGAATTTTAGTGAAACCAAAAACATTAGGATCTATTTGATAATATCTTTCCAACGAATCCGAAAAATTGAAATTTCATAGCGGGGATCAAAAGATATGTCCAGTTGAAAATTCTGAATAGTCGCTATGGAATTCAGGTCCTTAAAAATGGGAATTTTGCAAACGACCTCGGTTTTCGACGAAACCACTTTTGTTGGATCCGTGATGTCAAGTTATTGCTAGATTTCAAATTTCATAATTTTTCGAATCAATATGTGAGCGTGGCAAAGGAAAACGCGTTTGATCAGTTTTAGTAGATTTTAATCGACTGAAAATTGGCCATTTTTCCAACGGTCTCAGAATTCGACGAAATTAGGTTGGTTAGGACCGTATCGTCAATACAAAGCTAGAAAATATTTTTCAGGAATTTTTAGAGTCTCCCAACCCGCGGCCTCCCTTGAAACCCCAGCCCCGTGCGCCGTACCTCGTACCCCGCGCCACCATCAGAAGGCCGCCACCACCAGGGTCTCCGGCGCCACCTCGGAACCGAAACCCCCCCTTCCGACCACCTGCTCCACCCACAAACTGACGTGAATCCCCTCTTTTTGAAACACTGTAAGTTTTCTTACTTGTTTTATCCTTTTTCCCTTCTTTTTCTTTCTCCTTTTCTCTCTTTTCTTTTAGTAATAAAAACTGATTTTCTTTTGGTAATAAAACCTGTTTTTTTGTTATAAAAAAACTGACTTTTAGTGTAAATAAAGCTAAGTAAAAAGTTGGAAAAGAACGGATTTTTATATAGGTGAATGAAGCAAAAAGAACGAATTTTTATAGCGAAGTAAAAATTCGATTTTTATATATTGAACAACGAAGTAAAAATTCGATTTTTATATATTGAACAACGAAGTAAAAATTCGATTTTTATATATATTGAATAGCGAAGTAAAAATTCGATTTTTATATATTGAATAGCGAAGTAAAAATTCGATTTTTATATATTGAATAGCGAAGTAAAAATTCGATTTTTATATATTGAATAGCGAAGTAAAAATTCGATTTTTATATATTGAATAACGAAGTAAAAATTCGATTTTTATATGTTGAATAGCGAAGTAAAAATTCGATTTTTATATATTGAATAGCGAAGTAAAAGTTCGATTTTTATATATTGAATAGCGAAGTAAAAGTTCGATTTTTACATATTGAATAGCGAAGTAAAAATTCGATTTTTACATATTGAATAGCGAAGTAAAAATTTGATTTTTATATATTGAATAGCGAAGTAAAAATTTGATTTTTATATATTGAATAGCGAAGTAAAAATTCGATTTTTATATATTGAATAGCATAGTAAAAATTCGATTTTTATATATTGAACAACGAAGTAAAAATTCGATTTTTATATATTGAATAACATAGTCAAAATTCGATTTTTATATATTGAATAGCATAGTAAAAATTCGATTTTTATATATTGAACAACGAAGTAAAAATTCGATTTTTATATATTGAATAGCGAAGTAAAAATTCGATTTTTATATATTGAATAGCGAAGTAAAAATGTGATTTTTACATATGTAGAGAATACGGGCAAAGAAAGTGACAAGAGGCAAGAACAGCGAAGATTTCTATAAATGAAGTGCCGTGAAGTTGGGATAGCTATCAGTGAGAACTTCTCACTCTTCAATTTCTTTTTCTAGTTATATATATACTAGGATGCAGACGGTGCTTAGCAGCACCCGACACCCGTCATCCACAGACCATGGATGGCTTGTTTGTTTAATTGTTTCGTTGTGTAGTTGGTTAGATTATTTGGTTTGAATTGAATTGTTTGGTGAAATGAAATTGGTTTGATTGATGTGTGAATGGCGTGGGCCTTCACTAGACCGGGGATAATGCTATGCCTTGTCCCGTTTCTAGTATCGTGCCGTTATGCCGCCGAAATTTTCTAAAAATAAGTTAGAAAAATAAAGATAACATTTTATTTAATAAATGAACCGAATAGAATATTCATAGGTTGAATAAAATAGTTTGATCATTAAAAATATAATTTTTAACGTGAATGTGAATAAATAAATATTCATTTACAAACCGGACGGTTTGTTTATGTACACCTATTTGAAGGACATTGATTGGGTCGATAAATTTTACACACCGCCCAACTGCACAAATAAAAATCTGTGTTTGAATGCTTGAAACCCCACACGGGTATTGGGATGATATTTGACGTACACTAATCTCGATTGTTTAGTTGTATGTCGATCGATTGATTGACAGGCTGTTATAAGCGTTGAATATTTATATTTGATGCTTATACAGTGTAGAATGCACTTTGGATGATGGTTGATTATTCATCGTTGTTGATATATACATGTGTTGTAGAAAATCCATATAATTAACATTATATGGTAATTGATTGGGCCTCATTCCAGTTTTAAAATAGAAATATTTGAAAAAGAAATATTTGAAATAGAATATTTGAAAATAGGAATATATGAAGCCGTATTGATTAGATTGACGCCATTTTGACGTGAACGATATTTATATCGATTTTATTCATTTTATAATGAATATCGAAAGTGATTTCAAAATCTGATATTTTGAATAGAATTGAATATAAATAAATTCGAATTGAAATTGAATATAAATAAATTCGAATTGAAATTGAATATAAATAAATTCGAATTGAAATTGAATATAAACGAATTCGAATTGAAATTGAATAGAAATGAATTCGAATTTAAATTGAATATAAATGAATTCGAATTGAAATTGAATATAAATGAATTCGAATTGAAATGGAATAGAAATGAATTCGAATTGAAATTGAATTGAAAACGAACTGAAATTGAATTAGAAATCAATTTGAATTGAAATCAATTTGAAATGAATTTAAAATGAATTTAAATTAGAATATTCAATTTTGATTTGAATTTGAATATGAAGTTGAAACCGTTTTGAAAATGAATTTAAAACGATTTATAAATCGTTTTGAAAAGAAAATCGACGAAGTATATATTATATATATATAATATAATGGCCTGAATAGAACGCGTCGCGCCGCGGCAGTTCGCGAATTTCGACCATTGACTTCGAATGGCTATTGCGGGAGATCCGACCGTCGGATTCTCCTAAAACCGGAACAGTTGGGTTCGTATCGAAAAGAGCTTTCTAACGAATGTGAGAAATTAGAAATCTAACGGTTGGATTTGGATTTATGTCCAAATCAAATTGGAAAAAGGTCGCTGTAAGTGCAGTTCGATGGCCATTGATGGAAATCGACTGTACGGGCCTTGATAAAATTATTAAAAATAGTAATAATTTGTGTAAAACCATAAGAAATGATTTGGGAAAAATTGGGATGAAAAACTCCATATTTGAAAAGATAAAAATATATTTTTATCGAAATGAACTAGTTTTGAACTAGAATAATAATTCTATTTATTTTTAAATAAATAAATTGAATTTGAAATGGTTTTGAAAATAACCAGAATTTCCAATGATTGCATTGGAATGGATTTGAATCGAAATTGCCTTCGGAATATTTCGATGTTGGATTTCGTGACTATACATATGTTGTTATGGAAATTTGAAAGATATAGATATATATATATCGTTATTTCCAATACGATATTTGTTGGTCGTAGAATTTGATATTGAATATAAGCCGGGGTATTTTCTATTCAGAGCCTTGTATTTAATATCAAATGTGATTTAGGTTTGTCGTGAATGGTGTCTTGACTAACACTGTTCTTGAACCTAGTTGAAAAAAAGATTAAATCTTTTTATTTAGATTTAATAAAGTGTACCAATTAAATAATATTTAATTGGAATTGAATTGATATTGATTTTTGGGTTTATCGTGGATAGTGTTTTAAATAACACTCGTTCTTTAACCCGACAATTAATGGAATGTGATTTTGGGTTTATCGTGAACCATGTTTTAAATGACACTGATTCTTTAACCCAGTTAACGATTAAAACTAAGTGGAGTTTTAATGAATCTTTAATTAGATTGAAATGATCGAGGATGGAGTATCACCAGTTTTGCTCCAGGCGATAGTTAAATCTTTAATTAGATTTGAACGTGAAATGGTAATTGAATTTACCGATAACACCGTGGTGTTAGATATGAAGTATAACCAGTTTTACTTCATGGGATGAATAGGATGGGATTGGGGAATTAAAACAAATGATTACTTCGGTAAGGTTCGTTAATCCCGACTAGTTGAATCGAAATTCAAAAGATGATTAAAGAATAAATTCAAGGAATTTATCTTGGATAAAATTAATGGGAACCTTTCCCTATGAATGTGAAATTTAGAAACTAACTGTCGGTTAGCCAAGCAGAATGGTTTTCTGGATATTGATCTGATGTTGGTTTGGCCTTCGGGGTTAATATTTGGGGAATTATTCTCTTGATTAATTTACGGTTAGTGACTGATGAACTGGAATGAGGCGTATGTTGTGTTTGTGTAACACTTATTTAAAATATACGCGAGTTATTCGGAAAGACCGGGTTTATCCCATTCTGACTAACCGATACGACGATAAGTCGAAGATGAAGACGATGGTCGAAGACCGGAGGTCTTCACGTCGTTTGGGTGATAACTGATGATCTTGATTGGGCTGTACACCCAAGAAGATGGAAACAGTTGGTGATCGTCCAGACGTGCTTGGAGATCGATGGATATGCGGGGTACTAGGTGCCTCCGGTTTCGTTCAGACCCAGAACGGACTTGTAAATGGACTGTGTGTCTGACATTGGATTTTAGTCTGTGTGATTGATCTCTATTAAATATATATCTGTTTGGCGGCGGAGAATTTATTCTTTTGCTTAACGCCCTTCTCTGAGACGTACGAGCTCAGGGGTTATATATTGATGGATATCAAACGCATGGAGTGAATTGCCTGTGTGGCATGCCTAAGTGGAAATTGATCGAGGCTTCTGTTGAAAAGCAAAGTCTTGTGGTGATGATCAAAGCACAGCCTGTGTGGCACAGCTTTGTGTAACGTGAATTCGCGAGCCTCACACCCCGGTGGTGAACCAAAAATGGGAGACGGACCTCAGGGAAGACATGCGTTTCTTTCTAGCTAGGGTGGTGTCAGTGACCTACCAGCCCTGACATTTATATACTTTTCACCTGTGTGGTTGTTGCTGTTGCGAGGCGCCTCGGTTAGATCGGACGATCCGGGTCCGATGGAGCCATTCGTTGGCTCATTTACGCCCCAAAGGGCGGGGAAACGCAGTGTTCAGGCATTTTAATCCACATCGGTGGACCGACCCTGTCGCTCCAAGGGTCACTCGAGCTCTGATCCTGAGGCTCGGGCTAGAGAGTCTCGAATCGGTTGAGGACTATCTTTTGCCTCGGTTCACATATGGAAATCCAATTTCCAAATACGTGACATTTGTGGTTTTAATTGTAGAACTAGTATGGCGACATGACATATGGTACCCATGCCGCCTATGATTGATACTTATGATTTGAAGTTGTTTTATACACTATGCACTTATAATAGTATCAAATGATTTTGTTTCAAACGTATCAAGCATTCTTTGGCTATTATAAGGTAAAAACCCTATCCCCTGGCTTGCGTTGCATTATGTGATAGGACCTGGGTCTTATAACAGCTTCATTTTTCTTTATTTAGCATTGCGCTGTTTGTTTTATGCACTGGTATTCTTGGGAGGAAACCCGTTCCGTGTTATACGGCGTGGTCCCTTGATTTGCCTAACTTTAAAAATAAAGATTAATAACTGTTTTAGTTCTCACACCAGTCACATGACTGACCTGGAGTTTATTGTTTTAACCTAAACTCTGGGTGCCCTTATTTTGACACGGGCAGCTAGTAGTTTTGGTTTTGCAGATTTATATTCACAGGATCCTGGTTTACAGCTGGAACGATATCCGGAAAGCTTTGTATCCGTATATCTACTTCTAGTTGTGCTTTGTATATTTTTCCGCTGCTATGTAATTTATTGTAATCTCTGATATTTATCGAATGTAATATTCATTTATACTCTGTATATTCTTGTAATCTGATGTATTGTTGTAATATACAATGAAAGGTTCTTCCGTCTGCGTTCTGTTGTGGTTTGTTCTTGAACTATCCGCGCTTTCCTTTACGGGGAAGTTACGGGTTTTCACAGTTGGTATCAGAGCTTTGGTTTACAAAGCTAGATAACAAGGCACATTAGAGCCATACGAAAGAATTCATCAGAAACTGGATTAGTAATATCCAACGGGAATGACTCGTTAGAGATGGGATCAGTAGTATCCTAGAACGAGTGTGAATAGTATATTTTTAAAGTGAAAACAAATTTTTTTTTGAAAATCTAAATCAACTATTCGTATTTGATTATTTATTCTATATGAATTGGGACAATCCGATATTTAAAGATTTTGCATATATGTCTTGCAAACGTGTATTCGAAGTTTTAATATACTGGATAGTTATAGAACATACTCTAGTTGCCCGGGGGTAATTCTGGTGATGGGGCACCGTCGCCAGTATTTATATTCGAGGGACGAAAGTGAGAATTCTGTATATTTCCATTAGACTGGTGTGAGAACCGACACTAGATAGGGCTTATTGTTGTGATTTGGCATCAAAAATCTGATTTTTGACTATATATCAAAGTTATACATTTGAAATGATAACCAACTAATTGATTGATGGTTGTGTTGTTTGATTATTGGTTGAGTAATTAAAATTTATACCATATAGCCAAATTGAATCAAATATTGAATTGTATTGAAAATTTATCGCATTTGCTTGCATATACTTGTACTTACATTGAACAGGTCATAGCAAGGAGGCTAGAGAAGAGGAATAAAATTTGTTTGCCCGACAAATAGGTACATGTTTACTACATAATTTATTGTTTTGTTTGGGTGATGATGATTTTATGAGCCTATTGGCTAGCCGCTTGGCCTTTTCTTTTTCTTTTTGAGATCAGAAGGCCTGTATGGTAATTTCGGGATTTTCCCGTGGCTCCCGGTGCAGGGGAGGTTATGGCGAAATTTTTCGAAAATTTAGGTTGTTAGCCAAATTTTTGAAGAATTTGAAAATTCTCAGAAACTGAAAAGTTGGAGAATGGAAGCCAGATCGAACGTAGAGTTGATTGGTCAAACCACTTTCGACTTTGTTCCTTTTCGGGGACGAAAAGTTTTAAGTGGGGGAGATTGTAACAACCAGAAAATCTGGGCCAGTTTAAAAATTTTATTTTGGCAATTTTAGCAAATTTTGATTATTTAAAATGAATTATTTTAAATAATATCGACGAGAAATTTATTTTGAATATAATTCGAACGTATATATTATATACGTCGTCGTTAGAATATATATAATTATATAAAATTATAAAAGGAATTGAAAATGGCGCGGTAGTTCGATAATTCGATTTCAAACTTAAAATGAATGTACCGGGTGCAAAATAATCCGGATTTTAGTGTAACCAAAAACATTAGGATCTATTTGATAATATCTTTCCAACGAATCCGAAAAATTGAAATTTCATAGCGGGGATCAAAAGATATGTCCAGTTGAAAATTCTGAATAGTCGCTATGGAATTCAGGTCCTTAAAAATGGGAATTTTGCAAACGACCTCGGTTTTCGACGAAACCACTTTTGTTGGATCCGTGATGTCAAGTTATTGCTAGGTTTCAAATTTCATAATTTTTCGAATCAATATGTGAGCGTGGCAAAGGAAAACGCGTTTGATCAGTTTTAGTAGATTTTAATCGACTGAAAATTGGCCATTTTTCCAACGGTCTCAGAATTCGACCAAATTAGTTTGGTTAGGACCGTATCGTCAATACAAAGCTAGAAAATATTTTTCAGGAATTTTTAGAGTCCGTATGTGGCCTCGGTAAATTGAAATGTACGTTTAAAATTTAATATAATGATTTAAATGTAAATTCAACGGAAACTGATCGTAACGGCCGAATTGGCTTACGCAACATATCCCATTGTGTTCGGAATGAGGGTAATACGCTAGGGACGACAGGCGGGGGGTCTCGTTTTGAGTTCGAATTAAAAAGTTGCTTTATGAGGAAATTAAATAAATTAAATAAAATATATAAATTTACACGTAGCCCCCCTTTTTTCTTCTTCCTCCCCGTCTGTTAACAAAACAAAAAAGGGGAAAAAACGCTCGAGCTCCAGACCTAGCCGCCCCCAGGACTTCGCCGCCGCCAAAGGCTTCGCCGCCGCCATCGATCGCCGTGGCAACCCCCTCCTTCCCGTCGCTCTCTCCCAACCCGCGACCTCCCTTGAAACTCCAGCCCCGTGCGCCGTACCTCGTACCCCGCGCCACCATCAGAAGGCCGCCACCACCAGGGTCTCCGGCGCCACCTCGGAACCGAACCCCCCCCTTCCGACCACCTGCTCCACCCACAAACTGACGTGAATCCCCTTTTTTTGAAACACTGTAAGTTTTCTTACTTGTTTTATCCTTTTTCCCTTCTTTTTCTTTCTCCTTTTCTCTCTTTTCTTTTAGTAATAAAAACTGATTTTCTTTTGGTAATAAAACCTGTTTTTTTGTTATAAAAAAACTGACTTTTAGTGTAAATAAAGCTAAGTAAAAAGTTGGAAAAGAACGGATTTTTATATAGGTGAATGAAGCAAAAAGAACGAATTTTTATAGCGAAGTAAAAATTCGATTTTTATATATTGAACAACGAAGTAAAAATTCGATTTTTATATATTGAACAACGAAGTAAAAATTCGATTTTTATATATATTGAATAGCGAAGTAAAAATTCGATTTTTATATATTGAATAGCGAAGTAAAAATTCGATTTTTATATATTGAATAGCGAAGTAAAAATTCGATTTTTATATATTGAATAGCGAAGTAAAAATTCGATTTTTATATATTGAATAACGAAGTAAAAATTCGATTTTTATATGTTGAATAGCGAAGTAAAAATTCGATTTTTATATATTGAATAGCGAAGTAAAAGTTCGATTTTTATATATTGAATAGCGAAGTAAAAGTTCGATTTTTACATATTGAATAGCGAAGTAAAAATTCGATTTTTACATATTGAATAGCGAAGTAAAAATTTGATTTTTATATATTGAATAGCGAAGTAAAAATTTGATTTTTATATATTGAATAGCGAAGTAAAAATTCGATTTTTATATATTGAATAGCATAGTAAAAAATCGATTTTTATATATTGAACAACGAAGTAAAAATTCAATTTTTATATATTGAATAGCATAGTCAAAATTCGATTTTTATATATTGAATAGCATAGTAAAAATTCGATTTTTATATATTGAACAACGAAGTAAAAATTCGATTTTTATATATTGAATAGCGAAGTAAAAATTCGATTTTTATATATTGAATAGCGAAGTAAAAATGTGATTTTTACATATGTAGAGAATACGGGCAAAGAAAGTGACAAGAGGCAAGAACAGCGAAGATTTCTATAAATGAAGTGCCGTTAAGTTGGGATAGCTATCAGTGAGAACTTCTCACTCTTCAATTTCTTTTTCTAGTTATATATATACTAGGATGCAGACGGTGCTTAGCAGCACCCGACACCCGTCATCCACAGACCATGGATGGCTTGTTTGTTTAATTGTTTCGTTGTGTAGTTGGTTAGATTATTTGGTTTGAATTGAATTGTTTGGTGAAATGAAATTGGTTTGATTGATGTGTGAATGGCGTGGGCCTTCACTAGACCGAGGATAAGGCTATGCCTTGTCTCGTTTCTAGTATCGTGCCGTTATGCCGCCGAAATTTTCTAAAAATAAGTTAGAAAAATAAAGATAACATTTTATTTAATAAATGAACCGAATAGAATATTCATAGGTTGAATAAAATAGTTTGATCGTTAAAAATATAAATTTTAACGTGAATGAGAATGAATAAATATTCATTTACAAACCGGACGGTTTGTTTATGTACACCTATTTGAAGGACATTGATTGGGTCGATAAATTTTACACACCGTCCAACTGCACAAATAAAAATCTGTGTTTGATTGCTTGAAACCCCACACGGGTATTGGGATGATATTTGACGTACACTAATCCCGATTGTTTAGTTGTATGTCGATCGATTGATTGACAGGCTGTTATAAGCGTTGAATATTTATATTTGATGCTTATACAGTGTGGAATGCACTTTGGATGATGGTTGATTATTCATCGTTGTTGATATATACATGTGTTGTAGAAAATCCATATAATTAACATTATATGGTAATTGATTGGGCCTCATTCCAGTTTTAAAATAGAAATATTTGAAAAAGAAATATTTGAAATAGAATATTTGAAAATAGGAATATATGAAGCCGTATTGATTAGATTGACGCCATTTTGACGTGAACGATATTTATATCGATTTTATTCATTTTATAATGAATATCGAAAGTGATTTCAAAATCTGATATTTTGAATAGAATTGAATATAAATAAATTCGAATTGAAATTGAATATAAATAAATTCGAATTGAAATTGAATATAAATAAATTCGAATTGAAATTGAATATAAACGAATTCGAATTGAATAGAAATGAATTCGAATTTAAATTGAATATAAATGAATTCGAATTGAAATTGAATATAAATGAATTCGAATTGAAATGGAATAGAAATGAATTCGAATTGAATTGAAAACAAACTGAAATTGAATTAGAAATCAATTTGAATTGAAATCAATTTGAATTGAAATCAATTTGAAATGAATTTAAAATGAATTTAAATTAGAATATTCAATTTTGATTTGAAATTGAATATGAAGTTGAAACCGTTTTGAAAATGAATTTAAAACGATTTATAAATCGTTTTGAAAAGAAAATCGACGAAGTATATATTATATATATAATATAATGGCCTGAATAGAACGCGCCGCGGCAGTTCGCGAATTTCGACCATTGACTTCGAATGGCTATTGCGGGAGATCCGACCGTCGGATTCTCCTAAAACCGGAACCGTTGGGTTTGTATCGAAAAGAGCTTTCTAACGAATGTGAGAAATTAGAAATCTAACGGTTGGATTTGGAATTATGTCCAAATCAAATTTGAAAAAGGTCGCTGTAAGTGCAGTTCGATGGCCATTGATGGAAATCGACTGTACGGGCCTTGATAAAATTATTAAAAATAGTAATAATTTGTGTAAAATCATAAGAAATGATTTGGGAAAAATTGGGATGAAAAACTCCATATTTGAAAAGATAAAAATAGATTTTTATCGAAATGAACTAGTTTTGAACTAGAATTATAATTCTATTTATTTTTAAATAAATAAATTTGTTGGCTCGCTTTTTGACCAAGCCACCTAGGATCATTCATAAGAAGGAAGCATGAAACCACGTCCTCTAAGAATATGAAGGAATGGGTCGCATCATCGACTCGCCCGATGACGGATCGCACGCTATCGACTCGCCCGATGACGGATCGCACGCTATCGACTCGTCCACCATCAGATCGCGTCTCGACGGATCGCCCCCTGTTTCATCAGCGAAACGACACCTCTATGCGATCCGATCCATGCATATGTTGTTTCCCAGTGTTGATCGATCTGATCCCCTGATGCATGGCGAACCCTCTGACCCGTTCAAGCGTGAGCTAGTCTTCAACGATCCGAGACGCATGGATCTAGCGACACGTGTCCCTAACCGTCATTTGGACCAATTCTCCCCATCTGCACGATCCGATTTTCAAGCAGATCGCGACACCTGTCCACAACGGCTAATTTGACTATTTCCTCAACGGTGGCGATGCGATCCGATGTTCTCGGGATTCGTGCCACGTGTAGCCACGACCCGCCTGACAAAATCAGCTATAAATAGCCCGGAGCTTGGCATTTTTTGCGATCTTTTGGCAATATTGAGTACTGAATCCGCCATTGTTGTCAAAATACTAAAATATTGAGAGAAATTCTTGATTGTATTAGCTTTCAAAGTATAATCAATAATATATAAAGTGGACGTAGGCTCGTTAACGCCGCTATAAATTCTGTGTGTTATTTCCTTTTTTCTCATTCTTCAGTCGAAACTCTATAAGCTTCAGAACAATTTGGGTGTTAGGTCCAAATTTTGATCTAACAAATGAACTAGTTTTGAACTAGAATTATAATTCTATTTATTTTTAAATAAATAAATTGAATTTGAAATGGTTTTGAAAATAACCAGAAGTTCCAATGATTGCATTGGAATGGATTTGAATTGAAATTGCCTTCGGAATATTTTGATGTTGGATTTCGTGACTATACATATATTGTTATGAAAATTTGAAAGATATAGATATATATATCGTTATTTCCAATACGATATTTGTTGGTCGCATAATTTGATATTGAATATAAGCCGGGGTATTTTCTATTCAGAGCCTTGTATTTAATATCAAATGTGATTTGGGTTTGTCGTGAATGGTGTCTTGACTAACACTGTTCTTGAACCTAGCTGAAAAAAAGATTAAATCTTTTTATTTAGATTTAATAAAGTGTACCAATTAAATAATATTTAATTGTAATTAAATTGATATTGATTTTTGGGTATATCGTGGACAGTGTTTTAAATAACACTCGTTCTTTAACCCGACAATTAATGGAATGTGATTTTGGGTTTATCGTGAACCATGTTTTAAATGACACTGATTCTTTAACCCAGTTAACGATTAAAACTAAGTGGAGTTTTAATGAATCTTTAATTAGATTGAAATGATCGAGGATGGAGTATCACCAGTTTTGCTCCAGGCGATAGTTAAATCTTTAATTATATTTGAACGTGAAATGGTAATTGAATTTACCGATAACACCGTGGTGTTAGATATGAAGTATAACCAGTTTTACTTCATGGGATGAATAGGATGGGATTGGGGAATTAAAACAAATGATTACTTCGGTAAGGTTCGTTAATCCCGACTAGTTGAATCGAAATTCAAAAGATGATTAAAGAATAAATTCAAGGAATTTATCTTGGATAAAATTAATGGGAACCTTTCCCTATGAATGTGAAATTTAGAAACTAATTGTCGGTTAGCCAAGCAGAATGGTTTTCTGGACATTGATCTGATGTTGGTTTCGGCCTTCGGGGTTAATATTTGGGGAATTATTCTCTTGATTAATTTACGGTTAGTGACTGATGAACTGGAATGAGCCGTATGTTGTGTTTGTGTAACACTTATTTAAAATATACGCGAGTTATTCGGAAAAACCGGGTTTATCCCATTCTGAATAACCGATACGACGATAAATCGAAGATGAAGACGATGGTCGAAGACCGGAGGTCTTCACGTTGTTTGGGTGATAACTGATGATCTTGATTGGGCTGTACACCCAAGAAGATGGAAACAGTTGGTGATCGTCCAGACGTGCTTGGAGATCGATGGATATGCGGGGTACTAGGTGCCTCCGGTTTCGTTCAGACCCAGAACGGACTTGTAAATGGACTGTGTGTCTGACATTGGATTTTAGTCCGTGTGATTGATCTCTATTAAATATATATCTGTTTGGCGGCGGAGAATTTATTCTTTTGCTTAACGTCCTTCTCTGAGACGTACGAGCTCAGGGGTTATATATTGATGGATATCAAACGCATGGAGTGAATTGCCTGTGTGGCATGCCTAAGTGGAAATTGATCGAGGCTTCTGTTGAAAAGCAAAGTCTTGTGGTGATGATCAAAGCACAGCCTGTGTGGCACAGCTTTGTGTAACGTGAATTCGCGAGCCTCACACCCCGGTGGTGAACCAAAAACGGGAGACGGACCTCAGGGAGGACATGCGTTTCTTTCTAGCTAGGGTGGTGTCAGTGACCTACCAGCCCTGACATTTATATACTTTTCACCTGTGTGGTTGTTGCTGTTGCGAGGCGCCTCGGTTAGATCGGACGATCCGGGTCCGATGGAGCCATTCGTTGGCTCATTTATGCCCCAAAGTGCAGTGAAACGCAGTTTTCAGGCATTTTAATCCACATCGGTGGACCGGCCCTGTCGCTCCAAGGGTCACTCGAGCTCTGATCCTGAGGCTCGGGCTAGAGAGTCTCGAAACGGTTGAGGACTATCTTTTGCCTCGGTTCACAGATGGAATTCCAATTTCCAAATACGTGACATTTGTGGTTTTAATTGTAGAACTAGTATGGCGACATGATATATGGTACCCATGCCGCCTATGATTGATACTTATGATTTGAAGTTGTTTTATACACTATGCACTTATAATAGTATCAAATGATTTTGTTTCAAACATATCAAGCATTCTTTGGCTATTATAAGGTAAAAACCCTATCCCCCGACTTGCGTTGCATTGTGTGATAGGACCTGGGTCTTATAACAGCTTCATTTTTCTTTATTTAGCATTGCGCTGTTTGTTTTATGCACTGGTATTCTTGGGAGGAAACCCGTTCCGTGTTATACGGCGTGGTCCCTTGATTTTCCTAACTTTAAAAATAAAGATTAATAACTGTTTTAGTTCTCACACCAGTCACATGACTGACCTGGAGTTTATTGTTTTAACCTAAACTCTGGGTGCCCTTATTTTGACATGGACAGCTAGTAGTTTTGGTTTTGCAGATTTATATTCACAGGATCCTGGTTTACAGCTGGAACGATATCCGGAAAGCTTTGTATCCGTATATCTACTTCTAGTTGTGCTTTGTATATTTTTCCGCTGCTATGTAATTTATTGTAATCTCTGATATTTATCGAATGTAATATTCATTTATACTCTGTATATTCTTGTAATCTGATGTATTGTTGTAATATACAATGAAAGGTTCTTCCGTCTGCGTTCTGTTGTGGTTTGTTCTCGAACTATCCGTGCTTTCCTTTACGGGGAAGTTACGGGTTTTCACAGTTGCATTGTGTGATGGGACTTGGGTCTTATAACGATCTCATTTTTCTTTAAATGCATAGCGTTATTTAAACGACTTACATAATTATGCACTGGCAATCCAATGGAGTAAACCCGTTCCGCGTTAGCGGCGTGGTCCTGTGATTAGCCTTCTTATTAGATAAGTTTAGTTAAGATTTCTCATACCAGTCCCATGACTGACCTGTAGTTTGTTTCACTGGCAAACTCGGGTGCCCTTATTTTTCACACGGGCAGTCGTGTAGCTCTTTGCAGATATATTTACAGGATCCTGGTTTACAGCTGAAGCGGTATTCGAAAAGCTCTGTATCCGTGTATTCTTTTCAGTTGTATTTTTGTATTATTTTCCACTGCTATTTAAATGTAATTTAAACTCTGATATTGTATTTCAAACGTATATTATTTATTTATACTCTGGAATATTCTTGTACTCTGATGTATTGTTGTAATCAGCAATAAAATATTCTTCAGTTTGTGTCCTGATGTGTATTGTTCTCAAGGCAATCTGGGCTTTCCTTTACTGGGAAGTTTGGGTCGTCACAGTTGGTATCAGAGCTGGTTAGAGAATGTGATAGGGGGTTCTCGCTTGGCTGTTTGGTGGCGAGCAGGAGACTCTTACCCCTACACATCCCAATGGGAAGATTGGGTTGGTTGTTGCAGTCGAGAGGCTGGCCGTAAAATCAGTTCTGAGGTATCACTGTATGTCACGGTGGGAGGTTAGCCCACTGCCTGATGGTTGCAAAGCCTAGGGCCGTCACAGTTGGTATCAGAGCTTTGGTTTACAGAGCTTGAGAACAAGACACATTAGAACCGAACGAAAGAATTCATCATAGATTGGATTAGTAATATCCAATAAGAATAACTCGTTAGAGATAGGATCAGTAGTATCCTAGAACGAGTGTGAAGAGTATTATTTTCTTTAAAATAAAAAAATAAATAAAAAAAATTTAGTTTTGAAAATTTAAATCCTATTATACGTATTTGAGTATATTATACTTTCATGTGGACAATCGAGCATATAAAGATTTCGAATATACGAGTAATTAACGGATATTCGAAGTTTTAATATACTGGGTAGATATAGAATCACACTCTAGTCGCCCGGAGATAACTCTGGTGATAAGTGCACCATCACCAGTATTTATGTTCGAGTCTCGAAAGTGGGATTTCTATATATTTCCATTGACTGGTATGAGAATCAAAACTTAGTTAGGACACATTGCTGTGATTTGCACAAAAAAATATGATTTTTGAATATATATAAAAGTTATATATTTGGAAAGTTAATCACCTAATCGATTGCTGGTTGTGATGTCTGATTGTTAGTTTAACTAATAAAATATTAGAATGATAATTAATTAAAACTAATAAATAAAATTAATTAAGTTAGTTAATTAAACAACTTTAGGCTTCGTTCCTTTTCGAGGACGAAAAGATTTTAAGTGGGGGAGACTGTAACAACCCTGAATTTTGGGGTAAATTTAAAAATTTATTTTAAGTAATTTTAATGATTTTTGGCTATTTAAAATAATTTATTTTAATAAAAATTTATTTTTATTTGAAGTAAAACTTAAAATTTATATTGATTTGTGAACATGTCATTAATTTAGTAAACATAACATTTGACATTGATTGTAGGTATGCTAATATATGCATTGATTAGGAAAATATATTCAATTGAGAATATGTCATTGACATTAATTTAGACAATACGTACATGTAAATTTGAGAAACATATAAATTTGTCAATGAATGTAATTAGAAAATACGTTCATGTTAATTTTAAAAATAAAATACTATAACATAAATACCCCATTCTCTCTCTTTCATTGTTATCTACTTTTGAAAATTTAAAACCTTGCATGCACGTTCATATCATAAATGCCATGTTTATTCTTTCCAAATCATGCCTGCATGTATCTTTACTTCAACCTGGTAACTTTTCATTTTCTTAACTCACTACGCGTTCAAAAATGAAAAAAAAAATGAAAAAAAAAAGTTTTGATCTTTGTTGGTTTTGTTTTGTGAAACAATGAAATTTGAGAAAATAAAGTACAATCTTTATTTGGTTTTATGGAACGATGCAATTATAAAATAAAGTTGGAATTTTTATGTAACATGGAAATTGAAAGTAAAGTTGGAATCTTTATTTATGAAACATTGAAAGGGAAATAAAGTTGGAATCTTTATTGAGAAAAAAAAAGAAACGTTTGAATCTTTATTTGTTTATGACGCGTGGGAATAGGAAATAAGGTTTGAATCTTTATTTGTTTATGAAACATAGAAAATAAAGTTATGATCTTTACTTGATTTTATGAAACAATGGAAAAGGGAAATAAAGTTTTAATCTTTATTTTAATTTAAAACTAATAAATGTTTTCATGTAATCTAGTTTCAAAAATTACATGTTTTGTTTCAAAATAAAATCACATGTTTGTGTCAAATTAAATTATATGTTTTGAAATTTGAAAAGTTTCACAATTTCCTATCAAGCAATAAAAATGCATTCATTTTATTTGTCTTTATCTTTACCATACTTCCTTCTCTCCTCTTATTTTCTTTCCCATTTCTACCTCATGTATTAATTAACATTCCCGTTTTCTCTTTTCTCTCTTCTTTTATTTTCCAACGTTTTTTTTCTCTTTCTTTATTCCTTTCCTTTAAATCAACTATATGTATATATAATCTCTTCTATTTATCATTTCTTGCAACTAAATAGGTTCCTAAAATTATTATACGTTATGTTGTGTGTTTTGAAATTTGAAATAAAAGGGTTGCACTACTTAAACAATTAAATAAAATAAAGCAAGCATTTAATTTGTTTATAAATAAAAAGAGGTATATGGGGAAAATAACTTGTGCATTTATTCTCAACTCTCCCTCCTCTTTTATTTATCATTCAAATTCATTTTTTTTTTAATTTTGATATGAAAACATTCCCTTTACTCCCCCTTTGTTCTCTCTTCTCTTTATATTTATAAATCTTCTTTCCTTCTTCTCCAAGCCATAGCCGCCATTCCTCTTTTCTTCCTTCCCCGATTCCTCAAACCCCTAGCCGCCTAAACTCATCTACCTTCTCTCCTCCTTAGCTCCAAATCCACAAAGAATTAACATATGCTTCTTTTGATCTTTTTAAAGCTCTTAATATCCTCTTCGACTCTACGCAATTGTCCAAGCGTGCGATGGTGAATTGAGGAACGATGAATGGGTTCAAAATGGTCCAGAAAAGAGCGATGAAGAAGGAGCAGTATCGGCCCTTGGATCAGAGGATGAACGGCCAAATAGAAAGATGATTAAAGTTAAGGCCTAATTAAAGTTTAATTATAAATTATTTATTTATTAATGTAATCAAATCTTAAAACGATCATATCTTTTGCAATCGAAATCAGAATTCAGCAAACTGAATTGCGTTGGAATCCTATTCCCGAGATCTACGCGATGGAACTGACGGGAACTAATTTAGAACTCGTCTAAATTTTGGCAAATTGGAAAGCTATTGGTGAGATTTCTTAAATTTTAATAATTAGATAATATAAATTGTTATTCGCAATCATTTGGATTTGTATGTATGTTAACATTATGGATTTGCGATGTGGTAATGTAGATATATATTGTTGTGTGATTTGTAATGATCTTATGCTGTGTGAAATAGCTATGTTAGTCCAGTTCTGCATCCTGATGTAATCTCTGTAAGTCCTCATCTTTATTAATCTTATTCTCATTTCTTTTTTTTTTTTTGAAAATGGAAATTTTATTTTATTAAATAAAATGAAAATGGGAACTTTATTTTGATTCGCAAACATAATAAATGAAAAGTTTGGATCTTAATTTTGTTAACAAAATTTATAGACAATTTTTGTCATTTATTTTGTTTACAAAATAAAAGACAAATTTTTTATATAAATTTGGTTTACAAAATAAACGACAAAGTTTTACTTTAATTTTTATTCTCATTTTATTTTCTTAAATAAAATCGAAACATTTAATCTTGTTTGTTTATCTTGTTTACAAATTAAAAACAAGTTTTGACATTTAATTTTGTTTGTGAATAAAAAGGACAAGTTTTTATGTTATTTTGTTAACATAATAAAAGGACAAATTTTTATGTCATTTTTTTTAACAAAATAAAAAGGACAAGTTTTTATGTTATTTTGTTAACATGATAAAAAGACAAATTTTTATGTCATTTGTTAACATAATAAAAGAACAATTTTTGTGCTCATTTTGTTAACTTAAATATGAGGGCAATTTTTGTGTTCAGTTTGTCAACTCAAATAAAAGGACAATTTTTATCTTTGTCTTGTCTACAGATTAAAATACCCATTTTTATCTTTATTTTACAAAATGCAAGTTAAATCTTTATTTATAAAACAAAATGTAAATTTTAATCTTTATTTCCATTTACAAATAAAAATAAAGGTGAGACCTTTATATTGATTCATGGGAATTATACTCCCAATCATAACCATGTTGTGACCACACAAATTTATATGTTGCGATAACCATGTTGTGACCACACAAATTTATATGTTGCGATAACCATGTTGTGACCACACAAATTTATATGTTGCGATAACCATGTTGTGACCACACAAATTTATATGTTGCGTTAACCATGTTGTGACCACACCAATTTATATGTTGCGTTAATCATGTTGTGACGACACCAATTTATGTGTTGTGTTAACATTATTGTGATGACACCAATCTATATGTTGTGTTAACATTATTGTGATGACGCAAATTTACATCATCGTATTAATATTGTTGTAATAACACAAATTTACATCGTTGGGTTAACATTATTGCGATGACACAATCTACACCGTTGTGTTAATTTAGGTATTACAACGCAAATCTCATTGTTGGTTAATTTAAGCATCATGACATAAATTCCAGCGTTGTGTTAATGTGGGTATTATGACACAAAATTCACTGTTGTGTTAATTTAGTTGAAATGACATAAAATTTCACCGTCATGTTGTATAATTGAAATGAATCAAATATTAGCATCGAAAATATAGTTATTTTTGTAATATTGACTATGTAATGTAAAAGAATAAAAGACATTTATTGCAATGTAAAAGAATAAAAGACATTTATTTCAATGTAAAAGAATAAAAGACATTTATTGCAATGTAAAAGAATAAAAGACATTTATTTCAATGTAAAAGAATAAAAGACATTTATTTCAATGTAAAAGAATAAAAGACATTTATTTCAATGTAAAAGAATAAAAGACATTTATTTCAATGTAAAAGAATAAAAGACATTTATTGCAATGTAAAAGAATAAAAGACATTTATTTCAATGTAAAAGAATAAAAGACATTTATTTCGATGTAAAAGAATAAAAGACATTTATTTCAATGTAAAAGAATAAAAGACATTTATTTCAATATAAAAGAATAAAAGACATTTATTTCAATGTAAAAGAATAAAAGACATTTATTTCAATGTAAAAGAATAAAAGACTTTTACATTTGTTTCAATGTAAAAGAATAAAAGACATTTACATTTGTTTCAATGTATAAGAAATAAACTAAAAAGTTATATTTTTCTAATGTAAAGAAGAATAAAATAAAAAGTTACATTTTTCTAATGTAAAGTAAAATAAAATAAAAAGACATCTTTCTAATGTAAAATAAAAATAAACTAAAGAGTTACATTTTTCTAATGTAAAATAAAATAAAGAGTTACAATTTGTTAATGTAAAGAAAAAGAGTCATATTATTTCTCAATGAAAAAGAAAATAAAAGTAACATTTACATTTTCTATGTAAAAAGTAAAATAAAAATATATTTATATTTTCTATGTAAATGTAAAATAAAAGAAAACATTTACATTTTCTATGTAAAATACAAATAAAAAGAGAATTTTACATTTTCAATGTAGAGAGAATAAAATGACATTTACAGTGTATATGTAAATAAAAGAATAAGGGAAAATATTATTTTTATTTAATATAGAAATATACATAGTTAAAATCAAGGATTTTTGTCGCATTAGAATTGGCGGACAAAAATATCATGTTATAAATAAAAGAATGGATTTTGAAATAATGGAAATCGCCAAATGGTTTGATTTATATATATATAATATAAATTAAAACTAAGCAAAACACGCGCGGTAGTTCGCGTTTTGAAATCATAACTTTAAACGGTTGTACAGAAAGATCCGACCGTTGAATTTTCCCAAAACTGGATCCATTAGGACCGTCTTGGAAAGAGCTTTCCAACGACATAAAATTTACCAAAATCTGACGGTTAGATTTTAAGATATGTCTAAAACAAATTTTGGTAAAAACAGCGCCAGGGTCGCCTATCGACCCGAAGCGTCGTTTAATTAATTCGCACTATCTTTAAATAAATAAAAATAGAAATAAATCGCTATAAATTAAAATAAACGACGTGAAATGATTTTAATGATAATTATGCGATGATTATTTGAAAAGGCCGAGTTTAACTCATTTCAAATAATCAAACGACGATTTAAATCGAAATAATAGAAGGCGATGTTGAAGACCGGCGATCTTCACGTCGAACGGACAACGATTATTGAGACCTTGGACTGACTTGCTCCCAGGAAAGGGTTGATGTAGTAGTTGGCCGGTCGTATGGGTTGATTGTCCGGATAAGCGAGAACCTCTCTGGTATCTCCGGTTTCGTTCAAACCCAGAACGGACTTGTATGGACGCGCGTCTGACGTTGGAATTCGTTTCGTGTAACTAAATCAATTTTTATTAATGTATGCTTGTTTGGTGGTAGAGAATTTATTCTCTGCTTAACACCCTGGTATATGTTAGTAGTCATCGATAGCATGACGCGAATTGTCAATGTGGCCCGCTAAGATGCGAATGATCAAGGTTTTGTTGAAAAGCAGGCCTTGTGAATAATGATCAAAGCACGGCCTGTTAAGGCGTAGCTTTGTGTATAGCGTAACCTCACGAGCCTCACACCCCGGTATGAGTCAAAACGGGATACGGACTGCAGGGAGTGCACACGTTTCTTTCTAGCTAGAGTGATGTCAGGGACCTACCAGTGCTGACATTTTACTTATGTGGATGATGGATTTTGAGGTGCCTCGTTGTTTATAGGCCGTTGGTGGTCACATTATAGGTTCAAAGGAACCGGGAAGCGTGTGTTCAGGCATAACTAATCCATACACATATGTGTGGACCGGCCCTGAAGATCCAAGGGTTCACTGCAGGGGATCCTGAGGCATTTGCTAGAGTGTCTCGAATCGGAGAGGAGCTTGCCCCTAGCCTCGACTCATGATGGAAAACAATTCTCCAATACGACATTACGATTTTAGTTGTATACTTATATACGGCGGCATAATATATGGTACCTATGTCGTCTAGGATTAATACATTTATATTGAATGATTTATGAAAACATACACACACTAATAGTAATACGTTTGACGTATTTATCATCTTTTGATCGTTATAAGGAAAAACCCTTTCCTCTGTTGTGCGTTGCATTGTGTGATGGGACTTGGGTCTTATAACGATCTCATTTTTCTTTAAATGCATAGCGTTATTTAAACGACTTACTTAATTATTCACTGGCAATCCAATGGAGTAAACCCGTTCCGCGTTAGCGGCGTGGTCCTGTGATTAGCCTTCTTATTAGATAAGTTTAGTTAAGATTTCTCATACCAGTCCCATGACTGACCTGTAGTTTGTTTCACTGGCAAACTCGGGTGCCCTTATTTTTCACACGGGCAGTCGAGTAGCTCTTTGCAGATATATTTACAGGATCCTGGTTTACAGCTGAAGCGGTATTCGGAAAGCTCTGTATCCGTGTATTCTTTTCAGTTGTATTTTTGTATTATTTTCCGCTGCTATTTAAATGTAATTTAAACTCTGATATTGTATTTCAAACGTATATTATTTATTTATACTCTGGAATATTCTTGTACTCTGATGTATTGTTGTAATCAGCAATAAAATATTCTTCAGTTTGTGTCCTGATGTGTATTGTTCTCAAGGCAATCTGGGCTTTCCTTTACTGGGAAGTTTGGGTCGTCACAGTAATAACCCGAAAATCTGGGCCAGTTTAAAATTTTTGTTTTGGTAACTTCGACGAATTTTGAATATTTAAAATGAATTATTTTCAATAATAACAACGAGAAATTTATTTTGAATATAATTCGAACGTGTATATCTATATACATCATCGTTAGAATATAAATAATTATATATAATTATAAATAGAATTGAAAATGGCGCGGTAGTTCGATAATTCGATTTCAAACTTCAATTGAATGTACTGGGTGCAAAACAATCCGGATTTTAGTGAAACCAAAAATAATAGGATCTAATCGAGAATATCTTTCCAACTAATCCGACAAATCGAAATTTCATAGCGGGAATCAAAAGATATGTCCAGTTGAAAATTCTGAATAGTCGCTATGGAATTCAGGCCCTTAAAAATAGACATTTTGCAAACGACCTCGGATTTCGACGAAACCACTTTTGTTGGGTCCGTGATGTCAAACTATTGCTCGGTTTTAAATTTCATAATTTTTTGAATCAATATGTGGGCGTGGGAAAGGAAAACGCATTTGACCAATTTCAGTTGATTTTAATCGACTGGAAAATGGCCATTTTTCTAATGGTCTCGGAATTCGATGAAACTAGTTTTGTTAGGACCGTATCGCCAATACGAAGCTAGAAAATATTTTTCTGGAATTTTTCGAGTTAGTATGTGACCCCGGTAAATTGAAATGCGCGTTCAAATTCAATATATAGAGTTATACGTTGATTTTAACGGAAACTGATCGAAACGATCGAATCAGCTTACGATACATATCCCATTGTGTTCGGAATGGGGGTAAAACGCTATGGACAACAGGCGGTGGGCCTCGTTTAGAGGTCGTATGAAAAAGTCAACTTTTTGAAATTTAAAATAATAAAAATATTCCTCTCTTCCCCTTTATCTTTCATTCTGGCCCCCCCTTTTCAATCGATTTCAGATGAAAGAAAAAAAAGAAAGAAAGAGGAAGACGGGGGGGGGGGGGGAACCCGCCGCCGCCCCCCCGATTGATCGTCGCCACCTCCGAAACCCCCCCTCTCGATCGATGCGCCGTAAACCACCTCCCTCCCTCCATCTACCTCGCGAAAGCCCCCTCCCCGTCGCCACCTTCCCCTCCTCCTGCGACCTTCCGCGAACCCATACCCCTCGGACCCGCGTCAGCCTCCAACCCCTCCTCCACAGTAAACCGCTGCCACCCCCTGCCGACTCCACCTCAGGCCACGCCACCCTGACCCCGCCTCTGACCAGCAGACCCCCCCTAAAACATTGTGAGTTTATTTTTATTATATTTTATATATATTTGCTTGTTTCTTTGTTTAATTTAAAGTGAGTTAATTACAAACAAAGATTCAGTTTTATCAGATGATTTACAATGCAGAGTTTAGATTTTTATATATTGAATAGCGAAGTAAAAATTCGATTTTTATATATTGAATAGCGAAGTAAAAATTCGATTTTTATATATTGAATAGCGAAGTAAAAATTCGATTTTTGTATATTGAATAGCATAGGAAAAATTCGATTTTTATATATTGAATAGCATAGTAAAAATTCGATTTTTATATATTGAATAGCATAGAAAAAATTCGATTTTTGTATATTGAATAGCATAGTAAAAATTCGATTTTTATATATTGAATAGCATAGGAAAAATTCGATTTTTATATATTGAATAGCATAGTAAAAATTCGATTTTTATATATTGAATAGCATAGGAAAAATTCGATTTTCGTATATTGAATAGCATAGGAAAAATTCGATTTTTATATATTGAATATCATAGTAAAAATTCGATTTTTATATATTGAATAGCATAGTAAAAATTCGATTTTTGTATATTGAATAGCATAGGAAAAATTCGATTTTTGTATATTGAATAGCATAGGAAAAATTCGATTTTTATATATTGAATAACATAGTAAAAATTCGATTTTTCTATATTGAATAGCATAGGAAAAATTCGATTTTTGTATATTGAATAGCATAGGAAAAATTCGATTTTTGTATATTGAATAGCATAGGAAAAATTCGATTTTTGTATATTGAATAGTATAGGAAAATTTCGATTTTTGTATATTGAATAGCATAGGAAAAATTCGATTTTTATATATTGAATAGCATAGTAAAAATTCGATTTTTATATATTGAATAGCATAGTAAAAATTCGATTTTTATATATTGAATAGCGAAGTAAAAATTCGATTTTTATATATTGAATAGCGAAGTAAAAATTCGATTTTTATATATTGAATAGCAAAGTAAAAATTCGATTTTTATATATTGAATAGCGAAGTGAAAATGTGATTTTTTTTATATATAGTGGCTACGGGCGACGAAAGTGATAAGAGACGAGAACGACGAAGATTTCTATAAATGAAGTGTCGTGGAATTGGATAGCTTTCGGTGAGAATTTCCCATTCTTCAATTTCTTTTTCTAGTTATATATGTATACTAGGATGCAGACAGTGTTTAGTAGCACCCGACACAATCGTCCACAGACCATGGACTTGTTTGTTTGGCTGTGTTGTTAGTTAGATTGTTTGGGTTGAATTGAATTGTTTGGTGAAATGAAATTGATATGATTGATGTGTGAATGGCGTGGGCCTTCACTAGACCGGGGATAAGGCTAGGCCTCGTCCCGTTTCTAGTATCGTGCCGTTATGCCGCCGAAATTTTCTAAAATAAGTTAGAAAAATAAAAATATCATTTTATTTAAAGAATGAACTGAATAGAAATTCATGGGATGAAATAAAATGTTTTATCGTTAAAAATATATTTTTTAACGTGAATGTGAATAAATAAATATTCATTTACAAACCGGACGGTTTGTTTATGTACACCTATTTGAAGGACATTGATTGGGACGATAAATTTTACACATCGCCCAACTGCACAAATAAAATCTGTGTTTGATTGTTTGAAACCCCACACGGGTGTTGGGATGAAATTTGAAGTTCACTCATCCTGATTGATTAAATATGTCGATCGATTGATTGACAGGCTGTTATAAGCGTTAGATATCTATATTTGATGCTTATACAGTGTAGTGCACTTTGGATGATGGTTGATTATTTATCATTGCTATTATATACATGGGTTGAATGGAATCCATATGATTAACTTTATATGGTGATTGATTGGGCCTCATTCCAATTTAGAAAATAAAGAACATTATAAAGTAAAGGTTCATGTGTTGACTGTACTCATCCGTTGAGATTAGTCATGTGTTGAACGAAATATTTTAACAATAAAATTTACATCTTTATCATATATAAAATTAGAAACTAACTGGAAAATGGATAAGATGAGTGGTCTCCTGGATATTAATCTGATGTTGGTTTCGGCCTTCGGGGTTGATATTCAGGGAATCGTTCTCTTACTAATTTACGGCTGGAGTCTGATTTAATATCAAACGATAGGTACCTTAATTTTCATAAAATATATTAAATAACAAAAATAGTCACACGTGGATAGTACTCATTCGTTGAGATTAGTCGTGTGTTGACAAAGATATAGAGTCGTGTATTGAAAGAAATATAGATCCATTTGTTGAATATAAAGCCGCGTTGATTAGTGATGCGCTATTTTGACGTGAACGATATTTATAGCGATTTTATTCATTTTAAAATGAATACTGAAAAGGGATTTCGAAATCGAATATTTTAAAATGATTTCAAATTGAATTGAATAGAAAACCAATTTGAATTGAATTGAATTGAATAGAAAACCAATTTGAATTGAATTGAATAGAAAACGATTTCGAAATGAATTGAATATAAAACGATTTCGAAATGAATTGAATATAAAACGATTTCGAAATGAATTGAATATAAAACGATTTCGAAATGAATTGAATATAAAACGATTTCGAAATGAATTGAATATAAAACGATTTCGAAATGAATTGAATATAAAACGATTTCGAAATGAATTGAATTGAATAGGAAATGAATTCGAATTGAATAGAAAACGAAATGAATTCGGATTGAATAGAAAACGAATTCAAATTGAATTGAATTGAATAGGAAATGAATTTGAATTGAATTGAAAATCGATTTGAATTGAAATCAAATAGGAATGAAAATAAAAAGGATTTATAATAGAAAATTCGATTTTGATTTGAATTTGAAATGGAAGTTGAAATGTTTTTGAAACGAATTCAAAACTATTTATAAAATTCGTTTTAAATAGTAATCGACGAAATATATATTATATATATAATATAATGGCCTGAATAGAACGCGCCGCGCCGCGGCAGTTCGCGAATTTCGACCATTAATTTCAAACGGACATTACGGGAGATCCTCAGATTCTCCTAAAACCGGAACCGTTGGGTTCGTATCGAAAAAAGCTTTCTAACGAATGTTAGAAATTCAAAATCTAATGGTTGGATTTGTAGATACATCCAAATCAAATTCGAAAAAGGTCGCTGTAAGTGCAGTTCGATGGCCGTTGATGGAAATCGACTGTACGGGCCTTGATAAAATTATTAAAAATAGTAATAATTTGTGTAAAATCATAAGAAACGATTTGGGAAAAATTGGGATGAAAAACTCCATATTTGAAAAGATAAAAATAGATTTTTATCGAAATGAACTAGTTTTGAACTAAAATTAAAACCCATTTATTTTAAATAAATAAATTGGATTTGAAATGGGTTGTAAATAGAGTTGATTCGTGGGTTTATCGTGAACAGTGTATTAAACAACACTTGTTCTTTAACCCGATAATAAATAGAATGTGATTTGGGTTTGTCGTGAACTGTGTTTTAAATGACATTGGTTCTTTAACCTAGAAAAAGGAGTTTTAATGAATATGCAATTAAATTGAAATGTGAATGGATAATCTAAATTATCAAATTTGACAAATGAGCGAGAATGGAGTATCACCAGTTTTGCTCCAAAGCGATAGTTAAATCTTTAATTAGATTTTGAACGTGAAATGGTAATTAATTTTACCAACAACACTGTGGTGTTAGATATGAAGTATTACCAGTTTTGCTTCATGGGATGAATAGGTTGGGATTGGAAAATAAAATAAATAATTACTTCGGGGTGGTTCACTAATCTCGACTAGTTTGGAAAACCATAATTTGGTTTGAAATGACATCCAAAGGAAGATTAAAGAATAAATTTTAAAGAATTTATCTTTGATAAAATTAATGAGAACTTTTCCCAAAAGATGTGAATATTTAAATAACAGAATATTCTGAATTGGAATGAGGCGTATGTTGTGTTTGTGTAACATTTGTTTTTAATATACGCGGGTTGTTCGGAAAGGCCGGGTTTATACCCATTCTGAATAACCGATTCGACGATATGTCGAAGATGAAGACGGTGGTTGAAGACCGGAAGTCTTCACATCGTTTGGATAATTTCTGACGATCCTGATTGGGCTGTACACCCAAGAGGATGGAAATAGTCGGTGGTCGTCCAGACGTACTTGGAGATCGATGGATATGCGAGGAAAGTGCCTCCGGTTTCGTTCAGACCCAGAACGAACTTGTAAATGGATTGTGTGTCTGACATTGGATTTTATTCTGTGTTGATTGATTTCTATTAAATATACATCTGTTTGGCGGCGGAGAATTTATTCTTTTGCTTAACGCCCTTCTCTGAGACGTACGAGCCCAGAGGTTGTATATCGATGGACATCAGTCACATGGCATGAATTGCATGTGTGGCATGCTAAGATGCAATGATCAAGGCTTTTGTTGAAAAGCAGAGTCTTGTGGTTGATGATCAAAGCACGACCTACGTGGCAGCTTTGTGTATAATGTGATTTCGCGAGCCTCACACCTCGGTATGAGTCAAAAACGGGATACGGACCGCTGGGAGAGCACGACGTTTCTTTCTAGCTTTGGTGGTGTCAGTGACTTACCAGCCCTGACATTTATATACTTTTCACCTTTGTGGTTGTTGGAATGAGGCGCCTCGATTAGGTCTGTAAGGACCGGGAAACGTGTGTTTAGGCATAACCAATCCTCTAACGTAAGTGAGGACCGGCCCAGCCGATTCCAGGATTGCCCAGAGTGTGTAGTCCTGAGACATTTGCTAGAGTGTCTCGAACGCGGAGAGGAGCGTACCCCTTGCCTCGACTCATGACGGAAATCCAATTTCCAATATGTGTATTGCGGTTTTAATTGTAGAACTAGTATGGCGACATGATATATGGTACCCATGCCGTCTATGATTTATATTTATGATTGAAAATGTTTTGACACTATACACTTATTATAGTATCAAATGATTTGTTTTAAACGTACCAAGTATGTTTGGCTATTATAAGGGAAAACCCTATCCTCCGGCTTGCGTTGCATTGTGTGATGGGACCTGGGTCTTATAATAGCTTCATTTTTCGAAAAAGCATTGCGTTGTTTATTGATATGCACTGGTATTCTTGGGAGGAAACCCGTTCCGTGTTATACGGCGTGGTCCCTTGATTTACCTAACTTTAAAACCAATATTAATAGCTGTTTTAGTTCTCACACCAGTCACATGACTAACCTGGAGTTTAATGTTTTAACCTAAACTCTGGGTGCCCTCATTTTCCGCACGGGCAGCTAGTAGTTTTGGTTTTTGCAGATTTATATTCACAGGATCCTGGTTTACAGCTGGAATGATATCCGGAAAGCTCTGTATCCGTATATCACCTTCAGTTGTGCTTTGTATTATTTTTCACTGCTATGTAATTTATTGTAATCTCTGATATTTTTCGAATGTAATTTATTCATTTATACTCTGTATATTCTTGTATCTGATGGAATTATTGTAATAACAATAAAATGTTCTTCCGTCTACATTCATTTGTGTGTTGTTCTCAAAGTATCCGCGCTTTCCTTTACGGGGAAGTTACGGGTTCTCACAATTTAAAATGTGAATTTTGTCTATTTCGAGGTTAGAGATGTTGTTCAGTTAAGGTCTGAGAGGTAGTTATACCCCAACTTGATTGACTCCATTTTTAACTAAGGAATGGTTAAGGTTCGATAGTGAAGGTTGGTTAAGTGAAATTAGTTAATCAGTGTAATGTTTTGAGTTGGCATAACGATGTTTTATTTAAACATCTGTTTAAATCCAAACGTATAAGTTTTGGAAATGTTTTCCAAATAAGAATCAGAAATGTTTTCTAATATAGAAAATAAGAAATGGAAAGGATTTCCAGTGTTAATAACGTATATTTTCTAAATTTAGAAAATAAGAAACGTTAACAGGAAATAAAAAAAGAATAAATTAATGAACTAAAGAGATAAATGTTAAATGATGATTGATCGATATAATTTCCATCTGAAAATAATATCGTTGTTTGCACACATGTTTTCTTTGATAGTTAACTCACCGACTATCGAAGTTTTTGACCATTTTTCCGTCATCAATACGGAGAGACCGGGATCAGATTCATTATCTGAAAACACTCTATATGGGCATTAGCGTTGCGATCAAATATGATGAATATAATTGAAGACAGAGTTTGTGCAAGGGTCGTTCTGTCAAATCCTAGGTAGAAATTTCCTAAGATGGATTTATAGAATAGTGCCTTCAGTTTGTCCAGTCCCAGGACAACCTGTATGGAAGAATGTCCGACCGAGTATATTTAATGGATCACTAAGTTGATCTATGTACGTTTGGTGGCGGAGGAATTCGTTTCACTTAGCTGTATACCTGTTGTATTTTTGGGGAAATCAATTTGTGATTTGGCGGGTATGACAATGTGTCATTCAAAGTGGATAATTGTGATCTGTCAGAGATAAGCGTGGCCTCTAGCCTGACAACCGGGAAATGACAAAAATCGGCCAGGCAACATGGCTATGTGGGTTGCTTCCATTAAGATGTATTATCACCTATCTATTCATTTCATTCTTTAATCTATTCGATGCTGTCCCATTCGGGAAACGGTTGCGGATCCCAACCGTTGGTGATATACGTTCGATACACTCAAGCGAAATGAGTGGTCGGTTATGTGTGGCCGGGTTGCAAGATGTTCTTGTTGAACCCAGTGTATTCCTCTCTAGAGGTACAGTATCGGAAGGTGGTTCCATATCTTGTCATAGTTGGTAATCCATTATCCAATAAGTGCTCGCGGTTTTGATTGTATACTGTATATATAGAACGTGAGATGAAAGCATTTCTGCTAGATGATTATTATATTGTGGTTGATAGAGACTATCATAATATCAAAAGAATTTTGATATAAAGACTATTTTGGATTCTCATAAGGGAAAACCCGTTCCGTTATACGGCGTGGTCTTATGAGTTATCGTTTAATTGCTCAAACTGTTTTACTCACACCTGTCCCATGACTGACCCAGAGTTTGTTTTGTTTGTTTTCCATAAACTTTTGGGTGCCCAATTTTGTACGAGCAGTCAAATAGTCAGGATTTTTCAGATATACTTGGAGAGCTTGGAGCAGGAGGCTTCAGGATTATATAGCTATAGTTATTTTCGCTGTGTTGTAAGTGTTATACTCTGATAATATTACTGTATACATATACTGATTTTATTTCAAAATTATGTATCTATAATATGTTGTTCGTTCCGCTATGAGATTCTATTTACTCTGAAGTTGTATCTTCTTCTTCTTTTTCTTCTTCTTCTATTCTAAGTTTCTATCTTATCTATTCTCACCCTCTAATTTCTTTCATGGACTATCCGGTGTTTCCGATGCTTGCGTAATCGACTTTGAGTTATGTTGATAACCAGGATCGCGAAAACCCGGGTCGTTACAGTAGTATCATAACTTAAGGTTAAGTAATTACCTTGGCTCTGTGGCGTGACTCAGTAAAGATAGGGTTAGCAATACCCAAGATTGAGTTTGAGTGTATATATACGAGTGAACGTGTTTGTTATTCAATATAAAATGGTTTTATATTGTGTAGATTTATTGATTGAGTTGTTTATGGGTTTTGGTCGATCAGTTTGATCCACTGTATCAGTAGGGGTTTATAAACACTTGAATATGATGGACCGACATGGTATGTTTTGAAAGAAGGTAAATGAAATAATTTAAACTGAAATATATTTTGTTATTAAAGGAATTTATATATTGGAATTATTATAATATATAGGATGTGTTGGTTGTTATTATAATCAAATGAGATTATAAATTGAAATGGTTATATAAATAACCAATCAGAAATCATATAAGAGAAACATATGAAATCAGATGAATTAAATCTGGATTAAAATCATAATTTGGAATTAAAATTCCGAAAACATGAAAAGTGTTTGTAAATGGAATTGAATTAAGTATAAGAGAATTTTAAAATTCTGGGAGATTTTAGAAATGTTTTCCAAGCACGGGAATAGTATTTTGAAATAGATTTCAAAAAGGAAGTGTTTAGAAGTGGTTTTAAAAGTGATATAGTATTGAACTCACTTCGATCGCTGGAAAATAGATTCCGATGATGACAGCTGCATCATCGGTGTTCATTTTCGAGTTGCTAAGTGACGGATTACTACCAAAGATTTTGTTTTTAAATTGTTTTGAGAAAACAAGTTGTTCAAGAAATTCAAATGTTTTGAATTGTTATTATGATTTCAAAATGAAATTAAAACCAGGAATTTAAATCTTGAAATTTAAATTTAACTTATTAAGTTAAATAAAGCGAGATGGTAAAGATAAATAAGTAAATTAGAATTTAACTTGAACCAAGTTAAATAAAACTGGATTTGGTTGGAGAATAATTTGGAATGGAAGTGAGTTGATAAGTTAAGAGTTTGGAATTTAAGATTGGAGTTTGAATGGAATTTGACTTTGGTTTAAACAAAAAAATTGTTTTGAGGATAAACTGATTGCAGTTTGATTAGGATGACATTGGTATGTGCAGAATTGGTAACATATGCAAAGGATATAATGAATGTCCGACAAAAACGTACAAGTTTATATTTTATATGGTTTGAGATTTTGATGAACTGAATCGGCAAGCCGCTTGGCTGTTTGATTTTCTTTTGGGTTGAAGAACGTCTAGAGAGGCAAGTTGGAGTTTGAGCTATTGACCAGTGCAAAGGAAGTACTGGCGAAATTTTTCGAAAAGTTAAGGTGTTAGAAAATTTTCAGGATTTTTGAAAATTTTCGTTAGTAGGAATAAATTAATAAATTGAAATAAATTATTTCAGTTGAAACTGAAGTTAAAAAGGTAAACAAATGATTTTAACCTAGTAATAGGGTTTGTTTTCTGCCTTAGCAATTTGAGGGCGAAATTATTTTTAAGTAGGGAAGAATGTAACGTCTCGTATTTTTACAATATTATAAATGATTTATTTAATTATTTAAATAATGGTTTGGTTATTTAAAATAACCAAAATTAAATAATATTGAATATTTAATTAATATAATAATTAAATAATATATTTAAATTCCAAAATAGTCGGAAATAGTAAAATTCACAATATTATGTGAATTGGATCATTTATAATATATAATTCAGTATAGAGTTGAATTATATTAACGAATATATTATTTAAATGAAGTTTGAATGTATAATTTATATTATAATTATAATCGAGCTCGAAATGGCGCGGCAGTTCGTAATTTGGCGATTCAAACTTTAAACGAATATACATAATCCATTTTAAGCCGGATTTCTATGAAACAAGAAACGCTCGAATCTGTTGAATGATATTTTTCTAATGGAAGAGAAAATTTGGGATTTCATTGTGTAGATTTGGATTTATGTCGAAATCAAATTTTCGAAAAGTCGCTATGGAATTCCTTTATAATTTGTAATGATTTATTTATATTTTAATTGGATTTTTAATATAAATTGGATATCGATATAATCTGGATTTAAAATATCGAGTTATAAATTCTGATATGGTTATTTCGGAGCTGTATGATATTATATGCGATAATATTAAATTATTTTTATTTAATTTAATTATTTTTAAATATATTTATATTTAAATGGGTTTATTTAAGGATTAAAAATAGCTAGTTTTGCAAACGACCTCCGTTTTAGACGAAACTAATTTTGTTGGATCCGCAATATTAAATTACTGCTAGATTTTAATTTTCGTGATTTTTGGCGCCAGTGTGCGGCCGTACAGATTTTTAATGTGAAAAACAGCCACTATTTTCACGGTTAAAAATACGACGTGTGAGCAAACAGAGTCGGAATTCGACGAAACCAGTTTCGTTGGGTCCATAATGTCGAACTCTAGTCGTATGTCCATTTTCATCATTTTTGGATATGGTATATGATCATAGGGATTTTAAAGGATAAATAGAATCAGCGGTTCATTAAAATTGAATATTCAACCAAATATTAAAATATTTAAAATCTACTATAAATAACCCTTAACATCCTCTAACCCGAAATTCAGTTTTCTCTGGTCAAAAATAAATGCACCGCTACCCGAAGGTTTCCTCAAACAAAATCGTGAACTCCTAAAAATTCTAGAAAATGGAAATAAAACTCCTAAATTAGTAAAACGTATATTTTTGAGTTCCTTATAACACAAGCTCCAGTCTCATCTCAATATCCCTAAGTGCGATCCAATGTTTGGTAGTTCGACATTCGCCCAACGAGCGACTAGGGTTCGGGTATTAGTGAATTTTAAGTGTCGATGAGTGAAATGAAGGTTGGATTCATGTTTCCGAAGGAATTTAGATTCAGGTGGAGAATTTTCGTACTGTTTGATGATTAAAACTGTCGCAAGTTTTTCCATGAGTTACTGAAAAGGGCTCGACATCAGATTGTGGGTTGGGCATGCGAGAGTGGAGAGTTGGTGCAGGGTTAGTAAAGGAGTTGAAGGGGAGTTCGATGCTGGGTTTTGTTCTGTGAACGGTGTTGTGAAGGAGGAGAACTAGATGAAGGAAGTTAGGGAAATGGTGGTCGAAGTTTTTCTGGAGCATGGAAATGAGGAATGGGGAGAAGGAGGAATCAACGACCTGGTTTTTCAATGTGGGTGTTGGGCCGGGTAAGAAAAATAAGGCCTAAATGAGGAATTAAATTAGTTTGTTTTAATTTAAAACAATTTATATACTTGTAAATGCTATAACTTCTACATACTATATCAGAATTTCGAACGGCCAGATCCGTTAGGATCGTATGGACAGTGGCTACACCATGGAATTGACTGCGAGTGAATTGGAGCTCATGATAATTTATTGCGAAATAAATTGTCTGATCTAAATCGACAACCGATTATCGTTATTTAACGATGATCGTCCAATGTGAGTAAATCTCACTAACTCTGATCAATTTATATTTTATAAGTATAATCTAGTAATGATAAATGATAAATGATAATTGACCGCTGTGTGATGATTGTTTGGTTGAATTGCTGATGTATTGGTTGAAATTATAGATAACGATATATATATAAATCAAATATTGATTATGTTTATCAGAATATTTCATATCGAAATGAAATCGATGTTACTATATTGTTTAACATCTGTGGATGCAGGGAAATAGGTTGGAGGGATCCAACTGAATTCCTCAACATTTACTTTACTGTTTTTCATATATGGTGATATATGATGTGATATATAAAATCCGTTGTTGATGATGTGTGTTAGAATTATATTGATCATTGTTATTTGGTATTTTAAATACCATAAGAAATACTGGAATATTAAAAAGGGAATTTTCAATGTTATATTGAAAAAGAAATATATGTAAAATCAAAGGATTTTATAAAAAGAGATATTTATAAAATCAATGGATTTTATAGATGAATAGAGTTTTATAAAAGGAATTATTTATATAATAAATAAGATTTTATAAAAGGAAATATTTGGGAAAGAAAAATAGAGAATTTGAAAAGGAAATATTTGTATTACAAATAGAATTGAAAAGGAAAGATTTGTAAAACATTTACAAATAGAATTGAAAAGGAAATATTTATAAAATAAATAGAATTATAGAAAAAAACTATTGGGAAATAAATAGGATATTATAAAAGGAAAGTATTTTATAAAATGAATAGAATTTTATAAAAGGAAATATGTGAAAAATAAATATTAAATAGAAATATGTTTTAACAGATAAAATGGAGAAGATTAAGTTATAAATAATGTTTTATAAATTAAGTAAAATATTTATCATTTGATAAATTGAAATTATAAGTCTAAATTTATATAGAGAAATGATAATCGGTTTTAACACCAATATTTGAAAATAGAATGTAAATGCAACATCTATAAAGGAAATTATAAAGGATCGAATGTTAGTTAATCAAATAAAGTTAATCGAATATATTTATTCGAAAGGGAGATTGTCGAATATAGTTATTCAAAAGAGAGACTATTGAATATAGTTTATTCGAAATGGAGTTAATCGAATATCAGTTATTTGAATAGAGTTAATCGAATATTAGTTATTCTAATAGGAATTAATTGAATATAGTTTATTCGAAAGGAGTTAATTGATAAGAGTTAATCAAATAGAGTTAATCCAATAGAGTTAATCGAATATAGTTTATTCGAAAGGAGTTAATCGAATATAGTTTATTCGAAAAGGACTTATCGAATAGAGATTATTCGAAAGAGAATTATACGTTGAATTTGATTATATCAAATTGGGGAAAGTACTATTCACTTTCCGTTTTTAATCAAGATTTATTTATTTATATATAAATTGTCAATTTAATTAAATTAAGGAATAAAAGTTACATTTTGAAGTTAGATATTTCAGAATTAGGTATTGTAACGCTATAGTTATAATCAGTGTTTTCAATAAAGAAGTGGATTCGTAAGTAGAATCCGAGAGTTACGTAAAGTTTGTGGAAGATTTAAAATGTGAACTTTGTCTATTTCGAGGTAAGAGATGTTGTTTAGTTAAGGTCTGAGAGGTAGTTATACACCAACTTGATTGACTCCATTTTTAACTAAGGAATGGTTAAGGTTCGATAGTGAAGGTTGGTTTAGTGAAATTAGTTAATCAGTGTAATGTTTTGAGTTGGCATAACGATGTTTTATTTAAACATCTGTTTAAATCCAATTGTAGGAGTTTTGGAAATGTTTTCCAAATAAGAATCTGAAATGTTTTCTAATATAGAAAATAAGAAATGGAAAGGTTTTCCAGTGTTAATAACGTATATTTTCTAAATTTAGAAAATAAGAAATGTTAACAGGAAATAAAAAAAATGAAGAAATTAACGAACCAAAGAGATAAATGTTAAATGATGATTGATCGATATAATTTCCATCTGGAAATAATATCGTTGTTTTCACAAGTGTTTTTCTTTGATTGTTAACTCACCAACTATCGAAGTTTTTGACCATTTTTCCATCGTCAATACGGAGAGCCCGGGATCAGGTTCATTATCTGAAAACTACTATGTATGGGCGTTAGCGTTGCGATCAAATATGATGAAGATAATTGAAGACGGAGTTTGTGCAAGGGTCGTTCTGTCAAATCCTAGGTAGAAATTGCTTAAGATGGATTTACAGAATAGCGCCTTCGGTTTGTCCATTCCCAGGACAACCTTCATGGAAGAATGTCTGACAGAGTATATTTAATGGATCATTTAAGTTGATCTTCAAACGTTTGTACGTTTGGTGGAGGAGGAATTCGTTTCTCTTAGCTGTATACCTATTGTATTTTTGGAGAAATCAATTTTTGATTTGGCGGGTATGACGATGTGACATTCAAAGTGGATAATTGTGTGATCTGGCAGAGATAAGCATGGCATTCTCTAAGCACTTCATCTCTCAATCCATTGACATTGGGTACAACTAGCCTTCCATTCCTTCTAAGCCATCCATCTCGATCAAGCCCATACTTGTTCATCTCTCCGTCGATTCCCATCTCTAACTTTGAGATGATTTCCAATAGGTTTGGATCGCTCCTCTGACTGGAACCAATCCGCTCAATCAAAGTGGGTCTGATCGTCAAACTTGCTAACATTTCTGGATCCAATTCGCACTTTGGTCTGAAATCATACCCAGCGATGTACTCCAGTTGCTTCCATTCTAGAAACATAGCCCCTAAACTGGCATGTCTCCTACTCAATGCATCAGCCACCGCATTACCCTTTCCTGGTGTATAAGCGATGTCGAAATCGTAGGAAGCCAAGAATTCTAACCATCCTTGCTGTCAGAGATTTAGAATTTTTTTGAGAGAATATATACTTTAACGACTTATGATCGGTAAACAACTCAAATCTTTCTCCCAAGAGATAATGTCTCCACATCTTCAGTGCAAACACAATCGCTGCCAATTCCAAATCATGGGTAGGGTACCTTTTCTCATGCGGTTTCGGTTGCCGACTTGCATAAGCTACAACCCTACCTCCTTGCATCAATACAACACCTAGTACGGTACCACATGCATCCATATATATCGACATTTCTTAATTCCCTTTAGGAATGACTAATACTGGTGTACATGTCAACTTTTCCTTTAGACTCTTGAATGCATTCTCGCACTTTTCGTCCCAGACGAAGGCTTGATTCTTCTTGGTCAACTGAGTCAACGGTGCTGCTACCTTGGAGAAGCTTGGATAAACTTATGATAATATCCAGCTAATTCCAAGAAACTTCTTACGTCCGTTGCATTCTTGGGCGTAGACCAATCTTGTACCGTAGCCACTTTCGCAGGGTCCACAGCAATACCATTCTCTGAAACAACATGGCCCAAGAATCTCACTTCTCTCCTCCAGAGGTGACACTTAGAAAACTTTGCTTTCAACTAGTGTTTTCTCAACACCTCCATCACTATCCTCAAATGTTCCTTGTGTTCTTTATCTGTCCTTGAATAGACCAAAATATCATCCACGAACACAAGGACAAACTTATTCAACTGATCTCTGAATACCCTATTCATCAGATCCACAAAATATGTTGGGGCATTGGTTAGCCCGAATGGCATGACCAACCACTCATAAAACCTAGACGACGTCCGAAATGTCGTTTTAGCTATACTCTCAGCTTCCACTCTAAGCTGATGAAAACCTGTCGCGAGATCCAACTGAGAGAATACTCTCGCGCCACTTAGCTGATCAAACAAATCATCTATCCGCGGTAGAGGATACTTATTCTTCCTCGTTACTTTATTCAACTCGCGGTAGTCTACATACAAACGAAGGGAACCATCCGCCTTGTAGTAAACACAACTGGTGCTCCCCATTCAGAAACACTCCTTCTGATAAATCCCTTCTTCAAAAGATCGCTGACTTGCACCTCGAGCTCTCCCTGCTCCCTTGGTTCCATACGATGAAGTGGCATCACTATAGGTCTGGCCTCTTTCACCAAATCAATACGGAACTCAATCACTCGGTGTGGTGGAAACCTGATCACTTCCTCGAAGACATCCGGATACTGGCCAACCACGGGTAAACCTGGCAACTCACTATGCGGGATGTCGAGGGAAATTAGAAAACTAGCCATTACCCCATCACCGGGTAGACCACCAAACACTACCCTCCGCACATCATCCGCTCTAGTTGTCACCAAAAAGCTCTCACAGTCTACCACCACCCCGTATCTTTGGAGCCAATCGACACCCAAAATAATTCCAAACCCAGTAAATCCCAAAACAAAGCAATCACAAACAAACATGCATCCATGACTCGATAAGACCACATTACGACAAATCATGCTAAGATTAGTCGAACCACCAATCGGGTTCGTCACTACTAAAGGTCTATCAATAATCTCGGGCTCCAATCCCAACCTATCTACCAGGTCACTAGATATCAAAGAACTGGAAGCTCCGGTATCAAACAAAACTCTAACAGGAACATCATAAATAGAAAGCATACCTTGAATAACAACATTCTTTCCCTTCTCCGCTGTAGTTGGGGGCATTCGAGGAAGAAGGAATAGCATTAAGGGCATATGCTTTCACCATCTGCTTTTCTTTAGGTGGTTGCGGACACTTGTCCTTGTGATGTCCCACTTGGCCACAGTTGAAGCACTTCCTATCCGCTGGCTTGGCCCGACATTTACTAGCATAATGGCCCTTCTTACCACAGCGAAGCACTCAACATCTTTCTTATTCTTTTTCTGGCCATCTTTATTCTGGTTCTGCTTCCTCTTATTCTGAGAAGTACTCTTGCCTCCACCACTTGCTTGCAGCTTTGGCTCCTCTATAGATGCAACCTCAGTCTTCGGCTTAGGGTAAAGACTCTCTGACCTCAACGCTTTCCCCACAATCGATTAAAATGTCTCATCGATGTGGTTAATAAGCCTTTCCCCCAAGTACTGATCCAAACCAGTTATGAACTTCTCGTTCTTCTTCTCGGCAGTATCAATAAGAGATAACCCATACTTCAGCAAAAGTCGAATTCGGCAATATACTCCGAGACAGCTCTGTCATTCTGCTTGAGTTCCAAGAATCTCTTAAACAACACTGACTTCGAGCAGCTAGGATGAACTTCTCGCTAAAGCGAACCTTAAACTGCTCCCAAGTAATCTGATCCTCGGGAGTGGCTACCTTTATAGCATTCCACCAATTCATTTCCCGTCCTTGCAGCTGACGGGATGCTAGCCTTCTCTTTATCGCATCCTCGATACCCAAATCTTCGAAGATACGCTCGCAGCTATCCAACCAATCCTGAACATCCGTAGCCGATTTCGTTCTGTGGAACGGCTTCCCGCCAAGACTAGAATAATACTTACTCAGCTTGGCGTAATCGGTCCTAAGCGCCTGCACTATTGGACCACCACCATTGGGAGCTGCCCTCTACACATCCCTAAGCATCTCCCTCATGAGGTCAGTAAACATCGTCCTCATGTCAGCAGTATTCCCATTATTGGCTCCTCTACCAGCACCTCTTGCGTATCGGCTCATCGTTCAATCTGTAAAGAGAAAATGATTAACCATCTCCATAGTGGTGCTAGTGCAGTGCGACTTCATCCTTAGCTAAACTAATAGTATATATACAGCTTTTGAAAACCAAAATAATCACAAATACACGCTCTCATATACGTATACTATCTCTCCCTGATAACTTCCCTCGGTTAACTATGCAACCTAGAGCTCTGATACCAAGTGTGACGGCCCGCCCCGCACTAGCCTGCACTTCCTCCGAAGGTGCGCTGTACACATGCCCGACTAGCACGGAACGATCGCCAGAGAAAGGAAAGAAGAGAATGAAATAACAAGGAACCTGTAGAATGTCTCACAATGCATGGAACAAAATATAGTAATAACATAATCTTGACATAAAACATGCGAGATAGTGCATAATCTGAAAACTAAACCAACATAGCAGCGGAAACCCAAATACGCCTTATTACAACTTTCAAAATTTGCTGTCTCTAAAACAAAAGAAAGCTAAAGTTGAAAATGCACTACTAATGCCCAAGCAGTGATCTTCAGCAACACAGGGAGAATACTATATATATCATACGTGGAAGCCTCCTGCTCGTCTCCAGATCAGCTACCCGTGCATACCCAGCTAACCTGTCTCTAGTCTGCTTGTGAGAGCACCCAGAGTAATAAGAAGAGACATAAAACTCTGGGTCAGAAAAAAAGTCTGGTATGAGTGATAAGCAGCTAAACAGAATAATAACAGGTATACTAAACCATACCTGAACCTGGACCTGCAATCAAAGAGTTAGCACTACATACCGTACAGTACTCTAAGGTGCCACTGAACAAATGGTGTGAAGATAACGGGGGTGGGGGTGTGCATGTCATAATGATGGCAAACAAATCAACCATAGCAATCATCCTCACATCTCTCACTCAGTGTGTAAAGCATACGATATCCACCACTGCCAATCACTAGACCATCGAAGTAATGACGGAGTTCGACTTGTACAACTACTGCTACTACCAAGCTTACCACATGGAGTCATGACCAAATCTTTACAATGACCCCACTTCATTGGTCTATTAGCTCTTTAGTCGTACCTAGGCCACTGTGGCCCTGAATCCGTTCACATACTCCCTACACATAGTGATTCAAAGTTACAGACATCGACAACCCCTTAGCACACGTCCCATAGCAAAGCCCAACCATAAAGCTCACTCATTGGTTCCCAACTGGATCCTGAGTCAAAGCTCCTCATTTGGACTTCCTTTGCATCTCGGGTTTTGATCAAATTGGGTTGGTCTTCAAAAGAGTCGTCGCGTGATATTAGAAACATTTGGTCATTTGGTCCGGTTCGGTGCGTGGGGTCATTCATGCCACATTGGTTCGGTTCTTGCTCCATCGGTTCGATTCGGATGCCTTGAAGTGGTTCAGTTCGGGTGTGCTTCTGCTTGAGTACGGTTCGGTGGCCCTTCATCCGATCCGATGCTTCAGTTCGACTCGCCCCCGCCTTTGCTCCCGTTTCTGATCCGATCCGATCCCCATGCCGAGCTCCAATCTGATCCCAACCCAACTCCAACTCTTGCAAATGGCCTTCCTTCTTGCCAAGCTTCCTTTGTGCCAGACTTCAGTCCGGTTCGGATCTCCTTGCCCAACTCTCCTATACGATCCGAGCCCCTAATCCGATCCGATCCGAAACCCTGTACAACTTTCTACAACTTTTTCCAACGACTTGTTTACGCCATTCGACGACGTTTTCGACCAATCTAACTTTTCTAACAACCATAAATCATTCCAAACAGTCGTAGCAACATAGCAAACTAACCACAAACACCAAAACAATGAATTAACATGTCAAAACGGATCAAATATACCCAAAAACCCATATTTTCCCTTAAGCCTGTTTAGGCAAAACTAATGATATGATTAGTAAAACTTAACCAAATTAAACAAAATTTCTAACAGAGGTCTAAAGAATTATTTTCGAATTTATAAATATTTTTCCAGAATTTATTAATGCATAAATTCGCTAATCTTCACTAATTTCCCTTAATTACTGTAATTAGTGTCAAAACAATGCTAATCACTCACCTTGGCCACAAATAAAATTTTCAGAACTGAAACCTCGCTGATTTGAGCGAATACTGATGTCTTACAGCAGCTCTAATACTGATTTGGTGAAGATCTTCCTTGATTTGACGTAGATTAAGCCAAAACTTGATTAGAAAGTGATTAGAAGTTGATTTGGGTGTTGGAGGCCATTGCTAGGGTTCCAAGAATGAAAGTGACGGCTGAAAGAAATGTTTTCTAACCCTAATCAGCCCCTATACATCTCTAATCCCGAAATGCGTCATGGGCCCTCTTGCTAGTCACCCTAATTATGCCTGGTTAAGCTGTTTTTCACCATTTAAACCTTGTTTCAGCCATATCTCCCAAACGGTGAGTCCGTTTGGCTAATGTGACCACTCTACGGAAAGATAAACCATCATCCGGAGCCAATGGAAGTGGTTTCAGGTCAAAATTCCTTTCCAATCAAAAGTTATGGCCAAAACAGTACCAGCTAGGGGCAAAACGGTCACTTAAAAATCGGCAAAAATCATGAACATGGGAAATGACTCCAATAGTCATCTCCCAAAGTTACATGACCATACGACTCCGTATGTGAGAGAAATAAATATTCTACGATCATTCGATGCGTAGAATGCGGGACGTTACACTCTCCCCCTTAAGTAATTTCGTCCCCGAAATTCCTTAATTCCAAAACTTACAAAGGATCCCGCATGCCTACCAGCCACAAACAACAATCAACCATGCAAAACAAACAAAGCAAACCTATCCTAGCATGCGGAAAGACTAAATCGAAATTGAAATCTTACCAGGCGAAGAGTTCTGGATACGTCTTCCTAACGCTCTCCTCTGTCTCCCAAGTACAGTCATTCTCGTTCTCGCCCCACTGAACTTTGACTAATTTCACCGCCTTCCTTCGAAGCAGCTTCGTATCATTCCCAACAATACGCATAGGCTTGCGGTTCCCAACCGCCTCGTGTCCAACTTCGATATCATCCAACTGATCAAGTGAAATAGTCACATCTGGGTCGTGCACGAACTTCCTTAACTGGGAAACATGGAATACGTTGTGAACTTCTGCCATCTTCTCTGGTAATTCAACTTTGTATGCCCAATTCCCAATTTGCTCAAGAACTGGGAATGGACCAACAAATCTTGGTGCTAACTTGCCTCTCCTGCCAAATCGTATCACGCTCTTCAACGGAGAAATCTTGACAAACACCAAGTCGCCAATGGAGAACTTTAATTCTCTTCTCCTCCTATCATCATAACTCTTCTGCCTATCTTAGGAAGCATTCATTCGCTGTTGGATAATCTTAATCTTGTTTGAAGTTTCTCTTATCACATCGGGTCCAAGCACAAACTTCTCACCAGTTTCTACCCAACATGACGGTGAGTTGCATGGTCTTCCGTACAAAGCTTCAAACAGAGCCATACCGATACTGGATTGGTAGCTATTATTATATGCAAAATCTACTAGATGCAAATGGTCATCCCATGATCCACCAAAATCCAATACACAAGCTCTCAAGAGGTCTTCCAATATACGATTCACCCTCTCTATTTGACCGTCGGTTTGAGGATGATACGTGGTACTGAGATGTAATTCTGATCCTAACGTCTCTTGTAAGCTCTTCCAAAATCCACTAGTCAACAACGGATCTCGGTCACTCACAATGCCTTTGGGTATTCCATGAAACCTCACTACCCATTTTACATATAGTTCAACTAACTTAGCTGCCGTTCTATTTGACTTGACGGGTATAAACCTTGCACTCTTAGTCAATCGGTCCACAATCACCCAAATTCTATCATGGCCCGATCTGGTCCTTGGTAACCCATCAATGAAATCCAATGACAGTTGTTCCCATTTCCATTTTGGAATTTCTAATGGTTGTAGAAAACCACTAGGCTTCTTTTGCTCAGCTTTAACTAGCTGGCAGTTCATACATTTGGATATAAACTTCCTAATGTCTCTTTTCATCCTATCCCAGTAATAGGTCTGCTTCATGTCTCGGTACATCTTGTTACCACCAGGATGTATAGTCAGTTTTGAGTGATGAGTGATGACATTCTCTAAGCACTTCATCTCTCAATCCATTGACATTGGGTACAACAAGCCTTCCATTCCTTCTAATCCATCCATCTCGATCAAGCCCATACTTGTTCATCTCTCCGTCGATTGCCATCTCTAACTTTGAGATGATTTCCAATAGGTTAGGATCGCTCCTTTGACTGGAACCAATCCGCTCAATCAAAGTGGGTCTGATCGTCAAACTTGCTAACATTTCTGGATCCAATTCGCACTTTGGTCTGAAATCATACCCAGCGATGTACTCCAGTTGCTTCCATTCTAGAAACATAGCCCCTAAACTGGCATGTCTCCTACTCAATGCATCAGCCACCGCATTACCCTATCCTGGTGTATATGCGATGTCGAAATCATAGGAAGCCAAGAATTCTAACCATCCCTGCTGTCAGAGATTTAGATCTTTTTGAGAGAATATATACTTTAACGACTTATGATTGGTAAACAACTCAAATCTTTCTCCCAAGAGATAATGTCTCCACATTTTCAGTGCAAACACAATCGCTGCTAATACCAAATCATGGGTAGGGTACCTTTTCTCATGCGGCTTCGGTTGCCGACTTGCATAAGCTACAACCGTACCTCCTTGCATCAATACAGCACCTAGTACGGTACCACATGCATCCATATATATCGTCATTTCTTAATTCCCTTTAGGAATGACTAATACTGGTGTACATGTCAACTTTTCCTTTAGACTCTTGAATGCATTCTCGCACTTTTCGTCCCAGACGAAGGCTTGATTCTTCTTGGTCAACTGAGTCAACGGTGCTGCTACCTTGGAGAAGTCTTGGATAAACTTATGATAATATCCAGCTAATTCCAAGAAACTTCTTACGTCCGTTGCATTATTGGGCGTAGACCAATCTTGTACCGTAGCCACCTTCGTAGGGTCCACAGCAATACCATTCTCTGAAACAACATGGCCCAAGAATCTCACTTCTCTCCTCCAGAGCTGACACTTAGAAAACTTTGCTTTCAACTGGTGTTTTCTCAACACCTCCATCACTATCCTCAAATGTTCTTTGTGTTCTTCATTTGTCCTTGAATAGACCAAAATATCATCCACGAACACAAGGACAAACTTATTCAACTGATCTCTGAATACCCTATTCATCAGATCCACAAAATATGTTGGGGCATTGGTCAGCCCGAATGGCATGACCAACCACTCATAAAACCCAGACGGCGTCCGAAATGTCGTTTTAGCTATACTCTCAGCTTCCACTCTAAGCTGATGAAAACCTGTCGCGAGATCCAACTGAGAGAATACTCTCGCGCCACTTAACTGATCAAACAAATCATCTATCCGCGGTAGAGGATACTTATTCTTCCTCGTTACTTTATTCAACTCGCGGTAGTCTACATACAAACGAAGGGAACCATCCGCCTTGGTAGTAAACACAACTGGTGCTCCCCATTCAGAAACACTCCTTCTGATAAATCCCTTCTTCAAAAGATCGCTGACTTGCACCTCGAGCTCTCCCTGCTCCCTTGGTTCCATACGATGAAGTGGCATCACCATAGGTCTGGCATCTTTCACCAAATCAAAGTGGATAATTATGTGATCTGTCAGAGATAAGCATGGCATTCTCTAAGCACTTCATCTCTCAATCCATTGACATTGGGTACAACTAGCCTTCCATTCCTTCTAAGCCATCCATCTCGATCAAGCCCATACTTGTTCATCTCTCCGTCGATTCCCATCTCTAACTTTGAGATGATTTCCAATAGGTTAGGATCGCTCCTCTGACTGGAACCAATCCGCTCAATCAAAGTGGGTCTGATCGTCAAACTTGCTAACATTTCTGGATCCAATTCGCACTTTGGTCTGAAATCATACCCAGCGATGTACTCCAGTTGCTTCCATTCTAGAAACATAGCCCCTAAACTGGCATGTCTCCTACTCAATGCATCAGCCACCGCATTACCCTTTCCTGGTGTATATGCGATGTCGAAATCATAGGAAGCCAAGAATTCTAACCATCTTTGCTGTCAGAGGTTTAGATCTTTCTGAGAGAATAGATACTTTAACGACTTATGATCGGTAAACAACTCAAATCTTTCTCCTAAGAGATAATGTCTCCACATCTTCAGTGCAAACACAATCACTGCCAATTCCAAATCATGGGCAGGGTACCTTTTCTCATGCGGTTTCAGTTGCCGACTTGCATTAGCTACAACCCTACCTCCTTGCATCAATACAACACCTAGTCCGGTACCACATGCATCTGTATATACCGTCATTTCTTCATTCCCATTAGGAATGACTAATACTGGTGCACACGTCAACTTTTCCTTTAGACTCTTGAATGCGTTCTCGCACTTTTCGTCTCAGACGAAGGCTTGATTCTTCTTGGTCAACTGAGTCAATGGTGCTGCTACCTTGGAGAAGTCTTGGGTAAACTTACGATAATATCCAGCTAATCCCAAGAAACTTCTTACGTCCGTTGCATTCTTGGGCGTAGACCAATCTTGTACCGTAGCTACCTTCGCAGGGTCCACAGCAATACCATTCTCTGAAACAACATGGCCCAAGAATCTCACTTCTCTCCTCCAGAAGTGACACTTAGAAAACTTTGCTTTCAACTGGTGTTTTCTCAACACCTCCATCACTATCCTAAAATGTTCCTTGTGTTCTTCCTCTGTCCTCGAATAGACCAAAATATCATCCATGAACACAAGGACAAACTTATTCAACTGATCTCTAAATACCCTATTCATCAGATCCACAAAATATGCTGGGACATTGGTCAGCCCGAATGGCATGACCAACCACTCATAAAACCCAGACGGCGTCCGAAATGCCGTTTTAGCTATACTCTCAGCTTCCACTCTAAACTGATGAGAACCTGTCGCGAGATCCAACTGAGAGAATACTCTCGCGCCACTTAACTGATCAAACAAATCGTCTATCCGCGGTAGTGGATACTTATTCTTCTTCATTACTTTATTCAACTCGCGGTAGTCTACACACAAACGAAGGGAACCATCCGCCTTGGCAGCAAACACAACTGGTGCTCCCCATTCAGAAACACTGCTTCTGGTAAATCCCTTCTTCAAAAGATCGCTGACTTGCACCTCGAGCTCTCGCTGCTCCCTTGGTGCCATACGACGAAGTGGCATCACTATAGGTCTGGCATCTTTAACCTAATCAATATGGAACTCAATCTCTCGGTGTGGTGGAAACCCGGTCACTTCCTCAAAGAAATCCGGATACTGGCCAACCACGGGTAAACCTGACAACTCACTATGCAGGATGTCGAGGGAATTTAGAAAACTAGCCATTACCCCATCACCGGGTAGACCACCAAACACTACCCTCCGCCCATCATCCGCTCTAGCTATCACCAAAAAGCTCTCACAGTCTTCCACCACCCCGTATCTTTGGAGCCAATCAACTCCCAAAATAATGCCAAACCAAGTAAAGCCCAAAACAAAGCAATCACAAACATGCATCCATGACTCGATAAGACCACATTACGACAAATCATGCTAAGGTTAGTCGAACCACCAATCGGGTTCGTCACTACTAAAGGACTATCGACAATCTCGGGCTCCAATCCCAACCTATCTACCAGGTCATTAGATATGAAAGAACTGGAAGCTCCGGTATCAAACAAAACTCTAACAGGAACATCATAAACAGAAAGCATACCTTGAATAACAGCATTCTTTCCCTTCTCCGCCGCAGTTGGGGCATTCGACGAAGAATGAATAGAATTAAGGGCATACGCTTTCACCATCTGCTTTTCTTTAGGGGGTTGCGGACACTTGTCCTTGTGATGTCCCACTTGGCCACAGTTGAAGCACTTCCTGTCCGCTGTCTTGGTCCGATAATTACTAGCATAATGACCCTTCTTACCACAGCTGAAGCACTCAACATCTTTCTTATTCTTTTTCTGGCCATATTTATTCAGGTTCTGCTTCCTCTTATTCTGAGAACTACTCTTGCCTCCACCACTTGCTTGCGGCTTTGGCTCCTCTATAGATGCAACCTCAGTCTTCGGCTTAGGGTAAAGACTCTCTGACCTCAATGCTTTCCCCACAATCGATTCAAACGTCTCATCGACGTGGTTACTAAGCCTTTCCCCCAACTACTGATCCAAACCAGTTATGAATTTCTCGTTCTTCTTCTCGGCAGTATAAATAAGAGATAACCCATACTTCGACAAAGTGTCGAATTCGGCAATATACTCCAAGACAGCTCTGTCATTCTGCTTGAGTTCCAAGAATCTCTTAAACAACACTGACTTCTAAGCAGATGGAATGAACTTCTCGCTAAAGCGAACCTTAAACTGCTCCCAAGTAATCTGATCCTCGGGAGTAGCTGCCTTTATAGCATTCCACCAATTCATTGCCCGTCCTTGCAGCTGACGGGATGCTAGCCTTCTATTCATCGCATCCTCGATACCCAAGTCTTCGAAGATACGCTCGCAGCTATCCAACCAATCCTGAACATCCGTAGCTGATTCCGTTCCGTGGAACGGCTTCCCGCCAAGACTAGTATAATCCTTATTCAGCATGGCGAAATCGGCCCTAGGCGCCTGCACTATTGGACCACCACCATTACCACCATTGGGAGCTGCCCTCTGCACATCCCTAAGCATCTCCCTCATGAGGTCAGTAAACATCGTCCTCATGTCAGCAGTATTCCCATTATTGGCTCCTCTACTGGCACCTCTTGCGTATCGGCTCATCGTTCAATCTGTATAGAGAAAACGATTAACCATCTCCATAGTGGTGCTAGTGCAGTGCGACTTCATCCTTAGCTATACTAATAGTATATATATAGCTTTTGTAAACCAAAATAATCACAAATACACGCTCTCATATACGTATACTATCTCTCCCTGATAACTTCCCTAGGTTAACTACGCAACCTAGAGCTCTGATACCAAGTGTGACGGCCCGCCCCGCACTAGCCTGCAATTACTCCGAAGGTGCGCTGTACACATGCCCGACTAGCACGGAACAGTCGCTAGAGAAAGGAAAGAAGAGAATGAACTAACAAGGAACATGTAGAATGTCTCACAGCGCATGGAACAAAATATAATAATAACATAATCTTGACATAAAACAGGCAAGACAGTGTATAAGCTGAAAACTAAACCAACATAGCAGCGGAAACCCAGATACAGCTTATTACAACTTTCCAAATTTACTGTCTCTAAAACAAAAGAAAGCTAAAGTAGAAGATGCACTACTAATGCCCAAGCAGTGATCTTCAGCAACATAGGGAGAATACTATATATATCATACGTGGAAGCCTCCTTCTCATCTCCAGATCAGCTACCCGTGCATACCCAGCTAAACTGTCTCTAGTCTGCTCGTGAGAGCACCCAGGGTAATAAGAAGAGACATAAAACTTTGGGTCAGACAAAAATACTGGTATGAGCGATAAGCAGCTAAACAGAATAATAACAGGTATACTAAACCATACCTGAACCTAGACCTGCAACCAAAGAGTTAACACTACATACCGTACAATACTCTAAGGTGCCACTGAACAAATGGTGTGAAGATAACGGGGGTGGGGGTGTGCATGTCATAATGATGGCAAACAAATCAACCATAGCAATCATCCTCACATCTCTCACTCAGTCCGTAAAGCATACGATGTCCACCACTGTCAATCAGTAGACCATCGAAGTAATGACGGAGTTCGACTTGTACAACTACTGCTACTACCAAACTTACCACATGGAGTCATGACCAAATATTTACAATGACCCCACTTCATTGGTCTATTAGCTCTTTAGTCGTACCTAGGCCACTGTGGCCCTGAATCCGTTCACATACTCCCTACATATAGTGATTCAAAGTTACAGACATCGACAACCCCTTAGGACACGTCCCGCAGCAAAGCCCAACCATGAAGCTCACTCATTGGTTCCCAACTGGATCCTGAGTCAAAGCTCCTCATTTGGACTTCCTTTGCATCTCGGGTTTTGATCGAATTGGAGTTGGTCTTCAAAAGAGCCGTTGCGTGATATTAGAAACATTTGGTTATCCGGTCCGTTTCGGTGTATGGGGTCCTTCATGCCACATCGGTTCGGTTCTTGCTCCATCAGTTCGGTTCGGATGCTTTGAAGTGGTTCGGTTCGGGTGTGCTTCTACTTGAGTTCGGTTCGGTGGTCCTTCATCCGATCTGATGCTTCAGTTCGACTCGCCCCCGCCTTTGCTCCCGTTTCTGATTCGATCCGATCCCCATGCTGAGCTCCAATCTGATCCCAACCCAACTCCAACTCTTGCAATTGGCCTTCCTTATTGCCAAGCTTCCTTTGTGCCAGACTTCAGTCCGGTTCGGATTTCCTAGCCTAGCTCTCCTATCCGATCCGAGCCCCTAATCCGATCCGATCTGAAACCCTACACAACTTTTTACAACTTTTTCCAGCAACTTGTTTACGCCATTCGACGACGTTTCCGACCAATCTAACTTTTCTAACAACCATAAATCATTCCAAACAGTCATAGCAACATAGAAAACTAACCACAAACACCAAAACAATGAAATAACATGTCAAAACGGATCAAATATGCCCAAAAACCCATATTTTCCCTTGAGCATGTTTAGGCAAAACTAATGATATGATTAGTAAAACTTAACCAAACTAAACCAAATTTCTAACAGAGGTCTAAAGCATTATTTTCGAATTTATAAATATTTTTGTAGAATTTATTAATGCATAAATTCGCTAATCTTCACTAATTACCTTTAATTACTGTAATTAGTGTCAAAACAATGCTAATCACTCACCTTAGCCACAAATAAAATTTTCAGAACCGAAACCTCACTGATTTGAGCGAATACTGATGTCTAACAGCAGCTCTAACACTGATTTGGTGAAGATCTTCCTTGATTTGACGTAGATTAAGCCAAAACTTGATTAAAAAGTGATTAGAAGTTGATTTGGGTGTTGGAGGCAATTGCTAGGGTTCCAAGAATGAAAGTGACGGCTGAAAGAAATGTTTTCTAACCCTAATCAGCCCCTATACATCTCTAATCCCGAAATGGGTCATGGGCCCTCTTGCTAATCACCTTAATTAGGTCCGGTTAAGCTGTTTTTCACCTTTTAAACCTTGTTTCAGCCATATCTCCCAAACGGTGAGTCCTTTTGGCTAATGTGACCACTCTACGGAAAGGTAAACCATTATCGGGAGCCAATGGAAGTGGTTTCAAGTCAGAATTCCTTTCCAATCAAAAGTTATGGCCAAAACAGTACCAGCTAGGGGTAAAACGGTCATTTAAAAATCGGCAAAAATCACGAACATGGGAAATGACTCCAATAGTCGTCTCCCAAAGTTACACGACCATACGACTCCATATGTGAGAGAAATAAACATTCTACGATCATTTGATGCGTATAATGCGGGTCGTTACAGGATCTCTATTGCTCACCATGCTAGAGGGTATGCCATGCGAACGGACTATCTCCCGAAGTTAAACGGATGCTAACCATGTGGCGGTCCTTCTACTTTTAGTAAGTCGGTGTACAATTACCCAAATCCCCGTATTACCCTTCCTTGATCTTGGTAACCCATCTTACAAAATCCATGGAAACACTTTCCCATTTCCAAAGCGGAATCTCCAAAGGATGGAGCAAACCTTCGGGCTGCTTTTGCTCCGCCTTGACTTGCTGGCACACTAAGCATCTAGCAAGGAACTCAGCCACGTCCCTCTTCATTCCGGCCCAAAAGAAAACTCGCTTCATATCCCTATACATCTTATCACCACCGGGATGTATGGTCATCTTAGAGCGATGTGAGTCTTCAAGAATTTCGTTCTCGTCTTGTGGTACACAAAGTCCTTCATATCTACGTAGCCAATCTCTCTCGTCTATAGCATATCTATTCAAATGACTCGAGGACTCCCCTCCTATAAGCTTGCCTACTATCTCAACCAACTGCAGGTCGTTCCGCTGTGCCTCTCCAACTCGACCCAAAAGTGTGGGTTGCACCTCTGATGATGCCAACAATCCGGGTACATAATCGACAGAGGAAGATATATACTCCAAACTTTGCTGCTCTACAAACAAAGGACTTAAGGTTAACTTCTTTCTACTTAAGGCGTCAGCTACAACATTACCCTTGCCAAGGGTATATGCGATCTCAAAATCGTAGGATGTCAAAAACTCCATTCATCTATGTTGCCTCAAGTTTAGGTCCTTCTGAGAGAATAAATACTTTAGAGACTTATGGTCTGTTCTTCTTCGTTAGCTTATTAAGCTCTCTATAGCCCACATACAATCTAAGTGAACCATTAGCCTTCATAGCAAAAACGACTGGAGCACCCCACTCCGAAATACTTCTTCTTATGAACCCCTTCTCAAGCAATCCTTTCACTTGCTTACTGAGTTCTCTTCTCTTTCTCGGAGCCATGTGGCGCACTGGTAATGCAACTGGCTTTGCATTATCTACTAAGTATATTCAAAAGTTTATCTCACGCCTCGGGGGAAAACCTCGAACCTCGTCGAAGACGTCACTATATTCACGAACCACACAAACAGATTCCAAATCATCATTGGATGCATCCAGGGATTCTAGGTAGCTAAGCGTTACCGGACCTCTAGGGTCACAAGAAATATCAAGGGTCTTTCCACAATGAGTCAACAATCTAACTACCCTTCTTTCACAATCTAGGATGGCACTGTATCTAGTTAGCTAATCCATGCCTAGAATCAAACCATAGCCTATGAAACCAAGAACAAAGGCATTGCATTCAAACCCAACGCCTAAGATATACACTCTCAAATCCGGACAAATCATAGAAAGATGAGCCGAACCACCAATAGGATTTGAGACTACTATGGGATCCGAAACTAGACTAGTATTTAGGTGCAGTGTTTCAACTAACGAAGCAGACACAAACGAGTGTGAAGCTACAGAATTCAAACAAGGTTCGAAAAAATGATCAAAAGGAAAAACCAGATTTCCAACCAAGATATATTTCTACCTCCATCAGGTATGCCCATCGTGAGGGAACGCGTCTGCTCTCTAGAAGATCCTGTACCTTGTCCTTACCTTTGCCTTTTGCCTTTTTGGGCAATCCTAATAAGATGTCCTGTAACGATAACAATTAGTTTACTTCTTCTCTCTATCGTCTTTATTTAAGTAGCCAGGTATTTCACCAGTGTGGCCCTTCCTTTTCTCTTAGCCCCTTGCTATCCTTTTCGCCTTTCTTTAGATCTACTTCCTTATCGTGTCCTATCCATGTCTCTCCTGCACATTCTGCATTCGTGACCTCCTACCAAAATGAGGCTTCGTCCTTCATTAACCAAGCAGCTGGTTGAACCTTCCTCCCATTGTCTATCTTAAAGGTACCAACAAGTCCTCCACTTCCTCCCAGCTTTGACAAACGTCCCAGTCCCATGAAGTGGCTTTCCGCCCATCGTATAGGAGTTCTTACATATCTTAGAAAAAGCGTCTATATGCGTAGAGGAAGAAATTCAAAAAGGAAAGAGGGAGAGATTCAAAACGGAGAATTTGAAAGAAAGATATATGGCTCTTGGGGGTTATGTTTTTAAAACAAACTTTTCTCTTGAAAATACTTTCCTTAAAACATACTTTTGAAAGTATTTCTTTATAAAATGCTTTTTGAAAAATAGTTTTTTCAAAATTCATATCTGTTCTGGTAACCTTCAGCTCTGATACCACGTGTGACACCCCATGTCCATTAATGTCACTCACAAAGGGAATGCATTAACTTCTATGGAGCATTTTAAGTGTGTATAGAATAGAAACTTAACAACAAGACAGATATAAAACAGTACTTAAAAGTTTAAAACTTTATTCATTGCAGCGGTAACAGATAAGTTTGATTACATCATCAAAAACGAAAGACTATGGTCAAGTACATAATATCCATCTTGATTAAATCAGAGTACATAAAATGAAACACATAACCCCAACATAAAATAGCCATAAATAAGATAGGCTGAACTTTTACTTCAGCGATCCAAGAAATTTCCAAAGAAAGAGATAAAGCTGTCAAAATCAAGCTCCAATAGTACTAGTCCCACCCTGAGCACCTAGGGGGGGGGGAGGGGGAGGAAGAAAAGATGTGAAAACAAGGGGGTCAGACATAAAGTCTGGCGAGTGCAATAACTTTAACAATATAATCATTAAGTAACTAGGATAAGGCATAAGCTGGAAAATAAGGAAATGACTGTGAACAAATGGGTATGACAGAGCAAACAAAGGAAATAAGATGAACAAAGATAACGTTAAAGGCGCACCTAATCACTATAGGATAATTACTTATGCTGCGCCAAAGCTAATAACACCGTACCCTTACTAGTCATCCTAAAAGTTGATCCCGCCCACCGAACAAAATAATGATAATGGCAGTTCGTGTACCCCTAGCTGCCTTCATAGGTGTCGTCTGCCCCTATCTCCACTAGGTGTACTCACTACCCTCCCCATTCTAATTACAATATTTATTCATAATACGGTAGTTATACTCCTAGCTGTCTTCATAGGTGCCGTCTGCTCCTATCTCCATTAGGTGTACCTACTACCCTCCCCATTCTAATTACAATATGTATTCATAATGTGGTAGTTATACTCCTAGCTGTATTCATAGATGTCGTCTGCTCCTATCTCCGTTAGTCGTACCCACTACCTTCCCTATTAGATCGGCTCCCTAACTCGTAGATACCCGTGCTGGCCCCACAGTGGGGCGTATCACTCCCCAAAGTGGCAACCCGATACCACCAAGATGCACGGCTTATAACTACACGATGCATCAACGTCTTACCTACCAACCCGCGCCCACGCACGCACATGACCCCGTTGGACTTGCGTTGCCACCGCTAACCCGTTTTGACCTCTTACAATCAAACCCAGTAAGCGAGTCCCGTCCTCGACTTGGGTCGATCTCACAAAGAAACTAAATGGGTTACTGGTTTGAAAAGGGTCCCCACACAAGCTTTACCCCTATGCTTGGTCCCCACTAGAATTTCCCACTTGACCCCTCTTTTTCATGTCTTCTTACATGTTCAACTTGGTTAAGTGTCTTATAATTATATCTGCATGTCACCCATGTTACTTACTCAACAAATCAACATGTGTTATTGGTTAAGCTTGTCTTAACCCTACCCACTTATCAGATCAATATATTTTATTGGTTAATTTTGTCTTAACTCTACCCACTTATCAAATCAATATATTTTATTGGTTAAGTTTGTCTTAACCCTACCCACTTACATCTTATTGGTTAAGCTGGTCTTAACCCTATCCACTTACATTTTATTGGTTAAGCTGGTCTTAACCCTATCCACTTACATTTTATTGGTTAAGCTGGTCCTAACCCTTCCCACTTATCAAATTTTACTTAGTTTATGATTAGGTACTTCTTAGCTCACAGATACGTTGGTTAAGAGAATAACTCCCTAAGTGCCAACCCCGAAGACCGAGATCAACATCAGATCGTTACTCAGAGAATCACTCACTCAATCAACTTATGCTTGTCATTCATATTTGTCTTTAATCAGCATTAATTAATTATTAAGGCACCTAATCGTATTTCACATGCCACCCAAGGCACCCACTTAATTTCACATGCCACCCAAGGCACCCACTTATCCCCCTCATGTCCCACCACATGTTTATCTGGTTAAGTGTTTCTTAATTCGTTAACACCGTAACCTTGTAAAGACCTCCCACATTAGACTGGCATTTGTGGCAGCTAGATTTGTCGGGCGGGTCCAGGCAGTCTTACACCACAAATGAGCCTAACCTCGTGTCTTTACAACTGTTACGCATTTAATTTATGCCTTTGACCTCTCACATTTGACTGACATTTGTGGCTGCTGGATTTGCCGGGCAGGTCCGGGCAGTCTTACACCACAAAAGAGTCTAACCTCGTGTCTTAGGCGGTTTATTATTACACATCTTTATTTAACCCCAAATTGGATTAATATCCATATTCAAATTTGTCAATAAATTCCAAATATACTCTTGTCTATAATTGTCTCTTACAATTGTGTCCATAAATGCCAATTCTTCTAATTAATGTCTTAAATTAATTATATGTCCTTTTCAGGCCATTTATGCCAATTCTCAATTTATGCATGTTCAATATTACCCCCATCGTCCCCACGTTGTACATTCGTTTATCATGACATATTTATATATTAGACTATCAATTAGTCTAACACATAAAAGGGAAGAAACATCACAAAATTTGCATAACACCCAAAATAGATTAACTTGCAAATAAGAATTATAACATAACTTGCATAAACTTTGTATAGTCATGAATCTAAACATAAACCCAAAAGGTGTGAACTTGCATGTATATAACATAGTTTTTCACCTAAAACTTACATAGGCTATAATCACAAACTTGCATAAAACTATACATGTCATAGATCTAAACATAGGGGTGTAAACTTGCATATATGTGATATAGTTTTTCACCTAAAACTTGCATAGGCCATAGTCACAAACTTGCATAAAATGATGTATGTCATAGATCTAAATCTAAAGGTGTAAACTTGCATATATGTGAATCCAATTTCTACCTAAACTTGCATAGAATCACTTTATTTGATTCACATGTAAACTTGTATACAATTGACATAGAAACTAGCATATAATCTACACCCAAACTTGCATATAAAATAATGTCAAACGTGAATCAAGTTGAACATAAATGATTTGGCATATGAAAAGGGATCCACACAAAACTATCATGATAAACAACTAGCATTTATTCACAAAATATCACATTTTTTTCAATGATTCACAAACATAGCCATATAACCCAATTTATAACTCAACCTAATTAACTTGTTGATTATCTTATTAAAGAAATTGAACTCATAACTCAAAGAAGGTCTTGGGTTCTGAAATATGAGTTCTGAAATTGATTTAGCTCGCCTCTGAAGTAGACAATTTGTTGTTGTTGTTATAATCTTGAATTGAATTGAGTTGATTAGCTTTTCTTCCTCTCTAATTGGTGGCGGCTACTCTAAGTTGCAAGGTGATAGCATGACGACCATAGTTATAATTTTAATTAGGTTTTAGGGGTTGAGTCAACATGTGTTTAAATAGAATTTAGGATTAATTTAGGCCATCTGATCAACCTAGAACTAACAACAACCATTCAATCCAGATTAGAACTATCCAGAAACCCTAATGACTCAGCAACCAGTCACAAAATCGTCATCACTCAAATCTGCCCCGAGGGGGGGAGCAGGTCGACCTGTAGGGGGAGGTCGACACTAGGGTCGACCCCCTGGTCGACCTGGGTCCTGGGCGGGAATTTTTCTGCCCAGCCCGCTTCTGGCTTCTGATTTGAAATTTGAATTTATTTTGAGCTTTTTGAATTTTATTAAATTTTCTGAAAACTTCCGACAGCCATAACTTCTTCATACGAAGTCCAATTTACGCAAACTCGGACTCTATCTCAACCAGAATTCCGAGACGAACACAACAGCGTAACCCGTTTCCCTTGATTCTCACATTTAAAATTAAGTATTCTTTAATTTGTTAGTTTATGTTAACAGAAAACATGGGGTGTTACAGGTACACTATCGGAAGGTGGTTCCATACATTGTCATAGTTGGTAATCCATTATCCAATAAGTGCTCGTGGTTTTGATTGTATACTATATATGTAGAATGTGAGATGAAAGCGTTTCTGCTAGATGATTATTATATTGTGGTTGATAGACACTATCATAAAATCAAAAGAATTTTGATATAAAGACTGTTTTGGATTCTCATAAGGGAAAACCCATTCTGTTATACGACGTGGTCTTATGAGATATCGTTTAATTGCTCAAACTGTTTTACTCACACCTGTCACGTGATTGACCCAGAGTTTGTTTTGTTTTGTTTTCCCTAAACTCTTGGGTGCCCAATTTTGTACGGGCAGTCAAGTAGTTAGGAATTTTTAGATACACTTAGAGAGCTTGGAGCAGGAAGCTTCAGGATTATATAGCTATAGTTATTTCCGTTGTGTTGTAAGTGTTATACTCTGATAATGTTACTGTATACATATACTGATTTTATTTCAAAATTATGTATCTATTATATATTGTTCGTTCCGCTGTGAGATTCGTATTTACTCTGATGTTGTATGTTGTATGTTCTTCTTCTTCTTCTTCTATTCTAAGTTTTTATCTTATCTATTCTCACCCTCTAATTTCTTTCCTGGACTATCCGGTGTTTCCGATGCTTGGGTAGTCAACATTAAGTTATGTCGATAACCTGGATAGCGAAAATCCGGGTCGTTACAGTAGTATCATAGCTTAAGGTTAAGTAATTACCTTGGCTCTATGGCATGACTCAGTAAAGATAGGGTTAGCAATACCCAAGATTGAGTTTGAGTGTATATATACGAGTGAACGTATTTGTTATTCAATATAAAATGGTTTTATATTGTGGAGATTTATTGATTGAGTTGTTTATGGGTTCTGGTTGATCAGTTTGATCCACTGTATCGGCAGGGGTTTATAAACACTTGAATAGGATGAACCGACATTGTATGTTTTGAAAGAGGGTAAATGAATTAATTTTACCTGAAATATATTTTGTTATAAAAGGAATCTATATATTGGAATTATTATAATATATAGGAAGTGTTGTTTGTTACTATAATCGAATGAGATTATTAATCGAAATGGTTATATAAATAACCAATCAGGAATCATATAAGAGAAACCTATGAAATCAGATGAATTAAATCTGGATTAAAATCAGAATTTGGAATTAAAATTCCAAAAAAATGAAAAGTGTTTGTAAATGGAATTGAATTAAGTATAAGAGAATTTTAAAATCCTGAGAGATTTCAGAAATGTTTTCCAAGCATGGGAATAGTATCTTGAAATAGATTACAAAATGGAAGTGTTTAGAAGTGGTTTTAAAAGTGATATAGTAATGAACTCACTTCGATCGCTGGAAAATAGATTCTGATGATGACAGCTGCATCATCAGTTGTAACGACCCGGATTTCGAGCGACTTTGGTTATCGACATAAACACGATGTCGATAACCAAAACACGAAAAATCCTGGTAATTAGTGAAAGAAATTAGAGGGTGAGGAAAGATAAGATAGAAACTTAGAATAGAAGAAGAAGAAGAACACAACATCAGAGTAACACGAACCTCACAGCGGAACGAATAACATATAATATATATAACATAACTTGAAATATACATCTGTACTTGCATATACACATCATTATCAAAGTACAACCCTTACAACACAGCGGAATAATAATAGCTATATGATCCTGAAGCCTCCTGCTCCAGCTCTTCAATGTATCTGTAAAACCCGACTACTTGACTGCCCATACAAATTTAGGCACCCAAGAGTTTAGGGAAAACAACAAAGTAAACTCCGGGTCAGTCATGGGACTGGTATGAGTAAAACAGTTTAAAAATAGTTCGAACAAGTAAACGATATCTCATAAGACCACGCCGCATAACGGAACGGGTTTTTCCCTTATGAGAATCCAAAATAACTTTATATCAAAAATCTTTTGATATTATAATAATGCCTATCAATCACAGTATATATAATCATCTAGCAGAAACGCTTTCATCTCACGTTCTACATATATAATATACAATCAAAACCGCATGGGTAATGGATTTCCAACTATGACAAGGTATGGGACCACTTTTCGCTAGTGTACCTCTAGAGAGGAATACACTGGGTTCAACAAGAACATCTTGCAACCCGACCACACATGACCGACCACTCATTTCTCTTGAGTGTATCGAATGTATATCACCAACGGTTGGGATCAGCAACCGTTTCCCTAATGGGACAACATCAACAATAGATTTTTAAAAGTAAATGAAACTCTAGATCAGGTGATTATACACCCTACTTCGATGCGACCGACTTAGCCATGCTGCCTGCCCGATTTCTGTCATTCACCGGATGTGAGGCTAGAAGCTACGCTTTATCATCACACCAGATTCACTTTGAATGCCACATCATCAAATCCATCAAATCACTGATTGACGTCCTCTACTATACATTATGTGTTAGCTAAAAGAAGTTTCCTTCTCCGCTTCCACTATTTACACGGTTGGAGAAATCAATATACATGATCGTCTAGAAATACTCTGTCCGACATCCGTCCATACAAGTCATCCAAGAACAGGATGAACCGAAGGCACTATTCTGTGAACAGGATAGCCCTTGCATAACTCCGTCTTCAATTTCCTTTGGCATATATGATTCGCAATGCTTATGCCAATACAGCGTGGTTCTTTTGATAATAATCCAACCGGTCTCTCCATATTAACAACGTTAAAATGGTCAAAACTTCGATAGTCTGTGATTTAACTATCGAAGAAAACAGGTGTGCAACCAACGATATTATTTCCAAATGGAAATTATATCGATCAAACATCATTGAACATTCATCTCCTTAGTTCATTTTTCATCTCCTGTTTCCCTATATTCAACATTTCTTATTTTCTAAATTTAGAAAATATACGTTATTAACAATGGAAAACATTTCCATTTCTTGTCTTCTTTATTAGAAAACATTTCGGGTTTCTTATTTGGAAAACATTTCCAAAGCTTCTTCATTGGACTTAGACAGATGTTTAAACAAACCATCGCGATGCCAACTCAAACCATTTCCTTTACGGCCAAACCTTAACTATTCCTTAGTTAAAAACGAAGCCAATCAAGTTGGGGTAGAACTACCTCTCAGACCTTAACTGAACAACATTTCTAACTTTGAAATTGGCAAAGTTCACTTTATATCCCTTTACTAACTTCCTTACTTAACCCTCCTTCGAATAGCTATATTCGATTGACTCTTTTCACTTAACTCTTTTTGATTAACCCTTATCAATTAACTCTATTGGATTAACACTATTGGATTAACTCTATTTGACTAACGCTATTGATTTACTCATTTCATTTAACTCCTTTCGAATAAACTATATTCGATAACTCCTTTTACATTAACTCTAATCGATTAACTAACATCGATTAACTCCTTTTTACTTTAACTCTAATCGATTAAAGTAACATCGATTAGCTCTTTTGCTTTAACTCTAATCGATTAAACTAACATCGATTAGCTCCTTTTTACTTTAACTCTAGTCGATTAACTAACATCGATTAACTCCTTTTACTTTAACTCTAATTGATTAAACTAACATCGATTAGCTCTTTTTACTTTAACTCTAATCGTTAAACTAACATCGATTAACTCCTTTTACTTTAACACTAATCGATTAACTAACATCGATTAACTCTTTTTAACTTTATTCTCTAATCGATTAAACTAACATCGATTAGCTCTTTTGCTTTAACTCTAATTGATTAAACTAACATCAATTAGCTCTTTTGCTTTAACTCTAATTGATTAAACTAACATCGATTAACTCTTTTTACTTTAACTCTAATCGATTAAACTAACATCGATTAACTCCTTTTACTTTAACACTAATCGATTAACTAACATCGATTAACTCTTTTTAACTTTATTCTCTAATCAATTAAACTAACATCGATTAGCTCTTTTTACTTTAACTCTAATCGATTAAACTAACATCGATTAACTCCTTTTACTTTAACACTAATCGATTAACTAACATTGATTAACTCTTTTTAACTTTATTCTCTAATCGATTAACTAACATCGATTAACTCCTTTTACTTTAACACTAATCGATTAACTAACATCGATTAACTCTTTTTAACTTTATTCGATAACTTCCTTTATTCTATTCGAATGACCAATTCGATTAACTCCTTTTCGAATAAACTATTCATTTATAAAGATTTACTTTTAGTAACGGTTCTTCACTTTACAAATGATTTCCTTTTTTATTCTAACTTATCCCTTGATTTTATAAATATTTCTTTTGTAAAAATCCTTTTCCTTTTCTTTTTAAAATCCATCGATTTTATATAAATAATTCATTTTCAAAATATACTTTGAAAATATTCCTTTATCAACATTTGGTATGTTATGGTATTCAACATATCAAATCATGATGATCAGTATCGTCCAAACACATATAATCGACAACAGATTATATATCACATCATATATCACAATATATGTAAAACAGTAAAATAAATGTTGAGGAATCCAGTTGGATTCCTCCAACCTGTTTCCCTGCATCACAGATGTTAAACAATATAGATAACATCACTTTTCAATTCCATATGATATATTCAGTTAAAAAGAATCAATATAGAAATTCAACTAACTGACTAGCAGTTCAATCAAACAATCAACACACAGCCAATCAGCCAATATTTAACAGTTCTAAAAATACAACATGAAGTTATAAACTGTTCAGAGTTAGTGAGATTTACTCACATTGGCAGTTCATCGTTAAAGAACGATAAACTGTTGACGGTTCGGATTGGCATTTCATTTTCCCGTAAATCGAGACGAGCTTAGAAACACTCCAGACCCATTGCATTTTGTAGTCGACGTTCATGTGACCCTGTCGGATCCAGTTCCGCTGAATTCCGATGTTCTTTTCCCGGTCCATTCACACTTCCTTCCGCCCAACATATTCAACCCGTTCAGCCCGTTCTTACTCCTGCTTCTCCTTCCTCCTTCACCAATTTCCTATAGGCCACGCACAACACCATTTCCGCACCTTTGATCCACCATCCACCCATTAATCTCCTCTCATCTATATCACCTCACTCCTCAGCAACCTACTCCTTAAACACACGTCCGCTTCCCTTTCCCTCAAGCACACTTTAACATTTCACTCTCCAGACCTATCCCCGAACTCTACTCTTCCTCCTCTATTTCACAACCGAACATCTACAAAAAAATAGTGGCATTCGCTGGGTACAGACTAGAGTACGTTACTGTCTTCGAATGGAACAGAAAGTACGGAGTAGTGATGCTAAATGGAAAGGAAGCTCCTCGAAACGAAATGGCAAAATTTCATTGAGTATCAATTTATAATTTTTTCGAAGGAATTTAAAAACGCAGGTTCCCATTTCAAAGATCATACTCGCGATTTGTTGAAAGAAAGAAAAACGAGCTCGAAGCTCTACTGATGCCAAGTCCCCAACACGATTACAGTGGAGGATTTCGATTGGAGATATTTTTTTATTCTTTGTTCGAACTACTGAAAACAGAAAAAAAACAATAGCAGTGCTCAGTGGGATATTTATAACCTTGGAGAAAACTTAAGTATTAAGTGTTGAGTAGTTGCTGTACTGTTTGATTGAATTACAGGCCACGTTTTCTTTTTACATATGGTTTGCTGGAAGGAAGAAAATGGGGGCACGTTAGCCCTTTCTTTTCCACACTTTACTTCACCAACTTTTCTCTCTACGCCATCCATCTGAATTGCTCACTTGCTAAGTAAAACTACTTTATTATAATATGTATATATATATATATATTTAAGGGTTATTGTGGCATGGATATGCATTATTCCAAAGTGAAGTTCTTACGAACTGCTATAGACAGAAATAAACATACCGTTGTGATGAGCAAGGTGTCACGATTCCAAAAATATAATAATATTGGTAGGTGGACTCATATTTTAAAACTTCAAAATGTTGATTTCAGGGTGCAAAATACTCCAAATAAAATGTCGCTTATTTAATTAATTAAAAATTACAGTAAAATTCTAAAAATTAATTTATCGTTATGTCCCAAAAGAACCTTGTCTGAATTCACAACCGATATCTAGTTATTTTGAAATAACTGTTATGGCCGATAAACGATTCTATAACGACTATTCTGAAATTTGATTTGGACATATCTCAAAATCTACACAATGAAATTCCGATTTTTCTCTTCCTCTAGAAAGATATACTCCACCAGCTCCACACGTTTCTTGTTTCACTGAAATCCGGCTTAAAACGAATCCTGTACATTCAGTTGATGTTCAAATCGCCAATTTACGAACTGTAGCGCCATTTCAAGCTCGATTTTAATTATATATATAATTATACGTTCAAACTGTCATTCAAATAATATATTCGTTATTCTAACTCAATTCTAAACTGAATTAAATATCACCAATGATCCAGTTCACACCATATCGCCCTTCCAGCCAATTCTGATTATTTCAGAATTAAATATATTATTCTATTATTTAATTTAATTAAATATTCACTATAATTTAATTAACAACGATTTCATTCCCTAAATCACTATTTATACCATTAAATTAATTAATTATAATACCTCTGCCAATGCGGGTCATTACAATCTTCCCCACTTAAAATAATTTCGTCCTCGAAATTGCTAAAAGGTAGAGGACGACCCTATCGACTGTTTAGAACATATTTGTTCACTTCTCAACTCCGGTTTCACTAAACCAATTTATTTTAATTAAATTATTATCAACGAAAATTTTTAAAAATCTTGAAAATTTGCTAATGCCTTAACTCTTTGAAAAATTTCGCCAGTACCTCCTTTGTACTGGTCAATACGTCAAACTCCAACTCGCCTCTCTGGGCCATTTCCAACTCAAAAGAAAATCAAACAGCCAAGCGGCTTGCCAATTCGGCTCATCAAAATCTCATATCCAATATATAATATAAACTGGTACCTTTTATCGGCATATCATTATATCCTTTCCACCTGTTATCAATTCAGCAGATACAAGGGTCATCCCAATCGAAATCCAATCTGCTTTTATCTACAACGCAACCATTCGCTTATATCCGAGCCAAATATCATTTCAACTTGAGTTTCAATTCTTGATTTTCAATTCCTTAACTCCTCAATCGAATACCATTTCGGATTCTAGTTTCACAAATCCAATCTTAATCGATTTTAATTCAACTTCAGTTACCACTTAACTGACTTTATTTTAATTCAAATTTGCTTTCACAAATTTTTGTTAATTTTGTTTTTAATTCAAACAATCTTTCCCTGGGAGTTTTTAAACAGTTTACTCTTTTCAAAAATCAAATTTTCCTTTTTGAAATTCAACTGAGCCCATAATCAATATTCCATTAGTTAAATCACTTCTCTATTTCTTTATCAATATTTGTTAACCAAATATTTTCAATAACCATATTGGCCTTTTATGTTATTTGGAAAACATTTCCGAATATCGCCTTCCTTTATTTTCTAAATCAATAACCTTTATAATCCTATTTATAATTGGAAAATACCCCAATTACCTATCTCTTTTCCGATCTCGTTTATTTCTATACTTAGGAAATATTTATTATTCTATTTCCAAGTTTACACTTAATTGGGTTAAAACGGATGTTTGTGTAAAACATCGCTACGACAACCCAAATACTATATTCAACTAACTCTTATCCTACATTGATCTTTGAGCCTGAAAGCTTACTATTTATTTGTTAATAATGAAATCAATTAAGTTGGGGTATAACTACCTCTCAGACCTTGACTGAATAACATTTATAATGTCAAAACAGATATGATTTACTTATTCGAATAATCAATACCATGCAACTACTTATTCACTTTTAAACACGTATACACTTCCTCTTTCTATTCTTACGAGATTTTATCCATAGTCTTCCTTTTTGATTTAACTATTCTATTTATAAGTTCATTTCCTTCTTATCGACTCCTATATATATCGATACGTTGATTTCTAACTATCAAATTATCTTAAAAATATTCTAACTCCTTAAATTCCCAGAAAAATTTGCCATAACCTCCTTTGTACCGGGAGTATCGGGATATTTCAAATAGCCTTCCACGACCCTCACCAATCCAAAAAAAGAAAAAGCCAAGCGGCTAGCCGATACGGCGCATAAAATCTCATATATGAATTAAATACATACCTTTTCGTCGAGCATTCTATTTATATACCTTCATACCTTATCCATACCTATCTCATGTATATTTATACCTGCCCAATCTATTTTAACTATACCTGATCGTTTTAACTCAATTTGTTAATTAATTTGTTAATTAACTCTTTAGTCTATTCCACTTTTATATTTAAACATGACATGTTCAAATATATTCTAACTTGCTTACTAACTAATTTGAATCCAAATTTCAAATTTAAGTTCTATATTCGATTTCGAATATCCATTTACAAATCTGTTCCACCTTTCAAAGTTCAACTTCAAATTCAAAACTCGATTAACTAATTTCTCTTCGACTTAGTTAATTCTATTCAACTTCTATTCAAATTTTATATCACTTCTATTATACAAATTCTATTATTAAATTCTATTCAAATTTTATATTTGAATTTCGTTTCAATTTCCTTATTCAAATTCTATATTTGAATTTCATTTCAATTCTATTTGAATCTTCTTTATTCAATTTTCACTTCTATTTGAATCTTCTTTATTCAAATTCCTTTAAATAAGTCTCGATTTCAATTCCTTTTGAAATCGATATTTCTACCTTTGGAAAATAGATTTCCCTTTCAGTTTCACACTTGTATATTTTTTTTATTTCTGAATTATCCAATGATAATTCTTTTCACTTCATTTATAAACTTCGTTTATAAAAGAACTACTTATAATCTTCGTTTATAAAGGAACTTCTCGTTTTTATTTCTTTTAAACAAGTTAATATTTCAAATCTACTTAAAAATTCAAATTCTAGATTTTAAATCCCATTTTGAAATTCAACACAACTTGTTTTTCCTAAAACAAATTCAAAACAGTATCTCTGGTAGTAATTCGTCACTTACAACTCGAAAATGAATACTGATGATGCAGCTGTCATCATCAGAATCTATTTTCCAGCGATCGAAGTGAGTTCAATACTATAAAACCATTTTTAACCTTTTCCACTTTGAAATTCATTTCAAAATATAATTCACACTGCTTGTAAAACAATTTAAAATCTCCCAGGATCTTAAATTTTCCTTATTTTTAATCCAAATCCATTTACAAACACTTATCCAATTCTCCAGAGTTTTAATTCAATTTCTGGTTTAAATTTCAGATTCAACTCATCTGATTCACGCATTTCACTTATATGAATTCTGATTGGTTTTTCACATAACCATTTAATTTATAATCTTACTCGATTATAATAACAACCAATATATCCAATATATTCAAAATATACTTTGGGTAAACTTATTTTCATTTACCCTCTTTTCAAAACATATCGTGATGACCCACCGTATTCAAGTGTTTAGTAACTCCTACCGATACAGTGGATCAAACTGATCGACCAGAACCCATAAACAACTCAACCAATAAATCTCCACAATATAAAATTATTTTTATATCATCTACAAATACGTTCACTCGTATATACACACTCAAACTCAATCTAGGGTATTACTAACCCTATCTCTACCGAGTCACGCCACAGAGCCAAGGTAATTCACTTAACTTAAGCTCTGATACCAACTATAACGACCCGGATTTCGAGCGACTTTGGTTATCGACATAAACACGATGTCGATAACCAAAACACAAAAAATCCTGATAATTAGTGAAAGAAATTAGAGGGTGAGGAAAGATAAGATAGAAACTTAGAATAGAAGAAGAAGAAGAAGAACACAACATTAGAGTAACACGAACCTCACAGCGGAACGAATAACATATAATATATATAACATAACTTGAAATATACATCTGTACTTGCATATACACATCATTATCAAAGTACAGCACTTACAACACAGCGGAATAATAATAGATATATGATCCTGAAGCCTCCTGCTCCAGCTCTTCAATGTATCTGTAAAACCCGACTACTTGACTGCCCATACAAATTTAGGCACCCAAGAGTTTAGGGAAAACAACAAAGTAAACTCCGGGTCAGTCATGGGACTGGTATGAGTAAAACAGTTTAAAAATAGTTCGAACAAGTAAACGATATCTCATAAGACCACGCCGCATAACGGAACGGTTTTTTCCCTTATGAGAATCCAAAATAACTTTATATCAAAAATCTTTTGATATTATAATAATGTCTATCAATCACAGTATATATAATCATCTAACAGAAACGCTTTCATCTCACGTTCTACATATATAGTATACAATCAAAACCGCATGGGTAATGGATTTCCAACTATGACAAGGTATGGGACCACCTTTCGCTAGTGTACCTCTAGAGAGGAATACACTGGGTTCAACAAGAACATCTTGCAACCCGACCACACATGACCGACCACTCATTTCGCTTGAGTGTATCGAATGTATATCACCAACGGTTGGGATCAACAACCGTTTCTCGAATGGGACAGCATCAACAATAGATTTTTAGAAGTAGATGAAACTCTAGATCAGGTGATTATACACCCTACTTCGGTGCGACCGACTTAGCCATGCTGCCTGCCCGATTTCTGTCATTCACCGGATGTGAGGCTAGAAGCTACGCTTTATCATCACACCAGATTCATTTTGAATGCCACATCATCAAATCCATCAAATTACTGATTGACGTCCTCAACTATACATTATGTGTTAGCTAAAAGAAGTTTCCTTCTCCGCTTCCACTCTTGGTACGGTTGGAGAAATCAATATACATGATCGTCTAGAAATACTCTGTCCGACATCCGTCCATACAAGTCATCCAAGAACAGGATGAACCGAAGGCACTATTCTATGAACAGGATAGCCCTTGCATAACTCCGTCTTCAATTTCCTTTGGCATATATGATTCGCAACGCTTATGCCAATACAGAGTGGTTCTTTGGATAATAATCCAACCAGTCTCTCCATATTAACAACGTTAAAATGGTCAAAACTTCGATAGTCTGTGATTTAACTATCGAAGAAAACAGGTGTGCAACCAACGATATTATTTCCAAATGGAAATTATATCGATCAAACATCATTGAACATTCATCTCCTTAGTTCATTTTTCATCTCCTGTTTCCCTATATTCAACATTTCTTATTTTCTAAATTTAGAAAATATACGTTATTAACAATGGAAAACATTTCCATTTCTTGTCTTCTTTATTAGAAAACATTTCGGGTTTCTTATTTGGAAAACATTTCCAAAGCTTCTTCATTGGACTTAGACAGATGTTTAAACAAACCATCGCGATGCCAACTCAAACCATTTCCTTTACGGCCAAACCTTAACTATTCCTTAGTTAAAAACGAAGCCAATCAAGTTGGGGTAGAACTACCTCTCAGACCTTAACTGAACAACATTTCTAACTTTGAAATAGGCAAAGTTCACTTTATATCCCTTTACTAACTTTCTTACTTAACCCTCCTTCGAATAGCTATATTCGATTGACTCTTTTCACTTAACTTTATTCGATTAACCCTTATCAATTAACTCTATTGGATTAACACTATTGGATTAACTCTATTTGACTAACGCTATTGATTTACTCATTTCACTTAACTCCTTTCGAATAAACTATATTTGATAACTCCTTTTACTTTAACTCTAATCGATTAACTAACATCGATTAACTCCTTTTTACTTTAACTCTAATCGATTAAACTAACATCGATTAGCTCTTTTGCTTTAACTCTAATCGATTAAACTAACATCGATTAGCTCCTTTTTACTTTAACTCTAATCGATTAACTAACATCGATTAACTCCTTTTACTTTAACTCTAATTGATTAAACTAACATTGATTAGCTCTTTTTACTTTAACTCTAATCGATTAAACTAACATCGATTAACTCCTTTTACTTTAACACTAATCGATTAACTAACATCGATTAACACTTTTTAACTTTATTCTCTAATCGATTAAACTAACATCGATTAGCTCTTTTGCTTTAACTCTAATTGATTAAACTAACATCGATTAGCTCTTTTGCTTTAACTCTAATTGATTAAACTAACATCGATTAGCTCTTTTTACTTTAACTCTAATCGATTAAACTAACATCGATTAACTCCTTTTACTTTAACACTAATCGATTAACTAACATCGATTAACTCTTTTTAACTTTATTCTCTAATCGATTAAACTAACATCGATTAGCTCTTTTTACTTTAACTCTAATCGATTAAACTAACATCGATTAACTCCTTTTACTTTAACACTAATCGATTAACTAACATCGATTAACTCTTTTTAACTTTATTCTCTAATCGATTAACTAACATCGATTAACTCCTTTTACTTTAACACTAATCGATTAACTAACATCGATTAACTCTTTTTAACTTTATTCGATAACTTCCTTTATTCTATTCGAATGACCAATTCGATTAACTCCTTTTCGAATAAACTATTCATTTATAAAGATTTACTTTTAGTAACGGTTCTTCACTTTACAAATGATTTCCTTTTTTATTCTAACTTATCCCTTGATTTTATAAATATTTCTTTTGTAAAAATCCTTTTCCTTTTCTATATAAAATCCATCGATTTTATATAAATAATTCATTTTCAAAATATACTTTGAAAATATTCCTTTATCAACATTTGGTATGTTATGGTATTCAACATATCAAATCACGATGATCAGTATCGTCCAAACACATATAACCGACAACAGATTATATATCACATCATATATCACAATATATGTAAAACAGTAAAATAAATGTTGAGGAATCCAGTTGGATTCCTCCAACCTGTTTCCCTGCATCACAGATGTTAAACAATATAGATAACATCACTTTTCAATTCCATATGATATATTCTGTTAAACAGAATCAATATAGAAATTCAACTAACTGACTAGCAGTTCAATCAAACAATCAACACACATCCAATCAGCCAATATTTAACAGTTCTAAAAATACAACATGAAATTATAAACTGTTCAGAGTTAGTGAGATTTACTCACATTGGCAGTTCATCGTTAAAGAACGATAAACTGTTGACGGTTCGGATTGGCATTTCATTTTCCCGTAAATCAAGACGAGCTTAGAAACACTCCAGACCCATTGCATTTTGTAGTCGACGTTCATGTGATCCTGTCGGATCCAGTTCCGCTGAATTCCGATGTTCTTTTCCCGGTCCAATCACACTTCCTTCTGCCCAACATATTCAACCCGTTCAGCCCGTTCTTACTCCTGCTTCTCCTTCCTCCTTCACCGATTTCCTATAGTCCACGCACAACACCATTTCCGCACCTTTGATCCACCATCCACCCATTAATCTCCTCTCATCTATATCACCTCACTCCTCAGCAACCTACTCCTTAAACACACGTCCGCTTCCCTTTCCCTTAAGCACACTTTAACATTTCACTCTCCAGACCTATCCCCGAACTCCACTCTTCCTCCTCTATTTCACAACCGAACATCAACAAAAAAAAATAGTGGCATTCGCTCGGTACAGACTAGAGTACGTTACTGTCTTCGAATGGAACAGAAAGTACGGAGTAGTGATGCTAAACGGAAAGGAAGCTCATCGAAACGAAATGGCAAAATTTCATTGAGTATCAATTTATAATTTTTTCGAAGGAATTTAAAAACGCAGGTTCCCATTTCAAAGATCATACTCGCGATTTGTTGAAAGAAAGAAAGACGAGCTCGAAGCTCTACTGATGCCAAGTCCCCAACACGATTACAGTGGAGGATTTCGACTGGAGATTTTTTTTTATTCTTTGTTCGAACTACTGAAAACAGAAAAAAAAAACAATAACAGTGCTCAGTGGGATATTTATAACCTTGGAGAAAACTTAAGTATTAAGTGTTGAGTAGTAGCTGTACTGTTTGATTGAATTAGAGGCCACATTTTCTTTTTATATATGGTTTGCTGGAAGGAAGAAAATGGGGCACGTTAGCCCTTTCTTTTCCACACTTTACTTCACCTACTTTTGTCTCTACGCCATCCATCTGAATTGCTCACTTGCTAAGTAAAACTATCCTATTATAATATGTATATATATATATATATGTATATTTAAGGGTTGTTGTGGCATGGATATGCATTATTCCAAAGTGAAGTTCTTACGAACTGCTATAGACAAAAATAAACATACCGTTGTGATGAGCAAGGTGTCTCGATTCCAAAAATATAATAATATTGGTAGGTGGACTCATATTTTGAAACTTCAAAATGTTGATTTCAGGGTGCAAAATACTTCAAATAAAAAGTCGCTTATTTAATTAATTAAAAATTACAGTAAAATTCTAAAAATTAAATTATCGTTATGTCCCAAAAGAACCTTGTCTGAATTCACACCCGATATCTAGTTATTTTGAAATAACTGTTATGGCCGATAAACGATTCTATAACGACTATTCTGAAATTTGATTTGGACATATCTCAAAATCTACACAATGAAATTCCGATTTTTCTCTTCCTCTAGAAAGATATACTCCACCAGCTCCACACGTTTCTTGTTTCACTGAAATCCGGCTTAAAACGAATCCTGTACATTCAGTTGATGTTCAAATCGCCAATTTACGAACTGTAGCGCCATTTCAAGCTCGATTTTAATTATATATATAATTATACGTTCAAACTGTCATTCAAATAATATATTCGTTATTCTAACTCAATTCTAAACTGAATTAAATATCACCAATGATCCAGTTCACACCATATCGCCCTTCCAGCCAATTCTGATTATTTCAGAATTAAATATATTATTCTATTATTTAATTTAATTAAATATTCACTATAATTTAATTAACAACGATTTCATTCCCTAAATCACTATTTATACCATTAAATTAATTAATTATAATACCTCTGCCAATGCGGGTCATTACATCAGTGCTCATTTTCAAGTTGCTAAGTGACGGATTATTACCAAAGATTTTGTTTTTAAATTGTTTTGAGAAAACAAGTTGTTCAAGAAATTCAAATGTTTTGAATTGTTATTATGATTTCAAAATGAAATTAAACCCAGGAATTTAAATCTTGAAATTTAAATTTAACTTATTAAGTTAAATAAAGCGAGATGGTAAAGATAAATAGGTAAATTAGAATTTAACTTGAACCAAGTTAAATAAAACTGGATTTGGTTGGAGAATAATTTGGAATGGAAGTGAGCTGACAAGTTAAGAGTTTGGAATTTAAGACTAAAATTTGAATGGAATTTGACTTTGGTTTAAACAAAAAAATTGTGTTGAGGATGAACTGATTGCAGTTTGATAAGGATGACACTGGTATGTGCAGAATTGGTAATGGATGCAAAGCATATAATGAATGTCTGACAAAAAGGTACAAGTTTATATTTTATATGGGTTGACATTTTGATGAGCCGAATTGGCAAGCCTCTTGGCTGTTTGATTTTCTTTTGGGTTGAAGAAGCCCTAGAGAGGCAAGTTGGAATTTGAGCGATTGACCAGTATAAAGGAAGTGCTGCCGAATTTTTTTGAAAAGTTAAGGTGTTAGAAAATTATCAGGATTTTTGAAAATTTTCGTTAGTAGGAATAAATTGAAATAAATTATTTCAGTTGAAACTAAAGTTAAAAAGGTAAACAAATGATTTTAACCCAGTAAAAGGGTTTGTTTTCTACCTTAGCAATTTCGAGGACGAAATTATTTTAAGGGGGGAAGAATGTAACGTCCCGTATTTTTACAATATTATAAATAATTTATCTAATTATTTAAATAATGGTTTGGTTATTTAAAATGACCATAATTAAATAATATTTAATATTTAATTAATATAATAATTAAATAATATATTTAAATTCCAAAATAGTCGGAAATAGTAAAATTCACAATATTGTGTGAATTGGATCATTTATAATATATAATTCAGTATAGAGTTGAATTATATTAACGAATATATTATTTAAACGAAGTTTGAATGTATAATTTATATTATAATTATAATCGAGCTCAAAATGACGCGGCAGTTCGTAATTTGGCGATTCGAACTTTAAACGAATATACAGAATCCGTTTTAAGCCGGATTTCTATGAAATAAGAAACGCTCAAATCTGTTGAATGATATTTTTCTAATGGAAGAGAAAATTTGGGATTTCATTGTGTAGATTTTGATTTATGTCCAAATCAAATTTTTGAAAAGTCGCTATGGAATACCTTTATAATGTATAACGATTTATTTATATTTTAAATGGATTTTTAATATAAATTGGATATCGATATAATCCGGATTTGAAATATCGAGTTATAAATTCTGTTATGGTTATTTCAGAGCTATATGATATTATATGCGATCGTATTAAATTATATTTATTTAATTTAATTGTTTTTAAATATATTTATATTTAAATGGGTTTATTTAGGGATTTAAAAATAGCCAATTTTCCAAATGACCTCCGTTTTCGACGAAACTAATTTTGTTGGATCTGCAATATTAAATTATTGCTAGATTTCAATTTTCATGATTTTTGGGGTCAGTGTGTGGCCGTACTGATTTTTAATGTGAAAAACAGCCACTATTTTGATGGTTAAAAATGCGCCGTGTGAGAAAACGGAGTTGGAGTTCGACGAAACCAGTTTCATTGGGTCCGTAATGTCGAACTTTAGTCGTATGTCCATTTTCATGATTTTTGGATATGGTATATGATCGTTGGGATTTTAAAAGATAAATAGAATCAGCGGTTCACTAAAACCGAATATTAAACTGAATATTAAAATATTTAAATTCTACTATAAATAACCCTTAACATCCTCTAACCCTAAATTCAGTTTTCTCTGGTCAAAAATAAATGTGCTGCTACCAGAAGGTTTCCTCAAACAAAATCGTGAACTCCTAAAAATTCTAGAAAATGGAAATAAAATTCCTAAATCAGTAAAACATATATTTTTGAGTTCCTTATAACACAAGATCCAGTCTCATGTCAATATCCCCAAGTGCGATCCAATGTTTGGGAGTTCAACATTCGCCCAACGAGCGACTAGGGATCGAGTATTAGTGAATTTTAAGTGTCGATGAGTGAAACGAAGTTGGATTCATGTTTGTGAAGGAGTTTAGATTCAGATGGAAAATTTTCGTACTGTTTGATGATTAAAACCGTCACAAGTTTTTCTGTGAATTACTGAAAAGGGCTCGGCATCAGATTGTGGGTTGGGCATGCGAGAGTGGAGAGTTGGTGCTGGGTTGGTAGAGGAGTTGAAGAGGAGTTCGATGCCGGGTTTTGTTCCGTGAACAGTATTATGAAGGAGGAGAACTAGATGAAGGAAGTTAGGGAAATTGTGGTCGAAGTTTTCCTAGAGCGTGGAAATGAGGAACAGGGAGAAGGAGGAATGGGAGGCCTGGGTTTCAATGTGGCTGTTGGGCCGGGTAAGAAAAATAAGGCCCAAATGAGGAATTAAATTAGTTTGTTTTAATTTAAAACAATTTGTATACTTGTAAATGTTATAACTTCTACATATTGTATCAGAATCTCAAACGGTCAGATCCGCTGGCATCGAATGGACTGTGGATACATCATGGAACTAACTAGGAGTGAATTGGAGCTCGTGATAATTTATAGCGAAATAAATTGTCTAATCTGAATCGACTACCGATTATCTTTATTTAACGACGATCGTCCAATATGAGTAAATCTCACTAACTCTGATCAATTTATATTTTATAAATATAATCTAGTAATGATAAATGATAATTGACTGCTGTGTGATGATTGTTTGGTTGAATTGCTGATGTATTGGTTGAAATTATAGATAACGATATATATACAAATCGTTAATCAAATATTGATTCCGTTTATCAGGATATTTCATATCGAAATGAAATCAATGTTATTATATTGTTTAACATCTGTGGATGCAGGGAAACAAGTTGGAGGGATCCAACTGGATTCCTCAACATTTACTTTACTGTTTTTCAGATATGGTGATAAATGATGTGATATACAAATCTGTTGTTGATGATGTGTGTTAGAATGATATTGATCATTGTTATTTGGTACTTTAAATACCATAAGAAATACTAGAATATAAAAAAGGGAATTTTCAATGTTATATTGAAAAAGAAATATATATAAAATCAAAGGATTTTATAAAAAGAGATATTTATAAAATCAAAGGATTTTATAAAAAGAAATATTTTTAAAATGAATAGAATTTTCTAAAAGGAATTATTTATATAATAAATAAGATTTTATAAAAGGAAATATTTGGGGAATAAATATACAGAATTTGAAAGGGAAATATTTGTATAGCATTTACAAATAGAATTAAAAAGGAAAGATTTGTAAAACATTTACAAATAGAATTAAAAAGGAAATATTTCTAAAATAAATAGAATTATAGAAAAAGAATTATTAGGAAATAAATAGGAAATTATAAAAGGAAAGTATTTTATAAAATGAATAGAATTTTATAAAAAGGAAATATGTGAAAAATAAATATTAAATAGAAATATGTTTTAACAGATAAAATGGAGAAGATTAATTTATAAATAATGTTTTATAAATTAAGTAAAATATTTATCATTTGATAAATTGAAATTATATGTCTAAATTTATATAGAGAAGGGAAAATCGGTTTTAACCCCGATATTTGAAAATAGAATGTAAACGCAACATCTATAAAGGAAATTATAAAGGATCGAATGCTAGGTAATCGAATATAGCTATTCAAAAGGGAGATTATCGAATATAGTTATTCAAAAGAGAGATTATCGAATATAGTTTATTCGAAATGGAGTTAATCGAATATCAGTTATTCGAATAGAGTTAATCGAATATGAGTTATTCGAATAGGAGTTAATCGAATATAGTTTATACGAAAGGAATTAATTGATAAGAGTTAATCAAATAGAGTTAATCCAATAGAGTTAATCCAATAGAGTTAATCGAATATAGTTTATTCGAAAGGAGTTAATCGAATATAGTTTACTTGAATATAGTTATTTGAAAAGGAGTTATCGAATAGAGATTATTCGAAAGAGAATTATACATTGAATTCGATTACATCGAATTGGGGAAAGTACTATTCACTTTCCGTTTCTAATCAAGATTTATTTATTTGAATATAAATTTTCTATTTAGTTATTTAGTTAAATTATGGAATAAAAGTTATATTTTGTACTTAGATATTTCAGAATTAGGGATTATAACGCTATAGTTATAATCAGTGCTTTCAATAAAGAAGTGGATTCGTAAATAGAATCCGAGAGTTACGTAAAGTTTGTTGAAGATTTATAATGTGAACTTTGTCTATTTCGAGGTAAAAGATGTTGTTCAGTTAAGGTCTGAGAGGTAGTTATACTCCAACTTGATTGACTCCATTTTTAACTAAGGAATGGTTAAGGTTCGATAGTGAAGGTTGGTTAAGTGAAATTTGTTAATCACTGTAATGTTTTGAGTTGGCATAACGATGTTTTATTTAAACATCTGTTTAAATCCAATTGTAGGAATTTTGGAAATGTTTTCCAAATAAGAATCAGAATTGTTTTCTAATATAGAAAATAAGAAATGGAAAGGTTTTCCCGTGTTAATAACGTATATTTTCTAAATTTAGAAAATAAGAAATGTTAACAAGAAATGAAAAAAATGAAGAAATTAATGAACTAAAGAGATAAATGTTAAATGAAAATTGATCGATACAATTTCCATCTGGAAATAATATCGTTATTTGCACATGTGTTTTTTTGATAGTTAACTCATCGGCCAACGAAGTTTTTGACCATTTTTCCGTCGTCAATACGGAGAGACCGAGATCAGATTCATTATCTGAAAACCACTCTGTATAGTCGTTAGCATTGCGATCAAATATGATGAAGATAATTGAAGACGGAGTTTGTGCAAGGGTCGTTCTGTCAAATCCTATGTAGAAATTGCCTAATATGGATTTACAGAATAGTGCCTTCGGTTTGTCCAGTCCCAGGACAACCTGTATGGAAGAATGTCTGACAGAGTATATTTAATGGATCACGTAAGTTGATCTCTTCAAACGTATGTACGTTTAGTGGCAGAGGAATTCGTTTCTCTTAGCTGTATACCCATTGTATTTTTAGGGAAATCAATTTGTGATTTGGCGGGTGTGACGATGTGACATTCAAAGTGGATAATTGTGTGATCTGTCAGAGATAAGCATGGCCTCTAGCTTCACAACCGAGAAATGACCAAAATCGGGCAGGCAGCATGGCTGTGTGGGTTGCTTCCATTAGGGTGTATTATCACCTATCTAGAGATATTCATTTCATTCTTTAATCTATTCGATGCTATCTCATTCGGGAAATGGTTGTTGAACCCAACCGTTAGTGATATACATTCGATACACTCAAGCGAAATGAGTGGTCGGTCATGTGTGGCCGGGTTGCAAGATGTTCTTGTTGAACCCAGTGTATTCCACTCTAGCGGTACACTATTGGAAGGTGGTTCCATACCTTGTCATAGTTGGTAATCCATTATCCAATAAATTGTAACACCCCTAAGTCCCACATCGTGGAAGCCTGTATGAAGTGGGTACTTATATAGTAGAGCCAATCTCTTACTAACGCCGAGGCCTAGTGATGGAAAACCCTACACCTGAGAGGTGGCAAAGTAGGGACAATATCGGTGTTAGTAGGGAGGTTGGCTCAGCCTGTGTGGCAATGCCATCTTTTGGCGGATCTCGAAACTTAGCCGAGGCCTTTTGAGGAACAAAACTCGACACCTATACGGTGGCTAAGTTGGGGACAATATCTTGCATGAACGGAGGTGCGGGTGGTTACAATGGTATCAGAGCCAATACCCAGCCGTAATTGTGGCTCCTGTGTGGATCATAACGCCTGGGTGAGGTGTTTGTGAGCCAATGGGGATGTTGGACTCTGTAGGAGGGGAGATTGTAACATCCCTAAGTCCAACACGTGGAAGCCTATGTGAAGTGGGTACTTATATAGTAGAGCCAATCTATTACTAATGCCGAGGCCTAATGATGGAAAACCCTACACCTGAGAGGTGGCAAAGTAGGGGACAATATCAATGTTAGTAGGGAGGTTGGCTCAGCCTGTGTGGCAAAGCCATGTGTTGGCGGATATCGAAACTTAGCCGAGGCCTTTTGAGGAACACAACCCCACACCTATACGGTGGCTAAGTTGGGGACAATATCTTGCGTGAACGGAGGTGCGGGCTGTTACATAAGTGCTCGCGGTTTTGATTGTATACCATATATGTAGAACGTGAGATGAAAGCATTTCTGCTAGATGATTATTATATTGTGGTTGATAGACTATCATAATATCAAAAGAATTTTGATATAAAGACTATTTTGGATTCTCATAAGGGAAAAACCCGTTACGTTATACGACGTGGTCTTATGAGATATCGTTTAATTGCTCAAAATTGATTTAAACTATTTTACTCACACCATTCCCATGACTGACCCAGAGTTCGTTTTGTTTTGTTTTCCCTAAACTCGTGGGTGCCCAATTTTGTACGGGCAGTCAAGTAGTCAAGATTTTTTAGATATACTTGGAGAGCTTGGAACATGAGGCTTCAGGATTATATAGCTATAGTTGTTTCCGCTGTGTTGTAAGTGTTATACTCTGATAATGTTACTGTATACATATACTGATTTTATTTCAAAATATGTATCTATTATATGTTGTTCGTTCAGCTGTGAGATTCGTATTTTCTCTGATGTTGTATGTTCTTCTTCTTCTATTCTAAGTTGTTATCTTATCTATTCTCAACCTCTAATTTCTTTCATAGACTATTCGGTGTTTCCGATGCTTGGGTAGTCGACATTGAGTTATGTCGATAACCAGGATTGTGAAAACCCAGGTCGTTACAAAGCTTCCATTGCTTCTTTATTAAACTTCAGGGCAAAACCAGTTTTTGAAAATACATGAATGCAAAACAGTATAGTACTTGGTATAAAACTCATATGAATTGATGAAAATTCCACTGCATTTTAATCAACATTAATTGTTATTACATACAAGCTTAAACTAGATATGGATATAAGTAAAAATGTTTACATAGTCAACATATTTTACTAGTTAATGTTAAATTTTGTATGGTCAAAAGAAATTAGTAGATGCAATTATATTTACAATTAAATAAATAATTTTGCTACCTACTTTGTATGAATGATCCTAAATGTGTAAGTTTCAAAATACAAATCATATATTTTACTAGGAATCAAACAAATAGGACAGTGTAAGATTTGATAGAATGAGAAAAAAATAACTTATATTTGTTTGATTTAGATTCTCCCAGCTTACAAGAAAACACCAAACCAATTCCCGAGCCTACATCGGAAGTAAAAAGTCGAAGAACCTCAAGATAGCGAAAGCCGAACCGAGCACATCGAGAAACTCAATCCAAAAGCTAGAACCCAAAGTCGAAAAGGCATCTACAGTGCAGTGGGAAGTTGGAGCGGGCAATTTCACTTTCTAAAGGCAGATAAAGGGAAAAGGAGGTCAATGACTAATCACGAATGGAAGGTAGGTCAAAGGATAAATCACGAATGAAGAAAAGGAGGCAAAGTGTTTTAGAGAATTGAAGATAGGTGAGATAGACATATCTGGACTCGCGGTAGGGGCCACTCGATTTGAAAAAAATGGACGCGGGGTAGGCGAGTCTAGATGCAAATTTACGTAATTGCAGAGGGGTCCTTGGAAAGGTGAAATAGAGAAATCTATCGGCGATGAGTAAACCTAGGTGAAGGGAGAGGATAACGATGAAAAAAGAGGTAAGAAAACGAAAATGGGACAAAGGGTTGGAAGGGAGGTGACTAGGAATTTAACCAAGTTCCCGTGATGATAGTGCTTTCCTAGGATTTTATATTTAGTGTGGTGCTAAGGACACCCCAATTTCCTCTTCCTATTACCACAACTAAAAAATTAAAACACAATAAATTTTGCATGCTTCCTAATACCACACTGATCTCATTTTCTTCTCTCACTTAATCATTAATTGCCAAAATAATCATGTATTCAACCCTAATCTAAAATTCTAATTTGTTCTTTCCTTTACCGCCTTCACTTTTCAGGCTTCAAAATTCATCTTCACTTCTTCTTCCATTTTGCTTTATTTGATCTTTATTCACAACTTTTTTATTTACATTCACTCATTCTTGTAGTAGCGTAGAACTCGATGAAGAAAAAGATGGATGAACACATCGGAAACAAAAATCATGACAGTTTAAGGTTTTCTAAAGAGAAAGAAATGACAAATTGAAGCTGAGAAGGAGAAATAGGTATAAATGGTGGTAGCCCCCATTTTTTAATGTAGGTATTCGGAAGAGTGGTTTAGTAATTTTTGTGGTAATGTTTAGTTGTGGTAATAGGAAGAGTAAATTGAGGTGCCCTTATCACCATAATATATTTAAATACATAAAATTTGAAATTAATTAAACATGAGATATGATTATTGGTTATAGATTACAATTGCTGATTGTAAATTATTTATTAATAACTAATTGGTAAAAAATTATAAATTTTTATTAACAATTATGCTTATAGATTATAATTAATGATTATAGGTTATTTATTACTATTTATATTTTTCTAAAAATTATAAAAAGTGATTTTATTTTTTTTAGAATTTTTTATTAATAATTAGTAATTATAAATTTTTTGTTAAACATTAAATTAAATATTAAACTATAATAAATTATTAAATATTAATTGCTAATATATTGAATTATTTAAATATCAATTATTAATATACTAAATTTATTACGTATTAATTATGAAACATTAATTGTTAATTATTATTTAGTCACTGAATTATTAACTACAAATATCACTTTATAATAATCGCATTTGATTACTAATTAATAATTATAAAACAATAATCTTAACTATTACAAAATTACTAATAGTTAACTATTTAACCTTATTGAAAGTTGATTATAAAAAAATACTACATATTTATTAACAGTTAATTATAAGTAGTTATTTATTACTTCTTAATTTTAATTAAATGTTGGTTATTAAATACTATTTGTTATGTATATTATATTAATTATAAAATTTACTATTAGATATGCTTATTGCAAATGGTACAAAAACAATTGTTGAAAATATGTTTATTGCAACTAGCGAGAGAGTGTAGTTATTAAAAATTTGTGTTTTGCAACAGGCAAGAAATACATATCGAAACTGACAAAATAGCACATGTTAATGATATGTTTATTTATTAATTATAAATTAATTCATACAAAAATTTATTATTAATTATTAATTGCCCACTAGTAGTAATATTAATCAATTATAGTTTATTTATTGATTATTTATTTATTTATTTACTATTATTTTTTATTTATTTTGAATCATATTTCAAATTATTAATTAATTTTTATCCATTAGTTTGTTATTATTAATTAATTATTATTATTACTTAATAATTATTTTATTTTATTTTATTTTCACTAAAAAAGGGTAATTTTCCAACATAGCATTCCCCACGCCATCCCTACGTGGCGTAGGCGCGATGTAGGGAAAACGTAAAAAAAGGTAAATGGTGTAGGGACTATGTAGGAAATTAATTTTATTGGCTCTGAAATTACGGTCAAAATATCCATACCCGTTCAATACAACCGCTTACCCCCTCTTATTTTTCACTCAGCTGTTCCCTTTTACTTTCCGTCGTTTCGATCAGATAAAAAAACGCTAAATTATCTACATCCCTGTACCGAGCTGCCGAGCTTCATTCGCATCGCCGCCGAGCTTCATCCGCGTCGCCGCCGAGTCGAGCCGTCGAGCCACAGCTATCGCCGTGCCTCCCCTCTGTGTCGTCAGTCGCGCCGTCCCTTTTCCAAATTTATTTGCATCACCTAATTGATCTGGTTACCTTGACAAGCATCAGGTATTATCGTGATCTGCTTTATCTCACTTTTGTTTGTAAAGGTTGAAGGCTGAACTCTTTTTGCTGCCTGGCTTTCTTTGCTAGATGACTTCTGCATCATTTTGCTTGGTATGTATTTTCTTAGTTGGGTCAACAGGTTCTCCTTTCATAAATCGTCCAATATAATTGAATTTGAACATAGACTCCTGCAATCATACGTTTGATATCGCTATAAAGTACACTGAAGGGTGTTTAGCCCAGCTTCAGTTGATTTATTTAAGAATATGTTACCATCATATCATACTCATATAACTATACTAACTATGTATAAATAAGTTGTTTGCTAACTGAATGGTTTGTCAGTGAAGTAAAACAAGGATAATGGTAGATGGATGAAGTAAGTACATATAAAACTGAGTAGTCTGTCAGTGACATTATTGTTATTAATGTTTCCACAGATATGCTATTTGCATTGTATACATGTATCAAAATTGAAAGCTATTAATCAAAACTAGAAGCAGGCATATATAAACAAAATATACTAGTTGTTGTGGACTAAATTTGTTGTTATAAGCAAAACATGTTATATGAAGACTACAATCCTAAATAAACTCGATTATAAGTTTGTATCAAAAGGACCATTTTTGATATATTATTTGCTGGGGATATCAAAATAAGAAAGTTGTATCTGTATTTATCGAATATTTCAATGGATTTTATCCAGTCGTTTAATGAATTACTACCATTAAATATTTTGATTTATCGAATAAGAAACGGCTCAGTTACGCTGAACCTTAAGGCTCAGCTGAAACTGAGCTTTACGGCTCAATTTCGTGGAGCCGTAAGGCGCAGCTGAAACTGAGCCATAAGGCTCAGGTGAAACTGAGCTTTACGGCTCAGACTCACTGAGCCGTAAGACTCAGGTGAAACTGAGCTTTACGGCTTAGATTCATTAAGCGTAAGGGTCAGTGAAATTGAGCGTAAGGGTCGGTTCCTTTCATTAGTAGTAATTAATGTTCAAAATGTTATGATCCCAGGTTCTACTATCAGTTTAAATCTTCAAAATGTGCATGCTGACTTAAAGCATACTACCCAATCATTCATGCCAAAGGCACATCAAGAGAACAGTGAATACAAAGACTAGTCAAATTTGGAACGATGTGTAAACAAGTTTTTCCGCGTCTACCATAGATCAAATTTAACATGAATATTAATTTAAAAAATTAGTTTAAATATAGACCTCCGCAAAATACTTATTCAAATAATAGACCTTGTAGAAAACTTACTGCAATAATAGGATCACTGGATTTCATACAAAATAAAAGTTAGGTCGTGCATTTTGAGAATAAGCATGTGTTAAATAAGAAATAAAATACTATTGTAATATGAAATCAGCAGCTTATTGGTGTTTGATTTTATAGTTTACTCTAAACTGAATGTTAATTTGTCAGATCAAGTTTTGAGCTTAACTATTTTTGAACTCATCAACCATAAAATGTATAAAACTTTGCTAATAGCTTTATTATATATGGGCCTAAGAAAAAGAGTCTAACAATGTACAAAACTTTGAATAAAGATAATAAGATATTGTTAAACCATGCAAGTGATGTTAGTTAATAGTTAAGTACAATCTAGCAAAGGAAATGCAGTAAAAAGCTTGATGCAAACGAGGAACTGACTATACTCACTAAGCATTAGTCCACTAACAATTACAATTTTAAATAGGAATCAAACTAAAACATAAGTATGTAGTTCTAAAAATGGATAGTTAATTTTATGTTTTGATCCTTGTTTTATTTTCCTTTTTAGACTCGGTTTCCATGACACATAAAACTGAATAAAATTATATGATAATCGTAGATGGATGAAGTAACAACATATAAAATCAAATAGTTTGTCGGTGACATTATTGTTATTAAAATTTCCATGGATATGCTATTTGCATTGTATACATGTATCAAAACTGGAAGCTACTAATCAAATCTAGAAGCAGGCACATATAAACAAAATATACTAGCTATTGTGGACTAAATTTGTTGTTTAAGCAAAATATGTTATATGAAGACTACAGTCCTATATAAACTTGATTATAAGTTTATATCAATAGGACCGTTTTTGATATATTTTTTGCTGCGGATGTCAAAATGAGAAACATGTATCTGTATTTATCGAATATTTCAATGGATTTTAACCAGTCGTTTAATGAATTGGTATCATTAAATATTTTGATTTATCGGATAAGAAACGACTCAGTTTCGCTAAGCCGTAAGGCTCAGGTGAAACTGAGCCGGCTCAGATTCACCAAGCATAAGGGTCAGTTGAAACTGAGCCTTAGGCTCAGTTTGAACTGAGCCAAAATGGATCAGTGAAATTAACTAAGCCGAAATAGCTCAGTTTCAACTGAGCTTTTGGGCAAGTCATGTTTTTATATGTCGACTTTTCTTCCGTGTCCAACGATGTGTAACTGACCATTTTACTTAATTGTATTATGAAATTTATTCATTGTGCTAATTGGATTAAAAAATTAGGTGTGGATATACAGAGACAATACATACATCGCTAGGTTTGGAGTTTCAGATGATAGAGAGAAGCTTGTGAAGGAAGTAGAAGAGCTAAGCGGTAAAAATCAAGAAATGAGTGTCATGATTAACAAACTACCAGGGGATTTGGGTTCCATGCAGGAACAAATGAGTTCTATGCAAGAGTTTATACGATGCTTGAGGCGAGAGCAAGAATCGCAGATATGACGTACTTTATGAGTTATTCTTACTTTGGCAGTGGGTTTGATGTTCTATTTGTATAAGGTACATTACACGATGTTTGAATTAGATGAAACGAACATGTTTGAGTTATGTAACAACTTTATTTTATTGTTTGTTGGACATGATTTGTTTTAAATACATTTGTAGCAAGTTTATGGTAATTTGACCATGATATTCATTCTACATCAATGTTTTTATTGATATATATATATATATATTGTTATGATTTTGCATATGTTCAGTTTTATTATGGTGTGGGGTAGATGAAGATAAATATAAAATAACCATATTGAATTTTGGTGTACGGTAAGGAATGCATATGGAATGTGTAAGGATGCATATGAAACTTGGCGTAGGGAATGCGTAAGAATACGAGGTAGGATGACATAGGGAACTTGGCGTAGGGACAGCGTTGTGAACTTGGCGTAGGGACGACATAGGAAATTTGACCTAGGGACGGCGTAGGGAATTTGGCGTGGGGACGGTGTAGGGAACTTGGCGTAGGGACAACGTAGTGAAATATTTGCGCCGTGCTGTTTTCCAACTTTCTTTTTGGCATAGGGAAATTCAATTCCCTACGCCGTCCCTACGCCAAATTGGCGCAAGGAATTCAAAATTCTTTTGTATTGTTTAACTATTAATTATTATTATTATTATTTGTCAAATATTATTATTTAATTACCAATTATAAATATCGTCACTTTATCATAATTAAATTTCATTATTAATTAATAATTATTAAATATTAATTTTAATTATTATATAATTACTAATGGTTAATTATTTAATGGTAACTATTTAAAATTAATTATTAAAAATTAGTCATTAAAAATGGCTATTATTTATTGGCGGTTAATTATAAGTAGTCATTTATGGCTTCTTAATTAAAAACATCTACTTATTTTTAATAGTATGTTTTTCACAAATGGCTTTACCAATTGTAAAATACAGTTATTGCAAGAGGCGAAAACAGTTGCTAAAGTTGCAACAGGTTTGGAAACGTAGTTGCAAATAATATGTTTTCTGTAACTATTATGGTAGTGCGGTTGCTAAAAGTATGTTTTTGCAACTGGAAGGAAAAGGCCTATTGCTAAATCTCATCTATTAAAATAGGTAAAAAAGGTCTGTTACTAATAAATATCATTTACGGCAATTGTCATGTGTCGCCAGTTGCAAATAGCTAGTTGCAATAGGATGTTTTTCTTTAGTGATTCTATAGGAACAACTGTTCATAATTGGCAACTGTGACCACTAAATGAATATTTATTGGTCTCCAACTTAATATTCAAACTACTATTTTGCTTTTGTGACTTGAGATTAAAATAGAAATAAATTATTGTGGATACATTGCCATAAAACTGTATGTGTTTTCCAGTTCTTTTCAATCATTACAAAAAAATTAAACTGACTATTTAGAGAAGTTGAGGGTGTGGTAAACACCTAAGGCTTTTGTATGATATAAAATTATTATTTCAAATTAGTAGTGTATTTTATTCATTTTCATGAATAGTGAACGAATATTACTGGATTCATTTAATTTTCTATATTAAGGAATAAGCATGTATAAAGGGATTATAGGATGCTTACTGGTCAATTATACATTTACGGTATATGACATTACATGTTTAATTAGTCATATTAACCCATGTATTGATTCAAAGAGTCAAAAAAACATCATACCATATTAATACAAGCATAACATTCTATCATATTGTCTTTGTATTTCATGCATAAGATATTGTTGTCTTCTTCTCAAATCTATTATATTATATATGAAAGCACAATATTCATTTGAAGGCTTTTCAGTTCAAGTTTTCTCAAAAAATCCCATGTACTGCTATGTGTCATCAAGGTTTAACTGTCTTAAATTTTCCGTTGTTTCTGCTTATTGCAAGTATTTCTTAAAATAATTCTAATAGACTCATGAATGTTTTGTAGATTATCTTCATCTTTTCCACTTATTATATCTATTATATATAATAAGTTTAATTGTCTTCAATTTGTTGTTATTTTTGTTTGTTGCAGGTATTTCTTAAAAAGAATTCTAATGGGCTCATGACTGGTTTGTTAATTATCTTCCCATTATATCTATTCTATTATATATAAAGTTTAATGTTTGACTATTACTATTCTATTCTCTCATTGAATCTCAAACCAAATATAACCTTCTTCTTGATTCATGCAGATATTTTCAATTTCCTCTCCCAATTTCAACCCTTTCCAATTAAAATATCATAATAACCATCTCATTTTGTTTTCATATTATATCTATTATATATATAGGAAGTTTAATTGTCTTAAATTTGTCACTATTTTTGCTTATTGCAGGTGTTTCTTTAAAAAATTCTAATGGACTCATGATTGTTTTATTAAATATCTTCCTATTGTATCTATTTTATTATATATTATTTTTTTCTCTTACTTCATCTCAAACCAAATAAACCTTCTTCTTAATTCATGAAGATATTTCCAATTTCCCCTTCAAATTCGGACACTTTCCAGTTAAATCATTATAATTACCATGTCCTTTTGTTTTCCTACATTTACTCTTTCATTTATGGCGTTACTTCAAACATCCTCAGATACATACATACTTAATAATTTAGGCTAATTCTATTCATACACAACAATCTCTTAACATACACCATAAAATAAAATAAACTACCATACACCAATAATTACTTTACATACACTGTCTCTTTTACAATAGTAGCCTTATTTTATTATTCATTACCTTCCTTCTTTAAAACTTTAAACTTATTTACATAAAATAAAAATTTATAGTACAAAATACAATTTAAGTTTAGTAAAATGAATTGCAATTTTTTGAATATATGGTAACCAATTTATCGTGCTACAAAAATTCTTAATTTCAACAAAAGAGCATACTCCTAAATTAAATGATTTTAAATTTGAGCACTTACTTTTAAAAGTTCCCTAATTCAAATTTTAGGTTTCATATTTAAACACACATTAAATTTGAGCACTCACTTGTAAAAGGCCTAATCTCTTACGCTTTTTATCCTTCGCCCTTCATATCCATCTCGCATTCAATTAGGGTGCTATTTTCCTAATTCATTCAAATTTATATCCCCTTCGGCTACTAGGTTACTGTCGCGGATTATCCATGGTCAGATTCGACCTCCAACGACACACTCAATCAAAGTTTCATAACTAGATCTATTGGCTTAGAGCGAGAATCTCGAATCAATTCCTTCTCCATTATCACTTCTTGGGCTACTGCATCCACCGTTATAAGGTATTTTTTGCAAAACTAAAAAGTTGTTTGTATCGAAAAAGTTGGTGGTAAATGAAAATTTAGCAGCTACGTTTATTATGTACAGTGATTTTATTATTTTTCACATGTTTTTTCTTCGAATGTTTTAACTTCTCAGTTTTTATTCAAAGAAAGCACCAATCTTGATTTCGACTTTCCTAATCTCGGCTCAGTTATTTCTTTGTCAAAATAATTCAGATCTGGAGGATTATGGGTATTTGAGGGTCCATGACAAGAGAAACAAATTCCTTAGCTTCGTAATAGCATTTTTTCTATATAGGGCTTCTCTCGACTGATGGTTGGTATATACTTGTAACAACCCGCTATTTTTAACAATTTAAATTTCGACTTAAACCAAATTTTTATTTTGAAAATATTCTATAGTTTCTCATAATAGGAATTTAGAATTTGAAATAAGTTTAGTAAGGCATAGTGTCTGCGAAAATTTCACTGGAAAATTTGAATGTTTGTCGGTCATGCGATTTTCAGTGCAAAGCTGCGCATAACAGTTTAAATTTCAACGATTGTAAAATCTTTCCGAAACCAGTTCGGACAAACATGAAAATTATCCTATTTGTTGTCATGAATCCAGTGGTGCAATCTGTTTCGCTAAAATCGTAAGTATTGAGCTTTATAAAAATATTTTCCAATATGAAATTTTAGTCGATAAAAATCTTTCTAAAACCAAGTCCCAACAAGAAAAAGTTTTCCTTAATCTACTTCTTAATCTGCATTTCATTTCATGACAGTCGGACGTTTTGACCTCCATTTAATTACTTTCCCATGCGAATTTCCCATTTAAAGAAGTCCGTAACGTATCTTGAACAGAACATCATGACCTTGCAAACTGTATACCGTTGCATTCGACTCGTCACGCTGATTACCGTATTATATTCATTTGTCAATTTTGGTGCTCGATCCGCGACGAAATTGCGGAAAGGCTTGCGCAGTTCATTTAGAAATGAAGCCATTTAAGTTCGACGTGTCCCTATTCGGGTTCAACATATTTTCCTAGCCATTTTGGATCTGCAAACCCAATCTATAACTGTAACACCCCGTAATTCTGTAACATTAAGTTTCACAAATTAAAGTATAATTAAACTTTAGAATAAGAGTCAAGGGAAACGGGTTGCGCCATTGCGTCCGTCTCGAAATTCTTCTTGGAAATGAGTTCGAGTTTTCGAAAATCGGAGTCCATATGACTAAGTTATGACCTTTCAAAGTTTCAGAATTTAATTAAAAACTAAACAGCTCAAAAACAAGGCCAAATTCGAATTTCAAACGCACAGGCAGGCTGGGCGGGAAAATTCCCGCCCAGGCCAGGTCGACCAGGGGGTCGATTATGTAGCCGACCCCCCCAACCAGGTCGACATTATAGTCGACCTGGTCACCTTTTCGCAGATACAGTTCTTGGTGCATTTTGATGTATTTGGACTAGTTTTTGGGCGAGGTTCGTAGTTTGGCACCTATATAAACAACCCCCCTAGCCTCATTCTCTTTACACCATTCTTCTCTAACCTTATGCTGCACAAATTCTTGATGGACATGGATTCTTCTTCTTCAAATTGTAATGAATAAATTAAAATAATACGCGAAGATTATTTCTTGAAGACTATGGCTAGGAATTGCAAATTGGAGATTCAAATCAAGATTAAAGCTTTAAGAAGGGAATCAAAGGCTAATTCAATGGTTGCGAGCAACATCATGCAAATGATAGCAAATCACCAACGTTATCTTATTATCCTTTTCTAAAACCGATCGATGTAAGTCAGTTACTTTTTAGATTTGAGCATCTATCTATTTGTGGCATGTAATTAAATGGATATAAGAATATGCCTGATCCTCTCATTTGAATCTGTGCTTGTATATTCCTTTGGATCTAATTAAGAACTATTGTGATTAATTACCGATGAGATTGTGCATATGCCCATGATGTTGAAACTATTTTTAATGGCCTAAGATTATGACTATGAACATAAGACTATTGCCTATGACCATGATTCATGACTATGAAATTATTGCCTATGACTATGAACATAAGATTATTGCCTATGACTATGAACATAAGACTATGCCTATGCCTATGACTATGAACATAAGACTATTGCCTATGAATATGAACATGCCTATGACTGTGAACATAAGACTATTGCCTATGACTATGATTCATAACTATGAGGCCATGACTAGTACTATTTTGTGGTTAATTGCCTAGGATTATTTTGTGGTTAATCGCCTAGGACTATTGTGGTTAATTGCCTATGACTATTATGGTTAGTTGCTTATGCCCATAACATTATAGTTACAAATCATGATTGTATACCGAACTGGCATTGTGTTGGATCAAATCACCTATGTCTTCCTTGATTATGTTGGATCTTATACTTAGGGTGTAATTTGCTTAGTTTATTTTGGTTCGCTATTATGTACACCAAACCCACTGGATCCATTATCTTTGTATTTGTGTATTTTGGTTCGCTTTTTCATGCCAATTCTCTTATGTCAATTCTCGTGCTTATCCCCTGTTCCTTTTGATAGTTTCATTTCATGAGTACCTAGAAACTTGTGAAATCATGTTATACGTACGACTACGGCAGGGGAATTTGGGCGTAGCTTAATTTATATAATTTGGCATAACAAATATGTTGGCATAATCTGAATTGGCTATAATAGTAAATATTACATGCATATTAGACTTGGGCGTATAATGGTAAATTGTTAATTGGCCGCAAAGTATGTAATTGGCATGTAAACCAAGTTTTGGGCATAAAATGTAAACTAGAATATTGAATCGATTTTTAACATGAACTGATCTAATTTGGCATAAACTGCAAGTTGGGTTAAATGATAGGTAAATCAAGATTTGGGCCTAGAATATAGGTATATTAGTAGGCATGACAAATGAATATGATATAGGCCAAATTTGTCTAAAAAGAGTTGTTAGCAATTTATATATAGACAAGAAGAATAAATATAGGAAATACGAATATGCCTAACCCAAGGTTAGATTGAGTTACCGTATAAGACAGCCCGAAACCGCCCGGCAAATCCAGCAACCATAACAATACCAATCTAATGTGGGTGGTTAGAGCATTGAGCCCAAAAGGACCCGAGGTTAGACTGAGTTGCGGTGTAAATCTGCCCGAAACCGACCGGCACATCCAGTAACCGCAACAATATCTGTCTAATGTGAGTGGTTGGTGCTTTAAATGAATAATTTAAAGCTAAGAAACAGTTAAGCTAGAATGGGAGGGTTAAGTCCATAGGAACACTTAACCAACTTAACATGTTAACAAGACAAGACTTGTAGGGCTTAAATAACCGTTATAACATGTTAACTAGACTAGAAGGTGGGGTTAAGTAAAATACACTTAGCCAATTTAACATGTTAACTAGACTAGAAGGTAGAGTTAAGTAAACTTAGAACACTTAGCCATCATAGTGTGACAAATGAACAAGGTTAAGTTATAACGTGAAGGGACAATACTTAACCATTAGAACATGTGAATTAAACAGATGTTAAGGTTAAGTTAACTAAGAGAACACTTAACCATTATAACATGTTAGCTAAACATATGGGTATGGTTAAGTTAAAGGGGACACTTAACTAATACAAGATGAAGGGAAGGGGTTAAGTCATAAGAAATAATTAACCAATACAACTTGATTGGTGGTAGGGTTAAGTCAACATGAACTACTGATAACACTTAACCAGTTTAACATGACAAATGAATAGGTTAAGTTAACTTGAATTGACTAATGACACTTAACCAATCCAACAGGACGAGAAAAAGGACTAAGTAGTAAACTTTAGTTAAGAGGACTAAGTTGTAAACCTCAGTTAAGAAAACGACGATTCAAGAAACTAAGTAGTAAACCTTAGTTAAGGGAACTAAGTAGTAAACCTTAGTAGAATACGAGAAGGAGCGAACGTCCATCTGATCTTAAAGAAGGCTCCAACGAACTGGGGTACGAAGCACGCGGCTTCGAAGGGACGTGAGGGTACTCTTGTTATCCCTCTGTGAGGCTGCAGATGATCCGCCTGGGCTCACAGAGGTTAAGGTCTGTGTTAGAAGAACCAAGGGTATGCCTTGGTTGCAATATAAGGCAACCTAAAGAGTAGGATGGACCAGCGTGATTTGGCGAGACCAGTAGCCCTGTGATAGCAACTCGTCGTCTACCTACCATCTTGAGTCAATCGAGATACGTGAAGCGGAAAGGCAGAGAACTCCAACAGACCATATACTTGCTATCAAGTTATGGATGCGGATGGCCATAGGTTAGTGGGGGCATGGGGGGCCTGTGTATAGTTCTCATTTTTCAAGGTGTGCCTTTCATTAGTTGAGGGAGGGGTCAGGTGGGACCATAGCCACTGGAAAAACAGACCTTAGCATCTGCATCGGCAGATATCTAAAAGCTCACGACCGAGTTCCGTGTTTCTTGATTTTCCCTGCCACGAGACTCGGGTCGCACATATAGAGGACATGTGGATCTAGACAGCAATAACGATCCATGACACATACGTGGGGAAAGTCTAGGAACATATACCGCTTTGGGTATTGTGTCCTAGAGTAGGGTCGTCGTTCGATAGGTAGCATAAATTCTAGTTGGACCTAGGTCGCGTAAACCCTAAAATCAGAGAAGCATTAGATAAGTCGTGTAAACCCTAGTTGAATCTAGGAAGAACTCGATAGAAAAACCCTAGATTAGATCTAGGTAATAAATAATAAATGTACGCTTGAAGGCAACCACAATTACAAGGATTGGGAGCACGTTATCATTTTATAAAGATTACTAGTTGGGTCACTAGTTAGGTGGTGTAGAGATATGGAAACTAGAATAACAGGGTAATCGCGAAGCAGAGAAAGTATGGAAGCATATTCAGTTTACTAGTGTATTCAGCTTGTCGGTAGATCTAGTTTATCAGTACATTCAGATTTATCCTGCCTTAGCATATCTTGCGTTATCTTGTTAGCCCTATCATCATGGTATTGTCTTGTATTCAGTTAAATTCATGTCATGTTGTTTTTACCTGTTCACATGATGAAAGTTACCGAACTTACCAGACTTTATGTCTGATTCTGTTTTCTTTCGCTTTCTTTTCTTCCATCCCCCCCCCCCCCGTTTCGCAGGGAGGGAATATTACTACTTAGCTCAGTTTTCTTTCCAAGCTTGAAGATTAGTCGAAGTTTTCCTTGGATTCACTTTTCCATTTCTATGGCTGGCTCATACTACATTGGGGAATATAAAAGTTATTTTATGCTTCTTTATTTTGTAAGACAGATACTCTGGTATTGGAAAATAATTGTTGTACAAACTATTTTATCAATTAAGTAAAGTTTTATTTTCTGCTGCTTTAAATTTGTCTGTCTTGTAATTTATCTGCATCTTTTACCTATAATGCTTCACAAAACTTAGTGCATTCCCTTTGTGAGTGACACTAACGGATGTGGGGTGTTACAATAATGTTCGCATGGCACTTGAAAGGATAATAATACGAATAGGCACCACTTTTCAATTGCATGCATTTAACCCATTTCTCATGCATGCGTTGTACCCTTTATATTTCCCAAACCAAATGTCCCTCATCTTTTCAAACTCCTTTCATATTTCCCAAGCCACTTACTTTTGTTTGGCTTCCCTAAACGCTTGGTGAAAATAAATATGTGGTAGAGATGCCGGTTCGTTGCCTTGGAATTTGAATTGTATCTGGAAACTCCATTCTTTTCTCTTTGTATCCATTCACGTTTTCTACATTATTTATATCTTCCTTCCTGTAGCTAATCGTCGTTCCACTCTCTCGCTTCATTCTATTCAGCATGCCATCTTCTTCATAGGAAAAAATTGACACCAAGTGCATGTCGCAAACTCTTTTGAGACGCATGCATACTTCTTCAAACTACAGTTCGCTTTCTTCTTCCATTTGAGAATCCCTTTGTATGAAAATAAAATTATTTGCAAACACTTCTCAATCGCATGCTTCAGGAATAAAAAAAGGACATATATTTAGTTTGCATGGTTCCACACCACATTTCTCATGCGAACCAACTATCCTTTTCTTTGCATTAGCTTTGTCTTCCCTTAACCCATCACTGTTACATCTGACCATCCGAACCCTCCACGTTTTAAAACCTGCACCCAAAGCCCACCTACATGGAGAAAGAACATCCTTCTACCAGTTTGCTACACATACTTCTACCGTGAAAATGAAGCCATTTTAGAGTCAATAAAAAAATTGGTTGTTCGATCACAAATTGGTTCGTTGATTTGATTTGACGTTCACAGTCTTAAACATTATCATGCCTGACTTGTCGTACCTTGTTTGCGCTTATGTTTGTTTCATTTGTGTCCAGTCTTCACCGAAGGCCTCAGAAGGTGAGTTTATCTCACACCTGACTTACATTTTTTCATGGATGTTAAATTCAGCATAAATGAACTAATGTGAAATGTACATGACTACTGGCAGAAATCGTTTTATTTGATATGTATACACCTTCCTTTCATATATGACATGACGATATATATATATACACACACACACACATATATACATACATACATATATATATATATATGACATGTAAGTGCACTGATGATATATGATGTAATTGATGATATGTGATGATTTATTTATGTTGCTGATTTCCATAGTTTAGGAAAAAAATCACTATGGGTTGAAATGACACATACTCAAACGAACATTAGATTAGGGGAAAATCGTTATGGGTTGAAATGATAGATCTTAGCAATTTTACTGAATTTGGGATTGCGGATTGAAATGATATATACTATAAAATTATAGATTATGGATTGAAATGACAAATATATGTATCACCTGACCGTAGGTTAGAAAATTATATACAGACACCGTTGGTCATGTTTTCGAAGTAAAGTGATTTGAAAATTTTGATTTTTAAGTAATAACTTTAGATTTTATATTTATATATATTTAAAGATTTTTAAAACCTAAATTTTGTAAATTTTAAGTTATATGTTTTAAAATGATTTTTTAAGAGTAAATAAGGATTTAAATGTAAATATTTAAGATTTTACTTATAATTTCATTTATTTTAAAACTATATAATTTAATTATATAATTTAATAAGATAATATTAATATTATCTTATACCTTAGTTTAATATATTATAATAATTTTATTAAAAAATATTTTTAAGCTTATATTTGTATATAAATCTATTTCCTAATTTAATTACATAATGTATAAACTTATATATATACATATATCTACTTTCAAAGTTTAATTTTAATTTATTTTATAAGCTTTGTTAATGAACTTAGAGATGGAAAGGTCAAGGTTTCAAGATTTAAGTTCAAGGTTTAAAGATTTAAATTTAAATATTAATATTTGATTTAACATATGAACTCATGTGAGATATGAATTTGAACTAATTTAAAACATAAGCTTTTAGAAGAAATGAACTTGAATTGGGTAAATTGATTTTTAGTTTGAATTTCTAAATTAAAGGAAATGTATTTGAATTTGATACAAAATGAATTCGATTATAAAGTAACTGAATGTGAATTTGAATATATAATTTATTTATGTATGGAATTGATTATATAAATCGATTAGGTATGAATTAAGAAATTTTATAAATCGAATTATAAGAATGATTTTAAATTATATGATTTGAATCTACAAGTAATAATTTTGAACCGTACAATTTGAAATTATTGTATGACATGAATTGTTTGAATTAAAAATAAGATTTGATTTGTATAAATTGAATCTAAAGCAAAATGTGGGATTTTTATGAATCGACTTAAAATGAATTCTTAAAAGTGAAATTGGATTATATGAATTGTTTAAAATTGGAATTTGATGAAATATTTCAAACTAAAATAGAATTGAAGTTAAATATTTTGGTATTGATTTATATTATAATTTGAGATCTTTAGATATAATATTTAAGATATAATCTTCAAATTCGATTTGGTTTAAGCAATTTAAGTGAGTAATTGTCAAAATTAACTAAAATAAAAGTTAGATATTTAATTTTGATTTCAAATTTGAATCCATGATTCCATATAAATTATTTTTAAATTAATTATAAATGACCACGGTGTGAAAAATGTAAATGTTTGGTTGTTAAAGAGACCGGGATTGGTTATTATCATACTCTCTGTCAATATCGAAAATCACTTTAACAGCTATGCACGTGGTGGAGAATCCAGAATGAAATAAGATGATTTGGAGGCGATTAATGGAACTGAAGAAAAAGAACAATGATGGATAGCCTTGTCCTTCAGTTCATAATTAAAATGCCTAAAACAGGAGTCATACCCAAGTTATTATGAGTTAGGTCCTCTTAGCAGATATGCTTCTTCGATACCATATCTCTTACTTCGTGATTGATTGGGCGCCCTTGATTTTTAGGAGTATTTTCTGGGGTGAGAGGTAGCTGGAGGCTATGCGTTACCATCGACCTAGGTCCACAATCCGGTAGAATCCTACTGATGGGTATTGCCTCGATGCCTTGTCATATTTATCCTGATCGAGCCCCTTACGACTTTGATTTGTGTCATACCTATGGAGTGCCCTCTAATGCCACGATTTATGGTGTGTTTACGGTATTGTATAGACTACGATGTTATAAATGTGTTAGGATAAAAATGTAATCCTGCTTACACTATTTTCAATTGTATATTTAACCATAGACACTATTATAATAGCGTATTGTATTATATAGTATCTAGTTTAATGGATCCTTAAAGGATGGAAATCCCAAACATCTTTCAAGTTACTGATGCATTTCATTGAACATTTCATTTGAGCTGATTTACTTCCATGAGAACGTTAGTCCTGATCTGACTTGTTTTGTTTTGCATTATTACTCGGGCCAGATCGAGTTATGTAGTATTGAGATTTCAACTTTCGAAGCTGTAGACTATTAAAGACATCATCTCTATCCATTGGTTCTGGTTATTTCTTCTTTGTATTAGAAGTTCTTGTATTTAGACTTCCACTATATTCAATTTTGTAACTCTGATATTATGTATAAGTTTTGAATTTTATTTAGTAGCTTCATGAATTACTATTGCATTTTTTTATTCCGTTGTGAGATATTATGTTATTCGGTGTCTGCGATTCTATGATTTGATTTACTAAACCCTAGAGGGATAACAATATGTTATTTCGAATGGTTCGAGTTAGTTTTATTATAGGCTTGAAGCGTCGAAATGGCGGGTCGTTAGAGTTGGTATCTGAGCTTTGGTTTATCAAAGCTTTAGCCTATGGGGTAAAATATCATAGGAGACAGGGTAGTAATACCCTAGAATGAGTGAATCAATCGTAGAATCATTCTTGAGAGAGCATATTTTGAAAAGTAAAAATAGTTTCGAAAATGGTTCTAATGAATTTAAAGTATTTTAATATAAAATATATTTTAAAATTTATATCTTCTAAGTATTCCTTTTGTTTGAAATCTTCTTCTTCTACATGTTCATTTTTAATCTGGATTCCCTAAATTCAAAAAATCAATCCTGTTCCAAATCTATCTTAAGGAATCTATGGTAGATTGTTTCCTGAATCTTAAATATTCTTTGAAGTTCTCTTATCTTGGTCTCCGTCCTTTGAAAAATACTATTGGTTAGGTTGTTTCGTTGTTTGGCCCCTAGCTCAGATTTTTGAGTTGTTTTGACCCAACTTGACCGATAATGAAAAGTGATTTTATATATATAACCCATGTTAAGTGTTAACCAAGCATAATGTGTTAATAAGTTAGGAAAGGAATTTATAAACTTTATTGACTGGAATAATAGTGATTTTGAAATATTTTATGAAATTAAAGTTGTACTTGGAAATTTAAAAGATGGTTTATACTAAATAAAAGCACTTTACTGATTTTTGAGAAAAGAAATATACGATGATATTAAATATTAATATTAGTTGTGATTCTTAAATTGATATTTTGAAATGTTGACCTTAATAAATATAAATATGGACTGATTTAATAGTAATGGTTGTGAGTTTATTTAACCCTAGTCGTTTAGTTGGGGTTGGGTTTGGGAAGGGTGAATTGATCTAAACTTGCTTATTTTGAACTAATAGAATAATTATGATATGGATTTTATTTAATGAAAATTGAATTGGATATGCATTGAAACTGTATATGAAATGATTTTGAATTTTGTTATTATTTTAATGTGAAGATTTAAAACTAAAGTTGTAATGAACAAGGATTTTCGATCTTGAAAATCGACAGAAAAACACCATGTCGAACCTTCAAGCATCGGAAATACCAAAACGTTAATAGAAAGAAATTAGAGGGTGAGAAAATAAAGGAATAAATACTAGAATAGAAGAAGAAGAACCAACACAACACAAAGTCTCACATCGCAAGGGAACAAAATATAATCTATAAATAAACTTTATAGAGAGCTTTGAAATAAAAACGTACAATCATCAGAGTACATCAATACACGTGGACAATTATAATAATCTGTCCTCATGCACATCACACGGCGTAATAATACTAGATAATATCATACGTCTGAACACCTTCAGCTTGCCATTGGACTTCGCAGCATCCGGGAACCTGAATCTGTACAACCTGGTCTAACCTGAGCATTACAAACACCGGGTCAGTTTGGTGAACCAGAGTGAGAAAAACTTGCTAAGGTTATAATATCATCCAACTTGATTTTAAAGTTAAAACCTTTACGAAAAAAGGATAATTGTAAGACCAAATCCACACATAAATACAGACAGCTTTTACCTTACAATAACCCAAAACATTTTGAAATCAATATCTTATTCTGATATTATAATAGTGTCTAAATATAAAAAAATAACATTCTAGCAGAATGCTTGCATCTCATGCTCCATATATATAGTATATGTTGACATGCTTTTTGGTTGAAGCGGTCACATGTCAAGTATTGGGTTAGTGATGGGCTCAAACATGGAAAACGACATTGGGAAACACAAAGCGGCTCGATCGAAGTCGCGTCACAAATAAAAAAGACCCAAGACTCCTACCGGACGACCTTTTTGGGCCCGAGAACATCTACTTCAAGGGTTTGCAGTATAACTCTTAGTCAAACCATCATGCGAGCTGTGCTCCAAGCCAAAGGCGAGCCATCAAGCGGGTCCGGGCACTGCGCCGATGGGGGTTCGGGGCCCCACAGTCCCGCCGGCGATCGACCTAGCCGATTAGGTCGAACCAGTGGGCACCGCCATAGTCATCCGAATTTCTCCATGCCGGAAGCTCAGATTCCTTCACTTTGGACTAGCAAAATAACGGATTCCCTCACTTTGCATTCAGGAACTCCGACTTCCTTGACAGCGCAATTCTAATCCCCTTCTAAATCAAATTCGTATCCTCTGGTGGGGTGCGAATTTCGCACCCCCCGGGCGGGGTGCGAAATTCTGCACCCCCCCTCCCTCGGCGGGGTGTGAATTTCGCACCCCCCTCAGGAGGTACAAAATTCCGCCCCCTTTGGTGGGGTGCGAATTTCCTGATATGGGCTGTTTTATGGGGTGTTAAATTAGCCTTTATAGGCCCCGTTACTCGCCTACTCCCACCTAACCTTCCTCCTATAAATACCTCTAGCCTTGGCCTTTATTTGGATCCTTCTCCCTTGGAATTTTTGGACCTTGAGAGCTCCATACACTCATTAATGGCTTCCAACACCTTCAACATGGTCATTGGAGATGGCATGGATAATTAAAACATGGCATGCATGTTTTCCATCAACACTTGGACATCAACAAGGATTGTTATGCTACTTTTGAACTTCATGGATATGAACACTAAACTTGGATATTGTTGACTAAGTCAGTGCTTCTCAACGAAGAAGAAGAAGGGAAATTTAGTTAAAGTGTAAGAAAACATATATTTTGTTATTCTATTGTAACAATTTGTACTTAGCTATTGTCCGAACTTGTATAACTTTGTAATCGACAAAAGATATGATGAACGATGATTATAAAGTAGACGTAGGCGTTAGTGCCGAACCACTATAAAAGCTGTGTCTCCCCGCACTTACATTATTTACTGCTTATTTGGATGATTGTTCACACATACACATTGGGTGTTGGTGTGCGACAATTTTGCTCGTCAACAGTATGCAATCAAAACCGCGAGCGCTTATTGAAGATTGGATTCCAACTATGATAAGGTATGGAACCACCTGCCAATAGTGTATCTTTAGAGGGGAATATACTGGGTTCAACAAGAACATCTTGCAACACCACCACACATGACCGACCACTCGTTTCGCTTGAGTGTATCGAATGTATATCACCAATGGTTGGAAATTACCCACCGTTTCCCGAATAGTGACAGCATCGAAATAGATTGAAGGAAGAAATGGATTTTCTCTAGATAGGTGATTATACACCCTAATGGGAGCGACCCACTTAGCCATGTTGCCTTCCTAGTTTTTGTCATTTCCTGGTTGATGAGGCTTGAGGTTATAATTATCTTTTAGAACATCTGGCCATCATTCACATCGTCCATATAAGTCATCTAGGAACAGGATGAACCGAAGGCACCCTCCTACCATATGCTAGGAATCACCCTATAGATTAGTAGTGAGTAGTCCTTGCAATCCGAAGATTTCAACCATGTCAGAATCACAATATATCTCTAGGGATTAGCTAGAGATTGTAAGTAATTCTTATGTTTTTTGAAGATCTATGGTCTTCAAGTTCTCTATCTCGATCAGCATCTTCCACGTATTTGCTGGTTCAAAATGGTTATCGAACATAAATTCGATCCCGGACTTTCCGTACCAATACGCGTTAGGTATGATTTTGGTAGCCGGTTGTTTAACTATCGAAATAAACAACTATAAAAATAAATAAATCCATTGGTTTATTATGCAACATCACTTGGCCATTTTAAATAATATATCAAGTGAAATACCCAAAATAATGTATCAGTTTTATTATATTAATACACTCAAATCATTTTATTTGTTTACTTAGAGAAATATCTTAAAACCATATCCAAATTCTCGTTAACTACCATTTCAAAACATTTTCTATAACACCTCTTATTATCTATAATTGAGAAATCGATTCAACTTATCGTCATAAAACAATCTTTACAAAATCTCCTTTGTTTTCGTTATTTGAACACCATAATCGTCACTTACACTTTTAGGATAAAATCATACTAAATCTCATTTGTTTTCTTTGAAAATATCGTTATATTTTCACAACATCCTTTTATTTATTTCTTTACTATGGAAATATCATTTCATATCCTTAGCCCATTTTTAATTCCTTTTATTTTTGGAATCCCATTATATATTTCCAAATCCTTCAAATAACGTTACATTATTATTTCTCAAAATAAATCACTTCTAACACTTCCACTATTACAACTAATATCATCCTTTAATAATCCTGAAGTCATTCAAGTTGGGGTATTTTAATTACCTCTCAGACCTTGATCAACAACGTTCTTATCTTAAGATGGGTATCAGTTGTAATTCAAAACCGATATTCATTCCCAATATCAAAACAAATCCCGTTTTAGCTATCTCTTGATGAAATCTCATCTCTTATTAATATAGCGAATCTAGTACGTATCTTAATAATTTAACTCGTCTAAACCCTCTAATTCAAACTTGGGTTCCCGTCTCGATTTCATTTCAAACTTCATTAGTTCCTAATTGTATATCTATAAGAAAATAATTCTCTAAATATTAACCCCGAAGGCCAAAAAAACAACAGATCCATATTCAGAAAATCAGTTATCTCAACAGATCCTTAGTTAAGTTCTAACTCTTTAATTTCAAATCCTAGCTTTTACTTTATTCAAATGTTATTTCTAATAAACCGTTTCAATAATATATATCTTATAGAAATTTGGGTTTTATAACTTCACAATCTTGGATTTTATATAATCCAATTTAATACGATTCAAAAATAATTAAGTTAAAACATTTTTTTAATCATAACTTATATTATTATAAACCTTAAATCATTTAAATATTTATTAAACTATAAACATGGCATTAAAACTTTACAAACTTCCATTACTAAATTTTTACATTCCCATATTATCGCTTTGATTATAATTAAATAATTAATAATCAAGTTTCAACATTTATCAAAATAAAACAGGGTTAATTCACCATTAGCTATTCCCATTAAATAAATAAACTAATTTAATAAAACAATCTTACTTAACGCAGCCTTTAAACAAGATATATTCGTTAATCAATTCCACTTAGCCTTTTCCATTTTAAATTGATTAATAATATAATTAATTAAAATAACTCCATTTACTTTGATTATAATTAAATTAATAATAATCAATCCCAATACAATCTAATTTTAGCAATAAATCTCGATTATTAATAATCACGTTAATTCTGACTCACTTGCTTATTAATCTTATTAATATAAGAATCATCTTTATAAAATCATTTAATAATCACTTATAAACTTGAATAAATAAAAATCAAATATTAAACTTCATTTACAAACTTCCATTTAAAATAATAGATTTTTAAAATCGATCTTTAGTTATAAAATAAATTTTATAACTTCATTTCTATTGATTTACCTGATGGTGAATCAATCTTTAAAAATAACAGTGTATATTTGGGCCATCTGCTATAAATTCTCAACCAATACTACCCCATTGGTTAATAACACAACAACATCAAATTTTATTTCAACAATTGGTAACCAAATCAATAATCCAATCATATTGGTTAAATAGTTCATGTAACGATCATATGCAAATAAATAATCAATTCAACCGATAGCAGTTAACCAATAATAATAATTCAAGCATCCAATTTAATTTAAATACGTTTATACTATTATAAACGTAACCAACAAGTTAAGTTACCTTATTTGGAAACATCGTTAAAAATAACGATTTGTTTTTGGTTAAATGAAACGAACTGTTTAATTTAGATTTCTTATGTAAAATATTGGCATATATCCAAACGATCAACAAATCAATCTACAACTAACAAGCATAGCACAAAATAATAAACCCGACTTATAATAAATATAAGTGGGATAACTGAGTGAGTTTAACTCACCTTGGTTTAAATCTGGTGTTAAATGCTTGTTTTTAATTACATTAAACTAGCATTTAATTTAATTAAAAATTCACGTCGCTTCCAACCTTGACCAGATCGGCTCCATGTTACGACCACCTATAACCCCTGCACTAAATAAGAGGAATAATGTGCTGTAAAGTGTGCCAGGCAGGTATGGATGATCATCAGAATAGGTAAAAAAACATCGGAACTTTTCGTAGAACTCACAGCGCAAGGATAAAACATAATAGAAGATATACAACAGGTAATAGTAATGAAGCATCATATAGCGAACTTTTGAAACTTTCTCAACATCATGAAAGGTTATCCAACTGTACCAAAGTTTGTACATAAGGCCTTACTACAACCCTCATAGAGCACTCATACAGCGGAAACAGAAACACTAGATAGTTATAAAACTGGTAGGCCAGCCTCCTGCTCGCCTCCGCATAGCATCATCGTCCTCACTAATGTAATGACCCGTATTTTTCACGAGATAATAATTAATTTATTTAATTATTTAAAATATCGATGTGGCGATATCGATGGCCAGAATTAAATTATAAGGAATATTTAATTAATATAATAATTAAATAATATATATAAAATTCTGAAATAATCAGAATTAGCCGAAATGGCAATTTTTGTGAATTAGGAAAATTCAAATTATATAATTCAATTTGGAATTTGAATTAGAATAACAAATATATTTAAATAACGGCAGATTGAACATATAATTATATTATAATTAAAATCGAGTTCGAAATGGCGCGGCAGTTCGCCATTTGGCGATTTGAACTTCAACTGAATGTACATGGCTCGTTTTAAATCGGATTTCTGTGAAACAAGAAATGTGTGGAGCTGGTGGAGTATATATTTCTAGTAGAAGAGAAAAATCGGGATTTCGTCGTGTAGATTTTGATTTATGTCCAAATCAAATTTCAGAAAAGCCGCTGTGAAATTCCTTTATAATTCGTAACGCTTTATATACGTTATAAAAGGATTTTCAAAGTAAATTTGAATATCGATTCAATCTGGACTCGGAATAGCGAGCATATAATTATCCGGGAGCTGTATGATATTCCTGGGTAATTATATACGATAATATGAATTTATTTATATTTAATTTAATTTTATTTAAATATATTTATATATTTAAATGGGTCACTCAGAGCTTTAAAAATAGCCGATTTTGCAAACGAAGTCGGAATTCAACGAAACTAATTTTGTTGGATCCGTAATGTCAAATAGTTGTTAGATTTCCAGTTTCGTGATTTTTAGAGTCACTGTGTGGTCGTACGGATTTTTAGAGTGAGAAACAGTCAGTATTTCGACGGTTAAAAATACGTTGTGTGAGCATACGAAGTCGGAATTCGACAAAACCAGTTTCGTTGGGACCGTAATATCGAAATCTAGCTGCATGTCCAGTTTGGTGATTTTTGGGTATCGTATGTAGTCGCAGGGATTTTTAGAAGTCGGTTACAAGAGAAATTGGCGAAAATAAAATATTAAAATATTAATAAAAAAAATATCTAGATATTTTATCCTTCTATAAATACCTACCCAACATCCTAAAAACCTAATTTTCAAACTGAAACTTGCGTCGTCAGGAGAATATGTTTTCCTAGGCTAAACGTGAGTTCAAAAATCAATAGCAATGGAAATAAAATTCATTAAATCTTCATATAAATATATTTCGATTCCTGGGATGATTTCCATCATATTGATACCACTTTTGAGGCATTCGAACTTACTAGAGTTCGGTGGTTTCTTCCTCACGCGAGCTAGGGTTCGACCACATGGGTTTTGAGAGGGTTTATTGTGGGATTCGAGTTCGTGTTATGAATCAGGAGGTCGAATAAACTGATTTAGAGTTTTTTTGGGGTTTTATTGAAATGAAAATTGTCGATCAAATGGTGAGCAGAAGCTCGGCCGACGCGGTCCTCTGGGGCAATTCGAGTTTGAGGTGGAGGCGTGGAGGAGGTGTAGAGCGGGAAGAGGAAGTAGAAGATGATGTCGGTTTTTGATTTCAGAGTGTAATGAAGGAGGAAGGGTGGAGAGAGGATCAACATTTGGTGCTTTGAAATATCTGGAGGTCACGGCAAAAACTGGAATCGGGGAAGAAAGGTAAAGGAAATGACGGGTTGGGCTTTAAGGGTGGTGTTGGGCCCAAGGTTAAAAGTTAAGCCTATTTATAAATTAAATCATGTTTTAATTTAATTAAAGTGTATGTTAACCTTAACTTGACATAACTTTGTCATACAAAAATGAAATTCAGCGAAACTGGTCGCGTTGGGATCGTATAGACAAGGGCCACATCATGGAACTGACCGTGAGTCCATCGGAGCTCGTTACAATTTATAGCAAAATAAATTGTCCATCTGAATCAAATCAAGCGATAGTTATCGTTATCAACGATGATCGTCCAATGTGAGTAAAACTCACCAACTCTGATTAGTTATATTTTTTTAACGTATTTTTAGAATTGTTAAATATTGACTGATTAATGGTGTGTTGACTGTTTGATTGAACTGCTAGTCAGTTAGTTGAATTTCTATATTGATTCTGTTTAACAGAATATATCATATGGAACTGAAAGTGATGTTGATTTTTTTGTGTAACATCTGTGGATGCAGGGAAACAGATTGGAGGAATCTGACTGGATTCCTCAACAGATATTTTATTGTTTTCATATATTGTGATATATGACATGATTTATAATCTGTTGTTGATTATATGTGTATGGACGATATTGGACACCGTAACTTGATATGTTAAACACCATGACATACCGGAATATTGAAAAGAGAATATTTATAAAATCAAGAGGATTTTATAAAGGAGAATATTTATAAGTAGAAATATTTATAACATGTAATATTTATAAATAGAAAATACGTTAAGTGGAATTATAAATGAAGGGAAACCTTTATAAATGGAATATTTATAAAGTGAATTATTTATTTAGAATAAAAAGATAAGATATTATAACATGGATTATTTATTTGTTAAATAAATAAAATATTAAATAGGGATTATTTACTTAGAAATAAATAGGAGATATTCAAAAAGGAAATAACTGCAAATCATTTTCTTTTTGAATGGGAAGGCTTGTGTAGCGGTTTGGGGATTTTCCCGATGCTCCCGATACAAAGGAGGTTATGGCGAATTTTTCCGAAAATTTAAGGAGTTAGAATATTTTAAGAATAAATTTGAAAAGGAAATATTTAGAAAATAAATAGAGTTATAAAAAGGAAATTTGTTTATAACTGAATAGGATGTTATAAAAAGGAAAACGTTATAAAAAGGAAATCATTTGTAAAGTGAAGAACCGTTACTAAACGTAAATCTTTATAAATGAATAGTTTATTCGATTAGAGTTAATCGAATAGAGTTAAACAGTTAGAGTTAAACAGTTAGAGTTAACCAGTTAGAGTTAACCAGTTAGAGTTAAACGGTTAGAGTTAAACAGTTAGAGTTAAAACAAACATAATTATTCAGGATGAGTTGCCATTTTGCACGACTGCTAGCGTAATTCGTAGGGCTGTAAATATCCTACGGTGGTTGGATGTTTCCTGAGGGAATCAGGCGTAACCATTGTGATCGCTGCGATCTAGAGTTGAGAGAATGGAGTTAAAGATTATAGAGTTAAGCAAAATTAGAATCCGACTACAGATTAATAAGTTGAATGGTTTCCTGAGTATCGATCTGATCTTGGTTTCGGCCTTCGGGGTTTATACTTAGGAAGTTGTTCTCTTGTTAGTTCATAGTTAGAGTCTGATAGTTGTGGAAGGATAGTGATACATAAATAAACAATGGAAATGTTTTCCAACGTTGATAACGAATATTTTCTAAATATAGAAAATAAGGAAATATGAATATATATATATATAAATATATATATATATATATGTTTGATGATTGGGTCGATAATTCCATTTGGAATTTAGATCGTTGTTTGTACCCGTACATGTTTTCATTTGATAGTTAAATAACAGACTATCAATGTTTTGACCATTTTACGTTGTTAATATGGAGAGACCGGTTGAATTATTATCCGAAAAACCACTCCGTATTGACATAAGCTTTGTGATCAAATACGATGAAGAAAATTGAAGATGGAGTTAAGTGCAAGGGCTATTGTATAAGTCTTAGATAACAGTGCCTAAGATGGATGTACTGAATAGTGCCTTCGGTTTGTCCAGTCCCAGGACAACTTGTATGGACGAATGTCTGACAGAGTATTCCTAATGAATCATATATGTTGATCTCTTCAACGTATTACGTTTGGAGGCAGAGAAATTCGTTTCTCTTAGCTTCATACCCGTGATACCGTTAGGGAAATCGATAATGATTTGGCGGGTATGACGATGTGGTATTCCAAGTAAATGAAGATATGATATGAAAAGATATGCGTAGCTTCTAGCCTCACATCCGGTAAATGACAGAAATCGGGCAGGCAGCATGGCTAAGTCGGTCGCACCGAAGTAGGGTGCATAATCACCTATCTAGAGAATATTCATTTGCTTCTTTAATCTATCAATGCTGTCCCATATATATATATATATACGGGAACGGTTGCTGATCCCAACCATTAGTGATATACATTTGATACACTCAAGCAAAATGAGTGGTCGGTCATGTGTGGCTGAGTTACAAGATGTTCTTGTTGAACTCCAGTGTATCGTTCCTAGAGTACACTGATCGGAAGGTGGTTCCATACCTTGTCATAGTTGGAAATCCATTATCCAATACGTGCTTGCGATTTTGATTGTATACTATATATGTAGAACGTGAGATGAAAGCGTTTCTACTAGATTGATATTTATTTGTATTTAGACATTATTATAATATCAGAATGATATTGCTTTTCAAAGATGTTTGGATTCTCATAAGGGAAAAACCCGTTCCGTATGCACGGCGTGGTCTTATGAGATATCATATACCCTTTTAAATGATTTGAGTTTACTCACACCAGTCACATGACTGACCCGGAGTTTGTTTTGTTTTGTTTTCCCTAAACTCTTGGGTGCCTAAATTTGTACAGGCAGTCAAGTAGTCGGGATTTTACAGATGCACTTGGAGAGCTTGGAGCAAGAGGCTTTAGGGTGTTATAGCTATTATTATTTTCGCTGTGTTGTAAGTGTTATACAAATTCAGTTTGTATTTAAAAGTTATGTTATATTTTATTCGTTCCGCTGTGAGATTCATGTTTACTCTGATGATGTATGTTCTTCTTCTTCTTCTATTCTAAGTTTCTATCTTATCTATCCTCACCCTCTGTCTTCTTTCTATTAGTTTTCTTAAATTTCCAGTGCAATTTGGGGTTGGACTTGTGTTATTTAGTCAGCTCAAATTGGACCGGATTTTCGGGTCACTACAGTTGGTATCAGAGCATTGGTTAAGTATTACCTTGGCTCTGTGGCTTGATTTAGTAGAGATGGGATTAGTAATATCCTAGACTAAGTTTGAGTGTATATATATGAGTGCGTATATGTTATTTAATATAAAATGATTTTATATTATGGAGTTTTATTGGTTGAGTTGTTTATGAATTCTGGTCGATCAGTTTGATCCACTGTATCAGGAAGAGTTTTATAAACACTTGAATACGATGAGCCGACCTGGTATGTTTTGAAAAGAGGGTAAATGGAATAATTTTACCCAAATATATTGGATATAGTATATTGGTTGTGTTGGTTGTTATTATAATCAAATAAGATTATAAAAGGTGAAATGATTATAAATAACTAATCAGAATTCATATAAGTAAAGTATATGAAGTAAGATGAAGTAAATCTGAATTTAAATCAGATTTGGAATTAAAATAAGGAAATTTTAAGTTCCTGGGAAATTTTGAAAACATTTTTCAAACTGAAGATGATATAGTATTGAACTCACTTCGATAGCTGGAAAATAGATTCTGATGATGAATCGCGACATCATCAGTGTTCATTTTCGAGTTCTAAGTGACGGATTACTACCAAAGGTTTTGTTTTGAATTGTTTGAGAAAATAAGGTGTTTAGAAATTCAAATGTTTTGAATTGGTATTATGATTTCAAATTGATTTGAAAGGAAAACCCAGGAATTTACATTCTAAAATTTAAAGTATAACTTGTAAAGTTAAGAAAAACTAGAATTGATCAGAGGATAATCTGAAATTAACTTGGATTAATAAGTTAAGAGTTTGAAATCGAGAATGGAACTCGAGTGGAAATAGAATTCGACTTTGGTATAAGCGAATGATTTGGTTTTGAGAATGAACTGATTTGAGAACAAGTTGGTAATGCATTGTTATATGCAGAAGTGGTAACAGATGGTAGGGATATAATGATATGCCCGACAAAAAGGTACAAGTTCATATTATATATAAGTTTGAGATTTTGATGAGCCGAATTGGCAAGCCGCTTGGCTGTTTGATTTTCTTTTGGGTTGAAGAAGGCCCAGAGAGGCGAGTTGGAGTTTGAGTTATTGACCAGTACAAAGGAGATGCTGGCGAAATTTTTCGAAAGTTAAGGTGTTAGAAAATTTTCAGGATTTTTGGAAAATTTTGTTGATAAGAATTAAATAAATTTTTAATTGAAATTAAATTGGTTCAGTTGAAACTGAAGTTAAGGAGTGAACAAATATGTTCTAACCAGTCGATAGGGTCGTCCTCTGCCTTAGCAATTTCGAGGACGAAATTATTTTAAGTGGGGAAGAATGTAATGACCCGTATTTTTCACGAGATAATAATTAATTTATTTAATTATATAAAATATCGATGTGGCGATATCGATGGCCAGAATTAAATTATAAGGAATATTTAACTAATATAATAATTAAATAATATATATGAAATTCTGAAATAATCAGAATTAGCCGAAATGGCAATTTGTGTGAATTGGGCAAATTCAAATTATATAATTCAGTTTGGAATTTGAATTAGAATAACGAATATATTTAAATACCGGCAGTTTGAACGTATAATTATATTATAATTAAAATCGAGTTCGAAATGGCGGCAGTTCGCTATTTGGCGATTTGAACTTCAACTGAATGTACAGGGCTCGTTTTAAATCGGATTTCTGTGAAACAAGAAACGTGTGGAGCTAGTGGAGTATATCTTTCTAGTAGAAGAGAAAAATCGGGATTTCGTCGTGTAGATTTTGATTTATGTCCAAATCAAATTTCAGAAAAGTCGATGGGAAATTCCTTTATAATTCGTAACGCTTTATATACGTTATAAAAGGATTTTCAATGTAAATTTGAATATCGATTCAATCTGGACTCGGAATAGCGAGCATATAATTATCCGGGAGCTGTATGATATTCCTCGGTAATTATATACGATAATATGAATTTATTTATATTTAATTTTATTTTATTTAAATATATTTATATATTTAAATGGGTCATTCAGAGCTTTAAAAATAGCCGATTTTGCAAACGAAGTCGGAATTCAACGAAACTAATTTTGTTGGATCCGTAATGTCAAATAGTTGTTAGATTTCCAGTTTCGTGATTTTTAGAGTCACTGTGTGGTCGTACGGATTTTTAGAGTGAGAAACAGTCAGTATTTCGACGGTTAAAAATACGTTGTGTGAGCATACGAAGTCGGAATTCGACGAAACCAGTTTCGTTGGGACCGTAATATCGAAATCTAGTTGCATGTCCAGTTTGGTGATTTTTGGGTATCATATGTAGTTGTAGGGATTTTTAGAAGTCAGTTACAAGAGAAATTGGCGAAAATAAAATATTAAAATATTAATAAAAAAAATATCTAGATATTTTATCCTTCTATAAATACCTACCCAACATCCTAAAAACCTAATTTTCAAACTGAAACTTGCGCCGTCAGGAGAATATGTTTTCCTAGGCTAAACGTGAGTTCAAAAATCAATAGCAATGGAAATAAAATTCAATAAATGTTCATATAAGTATATTTCGATTCCTGGGATGATTTCCATCATATTGATACCACTTTTGAGGCCTTCGAACTTACTAGAGTTAGGTGGTTTCTTCCTCACGCGAGCTAGGGTTCGACCTCATCGGTTTTGAGAGGGTTTATTATGGGATTCGAGTTCGTGTTATGAATCAGGAGGTCGAATAAACTGATTTAGATTTTTTTTAGGGTTTTATTGAAATGAAAATTGTCGATCAAATGGTGAGCAGAAGCTCGGCCGACGCGGTCCTTTGGGGCAATTCGAGTTTGAGGTGGAGGCGTGGAGGAGGTATAGAGCGGGAAGAGGAAATAGAGGATGATGTCGGTTTTTGATTTCAGAGTGTAATGAAGGAGGAAGGGTGGAGAGAGGATCGACATTTGGTGCTTTGAAATATCTGGTGGTCACGGCAAAAACTGGAATCGGGGAAGAAAGGTAAAGGAAATGACGGGTTGGGCTTTAAGGGTGGTGTTGGGCCCAAGGTTAAAAGTTAAGCCTATTTATAAATAAAATCATGTTTTAATTTAATTAAAGTGTATGTTAACCTTAACTTGACATAACTTTGTCATACGAAAACGAAATTCAGCGAAACTGGTCGCGTTGGGATCGTATGGACAAGGGCAACATCATGGAACTGACCGTGAGTCCATCGGAGCTCGTTACAATTTATAGCAAAATAAATTGTCCATCTGAATCAAATCAAGCGATGGTTATCGTTATCAACGATGATCGTCCAATGTGAGTAAAACTCACCAACTTTGAACAGTTATATTTTTTTAACGTATTTTTAGAACTGTTAAATATTGACTGATTAATGGTGTGTTGACTGTTTGATTGAACTGCTAGTCAGTTTGTTGAATTTCTATATTGATTCTGTTTAACAGAATATATCATATGGAACTGAAAGTGATGTTGATTTTATTGTGTAACATCTGTGGATGCAGGGAAACAGGTTGGAGGAATCCGACTGGATTCCTCAAAAGATATTTTATTGTTTTCATATATTGTGATATATGACGTGATTTATAATCTGTTGTTGATTATATGTGTATGGACGATATTGGACACCGTAACTTGATATGTTAAACACCATGACATACCAGAATATTGAAAAGAGAATATTTATAAAATCAAGAGGATTTTATAAAGGAGAATATTTATAAATAGTACATTTATAAATAGAAATATTTATAACATGGAATATTTATAAATAGAAAATACGTTAAGTGGAATTATAAATGAAGGGAAACCTTTATAAATGGAATATTTATAAAGTGAATTATTTATTTAGAATAAATAGATAAGATATTATAACATGGATTATTTATTTATTAAATAAATAAAATATTAAATAGGGATTATTTACTTAGAAATAAATAGGAGATATTCAAAAAGGAAATAACTGCAAATCATTTTCTTTTTGAATGGGAAGGCTTGTGTAGCGGTTTGGGGATTTTCCCTATGCTCCTGATACAAAGGAGGTTATAACGAATTTTTCCGGAAATTTAAGGAGTTAGTATATTTTTAAGAATAAATTTGAAAAGGAAATATTTAGAAAATAAATAGAGTTATAAAAAGGAAATTTGTTTATAACTGAATAGGATGTTATAAAAAGGAAAACGTTATAAAAAGGAAATCATTTGTAAAGTGAAGAACCGTTACTAAAAGTAAATCTTTATAAATGAATAGTTTATTCGATTAGAGTTAATTGAATAGAGTTAAACAGTTAGAGTTAAACAGTTAGAGTTAACCAGTTAGAGTTAACCAGTTAGAGTTAAACAGTTAGAGTTAAACAGTTAGAGTTAAACAATTAGAGTTAAAACAAACATAGTTATTCAGGATGAGTTGCCATTTAGCACGACTACTAGCATAATTCGCAGGGCTGTAAATAGCCTACGGCGGTCGGATGTTTCCTGAGTGAATCAGGCGTAACCATTATGATCGCTGCGATCTAGAGTTGAGCGAATGGAGTTAAAGAATATAGAGTTAAGCAAAATTAGAATATGACTAGAGATTAATAAGTTGAATGGTTTCCTGAGTATCGATCTGATGTTGGTTTTGGCCTTCGGGGTTTATACTTAGGAAGTTGTTCTCTTGTTAGTTTATAGTTAGAGTCTGATAGTTGTGGAAGGATAGTGATACATAAATAAACAATGGAAATGTTTTCCAACGTTGATAACGAATATTTTCTAAATATAGAAAATAAGGAAATATGAATATATATAAATATATATATGTTTGATGATTGGGTCGATAATTCCATTTGGAATTTAGATCGTTGTTTGTACACGGACATGTTTTCATTTGATAGTTAAATCACAGACTATCAATGTTTTGACCATTTTACGTTGTTAATATGGAGAGACCGGTTGGATTATTATCCGAAAAACCACTCCGTATTGACATAAGCGTTGTGATCAAATACGATGAAGAAAATTGAAGACGGAGTAAAGTGCAAGGGCTATTGTATAAGTCTTAGATAACAGTGCCTAAGATGGATGTACTGAATAGTGCCTTCGGTTTGTCCAGTCCCAGGATAATTTGTATGGATGAATGTCTGACAAAGTATTCCTAACGAATCATATATGTTGATCTCTTCAACGTATTACGTTTGGTGGCGGAGAAATTCGTTTCTCTTAGCTTCATACCCATGATACCGTTAGGGAAATCGATAATGATTTGGCGGGTTTGACGATGTGATATTCCAAGTAAATGAAGATATGATATGAAAAGATATGCATAGCTTCTAGCCTCACATCCGGTAAATGACAGAAATTGGGCAGGCAGCATGGCTAAGTCGGTCGCACCGAAGTAGGGTGTATAATCACCTATCTAGAGAATATTCATTTGCTTCTTTAATCTATCAATGCTGTCCCATATATATATATATATATATATATATATATATATATATATATATATATATATATATATATATATATATATATATATATATACGGGAACGGTTGCTGATCCCAACCGTTGGTGATATACATTCGATACACTCAAGCAAAATGAGTGGTCGGTCATGTGTGGCTGAGTTACAAGATGTTCTTGTTGAACTCCAGTGTATCGTTCCTAGAGTACACTGATCGGAAGGTGGTTCCATACCTTGTCATAGTTGGAAATCCATTATCCAATACGTGCTTGCGATTTTGATTGTATACTATATATGTAGAACGTGAGATGAAAGCGTTTCTACTAGATTGATATCTATTTGTATTTAGACATTATTATAATATCAGAATGATATTGCTTTTCAAAGATGTTTGGATTCTCGTAAGGGAAAAACCCGTTCCGTATGCACGACGTGGTCTTATGAGATATCATATACCCTTTTAAATGATTTGAGTTTACTCACACCAGTCACATGACTGACCCAGAGTTTGTTTTGTTTTGTTTTCCCTAAACTCTTGGGTGCCTAAATTTGTACGGGCAGTCAAGTAGTCGGGATTTTACAGATGCACTTGGAGAGCTTGGAGCAGGAGGCTTTAGGGTGTTATAGCTATTATTATTTCCGCTGTGTTGTAAGTGTTATACAAATTCAGTTTGTATTTAAAAGTTATGTTATATTTTATTCGTTCCGCTGTGAGATTCGTGTTTACTCTGATGATGTATGTTCTTCTTCTTCTTCTATTCTAAGTTTCTATCTTATCTATCCTCACCCTCTGTCTTCTTTCTATTAGTTTTCTTGAATTTCCAGTGCAATTTAGGGTTGGACTTGTGTTATTTAGTCAGCTCAAATTGGACCGGATTTTCGGGTCACTACAACTAATCACCTGTAACCTGCTACTTAGTCTTCCCATCCACAACCGCAGGAACATGACAAGGTACGTAATAATAGGAGACATAAAACCTTGAGTCAGACAATAGTCTTAGTGAATGATAAAACAGCTAACAAACTTCACCAGTAAAGTATATGAGAATGGATAGATAAACATACTAATCTACCCACAACACCAGAGAAGAACTTAACCCTATCATCCCTACATCGGATAGTGATAGCCTTTACATTAAAAAATTCAACCATTCATCCATGGAAACCAGAGCACTCATTCAATCATGGTAAGGCACTCATGACATCCAGATTATATATCTTATGTAAACCATCCTAATCGAATTCAACATCCCTCGAGCACAAGCCCCAAAAACCTAAACCAGTATCAGAAAGGCACCCAAGGAACATCTCCTTCGACTTAGAACAATCTACGTGAGATGGTACAAACAGAGCATTCAAACAATCAAACATCCATGATTGACTCTGTCTATCACCGTCAATCCTACTTTGAAACCATCGTTAATCGTATGACGGCCAACCTTACCACATGTCAAGTGCTAATGGTAACCCCGGTTCTAGCATAAATTCCATACGCCTTTCAATGATATGTATGTATGTCCGACCTTGACAACTAGGCCTTTCAATGATACACAGGGTACTCGACCTACAACCGATCTTTTAGGTGCCCCTATTATATCCCTTCTTTGAGCTTGCTAGAACTTACGACAACAATAATCCCTCGGCCTTCGCATCTCTAGTCATCTAACCCAATGAATTTTCATAGCTCAAGCAACCTTCTTAAGCAACCATTATCCACCAACTCACAACCTTTAAGTTGTCACCTCATTCGCTGTTCTACACCAATCAACGAACACCTTTCAACACTTCGAACCTTCCAACTTAAATTTACCTCCAAGTCACATCATCACCGAACCAAGTTACACCACTGTGTTGTGGCTTGAGTAGGGTTCGAGGGGGTTGTTCCCGAATTTTTTTTCAAGCTCTTTTCTTCCAACCCAGGTCGTACCCGAAAAATGTACTTTTTTAGAAAATGACCATGTGCAACCGACCCCCCTTGGTACGACCGACCCCAACATGTGCGACAAACCCAGGCTCTGCTCGACCCAACATGACTGACCAGGCCACTCTGCTCGACCCCTATTTAGCGACCGATTCAAACACCTTACCAAGATATGACCAACTTGATCCATGTTTGTTTGACCCAAAACATGACCAACCCGACCACATTATGGTCCGACCGGAACCACTGCATAACCCATATGCTGCTCGACCCAACTTGCTCAATCCAACCTATTCGACCCAACATGATCGAACGACCCAACCATTTCTTTTCCTCTAAGAAAACCTCCCTATTGTTGACCGACCCTCCATGTCCGATCCACTATGTCTGATCCTCCATGTTCGACCCAAAACCTGCATTCTCCAGTGCAACTCCAATTTCGATATAGACTTCGCCAGAACGATTTGTTCGACGAAACCAACTCATCCAACTAGCCAAATACAATCATAAACATGTCATAACATCTCTAACAACATGAATATGATGATTATCACTAAAATGATGTAAATTTCACCAAAACCATTAAAATGAACATATGATCAAAAAGAGAGGTATAACTTGCATAAATGTATGAAATTGCATGGAATTATGGTACAAACTTGCTAAGTAAGATCATAGGGTGATTCATATGAAAATGGGCATATAATGGTGTAGATCCATGAGAAAACACTTGAATTTGTTGAAAAACATGATCTAACATTCATATAATTCGTTGAATCCATATAAGAGATGTAAATCACTCATTAATTCTTCCAAACAAGAAAAAATCAAAGAAAAATGAATCTGGACAGCAAGCACTTCGTACCAAACACCTTGATCCGATGAATCCTTGCCTCGATTGATGTAGATCTAGCCTCTAATGGTGTAGATCTACGATTTCCCTCCTTGGATTTTGATTTTTAATGGTGGAAAGGTGTTAGAGAAAGGAGGAGCACAAGGCACCAAATAAGGGAATGGAAAATTAAAACCATTTCCCATATCCCTTAACCCCTTTTTATACCCTTCCAATAGCCCACCAATAGGCCTTCCCAAATCAGCCCATTGTGGCTCTCCAAACCTGAACAGCCAACTAAAAAACCTTAAAACAACGACCCCTCCCAAACTGCTGAGTCAAATCTTTAATGTAACCACTCTACGGAAAGTCAATCATCAATTCCTTTCCAATGACACAGGTATCAACCTCGCATTCGACCTGAGTCAAAAGTTATGCCCTATACAAGACTGACATAGGCAAAATGGTCACAAATAAAATTGGAAAACATTATGGACATGTCTCACATCCCCATAAGCAATATATCAAAAGATGAGAATGATCCAACCCTCAGAGAATGAAATAAAAATATTTTATGATCCTCCGATACGTAAAATCACTACGCCATAGATTGCCTACTGCAACGAAAAATCCAAGGTGTTGCCAGCTAAAATGTTGCCACAGCTATGCTGATTTTTGTGTATTGCAACGCACTCTTCAATGTTTACCATATATATCAAATTGTGTTGCAGTAGCTATAGTTATAAACTTATAAGTTTAATTTTCCACATCATCAATCTTCATCTATAAAAAGATGCATATCTATCCGTCAATTTTCCTTTTAAAAACAACATCTGAAGTTGACACCCGTTAAAATACTTCACCACCAATAGGAAATCAACTTACGTTACTCATTGGATTCCTCTTTCTCAATTTCTCAGATCTGTTCATTCTCACCCCCAAATTTCCAATTCCAATCCCTAATTTTCATTAACCTACTTCTTCCACTCCAACCCTCTCTGCGTCCTCCACTTCTTCCAGCGAGTCCTCGACTCCAAACACACCCACTTCTCCCTTTCCTCGTCATCAAACGATAGTCAATCCAAGAAGAAAGGTGCTAGCTTTTTATCCTGTGTTTCTCATGTACATTTCTATTGGTTTTTTTTATCATCGTTATTCATTAATCTATCGAGAAACGGAAATTATTATCACCATAAGTATAATTTTGTTTGGTTGGTGGTATTTTTTTGTGGTTCTGTTGTATGTTGACTCACTGAAATGTTCTTTGAGCTGCTATTTGGTTGTTAATCAATTTAATAACACAGAACTTTAGTTCCTAGTGAAGTGTGGTTGTGAAAAATTAGACCATCGACCTTATATGATTTGCATGTTCTAAACAACTGCTCGGGTTTCCCAGGTTGTTGTTGCCTGGGATGATTGAGACATGATACACTGATTTATGAAAATGGTTTCATAAGTATGCTTACATATACATGATAGTTATCATTTGTTAACTGTTATCATGATCTGTATCCATAAGACCGTCTAATAAGTATATGCATGATTTCTTAAGTGTGTGTGTGTGTATAAGACTGGCTAATAAATAAACGCATGTTTTTTTTGGTTATGCACACAAATACTGAATACATGAAATACATGCCTGAAAGCATACTGAATGATTTGCAGTTTGTGATATCACTTCAATTCTTCCTTCAATTCGAGTTCAATGACCGCTCAATCAATCTCTACTTCAAATTTGTTAACAGCGGCTGCGAGAAAGAACTGCCACCACAAAATCCCAGCGAAGATGAGGACTGTCAAGGTAGGGTCGAATGCGGGGAAGAAATTTTTTGGTTGCTGCGTATGGCCGGTAAGTATAAATTAGTTTTTTTTGGTTGCTCCATGTCGATTATCATATCTTTCATTGATGTTTTAGTCGAGAATTTAAGATATGTCCAGAATGGCGATTACGGGTATTTTATGTGGCATGACAAAGCTTATGAAATCAACAGCAATGTTGAATTGGATGATACTACTGTTAAACTAATGGAAAAAGAAAAGACTATATCGCAATTGCTCATGGAAAAGAAGACAATTGAAGAAATGTTGTTGAAGCAAAAGCAAAAGATGGCAAAATCCGATGAATTTGCAGCAGATATGAAGGAAGAAATGGCCCTAATGCGCATGGAATGTAGAAAACACGGGACAAGAGAAAAATTCTTTGCAAAAGCTTTACCTATGTCCTGGATCATGTTTGGAGTTCTTTTGTGTGTTGTTATGGCAATGTAAAGCAGTGAAGTAACATGAAATAGCATGCACGGGCAGTTTTTCAGGTATAATTTTAAGTTTTGTCACATTGTAGATTAGTGATAATTTTTGCCACATTGCAGATTAGTGATAATTTTTGCCACATTGCCCATTAAACCTAAATTACTGATTACTAATAAATTTATCCACATTGTTACTGTCTAATTGTTTACGAAGTATACACTTGCATGCACATTGTGACCCTGTTATACTATGCATACACATTGTTTAAATCAGTATACACTTGTATCCCCATTGTGCCTCTGTTATGTAACTCAGTTGTGTAAATGAAACGCAAATGCAAATGAAACTCAGTTATGTTTAGATCAGTATACACTTGTATCCACATTGTGCCTCTATTATGTAACTCAGTTATGTAAATGAAATGCAAATGCAAATGAAACTCAGTTATGTTTAGATTAGTATACACTTATATACACATTGTTTAGATCAGTTATGTAACTCACACATTGTTTAGATCATTACACTTGTATACACATTGTTTAGATCAGTATACTGTGTTATACTGAAATGCAAATGGAATCCAGTTATGAAACTCAGTTTGTGCTGAAAGGAAACTCAGTTATACTATGACCATAGTTTGTGCTAAAATGCAATTGAGGCATGCGTACCTCTTATTTTGTGCTGAAATGCAACTAATGTATGCAGGTGAAGGAGGCAGTGATGAGGATTTTCAAGAACTTGTTACTGAAGGCACTAGAGGTACTCGATGCAGTAGAGGCATTGAATGCATTGGAGGCTTGCGCTATATTTTGAAACTGTTTTAGTTCTATGTAAACATGAATTTAGGTTTTGTAGTTGACTACGTACTACTTGTGTTTGCTGGTTAATTAATTTGAAACAAAAAGTTCTTTGTTAATTTCAGTTTGATGTTATGTAATGTTGCCATATATATGATATAGTGTTGTAGTATGTAATGTTAAATGTTGTCATAACTATGATATAGTGTTGCCATAGGGTGGTAAAATTGTAGCCATATATTTATGCATGTGGGCCCCACAACTGGATTCCATGAACCCGGGCTATAGATTTTAGTGGCGATTCCATAAACCCGGGTTACATATTTTAGTGGGCCCCACATTTTTGTAAATTTAGTACATGCGACAACACCTATGTTGATGTTGCCTTAGGGTCGCAAATGTGTTGCCTTTAATTCTAAGGCAACGCCGCAAAAGGCAACCCCAAGAAAGTGTTGCCACAGATCATTTTTTGCTTATAACAACACTTTTCGCACCTACTACGTCGGTTTTCCGTAGGCCAACTATGGCATAGCGAATGTGGGCTGTTACACCCCATCTCGTAGCTTCCGTCCATATGGTTCCAAAGTGACCGACCGCACGCGATTCTGATAAGGTACGAGTGAGGTATGATATTAATATAGTTATAAAACAATTATATTAGTTAAACTTAAATTTATAATTTTAAATGCGCCCTTACCCAAATAAGTCAGCCCACATACCCAATACACCATTCAAAACAATTTTCATTTCCTCTTTGAAGACTTCTTGCGTGAACTCCCCACTGCACCATCTTCTACCATTTTCCTCTATTGAAACGACCCGAACTTCCCTGGTAAGGAAAGCACGGATTGAATTGAGAACACGACACATTGGAACGCAAACAGAAGAACATTTCATTGTATATTACAACAATTTCACCAGAATACAAGAATATACAGAGTATGAATAAATATTACACAGAAAATATCAGAGATTTAAATTACATTTAAATACATAGCAACGGAAAAATAATACAAAGCACAACCGAAGGAGATATACGAATACAGAGCTTTCCGAATATCATTCCAGCTGTAAATCAGGATCCTGTGAATATAAATCTGCAAAACCAAAGCTACTAGCTGCTCTTGTCAAAATAAGGGCACCCAGAGTTTAGGTTAAAACAATAAACTCTAGGTCAGTCATGTGACTGGTGTGAGAACTAAAACAGTTATTAATCTTTATTTTAAAGTTAGGTAAATCAAGGGACCACGCCATACAACACGGAACGAGTTTCCTCCCAATAATACCAGTTCATAAAACAACAGCGCAATGCTAAATAAAGAAAAATGAAGCCATTATAAGACCCAGGTCCCATCACACAATGCAACGCAAGCCGGAAGATAGGGTTTTACCTTATAATAGCCAAAGAATGCTTGATACGCTAAATTTCATGTTTTATTATTACTATAAGTGAAGAAAACAATTTCAATCATAAGTATCAATCATAGACAACATAAGTGCCCCAAACCACTATGTCGCCATACTAGGCTCTACAAATAAAACTGCAAAGCCACATATTGGAAGCTGGATTTCCATCTGTGAACCGAGGCAAAAGATAGTCCTCACCGATTCGAGACAATCTAGCCCATGTCTCAGGACCCAGACATAGGTGAGCCCTTGGAGCAACAGGGATGGTCCACCGATGTGGATTAAACTTAAACCCTGGACACTGCGTTTCCCCGCCCTTTGGGGCGTAAATGAGCCAGATGACTCCATCGGCTCCACACAGTCACCGATATATCCGAGGCGCCTCGCAACAGCAACAACCACACAGGTGAAAATAATATAAATGTCAGGGCTGGTAGGTTACTGACACCACCCTAGCTAGAAAGAAACGCATGCCCTCCCTGCCGTACTCTCCCATTTCTGGTTCACAATCGGGGTGTGAGGCTCACGAACAACGTTACACAAAGCTATGCCACACAGGCGGTGCTTTGATCACCAACCACAAGACTTTGCTTTTCAACAGAAGCCTTGATCAATTGCCACTTAGGCATGACACACAGGCAATTCACACCATGCGATTGATATCCATCAATATATAACCCCTGAGCTCGTACGTCTCAGAGAAGGGCGTTAAGCAAGAGAATAAATTCTCCGCCGCCAAACATATATATATTTAATAGAAATCAATCACATAGAATAAAATCCAATGTCAGACACACAGTCCATTTACAAGTTCGTTCTGGGTCTGAACGAAACCGGAGGCACCTTGTTCCTCGCATATCCATCGATCTCCAAGTACATCTGGACGATCACCAACTGATTCCCTACTTTTGGGTGTACAGCCCAATCAAGATCATCAGTAATCACCCAAACGATGTGAAGACCTCCGGTCTTCGACCACCGTCCTCGACACACCGTCGAATCGGTTATTCAGAATGGGATAAACCCGGTCTTTCTGAATAACTCGCGTATATAATAAACAAGTGTTACACAAACACAACATATGCCTCATTCCAATTCCGAATATTCTTTTATTCAAATATTCTTACACTTTGGGAAAGGTTCCCATTAATTTTATCAAAGATAAATTCTTTCAATTTATTCTTTAATCTCCTTTTGAATATCAATTCAAATTAGTCGGGATTAACGAACCTTACTGAAGTAATCATTTGTTTTAATTTTCCAATCCCAACCTATCCATCCCATGAAGTAAAACTGGTAATACTTCATATCTAACACTACGGTGTTATCGGTAAATTCAATTACCATTTCACGTTCAAATCTAATTAAAGATTTAACTAACGCCTGGAGCAAAACTGGTGATACTCCATTCTCGATCACTTCAATCTAATTGAAGATTCATTAAAACTCCACTAAGTTTTAATCTTCCCTAAAATCAATATCCTATCTTTAATTGGGTTAAAAAACCAATGTCATCTAAAACACGGTTCACGATAAACCCAAAATCACATTCCATTAATTATCGGGTTAAAGAACAAGTGTTATTTAAAACACCGTTCACGATAAAACCAAAAATCAATTCCAATTCCATTCCAATTAAATATCATTTAATTGGTATACTTCATTAAATCTAAATAAAAAGATTTAATCTTTTTCTCAACTGGGTTTAAGAACAGTGTTAATGAAGACACCATTCACCACAAACCCAAATCACATTTTTGATCTTCGCTTTATTTCGCTATATATATAATAATAAAAATTATATTTTTCATTTCAAAGCTATAAGTGTAAAAATCACATTTTTGATATGCTACCCATAAATTAAAATTCAAATTTTTATAATTCCTTTCATATAATAAAAAAATCAAATTTTTATTACGCTGTTCTATATACAAAAATATATTCTTTTCATATTTAAAAAAAATAACCTTTTCATAGTTAAAAATATAATCTTTTTATATTTACAAATCCCGTCTTTACTATTTTAAAAATCTTAACTTTTTATCGATACTCAAATAAAATAAAAATCTATTTTTATTACTTCTCAAACTGATAAAAGAAATATTTTTAAAATATAAAAACTAATTTAGAAGAATATATATTTAACATATAAAAATTAATTAAAACTAAAAATAAAAATTTACATTGAATTAGGGAAGGGGGGCGTGTTGCCATCTCGGATTGTCGAAGGTAAAAGGGGGTTTTGGGCGAGCTCTGTACTAGAGGAAAGGGGAGGAAAGAAGGGGATGGGAGGAGCTGAAGAGGCCCAGCGGTGCGCTGGAGGATTGCCGACGAAGGGGGCGGAGGCGCTCGGCGTCTCGATTTTCACGGTGGCTCGAACTGGGCGGAGGGCTGACGCGTCGAGGGAGAAGGAGGTGATGGGGATGGGGATCGTCGGTGGTGGGGAGGGCGGTTGCTTGGAGGCGCGATGGTGGTTCCCCACTGGAGGCGCGGTGGCGCGATTTGATCCTAGGGTTTTTTCTTTTTTTTCCTTTTTTTATCTGAATCGGCTTTGACCATGTGGAGAAAAGGAGGGGAGAGAGATAAAGAGGGGGGCCAATATATATTTTATATTATTTTTTTCTCTAAAAAGTACCTTTAAATTTCGATCTCCAAACGAGACCCACCGCCTGTCATCCATAGCTAATTACCCCCATTCCGAACACAATGGGATATGTATCGCAAGCTGATTCGATCAGTTTCCGTCAAAATCAAATATAACTCTATATATTGAATTTGAACGCACATTTCACTTTACCGGGGCCACATACGAACTCTAAAAATTCCCAAAAAATATTTTCTAGTTTCGTATTAACGATATGGTCCTAATAAAACAATTTCATCAAATTCTGAGACTGTTTGAAAAATGGTCATTTTCTGGTCGATCGAAATTGACTGAAACTATCAAAACACGTTTTCTTTTGCCACGCTCACATATTGATTCAGAAAATTACGAATTTTGAAACCTAGTAATAACTTGACATCATGGATCCAAAAAAAGTGGTTTCTTCGTAAACCGAGGTCGTTTGCAAAATTTCCATTTTTAAGGGCCAGAATTCCATTGTGACTATTCTGAATTTTCAACTGGGCATAACTTTTTATTCCCGCTATGAAATTTCAATTTTTCGGATTTGTTGGAAAGATATTCACAAATAGATTCAAATATTTTTGGTTTTGCTAAAATCCGGTTTATTTTGAATCCTGTACATTCATTTGAACTTTGAAATCGAATTTTTGAACTACCGCGCCATTTTCATTTCCTTTTATAATTAAAAATAAATATTTATATTCTAACGACGATTCAAATAAATATATACGTTCTAATTCTATTCAAAATAAATTTCTCGTCCTTATTATTCAAAATAATTCATTTTAAATATTCAAAATTCACTGAAATTGCCAAAATAAAAATTTTAAATTGGCTCAGATTTCCAGGTTGTTACATCTGTGTTTTTTTTTATAAATATAACGGCCCAAAGCCCATCGTCCTACCCCAAATTCACACAGCCCGCGAGCCTGTATCCCCCATATCTTCCTTCCCACTGTCACTTTTCTTCCCCACTTCTTGCGCAACATCCTATTTCCTTTTTCTTTCTTTTTTCTCACGTCCATGCACAGTAACCCCACTACTCCATGCCATGCACTTCGATTCCCATCTGCATATTTCCATGCATTCCTGTTGCTTTCCATGAAACCTCTCCATTCTCATTTTCTTCTTTTTAGCTCCATCTTTACATATTTTTTTAATTTCTCTACGTCCCTCAACTGCTACATCCCGATATAATTAGTCTGTAGCTTATCGTGAATCTTCCATGCACACAGCACCCTGTCGCCCCTATGTCTCTCTACTTCCCATCAAAATGAACGAACCTAGTACGACCTCTTCATTCACGATACATAATCTTCACACTGTTATTGTTCACCGCCACCACCATGATCGTCCCTCTGACATCACCACCTTCGTGTCAACGTCCCCCTTCCATCTTCGACTTCACGCCATCAACTATGGAAAAGTTCGTCCATTTCGGTTAGCAACTGCCTTGTTTCTCCAAAACCAAAAACCAACACTGCCAAGACCTTCACTAGGGAACCTTCCACCTTTCAGATCACCGACTCCAGGCCTCCCCCACATGCCCAGACCCCCGTGCTTCCATTACGTGCATTTTCCCTTAATTTCAGACTTATGTAGACAACGTGTGGAACCATTGATATGTTTGGTCGAATCAGACGCATGATAAAGGCAAGGAAGAAGAGGCAAGAGCATTAAGAAAAGAAATTGAAATTGTGGAGATTATTTTTTTCTTTCTGGTTTTCGTTCTTGTGATGGGGTATTTGCTGAAACCAGAGGAGATGAAATAAGGTGATACATCACGTGTATATATAGAGATGGGATTGATCACGGATAAGAACAATGTCTTTCTGTAGGGTAGCTGTGAATGTGTTGCATACGCGTAGCTAAAATTAAACACAGAGGAGCGGCTGTGTCTTCTCTTTTCAATGGAAGCTTGATGAGATGCCTGTAGGTCTGTAGTTTATATGTGAATAGGGATTGATTTGTTTCTTAAGTCTGAAGCTCATTCAACGAAATAGTTTATAGAATAGTCTGTAGCTGGTTTAGTTTATATGATTCAGCTTTCGGTAGGCGTGTTGTTATTTCACTATCGCTGTGCTCTTCCATTTTTTATGGGTTCCATCCGCTTGAATGACATGCAGAGGCAAAATAGGAGGCGACATGTGCTAAAAACATGACTTTGTGTAGGCTAGGCGATATGCAGTTTGTTTGCAGATGTATAGGCACGCATGTGCTCATAATAATTGATGGAACTTAAGGAAGAACAGAAAATGTTGCGGAAGATATTTGCATGTGCACTGCTATTACAATACAAGAGTAGAGAAAGTCTAAGGTAGGCTTTATTTAGGATAGATTTTATTTTATATGGTTACTGGTGTTTAACGTGGACCGTTAAATTCTCACCGAGAAACACAATCTCCAAAAATTTCGAAAATGGACATCACAGTATATTTTGATGTTACGGTCCTAATGAAACTATTTTCATTGGAAACGGTCTCCATTTGCTAAAACGACACTATTTAGATCCCAATTTATCCATTGGTTCATTTTTAAATTTCGTCTACCGACAAAACAACTCTGTTTGGCTCCAAACTGGAAATCTAGCAATAATTAATTATACGTATCCCAATAAAATTCGTTTCATTGAAAACAGAGGTCGTTCGAAAAATAACTATTTCTACACCTTATATAATATCGAATTTTTTTATAAATAAATTCCAAAACAATTAAATTGAATAATAACAAATTATTATTGTCACATATCCAAATAATATAGACTTCCAAAAATAAATAAATATGTAATTATAACTCCATACTAGCTTTTTTGAGTTAAACGATAGCCAAATTATAGAAATCCTTATATAATTATTAATCAAACGTTATCGTTTATTAACGAATCCATAGCGACTATTTTAAAATTTCAATTAGACATAACTTACAATATATAATAAGAAATCTCGATTTTTCTCTTTCATTAGAAAATTATAATCGAATAGATTCCAAAGTTTCTTATTTCACAGAAATCCGACTTAAAACGAATTCTGTATATTCAATTGAAGATAAAAACTCAATATTAGAAATTATCACGATGTTTCGAGTTCGTTTTATTTTAAATATAAATATAATGTTCAATCATCATTTAATAACGAATTTAATATTAATAATCCATTAATATTTCTAACATAATATTTAAAACAATTCAAATATTCGAATTCAATTGACCGAAAAATCCAGGTCGTTACAAAAGTTAAATGAAATGTGGATGCAACTTCAATATTGAAATGAAAATGAATGTGTATTGAATAAAAAGTAACTTAAAGCTAATTAATGTTATGTTTTGAAATATTATGTGATTTACACTACAGACTTTAAGATTGATTATATTTTATTGAAGTTGAATTTTGATAAATAAATGAGTAGGGGAGAGATATAATTGTTCCGTACTTCAAATTTTAATAAATAACTTGAAATATATATTTTTTATAGGGTTAGTTTATCTCAAGTCCCTATTAAGTTTCAAACTTAGGCTCACATCCAGTCAGACTTTCGGTATAAATTAGGTCTCTATTTTTTAAGAAATCATCAAAAAATAAAAAAATATAACATAAATTCATAATTAAATACAACAAGAAATCATCATCAAATTCATGCAGCAAAACAACTAAAAAAGCATTAAAAACAAAAAACAGCGAAACAACAGTATTATGCATAAAAAGATGCACTTATTTGTAAATAATTGCATATATTTATGCATATATTTCAGTTATGCATCAAACTGCACTATCTATGCATACATATTTGCGCTTAAATTGCAATATATGCATTGTTTTATGCGTATATTTAATTCTGGCTTGTTTTTTCAAGCATACGGCTTTTATGCATAGATTTCTGCGTATATAATCAATAAATGCATACATGCATAAACATTTTCATAAGTCTTCCTCCTTTTTTTATCTTTGTTGCATACATGTATGCACTTATACGGAATATATGCATACATTTGTGCAACTATTCGTAACACGTGCAGCTTAATTCAACTTTATATGCATGCATGTATGCATATATTCATCTAGATTTTCAATATAAAACACCGGATGAATATATGCATACATGTATGTATATATTCAGTATTTATGTAGAGATGTAGGCAACTTTTTTTTGGGATTTCTTCTGGGAATATTTACATTTTTTTGAATTTTTTATTAATCACCAATACATATTTTTCTTTGGAAAACAGGTAAGTGGCCAAAATAGGGACCCACTTTGAATTATAAACTTGGATTAGATGACATTTACATTTCCAAAGATTTAAAGGATGTGACCCTTATTTTCACTTATTTATAATATATGATTATAAAGTTTGGTATCTATTCTGTTTGAAAAGAGAAGATGTTTTGAGTACTTACTTGACATTAAAGTCAGCTATCGTATACTTAGTGATTTGGTATACATCTGATCAACGTATTTTTTAAATTCTACGTGTACTAGATAGGTATAGAGTCACACTCTAGTCACTTGACAATGATTCTAGTGATGATTGTGGCATCATCAATATCTATTTTCCGGTTTCGAAAGTGAGATAAATATATATTGCCAATCGAGTTGTCGAGTGAATATTTAAAACTATTATGAAATGTTTGTAAATGTGTTTTAATTTTTGATTTAATAATATACTTCAAATATATATAAGTGAGATGACATATGTGTACAATTTGGCTTAAATATATAAAATTATTTAGTTACTATTTCTCTGTCTCGTTCCTTTTCGAAGACGAAAAGTTTTTGAGTGGGGGAGAGTGTAACAACTCGCTATTTTTAACGATTTAAATTCTGATTTAAATGGAATTTTTATTTTGAAAATATTCTATAGTTTCTCATAACGGGAATTTATAATTTGAAATAAGTTTAATAAGACGTTGCAGCTGTGAAAATTTTATCGGAAAATTTGAATGTTAGTCGGTCATGCGATTTTCAGTACAAAGATACACATAACAGTTTATTATTGATTGTAAAATCTCTCTGAAACTAGTTTGGATAAACATGAAAAATATTCTGTTAGTCGTCATGAATCCAATGGTGCAATATGTTTCACGAAAATCGGAATTTCGAGCTTTACAAAAATATTTTCCAATATGAAATTTACATCAACAAAAATCTTTCTGAAACCAAAATGTCACAACATGAAAAAGTTTTCTTTCCTCGTTATATTCTTTAATCCGCAATTCGTTTCGCGAAAATCAGACATTTTGACCTCCGGTTAATTGCTTTCCCATGCGAATTTCTCGTTTAAAGGAGTCCATAACGCATTTTTGAAAAGAACATCGTGACATTGCAAACTGTATACCGCTGCAATCGACTCATCGCGCTAATTACCACATTTTATTCATTTGTCAATTTCAGGGTTCGATTTGCGACGAAATTGCGAAAAGGCTTGCGTAGTTCATTTTGAAAGAAAGCCATTTGAGTTCGATGTCTCGCTATTCATGTTCAACATGTTTTTCTAGCCATTTTGAGTCTGCAAATCCAATTTATAACGCTCGCATGGCGCTTGAAAGGATAATAATACGAATAGGCACCACTTTTAAATTGCATGTGTTTAACCCAATTCTCATGCAGGCGTTGTTCTCTGTATATTTCCAAAACTAAACATCCCTCATCTTTTCAATCTCCTTTCACTTTCCCAAGCCACTTTACTTTTTGTTTGGCTTCCCTAAATGCTTGGTGAAAATAAATATAAGGCAGAGATGCAGGCTCATGGCCTTGGAATTTGAGTTGCACCTGGAAACTCCATTCTTTTTTCTTTGTATCCATTCACGTTTTCTACATTCTTTATATCTTCCATCCTGTATCTAATCATTCCACTCTCTCACTTCATTTTATTTAGCATGTCATCCTCTTCCTAGAAAAAAAGTGATACAAAATGCATGCCACAAACTCTTTGAGATGCATGCATACTTCTTCAAACCGCAGTTCGCTTTCTTCTTCTTTTTGAGCATTCCTTTGTATAAAAATAAAAGTATTTGTAAACTCTTCACAAACGAAAGCTTCAAGAAGAAGAAAAACGGATATGTACTTATATTTGTTTGCATGGTTCCAAACCACATTTTCTCATGCAAACCAACTATCCTTTTCTTTGCTTTAGCTTTGCCTTCCCTTAACCCATCACCGTTACATATGACTATCCGGGCCCTCCACATTTTAAAATCTGCACCCAAAGCCCAACTACATAGTGAAAAGAACAACTTTCTACTAGTTTGCTACAAATACTTCTACCGCGAAAATGAAGTCATTTCAGAGTCAACCAAAAAAATTTAAATTGTTTTTTGATCACAAATTGGTTCATGGATTTGATTTGACGTTCGCAGTCGTAAACATTGTCGTGCTTGGCTTGTCATAGCTTGTTTGTGCTTGTATTTGTTTCATCTGTGTCCATTCGTGTACTGTTTTCGCTCAAGGCCACAGAAGGTGAGTATATCCCACACTTGACTTACATTATTTCATGGATGTTAAATTCAGTATAAATGAATTGTTGTTAAATGTATAGGACTGCTAGTAGAAATTGTTTTATTTGATATGTACACACCTTTCATATATCAGACAACGATATATATATATATATATACACACACACACACATATATATATATATATATATGACACGTACATGTGCTATGATATATGATGTAATTGATGCTACGTGATGATTTATTTATGTTGTCGATTTCCATAGTTTAGGAAAAATCACTCTGGGTTGAAATGATATATACCAGAACGGACATTAGATTACAAAAAAATCATTATGGATTGAAATGATAGAACTGAGCGATTTTTACTGAATTTGAGATTGCAGGTTGAAATGATATGTAACGCCCCGCCTCTATACCCACTATCGTCCAGTTCATTTCAGAGAAATGTCATAGACCATAACGGAGAATGAGGTTTGTAAAGAGCGTTTGATTGTATGATTACTCCATATGAGGAATTCACATCGAATTCTGATACCGATTAAAATTTTGACATGACCATTCGACACACTGGGCAACTGCACAACGGCTATATGTAATCCGGAAAGCAGTATAAAATAGACAACAATAATAATATATATCACAGCCAGACACAAAATAAACATATCACAAAGGCGAAATGAATATGAATAAACCAAGAATGTGTACAACAAGTTAGTGGTCAACAAAGATCCACTAAACCCAAAAGAATAGATACATGTACCATGATCTAAATAAAAGAATATGTACACAACGATAGATAATGTCATAGGCACAAAAGTACATCAAGCTGCAGAGACAGAGTAGCAAGCTGAAAGCAGAAGATCAATCCTGAAATGAGACCCGGAGGAGTACCTAAAATGACTCGGTCTGACCTGAGTATTATTTATAGGAATAAATAATAAATGAGTCAGTCTAGCTGTACTTATCAAATAAACTGAGATAACAAGAGATATAACAAAGGATGACATGATTCTAGTAATAATATCTAATCATAAATAAATATGAAACATGGCATGTCAACACAATCAGGAAATGACAACGGAATATCAGCACACAAATATCTCTAAATAATCTCCTAGCTAATGTAGAATGCAACATTCAATTAATAGCACACACTAGGAAATGACAGAGGAATGCCAAATAAACTAAACACATGAATGGCAACGAAATGCCAAATACAAATCAAATTGACGTGCATCGCATCAAAGTAAACATAAATCAAATTGACGCGCATCGCATCAAAGTAAACGTAAATCAAATTGATGCGCATCACATCAAAGTAAACATAAATCAAATTGATGCGCATCACATCAAAGTAATCAAGAATCGAGAATCACTAGAAATCCAGAAAACATCATAAAAAGTGGATACCTCCTAGATGAGATACGATCTCTATGTAGCGAACCTATATGTTTGAGCCGAAGCTCCTTATAGAGCCGGGTCGTGACCACGAAGAGAGAAAACACATAAATCGTGAAATCTCTAGAAAACATCATAAATCATAGAAAGTTGGATTGATGTCCCATAGGTGAAATCCAAGAATCGTAAATCCCACTCGAGCGATCGAGGACCACAAATCATAAGTCATAAAATGAATAGGAGGTATCGATAAATAGCGTGGAAACTATCTGACTGGATTTCCCCTAATAGCGCGGGAACTATTACAGTGAACCACAGTCCCCCGGAGACATAGCCAGGAAGCTAAATCCAAATCATAAAATGGATCACATCGATCGGGTTGAATATAAATTACTCCGAGCTAGTTAATATAAGGAAATAGCAACATGTCCCATAACCACGTGCTATTCTCGAATATTTACGAATCCGTAATTGGTTTCTATTCAAAATAGAGAGAATCCCCACACATGTTCGAACACACGAGTCCAAGAGTTTTTCGCCGAAGTAAACGTATGAGGGGTCATAATCCTCAGTTTTACTAAGGTATACGAACTAAATTTCTAGCCCGATTGAGTAAAGAGGATCCGTACACACTAATAGATTGGAATTCATAGAAGGATTCGTGGTCCATTAATAATATATAAACCCTCTTATAATTTGAAGTGATAATAAAGAATAGTACGATTGCCGAGGCAAATCGATCAAGGGGATTTACGTCAAAATGACGTAAATTCATATCATAAATCATCAAATGTAAATTCGATAAATCGAATATACATATAGCTCGTTAGTGATTCCAATGACATTAAGAAACGATTAGAAATCACCCTGGAGCAACAGGAAACAAAGACGCAAAATTAGGTGTCACATATCAGAGTACAATCACCAATGTGATCGATAATGCGAAATTCACATTACAACAACATACAGGAAATCAAAAGGATAACGGTTGTAATTTCGATCAACGAACGAATCGAAATCCCAAACTAGCACCCCGAAGGTTTTAAACTATATTGGAATAGACTCGAAGGATATCGAGTCGATAATTCACGTTTTAGAGTCGTGAATCATATTAACAAGAGTATTAAATAAGTTCAAAATACAAAATAGAGCGCACGGGCTTTAGAATGATCACTTATTCAATTCACATCCTAAACAATGTGCATAGACCAAAAGAATCAACATTGGAAGAATCACTTGAGAATCAAAGACGATGAATCGAGCTGCTGGAATCTGTGAATTCGTGAAGCTGAAGTTCACAAACGAAGTCCGAACGGCCTGAACTCTGGCCGGGAAAGAGCCTGGATGGGGGTAGACTGTGGACCGAGCAGAAAAACAGATTCAGACGTTTGAATCATTTAGGTCAGACGTCTGAAGTGGGATTTTCAGAAACCCGCAGGGTTTTAGTTTATTTTGGCCCCCTTTCAGACGTTTGAATTTTCCGGCCAAACTTCTGAATTACAATTCAGACTTATGAGCTAAAATTTTCAGACTTCTGAATTTGCTTATTTGGTTCTATAATTATGTGAAGTAGGTCAGACGTCTGATATATAATATTCAGACGTATGAATCCTGTTCCAGAGCAAAATTTATCTTGAAAACATGTTCAAAACGATATCGATGAATGCCCGAAGGCCTATGATGTTATGCACATGTATATGAAGCTTCAAGGACTTACCGAAACACCTTATAACACCCAAATACGCATGCACAAACATCCATACAAAGGATTAGCGATGGATTTGATTATCAATTCCAAAACGGGCAAATTTTCTAACCAAAGCAAATCAAATATGATTCTAGCGACTTGTGAAGGCTTAGAACTATGCTGGGGCGGCAACAGAGCTTTACAATATCACCAAATAAACTCATAACATATGAATTAGATTGTGTGCACAATTCTAATCCAAATTTTCAATTCAATGAAATATAAACACATGAAATCAACTAAGCTACACTAGATGCATACACAACATACACAAGGTATAAATGCACTAAATTACACTTTACAAGCACAAAGGCTTGAGGCATAGATGTGAGTTCATCAAAGAACTCACCTTTGGCTCTTGAATATCAAGAACAAACTCCAACAAGGAAGAACAAGCACCCAAACGAGAAAAGCTCCTTTCTTTTATCAAATGCACCTTCAAAATCACCTCAAACATTCACATCCAAACATATATGTGTTAGGGTTGTGAGAAAAAACCGAAATTGAGAGGAGTATAAAGTAGAGAGGGAGAGTAGAGAGCGTACCTATGTCTTTGAATTGGATTTGCACGAGAATTGAGCTCTAGATTGAAGGCCATAGCTTAGGGAATTTCTATTTCCCATTCCCTTCCCTATTTTCTATTTTCTTTGAAGTGAGAATGAATGGAGGATAGAGCTTGGTTGGCTAACCAAGCCCTACCCAAGGTGCCAAAATTCCAAAGCTCGGAATATATCGAAATTTATACTTTTCGAGCTCCTAAACGACGTTTTGAACTCGATGGAAGTGGTTTCGGGTCCAAATTCATTCGTATGAGAAAAGTGATGTTTTGGTCATACACTCAAATGAGAAAACGACCAAATTTTACCTAACTCCGAATGTATCGACGCTTTTAGTCAAAAAGGTCGTAAACGATGATCTGGACTCAATGGAAGTGGTCCCGAATCCTAATTTTATCGTTTGTGAAAAACGTCATTTTGAGTGACACATCGGACACGACGATATATTTAAATAAAATATTTAAATCTATTATCATCGAATGAGCGGGTTGTTACAGACTTCCACCTTAAAAGAATTGCGTCCCCGCAATTCCTTAAGAATGAAGTAATAAGTAACAACAAAAAATAATACCATGGAGTGGTACCATGAGAACCGACATGAAATGAAAAGATCACACCAACGGCTAGGTGAGATCCCAATTTCGTCTCGAAAGATCATAAAAATCAGATTACAATCTCGAATTCCATTACCCATGAAGGTAGTCATCCCAAACGGATAAAATAATTCCAAAAAAATTCATAGCGCTATGAATCCAAATAGACTCGCCTTTCTTCGTATGATTCTCAATGGAATGAGAATCAATAGAACACACAATAACCAAGCGAATATAATTTGGAATTTCAAGGAGGAACGGGACTGCGTCCTACTGACGTAAGATGTCAATAGTAGATATTTCTCTTAGGATATGAAATGGGAATTTACAATGGTTGACTAATCCATTCCCAAAACTCAATCATGATGATGTAGCGAACAGGGACCTTCATCACTTTAGTCTTGCGACAAGGTGGCTGACATCCACAAAAGAACAACTCAGAGATTCCAACGAAGTTAGCTAACGAGAGCAATTCTCGAAGGAATAATCAATTCTAATATAAATGATTCAAGGTTGGTAACGAAATACCAACGAGCTAGAAACCGATAAACAAAGATTGGTAATGGAATACCAATGAACTATTCGGGGAAATCGATTTCTAACCAGGTACTAAATCTCATTTAGTAGCCATAAGGACGAATCATTAGGAATTATACGAAATTCCCAATATTCCGGAACTCGAGTATCAATTTTAGAAAATCAGAAACATCGAGAAGATGATGGATAAGTAGTGCATAACTTATCACTTCGGAACAACATGATATAAGATAATTTTCCGCCAAAAATCTCAAATCGCAAAAACATCAGCAAATAATCAAAGAAGCAATAGACAATTTCTCTAACAAGGTGAGATTAAACCAAAGAGGTCATAATCCCCAAAGATTTGACTGATAAGGGTTAACAAACGTGCGACAATTGTCAATCCAAACGATTCAAACAAATAAAGGAGGAATATCAAAAGGGCTCATTCTTCGATATTCATTTCTTAAGAACAACGCAAGGTTAAGTCCATAAGTGAATTAACTATAGCACTTTCGGATGATCGACTAGATCACATATTCGAAGAAAGGAATTATTGAGTTTGCTGTGGATCGCAAAACCCAAATCTTCCCTTCCCCCACGGGACTCCCAATCTCTCAAGTGATCGTTCACTAAAGAAAATAAGGGGACACATGGAATCACAAGAATACTAAATTCTTTTTAGCAATTCGAAACAAGGATTATGAATTAGGCGACATTTCTTAGTGATTGGGAATCTTGAGAATCAAAGATCTGAAATCCAGAAACAAGAGACATAAATAAATAACTTTTGGGTTGTTCCTAGAGTTATTTAATTAACTCAAAGAAAAGATTCATGATAATTTCTAATTAAAAATCTTGAACCACTCAAATTCTTGGAATTGCTTCAAGGAAATCTAGAAATAAAATATCTAGAAAGATAACAAATGATTATGAAAAATCGCAAAAGTCCAAAATATTATTATTTTGATTAACTTATTAACAGTTAATTTAATTTCAGGGATCATTTCAAATGTCGGATTGTCACATAATGGTGTTTAGGAATTCCGAACTACAACATGGCGTCCCACGTCTTGTTCGAGATCCTTAACACACCCAATGGACAAGTTAACATAAGAAAGTCCTCACAATTTCTAATGTTCACGCAGAACTCGTGAAAATATAAAAATTCAATAATCGTTAGGGATGGCATAAAGGAAATAAAATTCCTTTATCAACTTACGAATAAAACACAATTGATATCTTTTGATAACGAAGAACATGGTCGATGTATATCAAAAGAACATAAATAAAATATTCGCTAAACATGGTAAATGACATTAAAGAATTAATGAAACGTACCTTGACTCAAGAAGAGGGATCACAAGAAGTGGGAGGCTTTCCCTCATTCTTGATCTTGAGTCTGGAACGCAACGAGGTAACACAAATGAGTTGTTTTAGCCCGAATGCTTGGTGATCTCACACCGAACTAGAACAATAAAGCTGACAACAAGGGAGTAGATTTAGTCACAAAGACATGGTATCTCCATACCGACCGACAAGTGATCAATAGACCATGCTAGGTACGTAACGACGTACGAAACAATCTTAACTAGAAATCAAGAAATATCAGGATCAAAGGCGCTTACAACGTGCGTAATGACGCACGGGCAAGATATCCAATGATCAATCAACTACAAGGATAATAAATGGTCAACAAGATAAGTGTGATACACAATAGGCCAAACAGACATTGATTAGCAACTCAAGTCAAAGAATGAAGCAAAAGCACCACTAGAGCACACGGGCCCTAGACGGACTATAGAAATCAACCTGAAGCGAAGGAGTCGATAACTATTCTAAAAGACTAAAATAGGCCACTTGAGACATAGTCACCCCTCCCGTAGGAGATACACTGGGTGAACCGGCACTTGCACGGCTACAACCAATTATTTCGCTTTTTTAAGGGAAAAGAAGGAGGAAAAAGTTAGGCTCAAGTTGAATTCAAATGACGCGGATTCAATCAAAAGTGGAATCGTATAGGAAGATAAGTTATGACGGGTCTTAAGACTCTAACTAAAACCCTAAAGCATGATTCCCAAGAGAGGCTTAAGACAATACCGTCGTCATCCTATCTTACACTATTCCGGAAAGTGGCTCTGATACCAACTGTAATGCCCTGCCTCTATACCCACTATCGTCCAGCTCATTTCAAAGAAATGTCGTAGACCATAACGGAGAATGAGGTTTGTGAAGAGCGATTGATTGTATGATTACTCCATGTGAGGAATGCACATCGAATTCTGATACCGATTAAAATTTCGACATGACCATTCGACACACAGGGCAACTACACAATGGCTATATGTAATCCGGAAAGCAGTATAAAATAGACGACAACAATAATATATATCACAGCCAGACACAGAATAAACAAATCACAAAGGCGGAATGGATATGAATAAACCAAGAATGTGTACAATAAGTTAGTGGTCAATAAAGATCCACTAAACCCAAAAGAATAGATACATGTACCATGATCTAAATAAAAGAATATGTACACAACAATATATAATGTCATAGGGACAAAAGTACATCAAGCTGCAGAGACAGAGTAGCAAGCTGAAAGCGGAAGATCAATTCTGAAATGAGACCCGGGGGAGTACCTAAAATGACTCGGTCTGACTCGAGTATTATTTATAGGAATAAATAATAAACGAGTCAGTCTAGCTGTACTTATCAAATAAACTGAGATAATAAGAGATATAACAAAGAATGACATGATTCTAGTAATAAAATATAATCATAAATAAATATGAAACATGGCATGTCAACATAATCAAGAAATGACAACGGAATGTCAGCATACAAATGTCTCTAAATAATCTCCTAGCCAATGTAGAATGCAACATTCAATTAATAGCACACACCAAGAAATGACAGAGGAATGCCAAATAAACTAAACACATGAATGACAACGGAATGCCAAATACAAATCAAACTGACGCGCATTGCATCAAAGTAAACATAAATCAAATTGACGCGCATCACATCAAAGCAAACATAAATCAAATTGACGCACATCACATCAAAGTAAACATAAATCAAATTGACGCACATCGCATCAAAGTAATCATGAATCCAGAAATCACTAGAAATCCAGAAAAGAGCATAAAAAGTGGATACCTTCCAGATGAGACACGATCTCTAGGTATCGAAGCTACATGTTTGAGCCGAAGATCCCCACAGAGTCGGGTCGTGACCCCGGAAGAGAAAAAACAAATAAATCGTGAAATCTCTAGGAAACATCACAAATCATAGAAAGTTGGACCGAAGTCCCATAGGTGAAATCCAAGAATCGTAAATCCAACTAGGGCGATCGAGGAACATAAAACATAAGTCATAAAATGAATAGGAGGTATCGACAAATAGTGCGGAAACTATCTGACTGGAGTTCCCCTGATACAGCGGAAACTATTACAGTGAACCACAGTCCCCCGGAGACATAGCCAAGAAGCTATGTCCAAATAATAAAATGGATCACATCGATCCTGGTGAATAGAAATTACTCCGAGCTAGTTAATATAAAGAAATAGTGACATGTCCCATAACTACGTGTTATTCTAGAATATTTACGAACCCGTAATTGGTTTCTATTCAAAACAGAGAGAATCACCAAACATGTTCGAACGCACGAGTCCAAGAGTTATTCGCCAAAGTAAATGTATAAGGGGTCATAGTCCTCAATTTTACTAAGGTAAACAAATTAAATTTCTCGTCCGGTCGAGTAAAGAGGATCCGTACACACTAACAGATTGGAATTCGTAGAAGGATTTGTGGTCCATTAATAATATATAAATCCTCTTATAATTTGAAGTGATAATAAACAATCATACGATTGCCGAGGCAAATCGATCAAGGGGATTTACGTCAAAATGACGTAAATTCAAATCATAAATCATCAAATGTAAATTCGATAAATCGAATATACGTATAGCTCGTTACTGAATCCAATGACGTTAAGAAACGATTAGAAATCACCCTGGAGCGACAGAAAACAAAGACACAAAATTAGCTGCCATGGATCAGAGTACAATTACCAAGGTGATCGATAATGCGAAATTCACATTACAACAACATACAGGAAATCAAAGGGATAAAGGTTGTAATTTCGATCAACGAACGAATCGAAATCCCAAAGTAGCATCTGAAGGTTTTAAACTATATCGGAATAGACTCGAAGGATATCGAGTCGATAATTCACATTTTAGAGTCGCGAATCATATTAACAAGAGTGTCGAATAAATTCGATATATAAAATAGAGCGCACGGGCTTTAGAATGATCACTTATTCAATTCACATCCTAAACAATGTGAACAGACCAAAAGAATCAACAATGGAAGAATCACTTTAGAATCAAAGACGATGAATCGAGCTGCTGGAATCTGTGAATTCATGAAGCTGGAGTTCACAAACGATGTCCGAACGGCCCGAACTCCGGCCGGGAAAGAGCCTGGATGGGTGTAGACTTTGGACCGAGGTCCCCTCTGGTCCACAGCAGAAAAACAGATTCAGACGTCTGAATCATTTAGGTCAGACGTCTGAACTGGGATTTTCAGAAACCCACAGGGTTTTAGTTCATTTTGGCCCCCTTTCAGACGTTTGAATTATTCCGGCTTGACGTCTGAATTACAATTCAGACTTCTGAGTTAAAAATTTTAGACTTCTGAATTTGCTTATTTGGTTCTATAATTATTTGAAGCAGGTCAGACGTTTGATATATAATATTCAGACATCTGAATCTTGTTCCAGAGCACAATTTTCCTTGAAAACATGTTCAAAATGATATCGACGAATGCCCGAAGGCCTATGATGTTATATACATGTATATGAGGCTTCAAGGACTTGCCAAAACAACTTATAACACCCAAATACGCATGCACAAACATCCATACAAAGGATTAGCGATGGTATTGATTATCAATTCCAAAACAGGAAAATTTTCTAAACAAAGCAAATCAAATATGATTCTAGCGACTTGTGAAGGCTTAGAACTATGCCGGGGCGGCAACGGTGCTTAACAATATCACCAAATCAACTCATAACATATGAATTAGATTGTGTGGACAATTCTAATCCAAATTTTCAATTCAATGAAATATAAACACATGAAATTAACTAAGCTACACTAGATGCATACACAACATACACAAGGTATAAATGCACTAAATTACACTTTACAAGCACAAAGGCTTTAGGCATAGATGTGAGTTCATCAAAGAGCTCACCTTTGGCTCTTGAATATCAAGAACAAACTCCAACAAGGAAGAACAAGCACCCAAACGAGAAAAGCTCCTTTCTTTCCTCAAATGCACCTCCGAAATCACCTCATACATTCACATCCAAACATATATGTGTTAGGGTTGCGAGAAAAATCCGAAATTGAGAGGAGTATAAGGTAGGGAGGGAGAGTAGAGAGCTTACCCATGTCTTAGAATTGGATTTGCACAAGAATTGAGCTCTAGATTGAAGGCCCTAGCTTAGGGAATTTCTATTTCCCATTCCCTTCCCCATTTTCTATTTTCTTTGAAGTGAGAATGAATAAAGGAGGAGAGAGCTAGGTGGAGCTCTTAAGTGAATGAGTTTGGTTGGCTAACCAAGCCCTAGCCCAGGTGCTGAAATTCCAAAGCCCGGAATATATCGAAATTTATACTTTTCGAGCTCCTAAACGATATTTTGAATTCGATGGAAATGGTTTCGAGTCCAAATTCATTCGTATGCGAAAAGTGATACTTTGGTCATACATTCAAATAAGAAAACGACCAAATTTTACATAACTCCGAATGTATCAATGCTTTTAGTTAAAAAAGTCGTAAACGATGATCCGGACACAATGGAAGTGGTCCCGAATCCTAATTTTATCGTTTGTGAAAAATGACATTTTGAGTGACACATCGGACACGACGATATATTTAAATAAAATATTTAAATCTATTATCATCGAATGAGCGGGTTGTTACATGATGTATACCAGTTAAATTATAAATTGTAGATTGTAATGATAAATATCTGTATCACTTGATCATATGGTAGAAAAATATATACGGACACCATTGGTCGTGGTTTTGAAATAAAGTTATTTGGAAAATTTGATTTTAAAGTAATAACTTAAGATTTTATATTTACATATATTTAAAGATTTTAAAACCTAAATTGTGTAAATTTTAAATTATACGTTTTAAAATGATTTTTTGTAAGAGTAAATATGACTATATATATATATATATATATTTAAGATTTTATTTATAATTTCATTTATTTTAAAACTATATAATTTAATAAGATAATAATAATAGTATTTTATACCTTTTTAATATTTTATAATAATTTTATTAAAAATTTAATTTTAGGCTTATATTTATGTATAAATATATTTTCTAATTTAATTTCATAATTTATAAACTTATATTTATATATATATCTGCTTTCAAAGTTCAATTTTAATAAGTTTTATAAACTTTATTAATGAACTTAAAGATGGATAAGTTAAGGTTTCGAGATTTAAATTTAAGGTTTAAGGATTTAAATTTAAATATTGATATTTGATTTAACATATGAACTCATGTGAGATATGAATTTGAATTGGTTTAAAACATAAGCTTTTATAAGAAATGAACTTGAATTGTGTAAATTGATTTTTAATTTGAATTTCTAAATTGAAGGAAATGAATTTGAATTTGATATAAATGAATTCGATTATAAAGTATCTGAATGCGAATTTGAATATATAATTTGTTTATGTATGGAATTGATTATATAAATCGATTTGATATGAATTAAGAAATTTTATAAATCGAACTAAAAGAATGATTTTAAATTATATGATTTGAGTGTATAAGTAATAATTTTGAAATGTACAATTTGAAATTATAGGATTTGACATGAATTGTTTAGTTGAAATAAGATTTGGTTTGTATAAACTGAATTTGAAGCGAAATGTATGATTTTTATGAATCGACTTAAAATGAATTCTTAATAGTGAAATTGGATTATATGAATTGTTTGAACTTGGAATTTGACGAAATATTAAAGCTAAAATAGAATCAAAGTTAAATATTTTAGTACTGATTTATGCTATAATCTGAGACCTTTGAAATATGATCTTCTAATTCGATTTGGTTAAAGCGATTTAAGTGAGTAGTTGTCAAAATTAACTAAAATCAAAGTCAGATATTTAATTTTCATTTCAAATTTGATATGAGATTCCATATAAAGGATTTTAAAAGAGATTATAAAAATGACCATGGTGTGAAAAATGTAAACGTTTGGTTGTTAAAGAGACTGGAATCGGCTATTGTCATACTCTCTGCCAATACCGAAAACCACTATAACAACTCTACACGTGGTGGAGAATCCATAATAAAGCAGGATGATTTATAGGCAAGTACTGGATTTATAGAAAGAGAATGATGATGGATAGCCTTTGAGACGACCCGATTTCCCGTTTTCACGGAAACAAGGGCTATCTTTGGAATATAACACAGAAACAGATAATAGCAGAACAGAATTAAATAAATACACCAGAATGAACAACAAAATATACTGGATAAAAGTAATTATCAGAGTTACACAATATACAGGATCTTACTTAGTACAAATACAGTTCAGCTATACATAAATGTCTACAGCGGAAATAAACAAAATATGTACAATAGGAGCTGAACAGCATAAAAAGAAATAAATGATAGAATCCATCTTCAGCTCCAGCTTTCCAGAAAGAACCAGCTAAACCTGAATACAAGGCTGCCCGTGTGGAAAAAGGGGCACCCGAGTTTGAAAGTGAAACAAACTACGAGTCAGTCATGGGACTGGTATGAGAAATCCACTCAACACATATATAATTGGCTAATCACAGGACCACGCCACTTTCGTGGAACGGGTTTACTCCATTGGATTGCCAGTGCTTTAAAACAAATCTTTCTTTTAAACATCGCTATGCTTTTTATAAAAATGAAGCCGTTATAAGACTCAGTTCCCATCACACAATGCAACGCAAACCGGAGGATAGAGTTTTACCTTATAATGGCCAAAATATGATTGATACGAATAAAACAAAGGCATTTGATATTATTGCTAGTGTTAATATGTTTTGAAAACAATTTCAAATCATAACTATCAATCATAGACGACATGAGCGTCCCATGCCACTATGTCGCCAAATATATATATACAATTGAAACCGCACGATCACGTATTTGGAAATTGGATTTCGGTCATGAACCAAGGCAAAAGATAGTCCTTACCGAATTCGAGACGCTCTAGCCCGTGTCTCAGGAACAGCCGCAACTGGCCCTTGGATCGTCAGGGCCGGTCCACCGATGTGGATTATTATGCCTGAACACTACGTCTCCCCGCCCTTTGGGGCGTAAACGAGCCAACGAATGACTCCATCGGACCCGGATCGTCCGATCAAACCGAGGCGCCTCGCAACAGCAACAACCACATAGGTGAAAAGTATATAAATGTCAGGGCTGGTAGGTCACTGACACCACCCTAGCTAGAAAGAAACGCATGCCCTCCCTGAGGTCCTTCTCCCGTTTCAGGTTCATACCGGGGTGTGAGGCTCGCGAATTCACGTTATACACAAAGCTACGCCACACAGGCGGTGCTTTGATCATCACAACAAGACTTTGCTTTTCAACAGAAGCCCTGATCACTGCATCTTAGCATGCCACACAGGCAATTCACGCCATGCGATTGATGTCCATTGATATACAACCTCTGAGCTCGTACGTCTCAGAGAAGGGCGTTAAGCAAGAGAATAAATTCTCCGCCGCCAAACAGATGTATATTTAACAGAGATCAATCAACACAGAATAAAATCCAATGTCGGACACACAGTCCATTTACAAGTCCGTTCTGGGTCTGAACGAAACCGGAGGCACTAAATACCTCGCAAACCCATCGATCAACACGTACGTCTGAACGATCACCACTCATTATCCATATTTCGGGATGCCTCCCAATCAGGACCTCGGTTACCATCCAAACGAGGTGAAGATCTCCAGTCTTCGACCACCGTCTTCATCTTCGACTTTCAATCGTCGGTCAATTATTTGAAATGAGAATTAACTCGGCCTTCTCAAATAATTCACGTATATTTAGAATTTCAAATCAATTTATTTCAATGGTTAAATTATTCGACAACACCAATATTGTTCTTTAATGTAATTTTCACACCAAACACATTCAACCATTAAAAGCCACACAAATCAAGCAAATTTCAGTTTATTTCCATTCCATATCGCTTATGATATTTTATAACTATTTATCGCTATTTTTATTTATTTTAAAATAGCCCATTTATTCAAAACGACGCTTCGGGCCATAACGCGGCCGTGGCGCTGTTTTTCTTCAGATTTGATTTACACTTATCTGAAAATCTAACCGTTGGATCTTCACAAAATTTACATCATTAGAAAGGTCTTTTCAAAACCAATCCAACGGTTCCAGTTTCGGGAAAATCCGACGGTCGGATCTCCCGGTACACTCGTTTGAAATTTCGATTTCAAAATACGAACTGCAGCGTCGTTATTCGATTAAATATAATTATATTTATATATATAAATAAATATAATCGTTTCTGGCGCTGTTTTTCTTCAGATTTGAATTAAACATTCCAGACAATCCAACCGTTGGATTTCTACAAAGTTGGTGCCGTTGGGAAGATATTTCCAAGGCGCACCCGACGGTTGAGGTTTCGGGACAATCCAATGGTCGGATTTCCCGCACTAGTCTTTTGAAATCACGGTTTCAAAATACGAACTGCACGGCTTCGTTTTGTTTTAATTTTATTTATATTTATATATTTATATAAATATAGTTCATTCAACAATTTCAATATCGTTTTCACTTCAAATATTTTTCTAACACCTTAAATTTTGGAAAAATTTCGCCATAACCTCCCTTGCACCGGGAGCATCGGGAAATCGCAAATAGCGTCCCCGGTCCTTCTAATCTCAAAAAGAAAAAGAAAAAGCCAAGCGGCTAGCCAACAAGCTCAAAATCATCACCCAAACAAATCAGTAAATGTGTACCTATTTGTCGGGCACAAAATTTTATTCCTCTTCTCTAGCCCCTTTGCTATAACGTGTTCAATGAATATTGCATGTACATATATATACAGTTCTTATCATTTATCAATTTCTATTCGACTTCATATTTGATTTCTATTTGGTTTAAAAACTCCATTCATTCTAATGTTACATAAATAGGTGCAAATCATTTCATTAGCTAATTAATGAATATTTCAACTCATATATGTTTATTTTGAACAAGTGGCTATTTTTAACACTTCACATTTCAACGATTTATGCATACAATAAAAATGTGATTTTTATTGTAAAACGATTCATTTCATAACACTATTTTATATATAGTTCATATAGTCGATAAAAGGTGATTTTTATTATCAAACAATTTATTTCAAAATATGAATACCATTCAACACATGAATTTCTAATCAACGAATGAATATCAATTCAACACATGAATGTTTTCTATTCAATGAATAAATATAGTTTAAGCATATGAAAATAATTCAAACACACCAATATTATTCAAAATTTCGGCAGCATAACGGCAGGGTAGTTAAACCGGCACCGTCCCTAGTACGGCTCCTCGCTCTACCTTAAAACCTCGCGGTTTTTGACAATGGGGATCATGCATCTAGTTCGCACGCAGGCGGCATGTATATATTTATTTCATTTCCACAAACTAATCCTATGTGGTTTCAACCAAATATTTCACAACCACAAATGGGTATTTTTCAACCACCATCAACCAATATCAATCACAAACAATCCCAAACAATCATTCGCTATCAATCAAATTCTCACAACAATTTCAACCAATAAATATCGTCCATGGTTTGTGGATGAGGGGCGTATATATATATATATATATATATATATATATATAGATATTTATATATAGCTATTCACTTTTATCTCAACACATATATAAATATTTTTAAATCAGAAATCTCACAAATAGCTATCCAACTGCACGATACTTCCTTTAGAGAAATCTTCGCCTTTTGTCGCTTTCGCCCGTATCCTCTACATATGTAAAAATCGAATTTTTACGATGCTATTCAATATATAAAAATCGAATTTCTACTTCGACTTTCGATATATAAAAATATGATTTTTACTTTCGACTTTCGATATATAAAAATATGATTTTTCTTTCGACTTTCGATATATATAAATATGATTTTTCTTTCGACTTTCGATATATATAAAAATGATTTTTACTTTCGACTTTCGATATATAAAAATATGATTTTTACTTTCGACTTTCGATATATAAAAATATGATTTTTACTTTCGACTTTCGATATATAAAAATATGATTTTTACTTTCGACTTTCGATATATAAAAATATGATTTTTACTTTCGACTTTCGATATATAAAAATATGATTTTTACTTTCGACTTTCGATATATAAAAATATGATTTTTACTTTCGACTTTCGATATATAAAAATACGATTTTTACTTTCGACTTTCGATATATAAAAATATGATTTTTACTTTCGACTTTCGATATATAAAAATATGATTTTTACTTTTTAAAGTTCAAATCCTTTTTCGAAAAATCAGTTTTAACCTTTCTTTAAAAACAGTTTTAACTTTTCTAAAAAAAACAGTTTTACTCTTTTTATAAAATCAGTTTTTCTCTTTTTATAAAATCAGTTTTGAAATCATAAAAAAAAAAAAGTTTTGAATTCTTAAAAAAAACAGTTTTGAAATCATAAAAAAAAATAGTTTTGAATTCTAAAAAAAAACAGTTTTGAAATCATAAAAAAAAATAGTTTTGAATTCTTAAAAAAACAGTTTTGAAATCATAATAAAAACAGTCTTTAAACCTAATTAAAAACACAGTTTTTAAATTATTAAAATAAAATAACAAAATACTTACAGAGGGGGGGGGGTTTACCGATCGTCGGAGGTGGGGCACCGGATCTCGGTGGTGGTGGCGAGGCTTCGGGGGGGGGGGGGGGGGGGGGGGGGGGGGGCGTCGCGATGCTTCGATCGATGGAGGGGGGGGGGGACAGGTCTTCGTCGGCGTCGAGACGAGGGGGGGGGGGGCGGGTCTTCGTCGGCGTCGAGACGAGGGTTTTTCTTCTTTTTTTTTTCCTTTGTTTTTTTTTAATTTCTGTTAACTGAAATAAAAGTGAAGGGGGGGGGGGGGGGGGGCAGAACGAAGATAAAGGGGGGGGAGGGAAATTATATTTTTTTTTTATTTTATTATTAAATTATTAAATTTTTGTAAAAATGTTGACTTTTACATACGACCTCGAAACGAGGCCCACCGCCTGTCGCCCATAGCGTTTCACCCCCATTCCGAACACAATGGGATATGTATCGCAAGCTGATTCGATTGTTACAATCAGTTTCCTTTTGAATTTATATTTAAATCACTATATTGAATTTAAACGTACATTTCAAATTACTGGGGTCACATACTAACTAGAAAAATCCCAGAAAAATATTTTCTAGCTTCGTATTGACGATACGGTCCTAACAAAACTAGTTTCGTCGAATTCTGAGACCGTTTGAAAAAAGGCCAATTTCCATTCGATTAAAATCAACAGAAACTGGTCAAACGCGTTTTCTTTTGCCACGCTCTCATATTAATTCGAAAAATTATGATATTTGAAACCTAGCAATAACTTGACACTGCGGATCTAACAAAAGTGGTTTCGTCGAAATCCGAGGTCTTTTGCAAAATGTCCATTTTTAAGGGCCTGAATTCCATAGCGACTATTCCGTATTTTCAACTGGACATATCTTTTGATTCCCGCTATCAAATTCCGATTGGTCGGATTCGTTAGAAAGATATTATCAATTAGATCCTAATGTTTTTGGTTTCACTAAAATCCGGATTGTTTTGCACCCGGTATATTCAATTGAAGTTTGAAATCGAATTATCGAACTACCGCGCCATTTTCAATTCTATATATAATTATAATTAATTATATTGGTTTTCAAATGTCGATTTTAACTCAGTTTTCATCGCCATTATTTAAAATATTTATTTTAAATATTTAAAATCCATTATTTTAGCCAATTTAAAAATTTTAAATTGGTTCAGATTTTCTGGGTCGTTACAATCTCCCCCACTTAAAACTTTTCGTCCCCGAAAAGGAATAAAGTCGAAAGTGGTTTGATAAATGTACAATCACACAACACAACAACCAATCCAATTGCTTTTTAACCTTTTTAACTTTTCAAATATATATATCTTTCATATATTCAAAAATTATATTTCTAAAACCAGACTATATATAAATATAATCACAAACACGTTATTTAAAAACATATTACTCTCGACTCGTTCTGAGGCACTTCTGACCCCATCTCTAACGAGTTGTTCTGATTCTGCTACTCATACTAGGATATTACTGATCCTATCTTTATGGAGTTACCCGTCCTAGAACACTACTGGTTCTATTTCTGACGAGTTCATTCGAATGTTATATTCCAGAACTAAGCTTAACCAAAGCTCTGATACCACGATGAGACGACCCGATTTCCCGTTTTCACGGAAACAAGGGCTATCTTTGGAATATAACACAGAAACAGATAATAGCAGAACAGAATTAAATAAATACACCAGAATGAACAACAAAATATACTGGATAAAAGTAATCATCAGAGTTACACAGTATACAGGATCTTACTTAGTACAAATACAGTTCAGCTATACATAAATGTCTACAGCGGAAATAAACAAAATATGTACAATAGGAGCTGAACAGCATAAAAAGAAATAAATGATAGAATCCATCTTCAGCTCCAGCTTTCCAGAAAGAACCAGCTAAACCTGAATATAAGGCTGCCCGTGTGGAAAAAGGGGCACCCGAGTTTGAAAGTGAAACAAACTACGAGTCAGTCATGGGACTGGTATGAGAAATCCACTCAACACATATATAATTGGCTAATCACAGGACCATGCCACTTTCGTGGAACGGGTTTACTCCATTGGATTGCCAGTGCTTTAAAACAAATCTTTCTTTTAAACATCGCTATGCTTTTTATAAAAATGAAGCCGTTATAAGACTCAGTTCCCATCACACAATGCAACGCAAACCGGAGGATAGAGTTTTACCTTATAATGGCCAAAATATGATTGATACGAATAAAACAAAGGCATTTGATATTATTGCTAGTGTTAATATGTTTTGAAAACAATTTCAAATCATAACTATCAATCATAGACGACATGAGCGTCCCATGCCACTATGTCGCCAAATATATATATACAATTGAAACCGCACGATCACGTATTTGGAAATTGGATTTCCGTCATGAACCAAGGCAAAAGATAGTCCTTACCGAATTCGAGACGCTCTAGCCCGTGTCTCAGGAACAGCCGCAACTGCCCCTTGGATCGTCAGGGCCGGTCCACCGATGTGGATTATTATGCCTGAACACTACGTCTCCTCGCCCTTTGGGGCGTAAACGAGCCAACGAATGACTCCATCGGACCCGGATCGTCCGATCAAACCGAGGCGCCTCGCAACAGCAACAACCACATAGGTGAAAAGTATATAAATGTCAGGGCTGGTAGGTCACTAACACCACCCTAGCTAGAAAGAAACGCATGCCCTCCCTGAGGTCCTTCTCCCGTTTCAGGTTCATACCGGGGTGTGAGGCTCGCGAATTCACGTTATACACAAAGCTACGCCACACAGGCGGTGCTTTGATCATCACCACAAGACTTTGCTTTTCAACAGAAGCCCTGATCACTGCATCTTAGCATGCCACACAGGCAATTCACGCCATGCGATTGATGTCCATCGATATACAACCTATGAGCTCGTACGTCTCAGAGAAGGGCGTTAAGCAAGAGAATAAATTCTCCGCCGCCAAACAGATGTATATTTAACAGAGATCAATCAACACAGAATAAAATCCAATGTCGGACACACAGTCCATTTACAAGTCCGTTCTGGGTCTGAACGAAACCGGAGGCACTAAATACCTCGCAAACCCATCGATCAACACGTACGTCTGAACGATCACCACTCATTATCCATATTTCGGGATGCCTCCCAATCAGGACCTCGGTTACCATCCAAACGAGGTGAAGATCTCCAGTCTTCGACCACCGTCTTCATCTTCGACTTTCAATCGTCGGTCAATTATTTGAAATGAGAATTAACTCGGCCTTCTCAAATAATTCACGTATATTTAGAATTTCAAATCAATTTATTTCAATGGTTAAATTATTCGACAACACCAATATTGTTCTTTAATGTAATTTTCACACCAAACACATTCAACCATTAAAAGCCACACAAATCAAGCAAATTTCAGTTTATTTCCATTCCATATCGCTTATGATATTTTATAACTATTTATCGCTATTTTTATTTATTTTAAAATAGCCCATTTATTCAAAACGACGCTTCGGGCCATAACGCGGCCGTGGCGCTGTTTTTCTTCAGATTTGATTTACACTTATCTGAAAATCTAACTGTTGGATCTTCACAAAATTTACATCATTAGAAAGGTCTTTTCAAAACGAATCCAACGGTTCCAGTTTCGGGAAAATCCGACGGTCGGATCTCCCGGTACACTCGTTTGAAATTTCGATTTCAAAATACGAACTGCAGCGTCGTTATTCGATTAAATATAATTATATTTATATATATAAATAAATATAATCGTTTCTGGCGCTGTTTTTCTTCAGATTTGAACTAAACATTCCAGACAATCCAACCGTTGGATTTCTACAAAGTTGGTGCCGTTGGGAAGATATTTCCAAGGCGCACCCGACGGTTGAGGTTTCGGGAAAATCCAATGGTCGGATTTCCCGCACTAGTCTGTTGAAATCACGGTTTCAAAATACGAACTGCACGGCTTCGTTTCGTTTTAATTTTATTTATATTTATATATTTATATAAATATATTTCATTCAACAATTTCAATATCGTTTTCACTTCAAATATTTTTCTAACACCTTAAATTTTGGAAAAATTTCTCCATAACCTCCCCTGCACCGGGAGCATCGGGAAATCGCAAATAGCGTCCCCGGTCCTTCTAATCTCAAAAAGAAAAAGAAAAAGCCAAGCGGCTAGCCAACAGGCTCAAAATCATCACCCAAACAAATCAGTAAATGTGTACCTATTTGTCGGGCACAAAATTTTATTCCTCTTCTCTAGCCCCTTTGCTATAACCTGTTCAATGAATATTGCATGTACATATATATACAGTTCTTATCATTTATCAATTTCTATTCGACTTCATATTTGATTTCTATTTGGTTTAAAAACTCCATTCATTCTAATGTTACATAAATAGGTGCAAATCATTTCATTAGCTAATTAATGAATATTTCAACTCATATATGTTTATTTTGAACAAGTGGCTATTTTTAACACTTCACATTTCAACGATTTATGCATACAATAAAAATGTGATTTTTATTGTAAAACGATTCATTTCATAACACTATTTTATATATAGTTCATATAGTCGATAAAAGGTGATTTTTATTATCAAACAATTTATTTCAAAATATGAATACCATTCAACACATGAATTTCTAATCAACGAATGAATATCAATTCAACACATGAATGTTTTCTATTCAATGAATAAATATAGTTTAAGCATATGAAAATAATTCAAACACACCAATATTATTCAAAATTTCGGCAGCATAACGGCAGGGTAGTTAAACCGGCACCGTCCCTAGTACGGCTCCTCGCTCTACCTTAAAACCTCGCGGTTTTTGACAATGGGGATCATGCATCTAGTTCGCACGCAGGTGGCATGTATATATTTATTTCATTTCCACAAACTAATCCTATGTGGTTTCAACCAAATATTTCACAACCACAAATGGGTATTTTTCAACCACCATCAACCAATATCAATCACAAACAATCCCAAACAATCATTCGCTATCAATCAAATTTTCACAACAATTTCAACCAATAAATATCGTCCATGGTTTGTGGACGAGGGGCGTATATATATATATATATATATATATATATATATAGATATTTATATATAGCTATTCACTTTTATCTCAACACATATATAAATATTTTTAAATCAGAAATCTCACAAATAGCTATCCAACTGCACGATACTTCCTTTAGAGAAATCTTCGCCTTTTGTCGCTTTCGCCCGTATCCTCTACATATGTAAAAATCGAATTTTTACGATGCTATTCAATATATAAAAATCGAATTTCTACTTCGACTTTCGATATATAAAAATATGATTTTTACTTTCGACTTTCGATATATAAAAATATGATTTTTCTTTCGACTTTCGATATATAAAAATATGATTTTTCTTTCGACTTTCGATATATAAAAATATGATTTTTACTTTCGACTTTCGATATATAAAAATATGATTTTTACTTTCGACTTTCGATATATAAAAATATGATTTTTACTTTCGACTTTCGATATATAAAAATATGATTTTTCTTTCGACTTTCGATATATAAAAATATGATTTTTACTTTCGACTTTCGATATATAAAAATATGATTTTTACTTTCGACTTTTGATATATAAAAATATTCGACTTTCGATATATAAAAATATGATTTTTACTTTCGACTTTCGATATATAAAAATATGATTTTTACTTTCGACTTTCGATATATAAAAAATATGATTTTTACTTTTTAAAGTTCAAATCCTTTTTCGAAAAATCAGTTTTAACCTTTCTTTAAAAACAGTTTTAACTTTTCTAAAAAAAAACAGTTTTACTCTTTTTATAAAATCAGTTTTTCTCTTTTTATAAAATCAGTTTTGAAATCATAAAAAAAAAATAGTTTTGAATTCTTAAAAAAAACTGTTTTGAAATCATAAAAAAAAATAGTTTTGAATTCTTAAAAAAACAGTTTTGAAATCATAATAAAAACAGTCTTTAAACCTAATTAAAAACACAGTTTTTAAATTATTAAAATAAAATAACAAAATACTTACAGAGGGGGGGGGGGGGGTTTACCGATCGTCGGAGGTGGGGCACTGGATCTCGGTGGTGGTGGCGAGGCTTCAGGGGGGGCGTCGCGATGCTTCGATCGATGGAGGGGGGGGACAGGTCTTCGTCGGCGTCGAGACGAGGGGGGAGGCGGGTCTTCGTCGGCGTCGAGACGAGGGGGGGGCGGGTCTTCGTCGGCGTCGAGACGAGGGTTTTTCTTCTTTTTTTTTTCCTTTTTTTTTTTAATTTCTGTTAACTGAAATAAAAGTGAAGGGGGGGGGGCCAGAACGAAGATAAAAGGGGGGGAGGGAAATTATATTTTATTTTTTTTTATTTAATTATTAAATTTTTGTAAAAATGTTGACTTTTACATACGACCTCGAAACGAGGCCCACCGCATGTCGCCCGTAGCGTTTCACCCCCATTCCGAACACAATGGGATATGTATCGCAAGCTGATTCGATTGTTACAATCAGTTTCCTTTTGAATTTACATTTAAATCACTATATTGAATTTAAACGTACATTTCAAATTACCGGGGTCACATACTAACTAGAAAAATCCCAGAAAAATATTTTCTAGCTTCGTATTGACGATACGGTCCTAACAAAACTAGTTTCGTCGAATTCTGAGACCGTTTGAAAAAAGGCCAATTTCCATTCGATTAAAATCAACAGAAACTGGTCAAACGCGTTTTCTTTTGCCACGCTCTCATATTAATTCGAAAAATTATGAAATTTGAAACCTAGCAATAACTTGACACTGCGGATCTAACAAAAGTGGTTTCGTCGAAATCCGAGGTCTTTTGCAAAATGTCCATTTTTAAGGGCCTGAATTCCATAGCGACTATTCCGTATTTTCAACTGGACATATCTTTTGATTCCCGCTATCAAATTCCGATTGGTCGGATTCGTTAGAAAGATATTATCAATTAGATCCTAATGTTTTTGGTTTCACTAAAATCCGGATTGTTTTGCACCCGGTATATTCAATTGAAGTTTGAAATCGAATTATCGAACTACCGCGCCATTTTCAATTCTATATATAATTATAATTAATTATATTGGTTTTCAAATGTCGATTTCAACTCAGTTTTCATCGCCATTATTTAAAATATTTATTTTAAATATTTAAAATCCATTATTTTAGCCAATTTAAAAATTTTAAATTGGTTCAGATTTTCTGGGTCGTTACAGCCTTGACCTTCCGGTCATAATTGAAAAGACTAAAACAAGAGCCATTCCCTGGTTAATGTGAGTTAGCTCCTCTTAGCGTATATGCTTCTTCGATACCATATCTCTTACTTTGTGATTGATTGGGCGTCATTTGATTTTTGGGAGTATTGTCTGGGGTGCGGAGTAGCTGGCGACTATGTGTTACCAATGACCTGGGTCCGCAATCCGGTAGAATCTTACTGATGGGTATTGCCTCGATGCCTTGTCATATTTATCTTGATCGAGTCCCCTGCGACTTTGATTTGTGTCGTACCTATGGAGTGCCCTATGATTCCACTATTTTGGTGGGTTTACGGTACCATATAGACTATGACATTATAAATGGTGTAAGAATAAAAATGTAATCCCTCTTACACTAAATAGAATATTTAACCATAGACACTATTGCAATAGCGTATTGTATTATATGATATCTGGTTTAACGGATCCTTAGAGGATGGAAATCTGAAACATCATTTAAGTTACAGATGCATTTCATTAAACATTTCATTTGAGTTGATTTACTTCCATGAGAATGTTAGTCCTGATTCGAGTTGTTTTGTTTTGCATTATTGCTCGGTTCAGATCGAGTATTGCAGTATTGAGATTTCAACTTTCGAAGCTGGAGACTATTGATGAAATCACCCCTATCCATTAGTTCTGGTTATTTCTTCTTTATATTAGAAATTATTGTATTTAGACTTCCGTTGTATTCAATTGTTATGTCCAAGCAAGCAGTTTGGGACAATTGAGATTACTTCCACTCTATTGTAACAAAAATTAAATTGAAATTATGAGTATTGTTTCCTGCAGCTTTCTGTTAGTCTTGTTCTCTATCTTGATAGAAATGAACTAAGATGATCTCCTTTGCCGGAGTCCTTGTGTAAAAGTAGGTTTTGAACAACCAAATACCATTTTCTATCATTAAGCTAACTTTGGATATTAGCCGCGTAAGTTCTCTAATGATTTACAACCCAACTTGTTAACTAGTCATTCTATTCCACACTCAAGATTGGACAACATTACATTTAGTCTCCTAAAAATGATTATTCTCCCATATATTTGAATATTGATCTATTTGTGTATTTAAGCAATTTTAAATTTGTTTGATAACACATATCTGCCAGGCTTGGCACCTTTGCTTCCAATTCTTTGTTAATCTTTTCTATATTTTAGAAGCATTATTTGGTTATCTGCTATAGTATAATCAAAAATAACAAACCCCCTAATAAAGTATATTATATTAGTTGTTTGAATTTTTTTAAATAACATGCTTTATTTTGGGAATCTTTGTCGTAACATTATGTTATATAACATACAACCAAAATATGCCAATATTTAAATTTGTTATATTATGTAAAATTTTCATATTCTTCATTTCTATTTGATTGTCATGCTAAATGATTATGGTAACTAGTGGACCAAGTTAGATCGAATAATAAATGGTTTGGGTAGAATTTGACCCGGACTGAATCAAAACATTAAAAAAAACACAATTCATCTAACCCATTTAATAAACGAATTGATCCGACCTGACCCATCTAACTCATTTAATAAACTGGTTGATTCGATCCAACCCAATTAGTTAAAGAGTTAACACTACCCAACCCATTTATCAAGAAGTACACAAAGAACATTAAAAAAGCTACTTTAAACAAAAAAACAACACCAATTGGATATGCACAAAATAAAGCATGAACAAAAATGTATGCAAAGGAGAAACGAAATGTAGTAATACAACATAGTATAATTTACTTTAACAGTGAAATATTACAAATATAACTTAAGCTAGCACATAAAAGGGCAGCAGCAACATATACAAATCAAATGAAAGTTGTATATGTTGTTCTTATTCTAATAGTTGTAAATGACAGTCGTATGAACATAAATCAAATGTATGGTAGTCTCGGATCAAGCTGGACTTGGGAAAATTCTGAATCTTTTACATTCTTTACAGCCCTACGCAGAAAGATAAGTTACAAAGGGTTCAGTTCACTCTACCTTACTAAACAGTAAACATTTAAAATGTGTGTGTATTGAAATATAAATCCAATGTACATTTTGCTATTTATGAGCACAAACGAAATTGGTTTCCTCCTTATGTCTAGGATTGGAATAAAATAACAAAAATACACTTACCACCTGAGAAAATGCTTTAAAAGGAGAAATTGTAATTGTACTTTGTTGAAAATTATTTCGATAAGTCATAGTTGCCAAAAAAACAGTTGGGGAGATTCTTCTGTTTATAAGCGCTTAATGGGGTATACTAAGCATGTCTTGATACAAGTTGATGCCTTTTGTGGAAAATCTTCCATTTTCCTCCCCCAGCATGTCATCATCCTACAAATAATTTGGGTGTAGCTGTATAGGCACTTTTAATACATGTCATCATCCTAGTCGCATGCTCTTAATGCCCTGGTCAAACACAGAGTCTTTATTAATAAACAGAGAGTCTGCATGCCGGAATCAGCTGTAATTTAATGCAGTTATGCTAATAGTTTCAGATCAGTTCAGTATGTAAATTTGTCACTATGTTCAATTAGGCTTAACTCTACAATTCTTGGTTTGAACATCAATCAATTGATTATTTGGTCTCACCGAATTCTTTGTAGTCGTTAAACCTAGACGTATATTATACTACTGGCTACTACACGTGCTCGAACCCTTTAATTTATCCATGATAATAAATAAATTTTAGAGATCTCTTTATATTGGGGATCACTCTTTTACCCAAAAAGATTACCATGCATATTGTCTCATCATTGTTCAATACATATGCATTATGTGCCTAACTATGTGATAAACATTCTGAAAAATATATGATGCCCACTTATATTTTTTTGGATTATTTCATTGGTATATCTAGAAGAATAACTCTTTTTAACTAATCATGATACGTTTGGGTTTCCCGCAATTTCTATGTGGAATAAATAGGTATTTAAAGAAACAACCTAAAAGTATATGTTGTGAGAAAAAATAGCAGAATAATTGAAATACATCATGACAGGGAAACTACAATTGACACTGAATTGAAACTCATATTACCTCATCTAAATCATATGAATACCTACTCCACATCAAGGATAATATGATTTTGTTTATATTACTAATTAAAAAGTTAACAGTCAAATTAAAAATTTCACCAGTGACAATAAAAGCCAGATCATATCGTTAGAATTTAAATTAAGGGATTATGGCAAATTTTCAATGATATGGATTCTAAAATAAAAACCAATTTATCGACAAATCTTATAATAACAATGAATGTGGATTGCTTGTTAAATTGATAGCCGCAATAAGAACGTGGATTACGATATTATAAGAACATGGAATAATATTTTGAAATAGACAATTTTTTTTGAGAAAAGCGATAAATCACAAATAGTTAAGCTAAAGGCAAGGCGAAGAATAGTACATATATAATGTATACTATTATATGTTGACATGCATAGCACATTATATCTCTCTAGATTCTTATTGGTTTGGTTTTATCTTGAAAACAACTGGCTTCAAAAACCGAAGCTAGCTTGGAAGATTATAAAGGTAAATAAAAAATAGGAAGGTGTACCGTGTATGTAGCAAAACAGAAACTTCTGATACGCTGATATAAACAAAATTTTCATTGATGCATACATCAAGGGAGGCCGGTAGTTTCCATGGAGTGGGCTGAGTGGCTATCCATGCAACCATCACAGCAATATCTTTATACCAGTACATATTCATATTTGGTGGACGTGTACATATGAAAATTGTGTGTTGAAGTCGGAAATAAGCATCAGCTTTGGTTTATTTCTTAAATGGTGAACCAATTTAGCAAATACATAAAAATTAATATTACAAACAGACTTATTCTAGTACGCGTTGAATGCATGCGAAAATTGGATTTAACACTAATACAAGAGAGAGCCTCAGTAACTATCATACAATTTCAGATAGAAAAGGAGATAGTGTCAAGTTAGATGTTTTCATGATAACCACTTATCGTCTAATAACTGATGACCTACTGAAATTACAATCATTTTTGCTGAATCATCGAAATCTTCTTCACTGCTTCAACATATATCAATTATATGGCTTTACATTAGGCGGCAACTACGGCTTGTACAACCAAGCACAGTTGTAATCTAATGTTATAGCTTTTTATCGATTATTATTCCTGAGAACCGCGAGCACATTGTCCATTCACTAGAATAAAATAATGGATTTGTTTATGTGGTTTATATAGGAATAGATTTGGCCATGTTGTGGCAACAAATTAATCAAAATACCAAGTTTATAGCATAATAGATATTTATAAATAGTTTGGTTGATGACTTCAAACATTGAAGCATTGAAAATATGATTAGCAAAAAAATTTCGTTATCAAGATTTGAATGATTTACCTTTAACTACACAAAGCTTCGTCACTAATGAGGAACAACCCACTCCAGAATCATGTAAAAAAGCATTATTCGCCTTTAAATATCTTTAACATCTCAATATGTGCCCAATATCCGTGGTATACTACATTGACCTGAATAAATTATACAGATTATGGATGCATGTTAAGTTAAAGAATAATAAGGCAAATGGCATTCTTAGCCAGAACAACAAATGAAATACACATGATATCGACTAACTTTTAGGCAACTTATTGAAAATTAAAAACCGTGACTTAAGTCTAAACTTCTAAAAGAGCTACAGATATTAGCCAATGCATTATGATCATAATAAATTTAAATAATTCTTACATGGTTGAATTATGTGTTCGCACCATTGTCATTCGTTTATTTTACTACATATTCTAGAATTGGTGTTAGACACATGCATTTGTATAGCAACAACGTAAGATATTAAGTTAGTAGCTATATTATCTGCAATAAATGTAGAATTCTATGTGACTGATCATGTAATTTGATGAAGAAAAGGTAGAGCTTTGTTCATAATAAACTATGAAAGATACCATAGGGGAAGCTCTTTATCCGCACTTTCAATTAACAATAGCACATAAATGTTACACGCATACAGTAGTTTCGACTCATAAGTTTGGTCATATGTGAATTTATTTTGCATTTTAATTCAAACTATAATTTATCATACCCTTCATGTTTACAATATTCAAATAAATGATAATAAATGAGAGAAAAAGCTCATGGTAACTGAAATGTGACTATATTCTTGTTTATAAACTGTCTATTCCACACATACGGAAGATCCAATATGATTCTATTTATCATTCCCGTAGTGCTTCTTGAGCAAAACAAGCATATTTCCATTATCAAAAAATAGCTACATACATATGTTTTGTTTATTTTGTTTTATTCCATTACACTCTTTGCACAATTTGTTTTTTTGATATGCATCTAGAAATTGGAAGTAACTACTTTTCAGGTATATACAACAATGATCCATTAATCTTTGAAGTATTTACTATTTACCCAACTATATTATTTTAATTTAAGTAATTCGCGTTGGAAAAAACATGCAAATTCATGAATTAATGCGTTCTAAACTTCAATTACCTATATATTCAAATATTGGTGGTTCGTACTGATTAATTTTTTTTTTTGAAGGAACCACTAGGCCAAATAAAAATTTAATGATTAACATTGTAACCCTTGTTAATGGCGTCCCCATCCTCCTCTGGTCTTGATTCGTCTTCCTCTTCTCTGATTTCGTCTTCCTCTCTTCCTGTTCGTCCCCAACTTCCTCCTGACCCTCCTCCTTCTCTTGATAATCCATTGCATGTCCCTCTTTCCAATGATATCATAATCCACACTGTTAATCCTATGTCTGATTCAATTTTCTCTGATTCATTGATGGGTAATTATTTTTCTTCTAGATCTGGTTCAGATCTAGACATATCTTCAAGTTTGAATGCCTTATCTCTCAATGACATTTTGTCAAACAGTACTACCTCATCCAGTAGCACTAGTATTTCTACTTTTAACACTTCTTCTGCTACTGATTCAGCATTTTTACCTGGATCTACTTCCATTCCTGCTTCAGTGTCCTCTGGACCTAGTCATTCTACTGGATCTTCTTCTATTCCTGCTTCAATGTCCTCTGGACCTAGTCATTCTACTGGATCTACTTCTATTCCTGCTTCAATGTCCTCTGGACCTAGTCATTTTACTGGATCTGATCAATCCGCAGCTAATTTGAATTTTACCACAGTAACACACTCTCCTGTTTTGAAGAAGGACTATCTCTCATTATTCAATTCTCTGCCTAGGAATGCTGGATCTTATAAGCCTCAGCAGTTTGAAAAGATTACAGATAAAAGCAAGAGGATTCCTCCAGCAATTGTGAAAGAGGAAGGTTTGAAATATTGGGATCAATATCTTGTAGGTTTTTTTCTTGATGAATCGCTATCATATCTTTCAGTAGTGAATTTTTTAAGAGGTTATTGGTCATTAAATGGTGAGGTTGACATTAAACCTGATGGTATGTACTTCTATTTTAAATTCTCTAATGATGTGGATAGAGAGAAAATATTGAAAGCAGATCCAATTTTTGTTAAAGGCAGAATGTTTATCATTACCAGATGGGATCCAACTATTGGTAATGCTCATTCTCAAATTAAAAGGGTGCCAATCTGGATACATTTACACAGGATTCCTTTGTTGCTATGGAATTTAATTGGTATAAACTGGTGGGCTTGTCAAGTGGGTAGGCTTATTTGTTTTGATGTAAATACTGAGAGAATGTATAGGATTAGGTATGCTAAAGTATTAGTGGAAATTGATGCTGATACTGAATTACCTCATTGTATAGAATTGGGTCATCTAGGAGAAAATTGTCCACCAGTTATTGTGTCTTATGACTGGAAACCAAAAATTTGTACCTCTTGTAAAGTCTTTGGTCATTCAACTATGGAGTGTGATATTCATACCAATGTTCATAAAGAAACTGCAAAATCTTCTGAAGAGTTCAATAGAGATAAAGTCATTTTAATCAATCTGGTTGGAATAAAGTGAATAGCAGGAAGAAGCAAATGTGGATGAGAAAGCAAGGAAAATTTGGAACTGATGTAGAAAAAGAAGTTAATAAAGTTTTAGAAAAGGTGGTTGAAATCAAAGGCACTAAGAATGTGGACAATCTAACTGAAATGAATAATTCTGAAACAATGGAAATTAACTCTTTAATTCTTGGAAAGAATAATGACAAAGTGGTAGTGGTTTACTTGAATGGTAACAGTGTAGTGTACAAGAAATCTGATCTAAAAGGAAAACAAGTGGTTAATGACTTTGTTCATTCTAATCCTTTCAATGCTATTTTTGATCTGCCAACATCTGACTCTTCCATTTCTTTGAATTGTAACTTGCACTCCTCTACCAATACTACTTCCTTATCTTGTTCATCTACATTTTCTTCATCTATTGGTAGTCATTCTAATGAATCATTTAACTTCCATTTACCTTCATCCCCTACCAATTCCTCTTTGTATTCTCATCTTGCTCCTCCTAAAAATATCATTCTGCCTCCTTCTCCTATTCAATTCATTAGCAATACTTCCTCTTCATCTACTAGCATGACTGAAAAAGATTTTACATCTATTCCTCCTAAAGAAAAAGCAGTGACTTTGTTGCTTCTGCCTCTAAAACAATTTTGAAATCAAAGAAAGGTAAGCAGAAAAAAGCAGTGCCATCTATCTATGTTGAAGTGGATGATGGTATTGATTTCAGCCAAGATGAAGTGCAAGCACTTGGCAGTCAAAAATCTCTTTCTAAAAGGAAAACTAGGTAGTCTTCGGCCCTCTCAATAAAATCCCCTCAATCCAAAAAATGATTCACAATATTTGCTTTTGGAATATTAGAGGGTTAAATCTTACTTCTAAGCAAAGTGAGGTTAAATTTTTTCTGCATAATAAAAATATTCAATTATTCTGTCTTTCTGAGACTAAATTGGATGTTATTTCAACTGCTAATGTAGAAGCTTATATTGCTCACAAATGGAAATCTGATAATAACCTTGTTGATGTTAGTTTTGGTAGATTATTGACCTTGTGGAATCCCCAGGTTTTTAATCTTACTAAGCTTTCAACTTCTGACCAATTTATACACTATAGATGTACATATTTACCCGCTAATTCTTTTTTCATGCTCACTTCTGTCTATGCCCAAAATGCTTCTGCATTAAGGCTCTCTTTCCTCAACAATCTTCATAATATTAATACCCTGGATGATCCTTGGATATTAGGAGGGGATTTCAATTGCATGTATTCCTCTTCTTAGAAGTTTGGTGGGTGCTCTCTTACCATTAATGATATTGCTCCACTCAATCAAGCTTTAATCAAATCTAAGCTTTCTCCTCTCAATTCTATTGGCCCTTCTTTCACTTGGTCTAACAAAAGTCACACTGGTAATCCTACTCTTTGCAAACTTGATCATATCTTTGTCAATTCTACCTTTCTTAGTATCTATCCTTTTTCATCTTATCTTAATCTTCCTCCCTCTATTTCTGACCATAATCCTTTATTTTTATACTGGGGGAGAGTGGATGCCATCAACAAAGGGAAGTCTTCTTTCAAATTTTTTAATTTTTGGTTATCTCACAATGATTTTTCTAGTATTCTATTACAGGTCTGAAGTCAAAATTCTGGTAGGAATCCATTAGAAAGGCTGCTTAACAAGCTTAGGCTGCTCAAAATTCATCTTAAGGCTTGGTCTAAGCACAATTTTGGAAATATAATGAAGAATTCTTCACTGGTTAGATCTGAACTTATGCAGGTGCAAAGTTGTATGGCTTTTGATCCTCTGAATTCTTAGCTTATAATTGTGGAGAAGAAATTGCAAGATAAGCTTAAATTTATCTTGGATATTGAATATCAATCTATGAAACAGAGCTCTTATATTCGTAGAGAAGTTGAAGCAGACAGGAATTCCAAATATTTTCACAACTTCCTCAAAATGAACAAGCTGAAGGAAGTTATTCATATGATACATGATGTTGACGGTAGTTTGCTAACCAATCATAATTCTATTGATATTGCTTTTGTTAATTATTTTAGGGCTATTCTTGCTCCTGAAATTTTTCATAATAACAGTATTGAGCATTTATTTCACATTGATCTGCCTTACATTTCACATGAGCAATCTGAGGAGTTAATTAAACTAGTAACTGATGATGAAATCAAGGTTGCAGTTCAGGGAATGGATCCTAATAGTTCAGGAGGGCCAGATGGTTTTAATGCAAATTTTCTGCAAAAGTGTTGGACTATCATTGGTAATGACACTACTGAAGCTGTTAAATATTTTTTCTAAACTAATATATTACCAGTTTCTTAAGTTGCCACTTACATTGCATTAGCCCCTAAGATCAATAATCCCTCACATGTATCATAATTCAGGCCTATATCATGTTGTAGTGTTTTCTATAAGATTATTTCTAAAGTCTTGGCCAATAGAATGCAATCTGTGCTTCCTACTGTAATTTCACCCAATCAATCAGCTTTTGTACCTGGTAGATCTATTAGTGACAATGTGTTGATAGCCCAAGAGTTGCTACATGGATATGATAGGAAAAACATCTCTCCTCGATGCATGATAAAACTTGATATTAAGAAAGCATTTGATAGTGTGTCTTGGTCTTCAATTGTTACAATTTTATCAAGAATGAACTTTCCTATGCCTTTCCTTGCCTGGATTTATACTTGTATCTCTACTCCAAAATTTTCTATCTCTAGAAATGGATCAATGCATGGTTTCTTTAGTAGTAAACGTGGAGTTAGACAAGGAGACCCCATTTCTTCGTATCTTTTCATATGTGTGATGGAGCTTCTAAATTCTTTAATCATCAAGCAGGTTGATTTAGGCAATTTTCAACTACATCCTAGATGTAAGAATCCACTTATCACTCATCTCTATTTTGCTGATGACCTTGTAATTTTTACCAAACCAAATTACTCCAATATCCAATTTTTGCTATCTATTCTTAAGTCTTTTTATGATACGACTGGTTTGGAGATTAATTTCGAAAAATCACACATAAAAATTGCTGGCCTTAGTTAATCTGCAGTAAATGATCTTGTTCAGCTGTCTGGTTTAAATATTTTGCCAGTTAATTCTAAGTATTTGGGATTACCTTTATTTACTGGTGGAATTACAAAGGATTGTTTTATATGCTTTTATTTGAGAAAATTATTGATAAGATGAGATAGTGGCCTTCATGTCATCTCTCACAAGCTGGTAGGCTCACTGTTGTTCAATTTGTTATCACCTCCATGACTACCTATTTTTCTAGACATTATATTCTTCCTCTAAAACTCATTAATATGGGGGTTAGTGCAATTAATAAATTTCTCTGGCATGGTGACCCCTTTGTTAAGAAGATAATCCCTATTGCCTTTTCAAAGCGTTATCATGATAAGAGAAGTGGAGGATTGGGTATCACTAATTTGTTTCTTTGGAATAAAGCAGCCATTTCTTCACATATTAATAAGATTTTTTCTGATAAAATATGTTTGTGGTCCAAGTATGTGAGGTATAATTTTATTGGAAAAAAAGTTTTTTGGACAATGCAAATACTCAATTTTTGTAGTTGGAGGCAGATTCTCAAGCTCAGAGGTGTTTTTGTTCCATTATTCAATGTAATTCATCACATATGTTTGATTCTTTATGGCACACACCATGGGCTTTCAGAGGTTTAATATTGCATGATGTTGTGGGGTATAATTTGAGAAGGAATTGTGGCATTCCTGCTTCAGCCAAAGTTCAGGATTTTGTGAATGATGGTGAGTTAATATTACCACACAACAGCTCTGCAGTTTTGAGGAAGCTCTGGTATGAAATTACAATCAATTTTAAGCTGAATAGTAGTTGTATAACTTGGATGGGTAAGTGCCACTCTATCAGCTTAGTATATAATCTTTTATGTGGTGAGAGACATTGTTTTCCGTGGTATAAGAGAATGTGGAATTTAATGAGTAATGCCAAACAGAACTTTCATTTATGGAAAGTGATGTCAAATGCCTTACTTACCAAAGATTTTTTTTTCAAAATTGGCATTATCAGTGATGATGTTTGTGTTTTCTGTCATGATGAGGCTGAATGTAATATTCGCCTGTTTTTTGAGTGTAAATTTGTGTTTCATGTCTGGAAGAGAGTACTGGACTTTAGAAAGCTTCATCAGCCATCAAGCATTAGTCGAGATGAATGGTTCAATTTGTTCAAAGCAACCAGGTGGAAGACAAGTGAAAGCATTTTGCTATTAAGGATATTGAAGATTTTCTTGTTGGAAATCTGGTCAGAGAGGAATCGCAGAGTTTTTACTTCACTTGAGTTGAATTCTGATGCATTATTCTCTATTATAATCAAGGCAATTTACAAAAAGTCAAGTGCTTGTTGAAGTTTTGTTATAACTGTTGTCTGTTATTTTGAATCTGGGTATTTTTTGTGGTTCATTTCGCTGAATGATGTATTTTGTTTGTTTTGCTAGCATTGAGGTTTTTTAATTTCATGTATAGATCCTAGTTATTTTCCTCAATGCTAGCAATATAGGACTGTTGTAATGTAATTATTAAGTTGTAAATAATAATATGCTTGCTTTTCAAAAAAAAAATTGAATCTATATAAGATCTTTCATATTCCAAAGAAGTTAATCGGTCTACTGAAGCCATCATTTTTATATTAATATTTATCATTGTAGTATGTAGGTATGTATTTTACTATTAATATATATCATTGTAGCATGTAGGCATGTATTTTAGATAATACAAACGGTTTTCAATCAGATTTCTTTACAGTAAAAACACTTGGACTAAAAAGTTCCGGAACAATAGTAATTGTCATAGCTGCTTATCAGCTCATAGTTAATGGAAGTGGTACTTATAAATGGAAAAAAGCTTTTTATTCTCACTAATGATATCACTATCATGACAAAAAAAATCCACAGGATTAAGCAAAAAAACACACACACTTGAGAATTGCTTTCCTCAACTTGATTCAGTAAAAAATATCTAAAATTTCATCATGTTTTTAATTTTTGTATAATTTGATTACACTGGCACATAAATTCGATATTTACAGCTAGAGTATTATAACAGTTAATGCCATATCTATCAAATATTGCATTGTAGATTCATCTCGTACATCGGTATAGTTCAAGTAAAATCTCTGTATGTCCTTGTGTGTTGTATCTCACTTTTGATGATCATATCTATTATGCTCAGATGCTTACAATTGTCGTATGACTTCGAAAGTCATAAACACAACAAACTCTGTTTGGATGCCACCATCATGGAACTGCTTTGGCCAATGTTATGAAGAACAGAATTACGGTTGATGTAGCTGAGTTTGCAAAAAAAAATCCTCCAACATTAGGATTGAAGAAGATAAGATCGATATAACTTAAAAAAAAGCGTGATCAATATAACCTCAAAAAATGTGTTCAACGTTTCTTTTTTCCAATATGTGAAAGCCATGATGAATCCATTACTATATATTATCTTGCAATCATGTTGCGGTATGTTTTGACATTGTAACATGTGGCCAAATTTTTTAATTTGTATTTGGCTTGCAGTATTGCATAGGATTTTTCCAATGATTTTAGATTTTCAAATGCTAGAAAAATGAACTACATAAAATGATATGATCGTAGTTAAAAGTTTCATATGTTTTTTGTAAGGTATTTTTGTTAACAATAAGTATATAAAGTACTTAATTTAATGCAAATTAGTTAAGCTTAAATTAACCATAAAAAAATGAAACGCTAACCCAAAGAAACCAAGTCAGTGAATAATCACTTCACATGAATATAAACATGAAAAAATGTTCGGATTCTTAGCTTTTAAGCTACCACTATTTTTTAGCTAAACTTAGATATATGAAAATTCATCTCCTAGTACAGTGGTGTATAAGTACTATCGAACATCGCTGTTGTAACCCTCTGATTTGTATATAAACAGAGAACTTTAAATTAATAACCATGACCATATATAATTTTATGAAGAAATTCAAGTTGACTGAAAATAATATTGAATTACTTATAGAAAACACAGTTTAACCGCACACATGAAACAATATCGATGGTTAAGTTTGTTGTTCACTGGCGGGTTATCCACAGAAACATCCCCTGGTGAACCAGTATACGATGATTCTACTTCATGAAATTTTCCAATAAAAAAAGAAAATAATTTGTCAAACTTAGAGCCGTGTTAAAAGAAAACCCAAAACCCAATATATTTACCAAATATAAACACATGCAGACTTGAAATCAAAAGGAAGAGGAAAAAGAACACAGAAAAAGCGAAGCTAAAGAGAGTTTCAATTACACCTCTAACAAAGGTTTATATTCTCATCACTACACGATAGCAACAAACAAATAGCTCAATGATGCAGTAGCATCCTCGCCGAAGTAATACACTCGACAAAATGAATCCGTATGTGAAGGTAAATTCAAAATCCAAATCAAGTAAAATTCGAGCTTACAAGATACAAACAAATAGTTGAAATGAAACCTCCGGATGCAGCAAATTATTATAGCTGAGGTTTTTGTTTAACCTTCAACATATCAATGCTCTCCTTTTCTACAAATTTACCAAGTCTATAATATCAAATTTCTATAGTTCAATTAAACTACTGTAATCAAAGCTCTTTTTATCACATATCTTAGAACATATGATTTTCATGTAAATAAACCACAACTACATTTTCTGTTTCATGGAGTTTTTTAAAAAATTACTTAAACCAAACTCAATCCAAACAAATTGATTTAACAGTTATGCAGTTTGATAAATTGTTGATAAATGATACAGTAGTTCTCCATTTTGGAGAAATGTCAGTTTGGTCGCCAATAATGAAATCTTACTACATTCTATCCCAAAACTAACTTTTTATAGTCTTTCATATTATTATTTTCAATAGCTTTGGTTTATGTTTTCTTGCAAAACCTAATTTTAAAAGCATCATTAGTTGATAATTTATAATATTTGTTCGGGTTAATATAAAGTCAAGATTAGACGATAAATCACACTTGTAGATGGATTAAATTGGTGACTAACAATGGCTTAAGATTGTTATAGTTTAAATATAGTATATCATGCTACTTTTCTAGTACTAAATAGCTTAAGAAATCAAAGAGTATAAGGTGAATAAAGAAGACCAAATACAAAAGATTTATACAGTTGATTATGGGCTGTATTAATTTACTCATTTAAGAAGTTTCGTGTAACGACCCGGAAAATCCGAACCAATTTAAAATTTTTATTTAAATTAAATTGGTGGAAAAATGTGGCAGAAATTAAAATTTTCATTTTTAAATAATATTAAAGCCAGTGAAAATAGTCAATTTTCAAAAGATCTCAGTTTTCAACGAAACCACTTTTGTTAGAACCAGAATGTCAAATTATTGCTAGGTTTCAATTTTTAGAATTTTTCGAGTTAGTATGTGAGCGTGGCGAAAGAAATTGTGTTTTGTCAAATCGGTTAAATTTAATCGACTAAAAAATAGCCATTTTTCAAACAGTCTCAGAATTCAACGAAATTAGTTTTGTTAGGACCGTATCGTCATAACGAAGCCAAATATATTTTTTCTGGATTTTTCTGAGTCCGTATGTGGCCTCGGTGAATTTATTTATGCAGACAAATTAAATTAATAAAGGATTTAATTATTAAATTTAAATAAAACAGGCCATAGTCAGCCGTTTGAGCTGACGGGACCTATCCCGTTGGATCCGGAATATGGGTTATTTGCTAGGGCCACCTTCTTCTGGACTGGAATCAGTACAGTTTAAAAGTTACAGTCTTTTTTATAAAATTATATTAAAAATAATATAAAAATAGGAAAACTCAAAACCCTAAACACTATTCACCCTCAAACATCAGCCGCCGCCCTCTTCTATTCCATGGCCACCCTTCTCCGATTCTTCTTCCTCAATTTCTATTCTATCTCCTCGAAATAGGCCTCCTCACATAGACCATATCGAAGCTCTCCTTCCCCTCTTCAATCCTGTACGGTTGGATCTCCCCTAAGTCGCCACAGCTCGAGAACCGAGCCCCCAAACATCGGCCAAACAAACCACCTCCGCCCCCTATACACTCGATCGAGTGGGGCCCCCTCTACACCGTGTGTGCGCCTCCCCTATTCGGTCAAGGTGACACCTTCTGATCAACCTCTAGCCCCCTGTGTTGAGTGCAAATCGGAGCCCTAATATTGAACCTAGCGGGTAAATCGGCGGCCGTTTTTATTTGGAGGAAGAAGAAAGGGTAAAACCTTATTTTAATGATTAATTAATTAATTTAAAATGTTATTAACCTTAATTTGATCATAACTCCTTCGTTTGAACTCGAAATTCGGCGATTTCAGATCCGTCAAGATCGTACGACGAAGATCTACATTCCTAGACTGAAAAGGGACCATTTTGAACTGTTTGAAATTTGGACCAAATCACGAACGACGATGAGAATTCTTCTTTTTATATAAATAATTAATTATTAAAATTAATTGTTATGTGGTGATTGAAATGTGTATAGTTCAGATCTGTTATGTGATGATATTGTGGATGTTCATTCTGTTTGTTGTGGATGTTTATTCTGTTTGATGGTGATATATAAACACATATTTGTTTGTGTTTCAATAAAATAAATATACCATTTTGTTTATTTATTGATTTGGATTAGAATTTCCATTTCGATAAAAATATGAAACATTATTTTAATCATTTTTATTGAATTGAAATAGATTTGTCAATTCAAAATTAAAACACTATTTTGTCATTTTGGGTTGAATTGTTCTAGTTTGCCAACTCAACGTTATAAATATCATTTTAGCCATTTTTAGTTGAGTTGAATTAGTTTGTCACTTCAATGTTATAAATATCATTTTGTCATGTTTCTTTAATTATGTAGAATTGTCAATTCAATATGAAATCTTATTTTATCATTCTTATGGAATTGAGATATAATTGTCGTTTTATTCGATTTATTAGAATTGGCAAAACAATCGAAAAATATATCATTTTTTTGTGAATATACATTGAAAATAAAAGATGTACTTTTATTTGCATTCCTTGGTGCAAATAAAACATTAAAATAAAAAGTTACCTTTTGTATTCACATTTTTAGATGCGAATAAATTATAGAAATGGTTAGACAAAAACCATACTATCATGTGTTGACATTGAAAATCACGATGTTGGGTAAATAGAAATGGGTTAGACAAAAACCATTATATTTTTTTATCATATTTTGACACCAAATTGACATGTGTGTTAGATAGGAAAATATCTCCAATAAAATATTTACATTTTTCAATGTAAAAGAAAAGAAATAAGAGATTTACATTTTTCAATGTAATAGAAGAAATAAAAAGGGGGCATTTTACATTTTCAATGTAAAATAAAAGAATTTACATTTTTTTAAAGAAACATAAAAAGGACATTTTTATGTAAATGAAAATATAGAAATATAAAAAGTACATTTTTATGTTATAAAAATGAATTAGAGAAAAAGTACATTTTTATGTTATAAAAATGAATTAGAGAAAAAGTACATTTTTATGTTATAAAAATGAATTAGAGAAAAAGTACATTTTTATGTTAGAAAAATGAATTAGAGAAAAAGTACATTTTTAGTTATAAAAATGAATTAGAGAAAAAGTACATTTTTATGTTATAAAAATGAATCAAAGAAAAAGTACATTTTCATGTTATAAAAATGAATTAGAGAAAAAGTACATTTTTATGTATTAAAAATGAATTAGACAAAAGGGCATTTATTTACATTTGGTGTAAATGAACAAGAAAAACTAAAAAGGAATAAAAAGAATTTACTTTATTTACAATTTCTTATGTAAATAAAAAGAACATATTTATAGTGAAAGCACTTATTTACATTTAGTTAAATAAATAAGGAAATGAAACCATTTATTTACATTATAGCGTAAATAAATAAGGAGAAGTAAAAAAAATCACAATTATGCCCATGTAGAATAAAATAAAAAACACCATCTTCAATAAGTGGATTTTTATTTGCAAACCAGTTGCAAATAAAAATATGAATTTGTGAAACACATTTTTTTTTCATCATGACAAGATGCGATAAAAGAGTAGAAATTAGAAATGGTAATTTTATCGTCACTTTAGGTGCGATAAAAAGAATAAATTATAATAGTTGAAATCGCTAAACGTTCTATATCTATAAATGTTTTTATATATAAATGTAAATATAAAATTTAACGAAACGTGCGCGGCAGTTCGCGTATCGGCAATCGTAACTTTAAACGATTATACCGAAAGATCTGACCGTAGGATTTTCCCAAAACTGGAACCGTCAGGACCGTATTGGGAAGAGCTTTCCAACGATACGAATTTCACCAAAATCCGACAGTTAGATTTTAAGATATGTGTAAGTCAAATTTTGGTAAAAACAGTGCCAGGGCCGCCCATCGACCCGAAGCGTCGTTTATTTATTTTGAGCTATTTTCAAATAAATAAAAATAGCGGTAAATAGTTATAAATATATATGAAATGTTTTAAATGATAATTTTGCGATAATTATTTGAAAAGGCCGAGTTCAACTCATTTCAAATATTTGCACGGCGATTAAATCAAAGATATAAGAAGACGGTGGTTGAAGACCAGCGATCTTCACATCGAATGGAGTATGACTACTGATGCCTTGGACTGACTTGCTCCCAGGACAGGGTTGAAGCAGTAGTTGTCCGAACATATGTGTTGGTCGTGCGGATAAGCGAGCGCCTCTTTGGTGCCTCCGGTTTCGTTCAGACCCAGAACGGACTTGTAAATGAATGTGTGTCTGACGTTGGAATTCATTTCATGTAATTAAATCGATTTGTATTATTATATGTCTGTTTGGTGGTGGAGAATTTATTCTCTGCTTAACATCCTGGTATATAGTAATAGTTATCGATCGCATGGCGTGAATTGTCAATGTGGCACACCAAGATGCAATGATCAAGGCTTTTGTTGAAAAGCAGGCCTTGTGGTTGATGATCAAAGCATAGTCTTTTTAGGCATAGCTTTGTGTAAATCGTGATTCGCGAGCCTCACACCCCGGTATGAGTCAAAAACGGGATATGGACTGTAGGGAGTGCACACGTTTCTTTCTAGCTAGCGGTAGTGTCAGTGCTTAAACTAGCTGACATTTTACTTATATGGATGATGGATTGAGGTACCTCGGGTTTTATAGGCCGGAAGTGGTCATACTATAGGTTCAAAGGAACCGGGAAACTTGTGTTCAGGAATTGCCAATCCACTAACGTTAGGTGGGGACCGGCCCTATCGCTCTAAGGGTTCACTGCGGGGAATCCTGAGGCATTTGCTAGAGTGTCTCGAATCAGAGAGGACGATCCCTTGCCTCGATTTCATGATAGAAAACCAATTTCCAATACGACATTACGGTCTTGATTGTAAACATATATATGGCGACATAGTATATGGTACCTATGCCATCTAGGATTGCTACATTTATATTGAAGTATTTTAATACTGCTTAGACACTAACAATAATATTAAAATATTATTTTACACGTATTAAGCATGTTTGATCATCATAAGGGAAAACTCTATCCTCCTGTGTGCGTTGCATTGTGTGATGGGTTATGATGATTTCATTTTTCAAAAGTCATTTCGTTGTTTTTGTATAAACTTTATTCAACTATGCACTGGTAATCCAATGGAGTAAACCAGTTCCGCGTTAGCGGCGTGGTCCTGTGATTTGCCATAATGTTAACTAGTATAGGAAGATTTCTTATAACAGTCCTACGACTGACTCGATGTTTGTTTCACTTTGCAAACTCGGGTGCCCTCTCTTTACACGAGCAGCCGAGTGACAGGTTCTTAGGGAGACATTTCATGGATTGAAGACTACTTGGAAGGAGAAGGCGAAGACTCTCTTTTATCATTTGCTTTAGAGACTTTATTCTATCTTGGATTTTCATGTACGTTTGGAGTTGGAACTTATTTCCTTTGATTCAGACTTTTATTTTGCTACGTTGTATCCTGTAAACTGCGTACCCTGTGGTTCTGTTGATGTGATGGTTATGACTTATATCTTTCCGCTGCAATAATTATGTGTTATGATATTATCTGAGATCTGTTTTTGTTATAAATATGCTGTATTCCAAATGATTATCCTAACTTTCACACCACGGAAGTTTGGGGTTATCACAGTTGGTATCAGAGCTTAAGGTTAACCTTAGCTTCGAAATATAGCATATTTAGAACAATTCATCTAGATAGAATCCATATTATTCTAAGGTGAGTAGCTTATTAGAGATAGGACTAGTAATGTCCTAGAATGAGCACAGCAGAATAACACATATTTATAAGTCGTTACATCATTGTCTTTTCATCCTGTCCTTACCTTATCTTTTCTTGAAAATTTTCATTTCGGTTGGTCTGACTCTTTCCTTGATGGTACAGACTGATTCAAATGGATACCAGAGCGAGAACAGCCCGAGGTGGAGCTCGAGGCGGGGCCAGAGGAGGAGCTCGAGAGGGAGCTAGAGGACAAGCTAGAGACGAGACCCCTATTACTCAAGAACAGCCTACTTCAGAGGTCGTAGCACAACCACCTCCACCTCCACAGCCCTTCGACTTGGAGAGAATGTCAAAGAAATTCAAAAACCTAGGTGGTGTACCTTTCATGGGGTGAGAGTCTGCGATTCAGGCAGAGGCATGGCTTAAAGACTGTGAAAAGATCCTAGAGGGCTTAGAATTAGAAGATCAGCGAAAGCGTTTCCTGGCAGTATGGCAATTAAAGGATGAAGCCGAGCATTGGTGGGATACGGTCATGATCTGCAATGACGTGGCCAATATGTCTTTGGCCAAATTTAAGTAACTTTTCAATGAGAAGTATGTACCCCCACAAGCAAGAGAGCGCCTGCGCGAGCAGTTCGTTAACCTACAACAAGGGAATATGGCCGTTTCTGAGTATGTGAGGAAGTTTGATGAGCTTTCACGATATGCTCCTGGGTTGATTCAAGATCCAGTAGAGAATAATAAATTTTTTATCAAGGGTCTATCAAAGAAATATTTGAACCGAGTCACTACTCATATCAAGCTTCCATTCAATGAATTAATAGAGATGGCGTGCCGCTATGAGGAAAATGACGAGTCTGGATCGCAGGATAGAGTGAAAAGTCAAGGCAGCAATCAGATGGAACATGCTAACAAGAAACCGGAGGTGAGCAATTCTTCTACTGCTAAGCCCCAAGGGAAGAAGAGGGACAAGAGCAAGGTGACATGCTATAACTGCGGCAGAATTGTGCATTTTGATTTCGAGTGTAAAGCTCCAAAAAGGGTCAAGAGGAACGAATCCGGACCTAGCCAAAATCGTAACCAGAATCCTCAGAATCGTGGCCAGAGTTCTCAGGACAAGAGGGAATGCTACAATTGTCATCAAAAGAGGCACATTAAGGCAAACTGCCCACTGCTAAAGAATGCTCAGGTGGCACATGTTTATGAGGGAGCAGATGCACCAGCTTCGACTGTAACAACCCGTATTTTTATAACATGTTAACGTCATAAATCAAGGCAGAATTAAATTTTAAAATAAGAATCAGGGGAAACGGGTTACGCCATTGCGTTCGTCTCGGAATTATGCATGAAATCGAGTCCGAGTTTTCGAAAATCGGGGTCCGTATGACCAAGATATGACCCTCCGAAGTTTTAGGAATTTAAATAAAATAAAACAGCTCGAAAATAAAGCCAGAAATTCGAAATTCAAACCCAGAGAAGGCTGGCGGGAAAATTCCCGCCCATATACCCAGGTTGACTGGGGAGTCGATCCCCCCTGACCAGGTCGAATGGGGAGTCGACCTGGGGGTCGGACTACCTCCCGAACCCACTTCTTGAACCAGTGCATCCTGATGTATTTAGACTTGTTTCATGACCAGATTTGTCTGCCTAACCCTATATAAGCAGCCCCCTAGCCTCATTCTCTCCACACCTTTTCATTCTATCCTTATGCTGCTTCTGAGCTAATCTAAATAATAAGATAAAAAGGAAGAAAAAGGACTGCTCCTTCTCCATCAAGACTACGCTTAGAGATTTGCAAATTGGGGGATTTCAATTAGAATACGATCAATCAAATAGAGATTCAACAATCAAATTCTTCTTTCTAATTCTCGATCCACGCACCGTAAGTTCAAGTTACTTTTAGATAAAAGCTGTAAACTTAATATCCATTTGTAAATTGGAATTGGATCTATGTATGGTAATAGATTCGTATCTATTCTTGTTCATCTTGGATCTTGACTTTCGTGAATATTGCTTTGGACCTATTCATGTTGTAAATCAAACTCTCTCATGTCTATAACCTTAACATGCCTATGACGTTGAAACTATTGTTAATAGCCAAGGACTATGACTATGAACATAAGACAATGCCTATGCCTGTGACTGAGAACATAAGACTATGCCTATGACTGTGAACATAAGACTATGCCTATGCCTATGACGGTGAACATAAGACTATTGCCTATGACTATGACAAGGACAATGGTGTCTAATCACCTATGACTCTTGACTATGAGAATTATTACCTATGATTATGAACATAAGGCTATTATCTATGACCATGACTTTGAGACTATCACTATTAATTGACTATGACTATTTTCCTAGAACTATTTTGGATAATTATCCATGACTATTGTGATTAATAGCCTTTGGTTCATAATTATGAGATCTCTGCCTATGACCGTGACTATGACTACTGGGATTAATTACTTAAGACTATTATAGTTGATTGTTCATGCCCATAGTTGAATCCCATGTTGTACACTGAATTTGCAGTTGTTGGATCTCATACCAAGGGTGTGACTTGCTTAGTTTATTCGCTATTATGTACACCAAAGCCATTGGATCCATTATCCTTGTATTCGGCTTGCTCTTGCATGCCTATTCTTTTATGTCAACTTTTATCATGACTATCGCCTTATCTTGCTAGATTTGAAATCCTATATGCTAGTGATGTTGTAACCAATTATCTCAAGTTATATCATGCTAGTCTTGTAATCCCTTTTATCGCTTTATGCTCGTCCCTTTTTGTCTAACATAGTTTCGATGTTATTCCCTTTATTTCGGGATTTGGATTTATTTGTAGTATAGATCGATTCACGTTTACGTGCTATGGGAATACGATTTGGGTAGATTAGGCAAAACATGAATTGGTTATGAACATGAATTATGAACTTGATAATAGGCAAAACTTGAGACATGAACATTGTTATAACTTGAATTTGGATGTGGGCATGAAACTTATCCTTGAAACTTGACACGAACTTGACATAAAACTTGAACATGGTCATGACACTAGAATGAACTTGAAAATGGCCAACTCGAGGTTGGGTTGAGTTTGCGATGTAAATCTGCCCGGAACCGCCGGGCAAATCCAGTTACTGCAAACAATAGGATCCAATGTGGGTAGTTGGTCATATCATGCTTGAAACCCGAGGTCAGACTGAGTTGTGGTGTAAATCTGCCCGGAACCGTCCGACATATCCAGTGACCACAACAACAGGTCTGATGTGAGAGGTTGGGGTGCATTAATGAGTTAAATGCCACATGATAGGGTTAAGTCATGAACATGAAAGACAACACTTAACCAACTTGAAACATGATTGGTAGGGTTAGGTCATGAACTTGAACAACAACACATAACCGACTTGACACGTGAATGGTAGGGCTAAGTCACGAACTTAACTGACAACACTTTGCCAACTTGATATGCTAGACTAATGGGGTTAAGTCTCGAATTTAAATGACAACACTTAACCTACTAGACGGAAATCCTCGCGGTCCGTTTCAGCAGTAACCCACTAGATGTATCATGGTACCATGGAACTAGGCTGGGTGGGGCACGATTACTAGGCAAATTGTAAGCGACCAGAACGACGGCTGTGTGGGTGCGCCAGTGTTGGTTCAGGCGGGCTATGGTCGTGCATGTGGTCCGGAGTTGAAAAAGCAGGCATTGGGCATCAGTAGGTTTATCTGTGCATTCTTGATTCGTGTCGGTGGTTGGCACCATAGGGCTTGATATACCCTATGGTGGACCTAGCACTTGTGACTACATTCGTGATAGGGTCTTATGACACAGAAACACAACGAGCTAGAACTTGTAGGGAGCCGATCGATTAGTGGATCGTTCCGTTCGACCTAGTAATGGGTCATTCACGATTTTGGGCCAAGGGATGATTTCATGATTAATACTTGACATGGGTTGGGCTAGTAGTATAGTTGGTGCAATGAACCTTGAACATGCGATGCTATACTTGACCTATACTTGATTCATCATGTTATCTTAGTCTATCTTATCCATCTTGACATCATATTTATGTTTACTTTCAGTTTATACATGTCATGTTACCTTTACTTGTTTTTATACTGAAAGTCACTAGGACTTACCAGTCTTTATGACTGACCCGTTTTCTTTCGCCTCTTTTTCTTTCGTTCCCCCCCCCCCCAGGTTCTGAGGGAGGAAACTCTAGCGCTTAGCTTGGATTTCGCTTGCTTTCTGTTCAGCTCATGTACGGTTTGGTCTTGAGCTATGCTATGGCTGCATTTCGGCTATCTTTGGGGAATTAAGCTACTTTCGTTGTTTTAAGTTTTATGCTTCTTTATTTATTCAAGGCAGAACTTGTTGTACTGGAAAATGATAGTTGGTACTTTTGATGTAAAAGGCTTTGACTCTTTTTGGTAATAATGAAAGTTAGCATTTGATTCTTTCGCTATTTTATTTATGTTCTGTCTTGTAATATTTGTGTGTTTGTTTACCTCGATAACGCTCCTCCAAAACTAGTGCATTCCCTTTGTGAGTGACCCTAGCGGAGGTGGGGTGTTACATTTGGTATCAGAGCAGATGGTTATCAGATTGGGCAAAAGCTTTTAAAAACCTTCTGAAACTATTTTCAAAACCGTTTATAAAGAAGCATTTTTCAAGAAAAGTTTATTTTGAAAAGGCTATTCCCCAAAAGCCATTAGCGCTTTCCTTTGTTTCCTCATTTGAATCTATATCTTTTCGTTTTTCAGCATGTCTGGGAATCTTAACTTTCCAGAGGGCGTGCCAATACCTGGCTGGTTCAGGAGGTACTTAGAGGCTAGGGCCAACGATGCAGGCCCAGCAGATATTCCTCCTCCAGCTGCAGCGATTGCTCCTCCTCCTCCTCGTGGAAATGCTTTCACAAAGATGTGTAGAGACTTCAAGGCTATCGGTGGAAAGGACTTCTATGGGACTGAATCCTTTGTGGAAGCGAGGAACTTGCTGAAGGAGACCGAAGATTTGTTCTTCATCTTCGAAGTTGACGATAGGCAAAAGATACTGCTAACAGTGTGGTTGCTTAAAGATGAAGCTTCGAATTGGTGGGAGATTACCCATGCTGAGAGGCCAGTGGAAACTTGGGAAGACTTCCGGATGAGATTTGAGATGAAATTTCTCTCCCAAGCTGAAAGAAGCCTACAGATGGAGAAGTTCCTAAATCTTAAGCAAGGAAGCATGACGATCAGGGAGTACGTCAATCAGTTTAATCAGCTGGCCAGATTTGGGCTGGATTTAGTGAACACCCAACACAAGAAGGCTCTTCGCTTCGTAAGAGGTTTGAATGAGCCACTACACAGCCTTGTTATGACTCATGTACCCATGGGGGCGACCTTTGAGAGCTTGGTGGATATGGACCTACTTTACAAAGAAGACGAGAATGGTAAGAAGGAGGTCAAGGCGAATGATTCTCAAAACAAGAAGAAAGACTCCGAGAAAGGAGGCAAGAAAAACAACAACAATAATGATAACAAGACACGTGAGAAAAGAAAATGCCACTTCTGCGGTATTGAAGGGCATATAGTCCAGGATTGTAGAAAGAAGAAGATGAAGATGGGAGCATGCTTTCAGTGTGGTGAAACTGGACATATCAGCAAGAACTGCCCTAAGAAACAAGGGCAAGCCCCGCAAGCAGGACCTTCTGGGGGTACATCTTTAACTTCTCCTCCTTGATGCTTTGTTTCATCTTGCTTATCTTCTCGATCCTATCTTGAGAGCCTTAGGTAGAACCATATGGATGGAAACATGTATTTGAAACATGTTATGGTTGATGTTTGCAAATGGTTGCAAGTGGTCGCAAGTGGTTGCTCGTGGTTGCATAACACACATTAGGCACTAGATCGGCTCAGACACGTTTTCATATTGCATATGCATGAGTGTTTATACTTGTTTATGGATGAAATTGAATGTGTTATCATGTGGATGTTACATATAGATGAATGTTTGTGCACACATATAGTGTTTATGTGACTAGGATTATTTGCATACATGTTGGATTCATGACACTAAACATATTTTGCATTAAGAAGATCAAACGGGCTTGATCATTTGCATTAGATAAGGAACATATACACACACTTTCTGCATATGTTCATATAGCATTAGAAATCTTTTAAGGACAATGATTGCTCGTGAATGATGGTTGAGTAGATGGATGATTGGATGGTAGGATATATTCTTCCTAACTTAGAGATTTCGGGGACGAAATCCTTTAAGGAGGGAAGAATGTAACAACCCATATTTTTATAACATGTTAAAGTCATAAATCAAGGCAGAATTAAATTTTAAAATAAGAATCAGGGGAAACGGGTTGCGCCATTGCGTTCGTCTCGAAATTATGCATGAAATCGAGTCCGAGTTTTCGAAAATCGGAGTCCGAGTTTTCGAAAATCGGAGTCCGTATGACCAAGATATGACCCTCTAAAGTTTCAGGAATTTAAATAAAATAAAACAGCTCGAAAATAAAGCCAGAAATTCGAAATTCAAACCCAGAGAAGGCTGGCGGGAAAATTCCGGCCCATATACCCAGGTCGACTAGGGAGTCGACCCCCCCTGACCAGGTCGAATGGAGAGTGGACCTGGGGGTCGACCTGCCTCCCGAACCCACTTCTTGAACCAGGTGCATCCTGATGTATTTAGACTTGTTTCGTGACCAGATTCGTCTGCCTAACCCTATATAAGCATCCCCCTAGCCTCATTCTCTCCACACCATTTCATTCTGTCCTTATGCTGCTTCTGAGATAATCTAAATAATAAGATAAAAAGGAAGAAAAAGGACTGCTCCTTCTCCATCAAGAGTATGCTTAGAGATTTGCAAATTGGGGGATTTCAATTAGAACACGATCAATCAAATAGAGATTCAACAATCAAATTCTGCTTTCTAATTCTCGATCCACGCACTGTAAGTTCAAGTTACTTTTAGATAAAAGCTGTAAACTTAATATCCATGTTGTAAATTGGAATTGGATCTATGTATGGTAATTGATTCGTATCTATTCTTGTTCATCTTGGATCTTGACTTTCATGAATATTGCTTTGGACCTATTCATGTTGTAAATCAAACTCTCTCATGTCTATAACCTTAACATGCCTATGATGTTGAAACTATTGTTAATGGCCAAGGACTATGACTGTGAACATAAGACTACGCCTATGCCTATGACTGAGAACATAAGACTATGCCTATGACTGTGAACATAAGACTATGCCTATGCCTATGACTGTGAACATAAGACTATTGCCTATGACTATGATAAGGACAATGGTGGCTAATCACCTATGACTCTTGACTATGAGAATTATTACCTATGATTATGAACATAAGGCTATTATCTATGACCATGACTTTGAAACTATCACTGTTAATTGACTATGACTATTTTCCTAGAACTATTTTAGATAATTATCCATGACTATTGTGATTAATCGCTTATGGTTCATAATTATGAGATCTCCGCCTATGACTGTGACTATGACTACTAGGATTAATTACTTAAGACTATTATAGTTGATTGTTCATGCCCATAGTTGAATCCCATGTTGTACACTGAATTTGCAGTTGTTGGATCTCATACCTAGGGTGTGACTTGCTTAGTTTATTCGCTATTATGTACACCAAATCCATTGGATCTATTATTCTTGTATTTGGCTTGCTCTTGCATGCCTATTCTTTTATGTCAACTTTTATCATGACTATCGCCTTATCTTGCTAGATTGGAAATCCTATATGCTAGTGATGTTGTAACCAATTATCTCAAGTTATATCATGCTAGTCTTGTAATCCCGTCTATCGCTTTATGTTCGTCCCTATTTTCCTAACATAGTTTCGATGTTATTCCCTTTATTTCGGGATTCGGATTTATTTGTAGTATAGATCGATTCATGTTTACGTGCGATGGGAATACGATTTGGGTAGATTAGGCAAAACATGAATTGGTTATGAACATGAATTATGAACCTGATAATAGGCAAAACTTGAAACATGAACATTGTTCTAACTTGAATTTGGATGTGGGCATGAAACTTATCCTTGAAACTTGACACGAACTTGACATGAAACTTGAACATGGCCATGACACTAGAATGAACTTGAAAATGGCCAACTCGAGGTTGGGTTGAGTTTGCGGTGTAAATCTGCCGGAACCGCCCGGCAAATCCAGTTACTGCAAACAATAGGATCCAATGTGGGTAGTTGGTCAAATCGCGCTTGAAACCTGAGGTCAGACTGAGTTGTGGTGTAAATCTACCTGGAACCGCCCGTCATATCCAGTGACCACAACAATAGGTCTGATGTGAGAGGTTGGGGTGCATTAATTAGTTAAATGCCATATGATAGGGTTAAGTCATGAACATGAAAGACAACACTTAACCAACTTGAAACATGATTGGTAGGGTTAGGTCATGAACTTGAATGACAACACCTAACCGACTTGACACGTGAATGGTAGGGCTAAGTCACGAACTTAAATGACAACACATAGCCAACTTGATATGCTAGACTGATGGGGTTAGGTCTCGAATTTAAATGACAACACTTAACCTACTAGGCGGAAACCGTAGTTACGCGGTCCGTTTCAGCAGTAACCCACTAGATGTATCATGGTACCCTGGAACTAGGCAGGGTGGGGCATGATTACTGGGCTGATTGTAAGCGAACAGAACGACGGCTGTGTGGGTGCGCCAGTGTAGGTTCAGGCAGGCTATGGTCGTGCACGTGGTCCGGAGTTGAAAAAGCAGGCATTGGGCATCAGTAGGTTTATCTGTGCATTCTTGATTCGTGTCGGTGGTTGGCACCATAGGGCTTGATACACCCTATGGTGGACCTAGCACATGTGACTACATTCGTGATAGGCCCGTATGACACAGAAACACCACGAGCTAGAACTTGTAGGGAGTCGATCGATTTGTGGATCGTTCCGTTCGACCTGGTAATGGGTCATTCACGATTTTGGGCCAAGGGACCAGTTCATGATTAATACTTGACATGGGTTGGGCTAGTAGTACAATTGGTGCAGCGAACCTTGAACATGCGATGCTATACTTGACCTATACTTGATTCATCATGTTATCTTAGTCTATCTTATCCATCTTGACATCATACTTATATTTACTTTCAGTTTATACATGTCATGTTACCTTTACTTGTTTTTATACTTAAAGTCACTAGGACTTACCAGTCTTTATGACTGACCCGTTTTCTTTCGCCTCTTTTTCTTTTGTTCCCCCCCAGGTTCTCAGGGAGGAAACTCTAGCGCTTAGCTTGGATTTCGCTTGCTTTCTATTCAGCTCATGTACGGTTTGGTCTTGAGCTATGCTATGGCTGCATTTCTGCTATCTTTGGGGAATTAAGCTACTTTCTTTGTTTTAAGTTTTATGCTTCTTCATTTATTCAAGGCAGAACTTGTTGTACTGGAAAATGATAGTTGGTACTTTTGATATAAAAGGCTTTGACTCTTTTTGGTAATAATGAAAGTTAGCATTTGATTCTTCCGTTGTTTTATTTATGTTCTGTCTTGTAATATTTCTGTGTTTGTTTACCTCGATAACGCTCCTCCAAAACTAGTGCATTCCCTTTGTGAGTGACCCTAGCGGAGGTGGAGTGTTACATCGACTGAGGGGCCAGGTAAACCCGATGTTTTAGGAGGTACTCTTAATATTAAGAACATCCCTATTACTGTCTTATTTGATACCGGTGCTGCGCGAAGCTTTATTTCTAATGATGCAATTAAAAAGTTGAAACTGAAACCAAGAAAACTCAAAAATTTGATTAGAGCTAATAGTCCGATAGGAGGTCCTCTTATTCTTGATCAGTATTGTAGAGTACCTGTTTCTTATTCTCTCTACCAGTTTCCCTTTGACTTGATCGTTATGAGTTTCTCCGGTTATGATGTCATACTTGGTATGGATTGGCTAGCAAACTATGAGGCCGAGTTAGTATGCGCTGAAAGAATAGTTGTAACACCCCACACCCACTAAGGTCACTCACTAAGGGAATGCCTTAGCTTCGGTGGAGCATTTTAAGTGAATATAGAACAGAAAAATTACACAAGACAGATATAAATACTTGAAAATCTAAAACATCATTTCATAGCAGCAGAAGGTAAACATGTTTAGTTACAACACCATAAAGAGTCAAGTACTAAATATCCATCCTGATAAAAACATAAGTACATAATCCCACTACATAAACAATAGCCATAAAAGAAAAGATAAGCTGGGCTTTACATCACGGTCCAAGCTCCAGAAGATAGGTAAAGAAGTCTGATCAAAGCCCACTAGTGCTAGGCCCAACCTGAGGACCTGAGGGGGAAAAAGATAAAAACAACGGGGTCAGACATAAGTCTGAGTGAGCCCTATAACTTTAACCACACAATTATCAAAGTAATTAGGGTATGATATAACTTGGTACGAGATGACTGGGGATAAGTGACTACACTAAGTAGCCAACTAGACATAGGATGAACTAAGATAATGGTAAAGACGCATCTACCCACCCAAGGATAATTACTAACTGCACCACACCAGTCATTCCTACTTAAAGGTTGATCCCACCCAAGGACTTAGAAAATTTACCCAGTAGTTTCGTGTACCCCTAGCTGACTACATAGGTGCCGTCTGCCCCTATCTCCACTAGGTGTACCACTACTCCCAAGCGATGGGCTCCCTACCGTAGATACCCGTGCTGGCCCCACAATGGGGTGTATCACTCCCCAAAGTGGCAACCCGATACAACAAATGGTGCACGGCTTATATCTACACGATGCAACAACGTCTTACCTACCAGCCCGGGTCCACACATGCATATGAAACCCGTTGGACTCGCGTTGCCACCGCTACCCCGTTTTGGCCTCTTATAATCAAGCCCAGTACGCGTGTCCCGTCCTCGACATGGGTCGAGCCCACTAAGATACATATGGGTTACTGGTTGAAATGGCCCCCCCACAAGCTACCACCTAAGCTTGTCAATTTATCTAGTGCGTCCCACTTAACCCTTTAATCATGTTTAATTACATGTTTCCACTTGGTTAAGTCATCTAATCGTATTTTCTATTGCCACCCAAGGCAACCCACTAGATTTCCTCATGCCACCCAAGGCACTTACTTGATTTCCACATGCCACCCAAGACACCCACTTAACCCCTCATGCCCACTACATGCTTATCTGGTTAAGTGTTTCTTAATTGATTAAGAACGTAACCGTTGTAAAGACCTCTCACATTAGACTATCTTTTATGACAGCTGGATTTGCCGGTTGGGTCCGGGCAGCCTTACGCCATAACCGAGTCTAACCTCGTGTCTTTACACTTGTCACGTATATAGTTTGTGCCTAAGACCTCTCACATTGGGCCAATCATTTGTAGCCGCTGGATTTGCCGGTCGGTTCCGGGCAGTCTTATGCTACAAAAGGGTCCAACCTCGTGTCTTAGTCGATTAATTACACCTAATTAATCACCACCGAATTAAATTTCCCTAATTAATTCCAATTTTAACGATGTACATAATTGACTCAATTATGTCCATCACTTTATGGTATGCATAACCATACCAACTTCACACCATTTCATTAACATGTTTATTAACCCCATCGTTCCCCATGTAATTCGCTAACATGACATAAAAGGGAAGATTCATCATAAATGTAATGGGTTCAACTTGCATAACATTAGCATCAACATGGGTTTAAAGGTGTCAACATGCATATAGCATCAAACCCAACTAGCATAGATAATCAACCCAAACTTGCATGAATCACATATGTCATAAGGAGGTTAACTTGCATAGGTTTCTTATGTCATACAAAGGGGTAAACTTGCATATGTATGTATGACATGTAAAGGGGTTAACTTGCATATGTATGCATATCATACTAAGGTGTAAACTTGCACATGTCACTTGCATATAATCAAACATCATACTTGCATAACATGTCATATGTGAACTTGCATATTATCATACACCAAACTTGCATAATCATGGTGTCATAGTGGATCAATGTTTATCATAGCAACTAGCATCATGAACACTTGCATAACTTGCATAACATCATGATCATATAGCATATAGCTTGCATAACTTGCATAACATCATGAACATGTAACTTGTGACTTGCATAACTTGCATAACATCATGAACATGTAACATATGGCTTGCATAACTTGCATAGCATCTCAAACATGTAGCATATTACTTGCATAACTTGCATAATATCACAAACACATAGCATATAACTTGCATGACATGCATAACATCATTAACACATAGCACATAACATGCATAACATCATTAACACATAGCATACAACTTGCATAACTTGCATTGATCCACATTCATAGCCATAACCTCATTATATCGTATCATAATCATTTCAATAATTGGTCATTAAGGCTATAGAAAACTCACAACTTGTTGATTAGCCTTCTTATGAATATATTAAAAGATTGAGACGAAGCCACTAAGCTATCAACTCAAAAACTCCAAATAAGAATGCTCCAAATGAAAACCCTTGAGCCAAATCAATAATAAAGATCCTAGCTTTGATGAAGAAAAGCCTTGAATCAAACTTAGAAACACTTAAGCAAGCTTAGGAACTCTTATACTTCTTTAGAAACTCTCTCTTATGATTAGAGATGGAGATTATGACAAGAGGATGAGGGTGGAGGCCATGAGAGAACATTTTGGCATAGTTTAGCTATAGGATTGAATAATGAGCATTTAGGTTTAGGTTAGGGGTCTTTTTATAGAAGACTAGGATAGTTTTAGCCATAGGATAAACCTTAGTTTAGATCCTAGCCATCAAAGCATGTCTTGGGGAAGAAGTCAAGTGTAGGAACCATCTAGGGCCTTTAGATTAAAGCTGAACCATGAGAACCATTCAAATGCAAAATCTGCATTTGAGCGAATCGGCCCATGGGTTGACAGCCAAACACCCTGGATTAACCCCTAATCGACCCAGCGAGCTCGGGTCGACCTCAAAAATCGGCCGGTTCGGTTATTCCCCTCTCCCAATTCGCTGTTTTGAACATTTTTGCATATTTATTTATTTAATTTTCAATTATATATATATATATATCAATATATATATATTTCTCTGCGCAACCCATTTCACTTAATTAAGTATACTTTAATTTGTGAATTTTTATGTTCAAATTACGGGGTGTTACATTCTCCCCTCCTTAAAGGATTTCGTCCCCGAAATCTCTAAGTCAAGAAGAACGTATCCTACCAACCAAACAACCATCTACTAAACCATCAAACACTGGCATCCATTGTCCTTAAAATTTCTAATGACGTATGAACATATGCAAAAAGTGTGTGTATATGCCCGTATACTAATGCTAAATCAGGCGGTCTACTGATTCAGTTGACCTCCTTAATGCAAACCATGATAGTGCCATGCATTCAATATGTATGCGGAAGAACCCTATCGACACATACTATTTCTACATGTGTGCACAACCATACACCAAAATGCATCATCCATCTGATAACACAACCATTATACATCCATAAATATAGCTACCTACACACAATTTTATGCAATATGCAATATGAAGTGATTGAGCCGATCTAGTGCCTAGAGTGTGTGTATATGCATCCACGAGCAACCACTAGCAAACACTTGCATCCACACGCATCCATCAAACATAACATGTCTCAAACACATGTTTCAACCATAGGTTTTACCCTATCTAAAGGTCAAAGGTACTAATGAGAGGACATACTAAAGATAAGATAAGTACTAGACAAACGATAAAGGAGAAGTTAAAAGACATACCCTCAAAAAGGAATGGGTATAATGAACGCATCTTCGCTTCTGTCTCCCAGGTAGCATTGCTCTCATCTTCTCCCCATTGCACTTTGACTAGTCGCACCTCTCTGTTCCTCAACTTCCTAATCTCTGACCCAAGGATGCGGGTAGGAGCTCGTCGAATAGTTGCATCACGCTCTACCTCCACTTCTTTTAGCAAGCTCGGCTCTACCACCTCTGCGGTCTCATGTAGGCACTTCCTCAAATGTGACACATGGAATACATCATGCTCCCCACTAAGTCTCTCGGGTAAATCCACCCTATATGCCATCCGTCCAATCCTTTCCTTAATAGGAAACGGCCCAACAAATCTTGGAGCTAACTTCCCAACGGACCCAAAGCGAACTACATTCCGTAATGGAGATACCTTGACAAAGACCATGTCCCCAACCTCAAACTCCAGATCCGTCCTCCTCTTGTCCGCATAAGATTTTTGCCTATCCTGTGCTGCTTTCATCCTTCTTCGAATCAAGTCAATCTTCTCTGAAGTCTCCCTAACCATATCAGGCCCAAGCAAGATCTTATCCGTAGATTCCCACCAACATGTAGGTGATCGACAAGGCCTTCCATAAAGAGCTTCGAAAGGAGCCATACCAATACTGGACTGAAAGCTGTTATTATATGCGAACTCCACCAATGGAAGATGCTCTTCCCATGTACCTCCAAAATCTAAGATACAAAGCCTCAAAAGGTCTTCCAGAACACGATTCACCCTCTCGGTCTGGCCGTCCGTCTGAGGATGATATGCGGTGCTCAGACACAATTGAGTCCCCACTGCTTCTTGCAAACTCTTCCAAAACTCGCTAGTGAAGATAGGATCTCGATCACTCACTATACTAGAGGGTACCCCATGCAATCAAACTATCTCTCGAAGATATACTGAAGCTAGCCATGGAGCAGTCCTCTTGCTCTTCACGGGTATGAAATGGGAACTCTTAGTAAGTCTGTCTACCACAACCCAAATTCCCATATTACCCTTCCTCGATCTCGGTAATCCGTCAATAAAATCCATCGAGACACTATCCCACTTCCATTGCGGAACTTCCAATGGTTGAAGCAACCCACCTGGTTTCTTTTGCTCCTCTTTCACTTGTTGGCACACCAAGCATCTAGCGACATACTCGGCCCCATCTTTCTTCATACCGGCCCAAAAGAAAACTCGCCTCATGTCTTGGTACATCTTGTCCCCACCGGGATGAATGGTCATCCTAGAACGGTGTGCATCATCAAGAATCGCCTTCCTCAAACCCTCGTCTTACGGTACACAAAATCTACCGTCTCTACGCAAGCACCCCCTATCGTCTAGGGTGTACCTACTCAAATGGCTGGACGACTCCCCTTTTATGAGCCTCTCTACCAACTCAACCAACTGTGGGTCATCCCTCTGTGCTTCTCCAATCCGCCCCAAAAGAGTAGGTCTGACCTCCAAGGATGCTAGCAGACCGGGTACATAATCAATGGAAGGTCTGAAATCAAACATCGAGATAAATTCCAAGCTTCGTCGTTCCACGAACAATGGACTCAAGGACAACCTTTTTCTACTCAAGGCGTCCGCCACCACGTTACCCTTGCCAGGGGTATACGCTATCTCGAAATCATAGGATGCTAAGAACTCCATCCACCTTTGCTGTCTCAAGTTCAAATCCTTCTGAGAAAACAAGTACTTCAATGATTTGTGGTCAGTGAACAATTCGAATCTCTCTCCCAGAAGATAATGGCGCCAAATCTTAAGCGCAAAAACAATAGCGGCCAACTCTAAATCATGGGTAGGGTAATTTTTCCCATGTGCTCTCAACTGCCTTCCACCATAGGCTATTACCCTTCCCTCTTGCATTAAGACTGCGCCCAGTCCAGTCCCACAGGCATCGGTATAGACAACAAATGGCTTACTCCCATCTGGCAACACTAAGACTGGAGCTGTGGTTAAAGCTCTCTTTAACCGTCGGAATGCATCATCACAATCTATGTCCCATACGAAGACTAGATTCTTCTTCGTCAAGCGAGTTAATGGGGCTAATATCTTCGCGAAGTCCTTGATAAACTTCCTATAGTAGCCAGCCAACCCCAAGAAACTCCTCACCTCGGTAGCATTCTTCGGAACCTTCCAATCTTGAATGGACACTACCTTCGCGGGATCCACAGCTATCCCTTCCTTGGAGACCACGTGCCCCAAGAACCGCACTTCCTTCCTCCAGAAGTGACATTTAGAAAATTTAGCCTTAAGGCTATGTGCTCGAAGGGTCTCTAACACTTCCCTAAGATGTAGGGCATGCTCTTCTTCACTCTTAGAAAATACTAAGATGTCATCCACAAAGACCACCACGAACTTATTAAGGAACTCCCTGAACACCCTACTCATCAAATCAACAAAATATGCCGGGGCGTTCGTCAAACCAAATGGCATCACTAGCCACTCATAGAAACCATCCGGAGTCCTAAAGGCAGTCTTGTCTATGCTATCCTCAGCCACTCTCAACTGATGAAACCCCGTGGCTAAGTCTAACTGAGAAAATACTGAAGCGCCAACCAACTGATCAAAAAGATCATCAATCCTCGGCAATGGGTGTCTATTCTTCTTTGTGAGCTTGTTGAGTTCTCTATAGTCTAAACAAAGTCTGAGGGACCCATCCGCCTTCGTAGCAAAAACTACTGGAGCACCCCACTCCGATATACTTCGTCTTATGAACCCCTTCTCAAGCAACTCCCCTACTTTCTTATGGAGTTCCCTCCTCTCACGAGGAGCCATGTGGCGCACTGGTAAAGATACAGGTTTAGCATTATCCACCAGATATATTCGGAAGTCAATCTCCCGCTTCGGAGGTAAGCCCTTCACCTCCTCAAACACATCCGAGTATTCCCGGACTACTCTAACAGATCGCAAACTCTCGACCGAAGCGTCAAGCGATTCAAGATAACTTAGCATAACAGAATCCATGGGATTACAAGAGATCTCGAGAGTGTTACCCAAGCGGGTCATGAGCCTAACAACTCTCCTTTCGCAATCAAGAACGGCACCATTACTGGATAACCAGTCCATGCCCAAAATCAACCCATAGCCCGTGAAGCCCAAAACAAAAGCATCACATCTAAACTCAGCGCTAAGTATAGAAATCTTCAAACTCAAACATATCATGGACAAATAAGTGGAGCCCCCAATTGGGTTTGAAACAACCAAGGGATCATCTACTAGACTGGTGTCTAAGTGCAGTGACTCAACTAATGATGATGAGATAAACGAATGCGATGCGCCAGAATCAAACAATGTACGGACAGGATGATCAAATAGGAAAACCAGACTTTCAACGGAAATAGTTCTACCTCTTTCCTGAATTGGTGGAACCGCGAGAGCCTGAACTTGCCCCCTTGCCTGACCCGGTGCCATAAGAGCTTGCACCTGTCCTCCTGAGGTAGATCCCGTCCTTTGCCCCTTCTTAGGGAAATCCTTCACTAGATGCCCTGCTTCGCCACAGTGATAGCAGCCAGTCTTCTTCTTCTTTCGACAATCTTTTCTTATGTGGCCTGGTATCCCGCAATTGAAGCACTTCTTCTTCCCCTTGCCACCGTTGCCTTTCCCACCTTTGTTTTGTTGCTGTTGAGGTCTCTTTTGATCTCCCTTCTTCTCGGGTGCCTTATTAGCATTGGGACCCTTCTCTTCCTCATGCATGAGTGCCATGTCAACTAGCTTCTCAAAGGTGGCCCCCATAGGGATATGAGTCATAGCCAATCCATGCATCGGTTCATTCAAGCCTTTGACGAACCTCAAAGCCTTCTTCTCCGGAGTATTCACCATATCTATGCCAAACCTTGCCAATTGATTAAACTTGTTTACATATTCCTTCACCAAGAGATTTCCTTGCTTAAGAGTCAAGAACCTTTCCATATACAAGTTTTCCTCCGCCCTTGAGAGAAACTTTGCCACAAATCTTTGCCTGAAATCCGCCCAAGAGTCAACGGGGCGTTCTCCATTAGTGACCTCCCACCAGAATGAGGCCTCTCCCTTCATTAACCAAGCAGCTAAATTGACTTTCTTTCCTTCTTCCATCTCAAAGATATCTATCAACTCTTCCACCTCCTTAAGCCAATCTCTAGCCTCCAAAAAAGTTTCTGATCCTGAAAAGGTTTCCCTCCCATAGCTTTAAATTCCTTGCAAGTCTTAGCAAAAGTATCCGTACGAGGAGGAGGAGGGGGAGGAGGAAGATCGGGTGCTACGGTTGGTGGAGGAACATTTGCTGGACCCGCAGTGGCGGCCCTAGCCTCCATCAATCTCCTATACCATACTAGTATCGTCACACCCTCCGGAAAGTTAAGATCTTCAGCCATGCTGAAACGAAAAAGGAAAGATTCAAAACGGAGAAATCGAAAGATAAAGATATGGCTATTGGGGATTATGCTTTTCTTTCAAAAACTTTTCTCTTTTAAGGACATGTTTTTGAAAATACTTCTTCCAAAAATGTTTTTAGAAAATAGTTTTTCTAAAAGTTTTATCTGTTCTGGTAACCTTCGCTCTGATACCACGTGTAACACCCCACACCCACTAAGGTCACTCACTAAGGGAATGCCTTAGCTTCGGTGGAGCATTTTAAGTGAATATAGAACAGAAAAATTACACAAGACAGATATAAATACTTGAAAATTTAAAACATCATTTCATAGCAGCAGAAGGTAAACATGTTTAGTTACAACACCATAAAGAGTCAAGTATTAAATATCCATCCTGATAAAAACATAAGTACATAATCCCACTACATAAACAATAGCCATAAAAGAAAAGATAAGCTGGGCTTTACATCACGGTCCAAGCTCCAGAAGATAGGTAAAGAAGTCTGAACAAAGCCCACTAGTGCTAGGCCCAACCTGAGGACCTGAGGGGGAAAAAGATAAAAACAACGGGGTCAGACATAAGTCTGAGTGAGCCCTATAACTTTAACCACACAATTATCAAAGTAATTAGGGTATGATATAACTTGGTACGGGATGACTGGGGATAAGTGACTACACTAAGTAGCCAACTAGACATAGGATGAACTAAGATAACGGTAAAGACGCATCTACCCATCCAAGGATAATTACTAACTGCACCACACCAGTCATTCCTACTTAAAGGTTGATCCCACCCAAGGACTTAGAAAATTTACCCCGTAGTTTCGTGTACCCCTAGCTGACTACATAGGTGCCGTCTGCCCCTATCTCCACTAGGTGTACCCACTACTCCCAAGCGATCGGCTCCTTACCGTAGATACCTGTGCTGGCCCCACAATGGGGTGTATCACTCCCCAAAGTGGCAAACCGATACAACAAATGGTGCACGGCTTATATCTACACGATGCAACAACGTCTTACCTACCAGCCCGGGTCCACACACGCATATGAAACCCGTTGGACTCGCGTTGCCACCGCTACCCCGTTTTGGCCTCTTATAATCAAGCCCAGTATGCGTGTCCCGTCCTCGACATGGGTCGAGCCCACTAAGATACATATGGGTTACTGGTTGAAATGGGCCCCCCACAAGCTACCACCTAAGCTTGTCAATTTATCTAGTGCGTCCCACTTAACCCTTTAATCATTTTTAATTACATGTTTCCACTTGGTTAAGTCATCTAATCGTATTTTCTATTGCCACCCAAGGCAACCCACTAGATTTCCTCATGCCACCCAAGGCACTTACTTGATTTCCACATGCCACCCAAGGCACCCACTTAACCCCTCATGCCCACTACATGCTTATCTGGTTAAGTGTTTCTTAATTGATTAAGAACGTAACCGTTGTAAAGACCTCTCACATTAGACTATCTTTTATGGCAGCTGGATTTGCCGGTTGGGTCCGGGCAGCCTTACGCCATAACCGAGTCTAACCTCGTGTCTTTACACTTGTCACGTATATAGTTTGTGCCTAAGACCGCTCACATTGGGCCAATCATTTGTAGCCGCTGGATTTGCCGGTCGGTTCCGGGCAGTCTTATGCTACAAAAGGGTCCAACCTCGTGTCTTAGTCGATTAATTACACCTAATTAATCACCCCCGAATTAAATTTCCCTAATTAATTCCAATTTTAACGATGTACATAATTGACTCAATTATGTCCATCACTTTATGGTATGCATAACCATACCAACTTCACACCAATTCATTAACATGTTTATTAACCCCATCGTTCCCCACGTAATTCGCTAACATGACATAAAAGGGAAGATTCATCATAAATGTTATGGGTTCAACTTGCATAACATTAGCATCAACATGGGTTTAAAGGTGTCAACATGCATATAGCATCAAACCCAACTAGCATAGATAATCAACCCAAACTTGCATGAATCACATATGTCATAAGGAGGTTAACTTGCATAGGTTTCTTATGTCATACAAAGGGGTAAACTTGCATATGTATGTATGACATGTAAAGGGGTTAACTTGCATATGTATGCATATCATACTAAGGTGTAAACTTGCACATGTCACTTGCATATAATCAAACATCATACTTGCATAACATGTCATATGTGAACTTGCATATTATCATACACCAAACTTGCATAATCATGGTGTCATAGTGGATCAATGTTTATCATAGCAACTAGCATCATGAACACTTGCATAACTTGCATAACATCATGATCATATAGCATATAGCTTGCATAACTTGCATAACATCATGAACATGTAACTTGTGACTTGCATAACTTGCATAACATCATGAACATGTAACATATGGCTTGCATAACTTGCATAGCATCTCAAACATGTAGCATATTACTTGCATAACTTGCATAATATCACAAACACATAGCATATAACTTGCATGACATGCATAACATCATTAACACATAGCACATAACATGCATAACATGCATAACATCATTAAAACATAGCATACAACTTGCATAACTTGCATTGATCCACATTCATAGCCATAACCTCATTATTGTTGTATATAACGGTGTTGTATACACAATTATATGATTTTTGTTTGATGATAACAACCAAATAAAGATTATTTTAATGTGTTTGATATTGTACTGTTATTATACATCACAGACTGGAATATAATATTTATATTTAAATAAAATACGACTGTACAAAAATATAAATATTTACACAGTATTTTGTTTAAATATAATATTTTATTTCAATATCAAAACAATACAAACTCCACTGTTTATACATTTCTCTTATATTCACTGATATTCACTACATTACAATACATTCACAGACTCGTTTACAGACACATTGATACACTAATACACTGACACTGTCTTCTGCCTTCTTGTCTTCAGTCTTCACTGTTAGTCCAATCTTCACAGTCTTCAAGTCAGTCCAGTCATCATCATCACCTGTCACATGAAATAGAAACACACAGTACACTGCAACAAAGAATAAAACTGTATATAGGCAAATATAAATTTTATTTTTATAAATTTTATTTTTAATTTTATTTGCCTCAGATTTCTGGTGTGTTTCTCATCATTTTTCATGACTTGATCTGAATTATAAAACCATCAAACTGTGTCTAGACAGCTTGTGATATTCACAGTGATACACTGTAAATACCACAAGGCAGACAACATATATATATATATATATATCAATGCAGGGACAGGAAATCTCTTCTGATGGCTGCATATACACACGCGTATATATATACACATGTGCACTGCCTTGTGTAACACCCCGTGTATTCTATAACTGTGGAATTAACAAATTAAAGTATAAGTAATTTGAAATCAAAGAACTAAGGGAAACGGGATACGCCATTGCGTTCATCTCGGAAAAATACGCGAAATAGAGTCCGAGTTTTCGAAAAACGGAGTCCGTATGAAGAAGATATAGCCTCCGGAAGTTTCTGAATCAAGTCTAAAATAAAAAAATCGGGCCCAATTGGCCAGGGCGGGAAAAGTCCCGCCTAAGACACCCAGGTCGACTGGGCTGTCGACCTGGTCTAGCCAGGTCGACAGGGCTGTCGACAGGGCTGTCGACCTGGTCCAGACCCAGGTCGAACCCAGTCCACCCTGGCTGGCCTAGTCTATATTGGTCGATTTCCAGAAGCATGCTTTGTCATTAGGGCTAGGTGGCAGGCTCTAATTGGTCTCTCTTTCGAATGAATGGCTACGATCAATCCAAGCAACATCGATGGTCCTAATCAGTTCATAAACTCTATAAAAATGACCCTAGACTCTACCTAGGTTTCTTACACAATTCTCTAGCCTCCATTGCTCTCTTCTTCTAATAAAAAAAATAAAAAAAAAATAAAAATGGCGTCGCTGCTCTGCTGGAATTAAAACTAGAAGATAATCAACATCAGCCTAAGCAACTCAATTCAAACTAGAGATTAAAGTTTCAGCAAAGATTCTACAACAAGTTAAAGTTCTTTCTTTAATCCAATCAAGGCAAGTACAGTTATTTTCCGCTATAAACGTTAATTATAATTTTGATATGTTTTTAATTCTGAATCTGAGATTGTATATATATTCTCTTCTGTCAGATTTGTTTTTCTGTGACTGTTCTGTATCCCTTTTCTTCTTTTCTGTTTTTATAGCCAGGCTACCACGAGCCTGTGCCTAATCTCATAAGAGATGAACGTATGAACGCAAATTTTGGGATAAATAATGAATGATGCGAAATTTGACAAGACTAAATTGAATGTATGACTTTAGGTCTGAGGCATAAAATATATTGGACATATGCATAAATTTGACTATGAACATATAATTTATGCATGTTGTATGCATAGTTATGTTGTAATTTAGAACTGTAATTAATGAGCATATGTTGTAAACTAGATTTGGATCTATGCATATTCTATGATAGAAGAAGAGAGGAACCATTGTAAGATTACATATGATTTGAGACTTTGGACAAAATGCATATAAAAGTCAAGATCTGATTTTTAGAAGATATGGTTTAAAGATTTATATTGTTGGGTATAGTTTGCATAATGATTCATGACTCAAAAAAGAAGAAGATATGGAAACTTAGGTGTAAAGATTTACATTAATTAGGATATCTATTATTGTGATTACACCTAAATAGGGATTTTTGGATATATGGCATGCATTGAAATTAATGGTTATATTTGGTATAATTTATATGTGAATCTGCTATAAGATGCTAGTTTAACAAAAATTGGAACATATGTTATATGGCAAATTATGTCCATATTCTGCGCTTATGCAAACATGGAGTATATGTTGTGAATCATGACAATTATGTAGGCATATGAATTTAGGCCAATTTATGATTGGGCAAGGCATGTAAATAGAACTTTTAGAAATATTAAATTTGCTAAATCTGCTAATTTGTCAAGTTGCCTAAACTACTAGTTTTGTTATATTGCCTAGACTGCTAATTAGATTGAAATGCCTAATCTGTTAAATTTGTCGGTTGAAATGTCTAACCTGTTATATGCCAAAATCTGCTAAGTTGCTAAATCTGTTAAATCCGTTAAGTCATATAAAATCTGTTATCTGCTATGTTGATATAATCATCCTGTTATTGATATAATCTGAATTGGCATATATAGTGGGCGTGCGCATAAACGGTAAATTATTAATTAATTGGCCGCAAAGATAAACATGGCTAACTCGAGGTTAGAATGAGTTTGCGGCGTAAATCCGCCCGGAACCGCCCGGCACATCCAGTGGCCGCAAACAATAGGTTCTAATGTGAGAAGTTAGTCATAACATGCGTAAGACACGAGGTTAGGTCTGGCTTGTGGCAGAAGTCTGCCCGGAACCGCCCGGCATATCCAGCGGCCACAAGCTACCGACCTAATGTGAGAGGTCTGTGCATTAATAATTAATTAATGCAAAATCTAAGATAAGAATGACGTCTAAAACGTATTGGGGAAAATAGGGTTAAACCAAAGGGATTAATAGATGTAGTAAAACCCGTCCATGAATCTGTAGGCCCAATACAAAGTTAGACAAATCTGAAAAATCTGTACATCTGACCTGTTAGTCTGAAAACTTGTTAACTTAATTTGTGAATTAGTAAATCTGAATTCTGTATGTCTGAACTTGTAAACAAGTCAATCTGAAATCTGTTAGTCTGGGGACACAAGGTTAGGAGGGGAATTACTTGTGTCATCTGTTGTTTGGGACCCATATTAGTCAGTAACCCTTTCTGGTATCAAAACTTTGACCCAACAGTAGGTAGGGTCCGGGCACGCTTACTGAACTAATTATAAGTGGTTCATTCTGATAATGGCGAGGGGTGTTGATGGTGCGTTCCAACCGGGTCATGTGCGTGCATGGACCCCGGTCTGCCTCTGAGGATGTAAAACGCCGTGACATCTGTAAATAGGTCTGTGCCAATTGGTTGTCACTTTAGGGAGTGATACACCCTACTGTGGGGCCAACACAGGATATTTATGTATTAGGGAGCCGATCGCTTGGGGTAGGGTTTTAGGGTACGCTTAGTTCTGTCTGTTTCTGTTGGTACCGTCTGTTTCTGTTGGGTGGTAACACCTGTCTGTTTCTGTGTGGTACCGTCTGTTCGGGTGGTAAAGGCCCATTACTAGTGTACACCTAATTCCACATTCTGTCTCCATAGGGATAAATCTGTCTCTTCTTCTGTCTGTTTCTGATCGGGTAGTAAAGGCCCATTATTAGCATTCTGTTTCTGTTAAAGTATTCTGTACCCGTTCCTGCTTCAATTTAGACATTAGGGTGACACCTAATTCTACTATACTAGTATTAGTGCAGAGAAGTGTAAAACAATAGTTTATATCATTCTGTTTTTCTGTTATATCTGCTACACCTGTTATAGTTATCTCACATCCAGTTTTATGTTCATATCATATTATTATTATCTGTTCATATGCTGAAAGTCACTGGACTTGCCAGACTTTTTGTCTGACCCTTGTTGTTTCGCCTCCTTTCTTCCGTTTCCCCCCAGGTTATCCAAGGAGGGAAATACTTTAGCTTGATCCGGATTTCTCTTTGCTTGAAGTGCTTAAAGTATGGCTTGGCTCTGTATAGCTTCCGTTCCATGGGGATTATGATTTTAAACTATGCATTTTGAAGGCTTTTGTACAAGACTGATATTTTGTACTTGAATTCTGAAATTGAAAGGATGTAACCATATTAATTTCTGTTTCCGCTGTAATAAAGTTAAAAAATTTCAAGTACTGTTTTATCTGTCTTGTAAGTTTCTGTTCTGTTTACTAAAATGCTCCACCAAAGTTAAGGCATTCCCTTTGTGAGTGACCTTAACGGAGGTGGGGTGTTACACCTTGCCAATCCAGTGTGCAACTGAGGAGTAGCCACATGGACCTTCTCGACTCAGTGCACATGGAGCCAAAGTCAACATGAAGCCAAGAAGTTCAAGCCAAAACAAAAACACACAACAAATTCAAAATGGTGCAGCCAACATAAAGGGACAAAACAAATTCAAGCAAAGATGGCCGAGCAACATAAAAAAAATGAACAATGAATAAAGTGGCATGGCAAATGTTTCAGCAACTACAAGTATGGAATGGTCACAGCTATAGTTCAACATGACATAACATGAAAACAACTCAAGTGTAACTGGGCATTCATGCATGTGTTCAACAAGTTCAATGCAAGTGTGCACATCAAAATGATCAGCAAATGCATATGAATATGGCCAAGTCAAAGCGAACACATGTATACACACACATACGTGCATATATACATATGTGTATACGTGAATGCAAATAATGTCGAGCACAAGAGTGAGTCATATGCAAGCAGCAAATCAAGTGCAAGGGTCAAACTGGACAGTGTACAAGTGCTAGTGTATGAATTCAATACAAAACATCTCAGCATGGGTCGAGTATGAACATGTTCTAACAGCAACAAGAAATGGAATGCATATTTTTGGCAACTTCAAAAAGGAAAAGTCTTTGGACAAGAAATTCTTAGCAAGGGTTCAATATTTTCCAGAAATTAGAATATATTTTTTTGGTCCAGAAATCACGTTTTGTTTTGGGCAAGAAATCATAATTTGTTTCCATAAATGGAATGTCAAAGAGCAGAATACCTCACAAGAGAAAATCGAGGGCCATGATACAAGTGCAACGATATGGCAATGTGCAGATAGATGGACAAGCCAGTTTGTGCAAAATATAGTTCATGACAGTATGCACAAATGCACAACAAATTTAAAGTGGGATATTTCAAGTGCCAAGGCCAAATCAGCATTTCCTGTTTATTTGGAAACAGGGCTGAGTACAATACAAGAAAATCAGTTTTTTTTTTTGGAAATCATTTCTAGGCAGATTTAATCAAGTTCAATGCAAGCAATTCTGAATTTATTCATCAATGTTTTCAAAGAAATATATTTTTGATGAATATCAATAAACCTTTTCTGGCAAGTCATCAATTAACATTCAAGTTTTGAAGTTGTTTCCAGATTTGGCAATTGAGTGATAGCAGTTTTTTTTTTCAAGAATGCAAATAATATCGACCAGACTCAAATCCAAGGAGAATCATGCAAGTTATAGCATCAATTCAATTCTGTGAATATTATTTTTTTTCAAGGCATCAATCAAGGAATATCTTGCAAATTCAATCACAAATAACTCGATAGCAAAATCAGAGTTTATCAAGGCAACTCAAAAGAGGAAACCCGCAATCAAACAGCCAAATCAAAATGGGAAACACAAGTTTTTTTAATGCCAAGGAATCATTTTCAATCAAAGACAGTAAAAAGAGGAAAGCCAGCATATAGTTGATTACAAATCAGTCGAATCTCAAAAGGGGAAAGCATCGCAATTTCAGATCAAGACAATCGTGGAAATCAGAATTTTAGGGTTTATATTTTACCCTATATTTACACCCTTTACATCACAGGCAATTATCGATCGAAACCACAAACAAGAGAACATCGAAACCGAAACCAACAAACAACCCACAAGTTTTTAAAAGCAAGAATTTTCAGAAATACTCACAGTTTTTCGATCGAGCCAGAGAACATTTCCAAATCAGTGTCGAGCGTAAGAGAGAAGCCCCAAATCACTGACCAGAGAGAAACAACGTGAAGAAGAACATCAGAGAACCGGATTACATCAATCTGAAGCTATCGCGATTGGATTTGGGGCAAAACCCTAGCCACCATTTTTACACAGAGAAAGAGAACGGGTTGAAGAAATAAAAGTGGGCCGGCCTATAAGAGTTAGACTAAGCCAAGCAATTTATTTCTAAAGGGGATGACCTTATAACTTAATCTCCTTAGTTAATTTTTTTTTTGGGGTTCTTTTATTTATTTTTGTTGTATTTTCAGTTTCGTTTGTAAACAATTCTAAACAGTTTATAGAGTCTGTAAAACTCTAGGGGAGTTTCAGTTAGGAGTTAACTGACAGTACTAGAATCTGTAAAATCTAGGAATACAGGTTACGGGTTTGTAAACTGGGGAAAATCTGATTCAGGGGTTTGAATCAGTCTAGGGTTTTGAGCGTAGAGTAAGAATAGGAGCGAGAGTCGCAAGTGTACATGGTTTTGTATGCGGATCTGTTCTATCATCTAGTAGAAACCTTAGGAATGCAGCAGTAGGCAAGGTTTTGCCGAAGCTGGGTATATCTGTGTGTGATTTATTTTCTGTACTTTTATTTCTGCTGCATTCTGTGATCTGTTTATTATTTTAATATCCTGTCAATTTTTCAATTCAGTTTAAAAAACTGTGATAAACCCTATTCATCCCCCTCTAGGGTTAATCTAGATCCAACAATTATATCCTATCATAATCATTTCAATAATTGGTCATTAAGGCTATAGAAAACTCACAACTTGTTGATTAGCCTTCTTATGAATATATTAAAAGATTGAGACGAAGCCACTAAGCTATCAACTCAAAAACTCCAAATAAGAATGCTCCAAATGAAAACCCTTGAGCCAAATCAATAATAAAGATCCTAGCTTTGATGAAGAAAAGCCTTGAATCAAACTTAGAAACACTTAAGCAAGCTTAGGAACTCTTATACTTCTTTAGAAACACTCTCATATGATTAGAGATGGAGATTATGACAAGAGGATGAAGGTGGAGGCCATGAGAGAACATTTTGGCATAGTTTAGCTATAGGATTGAATAATGAGCATTTAGGTTTAGGTTAGGGGTCTTTTTATAGAAGACTAGGATAGTTTTAGCCATAGGATAAACCTTAGTTTAGATCCTAGCCATCAAAGCATGTCTTGGGGAAGAAGTCAAGTGTAGGAACCATCTAGGGCCTTTAGATTAAAGCTAAACCATGAGAACCATTCAAATGCAAAATCTGCATTTGAGCGAATCGGCCCACGGGTTGACAGCCAAACACCCTGGATTAACCCCTAGTCGACCCAGCGAGCTCGGGTCGACCTCAAAAATCGGCCGGTTCGGTTATTCCCCTCTCCCAATTCGCTGTTTTGAACATTTTTGCATATTTATTTATTTAATTTTCAATTATATATATATATTAATATATATATTTCTCTGTGCAACCCATTTCACTTAATTAAGTATACTTTAATTTGTGAATTTTTATGTTCAAATTACGGGGTGTTACAATAGTAAAGATCAAACCCAAATTTGGAGATACTATATCTATACCATGCCACGGCTCAGCCACCGACAGAAAAACATTTTGTTCTTCTCTAGAAGTTACCCTACTTCTATTGAGGATATCCCTGTCATAAAAGATTACGCTGATGTATTCAAAGAAGTTGAGGGTTTACCCCCGTGTAGAGAAATCAGCTTCAGAATTGACTTAGCTCCAAATGCAAGGCCTGTTGTACATCCTATTCAGAGAATGTCACCAAAAGAAAAAGAGGAGCTGAGAAATCAAACCAAACAGCTTTTGTGGAAGGGTCTGATCAGCCCCAGCTTCTCAGAATGGGGTGCAGCAGTGGTGTTCGTCCCAAAATCCGACGGTACACTCACGCTATGTGTGGATTACCTCGATCTCAACAAACAAACATTGAAAAATAAATACCCACTGCCGCGTATTGATGAATTACTTGACCGCTTACATGGAGCGCGAGTATTTTCTAGGATGGACCTAGCTACAGGCTTCCATCAACTTCGCATTGCAGAAGAGTGTGTGCCTTTAACTGCTTTCAGAGGACCGGATATCTTTTATGAATGGCTAGTAATGCCCTTCGGTCTATGTAATGCTCCAGCATACTTTGTTGATCTGATGAATAGAGTGTTCAGAGAGGTTTTAAATAAATTTGTGCTCGTGTTCATCGATGACGTCCTCATCTTTTCTAAATCCACTGCTGAGCACGAACAGCATCTGAGAGAAATCTTGAAGATTTTGCGAAGAAATGTGTTGAAAGCCAAATTCTCCAAATGCATATTCTGGCAAGAAGAGGTGAAATTCCTCGGCCATGTTGTATCAAAGGAAGGCATCTCAGTAGATCCGGGAAAGATCTCAGCCATCCAAGAGCGGAAGCGGCCTAGAACTCCCATAGAGGTCAGAAGTTTCTTGGGACAGGCTGGTTATTATCGGAAATTTGTCGAAGATTTTTCGAAGGTAGCTTGCCCATTGACAAACTTGACCAAGCAGCATACGAAATTCAATTGGACACCCGAGTGCGAGGCAGCTTTCCAAGAGCTTAAAAAGAGGTTGATCAATGCTCCTGTGTTGACCATCATAGATGGCAATCAGGATTTGAAGGTCTGGACTGACGCTTCTAAACGAGGTTGTTTCTTTTATAAATTGACATGTCAGGGATAACATTTTCTTTTAATGTCAAATCTCATTTTAACATGTTATCCCTTATTTATTTAAGGTATTGGTGCTGTGCTGATGCAAAGAGGCAGAGTAGTCACATACGCTAGTCGCCAGCTGAAACCGCATGAGAAGAATTACGCCACGCATGATCTTGAGCTAATGGCTATTGTGTTTGCTCTTAAAATATGGAGGCATTATCTCTTGGGTGAGAAGTTTGAAATATACACGGATCACAAATCCTTGAAACATATTTTTACCCAAAGAGATTTGAATATGAGGCAGTAACGCTGGGTTGAATTTCTTGCATCATATGATCTGGATATCTTATATACTCCAGGGAAAGCCAATGTTGTGGCCGATGCGCTCAGTAGAAAGAATGCAGATGATGACAAGCTTATTCTCGCCAATCTCATTATCGATCCTACTCTAATTGATAAAGTCTCTGCTCTTCAGAAGGATGATAAATTTATTCAGAGGATTATCAAGAGAATTCAGGATGGCGAAACCACGAGTTTCCAAATTGACGACAAAGGGGTTTTGAGGCTATTTGGCCGAATCTGTGTCCCGTACGACTCTAAGCTCAGAAGGGAGGTTATGGATGAATGTCATAAATCTAAGCTTAGTGTTCACCCTGGAGTGAGCGAGATGTATCACGACCTCAAGCGCACATTTTGGTGGAGGTCCATGAAGAGAGATATTTCTATTTATGTTGCTAGATGCCCCACTTGTCAGCAAGTTAAAAGTGATCAACAGAAGTTGATCGGTTTGTTGTAACCACTGGGAGGTCCAGGTTGGAAGTGAGAGGAAATCTCCATGGACTTCATTGATGGCTTGCCTCGAACCAGAAAAGGCAACGATGGCATATGGGTAATTGTGGATCGCTTAACAAAGTCTGCCCATTTCATCCCTGTTCGGTCCAATAGAACAGCTCGTAGTCTGGCGCAGCTTTATTTTAAAGAGATAGTCAGACTACATGGGGTTCCCAAAAGCATTGTCAGTGATCGGGATCCATTATTTACCAGCAAATTCTGGGAAGCTTTCCAAGAAGAGCTTGGGACCAAGTTGAATCTGAGCTCTGCCTATCACCCTCAGACAGATGGCCAGACTGAGAGGGTGAAACGTGTTTTAGAAGACTTGTTGCGAGCTTGCATTCTTGATTATGGAGGTCCATGGGAGGATCACTTTCACTTGGTGGAATTCTCTTATAATAATAGCTACCAAGCAAGCTTAAAGATGTCACCGTTTGAATTACTATATGGCAGGCCATGTAGATCTCCGGCATGTTGGGTGGAGTCAGGAAATCGACTAGTCTTGGGCCCCGACATGGTTCATGAAGCATCGGATAATGTTGACTTGATTAAGAAACGCTTGTTGACTACTCAGAGCCGACATTAGAGCTATGCAGACCAACGAAGAAGAAATTTAGAATTCTCTGTTGGTGATCGAGTATACTTGAAGGTTTCTCCTTTGAGAGGCGTGATTCGTTTTGGGAAGACGGGAAAGTTGGCACCAAGATTCATTGGTCCATCCCCTATTCTCGAAAGGATTGGTACTCTCGCTTATAGAGTGCAGCTGCCTGACTGGTTGTCAGGGGTGCATGATGTATTTCATGTGTCTCAACTCCGCAAGCATGTGCATGATCCAGATCTGATTAAGGATGAAATAAATCAATAGGTCCTGGATATTGCTTCGAATCTAATAGTGAGAAAAGACCCGATTAAGATCATTGGTAAGGAAACCAAAATTTTGAGGAATAAGAGGATCAACCTAGTCAAATTCAATGGAGTGGGGATCCTAGAGACTGTACTTGGGAGACAAAGGATAGCATCAAAAAGTCTTACCCCATTTGCAGAGTGGACATCTCCGAAAAACTCTGGTGTTAAGGTATGTTTAACCCAATTTACATTTTCCGACTTGTTTCCTATTTTACATTGTTTCCTTTTCGAGGACGAAAAACTCTTAAGTGGGGGAGATTGTAACGACCCGGAAAATCCGAACCAATTTAGAATTTTTATTTTAAATAAATTGTGGAAAAATGTGGCAGAAATTAAAATTTTCATTTTTAAACAATATTAAAGCCAGTGAAAATAGTCAATTTTCAAACGATCTCTGTTTTCGACGAAACCACTTTTGTTGGAACCGGATTATCAAATTATTGCTAGGTTTCAATTTTTAGAATTTTTCGAGTTAGTATGTTTGCGTGGCGAAAGAAATTGTGTTTTGTTCAAATCGGTTAAATTTAATCGACTGAAAAATTGCCATTTTTCAGACTGTCTCAGAATTCAGCGAAATTAGTTTTGTTAGGATTGTATCGTCATAACGAAGCCAAGTATATTTTTTCTGGATTTTTCTGAGTCCGTATGTGGCCTCGGTGAACTTATTTATGCAGACAAATTAAATTAATAAAGGATTTAATTATTAAATTTAAATAAAATAGGCCATAGACAGCCGTTTGAGCTGACGGGACCTGTCCCGTTGGATCTGGAATATGGGTTATTTGCTAGAGACACCTTCTTCTGGACCGAAATCAGTATGGTTTAAAAGTTACGGTCTTTTTTATAAAATTACATTAAAAATAATATAAAAATAGGAAAACTTAAAACCCTAAACACTATTCGCCCTCAAACATCAGCCGCCGCCCTCTTCTGTTCCATGGCCACCCTTCTCCGATTCTTCTTCCTCAATTTCTCTTCTATCTCCTTGAATTAGGCCTCCTCACATAGACCATATCGAAGCTCTCCTTCCCCTCTTCAATCCTGTACGGTTGGATCTCCCCTAAGTCGCCACAGCTCGAGAACCGAGCCCCCAAACATCGGCCAAACAAACCGCCGCCATCCCCTATACACTCAATCGAGTGGGCCGCCCTCTGCACCGTGTGTGCGCCTCCCCTAGCCGGTCAAGGTGACACCTTCTGATCAACCTCTTGCCCCTGTGTTGAGTGCAAATCGGAGCCCTAATATTGAACCTAGTGGGTAAATCGGCGGCCGTGTTTATCTGGAGGAAGAAGAAAGGGTAAAACCTTATTTTAACGATTAATTAATTAATTTAAAATGTTATTAACCTTAATTTGATCATAACTCCTTCGTTTGAACTCGAAATTCGGCGATTTCAGATCCGTCAAGATCGTACGACGAAGGTCTACATTCCTAGACTGAAAAGGGACCATTTTGAACTGTTTGAAATTTGGACCAAATCACGAACGACGGTGAGAATTCTTCTTTTTATATAAATAATTAGTTATTAAAATTAATTATTATGTGGTGATTGAAATGTGTATAGTTCAGATCTGTTATGTGATGATATTGTGGATGTTCATTCTGTTTGTTGTGGATGTTTATTTTGTTTGATGGTGATATATAAACACATATTTGTTTGTGTTTCAATAAAATAAATATACCATTTTGTTTATTTATTGATTTGGATTAGAATTTCCATTTCGATAAAAATATGAAACATTATTTTAATCATTTTTATTGAATTGAAATAGATTCTCAATTCAAAATTAAAACACTATTTTGTCATTTTGGGTTGAATTGTTCCAGTTTGCCAACTCAACGTTATAAATATCATTTTAGCCATTTTTAGTTGAGTTGAATTAGTTTGTCACTTCAATGTTATAAATATCATTTTGTCATGTTTCTTTAATTATGTAGAATTGTCAATTCAATATGAAATCTTGTTTTATCATTCTTATGGAATTGAGATATAATTGTCATTTTATTCGATTTATTAGAATTGGCAATACAATCGAAAAATATATCATTTTTTTGTGAATATACATTGAAAATAAAAGATGTGTTTTATTTGCATTCCCTGGTGCAAATTAAACATTAAAATAAAAAGTTACCTTTTGTATTCGTATTTTTAGATGCGAATAAATTATAGAAATGGTTAGACAAAAACCATATTATCATGTGTTGACATTGAAAATCACGATGTTGGGTAAATAGAAATGGGTTAGAAAAAAACCATTATATTTTTATTATCATATTTCGACACCAAATTGACATGTGTGTTAGATAGGAAAATATCTCCAATAAAATATTTACATTTTTCAATGTAAAAGAAAAGAAATAAGAGATTTACATTTTTCAATGTAATAGAAGAAATAAAAAGGGGGCATTTTACATTTTCAACGTAAAATAAAAGAATTTACATTTTTTTAAAGAAACATAAAAAGGACATTTTTATGTAAATGAAAATATAGAAATATAAAAAGTACATTTTTATGTTATAAAAATGAATTAGAGAAAAAGTACATTTTTATGTTATAAAAATGAATTAGAGAAAAAGTACATTTTTAGTTAGAAAAATGAATTAGAGAAAAAGTACATTTTTATGTTATAAAAATGAATCAAAGAAAAAGTACATTTTCATGTTATAAAAATGAATTAGAGAAAAAGTACATTTTTATGTATTAAAAATGAATTAGACAAAAAGGGAATTTATTTACATTTGGTGTAAATGAACAAGAAAAACTAAATGGAATAAAAAGAATTTACTTTATTTACAATTTCTTATGTAAATAAAAAGAACATATTTACAGTGAAAGCACTTATTTACATTTAGTTAAATAAATAAGGAAATGAAACCATTTATTTACATTGTAGCGTAAATAAATAAGGAGAAGTAAAAAAATCACAATTATGCACATGTAGAATAAAATAAAAAACACCATCTTAAATAAGTGGATTTTTATTTGCAAACCAGTTGCAAATTAAAATATGAATTTGTGAAACACATTTTTTTATCATCATGACAAGATGCGATAAAAGAGTAGAAATTAGAAATGGTAATTTTATCGTCACTTTAGGTGCGATAAAAAGAATAAATTATAATAGTTGAAATCTCTAAACGATCTATATCTATAAATGTTTATATATATATATATATAAATATAAAATTTAACGAAACGCGCGCGGCAGTTTGCGTATCGGCAATCGTAACTTTAAATGATTATACCGAAAGATCCGACCATTGGATTTTTCCCAAAACTGGAACCGTCAGGACCGTATTGGGAAGAGCTTTCCAACGATACGAATTTCACCAAAATCCGATGGTTAGATTTTAAGATATGTGTAAATCAAATTTTGGTAAAAATAGCGCTAGGGCCGCCCATCGACCCGAAGCGTCGTTTATTTATTTTGAGTTATTTTCAAATAAATAAAAATAGCGATAAATAGTTGTAAATATATATATTAAATGTTTTAAATGATAATTTTGCGATAATTATTTGAAAAGGCCGAGTTCAACTCATTTCAAATAATTGCACGGCGATTAAATCAAAGATATAAGAAGACGATGTTTGAAGACCGGCGATCTTCACATCGAATGGACGACGACTACTGATGCCTTGGACTGACTGGCTCCCAGGACAGGGTTGAAGCAGTAGTTGTCCGGACGTATGTGTTGGTCGTGCGGATAAGCGAGCGCCTCTTTGGTGCCTCTGGTTTCGTTCAGACCCAGAACGAACTTGTAAATGGATGCGTGTCTAACGTTGGAATTCATTTCAAGTAATTAAATCGATTTGTATTAATATATGTCTGTTTGGTGGTGGAGAATTTATTCTCTGCTTAACACCCTGGTATATAGTAATAGTTATCAATCGCATGGCATGAATTGTCGATGTGGCACGCCAAGATGCAATGATCAAGGCTTTTGTTGAAAAGCAGGCCTAGTGGTTGTTGTTCAAAGCATAGTCTGTTTAGGCATAGCTTTGTGTATAGCTTGACTTCGCGAGCCTCACACCCAGGTATGAGTCAAAAACGGGATATGGACCGTAGGGAGTGCACACGTTTCTTTCTAGCTAGGGGTAGTGTCAGTGCTTAAACTGGCTGACATTTTACTTACGTGGATGATGGATTGAGGTACCTCGGGTTTTATAGGCCGGAAGTGGTCATACTATAGGTTCAAAGGAACCGGGAAACTTGTGTTCAGGAATTGCCAATCCACTACCGTTAGGTGGGGACCAGCCCTACCGCTCCAAGGGTTCACTGCAGGGAATCCTAAGGCATTTGCTAGAGTGTTTCGAATCGGAGAGGACGATCCCTAGCCTCGATTTCATGACAGAAAACCAATTTCCAATACGACATTACGGTCTTGATTGTAAACTTATATATGGCGACATAGTATATGGTACCTATTCCGTCTAGGATTGCTACATTTATATTGAAGTATTTTAATACTACTTAGACACTAACAATAATATTAAAATATTATTTTACACGTATTAAGCATGTTTGATCATCATAAGGGAAAACTCTATCCTCCTGTGTGCGTTGCATTGTGTGATGGGACTTGAGTCTTATGATGATTTCATTTTTCAAAAGTCATTTAGTTGTTTTTGTATAAACTTTATTCAATTATGCACTGGCAATCCAATGGAGTAAACCCGTTCCGCGTTAGCGGCGTGGTCCTGTGATTCGCCATAATGTTAACTAGTATAGGAAGATTTCTCGTACCAGTCCCATGACTGACTCGATGTTTGTTTCACTTTGCAAACTCGGGTGCCCTCTCTTTACACGGGCAGCCGAGTGACAGGTTCTTAGGGAGACATTTCCTGGATTGAAGACTACTTGGAAGGAGAGGGCGAAGACTCTCTTCTATCTCTATCTTTTGCTTTAGAGACTGTAACACCACACCTCCGTTAAGGTCACTCACAAAGGGAATGCCTTAACTTTGGTGGAGCATTTTAGTAAACAGAACAGAAACTACAAGACAGATAAAACAGTACTTGAAAATTTTTAACTTTATTACAGCGGAAACAGAAATTAATATGGTTACATCCTTTCAATTTCAGAATTCAAGTACAAAATATCAGTCTTGTACAAAAGCCTTCAAAATGCATGGTTTAAAATCATAATCCCCATGGAATGGAAGCTATACAGAGCCAAGCCATACTTTAAGCACTTCAAGCAAAGAGAAATCCGGATCAAGCTAAAGTATTTCCCTCCTTGGATAACCTGGGGGGAAACGGAAGAAAGGAGGCGAAACAACAAGGGTCAGACAAAAAGTCTGGCAAGTCCAGTGACTTTCAGCATATGAACAGATAATAATAATATGATATGAACATAAAACTGGATGTGAGATAACTGTAACAGATGTAGCAGATATAACAGAAAAACAGAATGATATAAACTATTGTTTTACACTTCTCCGCACTAATACTAGTATAGCAGAATTAGGTGTCACCCTAATGTCTAAACTGAAACGGAAACGGGTACAGAATAATTTAACAGAAACAGGATGCTAATAATGGGCCTTTACTACCCGATCAGAAACAGACAGAAGCAGAAACAGATTAATCCCTACGGAAACAGAATGTAGAATTAGGTGTACACTAGTAATGGGCCTTTACCACCCGAACAGACGGTACCACGCAGAACCAGACAGGTGTTACCACCCAACAGAAACAGACGGTACCAACAGAAACAGACAGAACTAAGTGTACCCTAAAACCCTACCCCAAGCGATCGGCTCCCTAATACATAAATATCCTGTGTCGGCCCCACGGTAGGGTGTATCACTCCCTAAAGTGACAACCAATTGGCACAGACCTATTTACAGATGTCACGGCGTCTTACATCCTCAGAGGCAGACCGGGATCCATGCACGCACATGACCCGGTTGGAACGCACCATCAACACCCCTCGCCATTATCAGAATGAACCACTTATAATTAGTTCAGTAAGCGTGCCCGGACCCTACCTACTGTTGGGTCAAAGTTTTGATACCAGAAAGGGTTACTGACTAATATGGGTCCCAAACAACAGATGACACAAGTAATTCCCCTCCTAACCTTGTGTCCCCAGACTAACAGATCTCAGATTAACTTGTTTACAAGTTCAGACATACAGAATTCAGATTTACTAGTTCACAGATTAAGTTAATAAGTTTTCAGACTAACAGATCAGATGTTGTCTAACTTTGTATTGGGCCTACAGATTCATGGACGGGTTTACTACACTTATTAATCCAGTTGGTTTAATCCTATTTTCCCCCAATACGTTTTAGACGTCATTCTTATCTTAGATTTGCATTAATTAATTATTAATGCCCAGACCTCTCACATTAGGTCGCTAGCTTGTGGCCGCTGGATGGGCCGGGCGGTTCCGGGCAGACTTCTGCCACAAGCCAGACCTAACCTCGTGTCTTAAGCAGGTTATGACTAACTTCTCACATTAGAACCTATTGTTTGCGGCCACTGGATGTGCCGGGCGGTTCCGGGCAGAATTACGCCGCAAACTCATTCTAACCTCGAGTTAGTCACGTTTATCTTTGCGGCCAATTAATTAATAATTTACCATTTATGCGCACGCCTAATATATATGCCAATTCAAATTATATCAATAACAGGATGATTATATCAACACAGCAGATAACAGATTTTATATGACTTAATGGATTTAACAGATTTAGCAACTTAGCAGATTTTGGCATATAACAGGTTAGGCATTTCAACCGACAAATTTAACAGATTAGGCATTTCAATCTAATTAGCAGTATAGGCAATATAACAAAACTAGCAGTTTAGGCAACTTGGCAAATTAGCAGATTTAGCAAATTTAATATTTCTAAAGGTTCTATTTACATGCCTTGCCTAATCATAAATTGGCCTAAATTCATATGCCTACATAATTGTCATGATTCACAACATATACTCCATGTTTGCATAAGCGCAGAATATGGACATAATTTGCCATATAACATATGTTCCAATTTTTGTTAAACTAGCATTTTACAGCAGATTCACATATAAATTATACCAAATATAACCATTAATTTCAATGCATGCCATATATCCAAAAATCCCTATTTAGGTGTAATCACAATAATAGATATCCTAATTAATGTAAATCTTTACACCTAAGTTTCCATATCTTCTTCTTTTTAAGTCATGAATCATTATGCAAACTATACCCAACAATCTAATTCTTTAAATTATATCTTCTGAAAATCAGATCTTGACTTTTATATGCATTTTGTCCAAAGTCTCAAATCATATGTAATCTTACAGTGGTTCCTCTTCTTCTTTTATCACAGAATATGCATAGGTCTAAAACTAGTTTATAACATATGCTTATTTTTCTAATTAATTATAGATCTAAATAACATATGTTCATTTCTCTAATTAGTTACAGATCTAGATTACAACGTACACTATGCATACAACATATATAAATTATATGTTTACAGTCAAATTCATGCATCCAATCCCAAGTCATATGTCAATATATTTTATGCCTCAGATCTAAAGTCATATGTTCAATTCAGTCTCGTCAAATTTCGCATCATTCATTATTTATCCCAAAATTTGCGTTCATACGTTAATCTCTTATGAGATTAGGCACAGGCTCGTGGTAGCCTGGCTATAGAAACAGAAAAGAAGAAAAGGGATACAGAACAGTCACAGAAAAACAGATCTGACAGAAGAGAATATATATACAATCTCAGATTCAGAATTAAAAACATATCAAAATTATAATTAACGTTTATAGCGGAAAATAATTGTACTTGCCTTGATTGGATTAAAGAAAGAACTTTAGTTGTTACAGAATTGTTGCAGAAGCTTTTATCTCAAATTTGAATTTAGGATGATGTTGATTGACTTCTAGTTTTGATTCTAGCAGAGTAGCGACGCCATTTTTATTTTTAATTAGAAGAAGAGAGCAATGGAGGCTAGAGAATTGTGTTAGAGACTTAGGTTAGGTAGAGTCTAGGGTCATTTTTATAGAGTTTATGAACTGATTAGGACCATCGATGTTGCTTGGATTGATCGTAGCCATTCATTCGAAAGAGAGACCAGTTAGAGCCTGCCACCTAGCCCTAATGACAAAGCAAGCTTCTGAAAATCGACCAAACCCAGACCTGGCCAGCCAGGGCTAGACCAGACCTGGCCAGTAGGTCATTTTTGACCTGGGCGCACTTGGCAGGTGCGCCAGGTCAAAAATGTACTGGCGCACTTCCCAAGTGCGCCAGTGCATTTTTGTTCTGGCGCACTTCCCAAGTGCGCCAGTGCATTCTGACCCGTTTTCCGGTTTTTCGCCCAACTTCGTTCGTCCATAACTTCTTCATACGATATCCGTTTTACGCAAACTCAGACTCTATCTCAAGCAGAATTCCGAGACGAACGCAATGGCGTATCCCGTTTCCCTTAATTCTTTGATTTGAAATTAATTATACTTTAATTTATGACTTTCACGGTTATAGAATACACGGGGTGTTACATTCTCCCCCACTTAAAAGGATTTCGTCCCCGAAATCTTCAAGTTAAGAAGAATGTGTCCTACTATCCAATCACCCATCTACTCAACCATCATCCACAAGCATCCATTGTCCTTAGAAAACTTCTAATGTTGTATGAACATATGCAAAAGTGTGTGTATATGTTCCTTATCTAATGCAAAGATCAGGCGGTCTACTGATTCAGTTGACCTCCTAAATGCGAATTATGTCAGTGCCATGAGTCCAACATGTATGCAATAGAATTCTAATGATATATATTATTTCTATATGAGTGCACAATCATTCACTCAAATGCAACATCCATGTGCTGAATCAATCATTTTTCATCCACAAGAATTGAAAAAAAAAAACTCACCCATCCATATGCAGTATGAGAGTGTTTTCGAGCCGATCTAGTGCCTAGTGTGTGTATATGCATCCACGGGCAACCACTAGCAACCACTTGCATCCACTTGCAACCATCAAACATAACATGTCTCAAACACATGTTTACACCCATTAGCTTCTACCTAAAGTTCGAAGATTTGATCGATAGGATACAGTCGAATGATGGAAGCGAGTACAGATAGAACGAAAATTTGGTTCCCATTAGACATGGGTCCTAAGTATCGGCCCCAAAGACCGAAACCAACATCAAATTGACACCCAGAGGATTACCTTCTTTAGACAATGTCAAAACTGGAAATCCTATCAAAAATATTTAGATATTTACAGACTACTGGTACAGATCAGGTTCCCTAATGATTCTTAGGAAGCTAAGCATGATAAAATCATACCCCACGAAAACTCAGAATGTATGCGTCATACTTGACGCCTAACACAGATATCCCTCAAACCCCAATTTATCACAAGCAGATGAGTCATAACCTTTATGGGTTTGAGTCTACAGCGGAATCAAAAACAATACTAGTATTAAAGTGCAGAGTATCGATTACAGAATCAAAATGCCAGAATCAGAATGAGTTTTATTTCAACAATCAGATAAAGAAATTAAACCCCCTACAGAAAGTTATCCTAATCCTATCCTATCCACTAGCCTCGAAAGTGTTCGCCTTCCCTCCAGCAGTTGGTCCTGCCCTCTTCCCTTGTCCTCGTTTCTTCGGGCAGTCCCTAGTGAAGTGTCCTATCTCCCCACAGTTGAAGCAAGTGCCCTTCTTTGGATCCACTTTCTTATCGTGTGTCCTATCCATGTCTCCCATGTACGTTCTCCATTCGTGACCTTCCACCAAAATGAAGCTTCATCCTTCATTAACCAAGCAGCTGGTTGAACCTTCCTCCCATCATCTATCTCAAAGGTACCAACAAGTCCTCCACTTCGTTCAGCCAACTTCTAGCCTCGACACCGTCTCAGTCCCATAAAGCGGTTTTCCTCCCATCGCACGGAAGTCCTTACATATCTTAGAAAAAGCATCTATACGCGGAGGAAGAGATTCAAAAAGGGAAAGAGGAAGGAACTCGAAACAAAGAATCGAAAGAAAGATATATGGCTTTTAGGGATTATTTATTTTATTTTCCAAAAATAAGCTTTACCTTTGAAAATACTTCCTTTTTAAATCCTTTTTGAAAATAGTTTTCAAAACTTTTTATCAAATCTGGTAACCTTCAGCTCTGATACCAAGTGTAACACCACACCTCCGTTAAGGTCACTCACAAAGGGAATGCCTTAACTTTGGTGGAGCATTTTAGTAAACAGAACAGAAACTACAAGACAGATAAAACAGTACTTGAAAATTTTTAACTTTATTACAGCGGAAACAGAAATTAATATGGTTACATCCTTTCAATTTCAGAATTCAAGTACAAAATATCAGTCTTGTACAAAAGCCTTCAAAATGCATGGTTTAAAATCATAATCCCCATGGAACGGAAGCTATACAGAGCCAAGCCATACTTTAAGCACTTCAAGCAAAGAGAAATCCGGATCAAGCTAAAGTATTTCCCTCCTTGGATAACCTGGGGAGGAAACGGAAGAAAGGAGGCGAAACAACAAGGGTCAGACAAAAAGTCTGGCAAGTCCAGTGACTTTCAGCATATGAACAGATAATAATAATATGATATGAACATAAAACTGGATGTGAGATAACTGTAACAGGTGTAGCAGATATAACAGAAAAACAAAATGATATAAACTATTGTTTTACACTTCTCCGCACTAATACTAGTATAGCAGAATTAGGTGTCACCCTAATGTCTAAACTGAAACGGAAACGGGTACAGAATAATTTAACAGAAACAGGATGCTAATAATGGGCCTTTACTACCCGATCAGAAACAGACAGAAGCAGAAACAGATTAATCCCTACGGAAACAGAATGTAGAATTAGGTGTACACTAGTAATGGGCCTTTACCACCCGAACAGACGGTACCACGCAGAACCAGACAGGTGTTACCACCCAACAGAAACAGACGGTACCAACAGAAACAGACAGAACTAAGTGTACCCTAAAACCCTACCCCAAGCGATCGGCTCCCTAATACATAAATATCCTGTGTCGGCTCCACAGTAGGGTGTATCACTCCCTAAAGTGACAACCAATTGGCACAGACCTATTTACAGATGTCACGGCGTCTTACATCCTCAGAGGCAGACCGGGATCCATGCACGCACATGACCCGGTTGGAACGCACCATCAACACCCCTCGCCATTATCAGAATGAACCACTTATAATTAGTTCAGTAAGCGTGCCCGGACCCTACCTACTGTTGGGTCAAAGTTTTGATACCAGAAAGGGTTACTGACTAATATGGGTCCCAAACAACAGATGACACAAGTAATTCCCCTCCTAACCTTGTGTCCCCAGACTAACAGATCTCAGATTAACTTGTTTACAAGTTCAGACATACAGAATTCAGATTTCCTAGTTCACAGATTAAGTTAATAAGTTTTCAGACTAACAGATCAGATGTACAGATTTTTCAGATTTGTCTAACTTTGTATTGGGCCTACAGATTCATGGACGGGTTTACTACACTTATTAATCCAGTTGGTTTAACCCTATTTTCCCCCAATACGTTTTAGACGTCATTCTTATCTTAGATTTGCATTAATTAATTATTAATGCCCAGACCTCTCACATTAGGTCGCTAGCTTGTGGCCGCTGGATGGGCCGGGCGGTTCCGGGCAGACTTCTGCCACAAGCCAGACCTAACCTCGTGTCTTAAGCAGGTTATGACTAACTTCTCACATTAGAACCTATTGTTTGCGGCCACTGGATGTGCCGGGCGGTTCCGGGCAGAATTACGCCGCAAACTCATTCTAACCTCGAGTTTGTCACGTTTATCTTTGCGGCCAATTAATTAATAATTTACCATTTATGCGCACGCCCAATATATATGCCAATTCAGATTATATCAATAACAGGATGATTATATCAACACAGCAGATAACAGATTTTATATGACTTAACGGATTTAACAGATTTAGCAACTTAGCAGATTTTGGCATATAACAGGTTAGGCATTTCAACCGACAAATTTAACAGATTAGGCATTTCAATCTAATTAGCAGGCTAGGCAATATAACAAAAGTAGCAGTTTAGGCAACTTGGCAAATTAGCAGATTTAGCAAATTTAATATTTCTAAAGGTTCTATTTACATGCCTTGCCTAATCATAAATTGGCCTAAATTCATATGCCTACATAATTGTCATGATTCACAACATATACTCCATGTTTGCATAAGCGCAGAATATGGACATAATTTGCCATATAACATATGCTCCAATTTTTGTTAAACTAGCATTTTACAGCAGATTCACATATAAATTATACCAAATATAACCATTAATTTCAATGCATGCCATATATCCAAAAATCCCTATTTAGGTGTAATCACAATAATAGATATCCTAATTAATGTAAATCTTTACACCTAAGTTTCCATATCTTCTTCTTTTTAAGTCATGAATCATTATGCAAACTATACCCAACAATCTAAATCTTTAAATCATATCTTCTAAAAATCAGATCTTGACTTTTATATGCATTTTGTCCAAAGTCTTAAATCATATGTAATCTTACAGTGGTTCCTCTTCTTCTTTTATCACAGAATATGCATAGGTCTAAAACTAGTTTATAACATATGCTTATTTTTCTAATTAATTACAGATCTAAATAACATATGTTCATTTCTCTAATTAGTTACAGATCTAGATTACAACGTACACTATGCATACAACATATATAAATTATATGTTTACAGTCAAATTCATGCATCCAATCCCAAGTCATATGTCAATATATTTTATGCCTCAGGTCTAAAGTCATATGTTCAATTCAGTCTCGTCAAATTTCGCATCATTCATTATTTATCCCAAAATTTGCGTTCATACGTTAATCTCTTATGAGATTAGGCACAGGCTCGTGGTAGCCTGGCTATAGAAACAGAAAAGAAGAAAAGGGATACAGAACAGTCACAGAAAAACAGATCTGACAGAAGAGAATATATATACAATCTCAGATTCAGAATTAAAAACATATCAAAATTATAATTAACGTTTATAGCGGAAAATAACTGTACTTGCCTTGATTGGATTAAAGAAAGAACTTTAGTTGTTACAGAATTGTTGCAGAAGCTTTTATCTCAAATTTGAATTTAGGATGATGTTGATTGACTTCTAGTTTTGATTCTAGCAGAGTAGCGACGCCATTTTTATTTTTAATTAGAAGAAGAGAGCAATGGAGGCTAGAGAATTGTGTTAGAGACTTAGGTTAGGTAGAGTCTAGGGTCATTTTTATAGAGTTTATGAACTGATTAGGACCATCGATGTTGCTTGGATTGATCGTAGCCATTCATTCGAAAGAGAGACCAATTAGAGCCTGCCACCTAGCCCTAATGACAAAGCAAGCTTCTGAAAATCGACCAAACCCAGACCTGGCCAGCCAGGGCTAGACCAGACCTGGCCAGCAGGTCATTTTTGACCTGGGCGCACTTGGCAGGTGCGCCAAGTCAAAAATGTACTGGCGCACTTCCCAAGTGCGCCAGTGCATTTTTGTTCTGGCGCACTTCCCAAGTGCGCCAGTGCATTCTGACCCGTTTTCCGGTTTTTCGCCCAACTTCGTTCGTCCATAACTTCTTCATACGATATCCGTTTTACGCAAACTCAGACTCTATCTCAAGCAGAATTCCGAGACGAACGCAATGGCGTATCCCGTTTCCCTTAATTCTTTGATTTGAAATAAATTATACTTTAATTTATGACTTTCACGGTTATAGAATACACGGAGTGTTACATTCTCCCCCACTTAAAAGGATTTCGTCCCCGAAATCTTCAAGTTAAGAAGAATGTGTCCTACTATCCAATCACCCATCTACTCAACCATCATCCACAAGCATCCATTGTCCTTAGAAAACTTCTAATGTTGTATGAACATATGCAAAAGTGTGTGTATATGTTCCTTATCTAATGCAAAGATCAGGCGGTCTACTGATTCAGTTGACCTCCTAAATGCGAATTATGTCAGTGCCATGAGTCCAACATGTATGCAATAGAATTCTAATGATATATATTATTTCTATATGAGTGCACAATCATTCACTCAAATGCAACATCCATGTGCTGAATCAATCATTTTTCATCCACAAGAATTGAAAAAAAAAAAAAACTCACCCATCCATATGCAGTATGAGAGTATTTTCGAGCCGATCTAGTGCCTAGTGTGTGTATATGCATCCACGGGCAACCACTAGCAACCACTTGCATCCACTTGCAACCATCAAACATAACATGTCTCAAACACATGTTTACACCCATTAGCTTCTACCTAAAGTTCGAAGATTTGATCGATAGGATACAGTCGAATGATGGAAGCGAGTACAGATAGAACGAAAATTTGGTTCCCATTATCCTAACTTTCACACCACGGAAGTTTGGGGTTATCACATTTCGGCACTTAATTATTTGGTAGATAGAACTGCTAACAGAGCCACATCAAAATTTCTCTTATGTTAACATCTGTTTGATATTATTGGTCATATGATTTTTGTTTACTAATATATTATAAAATATTATGTAGATAACACTAGTTCCTATAGATATAAATTTTAGGTCAACTGGCATAAAAATGTAATTTAAGAAATGATTTTTGTGTATTGTATAACATGTTTATAAAGTTAATAGGTCCGACACCGTCTTGTGCTCTATGCAGCAAGCTATGCATCGCCTTATGATAGCAAATTGTCCTCTCAACAACCCATTATTTATATTTTATAAATTAGTGTTTTTACAGTATTGAGTTTAAGCTGTTGGAGATACAGTTAGCCACCCATTTTTTAATCCACTAACTCAATTTGTATTTTACTAATAATTATCAAAATAATACATATGTTAGCTTGTTGAATTGAAACCAAAATTGTACCTTCCAAGTACAATCCAATTTTTTCAAGTTACCCAAGTATCCACCCCACCTAATAAAATAGTAACAAATAAGTAAGATTTAAAAGAGATAGAAATGGCAGTACCAGAATTCAGTCAAAAAGCAATGTGACAGATATATAAGGTCATTAATCCTCTCTCAATGTCACCGACGTTGATAGGTAAATTAGTATAAAGATGAAAACTATGATCAATTAGAGGATCTGTCATTAAATGTGTACAAATAGGTTATTATCATTTCAGTTGTAACAGTAATTGTTCTTTGAAGAGGAAGAACAACTGAGAGCTAAGAACAAATCCACTATTTGTAGAGTAAACAAAAAGCAAGTAGGTAAACTATCCTACAAATTAATGAAATTAGCAAATTGTACAGTATAATCAGATGAGAATTCTCACTATGTTGGGTTACATATAACATATGGTATTCGGCTTAAGGAACTAAATCTGGTACAATTAATTGTTACAGAAATTTTTTTTACATTGCAAACATAATTGAAAAACCGATAAGAAAATTCAGCATAAGTTGGATGATCCATTTATTCATGTTCTTCCATGTTGAAAAAGTGGTTTTAAAAAGCCTGCACTGTGCATGACTAATTGCATTAGTGTCTAAAGTTATGCAGTGTTATAAATGTAAAACCTTTTTGAATATCGTAACATTGATACTATAATTTAGTGGAAAAATGTAGGTGGAGTATCTCCAAAATTTTGACCAATAAACTTTGAACGCCTTGAAAGTAGTAATACCAATTTTAGTATTTCAAAATAAAAGACAATTTAAGTTAATCTAGTAAATAAAAAGGTTTTGCAAATGACATTCGGTTATGACATTCAGAGACTGAGATCAACCACAAAAAAAGATGTCTGAATGCGCTTGAGAACTAAGATTATATGTGGATGCTTATATGTTTCTTTGATGTTGTTAATTACAAAATTCAATTTCTGTAATCAAGTAATAATAATAATTGTTTTTGTCTAACCTAGTCAAGGAATATGTAACTTCTCATGGTATTATAAACATAACATTGCATACATATGGAAGATTGAATAGTGGAGTTTGAAGTAGCAAATATGTATTGGTATAAAAGTATGATGAAATGTAAATAAGTACAAATCATATTTTATTTCTTGGTGGACAAATTGGGCATTAATAATGTAAGATGATGATAACATCCGACAGAGCTTTTCATATGCAAAGTAAACTGGTTCGAGCAACAAATCAGTTCTGTTTACACGTATATCTGATAAACTTAATATTTTTATGAATATAATTCAGACATAAATTAAAGAAGTATTGTAACCAAAGGATTATACTATAATGATTCCATTTTCAAATAATAAGTGGAATCAGGTAATATTTGATTTGTTGCCAACAAAAATTCTCGGAGATGACATCAAGCCTGTAATAAATATGAGCGGATACGAATTTCAATTGGGAGAGGTTTTTTAATAGTAACAGTAAGCGATGAAAAACGACAACTGAAAACCAAATAAAAAGGAAGAAGGAAGAGCAGCAAGTTGTACCTTACAGTTAGCAGGAGTAGGATGATGTGGTGAAGAGATGGTCTAATTGATGCTTAGATCGTTGATTGAAAGTAGTAGAATCAGGGAACTTACATGAAATTAAGGCCGGATAGGAAAAGACGAACGAGTGTTGGGAGGGAAGGATGTTGTATGCATTCGAATAGGAAGAAATTTTGGCCAAATTTATGAAATTTAGAGGAGTTATGAATTGAATGTGAGGAAATAAATTAGGGGAAAGTGGAAAGAACACAGAAATCAGAAAAGAGGGGGGGATGGTCTTTTACTAAAAACTGTTTATTCAGTTTCTTGACAATTGGATTGATTCCTTCAGTATTGTTTCTTGTAATAAGAAGATCATCAACATATATTATAATATATATAGTCGAATGCTTGTTAGTTTTAATGAATAGCGAATTGTCTGATTTGACAGATTGAAAATCCATTGTATATAATATATTTTTCAATCTATCAAACCATACTCAAGAGGCTTGTTTTAAGCCATAAATGACTTTGTTGAGCTTGCACACATAATCTGATATCTGACTGTACCCCTATGGCTGATCCATATATACATCGCCTTCAAGTATCCTATTTAGGAATGCATTGTTGACATCTAGATGTCTAAGTTACCGTCCCTTGCTTATAGCAATAGTAAGTACTATTCTGATTGTTGAGGGTTTAACCACTGAGGAAAAGTTTCTTTATAGTCAAAGTCTTGTTGTTGTGTAAATCTCTTGCCAATAGATCTTGTTTTATATCTGTTAATTGTGACATCTGGATTCCTTTTAATTCTGTATGTCCATTTACACTCAATGATATTCTTATTTTCAGGTGGTTTGACCAATTCCCATGTTTGATTGTGTATGAGTGCTTGATATTCTACATCTATAACTTTTCTCTAATTGTGGTTAGTTTTAGCTTGATCATGGCTAGTTGGTTCTTCAAATAAAGTGACAACTATATATAGTTTGAGTTTGAAATTCCAATTTTTCCTCTTGTAAACATTGGGTGAGAGGATGTAACTTGAGGTGTAGTGTGAGGTTGTTCACTCTCATTCAAGCTTTGACTTTCCTCTTCCTAAATTGTTTCTTGTTAACGATTGATGTTCTGTTCTTTGCTTTGTGTTTCCGGTGAGTCCTTGTGATGATTAGATGACTGAACAATATCATTATTCAATGTTGATGTCCTGTCATGGATACTCATAGGTTCACCTACACTATATATATCTGAATATACAGATGATTAGATGACTGAACAATATCATTATTCAATGTTGATGTCCTGTCATGGATACTCATAGGTTCACCTACACTATATATATCTGAATATACAGGCAGAGGTGGTACGAATACGCTTGTATCATATATTTTATTTGGGGTTTTGATATTTTCAGATTGATATGGAAAGATTTCTTCATTAAATACAACAAGCCTACTTATGAAAACTCTTCCATTATCATCTAAACATTTGTAACCATTTTGGTTTTGACCATAGCCTATAAAGGTACATGGCTTTAATCTAAATTCCAATTTATGTCTATTATATGGCCTTATGTATAGATGACACAAGCATCCAAAGGTTTTAAGATAAATATATTCTAGCTTGACACTTAATAGTATTTCAAAAGGACTAGTTCCTTCAAGTACCTTTGTTGATAGTCTGTTTATTAGATAAACAACAGTATTAAATGACTGAGGATGGAATTTCAATGGCATTTTGGCTTGAGCTAATAGTGTCAAACCAGTTTCTACAATATGTCTATGTTTCCTTTCAAGAAGGTCATTCTGTTCAGATGTATAAGGACATGTTGTCCTATGAATTATTCCCCTTTTTAGAAAATATTCTTTCAAAGGCGTGTCCTCAGTACCTCCGCAAGATTGAATAATTTTTACTTGAGAGAATTTTTTTTTCAGCCCGTGTTATAAAATGTATGACAGTATCATAAGTTACAAATTTCAATTTCATGAAGTATATCCATGTGAATCTACTGAATGCATCTACAAATGATATATAATACTTATATCCATAATCTGAACAAATTGGTGGACCCTATAGATATGTGTCTATCAAGCTCAAGGGTTCTATGTATTCAGTGTTAGAATCACTAAAAGGTATTTTATGACTTTTTCCCATTTGACAATATTTGCAAACATGAGACAGAGATATATCATCAAATTTAACATTTTTTTAGCAAGAATTTGCTTTACAATACTGGTAATAGGATGACAAAGTTTATTATGCCACAAATTGAAAATAATGCTTCATTTTTCCATACTGGTTTTACTGTGGTTACACAATATATTTTCCTTCATACTACTGTTGTAGTTGTTTTGAGTGAAATTGTATAGTCCTATCATCTCATTGCTCTGCAATAAAATATTCTTAGTAAGTATGTGTCTAACCAAGCAATACTTTGGATAAAATTCAAAATATACTTGGTTATCATGAGAAAATTGAGGAAAACTTAGAAGATTTTTCTTGATATCATGGACTCTTAATATATTATTTAATATTAATTGCTCATTTCCATTAATATAACCACTACCCGTATGATTAATGTTGATAGGCTTACTATTTCGCATGTAAACTGATTTATTACCCTTGCATCCCAAGTTTAAATTATCTAAGTTGTTTTTTAGATGGTTTGTTGCCCTTGAGTCCAGGTGTCGGCTGTCATCATTTATATGCTTCATTCTAATAGTCTTTGTTTGAGTATTTGTCTTGTTATTGCCCTGCATGTTTGGATCTTGTTACACATGTGCTATATTGGCATTGGGATTTCCATTTCTTTGATTATTCACTGACTGGTTTGGTGTGAAACTTTGATTGTACATGAAGTAACACTTGAAAGCTGTATGACCAATTCTTTCACATATTTGACATTTAGGTCGATTGCCAGTGTTGGTGTTTCTACCTCTACCTCTTGACCTTCCACTATAACCACCACTTTGAGTTTGATCATTGTTTCTTTAGTCTTTTCCCTTATTACTGCTAGAATAATCTATGGTTAACTCTGTTTCTTGAGGCCTTTTGCTTCTAATCTAGCCTCATATGCTAGTAGAATAGATTGTACTTCTTCCACGGGAGGAGTAACTCTTTGAGGTGAAATGATTGCTTCAACTATTTCATATTTACTACTAAGACTAGTTAGTACCTGTTCTGACTCTGGTACTTTATGTCCAACTGCTTCTAACTGATCATAAATTGTTTTAACCCTAGCAAGATATTCTCTCATACTATTGTTTTCTTTTCTTGAATTGTATAATTGTCATTTATGATGCATTGTCTTGGCTGATGATTGAGAATTAGAATTCTTTTCAACATTGAGCTATATTTCACTTGCAGATTTGCAACCCATTACTTGTGACAACATACTGTTACTTATTGATGACAGTAGGCAAGCACTAGTTAATCTATCTTGCATGTGATACTTAGTGTAATCCTCATTAATAACAACCCTATTTTCTTGATCTGTGATAAATTTTGTTGGAATGTGCAGGGTTCCATAAAGATGACCCTTTAATCCATATCCTTGGATTGCAGTTTTGATCTGAAACTTACATAATAAGTATTTATTTTCTTGTATTTAACTATGATAAGTTGACTCTGCGGACAAATCACAGTTTTAACTAGTTGATCTACTGCAGAAATAGGAGGTGATGGTTGATTCAGGGAGGCTAGCTGATTTTGTGATGCAGGGATCTAGTTGATGGGGTTGTATCACCCATAATGCTGAAACTTGAATGAAGAATTCAGAACTTAAGAGTAGAATCCAATTGAAGAAGAATCACCTTCAAGATGTCAAAATTTAAAGGATTCAATTCAGGTAATCTGCAACCTGATGCCTATCAAGTGATGAAAGAAATTGTGATGATTGGCACTGGTAAAGCAATTTCTTGAACTGATTTCTTAGTTTTCTTGGTGACTGAATTTGATTTTCCCTGAGATATTCTTTTTAGGCTTTTATGATTTTGATCTATTGCAGCCAATCTATAGATTTGGCATGGCACAGATCTGAATTAGGACAACTCTCAAACGATGAGTTTTAGAATCAAATGAGAGGGTAAACCCAAGTGATGAAAACACTCTGATGGGTTTAAGAGATTTATCTCAACTGATTGGATCAGAAGAAGATTGATGCTGTAAAGTTTTACAACTCCGATACCATAAAAGAATTTGATATATTCTTTGATGATAAATGCAGTACAAAGTATTTTGAATGATAGAAAACGAAATGTATTTCTCTTATCGATTGAATCGAATTGAATGATACATTGTACAGTGCACATCAGTATATATAGCATAAAAATGAAATAAAGACGTTTGGGATTTTGTTGTTCGTTTTGCTATTGGCCTGCTTCAGAGACACGTTGCATACAATGTATTTTATCTTTATTCTACCGGAACCCTTTTCATTTTAACTGGAATGTATAGACAAATTTACGTAATTCAGCTCACATCTCCAATAGATGTAGCTTATTCTTCTAAGTTCCACTAGAGCTGCCATCGCAGCAGCCTGCCCTTTACTCTGATCTTATTGGAAGACTGATTCTATCACCTGAATATTATCAAACATTGCCTGTACAAGAATCTTTAAAATACCACCCATGTTTATGTTCCAATATCCATCTTCAAGCTATCACGGTGTAAGCTAGATTCAAAATATGTAATGATATTTTGTTTGCTAGCATTTCCAACATTCTGCAATGTTATTTCCGTAGTTCCTTCATTGTTACCTCTCCCCAGTCTTAAAATCCACTGCAATTTACTGGATAAAGGTTTGTGGTCTTTCACCACTACTTGTTTATTTGCTAGCATTTCCAACATTCTGCAATGTTATTTCCATAGTTCCTTCATTGCTACCTTTCCCCAGTCTTAAAATCCACTGCAATTTACTGGATAAAGGTTTTGGTCTTTCACCACTACTAGTTTATTTTCTTCCTCTCTATTTACTACAACTTCATTAACCACATTTTAGGCACTAACAACAACATCCTTATAAGAAGCAATACTACATGTGTCATTAATCTCTTCACTTTATTAGCCTCTTCATCACGATCTGTAACAAAAGAAATTGAAGTAATAGTACTCTTCTCTGAGACATTATCATGGTTATTTCACTACTATGTGGACTATTATTTATCGAATAAATTGAAGAGCTTTCACCGCTTAAGAATATCTCATCTCTTGTGCAATTAGACATTGCTCCATGTTCTCTTCAGGCAAAACTTTGTCCTTGTTAAATTCCAAATTACTGTTCACTTTAGCTAAATTTCTTTGTTACTTTGTCCTTGATAATATACATGTTACTTCACCTACTATTATTTAACTAATATCGATATTCAACACAAAATAACATAGAATATTAAAAATATTTCAACAGTCTAAATGAACTAGAAAATTTATTGGTCGTCGTTTGTGAATCCAAATAAGCCGAAAGTCCTAAAAATAAATTCTTGGTTAATTTTCTGAACGATCCAGCTTTGTAATAAAATATGCTCTTGGCTCGTAACTTGTGTTCATACTTTTGTGGAAGAAAATAAACAACAATGATATATAATTCTCTATAAATGTATGATTGGATTTGGATTGTTTCCAACTTATAAGTTATGTAATGATGGTCGGAACAAAGCCCCCTCCACTTGCATAGGGCGCGCACGCATATGAGTTGACATACATCATTGTAAAAAGAGGAATCCCTGTTGTTACATGTCTACCAACTCATATTTGTACTCCACTTCTTCAATTTATTCCGTGATGTGGAACTATTTATTCAAACCGTCATTCCTACCGACAATCATAAAAAAGCCCCTTCTTTCCACATAGGACGCACATATATGAGTTGACACACACATTCTTGTAACAAAAAGAATCCCTGATGTTATGTGTCTACCAACTCATATTCGTACTCCACCCTTTTACTTTATTCTGTGAAGTGGAACTTTATATTCAAACTGTCATACCTACCCTAACAACATGCGAGGCAATCCTAACAGTCTCCCCCTTGACTTGCATCCTACAAGTATCTTTTGAGAGCACTGCCTTGCTTGCATGGCCCAGTCCGTGACCTTCTCATGTTTGTAACAAAAGGAATCCCTATGGTTATGTGCCTACCAACTCATATTTGTACTCCATTTCTTCAATTTATTATGTGACGTTGAACTATTTATTCAAACCGTCATTCCTACCAACGGTCGGAACAAAGCCCCCACTTCCTCCATATAGGATGCACACATATGAGTTGACACACACATCCTTGTAACAAAAGGGATCCTTGATGTGCCTACCAACTCATATTTGTACTTTACTCCTTCAATTTATTCCGTGATATGTAACTTTATATTTAAACCGCCATTCCTACCTTAACAACATGTGAGGCAATCCTAACAGTCTCCACCTTGACACACCTCCTACGAGTATCTGTTGAGAGCACTACCTTGTCTGCATGGCCCAGTCCGTAACCTTCTCATATTTGTAACAAAAGGAATCTATGTTGTTATGCTCCTACCAACTCATGTTTGTACTTTACTCCTTCAATTTATTCTGTGATGTGGAACTATTTATTCAAACCGTCATTCCTACCGACGGTCAGAACAAAGCCCCCTTCCTTCCACATAGGACGCACACATATGAGTTGGCGCACACATCCTTGTAACATAAGGAATCCCTGATGTTACGTGCCTACCAACTCATATTTGTACTTCACTCCTTCAATTTATTCTGTGATGTGAAACTATTTATTCAAACCATCATTCCTACCGACGGTCAGAACAAAGCCCCCTTCCTTCCACATAGGACGCACACATATGAGTTGGCACACACATCCTTGTAACATAAGGAATCCCTGATGTTACATGCCTACCAACTCATACTTGTACTTCACTCCTTCAATTTATTTTGTGATGTGGAACTGTATATTCAAACCGTCATTCCAACCTTAATAACATGCAAGACAATCCTAATAGTTTCCCCCTTGACTCGCATCCTACAGGTATCTTTTGAGAGCACTGCCTTTCCTACATGTCCCAGTCTGTAATCTTCGGCTCTGATACCACCGTTATGTAACGACGGTCGGAACAAAACCCCTTCCTTCCATATAGGACGCACACACATAACTTGGCACATACATCCGTCTAACAAAAGGAATCTCTGATGTTACGTGCCTACCAACTCATATATGTACTTCACTCCTTCAATTTATTCGTGATGTGGGACTATTTATTATCCATTGTGGTAAAATGTACGATAATTTTCTAGAACTATAAACAAGAAATCTTGTTGATACCTATGTTTTTCTTTATATACATGTGAAAATATAGGTAAAACGAAAGCAATAGTAGATATGCATCAAAGAAGAGTAAAAATTGTTTAATTCTTGCTGTAATTTAGTCATTCTTGATGGTTATGTAATTTTTTTATGGAAGGGTAATCGCCTAATGAAAATGGCGCTCTCGATTTTGTTAGAAAATTAGCCGAAATATCAAATTAAAGTTCCATGAATAACTACACGCACAAAATAAGGATCTAATATATATATATATATATATAATACGTTATGCAACCTTTAATTTATAAAAGAAGTGTTAAGCTAAAATGGGATCTCTTTAATCCTAAGATGTCGCAATGAACGGAAGGACCAGTGCACTCTTTTGCAAGGAATGATTATGCTACAACATGAAAATAATAGGCATGGTTCATTGCTGCACCTCGTGGAAATTAGGCTGCACTCTAAGATTTTATCACATAAGTTTGTAACATCAGAATTTTTTTTAACTATCGGTTATGTATGCAAGTTCAAATGGACTTTAAACTAGATGCTCTAATGCATAGGGAATGACTTGGTCTAAATTACATACATGATTAAAATGTACCTCATCATTTATCTTGTATCTTCTAGACTGAATACTGCTTTGAAGGCATGCCTTGAACACAATAATTTATTAGAATTTGTTTTGCTGTTGCTAGCACAACTCCACATTAAGTTGCAGAGAACCAACTTTATATAAATAAGGAACATAATAGCTCTTTTAATTGCTGGCAACTTATATTGATTGTGCCTTGTGTATTCCAGTGGTGTGTAGATTTTTGACATATTTGTCTACATTATCTTTAACAAACTTATGAACAAAACATGCATGTGGTTTAGGTTGTGCTGATATATGCAAGACCAATGCTTTGTCTGCAACTCAAATATATGAAAATCAAAAAATATATTATATGACATTCATATAAAACTAGGTTCTCCATTGTTCCTCCTCCATGTGGTTTATTGATATGTGTTATTCCCAGGACAATCTTGGATAGCAATTTTTTTTTGAAGTATGGTTTTCTTTGTTCACTGCAGCACAATGTGGAAGTTAGGCTGCAACATTGGATAATCGTAGCATTCTCTTGCGAAGTAAGCAAGCACGGATCTTTTCAGCTGCAACTTTGGTGTGAGGCCGTGTGAGACTGGGACATGAAGTGGGGCATGCAGCTGCAAGATTGGTTCAGTGATCATACCTGAAGTTGTGCAAGTGTTCTTAAGAACACTGATTGCAGTTGAAGATTATTGTGTACATAGGCATGTACACAACATTTATTCAACTGAAGTGAGTCTCTTAACACAGGATGCAAAAGCAAGCATGCTGCCGCAACTTGAGCTCCCGACTGATGATGATGTATGTTGCTGACATGTTATAAAAACAGGGGATGCAAATGGTGGAGATAGGAAAGATGCTTAAAAGAGGTTGAGCGAGTTGAAGCAACATGCACACATGCAGAACTTATATTAAATACAATTTGAGTGTATGTGAAGAATGCATGAATTTAGAAACATAGTAATGTACTTGTAATGACCCGCATTGTCAGGGTTATTATAATTAATTTATTTAATTATATAAATAGTGATTTAGGGAATTAAATCGTCGTTGATTAAATTATAGTGAATATTTAATTAAATTAAATAATTAAGTAATATATTTAATTCAGAAATAATCAAAAATATTGGAAATCACAATATTTTGTGAGCGGGGTCGTCCCTTAGATTTAATTCAGCTTAGAGTTGAATTATATTGATGAATATATTCAATCGATGTCAGTTTGAACGTAGAATTATAATATTATTAAAATCGAGCTCGAAATGGCGCTGCAGTTCGTAAATTGGCGATTCGAACTTCAAATGAATGTACAGGATTCGTTTTAAGTTGGATTTCTATGAAACAAGAAACGTGTGGAGCTGGTGGAGTATATCTTTCTAGTGGAAGAGAAATATCGGGATTTCGTCATGTAGATTTTGATTTACGTCCAAATCAAACTTCAGAAAAGTCGCTGTGGAATTCCTTTATAATGTGCAACGCTTTATTTACGTTATAAAAGGATTTTCGATATAAAGTGAATATAGAGATAATCTGGAATCTGAAATATCAAGCTGTAAATTCTGATATGATATTCTGAAGTTGTACGATATCATATGTGAAGATATACGATAATATAAATTTATTTGTATTTAATTCAATTTTATTTAAATATATTTATATATTTAAATGGGTCATCCAGAGCCTTAAAAATAGCCACTTTTGCAAACGAAGTCGGAATTTAACGAAACCAGTTTTGTTGGATCCGCAATATCAAATAGTTGTTAGATTTCCAGTTTCGTGATTTTTAAAGTCACTGTGTGGCCGTATGGATTTTTAGAGTGAAAAACAGTCAGTATTTTGACAGTTAAAAATATGCTGTGTGAGCATACGAAGTCGGAATTCGACGAAACCAGTTTCGTTGGGACCGTAATGTCGAACTATAGCTGCATGTCCGGTTTCGTGATTTTAGGGTATCGTGTGTGATCACACGAATTTTTAGAAGGTAGAACGAATATTAAAATGAAAATATATTCATAAATATCTCCAACAAAATATCTAAAACAAACACCCTATAAATACCCCCCCCCCCGTACTTCCCTTAAAACCTAAATCAGAAGTCAACACAGCAAGAATGAGGCGCCGTTGGTTTTTTCCCTCTGTCACTAGGATTTCGATCTTCAACAAATCATTTTGAAACCAAATAAAATCCTATAAATCCTCTAATACATATATTTGAGATCGCCAAAGCCTACTCTTCGATCTGAGGTGAGTAGCAAGGAGTTCGACACCGTCTTTCCGGCGTTGGGTTTTGACAGTAAGAGCTAGGGTTCACGAAATCGGACTATTGAGTCATCGAATCGAAGAATAGAGTTTGTTGTTGTGTTCGCGAGATCAACTAGCACGACGCTGCTAATTTTGGTGGAATCCGATGATGAAATTGGTCGCGCGATGTCTGATCCTGATTGTGAAATCGAGAACGACAGAAGTCGTTGAATGGGTGCGAGCTTGTCCTAAATGGCATAGGGGAGAAGGGCGTTCAATGAGGAGTTTCACGGTGGAATCCGTTTGGACTGTTTTGTGTTTGAATGGCGTGGGCTGTCATGTACTGGAGAGGCCGGGTTTAGGATGGAGGCGAGTGGAAGATGAAGCTCATGAGGTTTGAGGAAGGGGTCGATACCATTTCTGGAGTTGGGTTTCAAAGTGAGGCAGCGGGTTCGATGATTTGGGAAGAAGGAACCAAGGGCTGTCGGTTTCAAGAAGAGGGAGCAGCGAGGAACCAGATGCTGTGGGGTGAGGTATAGAGTGTTCAAAGTTGTGTCTTATGGGGATGCAGAATTGGATAAGAAAACTTACGGTGTGGGTTTGGGTTCGGGCCAGGTGGGTCTAAAAAGTTATGGGCCGAGTTAAATATGGTAAGGCCCGGTTTTCCAATAAATTTAGTTACTTTAATTTTTAATGAATGTATAAACTTTGAATGTTAATATCTGGCACATCCGTGATCAGAATTTCAAACCGCTTGTCACGTTGGATTCACACGGACGGGGGCTACAACATGAGATCAGTTTGAAATGATTCGAAGATTTTGGAAAATATGACGGAAAATAACGTCAGAACAAAACTGCTAAACGGTTATCATTATTTAACGATTCCCGACAATGTGAGTAAAACTCACCAACTCTAAACAGTTATATTTTTATAATGTATTTTTAGAACTGTTAATCATTTGTTGATGGCTGTGTGTTGGTTGATTGATTGAACTGCTAGTCAGTTAGTGAAAATTATATATATATATATATATATATATATATATATGTAATTATATATATATAAACCGTTAAATAATTATATATTGATTCTGCTATCAGAATACTTTATATTGAACTAAAAGTGATGATAATCATATTGTGTAACATCTGTAGATGCAGGGAGACAGGTTGGAGGAATCCGACTGGATTCCTCAACAGTTATTTTATTGTTTTTCATATATTGTTATGTGATGTGATATAAAATCTGTGGGCGATTATATGCACTTGGACGATATTGAACATCGTGATTTGATATGATTGAATACCATAACATACCGAAATGTTGATAAGGGGATTTTCAAAGTGATATTGAAAATAGAATATTTATAAAATGGGATATTTATAAATAAGAGATATTTATAAAGTGGAATATTTATAAATAAGGAATATTTATAAATAAGGAATACTTATAAATTGGAATATTTATAAATAGGAGATACATAGAAAAAGAAAATAATTTCAAAACATTTTCTTTTGAGTGGAAAGGCCTGTGTGGCGGGTTTGGGGATTTTCCCGATGCTCCCGTTACAAAGGAGGTTATGGCGAATTTTTCAGAGAATTTAAGGAGTTAGAATATTTCAAGAATAAATTTGAAAAGGAAATATTTGTAAACCATTTACAAATAGAATTGAAAAGGAAACGTTATAAAAAGGAAATCATTTTTAAAGTGTAGAACCGTTATTTAAAAGTAAATCTTTCCAAATGAATAAAACGTTGTTAAAAAGGAAATCTTTATAAAGTGAATAAAGTAAATCGAATATGGTATTTGAAAGGAGTTAAATCGAATATGGTATTCAAAGGGAGTAAATCGAATATGGTATTCGAAAGTTAGTAAAACGAATATGCTATTCGAAAGGGGTTAGTCGAGTCGAGTTAGTTGAATAGAGTTAACCAGTTCAGTAGAGTTAACCAGTTCAGTAGAGTTAACCAGTTCAATAGAGTTAACCAGTGAGTTAAGTAAGTCAAGTTAACCAGTGAGTTAAGTAAGTCAAGTTAATCAGTTGGAGCTAATCGATTCGAGTTAAGATTTTCGAGTTGATAATCGAGTTAAGTTATCGAATACCACTTATTCGAAGTAGAAGTTATCAAATATAGTTATTTGAGATAGAGTTAGTCAAACAGAGTTATTTAGGATAAGTTTCCATCTCGTACGACTGCTAGCATAATTTGCAGGGCTGTAAATAGCCAACGGCGGTCGGATGTTTCCTGAGGGAGTCAGGCGTAACCATTGTGATCGCTGCGATCTAGAGTCAAGCGAATGAAGTTAAATCGAATATTAGTTATTCAATAGGAGTTAAGTTCTTGAGTTAGATTATCGAGATAAGTTAATGGAGTTAAGTTCTTGAGTTAGATTATCGAGATAAGTGAGTCGAGTTAAGTTCGTCGAGTTAAATTAATCAATGTTAGTTTCATCGAAAGGAGTATCGATGTTAGTTAATCGAAGGGAGTTATCGATTAGTTAAATCGAGAGGAGTTATCAATTAGTTAAATCGAAAGGAGTTATCGAATTTAGTTATTCGAAAAGGAGTTATCGATTTGTTAAATCGAAAGGGAAGATTATCGAATATCGTTTATTCGAGAGGAGATTTTCGAATGTAGTTTATTCGAAGGAGTTATCGATTTTTAGTTAATCGAAGTGAGTTATAGAATATTAGTTAAATCAAAGGAGTTAATCGAATATAGTTTATTCGAATAGAGTAAATGAGTTAATTAAATATAGTTTATTCGAATAGAGTTAGAGGAGTTATCGAATATAGTTTATTCGACAGGAGTTAAGTGAATTAGTTAAGTTAAACTAAGTGAATTAGTTAAGTGAATTGGTTAAGTTAACCAAAGTGAATTAGTCGAGTTAATCAAAGTGATTAGTTCAGTTAATCGAGATAAGTAAATCAAGTTAGGTTAATCGAGTTGAATTTGTCAGTCGAGTTAATAAATGGAGTTAGTCAAACCAAGTAAAACCAGTTAGAGTTAATTAATTAAGGTTGACCAGTTAGAGTTAATCAATCAGAGTTAATCAAATAGAGTTAAGTAAAATTAGAACTGACTAGAGATTAGTAAATTGAATGGTTTTCTAAGTGTCTATCTGATGTTGGTTTCGGCCTTCGGGATTTATACTTAGGGGATTGTTCTCATACTAGTTCACAGTCAGGGACTGATAGTTAGGGAAGAGTAGTGATTTGTAAATAAGCAAATGGAAAACGTTTTCCAGTGTTAATAACATATATTTTCTAAACATAGAAAATAAGGCAATGTGAATATATATATATATAGATATATGTTGATGATTTACCGATATAATTTCCATCTGGAAATAATATCGTTGTTTGCACACTTGTTTTTCTTTGATGGTTAAATCACAGACTATCGAAGTTTTGACCATTTTAACGTTGTTAATATGGAGAGACCGGTTGGATTATTATCCAAAGAACCACTCTGTATTGGCATAAGCGTTGCGAATCATTTATGCCAAAGATAATTGAAGACGGAGTAAAGTGCAAGGGCTGTTGTATAAGTCTTAGATGATAGTGACTAAGATGGATATACTGAGTAGTGCCTTCGGTTTGTCCAGTCCCAGGACACTTGTATGGACGAAGGTCTGACAGAGTATATCCAATGGATCGCGTAAGTTGATATGTTCAAACGTATTCACGTTTGGTGGCGGAGGAATTCGTTTCTCTTAGCTGTATACCTGTGTTATTTTTGGGTAAGTCAAATTGTGATTTGGCGGGTATGACGATGTGACATTCTAAGTGAATGAGGATGACTTGTATGAATGAATGTCTGACAGAGTATTTCCAGAAAGGTCACGTACATTGATTTCTTCAACTTTACCAAGAGTGGAAGCGGAGAAGGAAACTTCTTTAGCTAACACGTAATGTACTGTTGTAGACGTCAATTAGTGATTTTCGATGGATCTGACAATGTGGCATTCGAAGTGAATCTGATGTAATGATAAAGCGTAGCTTCTAGCCTCATCAACCGGTAAATGACAGAAATCGGGCAGGCAGCATGGCTAAGTCGGTCGCACCGAAGTAGGGTGTATAATCACCTATCTAGAGAATATTCATTTGTTTCTTAAATCTATCAATGCTGTCCCATATATATACGGGAACGGTTGCTGATCCCAACCGTTGGTGATATACATTCGATACACTCAAGCAAAATGAGTGGTCGGTCATGTGTGGCTGAGTTACAAGATGTTCTTGTTGAACTCCAGTGTATAGTTCCTAGAGTACACTGATCGGAGGGTGGTTCCATACCTTGTCATAGTTGGAAATCCATTATCCAATACGCGCTTGCGATTTTGATTGTATACTATATATGTAGAACGTGAGATGAAAGCGTTTTTGCTAGTTGATATCTATTTGTACATAGACATTATTATAATATCAAAAGGTTTTTGATATAAAGATATTTTGGATTCTCATAAGGGAAAAACCCGTTCCGTTCTGCGGCGTGGTCTTATGAGATATCGTTTACTTGTTCATATACCTGTTTAAACTGTTTTACTCACACCAGTCCCATGACTGACCCGGAGTTTACTTTGTTGTTTTCCCTAAACTCTTGGGTGCTTAAATTTGTACGGGCAGTTAAGTAGTCGGGATTTACAGATATACCTGAAGAGCTGGAGCAGGAGGCTTCTGGATCATATAGCTATAGTTCATTTCCGCTGTGTTGTAAGTGTTGTACTCTGATAAGTGCTATTGTATACATAATTGTTATATTTCAAAGTTATGTTATCTATTATATGTTATTCGTTCCGCTGTGAGGTTCGTGTTACTCTGATGTTGTGTTCTTCTTCTTCTTCTTCTATTCTAAGTTTCTATCTTATCTATTCTCACCCTCTAATTTCTTTCATTTATTACCGGGATTTTTCGATGTTTTGGTTATCGACATCGAGCTTATGTCGATAACCAAAGTCGCTAAAAATCCGGGTCGTTACGGTACTGAGCCAAACTTATGTTAATTGATGTTCTATTTTATTTCCACGATTATGAATGTTGTTTATTGATATTAATTGAATTATAATTTGGTATGTAGAGATAATTTTGTTTAATGGATATTACAATCAGTTGTAATTATATTTATTAATGTAGCAGCCGTTGATGTTTGAATATAGAGATTACTAACATTTATTTACGTTACTAATTTGCTATTACTAACATTCATATCTTTCGGGAGAAAAAATCTTCTAGCAGTTATAAACTTGGGAGAAAATATCTTCCAACGCTTACAAGCGTTGGGGAAATATGCGTTCCAACGCCTGTAAGTATTGGAACAAGACGTCTACCAACATTTGTAAGTGTTACAAATAAACCTTAATGCCTCTATTACAACACATACAAGTGTTGCTGAAATGTTTGCAACTGTTATACTCATTTGGAATCCTCTGTTTTGGTGTAGTGTTCGTTGATCTATATATGGATTAGATGTCTGGCATTGATTAGATTAGTATCCTACATGCTAGGATAGGAATGGATTAGGGATGCACACAACCCATATCCAATCTGATCTAGCACACCAACCCGGTCCAAAATACATAAACCCAACCCAACCTATTCTTTTTTGGGTCGGATATGGGTTACAATTTGTAACCCATACTATATATGAGTTGGGTGTCATTTTTTGGTATACCTAACCTTATTTTAACCTATCCCAAACCCATATTAAAAAATTAAGTTAATACTATCCCATTTAAAATTAGAATAATCTAATCCTAAAATCATATTTATGTATTCTATAGTAAATATACAAAAATTCATATTTCATTTCTATCCAAACTAGATAGAATTTGACAAAGATATTTTAAAGGGCATTCTAATGTATTTTAAAATGCAATACTTATTCTACTATGTAGTAAATTAATTTCATATGATTTATTTTACAATAAATTTTTAATGAAATTTGTGTTATAATGAATAAATTACTTTAAATGTATTATGCTAGCTAAAATCTGATATATTATGTTGAATATTTTAATATTATTTTACAAAATTTCTCTTATATTCTCATTTTTTTTATTAAATTCGTGCAACCCAACAATACTTTACCTGACCGAACCGATACTTCAACCCAACCTCATATAGGGTCGGATACGGGTTGAACTACCTTAAACCCATACTTATGCGGGTCGGATGAAGTATTTGGCCAAATCTGACTCAACACATACTTTGTGCAGCCCTATAATGGATGTTATTTTTTGTGACTGTTATTATTTTGTTATACATGTTTGATTATTGATATTTGATATGACCACATATGCTTACATGATTGTTAAGCAAGTGGAATAGTTGCATTTTATTATAGCCATTTATTCCCGTACATGACTTGACATGTTTGTTTTCCTTGTCGATTTGTACTACTGTGTTTAACCCTATTTATTGAGTACATGGCTAGGTATATGGTATAGGAATTGATTGTTTGGATGCTTACTTACTTTTTATTCACATCTAAATTCTAAACTTGCTCTAAAAGAGGTATGCAGCAGATGTAAAGTTGTGGTTTTTTCCCTTGGTACATTTTTTATGATTTTATTCCCTATATATGGGAAGCCACTTTTAGGCTTTTGTTTTCTTTTGTTGGGACGGGCCATTCTTGGAAATTTGTAGTTTCTCTGGATCGATCCATACAACGAAAGTGCGACCAAAATTTTCCAAGAATCTAGCAAAAGTTGGGAGGAAATTCAATATGCAATGCTAAACTGAATTGTCTTCCAACTAGTAAGTTGTCACTTTTATTTTTCATCACCCATTTGTTTGAAAAATAAGTGTACAACTTAGATTCTTAGCTTAGCTACATCGATCTCAGATCTAATTGTGGATGTAATGGATCGACATTATGGCGACATGCCAATTTCTGAGTCTATCCCCTCTGTTGAAATTGCTATCAATGGTTGTTCTTGAGAGCGAGGGGGCGACGATTCATCGTATGTCATCGCTCACTCGAGAGCTGGGTTGTCTTGTTCAGTAGTTAAGGATTTCGAGGATGAAATCTTTCAAGGAGATGAGAATGCAACGATCCATATTTTAACAAATGGATATTTAGATATTTTATTTAAATATTAATCACTAATTGAGCGGTGGTTCCAAAAGTGATTTTACACATACGATCAAATCAAGGCTCAAAACCATTTCAATTGGGTCAGAATCGATAGTGGGAATTTTTTAGATTATAAGCATTAATACATTTCAACTAATGAATTTTGTAGCTAGTGGCTTGAGATCGATTTGTTGTTAGGAATTTATGATCTAATTGAAACCCTAATCAAACAGTTTAACGATTTAAACTATAGATCTATTGCAAGATAGTAATACAAAATCAATTTAGGTTAAAATTTATACCTTTTGCGATGACGAATCAGATGAACCGCCGCCTCGAAGAAGTTTGGATCGATTGAATCATAATGCTCGACAGAGCGCCGGCCCTCTATAGTTAGTCCGCACGAACGCTCTTCATGTCAATCAAATCGAAAGGAAAAAGAAGATTAGGTGCTAGCCGCCATAATCAAGTTTTGGGAAATGTCGCTTTTTAGGGTTATTTTCAATCCGATCTAATTGAAAATGATGGTTCCAATATATTAATATAAAGGGAATGGTCAAAACCCTATTAAAACCAAAAAGTGCTCCTTTAAATAAGGGAACCACTCATACACCGTTTCAACACAATATAAAATATCTACGAAGTTGATATTTTATTTCCCCAATATATGTTCTTTCTTTATAACGTTCTAAGTGTGTGACCCAATAGGTTATTATAAAGTAGGAAATAATTTAAATCATATTTAAATTATAAACAGTTATTGGCATCTAGCAATACGTTGCTGCTACCTAAGTTATAATAAGATCAACGATTCTATACAACCTTTCATGACCAGTGTATTAATGTAATATAATCCTTTTAACCAGCATATCCTGGATTAAACTCGAGACATGAATCGTATCATCCTCTTTATAATTTAATCTGTTTATCTTGATCGACGAGTAGACTTTTTAAAACAAATCAATATTTGAGCACGGCCATGCATTTCATAGTCTCACTCAATCAAGAGGCCCGTGGATATCACTACAAATGTATCATAGGGTGAAATTCCATCTATATCATTCATAATTTTCATTCGATTCGAGATGTATCCAATAATCATCGTTATCGTTACTCTGTTACAAATAACTTTTGATGATATCGAAACACCAATATCCTTGAATAAAATTATAATGATTTTTGGTCTGAGGACCATTACATCACTGTCACAGTGAGAATAACTTATGATGCCATTAATTATATTCCATGTAGTTATCTCACGGTGGGTCAGCCCAATACGCTATTGTCCAAAACGTATTTATGTTTTGACACTAATACCACGTATATTAATAATCAATGAGATTTGATCATCAGTCAATCAACATACTAGTCTCAACGCTTTATTGTTGTCCTATATATAAACAATAAAACTTGAGGACATTTAAGAATTATAATACTTAGTAATTATATAATCTCAAGTTCAAGTCACTTACTTGAACTATATAATTCTGTATTATAATTCTAAGGACTTCTATTATGTTAACGTTTATATTACGCAGTAAATATAACATAACAGAATATTATTTTATTCCAAATAAAATAATAACATCAACAGTGTTATCAACCTCATCAAATGCATTTCCTCTAGGGAATAAACTCTAACAATCTCCCACTTGCACTAGAGTCAATCATTTACGTACCGTGTACTCACAAAACTATTGTGCTTGTTAAACTTCTATTGCGACAGAGTTTAATTCAGTAGGTTTGCAACATTACAACTTTTTGAAACTTTGCAGATATGTTTATTTCTCTGTGAACATCTTCACATAAGAATTATATGTCCTAAATATATGTTTAGATCGTTAGTGAGTTTAAGGTTTTACGCCTGAGCATTAGCCACATTGTTATCGCAACGTAAATCATTGGATCAACAATGAAATAAGTTCAATTATGAACTTCTTAATCCAAACATTTTCAGAATTAGTATCTATTTCTTGTTTTAATAAATAACATTATTCTCAATAATTAATGTGTTATCAATATAACATTGTTATTATTGTGATACTCCCACTCAATTTCTTGTCTATACAAGATTCAATAGTATTTTTGTGGTTTCCAAGATATTTCGAATTCTATTTCATCCCCATTGGTATTTTAGAGACTGACTCTCCTTTAAAGGGGATACTAGTTCGAGTAATAAATATTTTATTCTCAGAGGATATATAGAAATAATATCCATATATTTCTTTTGGATATTCCACAAAATTGTTATCTAGTTTGGATCCGATCTTAATAGAGGAAGAACGTTTAACAAACGCCTTACATCCCAAATCTTTGCATTAAACACACTAGGACATTTCCTAGTCCATATCTTATATGGCGTCTTTGAATCGTTGTAGTGGATTTTAACAATTGTTCTAAATTTAATTTATTAGAAGATCTATATGACTTATCATTAATCATATTTTATCTTATAAGGTACGATGTCTCCTTTCAGACATACCATTCCAATATGGTGTTCTAGATGGAGTGAGTTGTAAAACAATTTCAAACTTTGGCTTAAACATTCTCTTTGATCTGTTCAAAGAGAATTTATTTTCTATCAAAATGGGTCTTGAACTTCATTTTAAATCCTTTGAACGTTTCGAAGGTTTCTGATTTGTGTTTCATCAGATACACATATCAGTAAACATAATGAAGAAACAAAACCTTTCTTTAGCTAATGTATTCCTTGCTCCATATACATCATTATGTACGGGACCCAATACCTATCACTCATTTACTATTTCAAGTGAAAGCGATTCGGTTATTTTGCCAAATAAACAAGATTTGCATTCTTTATATGATTCAAAATCAAATGATCTCAAAATCCCATCATTATGGGAGTTTTGATATACTTTCTTGTTTATATAGGCTAACTGGCAATGCTAAAGGTATGTTAGGTATAAATCACTAAATTTTAATCCACACATTGTTTATGTCGTGTACATTATAGTTAAGGATTTATTAAGATCATTAATTATTTGTGAAATTCCATATGATATTTCATTTAAATAAAATGAATAACAATTGTTCCTTTTATTTCAAATAAAATTCAAACTTGTCTGAACAAGATCTATTATAACATTTATTTTAAGTGGAATTTCATAATAACAATTATGTTGTTTATTTAATTAAGTCAGTTTATATAACAAGAATCAACTTCCTGCGGATAATCCAGCAATATTTCCTTCATTTCCAGTCGTTAGTCCACTTGTCCTTTTATCAAATTTCTAATTATTTTGCAATTTCTGTAAATTTACATGCGTATATGTGATTCATATCTAGTATCTAATTCTAGAGATATATAAGTAGATTTTATAACATTTATATCATATTCGGTTGAAGTCATACTTCAACTCTCACTTTAGATTTTCTATATTTGTTAAACAATTTGGAAACGACCCGAAATCCACCTTACGGGAAAGCCCGGATTGAGTCGAGGACAAGCCACATCAGAACGCAGACGAAAGAACATTTCATAGTATATTACAACAATTCCATCAGAATACAAAAATATACAGAGTATAAATGAATAAAACACATTTGAAAAATATCAGAGATTTAAATTACATTTAAATACATCGCAGCGGAAAATAATACAATACACAACTGAAGGAGATATACGGATACAAAGCTTTCCGGATATCATTCCAGCTGTAAACCAGGATCCTGTGAATATAAATATGCAAAACCAAAACTACTAGCTGCCCGTGTCCAAATAAGGGCACCCAGAGTTTAGGTTAAAACAATAAACTCCAGGTCAGTCATGTGATTGGTATGAGAACTAAAACAGTTATTTAAGACTTTACTTTAAATCAGATATATCAAGGGAGCACGCCGGATAACACGGAACGGGTTTCCTCCCAAGAATAACAGTGCATATAACGAAACAGCGCAATGCTTTTTGGAAAAATGAAGCTATTATAAGACCCAGGTCCTATCACACAATGCAACGCAAGCTGGGGGATAGGGTTTTCCCTTATAGTAGCCAAACATGCTTAGTACGTTTAAAACAAATCATTTGATACTATCATAAGTGTATAGTGTATAAAACAACTTCAAATCATAAGTATCAATCATAGACGGCATGGGTACCATATATCATGTCGCCATACTATTTCTACAATTAAAACCGCAAATGTCACATATTTGGAAATTGGATTTCCGTCTGTGAACCGAGGCAAAAGATAGTCCTCTACCGATTCGAGACGCTCTAGTCCGCCCCTCAGGACCCAGACTCAGGTGGGCCCTTGGATCGTCAGGGACGGTCCACCGATGTGGATTAAAATGCCTGAACATGCGTTTCCCCGTCCTATGGGGCATAGGTGAGCCAACTAAATGACTCCATCGGACCCGGATCGTCTGATCAAACCGAGGCGCCTCGCAACAGTAACAACCACATAAGTCAAACTCGTCAGGGCGTGTAAAACCATTGACGCCACTTCTAACTAGAAAGAAACGCATGCCCTCCCCGAGTCCTTCTCCCGTTTTTGGTTCATACCGGGTGTGAAACTCGCGAAGTAAACCGAAGTAAACGTTACACAAAGCTACGCCACAAAGGCTGTGCTTCGATCATCAACCACAAGACTTTGCTTTTCAATAGAAGCCTTGATCATTTGCTACTTAGGCATGCCACACAGGCAATTCACTCTATGCGTTTGATATCCATCAGTATATAACCCCTGAGCTCGTACGTCTCAGAGAAGGGCGTTAAGCAAGAGAATAAATTCTCCGTTGCCAAACAGATATATATTTAATAGAAATCAATCACACAGACTAAAATCCAATGTCAGACACACAGTCCATTTACAAGTCCGTTCTGGGTCTGAACGAAACCGGAGGCACCTAGTACCCCGCATATCCATCGATCTCCAAGTACGTCTGGATGATCACCAACTGTTTCCATCTTCTTGGGTGTACATCCCAATCAAGATCATCAGTAATCACCCAAACGACGTGAGGACCTCCGGTCTTCGACCACCTTCTTCATCTTCGACTTATCGTCGTATCAGTTATTCAGAATGGGATAAACCCGGTCTTTCCGAATAACTCGCGTATATTATAAACAAGTGTTACACAAACACAACATACGCCTCATTCCAATTCATCAGTCACTAACCGTAAATTAACAAGAGAGTAATTCCCCAAATATTAACCCCGAAGGCCGAAACCAACATCAGATCAATATCCAGAAAACCATTCTGCTAGGCTAACCGATAGTTAGTTTCTAAATTTCACATTCATAGGGAAAGGTTCCCATTAATTTTATCAAAGATAAATCATTAAAATTTATTCTTTAATCTACTTTTGAATATCAATTCAAACTAGTCGGGATTAGCGAACCTCAACGAAGTAATCATTTGTTTTAATTTCCCAATCCCAACCTATTCATCCCATGAAGTAAAACTGGTAATACTTCATATCTAACACCACAATGTTATCGGTAAATTCAATTACCATTTCACATTCAAATCTAATTAAAGATTTAACTATCGCCTGGAGCAAAACTGGTGATACTCCATTCTCGATCTTTTCAATCTAATTAAAGATTCATTAAAACTCCACTTAGTTTTAATCTGTAACTGGGTTAAAGAATCCATGTCATTTAAAACACGGTTCACGATAAACCGAAAATCACATCACATTTCAATATGTCCCTAACCGTAAATTAGCAAGTGAACAATTCCCTAAGTATTAACCCCGAAGGCCGAAACCAACATCAGATCAATACACCAGAAACCATTCAACTTAACTAATCTCCAGTTAGTTTCTGATTTTCTTAACTCCTTTGGGTCTAAGAACAGTATTATTGAAGATACTGTTCACGACAACCCAAAATCACATTTCATTAATTATCGGGTTAAAGAACAAGTGTTATATAAAACACTGTTCACGATAAACCCAAAAATCAATACCAATTCAATTCCAATTAAATATTATTTAATTGGTACACTCCATTAAATCTAAATAAAAAGATTTAATCTTTTTCTCAACTGGGTTCAAGAACAGGGTTAATGAAGACACCATTCACGAAAAACCCAAATCACATTTGTTATTAAATACAAGGCTCTGAATAGAAAATATATCGGCTTATATTCAATATCAAATTCTACGACCAACAAATATCGTATTGGAAATAACGATATAAATATATCTTTCAAATTTCCATAACAATATCTGTATAATCACGAAATCCAACATCGAAATATTCCGAAGACAATTTCGATTCAAATCCATTCCAATTCAAATATTGGAAATTCTGGTTATTTTCAAAACCATTTCAAATCCAATTTATTTATTTAAAAATAAATAGAATTATAATTCTAGTTGAAAACTAGTTCATTTCGATAAAAATCTATTTTTATCTTTTCAAATATGGAGGTTTTCATCCCAATTCTTCCCAGATCATTTCTTATGATTTTACACAAATTATTACTATTTTTAATAATTTTATCAAGGCCCGTACAGTCGATTTCCATCAATGGTCATCGAACTGCACTTACACCGACCTTTTCCAAAATTGATTTGGACATAATTCCAAATACAACCGTTAGATTTCTAATTTCTAATATTCGTTAGAAAGCTCTTTTCGATACGAATCCAACGGTTCCGGTTTTAGGAGAATCTGACGGTCGGATCTCCCGTAATATCCGTTCAAAGTCAATGGTCGAAATTCGCGAACTCCCGCGGCGCGTTCTATTCAGGCCATTATATTATATATATAATATATACTTTGTCAATTTCCTTTTAAAACATATTATATATTCATTTTCAAAACGATTTTAAATTCATTTCAAATTCAAATCAAAATTGAATTTTTCCTTATAAATTCGTTTTAAATTCATTTCAAATTGATTTCTAATTCAATTTCAGTTCGTTTTCAATTCAATTCAATTTCAATTCGAATTCATTTCTATTCGATTTCAATTCAAATTCATTTCTATTCAGTTTCAGTTCGAATTTCAATTCTATTCGAAATATCAGATTTTGAAATCACTTTTGGTATTCATTATAAAATGAATAAAATCGATATAAATATCGTTCACGTCAAAATGGCGTCAATCTAATCAACACGGCTTCATATATTTCTATTTTCAAATATTCTATTTCAAATATTTCTTTTTTAAATATTTCTATTTCAAAACTGGAATAAGGCCCAATCAATTACCATATACTGTTAATTATATGGATCTTCTACAATACATGTATACAATAACAACGATGAATAATCAACCATCATCCAAAGTGCATTCTACACTGTATAAGCATCAAATATAAATATTCAACGCTTATAACAGTCTGTCAATCAATCGATCGACATACAACTAAACAATCGGGGTTATTGTACGTCAAATATCATCCCTATACCCGTGTGGGGTTTCAAACAATCAAACACAGATTTTATTTGTACAGTTGGGCGATGTGTAAAATTTATCGTCCCAATCAATATCAGTAAAATGTGTGTATATAAACAAATCGTCCGATTTGTTTATTTTTATTTCCTCTCATATACACGTTAAAAATTTTATTTTTAACTATATAAATATTTTATTTCATTTCACATCACATCACACAATCAACTACACATCAAAATCAAACAAACAAGCATACAAGCCGTCCATGGTCTGTGGACGACGGGTGTCGGGTGCTACTAAACACCGTCTACATCCTAATATATATTTTAACTAGAAAATTAAATTAAAAGTGAGAAGTTCTCACAGAGGGTTCCACTCAACCGTGCTTTGCTTTTGAACTGCTGAACCATCTGGATCTGTTCGAAATTCCTATGCAGTTCTTTTCACACTGTTCAAACAAAATTTATATTTTTATTTCAATTCATTCAATAAATAAAAATTCTATTTTTACTTCTACTTCTTATATAAAGATCGAGTTTTTATTTCATCGCTATAAAAATCCCATTTTTGTTTCAACATATATATAATAAAAATCAGATTTTTTATTTTGCTACATAAGTAAAGATAATATTTTTATATTCTCTATTATATAAAAATCATATTTTTAATACTTCTACTTTATAAAAATTATATTTTTATATTTCACATATGATAAAAATCATATTTTTATTATTTTTATAATATAAAAATCATATCTTTATTACTTCTATAATATAAAAATCATATTTTTATTACTTCTATAATATAAAAATCATATTTTTAATATTCCTATATGTTAAAAAAATATAATCTTTTACATATTAAAATTATATTCTCATACAACTCTTCATACAATAAAGATTATATTTTTATAATACTCTTCATACCATAAAGATTATATTTTTATAATAATCTTCATAACATAAAGATTATATTTTTTTAATGTGATCTATATAATAAAAATTATATCTTTACCGCTTTAAAGAGAAAAAAAACTGATTCCCTTCTATGTAATATATAAAATAAAAAATGAAATTAAATGAGGTTTCATATGAATAAAATTGAATTTAAATTGAATGTAAATCACTAGAAAAAACTCACTTTTCTTTCGGTTTATGGAGGAGGAAGGGATGTCATCGGTGGCGCTGGAGGCCAGGGAGGGAGGAGGTGAAGCTGACGCGTGGCGCACGAGGGGGGGTCTGGCGGTGCTAGGGTTTCGGTGGTGAAGGGTTTTGGCTGAATGGGTTTGGGTCTTTTGCGATTTGGGGAAGGACAGGTTGGGGTCAATGGAGGAGAGAGAGGTCGCGGAGGGAGGGGAAGAAGAAGGGGAGGCGCGCAGCTGGGTGGTGCGGCGGTGCTCCGCCTGGAGGCGACGAAGTCTGGATCGCGATGGAGCTCCTTCGGTTTTTTTTTTCTGTTAAAGAGGAGAGAGAAGAGGGAAAAGGAAGGGGGGTTATATTTTAATTTTATTTTATAATTAATTCCTTAGAGTTGACTTTTCGTTCGACCTCGAAACGAGACCTAACGACTATCGCCCCTAGGGTAATACCCCCATTCCGAACACAATGGGATATGTATCGTAAGCCAATTCGACTGTTTGAATCAGTTTCCGTTGAATTTAAAGTACAATTCTTTATATATTCAATTTAAACGCACATTTCAAATTACCAGGGTCACATACTAACTCGAAAAATTCCAAAAAAATTATTTCTAGCTTCGTATTGACGATACAATCCTAACAAAACTGATTTCGTCGAATTCTGAGACCGTTTGAAAAATGGCCATTTTCCAGTCGATTAAGATCAACTGAAACTGGTCAAACGCGTTTTCCATTGCCACGCTCACATATTGATTCGAAAAACTATGAAAATTGGAATCTAGCAATAACTTGACATCACGGATCCAACAAAAGTGGTTTCGTCGAAATCCGAGATCGTTTGCAAAATGGCCATTTTTAAGGGCCAGAATTCCATGGCGACTATTCTGAAAATTCTTTTGGGCATATCTATTATTCCCGCTATGAAATTTTGATTTTTCGGACTCGTTGGAAAGATATTCTCTATTAGATTCAAATATTTTTAGTTTCACTAAAATCCGGTTTATTTTGCACCCGGTACATTCATTTGAATTTTGAAATCGAATTATCGAACTACCGCGCCATTTTCAATTCCTTTTATAATTTAAAATAAATATTTATATTCTACCGATGATCTATATAATATATACGTTCGAATTCTATTCAAAATAAATTTCTCGTCATTATTATTTTAAATAATCAAAATTCGCTAAAATTGCCAAAATTTTAAATTGGCTCGGATTTCCGGGTTATTACAATCTCCCCCACTTTAAACTTTTCGTCCCCGAAAAGGAACGAAGCCGAAAGTTGTTTAACAAATCAACTCAACTTCCATTATTTTCATTACGGCTTAAGTTCTTCAAATTTTCAGTTTCTAAGAACTTTCCAAATTTCTCAAAAATTTGGCTAACACCCTAAATTTTCGAAAAATTTCGCCATAACCTCCCCTGCACCGGGAAAATCCCGAAATTGCCATACAGGCCCTCTGATCTCAAAAAGAAAAAGAAAAAGCCAAGCGGCTAGCCAATCGGCTCATAAAATCATCATCACCCAAACAAAACAGTAAATTATAGTAAACATGTACCTATTTGTCGGGCAAACAGTTTTATTTCTCTGCTCTAGCCTTCTTGCTATGACCTGTTCAATGTTAGTACAAGTATATGCAAGCAAATGCGACCAAATTTCAATACAATTCACTTTTTGATCAATTTGGCTATAGGGTACAAATTTTAATTAATCAACCAATAATCAACAACACAACCATCAATCCATTAGTTGATTAGCATTTCAAACACATAATTTTGTTATATAGTCAAAAATCACATTTTTGATGCCAAATCACAACAATAGGCCCTATCTAATTTAGGTTCTCACACCAGTCAATAGGAAATATATAAATATCACACCTTCGACACTCGAACACTAATTCTGATGATGTAGCTACAATCATCAGAATCATCTCCAGGCGACTAGAGTGTGAATCTCTATCTATCCAGTATATTAAAACTTCAAATACACGCGGATCAGACGTATACGCAAAGTTTATATATATCGGATTGTCCAAATTCATATAAATAAATAATCAAATACGAATAATTGATTTAAATTTTCAAAACAAAAATTGTTTTCATTTTAAAAATATACTATTCACACTCGTTCTAGGATACTACTGATCCTATCTCTAGCGAGTCATTCTAATTGGATATTGCTAATCCAATATCTGATGAATTCTTTCGTATGGTTCCAATGTGTCTTGTTCTCTGAGCTTTGTAAACCAAAGCTCTGATACCACACTGAACCGACCCGAAATTCCCCTTACGGGAAAGCCCGGATTGAGTCGAGGATAAGCCACATCAGAACGCAGACGGAAGAACATTTCTTTGTATATTACAACAATTCCATCAGAATACAAGAATATACAGAGTATAAATGAATAAAATACATTTGATAAATATCAGAGATTTAAATTACATTTAAATACATCGCAGCGGAAAATAATACAATACACAACTGAAGGAGATATACGGATTCAAAGCTTTCCGGATATCATTCCAGCTGTAAACCAGGATCCTATGAATATAAATCTGCGAAACCAAAACTACTAGCTGCCCGTGTCCAAATAAGGGCACCCAGAGTTTAGGTTAAAACAAACTCCAGGTCAGTCATGTGACTGGTGTGAGAACTAAAACAGTTATTTAAAACTTTACTTTAAATCAGATATATCAAGGGACCACGCCGGATAACACGGAACGGGTTTCCTCCCAAGAATAACAGTGCATATAACGAAACAGCGCAATGCTTTTTGGAAAAATGAAGCTATTATAAGACCCAGGTCCTATCACACAATGCAACGCAAGCCAGGGGATAGGGTTTTCCCTTATAATAGCCAAACATGCTTAGTACGTTTAAAACAAATCATTTGATACTATCATAAGTGTATAGTGTATAAAACAACTTCAAATCGTAAGTATCAATCATAGACGGCATGGGTACCATATATCATGTCGACATACTATTTCTACAATTAAAACCGAAAATGTCACGTATTTGGAAATTGGATTTCCGTCTGTGAACCGAGGCAAAAGATAGTCCTCTACCGATTCGAGACGCTCTAGTCCGCCCCTCAGGACCCAGACTCAGGTGGGCCCTTGGATCGTCAGGGCCGGTCCACCGATGTGGATTAAAATGCCTGAACATGCGTTTCCCCGCCCTATGGGGCATAGGTGAGCCAACTAAATGACTCCATCAGACCCGGATCGTCCGATCAAACCGAGGCGCCTCGCAACAACAACAACAACAACCACATAAGTCAAACTCGTCAGGGCGTGTAAAACCACTGACGCCACTTCTAACTAGAAAGAAACGCATGCCCTCCCTGAGGTCCTTCTCCTGTTTTTGGTTCATATCGGGTGTGAAACTCGCGAAGCAAATGTTACACAAAGCTACGCCACAAAGGTCGTGCTTCGATCATCAACCACAAGACTTTGCTTTTCAACAGAAGCCTTGATCATTCGCCACTTAGGCATGCCACACAGGCAATTCACTCTATGCGTTTGATATCCATCAGTTTATAATCCCTGAGCTCGTACGTCTCAGAGAAGGGCGTTAAACAAGAGAATAAATTCTCCGCCGCCAAACAGATATATATATTTAAAAGAAATCAATCACACAGACTAAAATCCAATGTCAGACACACAGTCCATTTATAAGTCCGTTCTGGGTCTGAACGAAACCGGAGGTACCTAGTACCCTGCATATCCATCGATCTCTAAGTACGTCTGGACGATCACCAACTGTTTCCATCTTCTTGGGTATACATCCCAATCAAGATCATTAGTAATCACCCAAACGACGTGACGACCTCCGGTCTTCGACCACCGTCTTCATCTTCGACTTATCGTCGTATCAGTAATTCAGAATGGGATAAACCCGGTCTTTCCGAATAACTCGCGTATATTATAAACAAATGTTACACAAACACAACATACGCCTCATTCCAATTCATCAGTAACTAACCGTAAATTAACAAGAGAGTAATTCCCCAAATATTAACCCCGAAGGCCGAAACCAACATCAGATCAATATCCAGAAAACCATTCTGCTTAGCTAACCGACAGTTAATTTCTAAATTTCACATTCATAGGGAAAGGTTCCCACTAATTTTATCAAAGATAAATCATTAAAATTTATTCTTTAATCTACTTTTGAATATCAATTCAAACTAGTCGGGATTAGCGAACCTCACCGAAGTAATCATTTGTTTTAATTTCCCAATCCCAACCTATTCATCCCATGAAGTAAAACTGATAATACTTCATATCTAACACCACAGTGTTATCGGTAAAATCGATTACCATTTCACGTTCAAATCTAATTAAAGATTTAACTATCGCCTGGAGCAAAACTGGTGATACTCCATTCTCGATCTTTTCAATCTAATTAAAGATTCATTAAAACTCCACTTAGTTTTAATCTGTAACTGGGTTAAAGAATCCATGTCATTTAAAACACGGTTCACGATAAACCCAAAATCACATCACATTTCAATCAGTCCCTAACTGTAAATTAGCAAGTGAACAATTCCCTAAGTATTAACCCCGAAGGCCGAAACCAACATCAGATCAATACCCCAGAAACCATTCAACTTAACAAATCTCCAGTTAGTTTCTGATTTTCTTAACTCCTTTGGGTCTAAGAACAGTATTATTGAAGATACTGTTCACGACAACCCAAAATCACATTTCATTAATTATCGGGTTAAAGAACAAGTGTTATATAAAACACTGTTCACGATAAACCCAAAAATCAATACCAATTCAATTCCAATTAAATATTATTTAATTGGTACACTCCATTAAATCTAAATAAAAAGATTTAATCTTTTTCTCAACTGGGTTCAAGAACAGGGTTAATGAAGACACCATTCACGACAAACCCAAATCACATTTGATATTAAATACAAGGCTCTGAATAGAAAATATATCGGCTTATATTCAATATCAAATTCTACGACCAATAAATATCGTATTGGAAATAACGATATAAATATATCATTCAAATTTCCATAACAATATCTGTATAATCACGAAATCCAACATCGAAATATTCCGAAGACAATTTCAAATCAAATCCATTCCAATTCAAATATTGGAAATTCTGGTTATTTTCAAAACCATTTCAAATCCAATTTATTTATTTAAAAATAAATAGAATTATAATTCTAGTTGAAAACTAGTTCATTTCGATAAAAATTTATTTTTATCTTTTCAAATATGGAGTTTTTCATCACAATTCTTCCCAAATCATTTCTTATGATTTTACACAAATTATTACTATTTTTAATAATTTTATCAAGGCCCGTACAGTCGATTTCCATCAATGGTCATCGAACTGCACTTACAACGACCTTTTCCAAATTTGATTTGGACATAATTCCAAATCAAACCATTAGATTTCTAATTTCTAATATTCGTTAGAAAGCTCTTTTCGATACGAACCCAACGGTTCCAGTTTTAGGAGAATCCGACGGTCGGATCTCCCGTAATATCCGTTCGAAGTCAATGGTCGAAATTCACGAACTGTCGCGGCGCGGCACGTTCTATTCAGGCCATTATATTATATATATAATATATAATATATACTTTGTCGATTTCCTTTTAAAACGTATTGTATAAATCGTTTTAAATTCGTTTTCAAAACGATTTTTACTTCATTTCAAATTCAAATCAAAATTGAATTTTTCCTTATAAATTCGTTTTAAATTCATTTCAAATTGATTTCTAATTCAATTTCAGTTCGTTTTCAGTTCAATTCAATTTCAATTCGAATTCATTTCTATTTGATTTCAATTCGAATTCATTTCTATTCAGTTTCAGTTCGAATTTCAATTCTATTCAAAATATCAGATTTTGAAATCACTTTCGGTACTCATTATAAAATGAATAAAATCGATATAAATATCGTTCACATAAAAATGGCGTCAATCTAATCAACACGGCTTCATATATTTCTATTTTCAAATATTCTATTTCAAATATTTCTATTACAAAACTGGAATGAGGCCCAATCCGTTATCATATACTGTTAATTATATGGATTTTCTACAACACATGTATACAATAACAACGATGAATAATCAACCATCATCCAAAGTGCATTCTACACTGTATAAGCATCAAATATAAATATTCAACGCTTATAACAGTCTGCCAATCAATCGATAAACATACAACTAAACAATCAGGATCAGTGTACGTCAAATATCATCCCAACACCCGTGTGGGGTTTCAAACAATCAAACACAGATTTTATTTGTGCAGTTGGGCGATGTGTAAAATTTATCGTCCCAATCAATATCAATAAAATGTGTGTATATAAACAAATCGTCCGATTTTTTTATTTATATTTCCTCTCATATACACGTTAAAAATTCTATTTTTATAAAATATTTTTAACTATATAAATATTTTATTTCATTTCACATCACACAATCAACTACACATCAAAATCAAACAAACAAGCATACAAGTCGTCCATGGTCTGTGGACGACGGGTTTCGGGTGCTACTAAACACCGTCTGCATCCTAGTATATATTTTAACAAGAAATTTAAATTAAAAGTGAGAAGTTCTCACAGAGGGTTCCATTCTGCCGTGCTTTGCTTTTGAACTGCTGAACCATCTGGATCTGTTCGAAATTCCAATGCAGTTCTTTTCACACTGTTCAAATAAAAATTATATTTTTATTTCATTTCATTCAATAAATAAAAATTCTATTTTACTTCTACTTCTTATATAAAGATCGAGTTTTTATTTCATTGCTATAAAAATCCCATTTTTGTTTCAACATATATATAATAAAAATCAGATTTTTTATTTCGCTACATAAGTAAAGATAATATTTTTATATTCTCTATTATATAAAAATCATATTTTTAATACTTCTACTTTATAAAAATTATATTTTTATATTTCACATATGATAAAAATCATATTTTTATTATTTTTATAATATAAAAATCATATCTCTATTACTTCTATAATATAAAAATCATATTTTTATTACTTCTATAATATAAAAATCATATTTTTAATATTCCTATATGTTAAAAAAATATAATCTTTTACATATTAAAATTATATTCTTGTACAACTCTTCATACAATAAAGATTATATTTTTATAATACTCTTCATACCATAAAGATTATATTTTTATAATACTCTTCATACAATAAAGATTTTTTTTTTTAATGTGATCTATATAATAAAATTATATCTTTATCGTTTTAAAGAGAAAAAAAAACTGATTCCCTTCTATGTAATATATAAAATAAAAGCTGAAATTAAACGAGGTTTCATATGAATAAAACTGAATTTAAATTAAATGTAAATCACTAGAAAAAACTCACTTTTCTTTCGGTTTATGGAGGAGGAAGGGCTGTCATTGGTGGCGCTGGAGGCCAGGGAGGGCGGAGGTGAAGCTGACGCGCGACACATGAGGGGGGGGGGTCTGGCGGTGCTAGGGTTTCGGTGGTGAAGGGTTTTGGCTGAATGGGTTTGGGTCTTTTGCGATTTGGGGATGGACAGGTTGGGGTCAACGGAGGAGAGAGAGGTCGCGGAGGGAGGGGAAGAAGAAGGGGAGGCGTGCAGCTGGGTGGTGCGGCGGTGCTCCGCCTGGAGGCGGCGGAGTCTAGATCGCGATGGAGCTCCTTTAGTTTTTTTTATTTATGTTAAAGAGGAGAGAGAAGAGGGAAAAGGAAGGGAGGTTATATTTATTTTAAATTTATTTTATATTTAATTCCTTAGAGTTGACTTTTCGTTCGACCTCGAAACGAGACCCAACGACTGTCGCCCCTAGGGTAATACCCCCATTCCGAACACAATGGGATATGTATCGTAAGCCAATTCGACTGTTTGAATCAGTTTCCGTTGAATTTAAATTATAATTCTTTATATACTCAATTTAAATGCACATTTCATGTAACAAACCGGAAAATACGAGCCAATTTAAAAATTTTAAATTGGTGATTTCAAAGGAATTTGAACAATTGAAATAGAATATTTCAATAAAATAGTGAATTAGAAATAGTGAGTCAGTTTGAAAATTTGAAATCAAACTTTGACTGACTGTGCAGGGTGGAAAATATAACAAATTTTAGCGAAACCAAAAGTATTTAAATCTGTTAGTCAATACCTTTCTAACGAATCTGAAAAATCGAAGTTTCATAATGGGAATCAAAAGTTATGGCCGAATGAATTTTCAGAATGGTCGCTATATAGAATATATAGCCCTGGAAAATTGATATTTTGCAAACGACCTCGGAATTCGACGAAACCACTTTTGTTGGGTCCGGGATGTCAAACTATTGCTAGGTTTCAAATTTCATAATTTTTGAAGCTAGTATGTGAGCGTGCAAAAGAAAATGTGTTTAGTCAATTTCTGTTAAATTGGATCGACTAGAAAATGGCCATTTTTCAAACGATCTCATAATTCGACGAAACTAGTTTTGTTGGGACCGTAGTGTCAAAACATAGCTAGATTTATTTTTCTGGAATTTTTCGAATCAGTTTGTGGCCCTGGCAAATTGAAATGTAAGTTCAAAGTTAAAAATTAAATGTTTTATACTTTAATTTGAAAAATAACTGACTGAAACAGTCGAATTGGCCTACGAAACATATCCCATTGTGTCCGGGATGGGGGTATTTAGCTAGGGACAACAGTCGTTGGGTTTAAAAAGGAGTTCGTTGGAGAAAACACTATTTAAAAATATAATATATATATATATATATATCGACCAATAGGATTATTTCTTTCATAAATAAAAAAAACCGCTCAAAACCCTCGATATCGACGGCGACTGGAGCTCCATTTTTCCCAGGCGATTTCCGACCGCCGCAGCCCCCTACCGACGTCGCCACCACCGCCGTTCACTTCGCCTTCCTCCCCTTTTCAAATCCGACCTACCCTTGTCTCCTCCCTCCTCCGCATCGTCGAGCACGAGCCCCAGGAAGTTCCGACCTTCCCAGCGCCGCCGCCGACGATCCCGACCACCGAACGCCACCAAACCACCACCGATAGGTAGCCCTCTCCTCCCTCTTCCACGTCCAACTCGCCGATCATCCCCTCGTGCCCCGGTTCTCGCGAAAACCGCAAACCTAGTTTTGAACCTTCGTGAAAGGTGAGTTCTTTTTTATGTTTGCACTTTGAAAAATCATATCTTTTTGATGTGTTGATGAAATTCGATGAAACAGCAAACATCAGGACTGCAAGGAAGCTCTCTACCCAATAGAAGAAGCCGCGGATTTTTCTGAGTCATCTACGATTTTTAGCACTCCGCAAACCAAAGTGAGAAATCTAAATTAATAGAATTTGAATGGAAAATGTCGTGTATAAATTATATTAGCGAAATATAAATTACACACGTGTTGTATACCTCATGTACATGCGTGGTGTAAGCTATATGAGCGAAGTATGAATTATACATGCATAGAATAATTGATATATGTGTTGAAATGCAAGTGAAATATAGCAGTTATATATATATATACTCCCCTCGTCCACAAACCATGGACGATATTTATTGTTGTGAATTGGTGTGAAATATTGGATGAAAAATACGAATGGTTGAATAATTGTTTGTGGTTGATATTGTTTGGTAGTGGTTGAAAAATACCCATTGGTAATTGAAATGAATTGGAAATATTTGTGGAAATAAAAATAAAACATGCCGCCTGCGTGCGAATTAGATGCATGAATCCCCATTGTCAAAATCCGCGAGGTTTTAAGGTAGGGCGTGGAGCCGTACCAGGGACGGTGCCGGTTTTAACTACCCTGCCGTTATGCTGCAGAAATTTTGAATAATCTTTATGTGTTAGAATAATTTTCATATGTTGAAATTATCTTCATGCATTGAAATTATAGCCATATATTGAAACTATATCCATGTGTGGAAATGTTCATGTGTTGGAAGGTGATGTGTGAAAATTAAATTCATTTGTGAATGAATGAAGTGTTTAAACAATAAAAATCACATTTTTATAATATATATGAAGTATGAAAAATATTCTCCTTATATAAATAGTTTTAACAATAAAAATTCCATCTTGCTAATATGAACAACATAAATAAAATATCCATGTGTGGAAATGCTCACGTGTTGAGAAGTGTGTGTAGTGGAAAAGTTCATGTGTTGAATAAAAAGATCGAACAATAAAAATTACATTTTTATTGAAACTATGAAGTGTTGAAAACATCCATTTGTCGAATAAATATTTTAAATGATAAAAATATCATTTTTATCATATACGTGATATGCGGACGTTGAAATGAATATGGATGAAGAAATATTATTTTTAACACGCATAGGAACTAAATAAAATAGTCACATGTTGAAATATATTTTAGTTCGCCAAAATTACCATCTTTGAAATGTGAAGTGTTAAAAATAGCCACTTGTTCAAATAAAATATGCATGAGTTGAAATATACATTAATTAGCTAATGATATGATTTTAGCCTATACATGCAACATTAGAATGAATGGTGTTTTTAAACCGAAGTAAATCAAATATGAAGTTGAATGGAAAATGATAAGTGATAGAAATTGTATATATGTACATGCATATCTATTGAACAGGTTATAGCAAAGGGGCTAGAGAAGAGGAATAAAATTTTGTGCCCGACAAATAGGTAAACATTTACTGTTTTGTTTGGGTGATGATTTTATGAGCCTGTTGGCTAGCCGCTTGGCTTTTTCTTTTTCTTTTTGACATGAGACGCTCGTGTGGCTATTTGGGAATTTTTCCAGCCCCTCCCGTACAAAGGATGTTATGGCGAAATTTTCCAAAAATTAAAGGCGTTAGTGAAATAATTGAACTGAAAACGATATAGGAATTTTTGAATGAACTATATTTATATAAATATATAAATATAAATAAAATTAAAACGACACATGGCCGTGCAGTTCGTGTTTTGAAACCGTTATTTCAAATGACTAGTGTGGGAAATCCGACCATTGGATTTTCCCGAAACCGCAACCGTTGGGTTCGCCTTGGAAATATCTTTCCAACGGCACAAACTTTGTGAAGATCCGACGGTTGGATTGTCTGGAATGTTTAATTCAAATCTGAAGAAAAACAGCGCCAGAAACGATTATATATATATATATAAATATAATTAAATTAAATCGAATAACGACGCTGCAGTTCGTAAATTGAAATTGTAATCTCAAATGGCTAGTGTGGAAGATCCGACCGTCGGATTTTCCCAAAACTGAAACCGTTGGATTCGTTTCGAAATGACCTTCCTAATGATATAAAATTTGTGAAGATCCAACGGTTAGATTTTCAGATATGTGTAAAATAAAATTAGTGAAAAACAGCGCCAGTGCATCGACGCGACCTGAAACGTCGTTTAATTAAATTTGGCCGTTTTATATTAAATAAAAATGGCGATATATCATTATTAAATACTATAGACGATATGGAGTGGAAATAAACCAATTTTGTTGTGTTTGCTTGATATGTGATGGTTGAATGTATTTAACATGAAAATTATAACTAAAGAACTGAAATGTGAATGTTGAATAGTCCAACCATGTGATAAATTGATTTGAAAATCTAAATATACGTGGATTATTTGAAAAGGTCGAGTTCATCTCATTTCAAATAATCGATCGACGTTGAGAAGTCGAAGAGTCGAAGACGGTTGAAGACCGACGATCTTCACATTGGATGGATGGGCGCTACTGATGCTCGTGATTGGAGTAGCTACCATGAAGGAACTGAAGTAGTAGCCGTCCAAACATACTGTTGATTGTACGGATATGCGAGGAATTGGTGCCTCCGGTTTCGTTCAAACCCAGAACGGACTTGTAAGTGGACTGTGTGTTTGACATTGGATTTTGTTCTGTGCTAATTGATCTCTGTTAAATATATATCTGTTTGGCGGCGGAGAATTTATTCTCTTGCTTAACGCTCTTCTCTGGGATGTACGAGCTCAGAGGTTATGTATTGACAGAAATCAGTCGCATGGAGTGGATTGCCTGTGTGGCACGCCTAAGTGGCATATGATCAAGGCTTCTGTTGCAAAGCAAAGTCTTGTGGTTGATGATCAAAGCATGGTCTGTGTGACGTAGCTTTGTGTATGACGTGAATTCGCGAGCCTCACACCCCGGTATGAGTCAAAAATGGGAGAGTGACTGCAGGGAGAGCACGACGTTTCTTTCTAGCTAAGGTGGTGTCAGTGACCTACCAGCCCTGACATTATATATACTTTTCACCTGTGTGGTTGTTGGAATGCGAGGCGCCTCGATATAGGTCTGTAAGGACCGGGAAACATGTGTTTAGGAATTGCCAATCCTCAAAAGTAAGAGAGGACCGGCCCTGAAGATCCAAGGATCATAGTGGGGTCCTGGGACATTTGCTAGAGTGTCTCGAATCGGAGAGGAGCTTGCCCCTTGCCTCGACTCATGAAGGAATCCAATTTCCAATATGAAATATGCGGACGTGATTGTATTACTAGTATGGCGACATAGTAGATGGTAGCTATGCCGCCTAGGATTGATATTTATGATTGAATTTGCTTCTGAAACATATATGCACTAGTAATAATATCAAACACTTTTGTTTTATTCGTATGAGGCATTTTTGGCCATTATAAGGTAAAAACTCTATCCTCCAGCTTGCGTTGCATTGTGTGATGGGACCTGAGTCTTATAATGGCTTCATTTTATAAAAAGCATTGCGATGATTTAATCATTTCCTTTATTTCATGCACTAACACTCATTGGAGTAAACCCGTTCCGCGAAAGTGGCGTGGGCCTTTGATTTGCCTTATTATTGTTGTTAATAAGTTACGTAGATTTCTCATACCAGTCCCATGACTGACTCGTAGTTTGTTTCACCTTGCAAACTCGGGTGCCCTCATTTTCACACGGGCAGCCTAGTTACAGGTTTCTGACGCACTTTTGGCTCATTGCGAGGGTTGACTACACCGTGCTGTCTTGGATTTTCTCCGCCATTATTGTACCTATATTATGATTCCTCCATTGGCGATGTAGGCTGATATTTATTTTGTGTACTCTTTATGTATGATTCCGCCTCAGGCGATGGTGACTGATTATGTATCATTATGCACTAAGTAGTATCCTGTACTGTGCTTCTCTGATGTGATGATATCTATATGATTCCGCTGTCATTTGTGTGTAAATTATTCTATTTTCTGTTTATGCTATTATCTGTGATCTGCTAATGATGATTAATGAGTTATATTCCAATGATTATCCTTAACACCGTGTAACGGGGTTTTGTGATCGTCACAGCTGGTATCAGAGCTTTGGTTAACTTTAGTTCTGGAGTCTAACACATTAAACATTTCGTCAAAATAGAATCAGTAGTATTCTAAGGCGAGTCGCTCATTAGAGATAGGACTAGTAAAGTCCTAGAATGAGCCGAGCAGAATAGCAAAAACGATTTGATCAGTCCATCGTTATCTTTCCGTAAATTTTCTGCTTAACTATGCAATAGACTATCATTTCTGTTAGCTGACTCTTTTCTTGCTTATACAGAATTTGACAAATGGCTACCAGAGCAGCCACCGCTAGAGGAGGCCGTGCCGGCCGAGGCCGAGGTAGGGGAGAAGCCCCAGTTCAAGAAGGACCTTTGATACAGCCTCCGGCAGCTCAATACTTCGAGCTAGACCGTGTAGCTAATAGATACAAGGACTTAGGAGGCAAGACCTTCTCGGTAACTGGCACCGTAATAGAGGCCCTTGCATGGCTCAAAACATGCGAGAAAATTCTTGAAGGCCTAAGGCTGGGAGACGAAGATAAAGCTATTATGGGCGCCTGGCTTATGCAGGAACAAGCTGAACTGTGGTGGGAATCTCTCATCGCCGGGAATAGAGAAGCGGGAAGAACATGGGATGGATTCAAAGAACTCTTCAAGGAGAAATATGTCCTAGAACAAGATCTAGAACGAATGCACGATGATTTCGCCAACCTCCAATAGGGGGATCTTTCCATGCAAGATTATCTGAATAAATTTACACTGTTGTCGCCCTATGCTCCGGAGCTCGTCGCCACTGTGAAATCCAAAAATAAGAGGTTTATCCTTGGGCTAAGACGACAATATCATGATAGAGCCATGGCCCATGTCAAGCTGGAATTCAACGAACTGGTGGAAATGACATGCAACTACGAAGACCTTGATCAAAGCCATCTGGATCAGGATCGCGCTAAAAGCCAGGTAGGGAATAAGCGCAAGCCTACTGTAAATCAAGGCGAGTCAAGCCAAGCGGCATCTTCGAATCCACAAACCAGTAAGCCGCCAAGAGGAAACTGCTTTAACTGTGGCAAGCCGGGGCACTACTCAAATGTCTGCACGGCTCCGAAAAGGCAGAGAACCAATTCTCAAGGTTCGAGCCAAGGCTCCCAGAACCCTCGCTCGTGCTTCAACTGTCGCAAGACAGATCATCTTGTAAGGGATTGTCCTCTGCTGAAGAAAGCTACAGTAGCTAACGTCTATGACGGGTCGAGCCCGCCAGCTGCTTCCGATGGAGCAGGTAAACCCGATGTTTTGGGAGGTACCCTTACAATAAAAAATATTCCTATTTCTGTATTGTTTGACATGGGTGCGTCGCGTAGTTTTATTGCTAAAAACACAGTGCACAAATTAAAGTTAAAACAGAGAAAGCTTAAAGAATCGGTGGAAGTTCATAACCCGATAGGGGGTCCTATTACTCTCGGTTCATATTGTAGAGTGCCAGTCTCTTATTCTTCCTACAAGTTTCCCTTTGATTTAATCGTTATGGATTTTCCCGAATTCGATATCATTCTCGGGCTAGATTGGTTAACGAAATATGAAGCCAAAGTGAAGTGTGCGGAAAGAATCGTAAAAATTCGAACGAAGCTTGGATATATTACGGTACCCTGTCATGGTTCGAATCCAAATAGAGAAGAATTTTGGTCGGCATTAGAACTTATCCCCACTTCCATAGAAAAGATTCTGATTGTAAGAAACTATGCGGATGTGTTTGAAGAAGTTGAAAATTTACCTCCGCAAAGATAAATAGAATTCCGAATCGATCTAATTCCCAATGCCAGACCAATAGTACATCCAATTCGCAGAATGACTCCGAAAGAAAAAGAAGAATTAGGTGATCAAACTTGTCAACTGTTGTGGAAGGGTCTAATCAGGCCTAGTTTTTCTAATTAGGGTGTAGCTGTTGTGTTTGTCCCAAAGTCAGACGGTACTCTTCGATTATGTGTTGATTACCGAGACCTCAACAAACAGACGCTCAAAAATAAGTATCCATTACCCCGCGTCGATGATTTGCTAGACCAATTGAATGGGGCGAAAGTATTTTCCCGAATGGACCTAGCTACAGATTTTCACCAATTGAGAATAGCAGAAGAGTGTGTTCCTTTGACAGCTTTCAGAGGTCCAGACATATTTTATGAATGGTTAGTAATGCCGTTTGGCCTATGCAACGCTCCAGCATACTTTGTCGATCTAATGAATAGAGTGTTCAGGGGAGTTCTGAATAAATTTGTCCTCGTATTCATCGATGATATTTTAATCTACTCCAAATCAAAACCCGAGCATGAAAAACACTTAGAACAAGTATTGGAGATTCTAAGAAAGAACGTCTTCAGAGCCAAATTCTCTAAATGTGTCTTCTGACAAGAAGAAGTCAAATTTCTTGGCCATGTGGTGTCAGAGAAAGGGATTTCTGTTGACCCAAGAAAAATAACAGCGATTCAAGACTGGAAACAACCCACTACTCCCACGGAAGTTAGAAGTTTTATGGGGTTGGCTAGTTATTATCGAAAGTTCGTTAAGGATTTTTCGAAGATATCCGGTCCGTTAACGAAGCTCACGAATAAACATGAGAAGTTCAAGTGGACTTCCGACTATGAAGAAGCTTTCCAGGAATTGAAATCAAAACTGACCACTTCTCCAGTGTTAACTATTATTGATGGCAATCAGGATTTAACGGTTTGGACAGATGCTTCTATTAGAGGTCTTGGTGCAGTGCTAATGCAAAGAGGCCAAGTAGTCGCTTATGCAAGCCGCCAACTGAAACCACATGAGAAGAATTATGTGACTCATGATCTTGAGTTGCTAGCCATCGTTTTTGCATTGAAAATCTGGAGGCATTATTTATTGGGCGAGAAATTTTTACTGTACACTGACCATCAATCATTGAAGTAGATCTGAATTTGAGACAACATCGTTGGCTAGAATTTCTTGCAGCGTATGATCTTGATATCCTGTATACGCCGGGAAAGGCTAACGTTGTAGCGGATGTGCTTAGTAGGAAAACCGCAATCATGGCCAATCTTATAATTACGCCTGGATTGATTGATAGGATTTCAGCCCTTCAAAAAGACGTTGAATTCATTCAGAGAATCAGTCAGAGGGTCAAGGAAGGTGAAACCACGAGTTTTCGTGTTGACAATAAGGGGGTTCTCAGGTTAAATAATAGGATTTGCATTCCAAATATTCCAGGACTTCGAAGAGAAGTGTTAGATGAATGCCATAAATCCAAATTTTGCATCCATCCTGGTGTGAGTAAGATGTACCATGATATCAAACGCACTTTCTGGTGGAGGGCAATGAAAAGGGATATTTCTTTGTATGTTAGCAGATTCCCTACTTGTCAATTGGTCAAGAGTGACCAACAGAAGCTAGCTGGATTGTTGCAACCGTTGGAAGTCCCAGGTTGGAAATGGGAACAGATTTCCATGGATTTCATAGATGGTTTGCCGTGAACCAGAAAAGGTAATGACAGCATTTGGGTAATCGTAGATCGCTTCACGAAGACTGCCCATTTTATACCTGTCAGATCCAATAGAACCGCTCAAAGTCTAGCACAGATATATTTCAAAGAAATCGTTAAGCTGCATGGAATTCCCATCATCATAGTCAGTGATAGAGACCCGATATTTACTAGCAAATTCTGGGAGGCTTTCCAGACAGAATTGGGAACAAAACTGAATATGAGCACCGCTTATCACCCTCAAACAGATGGCCAAACTGAGCGGGTGAATAGAATTCTAGAAGATTTATTGCAGGCTTGTATAATTGATTTTGGTGGGTCATGGGAAGATCATTTGCATTTGGCAGAATTCTCATATAACAATAGCTATCAAGCAAGTTTGGGAATGTCGCCATTTGAAGCATTATATGGCAGACCGTGCCGATCTCCAGCATGTTAGGTAGAACCTGGCAACAGACTTGTGTTAGGACCCGATATGATTAGAGAAGCATCTGATAAAGTCGACTTTATCAAAAAGCGTTTGAGGACCGCGCAAAGCCGGCAGAAAAGTTATGCAGATTCTAGAAGAAGAGATTTAACATTTGCTATTGGTGATCATGTTTATTTGAAGGTTTCTCCGATGAGAGGAGTAATCAGATTTGGCAAAACTGGGAAGTTGGCACCGAGATTTATTGGTCCCTTTCCTATACTCGAACGAATTGGAACTCTTGCTTATAGGGTTCAATTGCCAGATTGGTTGCCTGGAGTGCATGATGTATTTCACATATCTCAACTTAGAAGACATGTGCATGATCCGGGTCATGTTATAGAAGAAGCAGCGCAACAGGATATAGACATAACTCCAGAATTAGCACTCAGAAGAGAGCCATTAAAGATTATTGGCAAAGAAACTAGAGAACTAAGAAGCAAAAAGGTTCACTTAGTTAAAGTGCGATGGAGCAGTGATCCTAGAGACTGTACTTAGGAGACTGAGGAAAGCATTAAGCAAGCTTACCCCAAATGCAGAGTGGACATCTCTGACTAACTCCGGTGCAAGGTACCTTTACAATACTTTGCATTTACATTTTGTTTCCTACTTTACTGTTGTTTCCTTTTCGAGGACGAAAAGTTTTACGTGGGGGAGATTGTAACAACCCGGAAAATACGAGCCAATTTAAAATTTTTAAATTGTTGATTTCAAAGGAATTTGAACAATTGAAATAGAATATTTCAATAAAATAGTGAATTAAAAATAGTGAATCAGTCTGAAAATTTGAATTCAAACTTTGACTGACCGTGCAGGGTGGAAAATATAACGGAATTTAGCGAAACCAAAAGTATTTAAATCTGTTAGTCAATACCTTTCTAACGAATCTAAAAAATCGAAGTTTCATAACGGGAATCAAAAGTTATGGCCGAATGAATTTTCAGAATGGTCACTATATAGAATATATAGCGCTGGAAATTGATATTTTGCAAACGACCTCGGAATTTAACGAAACCACTTTTGTTGGGTCCGGGATGTCAAACTATTGCTAGGTTTCAAATTTCATAATTTTTGAAGCTAGTATGTGAGCGTGGCAAAAGAAAATGTGTTTGGTCAATTTCTGTTAAATTGGATCGACCAGAAAATGGCCATTTTTCAAACGATCTCAGAATTCAACGAAACTAGTTTTGTTGGGACCGTAGTGTCAAAACATAGCTAGATTTATTTTTCTGGAATTTTTCGAATCAGTTTGTGGCCCTGGCAAATTGAAATGTAAGTTCAAAGTTAAAAATTAAATGTTTTATACTTTAATTTGAAAAATAACTGACTGTAACAGTCGAATTGGCCTACGAAACAAATCTCATTATGTCCGGGATGGGGGTATTTAGCTAGGGACGACAGTCGTTGGGTTTAAAAAGGAGATCGTTGGAGAAAACACTATTTAAAAATATAATATATATATCGGCCAATAGGATTATTTCTTTCATAAGTAAAAAAACCGCTCAAAACCCTCGATATCGACGGCGACTGGAGCTCCATTCTTCCCAGGCGATTTACGACCGCCGCAGCCCCCTACCGATGTCGCCACCACCGTCGTTCGCTTCGCCTCCCTCCCCTCTTCAAATCCAACCTACCCTCGTCTGCTCCCTCCTCCGCATCATCGAGCACGAGCCCCAGGAAGTTCCGACCTTCCCAGCGCCACCGCCGACGAACCCTACCACCGAACGCCACCAAGCCAACACCGATAGGTAGCCCTCTCCTCCATCTTCCACGTCCAACTCGCCGATCTTCCCCTCGTGCCCCGGTTCTCGCGAAAACCGCAAACCTAGTTTTGAACCTTCGTGAAAGGTGAGTTCTTTTTTATGTTTGCACTTTGAAAAATCATATATTTTTGGTGTTTTGATGAAATTCGATGAAACAGGAAACATCGGGACCGCAAGGAAGCTCTCTACCCAATAGAAGAAACCGTGGATTTTTCTGAGTCATCTACGATTTTTAGCACTCCGCAAACCAAAGTGAGAAATCTAAATTAATAGAATTTGAATGGAAAATGTCGTGTATAAATTATATTAGCGAAATATAAATTACACACGTATTGTATACCTCATGTACATGCGTGGTGTAAGCTATATGAGCGAAATATGAATTATACATGCATAGAATAATTGATATATGTGTTGAAATGCAAGTGAAATATAGCAATTATATATATATATACTCCCCTCGTCCACAAACCATGGACGATATTTATTGTTGTGAATTGGTGTGAAATATTGGATGAAAAATACGAATGGTTGAATAATTGTTTGTGGTTGATATTGTTTGGTAGTGGTTGAAAAATACCCATTGGTGATTGAAATGAATTGGAAATATTTGTGGAAATAAAAATAAAACATGCCGCCTGCGTGCGAATTAGATGCATAAATCCCCATTGTCGAAAACCGCGAGGTTTTAAGGTAGAGCGAGGAGCCGTACTAGGGACGGTGCCGGTTTTAACTACCCTGCCGTTATGCTGCCGAAATTTTGAATAATCTTTATGTGTTAGAATAATTTTCATATGTTGAAATTATCTTCATGCGTTGAAATTATAGCCATATATTGAAACTATATCCATGTGTGGAAATGTTCATGTGTTGGAAGGTGATGTGTGAAAATTAAATTCATTTGTGAATGAATGAAGTGTTTAAACAATAAAAATCACATTTTTATAATATATATGAAGTATGAAAAATATTCGCCTTATATAAATAGTTTTAACAATAAAAATTCCATCTTGCTAATATGAACAACATAAATAAAATATCCATGTGTGGAAATGCTCACGTGTTGAGAAAGTGTGTGTAGTGGAAAAGTTCATGTGTTGAATAAAAAGATCGAACAATAAAAATTACATTTTTATTGAAACTATGAAGTGTTGAAAACATCCATTTGTCGAATAAATATTTTAAATGATAAAAATATCATTTTTATCATATATGTGATATGCTAAAGATATGCGGACGTTGAAATAAATATGGGTGAAGAAATATTATTTTTAATACGCATAGGAACTAAATAAAATAGTCACATGTTGAAATATATTTTAGTTCGCCAAAATTACCATCTTTGAAATGTGAAGTGTTAAAAATAGCCACTTGTTCAAATAAAATATGCATGAGTTGAAATATACATTAATTAGCTAATGATATGATTTTAGCCTATACATGCAACATTAGAATGAATGGTGTTTTTAAACCAAAGTAAATCAAATATGAAGTTGAATGGAAAATGTTAAGTGATAGAAATTGTATATATGTACATGCATATCTATTGAACAGGTTATACCAAAGGGGCTAGAGAAGAGGAATAATTTTTTTTTTCGAAAAATAGGTACACATTTACTGTTTTGTTTGAGTGATGATTTTATGAGCCTGTTGGCTAGCCGCTTGGCTTTTTCTTTTTCGTTTTGACATGAGACGCCCGTGTGGCTGTTTGGGAATTTTCCCAGCCCCTCCCGTACAAAGGAGGTTATGGCGAAATTTTCCAAAAATTAAAGGCGTTATTGAAATAATTGAAGTGAAAACGATATAGGAATTTTTGAATGAACTATATTTATATAAATATATAAATATAAATAAAATTAAAACGAACGTGGCCGTGCAGTTTGTGTTTTGAAACCGTGATTTCAAACGAATAGTGTGGGAAATCCGACCATTGGATTTTCCCGAAACCGCAACCATAGGGTTCGCCTTGGAAATATCTTTCCAACGGTACCAACTTTGTGAAGATCCGACGGTTGGATTGTCTAGAACGTTTAATTCAAATCTGAAGAAAAACAGCGCCAGAAACGTTTATATATATATATAAAAATATAATTAAATTAAATCGAATAACGACGCTGCAGTTCGTAAATTGAAATCGTAATTTCAAATGGCTAGTGTGGAAGATCCGATCGTCGGATTTTCCCAAAACTGAAACCATTGGATTCGTTTCGAAATGACCTTCCTAATGATATAAAATTTGTGAAGATCCAACGGTTAGATTTTCAGATGTGTGTAAAATAAAATTAGTGAAAAACATCGCCAGTGCATTGACGCAACCTGAAACGTCGTTTAGTTAAATTTGGCCGTTTTAAATTAAATATAAATGGCGATATATCGTTATAAAATACTATAGACGATATGGAGTGGTAATAAACCAATTTTGTTGTGTTTGCTTGATATGTGATGGTTGAATGTATTTAACATGAAAATTATAACTAAAGAACTGAAATGTGAATGTTGAATAGTCCAACCATGTGATAAATTGATTTGAAAATCTAAATATACGTGGATTATTTGAAAAGGCCGAGTTCATCTCATTTCAAATAATTGATCGACGTTGAGAAGTCAAAGACGGCTGAAGACCGACGATCTTCACATTGGATGGATGGGCACTACTGATGCTCGTGATTGGAGTAGCTACCATGAAGGAACTGAAGTAGTAGCCGTCCAAACATACTGTTGATTGTACGGATATGCAAGGAATTGGTGCCTCCGGTTTCGTTCAAACCCAGAACGGACTTGTAAATGGACTGTGTGTCTGACATTGGATTTTGTTCTGTGCTAATTGATCTCTGTTAAATATATATCTGTTTGGCGGCGGAGAATTTATTCTCTTGCTTAACACCCTTCTCTGAGACGTACGAGCTCAAAGGTTATGTATTGACAGAAATTAGTCGCATAGAGTGGATTGCCTGTGTGGCACGCCTAAGTGGCATATGATCAAGGCTTCTGTTGCAAAGCAAAGTCTTGTGGTTGATGATCAAAGCATGGTCTGTGTGACGTAGCTTTGTGTATGACATGAATTCGCGAGCCTCACACCCCGGTATGAGTCAAAAACGGGAGAGTGACTGCAGGGAGAGGACGACGTTTCTTTCTAGCTAAGGTGGTGTCAGTGACCTACCAGCCCTGACATTATATATACTTTTCACCTGTGTGGTTGTTGGAATGCGAGGTGCCTCGATATAGGTCTGTAAGGACCGGGAAACGTGTGTTCAGGAATTGCCAATCCTCAAAAGGAAGAGAGGACCGACCCTGAAGATCCAAGGATCATAGTGGGGTCCTGGGACATTTGCTATAGTGTCTCGAATCGGAGAGGAGCTTGCCCCTTGCCTCGACTCATGAAGGAATCCAATTTCCAATACGAAATATGCAGACGTGATTGTATTACTAGTATGGCGACATAGTAGATGGTAGCTATGCAGCCTAGGATTGATATTTATGATTGAATTTGCTTTTGAAACATATATGCACTAGTAATAATATCAAACACTTTTGTTTTATTCGTATGAGGCATTTTTGGCCATTATAAGGTAAAAACTCTATCCTTCGGCTTGCGTTGCATTGTGTGATGGGATCTGAGTCTTATAATGGCTTCATTTTATAAAAAGCATTGCGATGATTTAATCATTTCCTTTATTTCATGCACTAGCACTCATTGGAGTAAACCCGTTCCACGAAAGTGGCGTGGGCCTTTGATTTGCCTTATTATTGTTGTTAATAAGTTACGTAGATTTCTCATACCAGTCCCATGACTGACTCGTAGTTTGTTTCACCTTGCAAACTCGGGTGCCCTCATTTTCACACGGGCAGCCTAGTTACAGGTTTCTGACGCACTTTTGGCTCATGGCGAGGGTTGACTACACCGTGCTGTCTTGGATTTTCTCCGCCATTATTGTAACTATATTATGATTCCTCCATTGGCGATGTAGACTGATATTTATTTTGTGTACTCTTTATGTATGATTCCGCCTCAGGCGATGGTGACTGATTATGTATCATTATGCACTAAGTAGTATCATGTACTGTGCTTCTCTGATGTGATGATATCTATATGATTCCGCTGTCATATGTGTGTAAATTATTCTATTTTCTGTTTATGCTATTATCTGTGATCTGCTAATGATGATTAATGAGTTATATTCCAATGATTATCCTTAACATCGTGTAACGGGGTTTTGGGATCGTCACATTTCAAATTACCAGGGTCGCATACTAACTCAAAAAATTCCAGAAAAATTATTTCTTGCTTCGTATTGTCAATACGGTCCTAACAAAATTGATTTCGTCAAATTCTGAGACTGTTTGAAAAATGGCCATTTTCCAGTCGATTAAAATCAACTGAAACTGGTCAAACGCGTTTTCCTTTGCCACGCTCACATATTGATTCGAAAAACTATGAAAATTGGAATCTAGAAATAACTTGACATCATGGATCCAACAAAAGTAGTTTCGTCGAAATCCGAGATCGTTTGCAAAATGGCCATTTTTAAGGGCTAGAATTCCATAACGACTATTCTGAAAATTCTTTTGGGCATTACTTTTGATTCCCGCTATGAAATTTTGATTTTTCGGACTCGTTGGAAAGATATTCTCTATTAGATTCAAATATTTTTGGTTTCACTAAAATCCGGTTTATTTTGCACCCGGTACATTCATTTGAATTTTGAAATCGAATTATCAAACTACCGCGCCATTTTCAATTCCTTTTATAACTTAAAATAAATATTTATATTCTACCGACGATCTATATAATATATACTTTCGAATTCTATTCAAAATAAATTTCTCGTCGTTATTATTTAAAATAATTTATTTTAAATAATCAAAATTCGCTAAAATTGTCAAAATAAAAATTTTAAATTGGCTCGGATTTCCGGGTTATTACAAATTAACATTTAATTTGTTTGAGCACAATCCTCAAATCTCCATGTTAGTCAAGAAATTTGATTTATTTCAATTTATTCTTCTTAAGCAATTATAATTTAAGTTATTGGAGTTATTTATTATTTAATATCTACAGTAGATAATAAATAATAACTGATTCTTTAATATTTATTTAATATAAATTATTGACAATCAAAATTTATATTAACATGAATATATATATTCTAAAATTCGCTCCCATTCAAATTAACATGCCTTTATTTATGAGTGTGTATATATATATAATGGTGTTCCAAGATCCATATCTAGTCATGCCTTGACCTAGCTTTGGCTAATCCCCAAAAAATAACCTTTTATGTAGACATCTTGTGTCAATTATATTGTGTATATAATTCTTGGATCGCATTATGAACATTTCGTTCAGTATTATTCATTTGCTCAAAGTATAGAATAATTCATGTTGTTATCTCTATGCCATAATCTTATTATGCAGCTTAGTTAAGTCAAACCCAATTATACAATTCGAGTATCACTTTTACTCCATCACATATAACCAAAATAAAAGGATGCACAATGCTTTGGCATTACCTACATCTAGTGAATCTGGACATTGAGGAGTGTATTATTGGAAGACCTCATCATTGCTTAATATAACAAATAAAATTTGCTTTAAAGGGAATTTATAATTCGTATTGGCGAACAATATCAAAGTTATTTGCATATATCAAATATATGTATTCCACACTGATAATTTAATTTTTATATAAATGCTTAACACATATTTATTTATTTATTTATGTATTTACTCAACACACATCATAAATATCAAGTGATAAATATTGTATATATATATATATATATATATATATATATATATATATTATATGTATATACCTCGGGGGCCAATTTTATATTTACAAAAATAAATGTCTAAGTTGTACTCAATTCTGATTTCAGTACAAATTTAAGTAACCATTTATGTCTAGCTAAAGTGCCACTTTTGATTACATCAACTCCTTATGAATTTATGCCCAAACTAAAACAATATTCTATGCTATTTCAGAAACATAATCCATGAATATTGACAAGGAATTTATCTAATATGCAATCGATTTATAATTTCATAAAACAAAATGACTAGAACTTAATATAGGGTCAGACCCTATCAAACATTACAGAGTACAATACACCATCTATAAACCTGCACTGTAAGTAGCAAATTTATACAAATTAGTATATATTATATATGTATAACTTGTTATACATATATGTAACTTAATTCATAGAATTACACTGCCGTTTACATAGCAGTTTACAGAATAATTTACACAGGGATGTATTAATATCTGCATACATTATACAAATACATACACACACACATATGTATCATATATGTATATATATATATATATATGAATAAAAATATGCACATTGATTCTTAAATATTCCTTCATCATTTAGACGGAACAAGTCAAACTTATCCTTTTTCTTCATGACTGCATTGCCATATGTTATAGCTTGCTACAAAACCTATGCATCAAAAATGCATTAACAGTTCATTTTATATATTCATCAATATGAATATATACATATATAGACAAACAATATATTAACAAGTATATTGGTTTTTAGTCATATCGAATCATATGTACCAGTATGATTGTTAATAATTAAATCATATGAAAAGGATTAAGGAGGGATATCAATCATCTAATGATCAATATTATATGTCTACAAACTGTGTAATCTTTATTGATCAATACATTTAGCATGAGCAAATCTGTAAATTGTGAAACTATACATGGTAATTCATGTGTATGCTTATTGAAGCTATTATATCAGTGTATACAATAGTTTAGTCTTTAGCTATTATGATTTCTAGTCTAACAGGAAAGTATTGTTAAATTACAAAAGCAAATCTATGTTTAAAAAAAAATTCAGAAATGACCACTGATCAGATAGCCAAAATCTAACATATAAAACAAGTCACAATTGTTTTATCAAGTCAGCATCTAGGTATTATATACGTAGATCATTAGTGCCAATAATAATATGGAGTTTTGATTCCTAAATCAAAATTATTACAGAGTTTTTAATAGGTACAGACATCAATTTAACACTAACTTACATATACATATACATATACATATACATATACATATACATATATGCGTGTGTGTGTGTGTGTGCAATTGGTAAATCACATTTTCTACTGCATATATAAATACACACATATATCATTTTAAATTCTAAAACAAAATGAGTACAGTCCATTAAAACTAAAACATAATAAAATTGAATCATGTGTTTGGTTCTCAATCATTGGGACAGGCCCAAAAATTATTCAAGATCTGTTACTATCTTATTTTAATTAAAATAATTATTATAGAAGTGTATATGTAATAAGACATGTTAACTATTTCCTTTATAAACAACTACCAGGTGCAAATCAAATTTGCAGTGGTATTTGTAAAATAAACAGAAATATCAAATGTTCATAAACATATCAAAATATGTATAAAATTGTATGAACAAATTTTATATCATGTATTTAGTAATATATATAGCTATAGCTATACATACATACATACATATATATATATATATATATATCTAGTTATAGGTAAATAATTCATATGCAAGCATTGTATATACATTTTACAGGGACTATATTTAACCCCAACATCAGATTGAAATTACATATGAAATGCATGTGATCATTTATAATCATTCTCAGATTTAATATTAAACTAAGTCTAACAATTAGATTACATATATAATAGATCTACTAATAATTTAGTAATACAAAAAACTGATGGATGGCCCTCAAAGCAATATCAAAACAGTTTTGATATCCAAGTTTTAGAAGGTGAAACTTGGTAGTTACTTATATCACTATAAGAACAATAATAATGATAAATATGAAATATGTTGAATTGTACATACATAGTGGATATCAACCTTTAAAAAATTATCTCCAGTTTAAAATTACAAGATGGGATCCAAAACTAAATGAAACATTTAAAACTAAGTCTACATAACATTTAATGGATTTTGAACACTGATTATATAGAACAAACTATCAGTTATAATAATAGAGACTCTTAGAGGCTTTAAATTGCATATATTGATTAATATCAAGTATAACAAAATATTCTACAATATTTAAAAACTTGAAAATCATCATTATGAGTATTTGGAAGTATCCCTTATGCAGGATCAATATGTTATAGGTATAAAACCCACAATACACAACTATGAATTTATAATCCATTACAATAGAATCAAAACTTTTAATTTCAGCAAATCAAACATCTTTTGACTTTATTGGAATAACATTGTTCCCACCTGTTTATAGATCTATACTATATTGAATTACATAGAGCTAACACATTAACCCAATTGTTTTTTATTTAACAATGTAAGATGTATCACTAATAGAAGTGACAAGATATATCAATTAATAATTCCATACTGAAATTTATATCAAATACAAAATTTATTTATAGTAAAAGAAATAATTTCTGGCCATCCATGTGCTTACATAAATTTTCACATGTTCATAAGGATTTGAAACGTGAAATTCATTTATACTGAAACTTATTTCAACATTTAAAGAACTATGTTCTTAAATCTGGTTATGAAATATCAACATTAGTTTGGGTTCTCAAAATCAACAATTTGTTTTGAAAAATAAAATCACAGCAATATGTTATCAAATAACGTAGATGCATAATTTCAATCAACCAAACTTAGTTTTTAAATAACTTACATGAATAACAATTTTAACATTTAAAATCATTGTTCAAGTAAAATCCAATCCCAATAATTAAGACAATTTAACATCAATATCAAAACTGAATCAATTTTCAGTATTGAGTTCCCATTTTCAAATTTTGTATCATTTAACAAAATTTAAATGCAGTGAACTATTTTACTTTAGTATCGAATACAATTTTGATCTATAGTGAAACAATTTTCACTTTGACTTTATAACTGAATTTACTTTAAACTCTAACAACAGGATTCTAATTACCATTCAAGGTGAAAGCAATTTTAAAACTTAATTAAAATTCAGATTTAGTCATTAATAAATCCATTTCAAATTTTTATATCAAATATAAAACTTTGCTTTCAGTAAAATGGTTTTACAGATGGTATCAAATACAGATTTAATTTTCAATAATACAATTTCATCTTCTTGAATCGTATTTATCATTATGACTTGAATTCATTATTTTATAATTTTGATTATCCAATAATCAAACACATATAAACCTAAATCACAGTTTCAAAATTACTAATATTGCAAATCCTAGCTCTGATACCACTGTTGGGAATATACGATCTAATTGAAACCCTAATCAAACAATTTAATGATTTAAACTATAGATCTATTGCAAGATAGTAATACGAAATCAATTTAGGTCAAAATTTATACCTTTTGCAATGACGAATCAGATGAACCACCGCCTCGAAGAAGTTTGGACCAATTGAATCATAAGGCTCGACAAAGCGCCGACCCTCTATAGGATGTCCACACGAACGCTCTTCATCTCGATCAAATCAAAAGGAAAAAGAAGATTAGGTGCTAGCTGCCATAATCAGGTTTTGGGAAAGTTCGGTTTTTAGGGTTATTTTCAATCTGATCTAATTGAAAATGACGGTTCCAATATATTAATATAAAGGGAATGGTCAAAACCCTATTAAAACCAAAAAGTGCTCCTTCAAATAAGGGAATTACTCATATACAGTTTCAAAACAATATAAAATATTAACGAATTTGATATTTTATTTACCCAATATATGTTCTTTCTTTACAACATTCAAAGTGTGTGACCCGATAGGTTATTATAACGTTGGTAATAATTTAAATCGTATTTAAATTATAAACAGTGATTGGCATCTAGCAATATGTCGCTGCCACCTAAGTTATAATAAGATTAAAGATTCGATACAACCTTTCGTGACCAGTGTATTAATGTAATATAATCCTTTTAACCAGTATATCCAGGATTAAACTCGAGACATGGATCGTATCATCCTCTTTATATTTTAATCAGTTAATCTTAATCGATGAGTAGACTATTTAAAACAAATCAATATTTGAGCACGGCAATGCATTTCACAGTCTCACTAAATCAAGAGGCCCATGGATATCACTACAAATATATCATAGAGTTAAATTCCATCTAGATCATTCATAATTTTCATTCGATTCGTGATGTACCCAATAATCACCATTATCGTTACTCTGTTATGAATAACTTCAGATGATATCAAAACACGAATATCCTCGAATAAAATTATAATGATTTCTGGTCCGAGGACCATTACATCACTACCACAGTGAGAATAACTTTTAATACCACTAAATATATTCCATGTAGTTATCTCACGGTGGGTCAGCCCAATACGCTATTCTCCAATACGTATTTATGTTTTGAAACTAATATCACGTATATTAATAATTAATGAGATGTGATCACCAGTTAATCCGCATACTAGTCTCAACGCTTTATTGTTGTCCTATATATAAACAGTAAAACTTGAGGACATTAAGAATTATAATACTTAATAATTATATAATCTCAAGTTCAAGTCACTTACTTGAGCTATATAATTCCGTATTATAATTCTAAGGACTTTCATTATGTTAACGTCTATATTACGCGGTGAATATAACATGATAGAATATTATTTTATTCCAAATAAAATAATAACAGCAATAGTGTTATCAACCTCATCAAATGTGAAACGACCCATACCTCCCCGTAAGGGAAAGCCCGGATTGAGTTGAGAACATGACAAATCAGAACCCAGACAGAAGAACATTTTAGTGCCTATTACAACAATTTACATCAGGGTGCAAGAATATAACAGAGTATTAATAAATATTACACATTGAAAAATATAAGAGATCAATACATTAGCAGCGGAAAATAATACAAAACACAACTGAAAGAAATACATGGATACAGAGCATTTCGAATATAGCTCCAGCTGTAAACCAGGATCTTGTGAATATAATATCAGCAAAACCAAAACTACTATCTGCTCGTGTGGAAAATAGGGGCCCCAGAGTTTAGGATAAAACAATAAACTCCAGGTAAGTCATGTGACTGGTGTGAGAACTAAAACAATTATTAATTTGATTTTAAAGTTAGGTAAATCAAGGGACCATGCAGTATAACACATCCCCCTAGAATACCTGTGCATAAAACAAACAGCGCAATGCTTTTTGGAAAGAAGAAGCTATTATAAGACTCAGGTCCCATCACATAACGCAATGCAAGCCCGAGGATAGTGTTTTCCCTTATAATAGCCAAACATGCTTGGTACGTTTAAAACAAATCATTTGATATTATTATAAGTGCATAGTGTATAAAACAATTCCAAATATAAATGTATCAATCATAGGCAGCATGGGTTCCATCTATCATGTCGCCAAACTAGGCTCTATAATTAAAATCAAAATGTCGTATTGGAAGTTGGATTTCCATCTGTGAATCAAGGAAAGGGATCGTCCTTACCGCTTCGAGACAATCTAGACCATGCCTCAAGATCAGAATGCATCGACCATTAAGCGTTAGGGTCGGTCCACACGAAGAGGATTAAAATGCCTAAACAATACGTTTTCCCACCCCATGGGGCGTAAAATTGGTCAGTATATCGACCAAACCATCCATAGGCCCCATATTGACCAATATATCTGAGGCCCCTTGCTTTCTATCATCCACATAAGTAAAATGTCTGGGCTCCATACCATGACACCATTCCTATCTAGAAAGAAGCGCATGTCCTTCCTAAAGTCCCTCCCGTTTCTGGTTCACACCAGGGTGTAAGGCTCGCGAATTAATGCTATACACATAGCTATGTTATATTAAAGCCGTGTTTTGATCATCAACCACAAGACTCTGCTTTTCAACAGAAGCCTTGATCATTTGCATCTCATCATGCCACACAGACAATTCATGCCATGCGACTGATGTCTATCGATATATAACCTCTGAGCTAGTATGTCTCAGAGAGGGGGTGTTAAGCAAGAGAATAAATTCTCTGCCACCAAATAGATATATATTTAATAGTGATCAATCAACATAGAATAAAATCCGATGTCAGATGCACATTTTGTACTAATGCTATCGGTCAGGCTTGTTGACCGAATATATTATTATTAGTATTATCTAATCGGGTGTGTAGAGTCGCTCTACACAACCGTTATGCTCAAAAAAAAATTCAGACACACATTCATTTACAAGTTCGTTGAAATGACCTAAACTTCCCCGTAAAGGAAAGCCCGGATGTAGCGACCCGAACTTCCCCAATCTCCGAAGAGAAGAGAAAGGACGAATTGCTTTGAGAACACGACACATCAGAACTCAAACATAAGAACATTTCAGTGTTTATTACAACAATTCCATCAGAATGCAAGAATATTACAGAGTAAGAATAAATATTACACATTTGGTAAGTATCAGAGATTTAAATTACATAGCAGTGGAAAAATAATACAACACACAACTGAAAGAAATACATGGCTATAGAGCTTTCCGAGTATCATTCCAGCTGTAAACCAGGATCCTGTGAATATAAATCTGCAAAACACAACCACTAGCTGCCCATGCGGAAAATAAGGGCACCCAGAGTTTAGGTTAAAACAATAAACTCCAGGTCATTCATGTGACTGGTGTGAGAACTAAAAACAGTTATTAATCTTTATTTTTAAAGCTAGGTAAATCAAGGGACCACGCCGTATAACATGGAACGGGTTTCCTCCCAAGAATACCAGTGCATAAAACAAACGGCGCAATGCTAAATAAAGAAAAATGAAGCTATTATAAGACGTAGGTCCCATCACACAATGCAACGCAAGCCGGAGGATAAGGTTTTACCTTATAATATCCAAAGAATGCTTGATACGCTAAATTTCATCTTTTATTATTACTATAAGTGAAGAAAACAACTTCAAATATAAATGTATCAATCATAGACCGCATAGTGCCCCATACCACTATGTCGCCATACTAGGCTCTACAAATAAAACCGAAATGTCACGTATTGGAAATTGGATTTCCGCCATGAGTCGAGGCAAGGGGCAAGCTCCTCTCCATTCGAGACACTCTAGAAAATGTGTCAGGACCACACACAGTGATCATGGATCTTCAGGGTCAGTCCTCTCTTACTTTTGAGGATTGGCAATTCCTGAACACACGTTTCCCGGTCCTTTCAGAAATTTATCTGAGGCGCCTCGCATCCAACAACCACACAGGTAAAAAGTATATAAATGTCAGGGCTGGTAGGTCACTGACATCGCCCATAGCTAGAAAGAAACGTCATGCTCTCCCTGCAGTCACTATCCCTTTTTGACTCATACCGAGGTGTGAGGCTCGCGAATTAACGCTATACACAAAGCTGTGCCACATAGGCCGTGCTTTGATCATCTATCACAAGACTTTGCTTTTCAACAGAAGCCTTGGTCATCTGCCACTTAGGCATGCCACACAGGAAATTCATGCCATGCGATTGATATCCATCAATATACAACCTCTGATCTCGTACGTCTCAGAGAAGGGCGTTAAGTAAGAGAATAAATTTCCTGCCGCCAAACAGATATATATTTAATAGAAATCAATCAACCAGAATAAAATCCAACGTCAGACACACAGTCCATTTACAAGTTCGTTCTGGGTCTGAACAAAACTGGAGGAACCTTATTCCTCGCATATCCATCGATCTCTAAGTACGTCTGTACGATCACCAACTGATTCCCTCCTCTTGGGTGTACAACCCAATCAAGATCATCAACAATCATCCAAACGATGTAATGACCTCCGGTCTTCAACCACCATCTTCATCTTCGACTTATCGTCGAATCAGTTTTTCAGAATGGGTATAAACCTGGCCTTTCCGAATAACCCGCGTATATAATAAACAAATGTTACACAAACACAACATACGCCTCATTCCAATTCAGAATATTCTTTATTTAAATATTCACATTCTTAGGGAAAGGTTCCCATTAATTTTATCAAAGATAAATTCTTCTAAATTTATTCTTTAATCTTCCGTTGGATATCATTTCAAACCATGTTAAGGTTTTCCAAACTAGTCAGGATTAGCGAACCACACCGAAGTAATCATTTATTTTATTTCCCAATCCCAACCTATTCATTCCATGGAGCAAAACTAGTAATACTCCATATCTAACACCACAGTGTTATCGGTAAATATTAATTACCATTTCACGTTCAAATCTAATTAAAGATTTAACTACCGCTTGGAGCAAAACTGGTGATACTCCATTCTTGATCACTCTAATCTAATTAAAGATCCATTAAAACTCCATATAGTTTTAATCTTCCCAAAAATCAATATCCTGTCTTTAACTGGGTTAAAGAACCAATGTCATCTAAAACACGGTTCACGATAAACCCAAAATCACGTTCCATTGTTAATCGGGTTAAATAACAGGTGTTATTCAAAACACCACTCACGATAAACCCCAAAAACCAATTTAAATTCAATTCCAATTAAATACTAATTAACTGGACAATTTCACTAAATCTTAATTAAAAGATTTATTCTTTTCTAAACCGGGTTCAAAAACAGTGTTATTTAAGACACCATTCACGACGAACCCAAAATCCCATTTGATATTAAATACAAGGCTCTGATTAGAAAATATATCGGCTTATATTCAATATCAAATTCTGAAACCAATAAATATCGTATTGGAAATAACGATATAAATATATCTTTCAAATTTCCACAACCATATCTGTATAATCATGAAATCCAACATCGAAATAATCCGAAGATAATTTTGATTCAAATCCGTTCCAATTCGTATATTGGAAATTCTAATTATTTTTAAAACCACGTCAAATCCAATTTATTTATTCAATAACATTGGATTATAATTCTAGTTCATAACTAGTTCATTTCGATAAAAATATATTTTTATCCTTTTTAATATGGGATTTTTCACCTCAATTCTTTCTAAATCATTTATTATGATTTTACACAAATTATTGATATTTTTAATAATTTTATCAAGGCCCGTACAGTCGATTTCCAATAACGGTCGTCGAACTGCACTTACAACGACCTTTTCCAAATTTGATTTGGACATAGTTCCAAATCCAACCATTAGATTTCAAATTTCTAATATTCATTAGGAAGCTCTTTTCGATACGAACCCAATGGTTCCAGTTTCAGGAGAATCCGACGGTCGGATCTCCCGTAACGTCAATTCGAAGTCAATGGTCGAAATTCGTGAACTGCCGCAGCCCAGCGCGTTCTATTCAGGCCATTTAATATATAATATATATATAATAATATATTGTTCGTCGATTTCAATTCAAAACATATTTTATAAATCGTTTTAAATTCGTTTTCAAAACAATTTCAACTTCATATTCAATTTTAAATCAAAATTGAATATTCCATATCATTAATATATGAATGATAATATTTTCAAAACGTTATATTTTGAAATCACTTACTTTTCTGTATTCATTATAAAAAAATATACTCGATATAAATATCGTTCGCATCAAAATGGCGCAAATCTAATCAAAACGGCTTTATATATTTCAATAACTTCGTTATTCTATTCAACAAATGAATATTTTCTTCAACACATGAATTTTCTTTTATTCAACACATGAATATATACTTTATTCAACACATGAACATTTCTTTTTATAATATTCTTTATTTTCCAAATTGGAATGAGGCCCAATCAATTACCATATAATGTTAATTATATGGATTCCATACAACACATGTAGATAATCGCAATGATAAATAATCAACCATCATCCAGAGTGCACCACACAACTACATAAGCATTAAATATAACTAATTAACGCTTACATAGTCTGTCAATCAAACGATCCACATACCACTAAACAATTGAGATTAGTGTACGTCAAATATCATCCCAACACCCGTGTGGGGTTTCAAATCAACAAACACAGATTTTTATTTGTGCAGTTGGGCAATGTGTAAAATTTATTGTCCCAATCCATATCAGTCAAATGGGTGTACATATACAAATCGTTCGATTTGTAAATGAATATTTATTTATTCACATTCACGTTAAATTTATATTTTTAACGATAAATAATTTATTTCAACACATGAATATTTTCAACACATGAATATTCTCAACATATGAATTTTCTTTTATTCAACACATGAATATATATTTTATTCATTCCACATCACAATCAATTTTTACCACACAACAAAATCAAACAAGTCGTCCATGGTCTGTGGACAACAGGTGTCGGGTGCTGCTAAGCACCATCTGCATCCAAGTATATAATTTTAACTAGAAAACAAGAATTAAAGTGAGAAGTTCTCACCGATTAGCTAAACCAATTCGTCGCGACACTTCATATGTCGAAAATCTTGATGTGTTTCCTTTTGTCACTTTCGTTGTCCGTATTCACTACATACATAAAAATCACATTTTTATTATGTTGTGGTATAAATAAAAATGATACCTTTACATAACTAAAAATCTAATCTTTTCTTATTTAAAAATATAATCTTTTCTATTTCAAAAATATGATTTTTTCTATAACAAAAATTCCACCTTTTCTATTATAAAAATTTATTCTTTTCTATTACAAAATCGTGTTTTTACTTTGCTAAAATATATAAAAATAATATTTTGATTATCATACATATATAAAAATATAAATTTTCTTAATATAAAAATATAAACCTTCTCATCTTTATATATGGAAAAACCTACTCTTTAGATTAATAAAAATCTAATTTTGTCTAAATTAAAAATCTAAACTTTACCCTTATAAAAATCTAACCTTTTCATCATAAAAAATCACATCTTTTTCTAGTCCAAAACATGTTTTTATTTTATGCTATACATGTATATTAAAGATCAGATTTTATAATTAAAATTGAAACAAAATTATTATAAATAAAATAAAGAGATAAAACTCACAATTTTTCGAGTGGAGAAGGTATTCTAAGGGTGGCGCCGGACTTGGGTGGTGGCAGGGAGGTGCGGTGGGACTATGTTGCGGCGGCGCCGGCGATTTGGCTTCAGGGGGCTAGGGCACGCGGGTATTTGAGGATTGGGTGTTCGAACTGGAAAAAGGGGGTTGTGCGTCGGTTTGGAGAAGGGGGGTCGCGGTGGCTCAGCGGAGGAGTGGGTGGTGGGGCGCCGGCCGGAGACGGCGGCGATGGCCCCTGGAAGGGCGCGACGGGTTTGGAACTAGGGGCGGCGGTTTTTCTGTGTTTTTTATTTAAACGATTTTTAATTAGATGGATAAGTTAGGGAGGGTTGACCGGCTAACGGAAAGGGAAAGGACTTTGGCCCAATTTATTTGTTTATTTTCTCCGTAAAGTCGATTTTTAATTCGAATCTCAAATCCAGCCCAACGACAGTCATCTCTAGCTAACTACCCCCATTCTGAACACAATGGGATATGTCCCGCAAGCCAATTTGATCTTTTCGATCAGTTTTCATTTAAATTAAAATTTAAATCTATATATTCAATTTTAAACGCACATTTCAATTTACCGGGATCACATATGGACTCTAAAAATTCCCAAAAAATTATTTCTAGCTTCGTATTGATGATACGGTCCTAACAAAACTAATTTCGTCAAATTCTAAGACCGTTTGAAAAACGGCCAATTTCTTATCGATCGAAATTGACCGAAACTGTTAAAACACGTTTTCGTTTGCCACACTCACATATTGGTTTCAAAAATTATGAATTTTGGAATCTAGCAATAACTTGACATCCCGGATCCAACAAAAGTTGTTTCGTCGAAAAGGAAGGTCATTTGTAAATTTTCCATTTTTAAGGGCTATATTTTCCATAGCGACTATTCTGAATTTTCATCTGGGCATAACTTTTTATGCCCGCTATGAAATTTCAATTTTTCGGATTCGCTGGAAAGATATTCTTAAATAGATTCTAATATTTTTGGTTTCGCTAAAATCCAGTTTATTTGAATCTTGTACATTCATTTAAATTTGAAATCGAATTTTCAAACTACTGTGCCATTTTCAATTCCTTTTATATTTTAAAATAAATATTTATATTCCAACGACGACTCAAATAAATATATATATATTCTAATTCAATTCAAAATAAATTTCTCGTTGTTATTATTTAAAATAAATCATCTTAAATATTCAAAATTCATTAAAATTGCCCAAAAAAATTGGCTTAGAATTTTCGGGTTGTTACAATCTCCCCCACTTAAAATCTTTTCGTCCTCGAAAAGGAACGAAGCTGAAAGTTGTTTAACTAACCTACTCAACTTCCATTATTTTCATTACGGCTTAAGTTCTTCAACTTTTCAGTTTCTAAGAACTTTTCAAACTTTTCAAAAATTTGGCTAACACCCTAAATTTTCGAAAAATTTCGCCATAACCTACTGATATACACGTAAATGTGTATATTTTATCCGCATATTTATCTTATTTATCTTTTGAATAATTGATATTGTGTATTTATAGCTGTGTTTTCAGATTGTTGACAAGAATCATGGTTTAGAGCATTTGATGAATAAAGTATGAAGAATTTGCTGAAAAAGAGTGAAGTTAAAATTACTAAAGCTTGAAGAGTTTAAAGCTTGAAGAACGGTTGCAAATAGAGTTCAGTTGGGTAGATTTGGCTCACTAAAGACTCATATTGTGTTCACATTGGCTCAATTGCAGACCATTTCACTCATGTAGCGTTCACATTAGCTCCTTTGCAAGGCTTCTCATTCATGCACTGCACGCGTTCACACTGGCTCACTTACAAGGCCTCTTACTCTACAACCCCGTTCACACTAGCTTATGTGTTATTTGGGCTAATTCTTTAGTCCCACATTGTGGAATTTGCCAATTGGTCTTTGTCATATCAGCTATAAATACCTTGTATCTCATTCATGTAAGGACACACTCAGTTTTATTCTGTAATCCTTTTCTTGGAATAAAAGTCTTCTTTCTCTCTTCTATTTAGTTTTTATTGCATTTTATTTATGTCGTTTGTTTTCTTTTTATTTTATTTTCTTTTAGCTATGTCTAGCTAATCCTCTTTAATTAGGGGGTGATGACGCTAATAGTTATGATTCAATATGAATCACATAGCCAAAAGATTAGAACTTCATGTATGTAGATCTAGATTTGAACTAAGGGTTAGATCTGAACCTTCATACCCTGTGTCATTTAAGAGCTGTGCTCCTTTACAGGGTATATTCGAGTTTGATCTAACACTTATCAGATTTAGATTTAATATTTAGGGTTTTAGAAATAAAATAGTGAATCTGTCCTGATAGCCTATTGTTGTTTAAGAGCTGAGCTCCTGCATAGGCTATACTTGTTGTTATTTACTTATTTGTTTCTATAAACCCAATTATCGTTGATTCATGTTTGTGACAGAAACATGAATTAGATCTGATTAATCTGTTTGGCTATTGATGAATATTAATCTAATTTATGTCATCGCTCCCTAATTGCTTTCACTTATTGTTAAAACTCTCTTTTATTTAATTTCTGCTATTTTCTTTGTTTTCAACCAATCAAAAGTTAGGGATAACTTGATTGGATTTATTAATAAAATAATTTGGTCCCAGAGTTCGACACCCTCTACAACGATCCTTGTTGTTTAGGAAAGATGAACGATTTTTACAGTTGTTTACAAGTGTATAATTTGTTCGCAAACAAATTTTGGCGCCGTTGCCGGGGACCAAAATAATTTTTATTTTTAAATCCTTCGAGTTATAATTTTTTTTCTTTGGTTTTCCTTCATATAGAAAAAAAACTACACAAAAAAAATCTCTTCCTTTTATTTTCTTATTTTGCCATTAAAAAAAACACAAAAATATATTTTTTGTGCTAGTTTTATTTTATTTTCCTTCATTTATAAAAAAATCTCTTGATTAGCTTTGATTTGCAATTTTCGGTTTGATTTCTTTCCCGTTCCATTGCCTTTCTATTTTTACAAATTAAATAAAAAAAATCTTGCCTTCTATTTCAATACAATTCATTCCCTTCTTCATTGTCTTTCCATTTTTCTCTACAATTTCCTTCCCCTTTCTTTCATTCATTTCTTTCCAATTTTCTACAAATCTCTTTCCTTTTTACAATTTTTACAATAATAAAAAAAAATCCTTCTTCAAATTTTTATTTCCTTCCTTTTTCTTGCCGTGTGTTATTTTTCTCTCTATATAACCACGACATCTCCTCCAATCCCCATATTTTCACCTTTTAAATTCCATTCAAAATGGCCACTCCAAAGTAACAGCCACCCCAAATCCCTCATAGACCTGAAATTACACACCATAACGCTATTCATAACCAAACTCCCTGACCGTCAATTCTCCCTCAGATCCTCTTCACAGGCCGGAACCTCCTCCTTGCATCCTATCCACACTTTACCAAGCACACCATAGACCACTACCGTTCCAACTCCTTCAACAAACACCATCCCTACTACTCTACCTCACCCAAACTACAAAAATGAACAGCCACCTCTAAAACTACCCCCGTCCAATTTCGAGTGATCATCCAGCCTCCAAAAGCCGCAACAGCCAAATCAACATCGGACCCTAACCAGCCCTCAACCCATTCTAAAATCATAAATTCCTTCCTCCAGAGCAACTGCATCACAAACCTCACACCATCAAAACACCTTCCATCTACGACAGTTCATCAACAACTCCATCATCCAAGCTTCTGCCACACTTCATCACCACAGTCAAACATCACCGAACCCCCAAATACTCCTCTCCAAACACTTCTCTCAAACGCACCCCTTGAATCCACTGTAAATTCCCCCCCACACACTGTAAATTCCCCAAATACTCCTCTCCAAACACTTCTCTCAAGCGCTGCATTGCTAGGGTGATTCCTGGTGCACTGATAACTCCTGTCCGTTAACTGGCTGAGAAGTCTTTTGTTGAAATAAATCAAACCGTCATTATATAATTCTACAAATTGTAAATTGCATTAGGTTCATTTAAATTTTTTTTTTGTGTCTAATTCTTTTCCTCTAAAAAAAAAAATTCAAAACAATTCTCATTTTGTAAAAAAAAAAATTATTCGCTGCTCAAATTTGTTTTTTTTCTCCTCTTCCCTTATTCTTCTTGCTAGTGCATGCGTCATTGGACTCGTGATCCTTCAGACAATCGTTTAGTTCGAACAAACATTTCTTTAACCATGGCCGAAGAAAATCCCCCTCGATCTCTTATGGATAGATACTTCCCCGATCGGGTTTCTATTCCTTCTTGCATCATATTGCCCGCCCCAACGGGTAACCACTTTGAAATTCATTCGAATCACATAAATACTCTTCCAAAGTTCGGCAATTTAGAATGTGATGATCCGTATATTTTCTTGACCAAATTTGAACAAGTTTGTGCAACCATGAAATTTCAACAGTTAAGTGACGATGGAATCAAACTTAGGTTAATTCCATTTGCACTTACCGATTATGCTGGGAAATGGTTGTATAGCTTGCCTTCAAATACGATTGGAACTTGGGGTGAATTTGTAAACATTTTTCTAAAGAAATTTTACCCTTTGGAAAAAACATCCAAAATTCGAAATGAAATCGTCAATTTTCATCAATTTGGGGGTGAATCCTTTGCAAAATATTTTGAAAGATTTAAAGAGCTTCTAGTCAAATGTCCACATCACAATTTCGAAAAATGGACTCTTTGTCAAATTTTATACGATGGAATTGAAAATAACTCTCGAACCATGCTCGAATCAATGAGCCAAGGAAATTTTCTAGCCCAAGATCACAATGCCGCTTGGCAATTTCTCGAAAATTTGGCCGAAAAATCAGCTCAATGGGAAAGATCTAACGAGAAATCGATTTATTCCCGATCTAACGCTCATTCGGTAGGATCATCAGTAGCCTTAGAAGCAAAAATAGACGCGATGATATCCAAATTCGATAATGTCCTTTCATCAACTCAAATAAATCAAGCTCAAGCGTCTCATACCTCATGTTACAAATGTAACGATCCTAACCACATAGCCGATCAATGCCCACATTCATTGGAACAACTCAACGCATTTAACAAAGCTAGGAATGACCCATTCTCCCCAACGTACAATCCAGGTTGGAGAAACCATCCTAACTTCTCTTGGACCCAAAACAATGCAAATTTGAATGCGGTTCGAACTCCTTTTCAATCATTTTCGAATAATCCTTCGAAACCTCCCTTTCAACAAAATCAATTCCAACATCCTGCGCCACCTTCTCAAAACCAAGCGCAACAATCTTTTGTTCCCCAAGACGATAAACGATTGACATCACTTGAGAAAACTCTCGAAGAATTGACTAAAGCGATGACTCAAAATCTTCAATCAAATACCAATCTTCAAAATTTATTGACTTCGCACATGCAAAACACGAGTCAATCGATCTCTAAACTTGAAATGCAAATGAGTCAGTTAGCTACTTCCGTAAGCGAATGGGAAAGAGGCACTTTCCCGAGTCAACCCATTCCAAACCCCAATCATCAAAATCCTAACTCCAACCAAATTCACATCATTCAAGACTCCAACGTTAGTCACTTGAATGCGGTCACGACTCTTAGATCTGGCAAAAAGATTGACAACCATGTGGTCAACCCAAATGCTTTACTGGACGATCTTCCAAACCCAACCGAAAATTCGACCAACTCGGATCAAAACATTGAGCCAATTTCTGACAAGGACCATCCTCAAACTCAAGTAGCCCAACCTACTGAGTTGTCTGCTCCATTTCCTCATAGACTCCGACCTAGGAAAAAGACGGACCAAATAGAAAAGATCCTAGAAATATTTAAGCAAGTTAAAGTGAACATTCCTCTTTTAGATATTATTCAACAAGTTCCACAGTACGCGAAATTTCTAAAAGATTTGTGCACTCAAAAACGTCATACACATGTACCTAAGAAAGTGTTTCTAGCGGCAACACTAAGCGAAGTCTTGTCCCAATCAATGCCGGTGAAATACAAAGATCCTGGCTGCCCCACAATATCATGTACTATTAGGGACAAGAAAATCGATAGATGCCTGCTAGACTTAGGTGCTAGTGTTAACTTGCTTCCATATTCCGTCTATCGCCAATTAGGGCTAGGAGAATTGAAACCCACTAAGGTTACCCTTCAGCTTGCTGACCGATCAATTAAGAAACCTGTGGGAGAAATCGAGGATGTGTTGATCAAAATTGGTGAATTCATCTTTCCAATTGATTTCATTGTCTTAGAAACTCAACAGGTTAGCAATCCTGCAAACCAGATCCCTTTGATTCTAGGACGACCCTTCTTAGCAACCTCTAACGCTCTCATCAACTGTAGAAATGGGTCTATGAAACTTTCTTTCGGTAACATGACTGTCGAGCTAAACATCTTCAGAACTGAAAACTCTCCTAACTCTTATATGGACTAGTTTTCTGAAATCCATGTTGTCCACGATAATGAATCTGAGCTTGACCATCTGAGCAACGAAATTGAATCGAAGTACGAAACCTTGTTTCAAGATATTCCCGAAAATGTCTCTGATTCGATTCCTGTCGAGCCACTCACAATTGAGTCTATCCCTCAACCAATTTCTTCGGTTGAGTTGTCCCCAAAATCTGAACTCAAAGTGTTGCCCAGTCATCTTAAGTACGCTTACTTAGGAGACAATGAAACTTTTCCTGTCATCATCGCTTCTGACCTTACTTTAGAGCAGGAACAATTGCTCCTTCCGATTCTTAAGAAAAATAAGGAGGCAATTGGTTGGTCCATGGCTGATATTAAGGGGATTAGTCCTTTATAGTACAACATCGAATCCACCTTATAGATGATGCCAAACCCACTCGGGATCCCCAGCGTCGACTGAACCCTATCATGAAAGAAGCAGTTCGTGCTGAAATCCTTAAATTCCTTGACAATGGAATAATCTACCCGATTTCTGATAGTCAATGGGTTAGTCCGATTCATGTCGTACCTAAGAAATCAGGGATTACCGTGATCCAAAATGAAGCTAACGAGCTTATCCCAACCCGCACCCAGACCGGTTGGCGTGTTTGCATTGACTATAGGAAACTTAATGCTGCAACACGTAAGGATCATTTCCCTCTGCCATTTATCGATCAAATGTTAGAACGACTAGCTGGTCATGAGTACTATTGTTTCCTTGACGGGTACTCAGGATATAATCAAATACCTATCTCTCCTGAGGACCAAGAGAAAACCACTTTCACGTGTCCATTTGGTACATTTGCGTACCGACGTATGCCTTTTGGTCTCTGTAATGCACCTGCAACTTTTCAGAGGTGCATGATTAGCATTTTTTCTGATATGATCGAGCGATTTTTGGAAGTGTTCATGGATGATTTTTCCATCTTTGGGGATTCCTACACTGAGTGTTTGCATCATCTCGATCTTGTTCTTAATCGTTGTAAAGAGAAACACTTAACGCTTAATTGGGAAAAGTGTCACTTCATGGTCAAACATGGCATTGTCCTGGGACATGTCATCTCTAACAAAGGAATTGAAGTAGACAAAGCCAAAATCGAAGTTATCTCGAATCTTCCCATTCCCAAATCCGTTAAGGACATCCGATCCTTTTTAGGTCATGCTGGTTTTTACCGTCGCTTTATAAAAGATTTTGGCAAAATCACTCGACCTTTGACCAATCTTCTTGGTAAGGATGTTCCTTTCGACTTCAATTCTGATTGCATTTCATCTTTTGAGCGTCTTAAAAATGAACTTGTCTCTGCCCCGATCATTTGCTCTCCTAATTGGAAGCTGCCTTTTGAAATCATGTGTGATGCCTCGAATTTCGCTGTTGGCGTTGTCCTAGGACAACGTATCGATAAGATTCTTCACGTCATTTACTATGCGAGTAAGACTTTGAACGATGCCCAAATCAATTATACGACCACTGAAAAAGAACTTTTGGCACTTGTTTTTGCTCTAGAAAAATTCAGGCCTTATCTAGTTGGCTCACACATCACGGTTTATACCGATCATTCCGCACTTAGGTATCTTTTCTCTAAAAAGGATGCTAAGGCTCGTCTCATTCGTTGGATCCTTCTACTTCAAGAATTTGACCTTACCATTAAGGATAAAAAAGGATCTGACAACGTTATTGCGGACCACTTGTCTCGTCTTCCAAATGCCCCGTCTTCTTCTCTTCCGATCAACGAGAATTTCCCTGATGAACAGCTATTTTCTCTATCCACTGATCCTTGGTTTGCTGACATTATCAACTATTTAGTCACTAAGCAGACCCCTTCTTTTTGGTCTAAGCAGGATAAACACAAATTCTTTTCCCAAGTGAAACATTTTTATTGGGACGACCCCTATCTTTTCAAGTATTGTCCCGATCAAATCATTCGAAGGTGTGTTCCTGACACTGAAATTCACAGTGTCCTCTCTTTCTATCATGACCAAGCCTGTGGTGGTCACTTCGGTCCCAAAAAGACAGCCGAAAAGGTTCTCCAATCGGGTTTCTACTGGCCCACCCTTTTCAAAGACGCGTACGAATTTTGCAAAACTTGTGATCGATGTCAATTCTTAGGGAAAATTTCTAAACGGAATATGATGCCCCTAAACCCCATTCTGGAGGTCGAAATTTTTGATGTGTGGGGTATAGACTTCATGGGACCCTTCCCTAATTCTTTTGGGAACCTTTACATTCTCTTATCTGTTGATTATGTTTCCAAATGGGTCGAAGCTGTACCATGCAAAACAAACGATAACAAGGTTGTTGTGCGCTTCTTGAAAGAAAACATCTTTTCTAGGTTTGGCACACCTCGCACAATAATCAGTGATAATGGTACGCACTTCTGTAATCGTTCTTTTGAAGCTCTCATGAGAAAGTATTCGATAACCCACAAGTTATCTACTCCTTACCATCCTCAAACTTGTGGGCAAGTTGAAGTATCGAATAGGCAGATTAAACAAATTCTTGAGAAAACTGTGAATCGAAATCGTAAAGATTGGTCCCAAAAGTTAACCGACGCTCTTTGGGCTTACCGCACCGCTTTCAAAACCAACTTGGGTATGTCCCCTTATCGGTTGATTTTTGGTAAGCCATGTCACTTGCCAGTTGAACTAGAATATAGGGCGTTATGGGCAATAAAAACTTTGAATCTTGATTTAGAGCAAGCAGGAGAACATAGGAAGCTTCAACTTAATGAACTTGATGAAATTCGAAATGATGCCTATGAAAATGAACGAATTTACAAGGACAGAACAAAAGTTTTTCATGATAAATCAATTTTACGTAAAACTTCCATGCTAGGTCAAAAAGTTCTGTTGTATGACTCAAAACTGCATCTATTTCCGGGTAAGCTAAAATCTAGATGGACAGGACCTTACACTGTACGGACTGTTTTTCCATATGGTGCGATAGAAATTGAGAATCCGGCTGATGGATCTTCCTATAAGGTCAATGGTCAACGCCTTAAACCTTACTTGGAACCAATACCAAACCAAGAGGAAGAGCTCATGGTCCTCCATGAGCCACATTACATTCGGTAAGACGCACTAACCCTCTTTTGTACATATGTAAATAGTCTCTTATTTTATTTTTCCTTTCACTAAGATATGTCTGATTAATGACTGTGAGGACACAGTCACACTCAAGTGTGGGGGGGAATTTACATTACATCAGCAATCAAATTTTATGAACTAGGTCATTCATTGAACAAGGATTAACTTAAACTCATAAATAACACCTTGGTTCTTGTTTGATAAGTTGAATTTTTGGGTGATGAGAATGAACATTATTTATTCATTGAGTCGTAATGTGTCTTTTTAAGATGCTAGCTTGAGACTGTGCAGACGTTAGTCGTGTTCTGGAGTAAGCGTGTCAACCCTTGTTATACATGTTAGAATGTGCAAGTAAAAATGATCAAAAAAAAAAAAAAAGAAGAAGAAGAAGAAAAACAAACAAACAATGAGTTTGCACCTACATGTGTTGGATTTTCTGAGTTCGTTTTCATGCATAATATTTTCTTTTCCACTCAAATTTTCAAAATCGTAAGTTCTAAAATCCACTTGGCCCAATTAAGGAGAAATGACTCATTGTAGCGTTCTTCTTCGATACCCCACATTATTCAAACCCAAGTTTTAGTCGATTCACATCCATGTTTCGACAAGTTTATCTTATATTGGTATACTCAAGAACCTTTGTTTAAAGGTAAAAAACGTCACTTTTTATACCAATATTACACCACCCACTCCGTACTTGTTTTAAGGTAGGATAACCATATACCACATCTTATTTTATATGGGTTATCTATCTTACGAAACTTTGCTTATCATTCCTTTCAGCTTTTTATATAACATCAATCCAGACTTGTGTGTTGAATTAGGGTTATAGAAATAGAGTAACTAGGGCACAAAACTTTCCTTTCATGAAGTATTGGTTTAGTAGAGGAGGAATCAAATGAAATAATGTATGGCATCATTCCATCTCCATTCATCAAGCAAAAAAAAAAAAAAAAAAAAAAAAAAAAATGAAATAAAGAGAGTCTCTCTGAATAAAATAGTCTTCATCATTCTCGATTATGAAGCATCCATGCCATCCACATCCATCATACCGTACTTAGAAGCAAGGATTGTAGTAGAGGAGACGAAAGGAAATAAAAATGTTCATATGTGCCTTAGTATTACTTTATCTTTTGTAGCTTGAAGTTCAACTAATACACTTGCCCTCTTATCTATAACATTTTTAGAACTTACAAAATTCTCCTTCATCTATGCATAACTCACATCCAATACATTGCAGTTACACTGGTGCAAAATTATTCAAACAAAAAAAAAATGAATAAAGAAATGATTGGGTGCACATTGTCGATGTGTAGAACTATGGTTGACACCACGCTCTTAACCTTCAAGACATTTACAGTGTTATCAAGGAATTACGATTCAGCTTGAAAATTTTTGCTCATTTTTGCACTAATTATGGGATGGACAATTTGGGGCTAAACCGTTATTATTGAAGTTAGGTGAAATCCTTGGAATGTGAAAGACCTTAAATATATTGTTTGATTAATCCGCGTACATAAGACGCTTTGGATTTTGTGGGTAGTATCCGCTGAAAACCCTCACGAGACAACACTCGTCCTACTGGGGACACCCAGAGGTTTAACGGCTTGTTGCATACGCTAAATGCAATCGTATTTCCTACGAAAGTGTGACATATCTTAGTTTAGTTTATTCGAGGACGAATAAAAAGATAAGTGTGGGGGTATTTGATATACACGTAAATGTGTATATTTTATCCGCATATTTATCTTATTTTATCTTTTGAATAATTGATATTGTGTATTTATAGCTGTGTTTTCAGATTGTTGACAAGAATCATGGTTTAGAGCATTTGATGAATAAAGTATGAAGAATTTGCTGAAAAAGAGTGAAGTTAAAATTACTAAAGCTTGAAGAGTTTAAAGCTTGAAGAACGGTTGCAAATAGAGTTCAGTTGGGTAGATTTGGCTCACTAAAGACTCATATTGTGTTCACATTGGCTCAATTGCAGACCATTTCACTCATGTAGCGTTCACATTAGCTCCTTTGCAAGGCTTCTCATTCATGCACTGCACGCGTTCACACTGGCTCACTTACAAGGCCTCTTACTCTACAACCCCGTTCACACTAGCTTATGTGTTATTTGGGCTAATTCTTTAGTCCCACATTGTGGAATTTGCCAAGTGGTCTTTGTCATATCAGTTATAAATACCTTGTATCTCATTCATGTAAGGACACACTCAGTTTTATTCTGTAATCCTTTTCTTGGAATAAAACTCTTCTTTCTCTCTTCTATTTATTTTTTATTGCATTTTATTTATGTCGTTTGTTTTCTTTTTATTTTCTTTTCTTTTAGCTATGTCTAGCTAATCCTCTTTAATTAGGGGGTGATGACGCTAATAGTTATGATTCAATATGAATCACATAGCCAAAAGATTAGAACTTCATGTATGTAGATCTAGATTTGAACTAAGGGTTAGATCTGAACCTTCATACCCTGTGTCATTTAAGAGCTGTGCTCCTTCACAGGGTATATTCGAGTTTGATCTAACACTTATCAGATTTAGATTTAATATTTAGGGTTTTAGAAATAAAATAGTGAATCTGTCCTGATAGCCTATTGTTGTTTAAGAGCTGAGCTCCTGCATAGGCTATACTTGTTGTTATTTACTTATTTGTTTCTATAAACCCAATTATCGTTGATTCATGTTTGTGACAGAAACATGAATTAGATCTGATTAATCTGTTTGGCTATTGATGAATATTAATCTAATTTATGTCATCGCTCCCTAATTGCTTTCACTTATTGTTAAAACTCTCTTTTATTTAATTTCTGCTATTTTCTTTGTTTTCAACCAATCAAAAGTTAGGGATAACTTGATTGGATTTATTAATAAAATAATTTGGTCCCAGAGTTCGACACCCTCTACAACGATCCTTGTTGTTTAGGAAAGACGAACGAATTTTACAGTTGTTTACAAGTGTATAATTTGTTCGCAAACACCTACCCTGCACAGGGAGGATCGGGATATTTCAAATAGCCTCCCAGGGCCCTCACCAATCCAAAAGAAAAAGAAAAAGCCAAGCAGCTAGAAAATCGGCTCACAAAATCATCAAATCCCCAAGAAATACAATAAACATGTACCTATTTGTCGGGAAAACAATTTTATTCCTCCGCTCTAGCCTCCTTGCTATGACCTGTTCAATGGATATACATGTATATGCATGCAATTGTAATCATTTTTCAATACAGTTCTAAATTTGGTTCCATTAGGCTAAATGGTTCAAAATTTTAATTAATCAAAACAATAATCATACAACACAACCATTAATCAATTAGTGAATTAACGTTTCAAATTCATAATTTTAATATATATACAGAAAATCATGTTTTTGATGCCAATTCACAACGATAATCCTATCTAGTTTTGGTTCTCACACCAGTCTATTGGAAATATATAGATATCCCACTTTCGAAACTCGAACATAAATTCTGATGATGAATGATCAATCATCAGAACCATCTCCGGGTGACTAGAGTGTGATTCCATATCTATTCAGTATATTAAAACTTCAAATATATGTTCATGATGCATATATGCAAAATCTTTATATACTTGATGGTCCAAATTCAATATATAATGAATAATCAAATACGTGTAAAATGGTTTAAATTTTCAAAACAAAATTTGTTTTCAATTTTACTTTCAAAAATATACTCTTCTGACTCATTCTAGGATACTACTGATCCTATCTCTAACGAGCCATTCTTATTGGACATTACTTGTCCAATCTTTGATGAATTCTTTCATTCGGTTCTATTGGGTCTTGTTCTCGAGCTCTGTAAACCAAAGCTCTGATACCAACTGTAGCGACCTGAACTTCCCTAATCTCCGAAGAGAAAAGAAAGGACGAATTGCTTTGAGAACACGACACATTGGAACACAAACAGAAGAACATTTCATTGTTTATTACAACAATTCCATCAAAATGCAAGAATATTACAGAGTAAGAATAAATATTACACATTTGGTAAATATCAGAGATTTAAATTACATAGCAGCGGAAAAATAATACAACACACAACTGAAAGAAATACACAGATACAGAGCTTTTCGAGTATCATTCTAGCTGTAAAACAAGATCCTGTGAATATAAATCTGCAAAACCCAACCACTAGCTTCCCGTGCGGAAAATAAGGGCACCCAAAGTTTAGATTAAAACAATAAACTCCAGGTCAGTCATGTGACTGGTGTGAGAACTAAAAACAGTTATTAATCTTTATTTTTAAAGCTAGGCAAATCAAGGGACCACGCCGTATAACACGGAACGGGTTTCCTCAAAAGAATACCAGTGCATAAAACAAACAACGCAATGCTAAATAAAGAAAAATGAAGCTATTATAAGACACATGTCCCATCACACAATGCAATGCAAGCCAGAGGATAGGGTTTTACCTTATAATAGCAAAAGAATGCTTGATATGCTAAATTTCATCTTTTATTATTACTATATGTGAAGAAAACAAGTTCAGATATAAATGTATCAATCATAGACGGCATAGTGCCCCATACCACTATGTCGCCATACTAGGCTCTACAAATAAAACCGAAATGTCACGTATTGAAAATTGGATTTCCGCCATGAGTCGAGGCAAGGGACAAGTTCCTCCCCGTTCGAGACACTCTAGCAAATGTCTCAGGACCACACATAGCGATCCTGGATCTTCAGGGCTGGTCCTCTCTTACTTTTGAGGATTGGCAATTCCTGAACACACGTTTCCCGGTCCTTTCAGACCTATATCCGAGGCGCCTCGCATCCAACAACCACACAGGTAAAAACTATATAAATGTCAGGGCTGGTAGGTGTAACAACCCGAAAATCTGGGCCAGTTTAAAATTTTTATTTTGGCAATTTTAGCGAATTTTGATTATTTAAAATGAATTATTTTAAATAATATCGACAAGAAAATTTATTTTGAATAAAATTCAATCATGTATAGTTATATAGATCGACGTTAGAATATAAATTATTATATATAATTATAAAAGGAATTGAAAATGGCGCAGTAGTTCGATAATTCGATTTCAAACTTCAATTGAACATACCGGGTGCAAAATAATCCGGATTTTAGTGAAACCAAAAATAATAGGATCTAATTGAGAATATCTTTCCAACGAATCCGAAAAATCAAAATTTCATAGCGGGGATAAAAAGATATGTCCAGTTGAAATTTCAGAATAGTCGCTATGGAATTCAGGCCCTTAAAAATGGAAATTTTTCCAAACGACCTCAGATTTCGACGAAACCACTTTTGTTGGATCCGGGATGTAAAGTTATTGCTAGGTTTCAAATTTCATAATTTTTCGAATCAATATGTGAGCGTGGCAAAAGAAAACGTGTTTGACCAGTTTCAGTTGATTTTAATCGACTGGAAAATGGCCATTTTTCTAACGGTCCCAGAATTCGACGAAACTAGTTTTGTTAGGACCGTATCGTTAATACGAAGCTAGGAAATATTTTCCGAGAATTTTTCGGGTTAGTATGTGGCCCCGGTAAATTGAAATGTGCGTTCAAATTCAATATATAGAGTTATATTTTGATTTTTATGAAAATTGATTGAAACAGTCAAATCGGCTTAAGGGACATATCCCATTGTGTTCGGAATGGGGGTAATTAGCTATGGACGACAGTCGGTGGGCTTGATTTTGAGTTCGAATTTAAAAGTTACTTTTTAAAATTTAAAATAAATTAAAATATAAATTATTATATAAAACCCCTTTCCCTTACTTCCCTCCCCCGTTAGTTTTAGGTTAGAAAATCAAAATTGAAATAAAAAGGAGAAAAAAAAACGAATCAACTCGTCGATCGCGCCCAGCCACCGCCGTCGAGCCTCGTCGCCAGCCTCCCTCCGCTCCCCTCCAATGATCCTCGCGGCACCCCTCCTTTCTCTCGTCCTCCGATTGGAAGACCCCCCGCGCCCTACCCCCGAACCGCACCCAAACCCGCCTGAGCTCGCCGCCGCTCCACCACCGGAGCACCGCCTCACTTTGCCGCCCCTCCTCCCCTGACGTCAGCCACGCCTTCCCCTCCCTGTCTCCGACGAACCCAAACACCCTGTAAGTTTTCTTTTTATTTATTTATTTTATTTTATTTTATTTATTTCTATTTATTCTCTAGGTAATCGATTTCCTGAGTTTAAAATCTGTTTTTTTTATAGCGTCAAAAGTAGAAAGATGAGACTAATTTTTAATGAATAAAAAGGTATAATTTTTAATGAATAAAAATGTAATGTATTTCATATATATGTATCATAACAAAAAGATGAGATTTTTGTTTATCGAAAGATGTGAATTTTATAAGGTAGAAAGAATAAAAATATGATTTTTATATAAGAAGAAGTAGCAAAGTAAAAAATTTGATTTTTATATATTGAATAGCAAAGAAAAAATTCGATTTTTATATATTGAATAGCAAAGTAAAAATTCGATTTTTATATATTGAATAGCAAAGTAAAAATTCGATTTTTATATATTGAATAGCAAAGTAAAAAATTTGATTTTTATATATTGAATAGCAAAGTAAAAATTCGATTTTTATATATTGAATAGCGAAGTAAAAATTCGATTTTTATATATTGAATAGCAAAATAAAAATTCGATTTTTATATATCGAATAGCGAAGTAAAAATGTGATTTTTACATATGTAGAGAATACAGGCAGAGAAAGTGACAAGAGGCAAGAACGGCGAAGATTTCTACATGAGAAGAGTCGTGGCGTTGGATTAGCAATTCTGTGAGAACTTCTCACCTTTCAATTTAATTTTTCTAGTTATAAATATATACTAGGATGCAAACGGTGTTTAGTAGCACCCGACACCCGTCGTCCACAGACCATGGATGGCTTGTTTGTTTGATTGATTTTGATGTGTAGTTGATTGTGTGATTTGAAATGAAATAAAATATTTATATAGAAAATAAATATTTTATAGTTAAAAATAGAATTTTTAACGTGTATATGAAAAGAAATAAAAATAAACAAATCGGACGATTTGTTTATATACACACATTTGACTGACATTGATTGGGATGATAAATTTTACACATCGCCCAACTACACAAATAAAATCTGTGTTTGATTGTTTGAAACCCCACACGGGTATTGGGATGATATTTGACGTACACTAATCCCAATAATTAGTTGTATGTCGATTGATTGATTGACAGGCTGTTATTAGCGTTGAATATTTATATTTGATGCTTATATAATGTAGAATGCACTTTGGATGATGGTTGATTTATTCATCGTTGTTGATATATACATGCGTTGTAGAAAATCCATATAATTAACATTATATGGTAATTGATTGGGCCTCATTACAGTTTCGAAAGAGAAATATTTGAAGAGAAATATTTGAGAAAGAAATATTTGAAAGAGGAATATTTGAAATAGAATATTTGAAAATAGAAATATATAAAGCCATATTGATTAGATTGACGCTATTTTGACGTGAACGATATTTATATCGATTTTATTCATTTTATAACGAATATCGAAAGTGATTTCAAAATCTGATATTTTGAAAAGAATTGAAATTCGAATTAGATTGAATATAAATGAATTCGAATTGAAAATTGAATATAAATGAATTCGAATTGAAATTGAATTGAAAACGAACTGAAATTGAATTGAAAACGAACTGAAATTGAATTAGAAATCAATTTGAATTGAAATCAATTTGAAATGAATTTAAAACGAATTTATATTGGAATATTCAATTTTGATTTGAAATTGAATATGAAGTTGAAACCGTTTTGAAAATGAATTTAAAACGATTTATAAAGCACGTTTTGAATTGAAATCGACGAAGTATATATTATATATATTATATATATAATATAATGGCCTGAATAGAACGCGCCGCGCCGCGGCAGTTCGCGAATTTCGACCATTGACTTCGAACGGATATTGCGGGAGATCTAACCGTCGGATTCTCCTGAAACCGGAACTGTTGGGTTCGTATCGAAAAGAGCTTTCTAACGATGATTAGAAATCAGAAATCTAACGGTTGGATTTGGAAATATGTCCAAATCAAAATTTGAAAAAGGTCGTTGTAAGTGCAGTTCGATGGCTGTTGATGGAAATCGACTGTACGGGCCATGATAAAATTATTAAAAATATCAATAATTTGTGTAAAATCATAAGAAATGATTTGTGAAAAATTGGGATGAAAAACTCCATATTTGAAAAGATAAAAATAGATTTTTATCGAAATGAACTAGTTTTCACTATAATTATAATTCTATTTATTTTTAAATAAATAAATTGAATTTGAAATGGTTTTGAAAATGACCAGAATTTCCAATGATTACATTGGAATGGATTTGAATCGAAATTGTCTTTAGAATATTTCGATGTTGGATTTCGTGATTGTACAGATGTTGTTATGGAAATTTGAAAGATATAGATATATATATATCGTTATTTCCAATACGATATCTGTTGGTCGTAGAATTTGATATTGAATATAAGCCGATATATTTTCTATTCAGAGCCTTGTATTTAATATCAAATGTGATTTGGGTTTGTCGTGAATGGTGTCTTGACTAACACTGTTCTTGAACCCAGTTGAGAAAAGATTAAATCTTTTTATTTAGATTTAATGAAGTGTACCAATTAAATAATATTTAATTGGAATTGAATTAATATTGATTTTTGGGTTCATCGCGAACAGTGTTTTAAATAACACTCGTTCTTTAACCCGATAATTAATGGAATGTGATTTTTGGTTTATCGTGAACTGTGTTTTAAATGACACTGATTCTTTAACCCAGTTAACGATTAAAACTAAGTTGAGTTTTAATGAATCTTTAATTAGATTGAAAAGGTGTTAGAATGGAGTATCACCAGTTTGGCTCTAGGCGATAGTTAAGTCTTTAATTAGATTTGAACGTGAAATGGTAATTGAATTTACCGATAACACCGTCGTGTTAGATATGAAGTATAACCAGTTTTACTTCATGGGATGAATAGGTTGGGATTGGGAAATTAAAACAAATGATTACTTCGGTAAAGTTCGTTAATCCCGACTAGTTAGAATTGATATTCAAAAGTAGATTAAAGAATAAATTCAAGGAATTTATCGTGGATAAAATTAATGGGAACCTTTCCCTATGAATGTGAAATTTAGAAACTAACTGTCGGTTAGCCAAGCAGAATGGTTTTCTGGATATTGATCTGATGTTGGTCCCGGCCTTCGGGGTTAATATTTGGGAAATTATTCTCTTGATTAATTTACAGTTAGTGACTGATGAATTGGAATGAGGCGTATGTTGTGTTTGTGTAACACTTATTTAAAATATACGCGGGTTATTCGGAAAGACCGGGTTTATCCCATTCTGAATAACTGATACGACGATAAGTCGAAGATGAAGATGATGGTCGAAGACCGGAGGTCTTCACGTCGTTTGGGTGATTACTGATGATCTTGATTGGGGTGTACACCCAAGAAGATGGAAACAATTGGTGATCGTCCAGACGTACTTGGAGATCGATGGATATGCGGGGTACTGGGTGCCTCCGGTTTCGTTCAGTCCCAGAACGGACTTGTAAATGGACTGTGTGTCTAACATTGGATTTTAGTCTGTGTGATTGGTCTCTATTAAATATATATCTGTTTGGCGACGGAGAATTTATTCTCTTGCTTAACGCCCTTCTCTGAGACGTACGAGCTTAGGGGTTATATACTGATGGATATCAAACTCATAGAGTGAATTGCCTGTGTGGCATGCCTAAGTGGCAAATGATCAAGGCTTCTGTTGAAAAGCAAAGTCTTGGGGTGATGATCAAAGCACAGCCTATGTGGCACAACTTTGTGTAACGTGAATTCGCGAGCCTCACACCCAGGTTGTGAACCAAAAACGGGAGAGGACATCAGGGAGGGCATGCGTTTCTTTCTAGCTAGGGTGGTGTTAGTGACCTACCAGCCCTGACATTTATATACTTTTCACCTGTGTGGTTGTTGCTGTTGCGAGGCGCCTCGGTTTGCTCGGACGATCCGGGTCCGATGGAGTCATTCGTTGGCTCATTTACGCCCCAAAGGGCGGGGAAATGTAGTGTTCAGGCATAATAATCCACATCGGTGGACCGGCCCTGAAGATCCAAGGGGCAGTTGCGGCTGTTCCTGAGGGGCGGGTTAGAGCGTCTCGAATCGGATGAGGACTATCTTTTGCCTCGGTTCATAGATGGAAACCCAATTTCCAAATACGTGACTTTGCGATTTTGATTGTATAACCTATATATGGCGACATAGTGGTATGGGGCATTCATGCCGCCTATGATTGATACTTATGATTTGAAGTTGTTTCATACACTAGGCACTTATAATAGTATCAAATAATCTGTTTTAAACGTATCAAGCATTCTTTGGCTATTATAAGGTAAAAACCCTATCCTCCGGCTTGCGTTGCATTGTGTGATGGGAACTGGGTCTTATAATAGCTTCATTTTTCTTTATTTAGCATTGCGTTGTTTGTTTTATGCACTGGTATTCTTGGGAGGAAACCCGTTCCGCGTTAGCGGCGTGGTCCCTTGATTTACCTAACTTTAAAAATAAAGATAAATAACTGTTTTAGTTCTCACACCAGTCCCATGACTGACCTAGAGTTTATTGTTTTGACCTAAACTCTGGGTGCCCCTATTTTGACACGGGCAGCTAGTAGTTTTGGTTTTGCATATTTATATTCACAGGATCCTGGTTTACAGCTGGAACGATATCCGGAAAGCTTTGTATCCGTATATCTACTTCTAGTTGTGTATTATATTATTTTCCGCTGCAATTTATTTAAATGTAATTTAAATCTCTGATATTTCTGTGTAATATTCATTTATACTCTGTATATTCTTGAAATCTGATGGATTGTTGTAATATATAATGAAATATTCTTTTGTATGCGTTCTGTTTTGTCGTGTTCTCAAAACAATCCGCGCTTTCCCTTCTCTTCGGGGACCGGGGAAGTTCGGGTCGTCTCATCGTGGTATCAGAGCTTTGGTTTACAAAGCTCAGAGAACAAGGCACATTAAAACCATACGAAAGAATTCATCAGATATTGGATTAGTAATTTCCAATGGGAATGACTCGTTAGAGATAGGATCAGTAGTATCCTAGAACGAGTGTGAAGAGTATATTTTTAAGGTGAAAACAAATTTTGTTTTGAAAATTTAAATCAACTATTCGTATTTGATACTTACTCTATATAGATTGGAACAATCCGATATATAAAGATTTTGCATATATGTCTTGCAAACGTGTATTCGACGTTTTAATATACTGGATAGTTATAGAATCATACTCTAGTGCCCGGGGATAATTCTGGTGACGGGGCACCATCGCCAGTATTTATTTTCGAGTGACGAAAGTGAGATTTCTATATATTTCCTATTGACTGGTGTGAGAACCAAAATTAGATAGGGCCTATTGTTGTGATTTGGCATCAAAAATCTGATTTTTGACTATATATCAAAGTTATGCATTTGACACGTTAATCCACTAATTGATTGATGTTTGTGTTATTTGTTTATTTGTTTGATAATTTTGAACCATTACGCGTAATTGTATCAAATAGTGAATTGTATTGAAATTTGGTCGCATTTGCTTGCATATACATGTACTTACATTGAATAGGTCATAGCAAGGAGGCTAGAGCAGAGAATAAAATTGTTTGCCCGACAAATAGGTACATGTTTGATATAATTTACTGTTTTGTTTGGGTGATGATGATTTTATGAGCCGATTGGCTTTTTCTTTTTCTTTTTGAGATCAGAAGGCCTATATGGAAATTTCGAGATTTTCCCGTGGCTCCCGGTGCAGGGGAGGTTATGGCGAAATTTTTCAAAAATTCCGGGTGTTAGCCAAATTTTTGAAGAATTTGAAAATTCTCATAAACTGAAAAGTTGGAGAATGGAAGCCAGATCGAACGTAGATTTGATTAATCAAACCACTTTCGACTTTGTTCCTTTTCGGGGACGAAAAGTTTTAAGTGGGGGAGATTGTAACAACCCGAAAATCAGGGCCAGTTTAAAATTTTTATTTTGGCAATTTTAGCGAATTTTTATTATTTAAAATGAATTATTTTAAATAATATCGACGAGAAAATTTCTTTTGAATAAAATTCAATCATATATAGTTATATAGACCGACGTTAGAATATAAATAATTATATATAATTATAAAAGAAATTGAAAATGGCGCGGTAGTTCGATAATTCGATTTCAAACTTCAATTGAACATATCGGGTGCAAAATAATCCGGATTTTAGTGAAACCAAAAATAATAGGATCTAATTGAGAATATCTTTCCAACAAATCCGAAAAATCAAAATTTCATAGCGAGGATAAATAGATATGTCCAGTTGAAATTTCAGAATAGTCGCTATGGAATTCAGGCCCTTAAAAATGGAAATTTTGCAAACGACCTCGGATTTCGACGAAATCACTTTTGTTGGATCCGGGATGTAAAGTTATTGCTAGGTTTCAAATTTCATAATTTTTCGAATCAATATGTGAGCGTGGCAAAAGAAAACGTGTTTGACCAGTTTTAGTTGATTTTAATCGACTGGAAAATGGCCATTTTTCTAACGGTCTCAAAATTCGACGAAACTAGTTTTGTTAGGACCGTATCGTCAATACGAAGCTAGGAAATATTTTCCGAGAATTTTTCGGGTTAGTATGTGGCCTCGGTAAATTGAAATGTGCGTTCAAATTCAATATATAGAGTTATATTTTGATTTTTACGAAAACTGATCGAAACAGTCAAATCAGCTTAAGGGACATATCCCATTGTGTTCGGAATGGGGGTAATTAGCTATGGACGACAGTCGGTGGGCTTGATTTTGAGTTCGAATTTAAAAGTTACTTTTTAAAATTTAAAATAAATTAAAATATAAATTATTATATAAAACCCATTTCCCTTACTTCCCTCCCTCGTTAGTTTTAGGTTAGAAAATAAAAATCGAAATAAAAAGGAGAAAAAAACGAATCAACTTGTCGATCGCGCCCAGCCACCGCCGTCGAGCCTCGTCGCCAGCCTCCCTCCGCTCCCCTCCGATGATCCCCGCGCCCCCCCTCCTTTCTCTCCTCCTCCGATTGGAAGACCCCCCGCGCCCTACCCCCGAACCGCACCCAAACCCGCCTGAGCTCGCCGCCGCTCCACCACCGGAGCACCGCCTCACTTTGCCGCCCCTCCTCCCCTGACGTCAGCCACGCCTTCCCCTCCCTGTCTCCGACGAACCCAAACGCCCTGTAAGTTTTTTTTTTTTTTTTATTTATTTTATTTTATTTTATTTCTATTTATTCCCTAGGTAATCGATTTCCTGAGTTTAAATTCTGTTTTTTTATAGCATCAAAAGTAGAAAGATGAGACTAATTTTTAATGAATAAAAAGGTATAATTTTTAATGAATAAAAATGTAATGTATTTCATATATATGTATCATAACAAAAAGATGAGATTTTTTTTTATCGAAAGATGTGATTTTTATAAGTTAGAAAGAATAAAAATATGATTTTTATATAAGAAGAAGTAGCAAAGTAAAAAATTTTATTTTTATATATTGAATAGCAAAGAAAAAATCGATTTTTATATATTGAATAGCAAAGTAAAAATTCGATTTTTATATATTGAATAGCAAAGTAAAAATTCGATTTTTATATATTGAATAGCAAAGTAAAAATTTGATTTTTATATATTGAATAGCAAAGTAAAAATTCTATTTTTATATATTGAATAGCAAAGTAAAAATTTGATTTTTATATATTGAATAGCAAAGTAAAAATTCGATTTTTATATATTGAATAGCGAAGTAAAAATTCGATTTTTATATATTGAATAGCAAAATAAAAATTCAATTTTTATATATCGAATAGCGAAGTAAAAATGTGATTTTTACATATGTAGAGAATACGGGCAGAGAAAGTGACAAGAGGCAAGAACAACGAAGATTTCTACATGAGAAGAGTCGTGGCATTGGATTAGCAATTCTGTGAGAACTTCTCACCTTTCAATTTAATTTTTCTAGTTATAAATATATACTAGGATGCAGACGGTGTTTAGTAGCACCCGACACCCGTCGTCCACAGACCATGGACAGCTTGTTTGTTTGATTGATTTTGATGTGTAGTTGATTGTGAGATTTGAAATGAAATAAAATATTTATATAGAAAATAAATATTTTATAGTTAAAAATAGAATTTTTAACGTGTATATGAAAAGAAATAAAAATAAACAAATCGGACGATTTGTTTATATACACACATTTGACTGACATTGATTGGGATGATAAATTTTACACATCGCCCAACTGCACAAATAAAATCTGTGTTTGATTGTTTGAAACCCCACACGGGTATTGGGATGATATTTGACGTACACTAATCCCAATAATTAGTTGTATGTCGATTGATTGATTGACAGGCTGTTATAAGCGTTGAATATTTATATTTGATGCTTATACAGTGTAGAATGCACTTTGGATGATGGTTGATTTATTCATCGTTGTTGATATATACATGTGTTGTAGAAAATCCATATAATTAACATTATATGGTAATTGATTGGGCCTCATTACAGTTTCGAAAGAGAAATATTTGAAATAGAAATATTTGAAGAGAAATATTTGAATCGAAATATTTGAGAAAGAAATATTTGAAAGAGGAATATTTGAAATAAAATATTTGAAAATAGAAATATATGATGCCATATTGATTAGATTGACGCTATTTTGACGTGAACGATATTTATATCGATTTTATTCATTTTATAACGAATATCGAAAGTGATTTCAAAATCTGATATTTTGAAAAGAATTGAAATTCGAATTAGATTGAATATAAATGAATTCGAATTGAAAATTGAATATAAATGAATTCGAATTGAAATTGAATTGAAAACGAACTGAAATTGAATTAGAAATCAATTTGAATTGAAATCAATTTGAAATGAATTTAAAATGAATATTCAATTTTGATTTGAAATTGAATATGAAGTTGAAACCGTTTTGAAAATGAATTTAAAACGATTTATAAAGCACGTTTTGAATTGAAATCGATGAAGTATATATTATGTATATAATATAATGGCCTGAATAGAACGCGACGCGCCGCGGTAGTTCGCGAATTTCGACCATTGACTTCGAACGGATATTGCGGGAGATCTGACCGTCGGATTCTCCTGAAATCGGAACCGTTGGGTTCGTATTGAAAAGAGCTTGTGACGACCGGGAATTTCGCTCGATCCGAATCAGTTGTTAAACTGATCTAGACCGTTCGAAACCCCTGATCGTTTGAGAACAGGACAAATCAGAACGCAGACGGAAGAAAATTTCATTGTTATTACAACAATTCCATCAGATACAAGAATATACAGAGTATGAATGAATAAATTACATTCGATAAATATCAGAGATTACAATATATTACATAGCAGCGGAAAATAATACAAAGCACAACTGAAGGTGATATACGGATACAGAGCTTTCGGGATATCATTCCAGCTGTAAACCAGAATCCTGTGAATATAAATCTGCAAAACCAAAACTACTAGCTGCCCGTGCGGAAAATAGGGGCACCCAGAGTTTAGGTTAAAACAATAAACTCCAGGTTAGTCATGTGACTGGTGTGAGAGCTAAAACAGTTATTAAAACTTTACTTTGAAAGAGAGTAATTCAAGGGACCACGCCGTAACACGGAACGGGTTTCCTCCCAAGAATACCAGTGCATAGAATAAACAACACAATGCTTTTTCGAAAAATGAAGCTATTATAAGACCCAGGTCCCACCACACAATGCAACGCAAGCCGGAGGATAGGGTTTTACCTTATAACAGCCAAACATGCTTGGTACATTTAAAACAAATCATTTGATACTATAATAAGTGTATAGTGTCAAAACAATTTCAATCATAAATATAAATCATAGACGGCATAAGTGCCCCATACAACTATGTCGCCATACTAGTTCTACAATTAAAACCGCAATATCACGTATTGGAAATTGGATTCCGTCATGAGCCGAGGCAAGGGGCAAGCTCCTCTCCGCTTCGAGACACTCTAGCAAATGTCTCAGGACTACACACTCTGGGTAACCCCTGGATGCTTCAGGGTCGGTCCTCACTTACGTTAGAGGATTAGTTATGCCTGAACACACGTTTCCCGGTCCTTACAGACCTAAAATCGAGGCGCCTCATCCAACAACCACATAGGTGAAAAGTATATCAATGTCAGGGCTAGTAAGTCACTGACACCACCAAAGCTAGAAAGAAACGTCGTGCTCTCCCTGCAGTCCGCATCCCGTTTTTGACTCATACCGAGGTGTGAGGCTCGCGAATCCACGCTATACACAAAGCTGCCACGTAGGCTGTGCTTTGATCATCAACCACAAGACTTTGCTTTTCAACAGAAGCCTTGATCATTGCATCTTTGTGTGCCACACAGGCAATTCATGCCGTGCGATTGATATCTATCGATATATAACCTCTAAGCTCGTACGTCTCAGAGAAGGACGTTAAGCAAGAGAATAAATTCTCCGCCGCCAAACAGATATATATTTAACAGAAATCAATCAACATAGAATAAAATCCAATGTCAGACACACAATCCATTTACAAGTCCGTTCTGGGTCTGAACGAAACCGGAGGCACTTTCCTCGCATATCCATCCATCTCCAAGTACGTCTGGACGACCACCAACTATTTCCATCCTCTTGGGTGTACAGCCCAATCAGGATCGTCAGTAATAATCGAAACGATGTGAGGACTTCCGGTCTTCAACCACCGTCTTCATCTTTGACATATCGTCGAATCAGTTATTCAGAATGGGTATAAACCCGGCCTTTCCGAACAACCCGCGTATATTAAAAACAAATGTTACACAAACACAACATACGCCTCATTCCAATTCAGCAGCCACTAACCGCAAATTTCATATTCTTAGGGAAAAGTTCCCATTAATTTTATCCAAGATAAATTCTTTAAAATTTATCCTTTAATCTTCCTTTGGATGTCGTTTCAAACCAAATTATGGTTTTCTAAACTAGTCGAGATTTGCGAACCACACCGAAGTAATTATTTATTTTATTTCCCAATCCCAACCTATTCATCCCATGAAGCAAAACTGGTAATACTCCATATCTAACACCACGGTGTTATCGGTAAAATTAATTACCATTTCACGTTCAAATCTAATTAAAGATTTAACTATCGCTTTGGAGCAAAACTATTGATACTCTATCCTCGCTCATTTTCTAAAGTTGATAATTTAAATTATCAATCCACATTTCAATTTAATTGAAGATTCATTAAAACTCTTTTTATTGGGTTAAAGAACTAATGTCTTTTAAAACACAGTTCACGACAAACCCAAATCACATTCTATTTATTATCGGGTTAAAGAACTGGTGTTATTTAAAACACTGCTCACGATAAACCCACAAATCAATTCTATTTCAAACCCATTTCAAATCTAATTTATTTATTTAAAAATAAATGGGTTTTAATTTCAGTTCAAAACTAGTTCATTTCGATAAAAATCTATTTTTATCTATTCAAATATGGAGTTTTTCATCCCAATTTTTCCCAAATCATTTCTTATGATTCTACACAAATTATTACTATTTTTAATAATTTTATCAAGGCCCGTACAGTCGATTTTCAACAACGGCCATCGAACTGCACTTATAGCGACCTTTTTCAAATTTGATTTGGACGTAACTCCAAATCCAACCGTTAGATTTCAAATTTCTAATATTCGTTAGAAAGCTCTTTTCGATACGAACCCAACGGTTCCGGTTTTAGGAGAATCCGACGGTCGGATCTCCCGTAATGTCCGTTTGAAATAAATGGTCGAAATTCACGAACTGCCGCGGCGCGGCGCGTTCTATTCAGGCCATTATATTATATATATAATATATATTTCGTCGATTTCTATTTAAAACGAATTTTATAAATAGTTTTGAATTCGTTTCAAAAACATTTTCAACTTTTATTTCAAATTCAAATCAAAATTGAATTTCCTATTTTAAATCCTTTTTACTTTCATTTCTATTTGATTTCAATTCAAATCGATTTTAATTCGATTCGAATTCATTTCGTTTTCTATTCAATTTAAATTCAATTCGTTTTCTATTCAATTTAAATTCAATTCGTTTTCTATTCAATTTAAATTCAATTCGTTATATATTCAATTCGTTTTCTATTCAATTGAAATCAAATTCGTTTTCTCTTCAATTCATTTCGAAATCGTTTTATATTCAATTCATTTCGAAATCGTTTTATATTCAATTCATTTCGAAATCGTTTTATATTCAATTCATTTCGAAATCGTTTTATATTCAATTCATTTCGAAATCGTTTTATATTCAATTCATTTCGAAATCGTTTTATATTCAATTCATTTCGAAATCGTTTTATATTCAATTCATTTCAAAATATTCGATTTCGAAATCACTTTTCAATATTCATTTTAAAATGAATAAAATCGATATAAATATCGTTCACGTCAAAATGGCGTAAGTCTAATCAACACGGGTTTATATATTTCAATAATTCCTTTATTCTATTAAACAATTGAATATTTATTTTTGTCAACACACGACTAATCTCAACGAATGAGTACTGTCCACGTGTGACTATTTTTGTTAAAATATTACGTTCAACACATGACTAATCTCAACGGATGAGTACAGTCAACACATGAACCTTTATTTTATGGTGATAAAGATATAAATTTTATTGTTAAAATATTTCGTTCAACACATGACTAATCTCAACGGATGAGTACAGTCAACACATGAACCTTTATTTTATGGTGATAAAGATATAAATTTTATTGTTAAAATATTTCGTTCAACACATGACTAATCTCAACGGATGAGTACAGTCAACACATGAACCTTTATTTTATGGTGATAAAGATATAAATTTTATTGTTAAAATATTTCGTTCAACACATGACTAATCTCAACAGATGAGTACAGTCAACACATGAACCTTTATTTTATAATATTCTTTATCTTCTAAATTGGAATGAGGCCCAATCAATTACCATATAAAGTTAATTATATGGATTCCATACAACAAATGTATATAATAGCAACGATAAATAATCAACCATCATCCAAAGTGCACTACACTGTATAAGCATCAAATATAGATATCTAACGCTTATAACAGCCTGTCAATCAATCGATCGACATATTTAATCAATCAGGATGAGTGAACTTCAAATTTCATCCCAACACCCGTGTGGGGTTTCAAACAATCAAACACAGATTTTAGTTGTGCAGTTGGGCGATGTGTAAAATTTATCGACCCATTCAATATCAGTCAAATCAGTGTATATAAACAAATCGGTCGATTTGTTTATAAATATTTATTTATTCATTTTCACGTTAAAAATTATATTTTTAACGATAAAACATTTTTTTTAACACATGAATTTCTATTCAGTTCATTTATTCAATAAAATTGATATTTTTATTTTTCTAACATATTTTAGAAAATTCGGCGGCATAACGGCACGATACTAGAAACGGGACAAGGCCTAGCCTTATCCCCGGTCTAGTGAAGGCCCACGCCATTCACACATCAATCAAATCCATTACATTTCACTAAACAATTTAATTCAAACCAAATAAACTAACCAACAACACAACCAAACAATTTAACAAACAAGCCATCCATGGTCTGTGAACGACGGGTGTCGGGTGCTACTAAACACCGTATGCATCCTAGTATATATATATATAACTAGAAAAAGAAATTGAAGAGTGAGAAGTTCTCACCTATAGCTATCCTAACTCCACGGCTCTCCTTTTGCAGAAACCTTCGTCGTTCTCGCCTTTTCGTCATCTTTGTTGCTCGTAGCCACTACATATATAAAAATCACACATTTTTATATCGTTGTCTTTTTTTTAAATAAAAATCACATTTTTATTTGTTTACTTTAAATTTTAAAAATCATATTTTTATAATCACTTCATATATTTAAAAATCGAATTTTTACTTCGCTATTCAATATATAAAAATCTCGCCTTTTCAAATATAAAGATTTCACCTTTTCAAATATATCATTATAAAAGTCACATTTTTATTTTTCTACACATATAAAAATGGTATTTCTAATATTCCTATCATGTAAAAATTATATTTTTACTCCTCTACATAAACAAAAATCATATTTTTACATCTTCTATATAGTAAAGATTATATTTTTAATACTTTAAAAATATAAAAATCATATTTTTATTACTTTAAAAATATAAAAATCATATTTTTAACCCACTACATATGTAAAAATCACGCCTTATCCATTTTAAAAATATTGTCTTTTCACTTTTAAAATTAAAAATCCCTCCTTTCTCTACTATGTATATATATATTAAAACAATACTAATCTCAGTTTTAAAATCACCTTAATTTCAGTATTAAAATCATGTAAAAAAACAGTTTTTAAAATCAATAATAATAAAAAAAATCAGTGAAACTTACAGTAATTTTCAAAGGGAGGAGGGGCGGATTCGCTGCATGGAGGAGGGAGAGAACGGAGGAGGGTGGCGGCGCTGGGGGGTGTGCGGCGGTGGAGGAAAGGGGAGGGGGCTCTCGCGCGGCGGCGCGGTTCATCGGGGGGGGGGAGCTCTCGATCTGACAAGGGGGGGTGGGGAATGCCTCGCGCGGTGGCGCGATGGTCGATGGGGGGGTGTGCGATGGTGAACTGCGGCGAGGGGGGGCTGATGCGAGGTTAGTGGGAGGTCGCGATAGGGGGGTGCTGTTGCGGCGGTCTTCGATGGAAGGGGGGAAGCCGCGCCACCGCGACGGCGGCGAGGGGGTCATCGGGGAGGGCGGCGGCTCCTCCCCGCTTCGGCTTCTTCTTTTTTTTTTTTTGCTGTTAAAATCGATTTTGAAAGAAAAGAGGGGGGCAGAGGATATAGGAAAGGGTTTTTTTATTTCTGTTCGAATGGATCGAAAAATAAGGGGGGGCATATAGAGATAAAGGAGAGGAGAGAGGAGATATATATTTTTTATTTAATTATTTAATTTTCACCAAAAAGCAACTTTTATTTTCGATCTCAAAACGAGGCCCAACGCCTGTCGTCCATAGCTAATTACCCCCATTCCGAACCCAGTGGGATATGTATCGTAAGCTGATTTGATCGTTTCGATCAGTTTCCGTCAAAATCAACATATAACTATATATATTGAATTTGAACACGCATTTCAATTTACCGGGGTCACATACGAATTCTAAAAATTGCAAAAAAAAAAATTCTAGCCTCGTATTGACAATACGGTCCTAACAAAACTAGTTTCGTCTAAATCCGAGACCGTTGGAAAAATGGCCATTTTCCAGTCGATTAAAATCAACTGAAACTGGTCAAACGCGTTTTCCCTTGCCACACTCACATATTGATTCGAAAAATTATGAAATTTGGAATCTAGCAGTTATTTGACATCACGGATCCAACAAAAGTGGTTTCGTCGAAATCCGAGGTCGTTTGCAAAATGACTTTTTTTAAGGGCCTGAATTCCATAACGACTATTCAGAATTTTCAATTGGACATATCTTTTGATTCCCGCTATGAAATCCCGATTTTTCGGATTCATTGGAAAGATACTATCAAATAGATCCTAATGTTTTTGGTTTCACTAAAATCCGGATTGTTTTGCACCCGGTACATTCAATCGAAGATTGAAATCGAATTATCGAACTACCACGCCATTTTCAATTCTATTTATAATTCTATATAAATATTTATATTCTAACGACGACGCGTAGAATATATACGTTCGAATTCTCTTCAAAATAAATTTTCTCGTCGATATTATTTAAAATAATATATTTTAAATATTCAAAATTCGCTAAAATTGCCAAAATAAAAATTTTAAACTGGCTCAGATTTTCGGGTTATTACAATCTCCCCCACTTAAAACTTTTCGTCCCCGAAAAGGAACAACGTCGAAAGTGGTTTGATTAATCAACTCTACGTTCGATCTGGCTTTCATTCTCCAACTTTTCAGTTTCTGAGAATTTTCAAATTTTCAAAAATTTGGCTAACACCCTAAATTTTTGAAAAATTTCGCCATAACCTCCCCTGCACCGGGTGCCATGGGAAAATCCTGAAATTGCCATATAGGCCTTCTGATCCCAAAAAGAAAAAGAAAAAGCCAAGCGGCTAGCCAATAGGCTCATAAAATCATCATCACCCAAACAAAACAGTAAATTATAGTAAACATGTACCTATTTGTCGGGCAAACAAATTTTATTCTTCGGCTCTAGCCTCCTTGCTATGACCTGTTAAATGTAAGTATATGTATATGCAAGTAAATGCAACCAATTTTCAATACAATTCAATATTAGGCATAATGGTTCAAAATTATCAAACAAATAAACAAACAACACAAACATCAATCAATTAGTGAATTAGAGTTTTCAAATTCATAATTTTGATACATATACAAAAATCATGTTTTTGATGCCAATTCACAACAATGTGTTCTAACTGTATATAAGTTTTGGTTCTCACACCAGTCTGATGGAAATATATAGATATCACACCTTCGAAACACGAACATAAATACTGATGATGTCATGACAATCATCAGTACCATCTCCGGGTGACTAGAATGTGATTCCATATCTATTCAATATATTAAAACTTCGAATATACGTTCATGACGCGTATATGCAAAATCTTTATATATTGGATTGTCCAAATTCCAAATAAATAAATATTCAAATACGTATATAATGGTTTAAATTTTCAGAACAAAATTGTTTTCATTTGAAAGATATACTCTTCACACTCGTTTTAGGATACCACTGATCCTATCTCTAACGAGTCATTCTAATTGGATATTACTAATCCAATATCTGATGAATTCTTTCGTATGGTTCTAAGGTGTCTTGTTCTCGAGCTCTGTAAACCAAAGCTCTGATACCAAATGTGACGGCCGGGAATTTCGCTCGATCCGAATTAGTCGTTAAACCGATCTAGACCGTTCGAAACCCCTGATCGTTTGAGAACAGGACAAATCAGAACGCAGACGAAAGAACATTTCATTGTTATTACAACAATTCCATCAGATACAAGAATATACAGAGTATGAATGAATAAATTACATTCGATAAATATCAGAGATTACAATATATTACATAACAGCGGAAAATAATACAAAGCACAACTGAAGGTGATATACGGATACAGAGCTTTCCGGATATCATTCCAGCTGTAAACCAGAATCCTGTGAGTATAAATCTGCAAAACCAAAACTACTAGCTGCCCGTGCGGAAAATAGGGGCACCCAGAGTTTAGGTTAAAACAATAAACTCCAGGTCAGTCATGTGACTGGTGTGAGAGCTAAAACAGTTATTAAAACTTTACTTTGAAAGAGAGTAATTCAAGGGACCACGCCGTAACACGGAACGGGTTTCCTCCCAAGAATACCAGTGCATAGAATAAACAACGCAATGCTTTTTCGAAAAATGAAGCTATTATAAGACCCAGGTCCCATCACACAATGCAACGCAAGCCAGAGGATAGGGTTTTACCTTATAACAGCCAAACATGCTTGGTACGTTTAAAACAAATCATTTGATACTATAATAAGTGTATAGTGTCAAAACAATTTCAATCATAAATATAAATCATAGACGGCATAAGTGCCCCATACCACTGTGTCGCCATACTAGTTCTACAATTAAAACCGCAATATCATGTATTGGAAATTGGATTCCGTCATGAGCCGAGGCAAGGGGCAAGCTCCTCTCCGCTTCGAGACACTCTAGCAAATGTCTCAGGACTACACACTCTGGGTAACCCCTGGATGCTTCAGGGTCGGTCCTCACTTACATTAGAGGATTAGTTATGCCTGAACACACGTTTCCCGGTCCTTACAGACCTAAAATCGAGGCGCCTCATCCAACAACCACATAGGTGAAAAGTATATCAATGTCAGGGCTGGTAAGTCACTGACACCACCAAAGCTAGAAAGAAACGTCGTGCTCTCCCTGCAGTCTGTATCCCGTTTTTGACTCATACCGAGGTGTGAGGCTCGCGAATCCACGCTATACACAAAGCTGCCACGTAGGCTGTGCTTTGATCATCAACCACAAGACTTTGCTTTTCAATAGAAGCCTTGATCATTGCATCTTAGCGTGACACACAGGCAATTCATGCCGTGCGATTGATATCTATCGATATATAACTTCTAAGCTCGTACGTCTCAAAGAAGGGCGTTAAGCAAGAGAATAAATTCTCCGCTGCCAAACAGATATATATTTAACAGAAATCAATCAACACAGAATAAAATCCAATGTCAGACACACAATCCATTTACAAGTCCGTTCTGGGTTTGAACGAAACCGGAGGCACTTTCCTCGCATATCCATCCATCTCCAAGTACGTCTGGACGACCACCAACTATTTCCATCCTCTTGGGTGTACAGCCCAATCAGGATCCTCAGTAATAATCCAAACAATGTGAGGACATCCGGTCTTCAACCACCGTCTTCATCTTCGACATATCGTCGAATCGGTTATTCAGAATGGGTATATACCCGGCCTTTCCGAACAACCCGCGTATATTAAAAACAAATGTTACACAAACACAACATACGCCTCATTCCAATTCAAAAGCCACTAACCGCAAATTTCATATTCTTAGGGAAAGGTTCCCATTAATTTTATCCAAGATAAATTCTTTAAAATTTATCCTTTAATCTTCCTTTGGATGTCGTTTCAAACCAAATTATGGTTTTCTAAACTAGTCAAGATTTGTGAACCACACCGAAGTAATTATTTATTTTATTTCCCAATCCCAACCTATTCATCCCATGAAGCAAAACTGGTAATACTCCATATCTAACACCACGGTGTTATCGGTAAAATTAATTACCATTTCACGTTCAAATCTAATTAAAGATTTAACTATCGCTTTGGAGCAAAATTGGTGATACTCCATCCTCGCTCATTTTCTAAAGTTGATAATTTAAATTATCAATCCACATTTCAATTTAATTGAAGATTCATTAAAACTCTTTTTATTGGGTTAAAGAACTAATGTCTTTTAAAACACAGTTCACGACAAACCCAAATCACATTCTATTTATTATCGGGTTAAAGAACTGGTGTTATTTAAAACACTGCTCACGATAAACCCACAAATCAATTCTATTTCAAACCCATTTCAAATCTAATTTATTTATTTAAAAATAAATGGGTTTTAATTTCAGTTCAAAACTAGTTCATTTCGATAAAAATCTATTTTTATTTATTCAAATATGGAGTTTTTCATCCCAATTTTTCCCAAATCATTTCTTATGATTCTACACAAATTATTACTATTTTTAATAATTTTATCAAGGCCCGTACAATCGATTTTCAACAACGGCCATCGAACTGCACTTATAGCGACCTTTTTCAAATTTGATTTGGACGTAACTCCAAATCCAACCGTTAGATTTCAAATTTCTAATATTCGTTAGAAAGCTCTTTTCGATACGAACCCAACGGTTCCGGTTTTAGGAGAATCCGACGGTCGGATCTCCCGTAATGTCCGTTTGAAATAAATGGTCGAAATTCACGAACTGCCGCGGCGCGGCGCATTCTATTCAGGCCATTATATTATATTTATAATATATATAATATATATTTCGTCGATTTCTATTTAAAACGAATTTTATAAATAGTTTTGAATTCGTTTCAAAAACATTTTCAACTTTTATTTCAAATTCAAATCAAAATTGAATTTCCTATTTTAAATCCTTTTTACTTTCATTTCTATTTGATTTCAATTCAAATCGATTTTAATTCGATTCGAATTCATTTCGTTTTCTATTCAATTTAAATTCAATTCGTTTTCTATTCAATTTAAATTCAATTCGTTTTCTATTCAATTTAAATTCAATTCGTTATATATTCAATTCGTTTTCTATTCAATTGAAATCAAATTTTTTTTCTCTTCAATTCATTTCGAAATCGTTTTATATTCAATTCATTTCGAAATCGTTTTATATTCAATTCATTTCGAAATCGTTTTATATTCAATTCATTTCGAAATCGTTTTATATTCAGTTCATTTCGAAATCGTTTTATATTCAATTCATTTCGAAATCGTTTTATATTCAATTCATTTCGAAATCGTTTTATATTCAATTCATTTCGAAATCGTTTTATATTCAATTCATTTCGAAATATTCGATTTCGAAATCACTTTTCAATATTCATTTTAAAATGAATAAAATCGATATAAATATCGTTCACGTCAAAATGGCGTAAGTCTAATCAACACGGGTTTATATATTTCAATAATTCCTTTATTCTATTAAACAATTGAATATTTATTTTTGTCAACACACGACTAATCTCAACGAATGAGTACTATCCACGTGTGACTATTTTTGTTAAAATATTACGTTCAACACATGACTAATCTCAACGGATGAGTACAGTCAACACATGAACCTTTATTTTATGGTGATAAAGATATAAATTTTATTGTTAAAATATTTCGTTCAACACATAACTAATCTCAACGGATGAGTACAGTCAACACATGAACCTTTATTTTATGGTGATAAAGATATAAATTTTATTGTTAAAATATCTCGTTCAACACATGACTAATCTCAACGGATGAGTACAGTCAACACATGAACCTTTATTTTATGGTGATAAAGATATAAATTTTATTGTTAAAATATTTCGTTCAACACATGACTAATCAAAACGGATGAGTACAGTCAACACATGAACCTTTATTTTATAATATTATTTATCTTCTAAATTGGAATGAGGCCCAATCAATTACCATATAAAGTTAATTATATGGATTCCATACAACAAATGTATATAATAGCAACGATAAATAATCAACCATCATCCAAAGTGCACTACACTGTATAAGCATCAAATATAGATATCTAACGCTTATAACGGCCTGTCAATCAATCGATCGACGTATTTAATCAATCAGGATGAGTGAACTTCAAATTTCATCCCAACACCCGTGTGGGGTTTCAAACAATCAAACACAGATTTTAGTTGTGCAGTTGGGCGATGTGTAAAATTTATCGACCCATTCAATATCAGTCAAATCAGTGTATATAAACAAATCGGTCGATTTGTTTATAAATATTTATTTATTCATTTTCACGTTAAAAATTATATTTTTAACGATAAAACATTTTATTTTAACACATGAATTTCTATTCAGTTCATTTATTCAATAAAATTGATATTTTTATTTTTCTAACATATTTTAGAAAATTCGGCGGCATAACGGCACGATACTAGGAACGGGACAAGGCCTAGCCTTATCCCCGGTCTAGTGAAGGCCCACGCCATTCACACATTAAATCAAATCCATTCCATTTCACTAAACAATTTAATTCAAACCAAATAAACTAACCAATAACACAACCAAACAATTTAACAAACAAGCCATCCATGGTCTGTGGATGACGGGTGTCGGGTGCTACTAAACACCGTTTGCATCCTAGTATATATATATAACTAGAAAAAGAAATTGAAGAGTGAGAAGTTCTCACCTATAGCTATCCTAACTCCACGGCTCTCCTTTTGCAGAAACCTTCGTCGTTCTCGCCTTTTCGTCATCTTTGTTGCTCGTAGCCACTACATATATAAAAATCACACATTTTTATATCGTTGTCTTTTTAAAAAAAAAAAAAAAATCACATTTTTATTTGTTTACTTTAAATTTTAAAAATCATATTTTTATAATCACTTCATATATTTAAAAATCGAATTTTTACTTTGCTATTCAATATATAAAAATCTCGCCTTTTCAAATATAAAGATTTCACCTTTTCAAATATATCATTATAAAAGTCACATTTTTATTTTTCTACACATATAAAAATGGTATTTCTAATATTCCTATCATGTAAAAATTATATTTTTACTCCTCTACATAAACAAAAATCATATTTTTACATCTTCTATATAGTAAAGATTATATTTTTAATACTTTAAAAATATAAAAATCATATTTTTATTACTTTAAAAATATAAAAATCATATTTTTAACCCACTACATATGTAAAAATCACGCCTTATCCATTTTAAAAATATTGTCTTTTCACTTTTAAAATTAAAAATCCCTCCTTTCTCTACTATGTATATATATTTTAAAACAATACTAATCTCAGTTTTAAAATCACCTTAATTTCAGTATTAAAATCATGTTAAAAAAACAGTTTTTAAAATCAATAATAATAATAATAAAAATCAGTGAAACTTACAGTAATTTTCAAAGGGAGGAGGGGCGGATTCGCTGCATGGAGGAGGGAGAGAACGGAGGAGGGTGGCGGCGCTGGGGGGGTGTGCGGCGGTGGAGGAAAGGGGGGGCTCTCGCGCGGCGGCGCGGTTCATCGAGGGGGGGGGCTCTCGATTTGATGAGGGGGGGGGGGGGAATGCCTCGCGCGGCGGCGCGATGGTCGATGGGGGGGGTCTGCGATGGTGAACTGCGGCGAGGGGGGAGGGGGCTGATGCGAGGTTAGTGGGAGGTCGCGATAGGGGGGGTGCTGTTGCGGCGGTCTTCGATGGAAGGGGGAAGCCGCGCGACCGCGACGGCGGCGAGGGGGTCATCGGGGAGGGCGGCGGCTCCTCCCCGCTTCAGCTTCTTCTTCTTCTTTTTTTTTGCTGTTAAAATCGATTTTGAAAGAAAAGAGGGGGGGCCAGAGGACATAGGAAAGGGTTTTTTTTATTTCTGTTCGAATGGATCGAAAAATAAGGGGGGGGGGGCAGATAGAGATAAAGGAGAGGAGAGAGGAGATTTTTTTTTAATTATTTAATTTTCACCAAAAAGCAATTTTAATTTTCGACCTCAAAACGAGGCCCACCGCCTGTCGTCCATAGCTAATTACCCCCATTCTGAACCCAATGGGATATGTATCGTAAGCTGATTTGATCGTTTCGATCAGTTTCCATCAAAATCAACATATAACTATATATATTGAATTTGAACACGCATTTCAATTTACCGGGGTCACATACGAATTCTAAAAATTGCAAAAAAATATTTTCTAGCCTCGTATTGACGATATGGTCCTAAAAAAACTAGTTTCGTCTAATTCCGAGACCGTTGGAAAAATGGCCATTTTCCAGTCGATTAAAATCAACTGAAACTGGTCAAACGCGTTTTCCTTTGCCACGCTCACATATTGATTCGAAAAATTATGAAATTTGGAATCTAGCATTTATTTGACATCACGGATCCAACAAAAGTGGTTTCGTCGAAATCCGAGGTCGTTTGCAAAATTGCTATTTTTAAGGGCCTGAATTCCATAGCGACTATTCAGAATTTTCAACTGGACATATCTTTTTATTCCCGCTATGAAATCACGATTTTTCGGATTCGTTGGAAAGATACTATCAAATAGATCCTAATGTTTTTGGTTTCACTAAAATCCGGATTGTTTTGCACCCGGTACATTCAATCGAAGTTTGAAATCGAATTATCGAACTACCGCGCCATTTTCAATTCTATTTATAATTCTATATAAATATTTATATTCTAACGACGACGCGTAGAATATATACGTTCGAATTCTCTTCAAAATAAATTTTCTCGTCGATATTATTTAAAATAATTTATTTTAAATATTCAAAATTCGCTAAAATTGCCAAAATAAAAAATTTAAACTAGCTCAGATTTTCGGGTTATTACAGTGCTTTCTAACGATTATTAGAAATCAGAAATCTAACGGTTGGATTTGGAAATATGTCCAAATCAAAATTTGAAAAAGGTCGCTGTAAGTGCTGTTCGATGGCCGTTGATGGAAATCGACTGTACGGGCCTTGATAAAATTATTAAAAATATCAATAATTTGTGTAAAATCATAAGAAATGATTTGTGAAGAATTGGGATGAAAAACTCCATATTTGAAAAGATAAAAATAGATTTTTATCGAAATGAACTAGTTTTGAACTAGAATTATAATTCTATTTATTTTTAAATAAATAAATTGAATTTGAAATGGTTTTGAAAATGACCAGAATTTCCAGTGATTGCATTGGAATGGATTTGAATCGAAATTGTCTTCAGAATATTTCGATGTTGGATTTCGTGATTGTACAGATGTTGTTATGGAAATTTGAAAGATATAGATATATATCGTTATTTACAATACGATATCTGTTGGTCGTAGAATTTGATATTGAATATAAGCCGATATATTTTCTATTCAGAGCCTTGTATTTAATATCAAATGTGATTTGGGTTTGTCGTGAATGGTGTCTTGACTAACACTGTTCTTGAACCCAGTTGAGAAAAGATTAAATCTTTTTATTTAGATTTAATGAAGTGTACCAATTAAATAATATTTAATTGGAATTGAATTGATATTGATTTTTGGGTTTATCGTGGACAGTGTTTTAAATAACACTCGTTCTTTAACCCGATAATTAATGGAATGTGATTTTGGGCTTATCGTGAACCATGTTTCGAATTTACCGTTAACACCGTGGTGTTAGATATGAAGTATAACCAATTTTACTTCATGGGATGAATAGGTTGGGATTGGGAAATTAAAACAAATGATTACTTCGGTAAAGTTCGTTAATCCCGACTAGTTTGAATTGATATTCAAAAGTAGATTAAAGAATAAATTCAAGGAATTTATCTTGGATAAAATTAATGGGAACCTTTCCCTATGAATGTGAAATTTAGAAACTAACTGTCGGTTAGCCAAGCAGACTGGTTTTCTGGATATTGATCTGATGTTGGTCTCGGCCTTCGGGGTTAATATTTGGGAAATTATTCTCTTGATTAATTTACGGTTAGTGACTGATGAATTGGAATGAGGCATATGTTGTGTTTGTGTAACACTTATTTAAAATATACGCGGGTTATTCGGAAAGACCGGGTTTATCCCATTCTGAATAACTAATACGACGATAAGTCGAAGATGAAGACGATGGTCGAAGACCGGAGGTCTTCACGTCGTTTGGGTGATTACTGATGATCTTGATTGGGGTGTACACCCAAGAAGATGGAAACAGTTGGTGGTCGTCCAGACGTACTTGGAGATCGATGGATATGCGGGGTACTGGGTGCCTCCGGTTTCGTTCAGTCCCAGAACGGACTTGTAAATGGACTGTGTGTCTGACATTGGATTTTAGTCTGTGTGATTGATCTCTATTAAATATATATCTGTTTGGCGGCGGAGAATTTATTCTCTTGCTTAACGCCCTTCTCTGAGACGTATGAGCTCATGGGTTATATACTGATGGATATCAAACTCATAGAGTGAATTGCCTGTGTGGCATGCCTAAGTGGCAAATGATCAAGGCTTCTGTTGAAAAGCAAAGTCTTGTGGTGATGATCAAAGCACAGCCTGTGTGGCACAGGTTTGTGTAACGTGAATTTGCGAGCCTCACACCCTGGTTGTGAACCAAAAACGGGAGAGGACATCAGGGAGGGCATGCGTTTCTTTCTAGCTAGGGTGGTGTCAGTGACCTACCAGCTCGGACATTTTCATACTTTTCACCTGTGGTTGTTGCTGTTGCGAGGCGCCTCGGTTTGCTCGGACGATCCGGGTCCGATGGAGTCATTCGTTGGCTCATTTACGCCCCCAAAGGGCGGGGAAACGTAGTGTTCAGGCATAATAATCCACATCGGTGGACCGGCCCTGACGATCCAAGGGGCAGTTGCGGCTGTTCCTGAGGGGCGGGCTAGAGCGTCTCGAATCGGTTGAGGACTATCTTTTGCCTCGGTTCATAGATGGAAACCCAATTTCCAAATACGTGACTTTGCGATTTTGATTGTATAACCTATATATGGCGACATAGTGGTATGGGGCATTCATGCCGCCTATGATTGATACTTATGATTTGAAGTTGTTTCATAAACTATGCACTTATAATAGTATCAAATAATCTGTTTTAAACGTATCAAGCATTCTTTGGCTATTATAAGGTAAAAACCCTATCCTCCGGCTTGCGTTGCATTGTGTGATGGGAACTGGGTCTTATAATAGCTTCATTTTTCTTTATTTAGCATTGCGCTGTTTGTTTTATGCACTGGTATTCTTGGGAGGAAACCCGTTCCGCGTTAGCGGCATGGTCCCTTGATTTACCTAACTTTAAAAATAAAGATAAATAACTGTTTTAGTTCTCACACCAGTCCCATGACTGACCTGGAGTTTATTGTTTTGACCTAAACTCTGGGTGCCCCTATTTTGACACGGGCAGCTAGTAGTTTTGGTTTTGCAGATTTATATTCACAGGATCCATGTTTACAGCTGGAACGATATCCGGAAAGCTTTGTATCCGTATATCTACTTCTAGTTGTGTATTGTATTATTTTCCACTGCAATTTATTTAAATGTAATTTAAATCTCTGATATTTCTGTGTAATATTCATTTATACTCTGTATATTCTTGTAATCTGATGGATTGTTGTAATATATAATGAAATATTCTTTTGTATGCATTCTGTTTTGTCGTGTTCTCAAAATAATCCGCGCTTTCCCTTCTCTTCGGGGACCGGGGAAGTTCGGGTCGTCTCATCGTGGTATCAGAGCTTTGGTTTACAAAGCTCAGAGAACAAGGCACATTAGAACCATACGAAAGAATTCATCAGATATTGGATTAGTAATATCCAATGGGAATGACTCGTTAGAGATAGGATCAGTAGTATCCTAGAACGAGTGTGAAGAGTATATTTTAAGGTGAAAACAAATTTTGTTTTGAAAATTTAAATCAACTATTTGTATTTGATACTTACTCTATATAGATCGGGACAATCCGATATATAAAGATTTTGCATATATGTCTCGCAAACGTGTATTCGAAGTTTTAATATAATGGATAGTTATAGAATCATACTCTAGTGCCCGGGGATAATTCTGGTGACGGGGCACCATCGCCAGTATTTATTTTCGAGTGACGAAAGTGAGATTTCTATATATTTCCTATTGACTGGTGTGAGAACCAAAATTAGATAGGGCCTATTGTTGTGATTTGGCATCAAAAATCTCATTTTTGACTATATATCAAAGTTATGCATTTGAAACGTTAATCCACTAATTGATTGATGTTTGTGTTATTTGTTTATTTGTTTGATAATTTTGAACCATTACGCGTAATTGTATCAAATAGTGAATTGTATTGAAATTTGGTCGCATTTGCTTGCATATACATGTACTTACATTGAACAGGTCATAGCAAGGAGGCTAGAGCAGAGAATAAAATTGTTTGCCCGACAAATAGGTACATGTTTGATATAATTTACTGTTTTGTTTGGGTGATGATGATTTTATGAGCCGATTGGCTAGCCGCTTGGCTTTTTCTTTTTCTTTTTGAGATCAGAAGGCCTATATGGCAATTTCGGGGTTTTCCCGTGGCTCCCGGTGCAGGGGAGGTTATGGCGAAATTTTTCAAAAATTCCGGGTGTTAGCCAAATTTTTGAGGAATTTGAAAATTCTCAGAAACTGAAAAGTTGGAGAATGGAAGCCAGATCGAACGTAGAGTTGATTAATCAAACCACTTTCGACTTTGCTCCTTTTCGGGGACGAAAAGTTTTAAGTGGGGGAGATTGTAACAACCCGAAAATCTGGGCCAGTTTAAAATTTTTATTTTGGCAATTTTAGCGAATTTTGATTATTTAAAATGAATTATTTTAAATAATATCGACGAGAAAATTTCTTTTGAATAAAATTCAATCGTATATAGTTATATAGATCGACGTTAGAATATAAATAATTATACATAATTATAAAAGTAATTGAAAATGGCGCGGTAGTTCGATAATTCGATTTCAAACTTCAATTGAACATACCGGGTGCAAAATAATCTGGATTTTAGTGAAACCAAAAATAATAGGATCTAATTGAGAATATCTTTCCAACGAATCCGAAAAATCAAAATTTCATAGCGGGGATAAAAAGATATGTCCAGTTGAAATTTCAGAATAGTCGCTATGGAATTCAGGCCCTTAAAAATGGAAAATTTGCAAACGACCTCGGATTTCGACGAAACCACTTTTGTCGGATCCGGGATGTAAAGTTATTGCTAGGTTTCAAATTTCATAATTTTTCGAATCAATATGTGAGTGTGGCAAAAGAAAACGTGTTTAACCAGTTTCAGTTGATTTTAATCGACTGGAAAATGGCCATTTTTCTAACGGTCTCAGAATTCGACGAAACTAGTTTTGTTAGGACCGTATCGTCAACACGAAGCTAGGAAATATTTTCCGAGAATTTTTCGGGTTAGTATGTGGCCCCGGTAAATTGAAATGTGCGTTCAAATTCAATATATAGAGTTATATTTTGATTTTTATGAAAACTGATCGAAACAGTCAAATCAGCTTAAGGGACATATCCCATTGTGTTCGGAATGGGAGTAATTAGCTATGGACGACAGTCGGTGGGCTTGATTTTGAGTTCTAATTTAAAAGTTACTTTTTAAAATTTAAAATAAATTAAAATATAAATTATTATATAAAACCCCTTTCCCTTACTTCCCTCCCCCGTTAGTTTTAGGTTCGAAAATCAAAATCGAAATAAAAAGGAGAAAAAAAACGAATCAACTCGTCGATCGCGCCCAGCCACCGCCGTCGAGCCTCGTCGCCAGCCTCCCTCCGCTCCCCTCCGATGATCCCTACGGCCCCCCTCCTTTCTCTCCTCCTCCGATTGGAAGACCCCCCGCGCCCTACCCCCGAACCGCACCCAAACCCGCCTGAGCTCGCCGCCGCTCCACCACCGGAGCACCGCCTCACTTTGCCGCCCCTCCTCCCCTGACGTCAGCCACACCTTCCCCTCCCTGTCTCCGACGAACCCAAACACCCTGTAAGTTTTCTTTTTTTATTTATTTATTTTATTTTATTTATTTCTATTTATTCTCTAGGTAATCGATTTCCTGAGTTTAAAATCTGGTTTTTTATAGCGTCAAAAGTAGAAAGATGAGACTAATTTTTAATGAATAAAACGGTATAATTTTTAATGAATAAAAATGTAATGTATTTCATATATATGTATCATAACAAAAAGATGAGATTTTTGTTTATCGAAAGATGTGATTTTTATAAGGTAGAAAGAATAAAAATATTATTTTTATAGAAGAAGAAGTAGCAAAGTAAAAAATTTGATTTTTATATATTGAATAGCAAAGAAAAAATTCGATTTTTATATACTGAATAGCAAAGTAAAAATTTGATTTTTATATATTGAATAGCAAAGTAAAAATTTGATTTTTATATATTGAATAGCAAAGTAAAAATTTGATTTTTATATATTGAATAGCAAAGTAAAAATTCGATTTTTATATATTAAATAGCGAAGTAAAAATTTGATTTTTATATATTGAATAGCAAAATAAAAATTCGATTTTTATATATCGAATAGCGAAGTAAAAATGTGATTTTTACATATGTAGAGAATACGGGCAGAGAAAGTGACAAGAGGCAAGAACGGCGAAGATTTCTACATGAGAAGAGTCGTGGCGTTGGATTAGCAATTCTGTGAGAACTTCTCACCTTTCAATTTAATTTTTCTAGTTATAAATATATACTAGGATGCAGACGGTGTTTAGTAGCACCCGACACCCGTCATCCACAGACCATGGACGACTTGTTTGATTGATTGATTTTGATGTGTAGTTGATTGTGTGATTTGAAATGAAATAAAATATTTATATAGAAAATAAATATTTTATAGTTTAAAATAGAATTTTTAACGTGTATATGAAAAGAAATAAAAATAAACAAATCGGACGATTTGTTTATATACACACATTTGACTGACATTGATTGGGATGATAAATTTTACACATCGCCCAACTGCACAAATAAAATCTGTGTTTGATTGTTTGAAACCCCACACGGGTATTGGGATGATATATGACGTACACTAATCCCAATAATTATTTGTATGTCGATTGATTGATTGACAGACTGTTATAAGCGTTGAATATTTATATTTGATGCTTATACAGTGTAGAATGCACTTTGGATGATGGTTGATTTATTCATCGTTGTTGATATATACATGTGTTGTAGAAAATCCATATAATTAACATTATATGGTAATTGATTGGGCCTCATTACAGTTTCGAAAGAGAAATATTTGAAATAGAAATATTTGAAGAGAAATATTTGAATCGAAATATTTGAGAAAGAAATATTTGAAAGAGGAATATTTGAAATAGAATAATTGAAAATAGAAATATATGAAGCCATATTGATTAGATTGACGCTATTTTGACGTGAACGATATTTATATCGATTTTATTCATTTTATAACGAATATCGAAAGTGATTTCAAAATCTGATATTTTGAAAAGAATTGAAATTCGAATTAGATTGAATATAAATGAATTCGAATTGAAAGTTGAATATAAATGAATTCGAATTGAAATTGAATTGAAAACGAACTGAAATTGAATTAGAAATCAATTTGAATTGAAATCAATTTGAAATGAATTTAAAACGAATTTATATTGGAATATTCAATTTTGATTTGAAATTGAATATGAAGTTGAAACCGTTTTGAAAATGAATTTAAAACGATTTATAAAGCACGTTTTGAATTGAAATCGACGAGGTATATATTATATATATAATATAATGGCCTGAATAGAACGCGCCGCGCCGCGGCAGTTCGCGAATTTCAACCATTGACTTCGAACGGATATTGCGGGAGATCCGACGGTCGGATTCTCCTGAAACCGGAACCGTTGGGTTCGTATCGAAAAGAGCTTTCTAACGATTATTAGAAATTAGAAATCTAACGGTTGGATTTGGAAATATGTCCAAATCAAAATTTGTAAAAGGTCGTTGTAATTGCAGTTCGATGGCCGTTGATGGAAATCGATTGTACGGGCCTTGATAAAATTATTAAAAATATCAATAATTTGTGTAAAATCATAATAAATGATTTGTGATGAATTGGGATGAAAAACTCCATATTTGAAAAGATAAAAATAGATTTTTATCGAAATGAACTAGTTTTGAACTAGAATTATAATTCTATTTATTTTTAAATAAATAAATTGAATTTGAAATGGTTTTGAAAATGACCAGAATTTCCAATGATTGCATTGGAATGGATTTGAATTGAAATTGTCTTCGGAATATTTCGATGTTGGATTTCGTGATTGTACAAATGTTGTTATGGAAATTTGAAAGATATAGATATATATATCGTTTTTTCCAATACGATATCTGTTGGTCGTAGAATTTGATATTGAATATAAGCCGATATATTTTCTATTCAGAGCCTTGTATTTAATATCAAATGTGATTTGGGTTTGTCGTGAATGGTTTCTTGACTAACACTGTTCTTGAACCCAGTTGAGAAAAGATTAAATCTTTTTATTTAGATTTAATGAAGTGTACCAATTAAATAATATTTAATTGGAATTGAATTGATATTGATTTTTCGGTTTATCGTGGACAGTGTTTTAAATAACACTCGTTCTTTAACCCGATAATTAATGGAATGTGATTTTGAGTTTATCGTGAACCGTGTTTTAAATGACACTGATTCTTTAACCTAGTTAACGATTAAAACTAAGTGGAGTTTTAATGAATCTTTAATTAGATTGAAAAGGTGTTAGAATGGAGTATCACCAGTTTGGTTCCAGGTGATAGTTAAATCTTCAATTAGATTTGAACGTGAAATGGTAATTGAATTTACCGATAACACCATGGTGTTAGATATGAAGTATAACCAGTTTTACTTCATGGGATGAATAGGTTGGGATTGGGAAATTAAAACAAATGATTACTTCGGTAAAGTTCGTTAATCCCGACTAGTTTGAATTGATATTCAAAAGTAGATTAAAGAATAAATTCAAGGAATTTATCTTGGATAATATTAATGGGAACCTTTCCCTATGAATGTGAAATTTAGAAACTAACTGTCGGTTAGCCAAGCAGAATGGTTTTCTGGATATTGATCTGATGTTGGTCTCGGCCTTCGGGGTTAATATTTGGAAAATTATTCTCTTGATTAATTTACGGTTAGTGACTGATGAATTGGAATGAGGCGTATGTTGTGTTTGTGTAACACTTATTTAAAATATACGCGGGTTATTCGGAAAGACCGGGTTTATCCCATTCTGAATAACTGATACGACGATAAGTCGAAGATGAAGACGATGGTCGAAGACCGGAGGTCCTCACGTCGTTTGGGTGATTACTGATGATCTTGATTGGGGTGTACACCCAAGAAGATGGAAACAGGCTGTGATCGTCCAGACGTACTTGGAGATCGATGGATATGCGGGGTACTGGGTGCCTCCGGTTTCGTTCAGTCCCAGAACGGACTTGTAAATGGACTGTGTGTCTGACATTGGATTTTAGTCTGTGTGATTGATCTCTATTAAATATATATCTATTTGGCGGCGGAGAATTTATTCTCTTGCTTAACGCCCTTCTCTGAGACGTACGAGCTCATGGGTTATATACCGATGGATATCAAACTCATAGAGTGAATTGCCTGTGTGGCATGCCTAAGTGGCAAATGATCAAGGCTTCTGTTGAAAAGCAAAGTCTTGTGGTGATGATCAAAGCACAGCCTGTGTGGCACAGCTTTGTGTAACATAAATTCGCGAGCCTCACACCCCGGTTGTGAACCAAAAACGGGAGAGGACATCAGCGAGGGCATGCGTTTCTTTCTAGCTAGGGTGGTGTCAGTGACCTACCAGCCCTGACATTTTTATACTTTTCACCTGTGTGGTTGTTGCTGTTGCGAGGCGCCTTGGTTTGCTCGGACGATCCGGGTCCGATGGAGTCATTCGTTGGCTCATTTACGCCCCAAAGGGCGGGGAAACATAGTGTTCAGGCATAATAATCCACATCGGTGGACCGGCCCTGACGATCCGAGGGGTAGTTGCGGCTGTTCCTGAGAGGCGGGCTAGAGCGTCTCGAATTGGTTGAGGACTATCTTTTGCCTCGGTTCATAGATGGAAACCCAATTTCCAAATACGTGACTTTGCGATTTTAAGTCAAAATTGAATATTCCATATCATTAATATATGAATGATAATATTTTCAAAACGTTATATTTTGAAATCACTGCCTTTTCTATATTCATTATAAAAACGAATATGATCGATATAAATATCATTCGTGTCAAAATGGCGTAAATCTAATCAACACGGCTTTATATATTTCAACAACTTCGTTATTCTATTCAACAAATGAATATTTTCTTCAACACATGAATTTTCTTTTATTCAACACATGAATATATATTTTATTCAACACATGAATATATACTTTATTCAACACATGAATATTTCATTTTATAATATTCTTTATTTTCCAAATTCGAACGAGGCCCAATCAATTACCATGTAATGTTAATTATTTGGATTCCATACAATACATGTATATAATTGGAACGATAAATAATCAACCATCATCCAGAGTGTAACACCCAACTACATAAGCATTAAATATAACTAATTAACGCTTACACAGTCTTTCAATCAAACGATCCACATACCACTAAACAATTGGGATTAGTGTACGTCAAATATAATCCCAACACCCGTGTGGGGTTTCAAATCAACAAACACAAATTTTTATTTGTGCAGTTGGGCAATGTGTAAAATTTATCGTCCCAATCCATATCAGTCAAATAGGTGTACATATACAAATTGTTCGATTTGTAAATGAATATATATTTATTCATATTCACGTTAAATTATATTTTTAACGATAAATAATTTATTTCAACACATGAATATTTTCAACACATGAATATTCTCAACACATGAATTTTGTTTTATTCAACACATGAATTTATATTTTATTCATTCCACGTCATAATCAATTTTCACCACACAACAAAATCAAACAAGTCGTCCATGGTCTGTAGACAACGGGTGTCGGGTGCTGCTAAGCATCGTCTGCATCGTAGTATATAATTTTAACTAGAAAACAAGAATTAAAGTGAGAAGTCCTCACCGATTAGCTAAACCAATTCGCCGCGACTCTTCTTATGTAGAAAATCTTGACGTGTTTCCTTTTGTCACTTTCGTTGTCCGTATTCACTACATACATAAAAATCACATTTTTATTATGCTATGGTATAAATAGAAATCATACCTTTACATAACTAAAAATCTAATCTTTTCTTGTTTAAAAATATAATCTTTTCTATTTCAAAAATATGATCTTTTTGACAACAAAAATTCCATCTTTTCTATTATAAAAATTTATTCTTTTCTATTACAAAATCGTATTTTTACTTTGCTAAAATATATAAAATCATATTTTGATTATCATACATATATAAAAATATAAACTTTCTTAATATAAAAATATAAACCTTCTCGTCTTTACATATGGAAAAACCTCCTCTTTAGATTAATAAAAAATCTAATCTTGTCTAAATTAAAAATCTATACTTTACCCATATAAAAATTTAACTTTTTATCATGAAAAATCACATCTTTTTCTAGTCTAAAACATGTTTTTATTTTATGCTATACATGTATATTAAAGATCAGATTTTATAAATAAAACTGAAACAAAATTACTATAAATAAAATAAAGAGATAAAACTCACAATTTTTCGAGTGGAGAAGGTATTCTAAGGGTGGCGCCGGACTTGGGTGGTGGCAAGGGAGGTACGGTGGGCCTAGGTTGCGGCGGCGCCGGCGATTTGGCTTCAGGGGTCTAGGGCACGCGGGTATTTGGGGATTGGGTGTTCGAACGGGAAAAAGGGGGTTTCGCGTCGGTTTGGAGAAGGGGGGTCGCGGTGGCTCAGGGGAGGAGTGGGTGGTGAGGCACCGGCCGGAGATGGCGGCGATGGCCCTTGGAAGGGCGCGATGGGTTTGTAACTAGGGGCAACGGTTTTTCTGCGTTTTTTTTATTTAATCGATTTTGAACGAGAGGGATAAGTTAGGGAGGGTTGACCGGGTGTAAAGGAAAGGGAAAGGGCTTTGGCCCAATTTATTTATTTATATTTATTTATTTTCTCCATAAAGTTGATTTTTAATTCGAATCTCAAATTGAGCCCAACGACTGTCGTCCCCAGCTAATTACCCCCATTTCGAACACAATGGGATATGTCCCATAAGCCAATTTGAACGTTTCGATCAGTTTCATTTAAATTAAAATTTAAATCTATATATTCAATTTTAAACGCACATTTCAATTTACCGGACCACATACGGACTCTAAAAATTCCTGAAAAATTATTTCTAGCTTCGTATTGACGATACGGTCCTAACAAAACTAATTTCATCAAATTCTGAGACCATTTGAAAAACGGCCAATTTCTGGTCGATCGAAATTGACCGAAACTGTTAAAACACGTTTTCCTTCACCACGCTCACATATTGATTTCAAAAATTACTAATTTTGGAATCTAGCAATAACTTTACATCCCAAATCTAATAAAAGTGGTTTCGTTGAAAACGAAGGTCATTTGCAAATTTTTCATTTTTCAGGGCTATATTTTCCATAGCGACTATTCTGAATTTTCATCTGGGCATAACTTTTTATCCCCGCTATGAAATTTCAATTTTTCGGATTCCCTGGAAAGATATTCTCAAATAGATTCTAATATTTTTGGTTTTGCTAAAATCCGGTTTATTTTGAATCCTGTACATTCATTTGAAATTGGAAATCGAATTTTCAAACTACCGCGCCATTTTCAATTCCTTTTATATTTTAAAATAAATATTTTTATTCTGACGATGATTCAAATAAATATATACACTCTAATTCAATTCAAAATAAATTTCTCGTTGTTATTATTTAAAATAAATCATTTTAAATATTCAAAATTCATTAAAATTGCCAAAATAAAAAAATTTAAATTGGCTCAGAATTTCCGGTTTGTTACACCGGATTGAGTTGAGAACACGAAAAATCAGAACACAAACAGAAGAACATTTCATTGCTTATTACAACAATTACATCAGAGTACAAGAATATTCCAGAGTATGAATAAATAATATACATCAGGAAAAATATCAAAGATTAAAATACATTACATAGCAGCGGAAAATAATACATAACACAACTGAAAGAAATACACGGATACAGAGCTTTCCGAGTATAGTTCCAGCTGTAAATCCAGGATCCTGTGAATATAATATTTGCAAAACCCAAGTACTAGCTGCCTGTGTGGAAAATAGGGACACCTAGAGTTTAGGTTAAAGCAATAAACTCCAGGTCAGTCATGCGACTAGTGTGAGAAGTAAAACAGTTATTTAAAACTTTACTTTAGAAATAAGGTAAATCAAGGGACCATGCCGTATAACACGGAACGGGTTTCCTCCCAAGAATACTAGTGTATAGAGTAAATGGCACAATGTTTTTTGGAAAAATGAAGCTATTATAAGACTCAGGTCCCATCACATAATGCAACGCAAGCCGGAGGATAGGGTTTTCCCTTATAATAGCCAAACATGCTTGGTATGTTTAAAACAAATCATTTGATACTATTATAAGTGAATAGTGTCAAAACAACTTCAAATATAAATGTATCAATCGTAGACGGCATGGGTACCATATATCATGTCGCCATACGTGGCTTACAATCTAAACCGAAATGTCATGTATTGGAAATTGGATTTCCGTCTAGGAACCAAGGCTAGGGATCGTCCTTCCGATTCGAGACTTTCTAGCCCGAGCCTCAGGATTCAGCCGCAACTGCACCTGGAGCGTCAAGGCCGGTCCACATTTTAAGTGGATTAAAATCCCTGAAAAATGCGTTTCCCCTCCCTATGGGGCATAAGTCTGGTCAGTATGTCAACCATATCATCCATCGGCCCCGTAGTGACCGATATAACCGAGGCGCCTCGCTATCTATCATCCACATAAGTAAAAATGTCTGGGCTCCATACCATGACACCACACCTAGCTAGAAGGAAACGCATGTCCTCCCTGAGGTCCTCTCCCGTTTCTGGTTCACACCGTGAGGCTCACGAATTAACGTTATACACAAAGCTACGCTATATTAAAGCCGTGCTTTGATCGTCAACCACAAGACTCTGCTTTTCAACAGAAGCCTTGATCATTTGCATCTCGACATGCCCTATAGGGAATTCACACTATGCGACATATGTCTATCGATATATAACCTCTGAGCTCGTACGTCTCAGAGAAGGGTGTTAAGCAAGAGAATAAATTCTCCACCACCAAACAGATATATATATAATAGAGATCAATCAACACAGAATAAAATCCAATGTCAGACACACATCATTTTACAAGTTCATTCTGGGTCTGAATGAAATCGGAGGCCCCTTATGTCTCATCCCATATGTCCAATACAGGAGAGAGGTCCTCACATATCCGGACGATCTCCAAGTACGTCTGGACGATCACCACTTATTACCTCGTCTTGAGTGTACAGCCCAATCAAAAAATTAGTAATCATCCAAATGAAGTGAAGACCTCCGGTCTTCAACCACCGTCTTCATCGTCGACTTATCGTCGATTAAGTTATTCAGAATGGGATAAACCCAGTCTTTCTGAATAACTCGTGTATCATATTAACAAGTGCTATAAAAACACAACATACGCCCCATTCCAATCCAAAATATTCTTTTATTTAAATATTCATATCCTTTAGGAAAGATTCCCATTAATTTTATCAAAGATAAATTCTTTAAATTTATTCTTTAATCTTTCATTGGATATCAATTCAAACCAAATTAAGGTTTATCCAAAACTAGTCGGGATTAGTGCACCTTACCGAAGTAATCATTTTTTTTATTTCCCAACTCAGCCTATTCATCCCATGGAGAAAAACTGGTAATACTCCATATCTAACACCATGGTGTTAACGGAAAAATTATTTACCATTTCACGTTTAAATCTAATTAAAGATTTAACTATCGCATGGAGCAAAACTGGTGATCCTCCATTCTCGATCATTTCATGAATTCGAAAAATTTAATTATCTCATTCACATTCCAATCTAATTAAAGATTCATTAAAACTCTAATTCAGTTTTAATCTCAAATATCATTACTTAATGATTATTCAGAGTTAAGAAATTAATCTGATCTTTAACCGGGTTAAAGAACTAATGTCATTTAAAAACACAATTCACGATAAACCCAAATCACATTCCATTATTTATGAAATCTTCACGGAAAACAGATCAATATATAATCGATATCAATTTCCGTTTCCAATTAATAATATAAATGGAATAACGACAAAGCCTTTTAAATTCTGTATATATTAATAGTCTTCCTCCACAGAAGCTCACTTCAATTATTATCCAATCGAATTCCATTCCATTCCAATTTATTTTATTAAATTGGAAAACTTCATTTGGAAAATTTCATTTGGAAAATTTCATTTAAATCTTAATAAAAGATTTATAAATTCCAAATCACATTTCACTGTAAATCGGGTTAATGAACGAACGTCATTAAAAACATAGTTCACGATGAACTCGATTGACATTCCATTTTATTCCAATTATCAAAGGTAACTGGAAACTCTAATAATTTTTATTAAAAGATTTATTCCTTTCAAACAGAGTTTAAGAACAGTGTTACTGAAGACATCGTTCATAACAAACCCAAAATCCAATTCTTTTATTCAATTCCATCTAAATATTAATTAATTGGAAAATTTCACCAAATCTTAATAAAAAGATTTATTCTTTCCTCACCCGGGTTCAAGAACAGTGTTATTTAAGACACCGTTCACAACAAACCCAAAATCCCATTTGATATTAAATACAAGGCTCTGAATAGGAAATATATCGGCTTATATTCAATATCAAATTCTGAAACCAACAAATATCGTATTGGAAATAACGATATAAATATATCTTTCAAATTTCCATAACAATATCCGTATAATCACAAAATCTAACATCGAAATATTCAATCAATAAAACAACACAGTCAATTCAATCCAAACAAACAATCATGGTTTGTACAATCAATGGTATCATGGTTTGTACAATCATGGTTTGTACAATCATGGTTTGTACAACACAGTCAACATCGAAATATTCAATCAATAAAACAACACAGTCAATTCAATCCAAACAACACATTCGATCCTGTCTGGGTCGCGAAATCTCCACCCAAACACAGCAGCTTCGAGCACCATTTTCAGCCTCTACTTCGAACAACATCAGATCACCTCCGTTCAATTTGCCAAGCTCGCCAAGTTCCTCCATTTAGTCTTTGGGGTTGGAGAAATCATTGAATAAAGGTTTCGAAAAATAGAGGAAAAGGGTCGAGCAATATCGGTCGCTAATTTTAACGTGGCGGCGGATGTTTAATTTCGGGATTAGGGTTTTTAAGGAGGGGTATTTATAAATATTTTATTTTAATAATATTTAGTTCTTTTAAATTTCAAAAATACATGTTTACGATACGAACTCCAATTCGAACCCAACGACCATCACCCCTAGCTAAATACCCCCATTCCGGACATAATGGTATATGTTTCGTAAGCCAGTTCGACTGTTTGAATCAGTTTTTCTTTAAATTAAAATATAGATCAATATATATTAAATTTGAACATACATTTTAATTTACCAGGGCCACATACCGACTCCAAAAATTCCGGAAAAATAAATCTAGCTATGTTTTGACGATACGGTCCTAACAAAACTAATTTCGTTGAATTTGGAGACCATTTGAAAAACAGTCATTTTCCAGTCGATTAAATTCAAATTGAATTGACCAAACACATTTAAATTCACCACGCTCACATATTAATTTCAAAAATTTTGAATTTTGGAATCCAACAAAAATTCGACATTCCGAATCCAACAAAACTGGTCTTATCGAAAACGGAGGTCGTTTGCAAAATGCCTATTTTTAAGGCTATATATTATATTAAATTCCATAGCGACTATTCTGAATTTTCAACTGGACATAACTTTTTATTCCCGTCATGAAATCTGGATTTTTCACATTCGTTGGAAAGATATTTTCAGACAGATTTAAATATTTCTTGTTTCACTAAAATTTGATTTATTTTGAGTCTTGTACATTCAATTGAAATTTGAAATCGAATTTTCAAACTACCGCGCCATTTCAGGCTCATTGTATAATTAAAATAAATTTATTCGTTCTAACTTCAATTTAAATAAATTTTTAGTCATTGCTATTTAAAATAAATCATTTTAAATATTCAAAATCCATTAAAATTGCCAAAATAAAAATTTTAAATTGGTTCTGATTTTCCGGGTTGTTACAATCTCCCCCACTTAAAATCTTTTCGTCCTAAAAAAGAAACAAAGCTAAAAGTTATTTAACTAATCAACTCAACTTTCGTTCTAGCTTTCATTCTTCAACTTTTCGGTTTCTAAGAATTTTCAAATTCTTCAAAAATTTGGCTAACACCCTATATTTTCGAAAAATTTCGCCATAACCTCCTTTGTACGGTGAGACATTTAAAACTGAAACCAGCCACGTAGGGCCCTCATCATCCAAAAAGGAAAAGAAAAAGCCAAGCAGTTAGCCAATCGGCTCATAAAATCATTAAAACCCAATAAATTAGTAAACATGTACCTATTTGTTGGCATACAATTTTGTTCCTCTTCTCTGGCCTCCTTACTATAACTTGTTCATATACACACACACACACACACACACATGTATATGCATGCAATTTCAATCAATTTTCAAGTCAGTTCATTATTTGATTCAATTTGGCTTAATGGTTCAAAATTTTAATTAATCAAACCAATAATCAAACAACACAACAGGCAATCAGTAAGCTGATTATCGTTTCAAACACATAACTTATATATATATATATATATATATATATATATATACAAAAATCGTATTTTCGATGCCAATTCACATACAATAATTCCTATCTAGTTTTGCTTCTCATACCAGTCAATTGGAAATATATAGAAATCCCACTTTTTGAATTTTAAACAGGACACAACTTTTTATTCCCATTATGAAATCTCAGTTTTTCACATTCGTTAGAAAGATATAATTAAACAGATTCAAATATTTCTGGTTTTACTGAAATCCGATTTATTTTGAATCATGTTCATTCAATTGAAATTTAAATTTGAATTCTCAAACTGCCGCGCCATTTCAGGCTCGTTAGATAATTAAAATAAATTTATTCGTTCCAACTTCGATTAAAATAAACTTTAGTCGATATTATTTAAAATAAATCCTTTTAAATATTCAAAATCCATTAAATTTCTAAAATAAAAATTTTAAATTGGTTCTGAAAATCCGGGCTGTTACAATCTCCCACACTTAAAATCTTTTTGTCGTCGAAAAGGAACAGAGCTGAAAGTTTTTTAACTAACCAACTCAACTTTCATTCTGGCTTTTCTTCTTCAACTTTTCAGTTTCTAAGAATTTATAATTCTTCAAAAATTTGGCTAACACCCGAAATTTTTGAAAAATTTCGCCATAACTTCCTTTGTACGGGGAGACCTTTAAAACCACAACTAGCCACGCAGGGCCCTCACCAATCCAAAAGAAAAATAAAAAGCCAATCGGCTCATAAAATCATCAAAACCTAATAAATTAGCAAACATGTACCTATTTGTTGGGCATACAATTTTATTCCTCTGCTTAGCTTCCATGCTATGACCTGTTCAAACACATATATGTACATGTATGCAATTTCAACCAATTTCAATTCAGTTCAAAATTTGATTCGATTTGGCTAATTTTACCTTTCGTTTTCATATTGGTTTAAGTAATTATCATTCCAATATTTTTATTGGTTACATTAATAATCAAGCAACACAACCAGCAATCAATTTGTGAATTAGCTTTTCAAACATATATCTTTAATATATATAGTCAAAAATCATATTTTTGATGCCAAATCATAACAATATATTCTAACTATATTTTGGTTCTCACACCAGTCAATAGAAAATATATAGATATCTCACTTTCGAAACTCGAACATAAACACTGATGATACTAGTAATCATCAGTATCATCTCCGGGCGACTACAGTGTGATTCTATATCTATCCAGTATATCTGAGACTTCGTATACATGTGGATTAGACGTATATGCAAAATCTTTATATACTTGATTGTCCAAATCAATTTAAAATAAAATATTCAAATATGTAGAATAAGGTTTAAATTTTCAAAACAAAATTTGTTTTCACTTTCATTTTAAAAATAACACTCTTCCCACTCATTGTAGGATACTACTGATCCCATTTCTAACGAGTCATTCTCATTGGACATTACTAATCCAATCTCTGATGAATTCTTTTGTTTAGTTCTAATCTCAAGCTCTGTAAACCAAAGCTCTGATACTAACTAACACGACCCAAACCTCCCTGTAAGGGAAAGCCCGGATTGAGTTGAGAACACGACAAATCAGAACCCAGATAGAAGAACATTTCATTACCTATTACAACAATTTACATCAAGGTACAAGAATATAACAAAGTATTAATAAATATTAAATATTAACAAATATCAAATATTAAATACATTAGCAGCGGAAAATAATACAAAACACAACTGAAAGAAATACACGGATACAGAGCATTCCGAATATAGCTCCAATTATAAACCAGGATCCTGTGAATATAATATCTGCAAAACCAAAACTACTAGCTGCTCGTATGGGAAATAGAGGCACCCAGAGTTTAGGTTAAAATAATAAACTCCAGGTCAGTCATGTGACTGGTGTGAGAACTAAAACAGCTATAAATTTGATTTTAAAGTTAGGTAAATCAAGGGACCATGCCGTATAACACGGAACGGGTTTACCCCCAAGAATACCAGTGCATAAAACAAACAACGCATTGCTTTTTGGAAAAATGAAGCTAGTATAAGACTCAGGTCTCAACACACAATGCAACGCAAGCCGGAGGACAGAGTCTTCCCTTATAATAGCCAAACATGCTTGGTACATTTAAAACAAATCATTTGATACTATTATAAGCGCATAGTGTATAAAACAATTTCAAATATAAATGTATCAATCATAGGCGGCATTGGTACCATCTATAATGTCGCCATACTAGGCTCCACAATTAAAATCGAAATGTCGTATTGGAAGTTAGATTTCCATCCGTGAACAAGGCAAGGGATCATCCTTACCGCTTCGAGACAATATAGCCCATGTCTCAGGATCAGAACGCATCAACCCTTGGAGCGTCAGGGCTGGTCCACACGGAGTGGATTAAAATGACTGAACAATACGTTTCCCCGCCCTATGGGGCGTAAAACTGGTCAGTATATCGACCAAACCATCCATCGACCTCGTAGTGTCCAATATATCTGAGGCGCCTCGCTTTCCATCATCCACATAAGTAAAATGTCGGGGATCCATGCCATAACACCACTCCTAGCTAGAAAGAAACGCATGTCCTCCCTGAAGTCCTCTTCCATTTCTGGTTCGCACCAGGGTGTGAGGCTCGCGAATTAACGCTATGCACAAAGATATGCTGTATTAAAGTCGTGCTTTAATCATCAACCATAAGACTCTGTTTTTCAACAGAAGCGTTGATCATTTGCATCTCAGCATTCCACATAGGCAGTTCAACGCCATGCGACTGATGTCTATCGATATATAACCTCTGAGCTCGTATGTCTCAGAGAGGGGTGTTAAGCAAGAGAATAAATTATCTACCACCAAACAGAAATATATTTAATAGAGATCAATCAACAAAGAATAAAATCCAATGTCAGACACACATCCATTTACAAGTTCATTCTGGGTTTGAAGACCTCCGGTCTTTATGAAGACCTCCGGTCTTTATAAAACCCAATCAAGACATCAGTAATCATCCAGATGATGTGAAGACCTCCGGTCTTCAACCACCATCTTCATCGTCGACATATCGTCGAACCAGATATTCAGAAAGGGATAAACCCGGTCTTTATGAATAACTCGCATATCTTATAAACAAGTGCTATAAAAACATAACATACGCCTCATTCCAATTCTGAATATTCTTTTATTTAAATATTCATATCCTTTGGGAAATGTTCCCATTAATTTTATCAAAGATAAATTCTTTAAATTTATTCTTTAATCTTCTATTGGATATCAATTCAAACCAAATTAAGGTTTATCCAAAATAGTCGGGATTAGCAAACCTTACCGAAGTAATCATTTATTATATTTCCCAATCCTAACCTATTCATCCCATGAAGAAAAACTGGTAATACTTCATATCTAACACCAGGGTGCTATTGGTAAAATTAATTACCATTTCACGTTCAAATCTAATTAAAGATTTAACTATCGCTTGGAGAAAAACTGGTGATACTCCATTCTTGATCATTCCATGAATTCGATAAATTTAATTATCCCATTCACATTCCAATCAAATTAAATTCATTAAAACTTTAATTCAGTTTTAATCTCAAAAATTATTACTTAATGATTATTCAAAGTTAAGAAATTAATCTTATCATTGACTGGGTTAAAGAACTAATGCCATTTAAAACACAGTTCACGATAAACCCAAAATCCCATTCCATTAATTATGGAATCTTCATGGAAAACAGATCAATATATATAATCGATATAAACTTCCGTATCGAACAATAATATAAATGGAATAACGGCAAGGCCTTTTAAATTCCATATATAGTAAAAGTCTTCCTCCCCAGAAGTTCACTTTGATTATTACCAAATCGAATTCCATTCCATTCCAATTTATTTTATTAAATTGGAAAACTTGTCTTTGGGAAATTCTCCTAAATCTTAATTAAAAGATTTATAAATTCAAAATCATATTTCACGGTTAATCTTAAAGAACGAATGTCGTTAAAAACACAGTTCATGATAAACCCGATTCACATTCCATTTTTTTCCAATTACCAAATGTAAACTGGAAACTATAATAATATTAATTAGAAGATTTATTCTTTTCAAACGGGGTTTAAGAACAGTGTTATTAAAGACACCATTCACGACAAACCCAAAATCCAATTCTTTTATTCAATTCCAATTAAATATTAATTAATTGGAAAACTTCACTGAATCTTAATTAAAAGATTTATTCTTTTCTCAACTGGGTTTAAGAACAGTGTTACTAAAGGCATAATTCACGAAAAACCCAAAATCCAATTCAATATTAAGTACAAGGTTCTGAATAGAAATTATATCGGTTTATATTCAATATTAAATTCTGAAATCAACAAATATCGTATTGGGAATAACGATATATATATCTTCCAAATTCCTCCACAATATCCGTATAATCACGGAATCCAATATCGAAATATTCCGAAGATAATTTTGATTCAAATCCATTCCAATTCATATATTGGAAATTCTGGTTATATTAAAACCCATTCTCAATCCAATTTATTTATTTAAAAATAATTGGATTATAATTCTAGTTAATAACTAGTTCATTTTGATACAAATATATTTTTAACTTTAAATATGGAATTTTTCATCCCAATTCTTTTCAAATTATTTATTATGATTTTACTCACATTATTAATATTTTTAATAATTTTATCAAGGCCCGTACAGTCGATTTCCACTAATGGCCATCGAACTGCATTCATAACGACCTTTTCCAAATTTGATTTGGACATAATTCCAAATCCAGCTGTTAGATTTCAAATCTCTTATATTCGTTGGAAAGCTCTTTTCGATACGAACTCAATGGTTCTGGTTTTAGGAGAATCCGACGGTCGATTCTCCCGTAATGTCAATTCGAAGTCAATGGTCGAAATTCACGAACGGTTGTGGCGCATTCTATTCAGGCCATTAAATATATATAATATATATTTCGTTGGTTTCCATTTAAAACGTATTTTATAAATCGATTTAAATTCATTTTAAAAACTGTTTCAATTTCAAATTCAATTTTAAATCAAAATTGAATATTCTGTATCATTAATATGTAAATGATAATATTTTCAAAATATTAGATTTTGAAATAATTTCCTTTTCGATATTCATTATAAAAATGAACAAAATCGATATAAATATCGTTCGCGTCAAAATGGCGCATAACTTCTCAACAGGGCTTTAGATATTTAAATATTTTCGTGTCCATCCAAAATCGGACATCAAATCCACATTTTAATCCTTTATTGAATATTATTTTAAAATATTCCTTATTTTAAAATATTCATCATTTTAAAATATTCATTCTTTCTGAATTGGAATCAAACACAGTCAATTACCATATAATGTTATTTATATGGATTTCATACATCATATGTATACAACAATGATAAACAATCAACCATCATCCAAAGTGCATCACACAACTGCATAAGCGTTAAATATAAATAATTAATGCTTAAAATAGTCTGTCAACCAACCGATTGACATACAACTAAATATTGGGATTAGTGTATGTCCAATATCATCCCAATACCCGTGTGGGGTTTTCAAACAACAAATACTGATTATTATTTGTGCAGTTGGGCTATCTGTAAAATTAATCGTCGCTATCATTATCAATTAAATGGGTGTACATAAACAAATCGTCCGATTTGTAAATGAATATTTATTTTCAACACATGACCATTTTATATGGTTCATATATTCAATAAAAATTTATATTTTTATTATTCAAATATTTTATTCCATACATGAGTATTTTATCTATTTTATTCATTCAATAAAAATGATATTTTTATTGTTCAAATATTTTATTCCATACATGAATATTTTATATATTTTATTGATTCAATAAAAATGATATTTTTATTGTTCAAATATTTTATTCCATATAATCAATAAACACAATACAGTTCATTCAATCCAAAAAAAAATTCATGGTTTATACAATTAATGGTGTCGGGTGCTGCTAAGCACCGTCTACATCCTAGCATATTTCTAACTGTAGAATAATAAGAGTGAGAAGGAGTTCTCACTATCTGTCTCCACTCCGGCAGTTTTATTTCTGAATTTCTGAACAGTTTGTATTTGAACTTGCCCAAAAATCTAACGGGCTCCAAATTGGACCTGGTCAGTTACGTTGCGAAGCTCTCGGCTCCACGATCACATCGGATTCAATTTCGCGCGATTTGGACCTCGTATGGAAAAGTTATGGCGGATTATACATTTAATAATTAAAATTGTAATTAATTAAATTAATTCCCTTTTAACAACACTTAAGAAATCGTTACCATCTCCAGTTAATACCCTCTTCACCGTTACACTTCTGAAACCACGTCGTACCCCCTCCCCACTCTCTCCCCTCCCCCCTCCCCCCCCCCCCCCCGTTGACTTCTTTGATCGAGATTGACGCAACCCTTTCCGATCGGACGTTCATTGCCACCCTCCACCTTGCTTGTCTTCGAAATCCGCACCTCCCTGACCCCACCCCTGGCGAACTCGCACCGCTCCCCGATCCCCAAAACCGCTGCTAACGCTCTAGTTCGAGCGCTGTAACACCCCGCGAATTCTATAACTGTGAAATTCACAAACTAAAGTATAATCAATTTCAAATCAAAGAACTAAGGGAAACGGGATACGCCATTGCGTTCGTCTCGGAAAAATACGCGAAATAGAGTCCGAGTTTTCGAAAAACGGAGTCCGTATGAAGAAGATATGGCCTTCGGAAGTTTTTAAATTAAATTTAAAATTCAAACAGAATAAAATAAGCTCAGAAAACAAAAATGGGGCCCAATGGGCCAGGGCGGAAAAAGTCCCGCCTGACGCACCCAGGTCGACTGGGCTGTCGACCTGGTCTAACCAGGTCGACAGGCCTGTCGACAGGGGTGTCGACCTGGTCCAGAGCCAGGTCGAGCCCAGTCTAACCTGGCTGGCCTATTCTATGTTGGTCGATTTTCTGTGGTCTGCTTTGTCATTAGGGCTAGGTGGCAAGCTCTAATTGGTCTCTCCTTAGGATGAATGGCTATGATCAATCCAGGCAACATCAATGGCTCTAATCAATTCATAAACCCTATAAAAAGGACCCTAGACTAAACCCTAATCTATTCATTCATAAATAAGAACAAAGCCGCCATGTTGCTGAGGAACGACTAGGGGTAGCCACCAAATTGGAGAGGAGATTAGGAGGAAAATTCTAAAGCCTAAAGCAATTCAAACGAATCAAATCAACGCCTACATCAAAAGGAGTCGCATCTCTAATTTCCTAAATTAGAGAATTCGCTACAACCATTGTAAGTAGAGTATTACTTTGGTATGAACAAATAATTGTGTTGGTTTGTATGCTTGAATTGTGGCAATAAAGTAATTCATATTTGTGCGTTCTTATCAATTTGAAATATTATATACGTTTGGATATTCTTGAATTATGTTATTCAATTATAAAGAACTACATGCGGTAGTTCTATGCAAGTATACGTTTGGAATATTTCGCAAATTATGTAATCCATGTTGAAGCTACATGTATGTAGTTGATTTAAATTCATGCAAGTTTGGGGCTTTGCTACTATGCCATCATAATGTGTATTTTTATACAAACGTCATTTTTATGAAGTAATTGGAATAGGTTTGGGTTATCATAATCCATATGAAATTATGTTGAAAATTGGGCATCATGTATTAAGCCATGCTTTTGTACTAGAAAACCTATTTGCAAACTTATGAATATGGCTAGGCTATGAATGATATTTGGCACAATTGAAATCCATGATTAAGTCTATCTTGTTTACAAGAATTTTATGATGACATATGTGGTACATAGCTAGGTTAGGCTCAAAAATCCCTTTTTGTAAGTTTACATGACTAAAGTAAAAATCATGATTTCATGTTAGAAATATTTATGCCATGGTTATGTGAACAAATTTAACTATACTTATGCCATGCTTATGTTTGACATTATGCCATGCTTATGTTAGAAATATTTATGCTAAGCTTATGTTTGACATTATGCCTGAAATAAAAGTATAGGTTCATGTTGTAGTTAGGCCTATGTGTCAATAGTGATATTCTTAACATAACTACAAGTTTACATGCTTTGATTCATGTCACCTATGCTTTATGTCCAAAGTATATGTCACTACTATGCAAGTACACCAACTTCTATTTTGTATTTCCAACGTCATATTGCAAGTTCATGTGCTCACTTTCCCCTTTTTGTGTATGTAATCTCGCTTTAAGCCTCCCCTTTTCGCATGGCTAAGTTGGGCTTTAAAAGGCTAAGCCCAACATATATATGATAAACGAACGTGTTAAACGGGGGAAAAGAACGTTGGGTAAAAATTACTAATGAATGAAAATATAAAATAGAAGGGCCCAAATTCAAGTATGGGTTGGGCCCATGATTGGTGTAACCTTTACACCATTAACTTAATAATGGGCGACAAATATTTACATATAAGAAAATAAAGAAGAAAGACAAAAATATGTAAATGTAGAACATACGATGTGTTTAGCCCGAGGTTGGATTGAGTTGTGATGTAAACCTGCCCGGAACCGCCCGGCTGTCCAGTAGTCACAACAATACCTATCCAATGTGGGAGGTTAAACATGGAGCCCAATAAGGACCCGAGGTTAGACTGAGTTGTGGCGTAAGACTACCCGGAACCAACCGGCAACAGGCAGCCACAACAATACCTGTCTAATGTGAGAGGTCAGGGCCTTAATAAGACAATTAAGGCTGAGTCAGGATTGTTAGGATTAAGTGAACTAAATACTTAATCAAAATGGAACATGCTAAAATAAACAGACTGGTGGGGGTTAGGTTAGAAAACACTTAACCAACTTAGCATGTTGGCTAGAGATAGAAAACCTAGTAACGGGGGACCCTTTTCAGCAGTAACCCTAGAAGGTGTATCAGGATACCCTGAAACTAGGCAGGGTGGGGCACGATTACTGGGCTGATTGTAAGAGGTCAAATCGACGGCGGTGGTGTAGCAGTGTAGGTTCTAACGGGGTGCGGGCGTGCACACACTCCGGCGCAGAAAAATAAGGCACTGGGCACCAGTAGCATACCTGTCCATTCTAAGGTTGTGTCGGGCCGCCACCATGGGACTTGATACACCCCACGGTGGGACCAGCATAGGTAACTACAACATCGGGGGCCGTAAGACACATGTAACTATGCGAGTAGGAGCCGATCATCATAGAATGGATCACATCACCCTGATTATGGGGTGTCAGTTGGAAACTAGTTTATATGGGTTCAGAGATTAACATGGGGTACGATAGTATATTCGACCCTAGACAACTTAACCAAGTTATAATGCATGCCCACTTCTTGTTTATACTTATCATACCTAGTTCTTTATTCATAGACAAAATAGTACTAGACTTACTCAGGCTTTATGTCTGACTCTACTTTTCTTTCGTCTTCTTTCTTCCGTTCCCCCCCCCCCCCCAGGTCCACAGGGAGGGAACACAGCAGCTTGACCAACCTTAACATCCAGCTTGAAGAAGAGAAATGTATTGCTTGGACTTTCCTGTTTTGAACTATGGCTTTGGACAATCCACTATGGGGGCTTTGGCAGTTTATCTATGTTTTATTTATGCTTCTTTAAAATAATGTACTCAAGACAGATTATGAAAGTGTTATGTTATGATTTTGGAAAGGATGTAAGACAATCATGGTGATGTTTTGTAACACGTATTTGCTTTTATGAAATAAAAGTTTGTTGTTCTTCCGCTGTTTACAAATATGTGTTCTTATATCTGTCTTGTATATATGTGACTTGTACTTATAAACCTCCACCAAAATTAGGGCATTCCCTTTGAGAGTGACCCTAACGGAGGTGGGGTGTTTCACTTGGTATCAGAGCACAGGTTTACCAGATAAGATAAAAAGTTTTGAAAAATTATTTTCAAAAAGGAAATTTAAAGAAGCATTTTTAAAAAAAAATGTTATTTTATTTTAAAAAAAAGCAAAGTCCACCCCCCAAAGCCATAGGTACTATCTCTTATCCTTCGTTTTGAATCTATCCTTTTTGTTTCAGCATGTCCCAAGAACTTAACTTGCCGGAAGGGGTGCCAATACCTGGTTGGTTTAGACGGTTCTTAGAAGCAAGGGCCACTCAGCCAGGTCCTACCGTTCCTCCTCCCCCAGCTGAAGGAAATCATCCAGCTGCAGCGGCACCTTTTCCTCCACCTCCTCCTCGGGGAAACACGTTTGCTAAGATATGTAAAGATTTTAAAGCTATGGGAGGAAAGGATTTCCATGGAACTGAGTCCTTCGTGGCAGCTAGGAATTGGCTGAAAGAAACGGAGGACCTATTCATCATCTTTGAGGTAGAAGATAGACAAAAAGTACAACTGGCAGTATGGCTATTGAAGGGCGAGGCTTCCTACTGGTGGGAAGTCACTAATGCTGAAAGACCAGTGGAGACATGGGAGGACTTTAGGGCAAGGTTTGAGACTAAATTTCTCTCAGATGCGGAAAGAAGTTTGCAGTTGGAAAAATTCTTATTTCTTAAGCAAGGGGACAAGACAGTCAGGGAGTATGTGAATCAGTTCGATGAGCTGGCTAGGTTTGGGCTTGACCTAGTCAACGCCCCGCACAAGAAGGCTCTCCGTTTCGTCAAAGGGTTGAATGAGCCATTACACAGTTTGTCCATGACCCATATACCCATGGGAGCCACGTATGAAAGATTGGTGCAAATGGCTTTGCTGAATGAAGAGGATAAGGGCAAGAAGGAGACAAAGGCAGAAAGCTCTCAAGGGAAGAAAGAGGGTTTGCAGCCTAAGAAGACAGACTTTAAGAAGGGCGGGAAAGGCAACAAAGAGAAGAGGAAGTGTAATTTCTGTGGCAAAGTGGGGCACTTAGTAAAGGACTGCCGGAAAAAGAAGGCCAAGGAGAATGGTGGGTGCTTTTCTTGCGGTGAGACAGGCCACAGGGCTAAGGACTGCCCAAAGAAACGAGGACAGGGGCAGAGGGCTGGATCCACCCCAGGGGCACAGGTTCATGTGCTGGAAGCGCCACCTCTGCAACAGCGAGGTATAAATACTTCTGTAGAAAGTGTAGTTTATCTTTATGATCACCCCGTTCGCACTTTATTTGATTCTGGCGCATCACACTCCTTTATCTCATCTGCTTTAGTAGAATCTCTGCACCTAAAAACTAGTATGGTAGAGGACCCCTTAATTGTTTCAAACCCAATTGGGGGCCCAGCTCATTTGTCTATGATCTGTGTAGGATTGAAAATTTCTATTCTAAGTGTAGAATTTCAATGTAGTGCCTTTGTTTTGGGCTTTTCGGGTTATGGTCTGATTTTGGGTATGGATTGGCTATCCAGTAATGGGGCCATCCTTGATTGTGAGAAAAGGGTTGTTAGGCTCCTAACCCAGCTCGGTAATACTTTGGAAATTTCTTGTAATCCCTCGTATGCGGTTATGCTTAGTTATCTTGAATCGCTAGATGCCTCTGTTGAAAATTTGAAATCAGTTAGAGTGGTCCGGGAATATCCGGATGTCTTTGAAGAGGTGAAGGGCTTGCCTCCGAAGCGGGAAATAGACTTCCGCATATATCTTGTAGATAATGCAAAGCCCGTTGCGTTGCCTGTTAGACACATGGCTCCACGAGAAAGGAAAGAGCTCAGTAAACAGATTAAAGAGCTTCTAGAAAAGGGGTTCATTAGAAGGAGCATTTCAGAATGGGGCGCTCCGGTGGTGTTCGCTACAAAGGCGGATGGTTCACTCCGTCTATGTGTTGACTATAGGGAGCTCAACAAGCTAACGAAAAAGAATAGGCACCCTCTCCCTAGAATTGATGATTTATTTGACCAGCTTGTAGGGGCGTCTGTTTTCTCCCAGCTTGATTTAGCAACCGGTTTTCATCAGCTAAGGGTGGCTGAAGATAGCATCGATAAAACGGCGTTCAGAACCCCAGACGGCTTCTTTGAATGGCTTGTCATGCCTTTCGGCTTGACAAATGCACCTGCTTACTTCGTGGACCTAATGAGTAGGGTATTTAGAGATTTCCTCAACAAATTCGTAGTGGTCTTCGTAGATGATATCCTTATCTTCTCAAAGAGTGAAGAGGAACATGCTCAGCACCTAAGGCCAATCATGGAAACTTTACGAGTCCATCAACTAAAAGCCAAATTCTCCAAATGCCACTTTTGGAGGGAAGAGGTGAGGTTCCTTGGGCACATAGTATCCAAACAAGGGTTAGCAGTGGACCCTGCTAAGGTAGTGGCGGTACAGGATTGGAAGACACCAAGGAATGCAACTGAGGTCCGAAGCTTTCTAGGACTAGCGGGTTTCTATCGAAAATTCATAAGGGATTTTGCGAAAATCTCAGCTCCGCTCACGAAATTGACCAAGAAGAATCTAGTGTTCAATTGGGACTTGGATTGCGAGTTTGCTTTCCAACGACTGAAAAGGGCTCTCACAACAGCCCCAGTTTTGACGCTGCCAGATGGGAGCAAGATGTTCACTGTTTATACGGATGCATGTGGGACAGGGCTAGGCGCCGTCTTAATGCAAGAAGGAAGGGTAGTAGCTTATGGCGGGAGGCAGTTGAAAGTGCACGAAAAGAACTACCCAACCCACGATCTTGAGTTAGCCGCCATCGTCTTTGCACTCAAGTCTTGGCGACACTATCTCCTAGGTGAGAAGTTCGAACTTTACACTGACCATAAATCGTTGAAATATCTTTTCTCGCAGAAGGATCTTAACTTGAGGCAACAAAGATGGATGGAGTTCCTTGCCTCGTACGATTTCGAAATCTCCTACACTCCGGGCAAAGGCAACGTAGTGGCAGACGCGTTGAGCCGAAAGAAATTAACCCTAAGCCCGTTGTTTGTTGAAAGACAAAGCCTAGAGTTCATAGCCAGCTTCGACTTTAGGCCTTCCTCCGATTTCGTACCAGGCTTGCTAGCAACTCTCGAAGTGCGCCCAACTTTAGTGGATTCAGTAGGGACAGCACAACGCGAAGACCCTCAACTTGTGGAAATAATTGATAGGCTAATTAGGGGTGAGACTTCAAGTCACCTCAACAGATACTCCATCGACGATAAGGGGTTGCTAAGGCGAGACGGAAGACTATGCGTCCCACAGATAAAAGATTTAGTAAAGAAGGTTCTCGAGGAAGCACATCACTCCAAGATGACGATACACCCAGGCAGAGATAAAATGTACAAAGACATAAAAAGGACTTTCTTCTGGAACGGCATGAAAAAGGACGTGGCAGAGTTCGTTTCTAAGTGTATGGTGTTCCAGCAGGTTAAGGCGGAACAGAAAAAGCCTGGCGGACTGCTACATCCTCTGGAGGTCCCGCAGTGGAAGTGGGATAGCATCTCAATGGACTTCATCGATGGGCTGCCTAGGTCTAGGAGAGGCAACACTAGCATTTGGGTAATAGTGGATAGGCTTACTAAAAGCGCCCACTTTTTACCTGTCAAAAGTAAAAGAACTGCCTCATCCCTAGCATCACTTTACCTTAAGGAAATCGTTCGACTCCATGGAATACCATCTAGCATTGTTAGTGACCGAGACCCCATCTTCACCAGCGAGTTTTGGCGGAGTCTCCAAGAAGCAGTAGGAACGCAGTTATGCTTGAGCACAGCCTATCATCCCCAAACCGACGGCCAAACAGAGAGAGTGAACAGAGTTTTGGAAGACCTTTTAAGACTATGCGTCCTTGACTTCGGAGGGACATGGGAAAACCACCTTCCTTTGGTGGAATTTGCCTACAACAACAGCTATCAAGCAACCATCGGAATGGCGCCCTTCGAAGCTTTATATGGAAGACCGTGCCGATCGCCCACTTGTTGGTGGGAGTCTACTGATAAGCTCATACTTGGACCAGATATGATCCGAGAGACTTCAGAGAAAGTAGACTTAATACGAAGAAGGATGAAGACGGCCCAAGACAGACAAAAGTCCTATGCTGACAAGAGAAGGACCGACCTTGAATTTGAAGTCGAAGACAAAGTTTTTCTCAAGGTATCACCGCTAAGGAACGTTGTTCGTTTTGGAACCACAGGAAAGCTAGCACCAAGGTTCGTAGGGCCATTCCCTATCATCGAGAAAATTGGGAAAATGGCCTATAGACTAGAGCTACCCGAGAAGTTGGCTGGAGTCCACAACATTTTTCACGTTTCACATCTCCGAAAATGTCTACATGAGTCTGCTGAAGTGGTAGAGCCAAATATCCTCGAAGAGGCCGAAGTGGAACGCGAAGCAACCATAAGGAAAGTTCCAACCCGCATATTAGGAACGGAAGTGAAGAAGCTACGCAACCGCGAAGTCAAGCTCGTCAAAGTTCAGTGGAGCAACGCCGAGGGAGACGCGACTTGGGAAACTGAAGCTAGAATCCGTACAGCCTACCCTTTTCTGTTCGAGGGTACATCCTTGATCTCTCATTTTCCTTAAGTTGCGCTTTTATCTATCTTTTTAGGTATATTTCCTCGACCTTATCTTTTAGGTAGAAACCCTTTGGATGGAAACATGTAGTTGAAACATGTTATGTATGATGGTTGCAAGTGGTTGCAAGTGATTGCTAGTGGTTGCTCGTGGTTGCATATACACACACAATCTAGGGTTTAGATCGGCTCAGTCACTTCATATTGCATATGCATATATGTTTGCACTCGTATATGGTTGAACTTTAATGTGTTGTCATGTGGATGCTGCATTTGTATTGAATGATTGTGCACTCATATAGAATCAAGAATAGGAAAATTTGCATACATAATGGATTCATGGCACTTACATAATTCGCATTAAGGAGGTCAACTGAATCAGTAGACCGCCTGATTTTGCATTAGATAAGTTCATGTACACACACACTTCGCATATGATCATGAAACATTAGAAGTCTTTTAAGGACAATGGATGCTCGTGTTTGATGGATGAGTAGATGGATGATTGGATGTTAGGATATACATTCCTCCTAACTTGAAGATTTCGGGGATGAAATCCTTTTAAGTGGGGGAGAATGTAACACCCCGCGAATTCTATAACTGTGAAATTCACAAACTAAAGTATAATCAATTTCAAATCAAAGAACTAAGGGAAACGGGATACGCCATTGCGTTCGTCTCGGAAAAATACGCGAAATAGAGTCCGAGTTTTCGAAAAACGGAGTCCGTATGAAGAAGATATGGCCTTCGGAAGTTTTTAAATTAAATTTAAAATTCAAACAGAATAAAATAAGCTCAGAAAACAAAAATGGGGCCCAATGGGCCAGGGCGGAAAAAGTCCCGCCTGACGCACCCAGGTCGACTGGGCTGTCGACCTGGTCTAACCAGGTCGACAGGCCTGTCGACATGGCTGTCGACAGGGGTGTCGACCTGGTCCAGAGCCAGGTCGAGCCCAGTCTAACCTGGCTGGCCTATTCTATGTTGGTCGATTTTCTGTGGTCTGCTTTGTCATTAGGGCTAGGTGGCAAGCTCTAATTGGTCTCTCCTTAGGATGAATGGCTATGATCAATCCAGGCAACATCAATGGCTCTAATCAATTCATAAACCCTATAAAAAGGACCCTAGACTAAACCCTAATCTATTCATTCATAAATAAGAACAAAGCCGCCATGTTGCTGAGGAACGACTAGGGGTAGCCACCAAATTGGAGAGGAGATTAGGAGGAAAATTCTAAAGCCTAAAGCAATTCAAACGAATCAAATCAACGCCTACGTCAAAAGGAGTCGCATCTCTAATTTCCTAAATTAGAGAATTCGCTACAACCATTGTAAGTAGAGTATTACTTTGGTATGAACAGATAATTGTGTTGGTTTGTATGCTTGAATTATGGCAATAAAGTAATTCATATTTGTGCGTTCTTATCAATTTGAAATATTATATACGTTTGGATATTCTTGAATTATGTTATTCAATTATAAAGAACTACATGCGGTAGTTCTATGCAAGTATACGTTTGGAATATTTCGCAAATTATGTAATCCATGTTGAAGCTACATGTATGTAGTTGATTTAAATTCATGCAAGTTTGGGGCTTTGCTACTATGCCATCATAATGTGTATTTTTATACAAACGTCATTTTTATGAAGTAATTGGAATAGGTTTGGGTTATCATAATCCATATGAAATTATGTTGAAAATTGGGCATCATGTATTAAGCCATGCTTTTGTACTAGAAAACCTATTTGCAAACTTATGAATATGGCTAGGCTATGAATGATATTTGGCACAATTGAAATCCATGATTAAGTCTATCTTGTTTACAAGAATTTTATGATGACATATGTGGTACATAGCTAGGTTAGGCTCAAAAATCCCTTTTTGTAAGTTTACATGACTAAAGTAAAAATCATGATTTCATGTTAGAAATATTTATGCCATGGTTATGTGAACAAATTTAACTATACTTATGCCATGCTTATGTTTGACATTATGCCATGCTTATGTTTGACATTATGCCATGCTTATGTTAGAAATATTTATGCCATGCTTATGTTTGACATTATGCCTGAAATAAAAGTATAGGTTCATGTTGTAGTTAGGCCTATGTGTCAATAGTGATATTCTTAACATAACTACAAGTTTACATGCTTTGATTCATGTCACCTATGCTTTATGTCCAAAGTATATGTCACTACTATGCAAGTACACCAACTTCTATTTTGTATTTCCAACGTCATATTGCAAGTTCATGCGCTCACTTTCCCCTTTTTGTGTATGTAATCTCGCTTTAAGCCTCCCCTTTTCGCATGGCTAAGTTGGGCTTTAAAAGGCTAAGCCCAACATATATATGATAAACGAACGTGTTAAACGGGGGAAAAGAACGTTGGGTAAAAATTACTAATGAATGAAAATATAAAATAGAAGGGCCCAAATTCAAGTATGGGTTGGGCCCATGATTGGTGTAACCTTTACACCATTAACTTAATAATGGGCCGCAAATATTTACATATAAGAAAATAAAGAAGAAAGACAAAAATATGTAAATGTAGAACATACGATGTGTTTAGCCCGAGGTTGGATTGAGTTGTGATGTAAACCTGCCCGGAACCGCCCGGCTGTGCAGTAGTCACAACAATACCTATCCAATGTGGAAGGTTAAACATGGAGCCCAATAAGGACCCGAGGTTAGACTGAGTTGTGGCGTAAGACTACCCGGAACCAACCGGCAACAGGCAGCCACAACAATACCTGTCTAATGTGAGAGGTCAGGGCCTTAATAAGACAATTAAGGCTGAGTCAGGATTGTTAGGATTAAGTGAACTAAAGACTTAATCAAAATTGAACATGCTAAAATAAACGGACTGGTGGGGGTTAGGTTAGAAAACACTTAACCAACTTAGCATGTTGGCTAGAGATAGAAAACCTAGTAACGGGGGACCCTTTTCAGCAGTAACCCTAGAAGGTGTATCAGGATACCCTGAAACTAGGCAGGGTGGGGCACGATTACTGGGCTGATTGTAAGAGGTCAAATCGACGGCGGTGGTGTAGCAGTGTAGGTTCTAACGGGGTGCGGGCGTGCACACACTCCGGCGCAGAAAAATAAGGCACTGGGCACCAGTAGCATACCTGTGCATTCTAAGGTTGTGTCGGGCCGCCATCATGGGACTTGATACACCCCACGGTGGGACCAGCATAGGTAACTACAACATCGGGGGCCGTAAGACACATGTAACTATGCGAGTAGGAGCCGATCATCATAGAATGGATCACATCACCCTGATTATGGGGTGCCAGTTGGAAACTAGTTTATATGGGTTCAGAGATTAACATGGGGTACGATAGTATATTCGACCCTAGACAACTTAACCAAGTTATAATGCATGCCCACTTCTTGTTTATACTTATCATACCCAGTTCTTTATTCATAGACAAAATAGTACTAGACTTACTCAGGCTTTATGTCTGACTCTACTTTTCTTTCGTCTTCTTTCTTCCGTTTCCCCCCCCCCCTAGGTCCACAGGGAGGGAACACAGCAGCTTGACCAACCTTAACATCCAGCTTGAAGAAGAGAAATGTATTGCTTGGACTTTCCTGTTTTGAACTATGGCTTTGGACAATCCACTATGGGGGCTTTGGCAGTTTATCTATGTTTTATTTATGCTTCTTTAAAATAATGTACTCAAGACAGATTATGAAAGTGTTATGTTATGATTTTGGAAAGGATGTAAGACAATCATGGTGATGTTTTGTAACACGTATTTGCTTTTATGAAATAAAAGTTTGTTGTTCTTCCGCTGTTTACAAATATGTGTTCTTATATCTGTCTTGTATATCTGTGACTTGTACTTATAAACCTCCACCAAAATTAGGGCATTCCCTTTGAGAGTGACCCTAACTGAGGTGGGGTGTTTCAAGCGCCCAAATCGAGAGAGCCAGGACATGAAAAATCATAACAGTTGTATGGTTTTGCAGATCTCGGGGAGTAGTTCGATTTTCATTTGGGGTTTGGATTTAATTTGATCCAAATTTGAAGATTTTGGGGAAAAAATTTCGGAGCTTTCTAAGCCCTTGATTTTGAAACTGCGGCCACTTTAACGATGAAGGAGGGAATTTTAGGGTATTATAGAAAGTTTTATTATATTTTAATATTATTTAATATCCTATTTTATTTTTTTAAATTCCAAACTCCAAATCGAACCCAACGACTATTGCCCTTAGCTAAATACCCTATTCCGGACACAAGGGTATGTTTTGTAAGCCAATTCTATCGTTTCGATCCGTTTTCATCAAAATTAAAATAAATCAATTATATATTGAATTTGAACGTACATTTAATTTACCAAGGCCACATACAGACTCCAAAAATTCTAGAAAAATTATATCTAACTTTGTTTTGACGATACGGTCTTAACCAAACTAATTTCATTGAATTTGGAGACCGTTTGAAAAACAGTTATTTTCCAGACGATTAAATTCAAACTGAATTGACCAAACACTTTTAGATTCATCACGCTCACATATTGATTCCAAAAATTCTGAAAATTGGAGTCAAACAATAATTTGACATTTTAGATCCAATAAAAGTGGTCTAGTCGAAAATGGAGGTCTTTGCAAAATCGCTATTTCTAAGGGCTATATATCATATTAAATTCCATAGCGAGTATTCTGAATTTTAAACTAGATACAACTTTTTATTCCAGTTATGAAATCTTAGTTTTTCACATTTGTTAGAAAGATATAATTAAACAGATTCAAATATTTCTGGTTTTACTGAAATCTGATTTATTGTGAATCCTGTACATTCAATTGAAATTTAAAATTGAATTTTCAAACTGTCACGCCATTTCGAGCTCGTTATATAATTAAAATAAATTTATTCGTTCTAACTTTGATTAAAATAAATTTTAGTCGATATTACTTAAAATAAACCCTTTTAAATATTCAAAATCCATTAAAATTGCTAAAATAAAAATTTTAAATTCGTTTTGAAAATCCGGGTTGTTACAATCTCCCCCACTTAAAATATTTTCTCCTCGAAAAGGAACGGAGCTGAAAGTAGTTTAACTAACCAACTCAACTTTCATTCTGGCTTTCATTCTTCAACTTTTCAGTTTCTAAGAATGTCTAATTCTTCAAAAATTTGGCTAACACCATAAATTTTTGAAAAATTTCTCCATAACCTCCTTTGTACGGGGAGACTTTGAAACCACAACTAGCCATGTAAGGCCCTCACCAATCCAAAAGAAAAGGAAAAAGCCAAGCGGGTAGCCAGTCGGCTCATAAAATCATCAAAACCCAATAAATTAGCAAATATGTACCTATTTGTCGGGCATACAATTTTATTCCTCTGCTTAGCTTCCATGCTATGACCTGTTCGCATATATATATATATATATATATATATATATATATATATATATATATATATATATATATATATATATATATATACATGTATGCAATTTCAATCGATTTCAATTCAGTTCAAATTTTGATTCGATTTGGCTAATTTTACCTTTCGTTTTTAAAATGGTTTAAGTAATTATCATTCCAATATTTTTATTAGTTACACTAATAATCAAACAACACAACTAGCAATCAATTTGTGAATTAGCTTTCCAAACATATATCTTTAATATATATATATATATATTCAAAAATCACATTTTTGATGCCAAATCACAACAATATGTTCTAACTATATTTTGGTTCTCACACCGGTCAATTGAAAATATATAGATATCCCACTTTCGAAACTCAAACATAAACACTGATAATACTAATAATCATCAGTATCATCTTCGGGCTACTAGAGTGTGATTCTATATCTATCCAGTATATTTGAGACTTCATATACATGTGGATTAGACGTATATGCAAAATCTTTATATACTTGATTGTCCAAATCAATTTAAAATAAAATATTCAAACACATAGAATAAGGTTTAAAATTTAAAAAAAAAATCGTTTTTGTTTTCATTTTAAAAATAACACTCTTCCCACTCGTTATAGGATACTACTGATCCTATTTCTATTGAGTCATTCTCATTAGATATTACTAATCCAATCTCTGATGAATTCATTTGTTTGGTTCTAATGTGTCTTGTTTCGAGCTCAGTAAATCAAAGCTCTGATACCAACTGAAACGACCCACCCCGTCCCCCCCCGCCCCCCGCCCCCCCCGGGTAAGGGAAAGCCCGGATTGAGTTGAGAACACGACAAATCAGAACCCAGACAAAAAAGCATTTCATTGCCTATTACAACAATTTACATCAGGGTACAAGAATATAACAAAGTATTAATAAATATTACACATTAACAAATATCAAAGATTAAATACATTAGCAGCGGAAAATGATACAAAACACAACTGAAAAAAATACACGGATACAGAGCGTTCCAAATATAGCTCCAGTTAAAACCAGGATTCTGTGAATATAATATCTGCAAAACCAAAACTACTAGCTGCCCGTATGGAAAATAGGGGCACCCAGAGTTTAGGTTAAAACAATAAACTCCAGTTCAGTCATGTGATTGGTGTGAGAACTAAAACAGTTATTAATTTGATTTTAAAATTAGGTAAATCATGGGACCACGCCGTATAACATGGAACGGGTTTTTCCCCAAGAATACCAGTGCATAAACCAAACAACGCAATGTTTTTTGAAAAAATGAAGCTATTATAAGACTCAGGTCCCATCACGCAATGCAACGCAAGCTGGAGAATAGAGTTTTCCCTTATAATAGCCAAACATGCATGGTACGTTTAAAAAAAATTCATTTGATACTATTATACGTGCATAGTGTATAAAACAATTTCAAATATAAATTATCAATCATAGGCAACATAGGTACCATCTATCATGTCGCCATACTAGGCTCTACAATTAAAATCGAAATGTCGTATTGGAAGTTGGATTTCCATCTGTTGACCAAGGCAAGGGATCATCCTTACCGCTTTATGACAATCTAGCCTGTGTCTCACGATCAGAACGCGTCAAACCTTGGAGCATTAGGGCCACATGGAGTGGATTAAAATGCCTGAACAATACGTTTCCCCACACTATGGGGAATAAAACTGGTCAGCATATCGACCAAACCATCCATCGGCCCTGTAGTGACCGATATATCCGAGGCGCCTCGCTTTCCATCATCCACATAAGTAAAATGTTTGGGATCCATACCATAACACCACTCCTGGCCAGAAAGAAACGCATGTCCTCCCTGAAGTCCTCTCCCGTTTCTGGTTCACACCGGGGTGTGAGGCTCGCGAATTAACACTATACACAAAGCTATGCTACATTAAAGTCGTGCTTTGATCATCAACCACACGACTCTGCTTTTAAACAGAAACCTTGACCATTTGCAACTCAGCATGCAACATAGGCAATTCACGCCATGCGACTGATGTCTATCGATATATAACCTCTATGCTCGTACGTCTCAGAGAGGGGTGTTAAGCATGAGAATAAATTCTCTGCCACCAAACGTAAATATATTTGATAGAGATCAATCAACACAGAATAAAATCCAATGTCAGACACACATCCATTTACAAGTTCATTCTGGGTCTGAACGAAACCGGAGGCATCTTATTCCTCGTCCCATATGTCCAATATAGGAGAGAGATCCTGGCATATCCAGTCGATCTCCAAGTACGTCTGGACGATCACCACTTATTACCTTGTCTTGGGTATATAGCACAATCAAGACATCAGTAATCATCCAGACGATGTGAAGACCTCCGGTCTTCAACCACTATCTTCATCGTCGACGTATCGTCAAAATAGTTATTCAGAATGGGATAAACCCGGTCTTTCTAAATAACTCGCTTATCTTATAAAAAAGTGCTATAAAAACACAATATATGCCTCGTTCCAATTCTGAATATTCTTTTATTTAAATATTCATATCCTTTAGGAAAGGTTCCCATTAATTTTATTAAAGATAAATTCTTTAAATTTATTCTGTAATCTTCCATTAGATATCAATTCGAACCAAATTAAGGTTTATCCAAACTAGTCGGGATTAACGAACCTTACCGAAGTAATCATTTATTATATTTCCCAATCCTAACCTATTTATCCCATGAAGCAAAACTGAAATATCTAACACCAGAATGTTATTGGTAAAATTAATTACCATTTCACGTTCAAATCTAATTAAAGATTTAACTATCGCTTGGAGCAAAACTGGTGACACTCCATTCTCGATCATTCCATGAATTCGATAAATTTAATTATCCCATTCACATTCCAATCTAATTAAAGATTCATTAAAACTCTTATTCAGTTTTAATCTCAAAAATTATTACTTAATTATTATTCAAAGTTAAGAAATTAATCTTATCTTTAACTGGGTTAAAGAACTAATGTCATTTAAAGAGCAGTTCACGATAAACCCAAAATACCATTCCATTAATTATGGAATCTTCATGGAAAAGAGATCAATATATATGATCGATATAAACTTCTGTATCCAACCAATAATATAAATGGAATAACGGCAAAGCCTTTTAAGTTCCATATATAGTAACGGTCTTCCTCCCCAGAAGTTCACTTCAATTATTACCGAATCGAATTCCATTCCATTCCAATTTATTTTATTAAGTTGGAAAACTTTTCTTTGCAAAATTCTCCTAAATGTTAATTTAAATATTTATAAATTCCAAATCATATTTCACTGTTAATCGGGTTAAAGAACGAATGTCGTTAAAAACACAGTTCACGATAAACCCGATTCACAATCCATTTTATTCCAATTACCAAATGTAACTGGAAACTCTAATAATATTAATTAAAAGATTTATTCTTTTCAAATGGGGTTTAAGAACAATGTTATTGAAGAAACCATTCACGACAGACCCAAAATCCAATTCTTTTATTCAATTCCAATTAAATATTAATTAATTGGAAAACTTCACAAAATCTTAATTTAAATATTTTGTTCTTTTCTCAACTGGGTTTAAGAACAGTGTTATTGAAGACACCATTCACGACAAAACCAAAATCCAATTCAATATTAAATACAAGGCTTTAAATAGAAATGTTATCGGCTTATATTCAATATTAAATTCTGAAATCAACAAAGATCATATTGGGAATAATGATATATATATATCTTCCAAATTCCTCCACAATATACGTATAATCACGGAATCCAATATCAAGATATTCTGAAGATAATTTCGATTCAAATCCATTCCAATTCATATATTGGAAATTCTGGTAATATTAAAACCCATTCTCAATCCAATTTATTTATTTAAAAATAATTGGATTACAATTCTAGTTAATAACTAGTTCATTTCGATAAAAATATATTTTTATCTTTTTAAATATGGAATTTTTCTTCCCAATTCTTTTTAAATCATTTGTTATGATTTTACATAAATTATTAATATTTTTAATAATTTTATTAAGGCTCGTACAATCTATTTCCACTAATGGCCATCGAACTGCATTCATTGCGACCATTTCCAAATTTGATTTGGACATAATTCCAAATCCAACCGTTAGATTTAAAATCTCTTATATTTGTTGGAAAGCTCTTTTCGATGCGAACCCAACGGTTCCGGTTTTAGGAGAATCCGACGGTCGGATCTCCTGTAATGTTAATTCGAAGTCAATGGTCGAAATCCACAAACGGTTGCGGCGCGTTCTATTCAAGCCATTAAATATATATAATATATACTATACATATTTCGTTGATTTCCATTTAAAACGTATTTTATAAATCAATTTAAATTCGTTTTAAAAACGGTTTCAACTATATTTTCAATTTTAAATCAAAATTGAATATTCCATGTCATCAATATATTAATGATAATATTTTCAAAATATCATATTTTGAAATCATTTCCGTTTCGATATTCATTATAAAAATAAATAATAACGATAAAAATATCGTTTGCGGCAAAATGGCGCATAACTACTCAACATAGCTTTATATATTTAAATATTTTCATGTCTATCCAAAATTGGAAATCAAATCCACATTTTAATCCTTTATTGAATTTTAAAATATTCCTTATTTTAAAATATCCATTATTTCAAAAATATTCGTTCTTTCTGAATTGAAATCAGATACAGTCATTTACCATATAATGTTATTTATATGGATTTCATACATCATATGTATACAACAACAATGATAAACAATCAACCATCATCCAGAGTGCATCACACAACTGCATAAGCATTAAATATAAATAATTTGAGCTTACAATAGTCTGTCAACCAACCGATTGACATACAACTAAATATTGGGATTAGTGTATGTCCAATATCATCCCAATACCCGTGTGGTGTTTTAAAACAAAAAATACTGATTATTATTTGTGCAGTTGGGCGATGTGTAAAATTTATCGTCCCAATCAATATCAGTTAAATGGGTGTACATAAGCAAATCGTCCGATTTGTAAATGAATATTTATTTTCAACACATGACCGTTTTATATGGTTCATATATTCAATAAAAATTTATATTTTGATTGTTCAAATATTTTATTCTATACATGAGTATTTTACATAATTTATTCATTCAATAAAAATGATATTTTTATTGTTCAAATATTTTATTCCATACATGAATAATTTATATATTTTATTCATTCAATAAAAATGATATTTTTATTATTCAAATATTTTATTCCATATAATCAATAAACACAATACAGTCGATTCAATCCAAACAAACAATCATGGTTTATACAATCAATGGTGTTGGGTGCTGCTAAGCACCATCTGCATCCTAGTATAATTTTAATTGTAAAATAATAAGAGTGAGAAGGAGTTCTCACTATCGGTTTCCACTCCGCCGGTTTTATTTCTGAATTTCAAAACAGTTTGGATTTGAACTTGCTCGAAATTCTAGCTTGCTCCAAATTGGACCTGGTCAGTTTCGTTGCGAAGCTCTCGGCTCCACGATCGCAATAGATCCAGTTTCGTGCGATTTGGACCTCGTATGGAAAAGTTATGGTGGATTATACATTTGATAATTAAAACAGAAATTAATTAAATTAATTCCCTTTTAACAACACTTAAGAAATCGTTACCATCTCCAATTAAAACCCTCTTCCCCGTTACATTTCTGGATCCGCGTCGTACCCCCCGTTGACTTCTTTGACCGAGAATTGCCGCCACCCTGTCAGACCGGACGTCCATCGCCACCCTCCACCTTGCTTGTCTTCAAAATCCGCACCTCCCTGACCCCACCCCGGCGAACTCATGCTGCTCCTCGGTCCTCAAAACCGCCACTAACGGCTCTAGTTCGAGCGCCCAAATCGAGAGAGCTAGGCCATGAAAAATCATCACAGTTGTATGGTTTTGCAGATTTTAAGGAGTAGTTCGATTTTCATTTGGGATTTCGATTTAATTTGATCCGAATTTGAAGACTTTGGGGAAACAATTTAGGAGCTTTTTAAGCCCTTGATTTTGAAACTGGCGGCCACTTTAACGATGAAGGAGGGTTTGGGAATTTTAGGGTTTTATAGAAAGTTTTATTATATTTTAATATTATTTAATTTCCTATTTTATTTGTTTAACTTCCGAACTCCAAATCGTACCCAATGATTGTCACTTCCAACTGAGTTCCCCTATTTCGGACATAATGAGATATGTTTCATAAGCCAGTTCTATCGTTTCGATCCATTTTCATTAAAGTTAAAATATAAATCAATTATATATTGAATTTGAACGTACATTTTAATTTACCGGGGCCACATACAGACTCCAAAAATTCCAAAAAAATTATATCCAACTTTATTTCAACGATACGGTCCTAACCAAATAAATTTTGTCGAATTTGAAGACCGTATGAAAAACGGTCATTTTCCAGTCGATTAAATTCAAATTGAATTGACCAAACACGTTTAGATTCACCACGCACACATATTGATTCCAAAAATTCTAAAAATTGGAATCTAGTAATAATTTAACATTCCGGATCCAACAAAATGGTCTCATCGAAAACAGAAGTCGTTTGAAAAATCGCTATTTCTAAGGGCTATATATTATATTAAATTCCATAGCGACTATTCTGAATTTTAAACTAGACACAACTTTTTATTCCCATTATGAAATCTCAAATTTACATTCATTAGTAAGATATAATTAAACAGATTCAAATATTTTTGGTTTACTGAAATCCGATTTATTTTGAATCCTGTACATTCAATTGAAATTTAAAATCGAACTTTCAAACTACAGCGCCATTTTAGGCTCGTTATATAATTAAAATAAATTTATTCATTCTAACTTTGATTAAAATAAATTTTTAGTCATTGTTATTTAAAATAAATCCGTTTAAATATTCAAAATCCATTAAAATAGCTAAAATAAAAATTTTAAATCCTGAAACATTTTCCGTTGAGCTCGGAATGGCTTCTTGGATTATTTTGAGTATAAGGTTTAACAAGTTTGTAGTTTAGGATTTTGGGGAGTGAATAGTGAAGGATGGAGAATATTTGGGCTAAACCCTTTAATACTAGTTCATCTTAACCTCTTCACATCCATGAGCATTTTCTTCATCTTCTCATAATCACTCACTGGTGGCTTCCTAATCATCTTCTAATCTCCTAATCCCTAACCCCTCAAATAAATTCCCTAAAATCAAATAAAAATAGCCATAATTCTTCTTATGGGGTTCTCTACAAAACCCACAAAGGAATTAGCTTGAGTAGGATTTTAAAAAGGAGACCTAAAGTTCTAAGAGAGCAAAGAAATGGGCTATGGTGCTTTGGAGATGGGTTAGGAGGAGAAGAGGTGAGTGTTTAATGGTTTTCTTCATGCTTATGCTTGGTTCTATTCATTTTAACATAGTTCTTGGTTGAGTATTTTGTACTTGTGGTGTACTTGCTATAAAAACAAATGAATGAATTCAAACATAGGTTGAGTAGTGAAAATATGTTACAAATGGTCTATGGTTCTGGATCAGACCATTTTGGGCAATTGCCTGGATTAGCGTTAGAATTGGTCGAGACGACAAGGAAGATGCCCTAATGTTGCAAAACAAGTTTCAAATCGTTTGGAGTTCGTATGCTTAAGTTATGGTGGATGGAAATCCAGATTAATATGGATCCGCATCGTACCAAATCTGAATTGTACTAGATCTGGATTAGTATGGATTCAGATCATGCCGAATCCGGATCAATATGGATCCAAATCATATCTAATCTGAATCATATCAAATCCTGATTAGTATGGATCTGGATCGTACTAAAAATATATGGATCATGCCAAATCCAGATCTTTCCAAATTCGGATAGTACTAAACTTGGATTGGTGGAGTTAGGCAGGGTCAATTTCAAATGAGCATAACATTTGCATATAAAATATGTTTTGGATGATGTTTTTGCTTTGGACTTATGACAGAGAGCTCTACACTTTGGAAAAAATATCTGATAAGAAAAACTTTAGGTTAGGGCACTACGGATCTGCACATGATATTACATATGTTTGTATGCTAGTTTAGGAAGTTATTATAACTATTGGTTGCATGGTTGAATTATCTGCTTAGTTCAACATAAGGTGTCGTTAATAGGTAAGCTGGTATTAGGAAATATCATTGCTAAAGTTTGTGTGCTTATTGAGTAAACGCACAAGCTGGTGCATATTGATTGAATGAACAAAGATGATAAACTCGAACGGATGAGATAAATTCACAAAGGAGCTACAGAGTTGTAGTACCCCACACTTTTCTGTGCCCAAATTTTGACAAAAAATGAAACTCAAACACATCCAAGCATGGAGCATGTAAATCTGGTACCTACAGTAAATGAGCATAAGCATAATCAAAGTACGATAAGATAACTCACAGAGGAAACAAAATAAAATAAACAAGTATTAACTCAAGTAGATACCTTTTTCAAAGTAAATCATTTTTCCAATACCCAGCATGAGAGAGAACAAGAACCGAAAGCCAAACCAAAACACTTGTGAGAACCCAACCTTCTCTAGAAAAACTGGGTGGTTGTTATGAGGAGGGGGGTCAGAACAACAAGATTCTGGTGAACAACAAATGTACAACAAAGATTATAATACACAGATGTATCCCATTTGGTACAACCCAAGATGTATGCCTATCAACGTCAGTGATTCTAGACTAACCTGGTAAATGTTTACGCATGACTCTACGACCCTTCCAAAGGTAGTATTCCCAAAGTATCATACCGAGATAGGACGTTTACGCATATATTTAGCTGGTTTCATATGTCAAGGTACGTCTACGCAACACATAAGATTCATACAAACACTAATTATCTAACCAATGAAAAAGGTATTCAAGTCAATCGCTCATTAGTGTTTTTATGGTGAAGACCCAATGAGGTGGACATTCTCGGTCACTTATGGCCATATTAAAGGTGGATTCTTATGATCTCTTATAACTCTGAGGCAAACCTTAGCCCCCTAAGACCCCCGTCCTAATTCGTCAACATTCTTAAAGTCTACACTCTCAATTGTAATATGAGAAGTAATATTGCAAAGCTTACCACTTAACTGATAATACACCTATGTCGCTTAAGACTTCCCTTTGACAGTTAGTGAGCATGCAATGACCACATTTCTTTTTTATACCAGTTCTGTCCTTAGTTGAGTCCTTACAAGCTTCTAGAGGAAGTGGACATCCCCCGTGAACTACCCTGCTTCGTTACTGCTTATGCATAACCACTTTTAGAGAAGGAGGACCCAAAGACTTACTTTGAATCTAATGAGGGTGAGTCCCATGACTTTGGTTCCTCTTCAAGGGATAAACCTTCAGAGGGATCTTAGTCCTAACCACTTAAGACCCAAATTAGACAATAAGAAAGTCAGCCATTTAAGGCTATCTCAAGGTGTGGTAAACTGCTTATTTTCACACACAATAGACTTATATATATACACACACACACACTCTTTATTATTGTCACGGGTTCATATAGCTAATAATATTTTACACTATTAACCTACTAAGTCCAACTCTATTTTTAATTATAAGTTCTATATTTATTAATATAAATAAGGAAGGTTATTTACTCTTTTACCTCGTACATTTATTTTATTTATTCCCTAATTTAGTCTTAGTATTCAAACGACAATCAATTTCCATTAATCCCCTTATGACCCCCATTTTCATTTATTTCTATTTTTTTATTGCCCTTTATGACCATAACGGACCTATTTTCCTAAGGCATCTATTTATCAATCCCAAGGTATCTGTTTGTTGTACCCCAACAGATAATTACTATTCTTATTTATTTATTGGTTGGTTGACTGTTATACACACACACACACACACACACACACACACATATATATATATATATATATATGTAACAGGCCTCTGACATTAAGTTGACTACTTGTGGATGTTGGATTTGTCGGTCGGTTCCAGGTAGACTTCTACCACAAGTTAAACTTAACCTTGTGCCTTAGTACATTAATTTAAGCATTAGACACCTCACATTAAGCTGACTACCTGTGGTTGCTGGATTTGCCGGTCGGTTCCCGGTAGGCTTATACCACAAGTTGGGCTTAACCTCGTGTCTAAATGCAGTTATAATTTAAATTTCCTAATTGGGGGGGGGGGGGAGGGGTACAACATTTATCCTAATTAGTTTAGGAATTGTAACCATTATCCTATTATATTTACTTTCCCTATCCAACATTGGTCACAATTATTATTTATTGATTTACGGTCCTATTTATAATAATTAATTATATTGATTACAAAAAATGGTCACCATAAATATATTAATTAAATATGGATTACATTTACATATAATTTCATAATTGAACCTCATTCAAATATTCAATACACTGTATAATTTTACCGTTTTACGCTGATTTGGACGGATAAAATATATATTTATGTTTTTGTGCGGTCAACGTAGTTATTATATTTATTTTAAATTTAATGATTTGGTTCAATAAATAACCCAACAATCCTTCTTTTTGCATTCAATCTTGCCAAAAGGTTTCAAATCTTAAGACCATTAGCCGTAATTATTGTTAACTATGCCTAATTAGTAAAATAGACATATCTCAAATTCACAAGAAATATAAATGTATATTTTTGGAATAGTTGATGCAAGCTACGCACAAATATGTATATTTACATTTATACGTACATTTGCACCACTTTTCCTTTTTAAATCTTTTCGTCATATCTCTTGTGAATTCAAAATGACATCTTTTTGTTTGAAAAGAGGAAAACGACATATTTACAATAATTAAACCAAAACCCAACAATATTTAATACAAATAGGTACAATCCTTTTAAATATTACAATCACAATATTTACCAGTTGAATCCTTTTACCCAAATTCATACAATTTATTTTTCAGCACTGAACTAGAGATCTAGAATGTAACTACATCTAAATGGTGTTCAATAGGACTGATTTCTAGATCTACAGTGCTATGTAATGTCCACAATACATTTTACAACATAATTGTAGGAAATAGGTATAACAAAATTTTAGAATCCCACAATAAATATTATGCCTAACCACAATTCATATATTCAAGTTTTAACAATGTTTACAATCAGATCTTGATGAGTGTCAATCCAATTACAATAATTTAGTTAGTAAATCTGATAAAAATAGGCATAAAAATTTAGATCTTATTCAAATGAAATAAATAAGTTACTATAACTGTATTCGTAAATTTCCCACTCTCCTTAAAGCTTCTAAATCCAAAGTTTGAACTCTTTAGGCCTACAAGTCCCAAATTCTTATAAATCTACAATTTATCTGAAAAGGGGAAGATTCTAGATATGTAGAGACGTAAGAAAATAGGAAGAGAGGGGAGAATCTATTGTTGAGCGCTAATTTGCATTCTTTTCCATTGGATTTGATAGTCCTCTCAATCCTATGTGATTTGCATTTGATTTTTTGCATAAGAATATATTTTTGATTAAGAATTAAGTTTGTAGAAGGAGGAAAATGGTATAGCATCGTTGCTACCTACAAATTTGTGTGGAAAAGAATGAGACCTTACCCCTTTATTCATAGGAGTGACAATGGCCTAGGACCATTATATTTATTTAGATTAACATTCGTCCATTCAGATTATAAAATATGACGAAATTGCCCTCAAAACCTAGCCGTCATTGGGCACTACAGGCCCGAAGCTGTCGACACCCCCTTGGGAAGCAGTCGACACCCCCTTGGGGAGCGGTCGACCGGCCTTCGAACAAGATGCCCAGTGAAGGTGGGTTAAAGAGGGAAAAGAATTTATTAAGTATTCTATTTATTTATTTATTTCCATCCATTTTTCGTATTTCGTCCAAAACTTTTTATATGGACCCCGTTTGCGAAACTCCAAACATGAAAGTTTACCAGAATTCCGAGATGAACGCATCAATTAATGTTTCATGGTCAAATTGCATCATTTGCAAAAGTTCCTAATTTTGAAATTCTAATTAAATAACTATTTATTGCCAAAATTCCGGCTTGTTACAAGAGCGCATGGATCGATTCGAATATGGAGCAACATTGGAGCTTGGCGACAGATTTGATGGAGCGACATTGGAATTTGGTGGTCGATCTAAAGACGCAGGATGGACTTGGCATCGAGCTGAATTTCATGGTGAACACACGAGTTTTCTTTGGATGTGTATTTAACTAATTTTGGTTAAATACATGATTAGAGCAGTCGTAATCGACTACTATAAAATGGTCGATATTGATTGTTATTATTGTTGGTGACTCTATCCAGTTTAATGTGAACAACTGTGTGATTATGAGGAGCATGATATGATGGCCCGGCAGTGGCTTCGATATGTCGATCTTCGGTCAAAGCTTGGGCATGAAGTAGTAATGTGGTGCTTCTATGTAGTTATTCATCAATCGACGTTGGTAATCATAAGATGGGAAGCAAGGCTGCTGCGATGGATGGTTTTTCTTTAAGATGCATAAAAGACGATGTTAGGTCATATTAATATAACTGTCAGAGGAAGATGAGTTATCACTTACAGTCAGTGACACGTTGTCACGTAGTGATAATTTGTAGCAGTTATTGATGTTTCAAAGTACTAATGATTTAATCGATTAAGAACATGACTTTAAAGTTTAAATGGGAGTCTTATGGGTCATCTAGAGATGATTCTATTGTAAAGAATGTATTCAAAGGTATTATTAGTATTCGAGACTTTGGTACATCTTGAAGAGCGTGGAACAAGGAAAGGCAGTCGAAGTTTTGGACCTAATATGCCTGGACTCCACAGTTAGTTGACATTTTGACCACTGTAGAATTATTGTCTCCAGTTAGTAACATTATAACGGGCTGGTAGTCTGATAGAGTTTGTCAACGTTTTACCTTACCGGTGCTTCAATGGATCGGGTGACCATAGTATCAAGTATCATATGATTTATGCACTAGGAGATTTAATGTAAGGATGGATGTTGGATGTTATGTTTGCTTAATCATTTATCACTATATGGGGTAATGTTATGTGGACGTCATCGATTTGAATATCCGAACACTCCTTGTACTCAGATATAGGATATACTCATTATGATTATCATAGAGTAATATATAATTTATATGTTTTAACTATGTAGATGCAGGGATAGGTCAGGTATGGTTTTCCATACCTCTGTGTCTTATATTATTTTCGACTTTTACAGTATGTTTAGTACTATTTACCGCTAACACCAGACTGTTATCCGACACAAGTTTTTATTTTTCTCTTATTATCTTGTGTACTCATCGACGATGCTGATGAGTAGACTAGAAAACATGTATGAGCATTATTAGTGCTACACCAGGTGGATAAGCAGATGGTGACATCTTCTCATATCTATACTTGTATTGTTGTTTATTCCACTGTGTGACAATGTGGAGCCGTTACGGTGTTGATTATTTATTAGAGACAGTTTGTTAGTCAGTTTATTTATCTACTATTTACACTTTATTTATATGTTACTCTATGAGCCATTATACTATGATTATGTGGTTTATATAGTTATTACTATCTCATCTGTTTTATATTTATGATTATTATCATTAAATTTTGTCTGATGAGTTGTGAGATATATGACATGTACTGTGTTTTCGTATTATATTTGTTTCTTCCCTTTCGCTTTCCTTTAATTTCTCTTCTTTACTTCTATGTTTTTCCCTTCATAACCGTCTTGCATCAGTCGGGTGCCTGTAAAGTGCGCTATTGGGTTATGCATGCTGATTTAAATCAGCTTCTATAGATTGAGCATTGATTTATTCAATGTACATAAACTTTCTTTGACCTGATATTTTTGCACAACTTACATGATGTTTAAATACTATTTGCATGGTATTGTGGTATGCACGAAGCCTTTTTAGCATTGATTAATTCATCATTTAGTTCATAGCCAAGTTCAGATAAGCGTCTAAACCTATTCAAGATTGTTAATAGACCCCTAATTATGGAACTAAATATTCAGCTTCGTTCTCACTGTTGGAGAAACATTTTCACTCGACCCCTAATTTAAAGCTTTATTATAGAATGGCTGAAGACACTTTTACAGCAAAGCACATAAAGAAAATGTAAAAGTCCTATTTAATATAAACCTGGCCCAAATCTTGTGCTAATTGAAATCCCTGGAGTTATCAGCTCATTATTTCCCTTTATTTTGTTTTACTACTTAAACTTCATACTTGCATGGTGCTTAGTTAGAATTAGTGTGATGCTAAGGGCACCGTGTTTTCTGTTTAGGGGTACCATGGGCACCGTCGAATGCTTTCTTGACTCTCTTTTTTGCCCGCATTCGGCGTACAACCGCCGGTCGAACGTTGTTCAGCTGGCGGTGCATGATACCCGAAGCATAGTATATGACTAGGAATTAGCATCACTTCTCTTTATAAAAAAATTATCATCATTTTGTCTAACTATGCTTCAATGCACTACATTATTGGATTATCTTCACTGTCATAGAACTTTCATTTCATAGCTTCAGATCTATTCAGGTATGTACTGATCAAGGCAAAATATAAAGCATGCAGCAGCATTAAAGTTGCCTTGAACTAAAATTACTAAATTCTCGCAAGATAAATAGATTTTGAAATGTAATCTTTTATCTATGTGCTTAACTTGATAAGATTCAATTTTGTTGTTCACATATGTGCCCTAAGGCGATTGAGCACCGTCTCTTTGTTTGAATTGATAAGCTCTAATTGTTATGTTGCTCAATTTTGTTTGCAAATGGTTTATTCCGTGTTTGATTATTAAAATTCTATAGTTTTTTCCTCCGAATGACCCAAATGCTTGTTGAAAGTGTGGTTTTTTTCCGTCTATCACCTCTTGTACTTCTTGCGTCAAAATTGATCCAAACACCCTAAAATTGGTGGAAAATAGGCGTAAGGACTAACTTTGAAAAAAAATAGTCTGAAGGACGTCAAGTTTTATTTTTAGGCTGAAAACAAACTTTGAAAAAAAATAGTTTGAAGGACAATGATAAATATAATTAGCATTTTCTGCAGTGTAAAACTGAATAATGCCCGTTAAAACTAGCATTTTCGTGTAGTGTAAAAAATTGAATATAATGCTAATTACATTTAGCATTTTACTTCAGCTTAATTTTGGTTCAAAGATTGTCCTTTAGAATAAAAACAAAATTTGGTATCCTTCAGCCTAATTTTTCAGCAAAGTTTGTCCTTCTCCCTAATTACCTCCTAAAATTGTACCTAGAAAGAAAATCTGAAAAAGTAAATCATAGATATAGCAGAAATAGAGATATAGTTGGAAAAAAATCAATATAAAATAATCGCACAGTAATTTTACAATGGTTAAATATTTTCCCTACATATATTTAGAGGATTTGGTTGATATTATTGCTATTTTAAGGTTATATAATCTTGGATTAGGGAAGACTTGACTTGACAATGCATAGAAAGAGTTTTATAAGTGTGAGAAGGTATCAGAAATTAAGCATACAATTGTTATTTATAGATAGAGAAGAGCTCAGAATAGGAAAAAACTTTGCAGAGAAGTTAGGTTTCCAAAGTGACCAAGTAGGGTTGGGATCTATTCACTGTAAGCGACCAGATCGATGTCTATCCAAGGAGCCTAGATCATTATCGACCCAAGGCATCCCGGATTGGTAATGATCCAGATTTTAACTTATCCGGCAAGTGCGCTCTTCCCTCCATCTAGGGGTGTAAATGGTTCGGGTTAGACTGGACGGAGATGTGTCCTAGTCATGTCCTATAAGGGATTCGACGAACACGGACCAGATACTATATGCCTCGGACCGAGTCAGACAATGGACTGTCCTATCTGATATAGCCTTGGATAATATAAAAACATCGAACATTTTGGATCGGACTGAACAACGGTGTGTCCTAGTCTTGTCATATAAGAGAATCATACGAACACGGACCAAACACTATATAGCCTCGGACCGAGCCGGACAACGGATCATCCTGTCCGATATACAGCCCTTTGCTTCTACTTCGGGTCATTGATGGTTGCACATCGATCCGCCTTGCCATCGTTAAGCTATTGAGTGATGATTGTGAAGTGCAAATCTTGATGCATCTGATATTCACTGATCTGGATTAGTTCGAGCCCATATTATCACTTAGCTGATTCCAAAGTCCCATTCGAGCAAATATGCAGCTCTATATCCTAAACCATGCTCGAGTTTGAGTTATCCGATCATTTCTCAGGGCATCCGCCATGGTGATCAACTAACTCAAATATCCATATTCAATGTGTAACAATCTTTTGAAAAGGTCGATTGACACTTGGGCCCCAAAACATGTCATATTGCGAACATGGTGTGCTTTAAATCTAATCAAATTATAGTCATGGAAGGTTTTCTACATGCCGTCTGGAATGATAATTATCCTTTTACTAATATATTAAGTCACCATGTCACGGTTGTTGGAATTAGACCTCCATTTGGAGTTCTTAGTAATAATTGAATTCTCGACAAATCAAGGAGTCAAATGTTTAGTATGAATGGATCTTCAAGCTTTAATTGGACGATTGATCCTGAGTCTCGCTTCTCCCCAAAGACATTGTAAATAGTATGAGAATCAATTAGATATGTACAAAGTGGTTGTTGCTCCGATTGTAATTCGTATTTTGTCATGAGTTGTTGAGTTATGAACACTTGGAACATATGTCTACATTATCCATCATCAAGCCTCTGCATAAGTTGGAAGGATTTATGTGGAGGAGACTGAGAGAAGTTCGAATGCTGAAATGAGAATGGAGGAGAGTAGACCGACAATGGCATAAACTAGTTTAGTGTTGTATCTAATGGAAGGAAGAAATGAAATGATGGGTTTCATATTGAGTATGATCTGAAGTGAAGGGTTGTTGATATTTTGTAGTGATGGTTCTCATATAGGGTATGATCCAAAGTGATGGGTTTTGCTTATGGAGTGAAGAGGACCTGATGGCAGACTGCAACAGTGATGAAGTGGAGTATTAGATTCAGTCATGGAATAATTATGAAGTAGGGGTCTGCATAGGCTTGTTGGAGTTGACGTGGAGTGATGATGACGCTCGAAAAGAAATTTTGAGTCAGCCATAACTCTGGATGATGATAGTGAAGGAAAACAGAGTTTCAAGTTTTGAATCGAGTATGATCAGAAATGACGGTTTTTGCGTAGGTGTTATAAATGTGAGGCGGTGTTCCTCTAGATTTGAGATGCTAGTGTACTAATGAATAAGTAGCTATTGATTTTACGGAAGTTGTGGAAAATTAACTAAGGAAGGAAACAACGAAACTGAGAAAAGCGGCGACCTCGTTTCTCATCAATCCAAAATTTCAACGGAGAAAGGATTCCATCTTAGATGCTGATCATAGGTCGTCCATTCCTCCTGATTCCAACGTTTCTAAGATGCATGCAGGCCGTCTGCGGGATTCTAATCAAAGAAATATTGGTAGTCCAGATCTGAAATCCAAACTCGATTTTCCAGATCTGGTGTCAAATTCTCAAATAAATTGTTCTACTGATGATTTATTTCAATCTATGTCTTGGATCAAGGTTGCCAGAGAGTATAAATCACATCAAAATGTTGTTAAACTACATATTATGAGCCTATAATTAAAGATGGTCTTAAGGTCGCGGTTATCATTGAGGATTTGGTTAATTTGGCTAGAGAAAAATGGTCGAGTTCTATTGTTTTCTACGTTTATGGTAGTAAATCTTACTATAATTACCCGAAGGATTACATTAACAGAAATTGGAATTTGAAATGTAATTATAGTCTGTTTTCTAGAGATGATGGATTCTTTATTATTAAATGCGAACTGATAGAGGACCGTGAAAAAAAATTATCTATTGGGTCGCACTTTTATAGTAAAAGATTGATAATTATGAAAAGATTGGAACCCGATATGAAGTTAACTAAATAATTACTTAACTCTTTTCCAATTTGTATTAAACTACCTAATCTCGATCTGGATTTCTTATCTATGGATGCAATTAGTAGGATAGCCTCTTCTTTAGGACATCCTATCTGATTAGATAGTGTCACAGAGGGGATTTCTCGTATTTCATATGCTAAAATATTGATTGAGGTTAATATTGATTTTAATTACCCTAAGATGATTCGTATTTAGAGTTACAATGAAGAGCTAGGTTGGCAGAAAATTCAATATGAGTGGGCTCCTCCTGCATGTCTAAATTGTAAAGTGTTCGGTCACTCAAATACTTCTTGTAAGTGTAATAAGGTCTGGATGCCTATGATTAGTTCTAAGAAAGATAATGGTATAGAAGTTGATGAAGTTAGTGTTTGACAAGAATATCAAATGAATGTTGAGGTTGATAAGCAAATGTTAATGCAGAATAATATCTCTGCTATGTGTGAAAAAGACAACAATAGTAATCAGCTCAGATCTTCTATGGCTTTGATGAGAATAAGCATGCAGGCAATAAAACTGACGTGAAGGATACTGGCAAACTAGGTAATATGAATTTTAATGTCATGGGGAATTGTGGATTTGAAGAACAGGTAGATAATCATGTAGTTGATAATGTGGAGAAGACTGTTAGTCAAAGGAATATATCTGATATAAGCAATGCAGTTGATGGTTAAATTCAATGTCAAGTTTAATAAATCAACATTAGATTGAATTTAATGTTTTACAAGACAACATGGTAGATGTTTCGGACTGTTCATCCATGAGTAGTATTAAAAGAAGAAGAAGAAGTAAATTAAAAGGAAGCAATGTTCTTATCATGATGATCCCTTGGTTGAAATGAATCCTGAGTAGCTAAGCTTATGTCACAATTCAAACCTAGGTCGAAGTAAAAAGAAGCAAGGGAGGAAGGAGATAATACAGGTGGAGTGATGAATGGAGGAATTTCGAAGAAATAATAATCTACCTTGTTGCTATTAGTGTGTCGTGAAGCTTTCTGTTGTTACTGTGGTTGCCTAGAAACTTTGTGGTGGTGTTTATTGGTGTATATATTTCTGGATTTCTGTTTTGTGGTCTCTTGTCTGCATGAGATGTGGTAGTTGGTGTCTCTTCATATGTTATATTGGTGAAGGCTTGTCATACCTTCATATTGACGGGTATATGGAGTGCTGAAGGTTTTCTTTGGTTTGGGCTTTGGGCTCTTGTAGTAATTTGCGGGGTTGTTTTCTAGTGTTTTTGATTTTGGGTCTGTTTATTTCAGTGCTTGGTTTGTTTTGAATTGTTATTCTGGACAGAGCTGGCTGTTTATATTTTTCAAAGTATTCTTTTATGTTAACGATATTTTTCGTCAACACCGAAGATAGGTCTAAGGAAGTGGACCTAAGGAAAGAATGAGGCAAGCTTGAGTTAGTTCACCATTTCCTAGATATCAAGGTCTTAATCTTGAAGATTAGTTACTCTTCCCTCAAGGGGTTGAGTATAACGCTTACAAGACTCAACAACCAATAGTTACCTTGGGATATGGGTTCCCTAAGCACAAAGCAAGTTGGAAAGCTAAACGGCTTGTAGAATGGTATTTTGGTAATCTAATCCTTTTGAGCTTAATTGAATTCACTGCTCCTTAAGTATCAAGACCCCTAGTCCAAAGATTAGTTATTCTTCCTTTAAGAGGTGAGTATCACGCCTGTGAGACTTAAGGATCAACAATTACCCTAGGATAGGGTTACAACAATCGTCACTAATCAGTACTAAAGTATGTATTAAGGGCGTTTAAGTAATTGTTGGAAAGATTGTGGCAAGGAGCATAGATATACATAAGCACCACAATATATGATATAATATGCAGAATAATATAGAACACTATAATTTGTAGTGGTTTGGTTCAGATTGAACCTACGTCCACTTTAAGGGATTTGATGATTTTATTCATGGAGGAGATTACATAGGAAATCCCCAAATTGATTTACAAATCAGGGTTAGCTCTCTTAGAAATGAGAGCAAGAATGTTGTAACAAACAGGGATTTTCGATCCCGAAAATCGACACCAAAAACACCATGTCGAACATTCAAGCATCGAAAACACCGAAACGTTAATAAAAAGAAATTAGAGGATGGGATAAGATAAGAAAGAAATATTAAAATAGAAGAAATAAGAGGAAGAAACACATCAGACTCAAAATCTCACATCGCAGCAGAATAAATATAATACAGAAATAAATCTTTGTTGAAAACTTGAAATAATACTTACAATCAGAGTGCATCTGTCATGACAATTTGGACATTTATAATAATTTGTCCTCATATACAATATACAGCGAAATAAATACGAATACATCTGAACTTCTCCAGCATGTCTTCTGAACTTCGTAGTGTCCAATAACCTGAACTTGTATAACTAGGCCTAACCCGAGCATTACAAATATTGGGCCAGTCTGGTGAACCAGAGTGAGAAAAACTTGCAAAATTTAAGGGAAATCATCCAACTTGATTTTAAAGTTTAAAAATCTTTTCGAAAGAAAAGGTAGATCATAAGACTAAATCCACACATAAATATGGATGGTTTTTACCCCAAAACGTTTTTGAAAATCAATATTATTTTGATTTTATGATAGTGTCTAAATACAAATGAACAACAATCTAGCATAACGCGTGCATCTCACGCTCAACATATATAGTATACAATAAAAACCGCAGGCGCTTATTGGGGATTGGATTCCGACTATGACAAGGTATGGAACCACCTGCCGATAGTGTATCTCTAGAGAGGAATACACTGGGTTCAACAAGAACATCTTGCAACCTGGCCCACACATGACCGACCACTCATTTCTCTTGAGTGTATCGAATATATTTTCACCTTAGGGTTGCTAGAAACATAACCGTTCCCGGGAGATATAGAAATGAAAAGAAGTAACGAGTATAAATATTCTCTTGATGGTGACAATACACCCTAATGGGTGTGACCCACATAGCCATGTTGCCTGCCCGATTTTGTCATTTCCCGATTGTGAGGCTTGAGGCTATAATTTTTTTTTTGAACATCTGACCCCTATTCACTTTGAATGCCATATCGTCAGATCCGTCCATACACGTTGTCCTGGGACTGAACAACCGAAGGCACCCTCCTACCACATCCTAAGAATCACCCTATAGATTAGTAGTGAGTAGTCCTTACAACCCATAGACTCCAACCACGACAGAATCACAGTTTATCTCTAAGAGCTAACCAGTGATTATAAGCAATACTTCCACTTTTTGAATATCTATGGTCTTTAAATGCTCCATCTCGATCATCATCTGATCTCTTGCACGATTACATATTTGCTGCTCAGAATGGATTTTGAATATATATTCAATCTCGGCCTTTCCGTACTAACAATCGATAATTGGCCAAATTTTATAGTCGGTTATTTAACCATCAAATAAACAAACATTCAACCATAAAACAAAATAAATTTGCTGATTCAGTATTCAGCATCACTTGGCCTCTTTAATAATTAGCGTGTAGTTAACTTAAAATTCTATACCTTCAGTACTTGGAAAACATTTCCCTTTCTTATATAACATAAGTATATTCAATTATCGTCTCACTTTTATTCTATTAATCCCTCGTTGTAAATTGGTAAGCGAATAAATTTCTATGTATCTATCCTGAAGGCACAACCAACATTAGATTGACCCCTCGAAAGTTACTCAACTCAACCAACGTACAACAATTTCTAATATATTTAAAACTACATTAGATTGTTCATTACACTTAATATAAAGAGACTTTGATTTTAATACGACTTAAATACCATATAATTTTTTTTATTAAAACTTACTCCAAACAAATATCTTAATAAACCCCATTTCTTGTTTAAGTTACGCTATCTAGGACCTAATCCTTAGCTCGCCATCGAGTTCCCGTTCGATCCCCACTTTATATCTTCACGCTTACGAGTTTATTCCATTTACAACTTGTTTCAGAAATATAAATCATCCATAAAACTTGGTTTTAAATATCTTCATTCAACTTGGATGTAGGAATCCAATTACATAGGATTCCCAAAAGAGTTCAATTTAAACTTACTTCCATATTTAACATACATATGTTTGAAAACTCGTTTCATTATAAATAATGCTATATAGTTACATTAACCTCCATTAGTTTAATTCCAAGATCATTACTTGATTATTAATAAATTTCAATATTAAAAACATGACTTACCTTATCTTTAACAATTTCCATTAAGCACAATAATTTAATGAAAAATGTCGTTTAGGTGATCGACCTATTTAGCTTAACAAATCTACACGCTAATCCATTCCAATTGGCCCCCTCAGTTTAAAATAATTAAAAATATAATTAATTTAATTAATCCCACTTACTTTGATTATTATTTAAATAAATGATAATCCATTTCCATACATTCTCAATCCAATTGTTTCTAAAAACACTTTATCCTAGTTATAAATTGTTAGATAAGTTTTTGCTTATCTGCTTTTATATCTTATTAACATTAGAAGTTACTTTATATACCATTTGATAATCTTTTATATAAATTTAAAAACAACAATAATAATAAACACTAATTTCCTTTTAATAGTAAATATTAATTTCCTTTTAATAATTTTAATTCAAAATAATAGATTTCAAAACTATCTTTAGTTATAAAAATAATTCTTATAACTTCATTACTGTCGATTCACCTGACAGTAAATCAATATTCATAAAATGATTTGTTTTTAGGCCATCTGTCGTCACTTACTTAACCAATATTGTTCATTGGTTAACCACAAACAACTGTTGAATTTGAATTCAACAATCAATCATCCAATCAGACAGGTTATACAGTTCATATGATGGAAATAAACAATAGATAAATTTTTTGAGGAATCCAGTTGGATCCCTCCAACCTGTTTTCCCCTGCATGCAAATACGTTATCTCAAATAAATCAACTATTTACATAACAGATATAATATTCAACAATAACAATCATCCAATGTTCATTAATACGTTTATAATAATATAAACGTAACCAACGAGGTAAGTTACCTCATTTGGAATTAATCGTTAAAAATAACGACTGGTTCTGAATTAAATTAAACAAACATTTAATTTAATCAGCTCAGTCAACACATATAAATATATATTCAGCATCCATCAACCAAATAACAATCATAACACACAAATATTTATACCCGACTTATATAAAATATAAGTAGGATAAAAACTGAGTAAGCTAAACTCATCTTGATCTCTATTTATCGATGAAGCGGATAGTTAGATTAAACAAATGTTTAATTTAACTTGAGTTCTCCGCTGCACCCAAACTGTTCCAGCACACAGTGTTCGTTCCCATGATCCCAACACAACTACTTTCGTTCCATTCTGATAATGCAATACGAAATTATCCTTGTTTTAGTATATATGATTTTGAACAAATATTTATAATTTTATATTTATTTATTTAACTAACAAAATTTCGTCTGTTAACAAGCACGGATGACAATTCTTCTTATTACATTACACCTAGGTCGATCATTATATTATATAATTGGATAATCAGTTTTCTCAGTAAAGGCATAAAAATATAATTTTTAATAATTACCTTTCAAAATGTAGTTAGGCCTGATTAACTTAGTTTTAGCCCAGTTTAAAAAGCCACGTAAGCTCCTCATCTATTTCTTTCTCCAACTGATACCTACTACTCCAATCCCTCCTCATGCTACTTTGAACCGACCATTCTTCTACGTCTTTTTGTCTTCGTTGGATTCTGCCTTTTTCCCATTTTTGTTTAATTTAGGACAAAGCCCAAACTTATATAAAATACAGCAGGCCCAAAAGGAATTAAATAGCCTACGTTACGTCAACTATTTCTTCCCCATCCAAAACTTGATCCAACTACTCCCCATTTTTACATGAAATCCGATCCTTCCCCTCACTACTATTTCTCTCCTCAAAATATACAGACATTTCTCCATTTGTTTTTGTGACTGTGTCCCCTCCTATAATTCTTCCACCATTTTCCAATTCCAACAGCTCACCGCACACCCTTACTTTCCATTTTGTATTGCTCCAGCCACTAGTCGCCGCCATCACCACCCTGTTCCTCCGACGACCTCCTTCCGGTACCCTTCCTCACAGATCCTCTACATTCACATAACCACTTTAAACCCACTGTTGCCCTTTCAAACAAAAACTCCACCATACAGTAGCTCCTCCACGTGTATGCTGTCATCGCCTAGCACCAATGCTCACCTCTGCACCTCCAATTCGCAACGTGATCAGCTCGGACCCCTTCATTTCTCCAATTTGACTCCTCCTCCATTCGAGTTAGTTAAGGGTTGAAGGTGGAGAATAAGTGATTCCAAATACTTGTATTTTGATTTTAATATCTTTATATGAATTTCTTTCTTTCTGTGTTTGCTCATGGTGGACTATTTAATGGTGACTTCACTGTTCTTGGTCTCGGGAAGGAAAGCAAATGGACGCTATATATAGATACACGAATGGGAAGATAAGCTCAAGGTCATTTCCTACTCTGGTTAGCTATTTGCGTAGAGGAGCAGGGATACAGCGTATCGTTCAGTTCAGGTGGGAGGTGCAGTATGCATATCATAGCTGAGCTTGGTGATTGAAAGGCACATTAATAGCTGAGCATGCTAGATTAGAAAGAACGAAGCTTTAGTACATTTTCTGTGTTTGAAGGGGATGTGATTGATCGCTCTACATGACTATTGATGCAGTGTATCATATGGTAGCTTACTTAGGCAGATAGGCATGTGTTGAGACTTAAGAACGAAGATAGGGTCGGCTTGTTGGAAACATACAGGTTGCATTGTGCTTTTATTTCAGCTTGTAGGGGTATGGGTAGGTTTCCAGTATAGTATAGGATGGTAGAAAAGAAAAGACACAAGAAAATAAGGTGGCTCGATGGAGGCTAGTAACATGCGAAAATATACTGCAGTGAAGGTGATAAAAAGTATACCTTTTAGTAGAATGTGATAAAAAGTATATAAGGAACTAAATAATATCGTTATCAAAGCTTCCTCAAAATTTGTTCGTAGTGACTTCTGGATTTATAATTCATCATTATGTAATGCCAAGTAAGTCATACACATTAATTTTTAATCACATGGTTTAAACCAATAACAATTGGATTGAATCATTGGATAATTAAATTTTATATTACACATGGTATAAAAATAAAAAGTAGGCATTATAGTTTGTAGTGCTACACGCAGTAGCATAAACAAAAGCAGCATCTAGGAACGACGGCTAAAAGGAAATTAAAGTAGGCAAGATGGACCATACGTTGTGTATTAGAGACCAAGTATATAGTGAAAAAGCATGCTACTTGGGATAGTTTCCTTCTTGTAATTAAATATGGAACTTTGGTGAAATGATAAAAGAAAAATAAATAATGACACGGTATTTTGAAATGTTGATTTTGATGGGAACGAAATGCTTGAGCCTATGGCAAGCAGGGTAGTTGTAGACTCGATAGTTTTATGCTGAAGTTTGGTTAACCGTTGATGCAAAAGTTTATTTCTTATTCAAGAGATGATGGTACCCCAACTTAGGGGCCCGAGAACACTTGGTCCCAAAATTTCGTGGTCCCATGGACCAATGCAATCTGACCCCTGATTTTAGGTGGGTCCCACTGAAATCTAAGGCCGAGATTTCTTTGGTCTAGGGGACCGCAAAATTTCGGGACCAGAGGATTTAATCCCCAGCTTAGGTACTTAAAAGATGGATCTTTGCTCGAACTGAACATGGCCTGTGTGTTTTCATGTCTGATCGGAAATGGTAAGTAGGCTAAGAAAACTATACATAGGTAGGGTGTTGTTTTATACAGTTACTTAAGTGTTAAGTTATGCATATATATTATTATATGTACATATTTATTTGTTTGTTTGTTTTGCATGTACATGGTAAATATATAATTCTACCGCTATTTGCACTACTGTTAAACATGCACACCGCCAAACAATGACTCCAGACTCAACGGAAATAAATACACTGCTACGTCTTGACGCTATAGTCCCAATGAGATTAATTTCGTTGAAATTGGACTCCGTTTGCACAACAACGTTATTTTTATTCCAATATATTTATTGGTTCACCTTTAAATTGAACGTACCGATAAAACAATTCTGATTGGCTCCAAACTAGAAATGTAAAAATAACTAGCTGTACGTATTCCAATAAAATTCATTTCGTCGGAAATGGAGATCGTTTGAAAAGAAAACTATTTTCAAGGCTTATATAAATTAATAAAATATAATTAAATCCAATTTATTTTGAATTAAATAATAATAAATTATTATTATCATATATCTCCAAATAAAATACTACACAGCTTAAGAATAAACCAGTATATATATTTTAAACTCAATATTTACAAATTCAGGGTCAAATGATACTCAAAATATATAAATATCCTATTTAATTTATAAAATAAACATTATCATTTATTAACAAACTCCACAGCGACTATTCGAAAATTTGAATCGGGCATAACTTACAATTTGTAAGATAAAATCTCAATTTTTCACTTCCATTAGAAAATTATAATTAAATAGATTCGGACGATTCTCGTTTGACAGAAATCCGACTTATATTGAATCTTATATATTCAATTAAAGTTCAAAAGTCGATATTATGAACTATCGCGCCGTTACAAGCTCATTTTATAATTATATATAAATTATACTTTCGCACTTCGTTATATAAACAAATTAAATATTATAAATCCAACTAAAATTCCAAATTGATATTTAAAATAATAAAATACATTAAATATTTGACTACCAAAAATACAGAACGTTTCATTCCTTCCCCCTTAAAAGAATTTCGTCCCCGAAATTACTCAAGTAAGAAGAATATTCCAATCCCAATTAATTTCAAAATAATTATTCAAAAAATAGTACCAAAAATATTCTATGTTTTAAAATTTTATGAAAATTTCGCCAGCATCTCCGCTGTATGGCTCGATCAGTACGACTACAAATGCCACTACGGGCCTCATATCAACCAAAAGAAAATAAAAGCCAAACGGCTACCCAACTCAGGAGTAAAAAATAAATTTTACTCAACCAATAATAGTAAGGTTTACCTATTTGCCGGGCAACCAAATTTTAATTCCAAAGCAAAGCAATTAATAGCTCTTTTCTCTTTCTAACCTGCACTAACTCAATTCACAATGTAATGACAAATATAAGATTAAATCATTTTATTTCATTTCGCATTTGATTCTATTCAAATTTATTCTATTAGAATTCTATCTCCTGTATTTTATTTCGTTCAAGGCTTGATGAATTTTTATTCGACCAATCTATCATCCAACAAACAACAAGCAGCAATCAACATTACCCAACCCAATTGAATTTATATTCAAGTAACTAATTAATCTTCCAATTACTGCACTTTTCACCTTTTGATATTCATTTAATCTTAATCTTAAGTTAAATTCCGAATCATTTAATTCCCTATTAAAATTTCCATTCACAAATTCTATGTGAAATCCTCTGGTTATATCAAATCATTTACAGCCCTATTTGAATTCTATTCAAATCGATCAACAAACCAAAAAATTCAATAATTTGATAAAATTATTCCTTTTATATATAAAATATAATTAGGGTAAAATTATTTCATTTACCCTTGTTACAAACAATATTGTATCTACTGTCAATTTAAAATTGAATCGAACAAATAACACACTACAAAACATTTGTATATAAAATCTAAAAATACGTTCTCATATATATACACTCAAACTCAATATAGGGTATTACTAACCCCATCTCTATCAAGTTATGCCACAGAACCAAGGTTATTACAAAACCAATAGCTCTAATACCACTGTAACGAACAGGGATTTTCGATCCCGAAAATCGACACCAAAAACACCATGTCGAACATTCAAGCATCGAAAACACCGGAACGTTAATAGAAAGAAATTAGAGGATGTGATAAGAGAAGAAAGAAATATTAGAATAAAGTAAATATTAAAATAGAAGAAATAGGAGGAAGAAACACATCAGAATTAGAGTCTCATATCACAGCGGAATAAATATAATATAGAAATAAATCTTTATTGAAAACTTGAAATAATACTTACAATCAGAGTACATCTGTCAACACAATTTGGACAGTCATAATAATCTGCCCCCATATACAATAAAAAGCGGAATATATACGAGTACGTCTGAACTTCTCCAGCCCATCTTCTGAACTTCGTAGTGTCCGATAACCTGAACCTTTCCAACCCGGCCTAACCTAAGTATTACAAATACCGGGTCAGTCTGGTGAACTAGAGTGAGAAAAACTCACAAAGTTTAAGGGAAATCATCCAACTTGATTTTAAAGTTTAAAAATCTTTTCGAAAGAAAAGGATGATCGTGAGACCAAATCCACACATAAATATGGACGGTTTTTACCCCAAAACATTTTTGAAAATCAATATTATTCTGATATTATGATAGTGTCTAAATACAAATAAATAACAATCTAACAAAACGCTTGCATCTCACGCTCTACATATATACTATACAATCAAAACCGCGGGCACTTATTGTGGATTGGATTCTGACTACGACAAGGTATGGAACCACCTGCCGATAGTGTACTCTAGAGAGGAATACACTAGGTTCAACAAGAATGGCTTGCAACCCGGCCTACACATGACCGACCACTCATTTCTGTCGAGTGTATCGAATATATTATCACCTTCCGGTTGCTAGCAAAATAACCGTTCCTGAGAGACACAAATGAAAAGAAGTAGTGAATATGAATATTCTCTAGATGGTGATAGTACACTCTAATGGGTGTGACCCACGTAGCCATGTTGCCTGCCCGATTTTTGTCATTTCCCTGTTGTGAGGCTTGAGGTTATAATTTCCTTTTTGAACATATGGCCCCCATTCACTTTGAACGCCATATCATCAGATCCATCCATACACGTTGTCCTGGGACTGAACAATCGAAGGAAACTTCCTACCACATCCTAGGAATCACCCAATAGATTAGTAGCGAGTAGTCCTTGCAACCTATAGACTACTACCACGACAGAATAAAAGTTTATCATTGGGAGCAAACCAGAGATTATAAGCAACTTCCGCTTTTTGAAGATCTATGGTCTTCAAATGCTCTATCTCGATCATCGTCCAATCTCTTGCACGATTACGTATTTGCTGGTCGGAATGGTTTTTCGAATATATATTCGATTCCGGCCTTTCCGTACCAACAATCGATAATTGGAAAAATTTGATAGTCGGTTATTTGACTATTAAATAAACAAACATTCAACCATAAAAACAAAATAAATTTACAGGTTCAGTATTCAGCATCACTTGGCCTCTTTAATAATTAGTGAGCGGTTAACTTAAAATTCAATACCTTCATTACTTGGAAAAAGTTTCTCTTTCTTATATAATTTAAGTATATTTAATTATCGTCTCACTTTTATTCTATCAATCCCTTATTGTAAATGGTAAGTGAATAAATTTCTATGTATCAATCCCGAAGGCCGAAACCAACATTCGATTGACACCTAGAAAGTTACTCAACTCAACAAATGTACAACAAGTTCTAATATATTTAAAACTACATCATATTGTTCATTACACTAAATATAAATAGACTTTGATTTTAATACGACTTAAATACCATATAAAATTTTATTAAAATTTACTTCGAACATATTTTGGTCATATCTTAATAAACCCCATTTCTTGTTTAAGTTGCACTATTTAGGACCAAATCCTTATCTCGCCATCGAGTTTCCATTTCGATTCCCACTTTATATCTTCACGCTTATGAGTTTATTCCATTTACAACTTGTGTCGGAAATCTAAATCATCCACAAAACTCGGTTTTAAATATCTTAATTCAACTTGGATTTAGGATTCCAATTACAAAAGAGTTCAATTTAAACTTACTTACATATTTAACATACATATGTTTGAAAACTCATTTCATTATAAATAATGCTATATAGTTACATTAACCTCCATTAGTTTAATTCTAAGATCATTACTTGATTAGTAAGAAATTTCAATATTAAAAACATGATTTACCTTATTGTTAACAATTTCAATTAAGCACAATAATTTAATGAACAATTCTCGTTTAGTTGATCAACCTATTTAGCTTAACAAATCTACACGCTAATCCATTCCAATTGGTCCCTCAATTTAAAATGATTAATAATATAAATAATTTAATTAATCCCACTTACTTTGATTATTAATTAAATAAATGATAATCGATTTCCATATATTCTCAATCCAATTGTTTATAAAAACACTTTATCCCAATTATAATTCATTAGATTAATTTTTACTTATCTGCTTTTATATCTTATTAACATTCAAAGTTACTTTATAAACCACTTGATAATCTTTTATATAAATTTAAAAACAACAATAATAATAATCATTAATTTCCTTTTAATAGTAAATATTAATTTTCTTTTAATAATTTTAGTTCAAAATAATAGATTTCAAAACTATCTTCAGTTACAAAAATAAATTTTATAACTTCATTACTATCGATTCACCAGACAGTAAATCGATATTCATAAAATGATTTGCTTTTAGGCCATCTGCCGTCACTTACTCAACCAATATTGTTTATTGGTTAACCACAAACAACCGTTGAATTTTAATTCAATAATCAACGATCAAATCAATCATCCAATCAGACGGGTTATACAATTCATATGATGGAAATAAACAATAAATAAATTTTTTGAGGAATCCACTTAGATCCCTCCAACCTGTTTTTCCCTGCATAAAAATACGTTATCTCAAATAAATCATCTATTTAGATAACAGATATAATATTCAATAATCAATAATGATAGCCATCCAATGTTCATATTTCAAACTAATACGTTTACAATAATACAAATGTAACCAACGAGGTAAGTTACCTCATTTGGAATTAATCATTAAAAATAACGACTGGTTTTGAATTAAATTAAACAAATGTTTACTTTAATCAGCTCAGTCAACACAATTAAATATATATTCATCATCCATCAACCAAATAACAATCATAACACACAAATATTTAAACCCAACTTGTATAAAATATAAGTGGGATAAAAACTTAGTGAGTTAAACTCATCTTGATCTCCATTTATCATTGAAGCGGTTAGTTATATTAAACAAATGTTTAATTTAACTCCAGTTCTCAACTGCTTCCAAAACTGTCCAAACTGTTCCAGCACGAAGTGTACGTTCCCATGATCCCAACGCGACTACTTTCGTTCCATTCTGATAATGCAATACGAAGTTATCCTTATTTTAGTATATATGATTTTTAACAAATATTTCTAACTATATTTTTATTTATTTAACTAACAAAATTTTTTCTGTTAACAAGCATGGATGACAATTCTTCTTATTACATAATGCCTAGGTCGATCATTATATTATGTAATTGGATAATCAGTTTGCTTAGTAAAGGCATAAAAATATAATTTTTAATAATTACCTTTAAAAATGTAGTTAGGCCCGATTAAATTAGTTTTATCCCAGTTTAAAAAGCCACGTAAGCTCCCCATCTATTTCTTTCTCCAATTGATACCTACTACTCCAATTCCTCCTCATGCTACTTCGAACCGACCATTCCTCCTCGTCTTTCTGACTTCGTTGGATTATGCCTTTTGCCCTTATTTTTTTTAATTTAGGCCAAATCCCAAACTTATATAAAACACAGCAAGCCTAAAAGGAATTAAAACAGCCCACGTTACGTCAGTTATTTCTTCCCAATCCAAAACTTAATTCTGCTGCTCCCCATTTTTACGTGAAATCTGATCCTTCCCCTTACTACTATTTCTCTCCTCAAAAAATACAGACATTTATCCATTTGTTTTTGTGACTGCGTCCCCTCCTATAATTCTTCCGCCATTTTCCAATTCCAACAGCTTACCGCACACCCTTACCTTTCATTTTGTACTGCTCCAACTACCATTAGCCGTCATCGCCACCCTGTTCCTCCGGCAATGTGATGACCCGGAAATCCCCACCCTTGGAACCGACCATAAACCACACAGGTCTGATCCAAAGTTGGAAACCTCGAATGCATCAACTCTGGGCATACAACACATCAGAACAACAACACAGACTTTTGTAACATCAATTATAAATGTTACATCAGAGTACAGAATATATCAGAGTACATTGGTACAAATTATAGTGGAAGATAAATTACAACAAAAGTAATACAATGCAGTGGAACTAAACTCAACGGAAGGCCCTCAATATTCTGGACCCAGCTTCAGGCTTCAATCCAGGATCCTGCTTTCGAGATAAATATCCGCAAAAAGCTACTCCACTGCCCGTGTGGAAAGAGGGCACCCGAGTTTGCAAAGTGAAACAAACTACAGGTCAGTCGTGGGACTAGTGTGAGAAATCTAACCTAACTTATCTAATAAGAAGGCTAATCGCAGGACCACGCCGCTAACGAGGAACGGGTTTACTCCATTGGATTGCCAGTGCATAAAATAAGTAAATCGTCAAATAACGAAATGCTTTTTAGAACAATGAAACTATTATAAGACCTAAGTCCCATCACACAAGGCAACGCAAATCGGAGGATAGGGTTTTACCTTATAATGGTCAAAAGATGCTTGATACGTAAAAACGATATTATTATTAGTGTGTATATATCTTAATAAAAACATTTCAAAATAAATGTATTAATCCTAGACGGCATAGCTACCATCTACTATGTCGCCATACTAGTTATACAATCAAAACCGCAAAAGGCGTGTTGGAAATTGGGTTTCCATCATGAGTCAAGGCTAAGGAGGAGATCCTTACCGATTCGAGACACTCTAGAAATGTCTCAGAATTCGGATGCTGGAGAACCCTTGGATCCTGCAGGGCCGGTCCACAAATACTTTAGTGGATTAGTTATGCCTGAACACATGCTTCCCGGTCCTATTGGACCTACAAATCGGCCGTGGGCGACCGATAAGAATAAACCGAGGCCTCGCAAAAATTCCATCATCCACATAAGTAAATGTCAGCCAGTTTAAGCACTGAAACCACTTCTAGCTAGAAAGAAACGTGTGCACTCCCTGTGTTCCCTTCTCCCGTTTTAGACTCAACCGGTGTGTGAGGTTCGCGATGTCACGATATACACAAAGCTATGCCTAAATAGGCTATGCTTTGATCATCAACCACAAGGCCTGCTTTTCAACAAGAGCCTTGCTCATTTGCATCTTAGCATGCCACATTGTTAGATCCTACCATATCACTGATCATCTACCAATATATATAACTTCTAAGCTCGTACGTCTTAGAGAAGGGTGATAAGTAAAGAATAAATTCTTCACCACCAAGCAGAAATATATAATTAGTAGCATTCAACAACTACAGTAGAAAGGAATACAATGTCAGACACACAATCCATTTACAAGTCCGTTCTAGGTCTGAACGAAACCGGAGGCATTATACCTCGCATATCCGAACAATCAACAATACATCCGGACAACTACCACTTTATCCCAGTCCTGGGAGCGACCCAGTCTAGGGCATCAGTAGTCCTCATCCATTCGATGTGAAGATCGTCGGTCTTCAACCATCGTCTTCATCTTCGACTCTTCATCGTCATGATAAATATTCAGAATGGGTTAAACTCGGTCTTTCCAAATAATTTGTGTATTTTATAATTAAAAGTCAATTGCTATAAAAACACATCCAACGTCTCATTCCAATTCAGAATATTCTTTTAAATAGAATATTCATATTATTAGGGGAAAATCCCCATTAATTTTATCAAAGATAAATTCCTTTAAAATTTACCTTTTATCATCTTTTTAAAGATTCATTAAACTCCAATGTGGGTTTAATATCAAAATCATTATTAAATGATTATTACAACTTAAGAAATAAGTCTTGTCTTTAATTTGGGTTAAAGAATCAATGTCACTTAAAAACATAGTTCACGATAAACCCAAAATCGTCTTCCATTAATTATGGAATTTTCACAGAAATCAAATCAATGAATAATCGATATAAATTTCTGTATCAGACCAATAATATAAATGGAATAACGGCAAGGCCTTTTAAATTCCCTAAGTATTATCAGTCTTCTTTTACAGAAGCCTATCTCGAATATTATCAAATCGAATTCCCATTCAATTCCAATTTAATTTATATTAAATTGGAAAACTAAACTTTGGAGTATTCTTTTTAAATCTTGATAAAAAGATTTATAAATTCTAAATCACATTTCAATGTAAATTGGGTTAAAGAACAAATGTCGTTTAAAACATATTTCACGATAAACCCAATTCACATATCATTTTATTTAAATTACTAAATACGATGGAAACTCTAAAATCTTAATTGAAAGATTTTATTCTTTAATATGGGGTTTAAGAACAGTGTTATTTAAGACACCATTCACGACAACCCAAATCTAATTCATTTATTTACTTCCAATGAAATATTATTCAATTTAGAAGACTTCATTAAATCTTAACTTAAAGAATTATTCTAGTTAATGACTAGTTTATTTCTATAAAATATATTTATCTTTTGTCCATCCAAGGACGGACATAGAATTATTCTTTGTTAAATATCATTTAAAATATTTACTATTAAAAATAATCGTTATATAAAAAGATTCTTAATATAAAATATTTTTTGTAATACAATACTCTTTATTTTAAAATATCTTTATATTACAATGTTTTTATTTTAAAAGATATTCTTTATTTAAAGGAAATCCTGAAATGGAATGAGACTCAGACATTTACCCTATAAATTTGGTTACAGGGACTTCATACATTGAATGTACATAACAGTAATGATGAATATTATCCAACCATCCATTTAACATCCAGTGTGCAATCTATAACTGTGTGAGCATTGAAATGAAATAATAACGCTCATCACAGCATGTCGATCTATCGATCGACATAAAAATAAACATTGGGATTAGTGTATGTCAATTTTTATCCCAACACCCGTGTGGGGTTTCAACCAACAAACAAATAATAAATTATTTGTGCACTTGGGCGATGTGTGAAAATTATCGACCCAATCACATAAACAAGTCGGGTAACTTGTAAATGGAGGTGTAACATTTCAGCATCAGAAACATATATAATGATGGATCATTTCATATATAATAACAACGTAAATTCATAATTTATCAAAACAATGAATCCTTTCTACTGATTCATTTATACCAAAAATGTAAATTCTAATGTTGACTCACTTACAATGAAATGTAAACTTTTTATATTACATAAAAATGATATCCTTTTTACGTTGTATACAATGTAATATTTATATTACATTGTTCACAAACAACCCATAATTAATTTCCTTTTTATTTCAAATAAAAAAAAGATTTGGACATCTCATTTAAATCTTAATAAAAAGATTATTCTTTATTCACATGGATTTAAGAATAATGTTATTTAAGACATTATTCATGACAAACCCAAAATCTAACTTGATATTAAATATAAGGCTTTGAATAGGAATTATATCGACTTATATTTAATGTCAAATTCTAAAACCAACGGATATCATATCAGAAATAACGATACTAAATATCTTCCAAATTCCTAAAATAATATCCGTATAATCACAGAATCCAATATTAAAATAATCCGTAGATAATTTCCATTTAAATCCAATTTAAATATTCTAAATGTTTCTCATATTAAAATAATATAATTTTCAAAATATTCATTTTGAAATTATTCCTCTTTTAATATTCATTATAACATGGATAAAATAAATTGATAAACTCGTTCGGGTTAAAAAATGGCGTCGCTATTTTAAAACAGATTGAATAGCCCAATTCATTATCTTATCCATATTTTTTTATAATGGGTTGGACCCCTCACATTAAGCCTACGACTTGTGGATGCTGGATGTGTCGGTCGGTTCCGGGCAGACTTATCCCACAAGTTGGGCTTAACCTCGTGTCATGGCCCGTTTCATATTTGTGCACTTGGACCTCTCACATTAGGTTCAACATTTGTGGCTGCTGGATATGCCGGTCGGGTCCGGGCAGACTTCCACCACAAATATAACCTAACCTCGTGTCCAGGTACAATTATAATTAATAATTGATTATTTTACTAAAGCATATTATTTCAAAATATTCTTTATATTATAAATGATCTTCATATTAAATTGTTTCTCATCCATTTATGTTTTATAATGAGCCAGACCCCTCATATTAGGCCTACAACTTGTGGATGCTGGATATGTCGGTTGGTTCCGGGCAGACTTATTCCACTTGTTGGGCTTAACCTCGTGTCTTGGCCCAATTCGTATTCGTAACCAATTTTTCTATGTTATTCATGTGACAAATAAATGGTCATTTATTTGAAATCAAATGTCTATGTTATACAAATGACAAATAAATAGTCATTTATTTGAAATCAAATTTCTATGTGTATTCATGATACATAAATGTATATTTCATTTATAACAATTTCCTATGTATGTTAATGACACATAAATGCTTATTTTATTTATAAACAATTTTAATGACAATAAATGATTTTTTTTAATAAACAATTTTCTATGTATGTTAATGACAATAAATGCTTATTTTATTTATAAACAATTTCCTATGTATGTTAATGACAATAAATGCTTATTTTATTTATAAACAATTTCCTATGTATGTTAATGACAATAAAGAATGAATATCTATATTGTTTACAAATTCAATGTTTAATGTTAACATTTCACTACAACTAAAATGAAAAAAAATGGGACTTTTAAATACTATCTTTTATTTACATCTAAATGCAAATAAAAGGGTAACTTTTTAATTCATGTTTTTATTTAAAACATGCTTCTTTTTAGTGAATCAACCATGCAATGAAAATGTAACATTTCAGGTTTTAACACTTTATTTTAAACACGATCCTTTTATGAATCAATCATACAATAAATATATGATTTTTATTGTATTAACATATTATATGACAAATGCACATTTTTAATGAAGTGAACATGCAATAAAAATGTGAATTTTCATGTTTAAATATTTTTAATAACTTACGAACATTTTTCATAACATAAACATATGATAAAAATTTGTGAATTTTATCATACAACATTTTCAATGGCTTATGAACATTTTTAATGGCATAAACTATGATAAAAATATGAATTCTTATCGTACAACAATTTTATTAACTAGTGAACATTTTTATAAAACAAACATACAATAAAAATATGATTTTTCTTGCACTAGTAATATATTACATGACATATTAACATTTTAATGACATAAACGTAGAAAAAATATGATTTTTGTTGCGTTAATAATATACTAACATGTGAATCATTTTTGTGACATAAATACACAATAAAAATATGATTTTTATTGCGTTAATAATCTACTTAACATTTAAATCATTTTCATGACATGAATACACAAAAAAATATGATTTTCATTGTTCAACAAATTCAAACATATACATATTACAATAAAAATAATATTATTATTGTCAAACAATTCCTATCATTGGCATGATTATTTCAACTACATATATACAATAAAAAACATGGTTTTTATTCTATAAGGAAGTTTAAATGAATAAGCAAATTCTAGATCTACACAATTCAATCCATTTTCACAACATGTGAATTCACCACAAATGCAATCGATTTCGTCGCAACCAATATCAACCATTCATAACCACAATAATTCAATCAAGTCGTCACGATCACAATGATTTATTTTTTACCACAAATATATTTTCTAAGTTTAAAATTGAATTTTTAGAGATCACACCTTGTTTTAGAACGCACCACCAACGCCACCATCGGACCGCCATCGTCCACCACTACGACGCGCGCCTCGGCGAGCTTCACCACCACCCCAAAAAGCTTGCAACTTGCACCCCCATCGGACTAGAAAAGAATGTAAACGCAGCGCCTTTGAGTGTTGAGAACTCCCCAAACTTTGAACGAGAAACGATCATAGTGGTATAAAATCGAAGAGTGGAAGAATCTCTTCGATTCCCTTTTTATATTTTAATTCACAGTGGATAAAAAGAAATTGATGAATTTGAATTGGAGGTTCATGTCCATTGAGGAATAAGAGTGGCGACTGGGCAATTAGAATTAGGTTTAGAGTGTATAGGATATTTTATAGTGGAGAGGAAATTTCCCCTTGTATGTTTAATTTTTCTCAAATTAAATTTCCATTTACTTTCCTTTAAAGTTGAAAACACTTATTATGTTCAAATTAACTGTAACCTTTTGAATTTCAAATCATGTTCACATTTGCTATAGTTATAATCACATATTACCATTTACTACATTCAATTTAATTGCAAAAAAATCTTTTTATTTATGTTTATAAAATGACACTAAATATATAGCATGGATGAATGCGCTTGAAATAAGGAAGGGAAAACGTATTGAAAACTTGTTGCAACTATCCACATTAATGAACATTATAGTTAAAACAACTAGGGAAAGTATTATATTTAAGAAATATTCTTATCATTAAAGAATTCTAATATTGAATATTCAAACTTGTTAATGATGTAAATTATGCTAGAACATTACATTAGAAAAATAAATTTTCAAAAGTATTTTCAATTCCAGAGTAAATACTATGTTAAAATTAGATGTTTCTAATATAAAACCAGTAAATACAATGGTTTACAACACAAATAGATTTGAGTTGAAATAGATAAATATGTTAAGTAAGACAGCAAAATTAAAATACTAAAATTTGTCAAATACAAGTAATGTAATCGAAGGGCAGAATGTTAGGCATAAATACAAAGGAGCATAAACAAACAAAGAATAAAATTATATAAATCTAAACACACTAATTCCATACTAATTTATTAGTACATTTACTTCTCTCTAATCTACATGGTTATAATTGTTAATATTCCTTTTATTATATGTAGTAGTAATAAATGAGGGACATTTCAAATTCCAACCTAACCTAAACCTTTACCTATTTAGTAATGATAACTAGCCTTTATTATACATGTTTTGGATGAATAAAGTATGTATGTTTGTGAGTTAATACACTTATTACCCTTATTTATCTCTTATCATTCTATATATATATATATATATATATATATATATATATATATATATATATATTTTAACCATTTTATATTATAGCGCAAATAAATGACTAGAACTATCTCTTTGTGATTTGCGTTTGAAATAAATGTCAATTCCTACATTTCTTCTGACCCCAATACTAATATTCCTTTCCATATTATTAGGTAATTTATATGCATTGTGTTTTAATTGCATCATACCTTTACATTTTTATTACATTTTAATTTCATGTAACCTCATTACATTACTGGCAAAATTATATCTTTATTATTTCATAATTACTTTTTTTTATAGTACGTCAGATTGAAATGGAAACTAAAATTAATGCCATGCATTTAAATTGAATGAAACGTTCTAGCTAATATATACAAAAAAACAATGTCAGTGAGACAATAAATGTGCATTAAATTTATCTATTCTGACATCTCAATATTTAATTTTGGACATATATTCTTTATAATTAAATTTAAATTTATCCGTTTTAACTTCGATTAAAATAAATTTTTAGCCATTAATATTTAAATAAATTATTTTATATTCTCCAAATTCATTAAAATTTTCTAAAATAAAACTTTTAAATTGGTTCAGAATTTGCGGGTTGTTACAGGCAACCTCCTTCCGGAACCTTTCCTCAAATCTCTTCTACATTCACATAACCGCTTTAAACCCACTGTTGTCCTTTCGAACAAAAACTCCAATATACAGTAGCTCCTCCACATGCATGCTGTCACCGCCTGGCACCAACGCTCACCACTGCACCTCCAGTTCGCAACGTGATCAGCTCGGACCCTTTCGTTTCTCCAAGTTGACTCCTCCTCCATTCGAGTTAGTTAAGGGCTGAAGGTGGAGAATAAGTGATTCCAAATACTTGTATTTTGATTATAATATCTTTATATGAATTTCTTTCTTTCTGTATTTGCTCATGGTGGACTATTTAATGGTGACTTCACTGTTCTTGGTTTCAGGAAGGAAAGCAAATGGACGCTATATGTAGATACACAAATGGGAAGATAAGCTCAAGGTCATTTCCTACTCTGGTTAGCTATTTGCGTAGAGGAGAAGGGATGCAGCGTATCGTTCAGTTCAGGTAGGAGGTGCAGTATGCATATTATAGCTGAGCTTGGTGATTGAAAGGCACATTGATAGCTGAGCATGCTAGATTAGAAAGAATGAAGCTTTAGTACATTTGCTGTGTTTGAAGGGGATGTGATTGATCACTCTACATGACTATTAATACAGTGTATCATAGGGTAGCTTACTTAGGCAGATAGGCATGTGTGGAGACTTAAGAATGAAGATAGGGTCGACTTGTTGGAAACATACAGGTTGTATTGTGTTTTTATTTCAGCTTACAGGGGTTTGGGTAGGTTTCCAGTATAGTATAGGCTGATAGAAATGAAAAGACACAAGAAAATAGGGTGGCTCGATGGAGGCTAGTAACATCCGAAAATATACTGCAGTGAAGGTGATGAAAAGTATACCTTTCAGTAGAATGTGATAAAAAGTATACAAGGAACTAAATAATATCGTTATCAAAGCTTCCTCAAAATTTGTTCGTAGTGACTTCTGGATTTATAATTCATCATTATGTAATGCCAAGTAAGTCATGCACATTAATTTTTAATTACATGGTTTAAACCAATAACAATTGGATTGAATCATTGGATAATTGAATTTTATATTACACATGGTATAAAAATAAAAAGTCGGCATTATAGTTTGTAGTGCTACACGCAGTAGCATAAACAAAAGCAGCATCTAGGAACGACGGCTAAAAGAAAATTAAAGAAGGCTAGATGGACCATACGTTGTAGACTAGAGACCAAGTATATAGTGAAAAAGCATGCTACTTGGGATAGTTTCCTTCTTGTAATTAAATATGGAACTTTGGTGAAATGATAAAAGAAAAATAAATAATGACACGGTATTTTGAAATGTTGATTTTGATGGGAACGAAATGCTAGAGCCTATGGCAAGCAGGGTAGTTGTAGACTCGATAGTTTTATGCTGAAGTTTGGTTAACCGTTGATGCAAAAATGTATTTCTTATTCAAGAGATGATGATACCCCAACTTAGGGGCCCGAGAACACCTGGTCCCAAAATTTCGTGGTCCCATGGACCAAAGCAATCTGACCCCCTGCTTTCAGGTGGGTCCCACCGAAATCTAAGGCCGGGAATTCTTTGGTCCAGGGGACCACGAAATTTTGGGACCAGGGGATTTAATCCCCAGCTTAGGTACTTAATATTGGATCTAGATTAGCCCTAGAGGGGGGGTGAATAGGGTTTATCACAGTTTTTAACTGAATTAAAAATCTAACGAGATATATAATAAAAAACAGATCACAGGCTGCATTAGAAATAAAAAGCAGAAACGAAATAACACACAGAGATACCCAGCTTCGGCAAAATACTTCCTACTACTGCATTCCTAAGGTTTCTACTAGGTGTTATAAACAGATCCCGCATACAAGACCATGTACACACGCAGCGCCTGCTCCTTTTCTAACCCTACGCTCAAAACCCTAGACTGATCAATATCCCCTCAATCAGATTTCCCCTGATTACAACCCCGTAACCAGTAACCCAGATTTTACAGACTCTGTCAACTGTCAGTCAACACCCTGACTGAATTCACCTAGATTTTTACCGAACTCTAGAAACCAATCAGGTTTGTTTTAGTGGAACAAAAAAAAAACAAAATACACAAAAGAAAAAATAAATAAAACCCTAGGATTTAAAGTAAAGGTGTCATCCCCTTTGTAAACTCAAGTCAACCAAGGCCGGCCCATTATCTTTATTGTTTAACCCGATCTCTTTAGCTTCTCTGGAAAAATAATGGCGGCGGCTTGAATAATTTTCTAGGGTTTCCTCCTGCTTCGTCCCAATTCAAATCGACGGCTTGATGAAATTGCTTCTCTGAAGCTCAGATTCGCTGTCGCTCTCAGATGTTTCGATTTGGAATTTTCACTCTTGCTCTTGACCGAAAACCAAGTGAGTTTTTCCTGGAAATTATAGCTTTGAATTGCTTGAATTGATTTTTTTTTTTGGATTTCGATAGATCCTGCCTGTGATAAAAAAGGTGTAGAAATAGGATTTTAAAATCCTAAAACATCTACGATTTCGCATATGTGACTTGGCTGATTTGTTGCGGTGCTTTCCCCTTTTGATTTGCGGATTTGATTGAATACAAGATTTCCTCTTTTGGTCCCTCTGGTTTAAATTGATTACGTGTATTTTGACATGAATTCAAGAAATTATTTGTTGCCTTATAATCCCATTCGAATACTGGTTTCCTGAAGAAAAAAAATTCCTTGGGAAAATGATCTTGCCGAATATACTTGATATATCCTGTTGCCATACACATTTGTGTACCCTCGAATTTGTGTTGAATTGATTCCTGTTACAAATTTATGTTGCATAAACATACCATATCTTGCTAGAGTGAATCTTGCTTTAAAACTGGACCCTGAAAATCTTGATTGAAATTATACTTGGCAATAATTGAGTGATTTGTTTCCCTGATAAATAATCTTGAAATCACATCCTTTCTTGCCAAATAATACGGTCCAAAAAGGAACCATGTAATTACTGCCTTGCCCAAAATTATGTCTTGAATTTCCTTGAATGATTCCTCTGGTCTTTGAAAACATCTTGAGCAATTTTGGCAACTTTTGAAAGCAAAATAATTTGTTTCCAGAACTAATATCTTCGAAAATGTTGAATTAAAAAAAACTTCCCTCTTTGAATTTGTGAGATGATATTCATTTCTGGAAAGTTTTAATTTCCTGCTTAAACAAAATTGTGCAATTCTGGAGAATATGTTCACTGGCCTCCTTGAATTTGTTAGCAAATTAACCCTTTCCAAATATATTGCTTGCCAAATATTTTTGAGTTGAATCTTTGCCAAGACTTGACTTTCAATTTGCGGTTGCAATCTCTTCAACATTTACATATGCAGATTTTAAACCATTCAATATACAATTTTTGAAGTTGATTCGTTGCAACATTATTTAGTGTCCCACTTTCATTTCTGGGCTGAACCTGAAACATGAAAACTTCAAGCTTTGAAATGCTTGCACCATTGTTTGTTCATGCACTATTCACTTTGACTTGTCCATTTTGCCAAAGTAATTTTGCTTACATGCTTGTTGCTGCTTAGTCAGTCTTGTTGTTGCATGCTCTATCACCATGCATGCTACATGATTAAACTGCTTGGCTCGTATTATTTGCTCGACCACTTTGTTAAGACCATACATTTGTAAAAATGCTTGATATAGAAATGCATCATAAAAATGATGTGAACAGATACGGCTCTTAAAAAGAACTTTCTGCACCATGATTTGTGTATGTCCATATTTGTGTTCAACATGCTTTTTGCATTGTGCTTGCATATTCTGCCATGATCTTGACCACTTGTATTTGAGCTGATCTGCCATTCACTTTGAATGTTTAACCATTGCTTTATACTTGATCACCTATACTTGAACAATGTTGTGTTCACATTCCTGCACCTGAATACTTGTATGGATCACCCCTTATTCACCATGCCAGCATTGAATGAGAACTTGATCACCTTTTACATGTATATAGCAGTCGCCATATTCATGCTGCTCCAAAAAAAATGTTGCTGTATTTATTCATTTAGTTGAGCTTGACATGGCTTGCATTCATGTTGATTTTGCTATTGCATTTTCATGAACCAGTCTTGTTCATGGTTCGACCATTATAATATGTTGCCACACACCATTGTGTTTGTTCTTGACATTTGCACTGTGTCGAGCATGGTCCATGTGGCTGCTCCATAGCTGCACGCTGCTATATATTCTGATTGGCGAGGCAGTGCACACATGTACACGTGTGTACATGCAGCCGTCAGACGAGTTGTTCCTGTCCCAGCATTGAGATATATATGTTGTCTGCCTTATGGTATTTACAGTGTTCCACTGTGAATATCACAAGCTGTCTAGACACAGTCGGATTAAATCAGATCGAGTCAGAAAAATGATGAGAAACACACCGAAATTCTGAGTCAAATAAAATTTAAAAATAAAATTTATATTCACATGGATTATGTTTTATTTCTATTGTAGTGTACTGTGTGTGTTTCTGTTTCATATGACAGGTATGAAGATGATGACTAGACTGAGCAGTATGAGGACTGGACTGACTTGTAAGCTGTGAAGACAGAAGATAAAAGATGACAGAAGACAGAAACTGACAGTGAAAAAATATACAGTGCGTGTAAAAGTGAAAGTGTCTATATCAAAAAAAAATCTGTAAATGAGTCTGTGAATGTATTATGATGTAGTGAATATCAGTGAATATAAGAGAAATGTATAATGTATAAACAGTGGAGTTTATAAATTTGTACTGTTTTGATAGTGAAAAATAATATTATATTTAAAAAAAATACTGTGTGAATATTTAAATTTCTGTACAGGCATATTCTATTTAAATATAAATATTATATTCATGTCTGTGATGTTATATAACAGTACAATAACAAACACATTTAAAATAAAATATATTTGTTTGTTATCAACAAACAAAAATCATATAATTGTGTATACAACACCATTATATACAACAATCTCACCCTTTAGATGATGACAAAAAAATAAAAGATTTTGTATACAATAAATGTGTTTGATAGTGAAAATTGAACTCCCCCTATTTATCAGCTCCCCCTACAACAGACAACTACCCCTATAACTGTAATAACCCGCAAAATCTGGGCCAGTTTAAAATTTTTATTTCGGCAATTTTAGCGAATTTTGAATATTTAAAATGAATTACTTTAAATAATATCGACGAGAAATTTATTTTGAATATAATTCGAAGTATATATTTATATACGTCGTCGTTAGAATATAAATATTTATATATAATTATAAATACGAATTGAAAATGGCGCGGTAGTTCGATAATTCGATTTCAAACTTCAATTGAATGTACCGGGTGCAAAACAATCCGGATTTTAGTGAAACCAAAAACATTAGGATCTAATTGACGATATCTTTTGAACGAAGTTAACAAACTGAGATTTCACTTTATAAATGAAAAGATATGTCCAGTTGAAAATTCTGAATAGTCGCTATGGAATTCAGGCCCTTAAAAATGGACATTTTGCAAACGACCTCGGATTTCGACGAAACCACTTTTGTTGGATCCGCAGTGTCAAATTATTGCTAGGTTTCAAATTTCATAATTTTTCGAATCAATATGTGAGCGTGGCAAAGGAAAACGTGTTTTGACCATTTCAGTTGATTTTAATCGACTGAAAATTGGCCAATTTTCCAACGGTCTCAGAATTCGACGAAACTAGTTTTGTTAGGACCGTATCGTAAATACGAAGCTAGAAAATATTTTTCGAGAATTTTATAGTTAGAATGTGACCCCGGTAATTTGAAATGTACGTTTAAAATTCAATATAGTGATTTAAATGTAAATTAAACGGAAACTAATTCAAATGATCGAATCAACCTACGATACATATCCCATTGTGTTCGGAATGGGGGTGAAACGCTAAGGGCGACAGGCAGTGGGCCTCGTTTAGAGGTCGTATGTAAAAGTCAACTTCTTTGAATTTAAAATAATTAAATAATAAAATATAAAAAAAATAAAAAAACCCCCTTTTTCTCCTTAACCAGGCCCCCCCCCCCGTTGAAATCATTTCAGAGCAAAAAGAAATAAAAAAAAAACCCGCGTCTGTCCTCGTCCCCCCTTCTTCCGCCACCGCGCCGCCGTAGGTGGGAGCGCCGCCCTCCGATCGACCGCCCTTCCCCTCTGACCTCCTCTCCTCTTGCCTCCAGCTCCCTCTCCTCCTCTAGCCCCCTTCGATTGAGCCCAATTCCGAGAAACCCTAGCAGCGCCCGACCCCACAGCCGCCGCTCCCTTCGCCACCAACCTCGTCACCTCCGCCCTCCGCTCCTTCTCTCCACTCTGCTGCAAGAACCGACGCTACCCACTTCCCTTTCTCGTTCCTCACTTCTCCGATTGAAGCCCAAGACAACACACCGCCTTCAAGACCTCGACTGAGCTCCCCTTTTCCCCCTCTTCCTTCTTCGATTCACGGTGCGTGTTTATTTAATTTTAATTTCAGTTTTAATTTGTTTAAAGCCTTGTTTTTCTAAAGCATGAGCATTGAAAGAAATTGGACTTTATATTATGAAAGGCGAGACAAGATTTGATTTTTAAAACGTATAAAGGTTTGATTTTTAAAATATATAAAGGTTTGATTTTTAAAACGTATGAAGGTTTGATTTTTAAAACGTATAAAGGTTTGATTTTTTAGAAACAAAAAGTTATAATTTTTAGAGATGAAAAGGTCGGGATTTTTTTTTACATATAAAGTTATGATTTTTAAAAATAAAAAGACGATATTTTTATATAGTAAAAGACGAGATTTTTAAAAATGAAAAGATCGGATTTTTATTTATATTTATCGTAGAAAGGTTAGATTTTTATAACGAAGAAAAAAATTCGATTTAGAAATATATGAAGTGATAATAAAAATATGATTTTTAAATTGAAAGTGAATAAATAAAAATGTGATTTTTATTTTAAAGACATCGAAATATAAAAATGTGTGATTTTTATATATGTAGTGACTACGGGCAAAAGAAGATGATAAAAAGGCGAGGAAGAAGAAGATTTCTATAAATGAAGTGTCGTGAGGTTGGATAGCTATTGGTGAGAACTTCTCACTCAAAATTCTTTTTCTAGTTATATATATATATATATATATATATATATATATATATATATATATATATATATATTAGGATGCAGACGGTGCTTAGTAGCACCCGACACCCGTCATCCACAGACCATGGATGGCTTGTTTGTTAAATTGTTTGGTTGTGTAGTTGGTTAGTCTAATTGGTTTGAATTGAATTATTGGGTGAATTGAAATTGATTTGATTGATGTGTGAATGGCGTGGGCCTTCACTAGACCGGGGATAAGGCTAGGCCTTGTCCCGTTTCTAGTATCGTGCCGTTATGCCGCCGAAATTTTCTAAAATATGTTAGAAAAATAGAAATATCATTTTATTGAATAAATGAACTGAATAGAAATTCATATGTTGAAATAAAATGTTTTATCGTTAAAAATATAATTTTTAACGTGAAGTGAATAAAATAAAATATTCATTTACAAACCGGACGGTTTGTTTATGTACACTGATTTGACTGACATTGATTGGGACGATAAATTTTACACATCGCCCAACTGCACAAATAAAATCTGTGTTTGATTGTTTGAAACCCCACACGGGTGTTGGGATGAAATTTGAAGTTCACTCATCCTGATTGATTAAATATGTCGATCGATGGATTGACAGGCTGTTATAAGCGTCAGATATCTATATTTGATGCTTATACAGTGTAGTGCACTTTGGTTGATGATTGATTATTTTTCAATGCTATTATACACATGTGTTGTATGGAATCCATATAATTAACATTATATGGTGATTGATTGGGCCTCATTCCAATCCGGAAAACAATGAATATTATAAAAGAAAATTCATGTGTTGAATATAAAAATAGTCATGTGTTGACAATGATCATGTGTTGAAACTATTCATGTGTTGAGTAAAATATTTTGAATAAAATAAATTACATCTTTATCACATTTAAAATTAGAACTACTTCCCAGTAGAAGTCTAATTAAAAATCAAACGATAGATACCATAGTTTTATAAAATATTTTACATAACAAAAATAGTGAGGTGTTGACAGTACTCATGTGTTGAAAGAAATATAAATTCATGTGTTGAATAGAACAAATATTCATTTGTTGAATAGAATGACGAATTAGTGAAATATAAAGCCGTGTTGATTAGAGATGCGTTATTTTGACGTGAATGATATTTATATCGATTTTATTCAAATTGAAATGAATATTATAGCAAATTCGAATTAAAAAGAAAACGAATTTGAAATGAATTGAAAACGATTTCGAAATGAAATGAATTGAAAACGATTTCGAAATGAAATGAATTGAAAACGATTTCGAAATGAAATGAATTGAAAACGATTTCGAAATGAAATGAATTGAAAACGATTTCGAAATGAAATGAATTGAAAACGATTTCGAAATGAAATGAATTGAAAACGATTTCGAAATGAAATGAATTGAAAAAGATTTCGAAATGAAATGAATTGAAAACGATTTCGAAATGAAATGAATTGAAAACGATTTCGAAATGAAATGAATTGAAAACGATTTCGAAATGAATTGAATTGAAAACGATTTCGAAACGAATTGAATTGAAAACGATTTCGAAATGAATTGAATTGAAAACGAATTCAAATTGAATTGAAAGTGAATCGAAATGAATTCAAATTGAATTAAAATTTGAATTGAATTGAAATGAATTTTAAAACGAATTTATAAAGAAGAATTCAATTTTGATTTGAATTGAAAAGAAAGTTGAAATTGCTTTTGAAACGATTTTAAAACTATTTATATAATTCGTTTTAAATAGAAATCGACGAAATATATATTATATATATATATTATATATATAGTATAATGGCCAGAATAGAACGCGCCGCGCCGCGGCAGTTCGTGAATTTCGACCATTTACTTCAAACGGACATTGCGGGAGATCCGACCGTCGGATTCTCCTAAAACTGGAACCGTTGGGTTCGTATCGAAAAGATCTTTCCAATGAATATTAGAAATTTGAAATCTAACGGTTGGATTTGGAATTATGTCCAAATCAAATTCGAAAAAGGTCGCTGTAAGTGCAGTTCGATGGCCGTTGTTAGAAATCGACTGTACGGGCCTTGATAAAATTATTAAAAATATCTATAATTTGTGTAAAATTATAATATGTGAATTGGAAAGAATTGGGCTGGAAAATTCCACATTTGAATAGATAAAAATAGATTTTTATCGAAATGAACTAGTTTTGAACTGGATTTAAATTCAATTTATTTTTTTGAAATAAATAAATTGAATTTGAAAGTGATTTTGAAAATAATCGATATTTCCAATACGTGAATTGGATTGGAGTTGAATCGAAATTATCTTCGGGATATTTCGATGTTGGATTTCGTGACTATACAAATATTGTGTTGGGAATTTGAAAGATATATTTTATATCGTTATTGCCGATACGATATATGTTGGTTTCAGAATTTGATATTGAATATAAGCCGATATATTTTCTATTCAGAGCCTTATATTTAATATCAAATGTGATTTGGGTTTGTCGTGAATCGTGTTTTAGAAGACATTGGTTCTTTAACCCAGTTAAAGACATAATATTGATTTTTGAGAAGATTAAAACTAAGTGGAGTTTTAATGAATCTTTAATTAGATTAAAAAGTGAATTGATAATTTAAATTATCAAATCTGAAAAGTGATCGAGAGTGGAGTATCACCAGTTTTGCTCCAAAGCGATAGTTAAATCTTTAATTGGATTTGAACGTGAAATGGTAATCAATTTTACCGATAACACCGTGGTGTTAGATATGGAGTATCACCAGTTTTGCTCCATGGGGTATATAGGTTGGGATTGGGAAATAAAATAAATAATTACTTCGGTGTGGTTCGTTAATCCCGACTAGTTAGAAATCATATCCAAAGGAGGATTGAAGAATAAATTTAGAAGAATTTATCTTTGATAAAATTAATGGGAACCTTTCCCTAAGAATGTGATTTTGTGAATAAAAGAATATTCTGAATTGGAATGAGGCGTTTGTTGTGTTTGTGTAACATTTGTTAATTATATGCGTGGGTTATTCAGAAAGGCCGGGTTATACCCATTCTGAATAGCCGATTCGACGAGATGTCGAAAATGAAGACGGTGGTTGAAGACCGGAAGTCTTCACATCGTTTGGGTGATTACTGATGATCTTGATTAGGCTGTACACCCAGGATGAGGGAATCAGTTGGTGATCGTCCAGACGTACCTGGAGATGGATGGATATGCGAGGAAAGTGCCTCCGGTTTCGTTCAGACCCAGAACGAACTTGTAAATGGATTGTGTGTCTGACACTGGATTTTATTCTGTGTTGATTGATCTCTATTAAATATACATCTGTTTGGCGGCGGAGAATTTATTCTCTTGCTTAACGCCCTTCTCTGAGACGTACGAGCTCAGAGGTTGTATATCGATGGACATCAGTCGCATGGAGTGAATTGCCAGTGTGACATGCGTAAGTGGCAATAGATCAAGGCTTCTGTTGAAAAGCAAAGTCTTGTGGTTGATGATCAAAGCACGGCCTGTGTGGCGTAGCTTTGTGTATAACGTGAATTCGCGAGCCTCACACCTCGGTATGAGTCAAAAACGGGATAGTGACTACAGGGAGAGCACGACGTTTCTTTCTAGCTAGGGTGGTGTCAGTGACCTACCAGCCCTGACATTTATATACTTTTCACCTGTGTGGTTGTTGGATATGAGGCGCCTCGGATATAGGTCTGTAAGGACCGGGAAACGTGTGTTCAGGAATAATTAATCCTCAAAAGTAAGAGAGGACCGGCCCTGAAGATCCAAGGATCATAGTGGGGTCCTGGGACATTTGCTAGAGTGTCTCGAATCGGAGAGGAGCTTGCCCCTTGCCTCGGCTCATGACGGAATCCAATTTCCAATACGTGTATTGCGGTTTTAATTGTAGAACTAGTATGGCGACATAGTAGATGGTAGCTATGCCGCCTATGATTGATACTTATGATTGAAATTGTTTTGACACTATACACTTATAATAGTATCAAATTATGTGTTTTAAACGTATCAAGCATGCTTTGGCTGTTATAAGGGAAAACCCTATCCTCCGGCTTGCGTTGCATTGTGTGATGGGACCTGGGTCTTATAACAGCTTCATTTTTCTTTATTTAGCATTGCGCTGTTTGTTTTATGCACTGGTATTCTTGGGAGGAAACCCGTTCCGTGTTATACGGCGTGGTCCCTTGATTTACCGAACTTTAAAATAAAGAATTATAACTGTTTTAGTTCTCACACCAGTCACATGACTGACCTGGAGTTTATTGTTTTAACCTAAACTCTGGGTGCCCCTATTTTCCGCACGGGCAGCTAGTAGTTTTGGTTTTGCATATTTATATTCACAGGGTCCTGATTTACAGCTGGAACGATGCTCGGAAAGCTCTGTATCCGTGCATTACTTTCAGTTGTGCTTTTGTATTATTTTCCGCTGCTGTGTAATTTATTGTAATCTCTGATATTTATCGAATGTAATTTATTCATTTATACTCTGTATATTCTTGTATCTGATGGAATTGTTGTAATAACAATGAAATGTTCTTCCGTATGCGTTCTGTTTTGTCCTGTCCTCACAATAATTCGTTCTTTCTCATCTCTTCGGAGACCGGGGAAGTTCGGGTCGCTTCAATAACTGTGCATGAGTGAAAATGAATGATATGAATAATCATGAATTTTCAAAATCAAAAATATTTAAAAAATATTCACTCATAAATCAAAATCTCAACCCATTCTCTCCCTTTTGTTATCATCAAAAGGATATAGAATTTAAAATATAGATGAAAATTGACTAAAAAATCTAATTTCAGCTTAAGAGGAAGAACAATACTCATAAATATCAATCAGTCAAACAAAAATCATAATATTCTGAGAACAAGTGGCATATTTCATATTTTTGAGAATGACGGATTTACGATGAATTTCATACATAATGGTGAGAGTTAAAAAAATGAGTTCCAATTATTTTCCAAAAGAATTTTATAAAAAATGAGGTTCAAAAATAGTGATGAATTTGGACTATAATTATAGATTCAACTGAAGTGACAACAACAGATAGTCTCAAATCCCAGTAGCTATCAATCAACAAATCATAATACTTTATAAGATATCAACACATTTCACAAGTTAGAAGATGGATTGATAGGATGGTTTTTACACACCAAGGAGAATTTCAAATTAATTTATATTTATAGCACATTTTATTTTTAAGCGCACATTGACCATGCATAACCAGAGCTTGGATTTTTAAATGAGGTCAATCGCAGCTTAGATTATAAGAACTATTTCCTTTTCCTTTTTATTTTATTTAAGAGCACACTGACCATGCATAACCAGAGCTTGGATTTCTAAATGAGGTCGGTTGCTACTTAAATTATAAGTCATCTCACAACCATGCATGACCAGAGCTTGGATTTTTAAATGAGATTGGAGACACACTTATGTATTAATTTTATATTTATCGTTTTCAGCTTCAAAAGGGAAAAAACTCCTCAGTATATAAAACCAATATGGATGATAGAAATGTGGTAGGTACAGAGATGGACTGTGAAATAAATTTCTAAATTAATTATATTATGAAATATGCTAGACTGTACCAAGATCATTGAAAATTTTCAATTATCACTAATTCTGAATAATAACATAGTCCAATTTCTATCACAAATATTTCCACTGTTTATTCAGAAAGATTTTCTAAAAGATATTAACTCTCCATGTTTATATAAAATCATAATGGATGGCAGAGGGATGATAAATAATGAAGATGGTCGTGAAATAATTGTCAGTTCAAAGATATTATAGTAAATGTTCAACCATCATGAAAATCTTAATAAAATCTCCTCTTGTTGTGAAATATATTGCAGTCACAATTCATCACAATTTCAAAATCTGATAATAATTTTGATGAATTATAAATACAGTTCAATTTGGATATTGATTTCAATTTCTGAATGAATAATCAATATGTAAGTTTAAAATTGAAAATCAATTACAAGAGGAATATGAAGAGCTATACAAAGCAAGAGGGATAAGATATATATATATATATATATATATACATAAAAATTCAGCGCTTCTGATATCACTTGGTGTCTCTATTAACAAATTTTAATTACAAATCCCAAACAGACAGAATTAACAAATTTGCACATTTTCCAAAGCTGCAGATAAGAACTAGAAATTGTTTGAAACAGTATCAGAGCAGCACAAAAAACAATATCACATCAGACTTGTCATAGGATGATCACATAAGATCATTCATGATCCAAGATTAGAAATACTGTTTATTTGAAATCATTTGAGGAATAAGAAAAAAACTCTAGATTCAATGAATCGATCACACCAAATTATTAGTTTCACATTCAAGATATGTGTGTGATTCAGTAAATCAATAATTTCAAATGATTTTAAACAAACAGATATTCAAATCAAATACATCATGAAATAACAGTGAGTTTTAATGACCATTTTTCATAAGAATTTTTCACAAATTTTTCTGACAATCACACGACAAATTTCAAATAATTTACATCAAGATTGATTAATAATTCATAATCCAAAATAGTGGTTTATTCAAAATCACTTGAACGAATGTAAATCTTGAGATACAATGAATCAATTACATAGGATAATAATTTCAGATCTGAGAGGTGTGTAAGATTCAAAATATCATAAATTTTCAAGTGATCTCAAACAAACAAAAAAAAACAAACAAACTAGATGATCATGAATAACAACGGATTTCAAGATGTAAGCAATGATTCAAGATAAATCAATATATCCAAGCCAATCTGAAAAATAATGAAATTATCACAACTGATGAATATTGATGTGCTGTAATGAGTATATTATTTCAAGCCTTTCTAAAATGAATTAGAAGAAACTCAAAACAGCAGAGGTGTGTGAAATTTCACTAAATATTCAGATCTTCAAAAAGAATTTAGAATTCAAAATTAACAGTGTTCAAGATATGACACGAATACATCAACACTGTTATGAATTCAGAGAAACATAAACTTCAAAACAATTTCAGATATTTAAAAGATTGAATTTAAGATATAGAAATAATTAAAACATCAGAGTTCTATTCAACTAAAGCGAATTTCCAGAAAATATGAGTTCTACAATTGGAAGTTAATGAAGCCCAGAAGAAGTTACAATGATATGACAGTGACAAAACATAAAGCAGAGAAATAAAAATTAACAGAAGGGACGGAAGGAGAAATAAACAAAGAAAATAAAAACGGAAAATATTTACAAAGGTGAGTTTAGAGATCATACTAGAATCCAATGTAAATCAAAATCTGTAACTCAATAAGCTTGGCCAAGGAACTTCAAATGATTCAATGAGATGAGGCAGTTTGATTTCAGATTCACTTTAGCAAAGCAGTTCCTCAGCCATCTTCGGTACCTAACTGTTAAGAGGATTGAGTGGTTTAATGAAAGTAGTAAAACCACTCACAATTTTGTTCACATATTTTGGTACCCAAATCTATTTGTATAACAATCCGTTAGAATCAACTAGAGTACCCTTTGGAACCCAAATTCGTTTAGTTTATCCAAAAATCATTTTATTTCTTTTTGGGGTCCACAACTGTTCAACTGGATTGTTATCAAACCAATTCTTGTCTCGTTTGTTATTTAAAAACCTTTTGGAATTTTCAAAATTCAAATTTTCAGAGAGATCCTTTTTGAAGCCCCTTGAAGGTAAATCATAAGAATTCAAATTTTCAAAATCATTTGTTTTCCCAAAACCGAGACCATTCCCATTACCAGAAGAAACTTGGTTTTTCAACAGCATATTCAAAGATTTTTCTCCAGTAGAAAAACGTTTCAAACTCAACTCAAGACTATTGATTTTTGATTTCAAAAAATCATTCTCAATTAGAAGCTTCTCAGTTTTGATTTTGGACTCAGCAATTTCAGTATCAAACTGTTTTTGTTTATCAATCTCAAAAATCTTGAAATCTTTAATTTCATTTTCAAGCTCTTTTAAAATCAAATCTGTTTTCAACAAACTTTGTTTTTCAGCAATATCATATTTGAAATTTTTGGTATCCTTAAAATTTATAAATTCCTTTTGTAAACAATTGTTTGTATCTTTCAGCTCAATCTCATTATCTTTTAAAATTAAAATTTCTTCTTCAAGCCTTTGACTGTTATTATTGAGATGAGCGAGATCTGTTTTTAATTTCGAAAAATTTTTACAATCTAAATTTTCAAATTTCATGACATTTTCAAATTTTATTTCCAAACATTGATTTTTGCTAGTCAACTCAAGATTCTTAGATTTCAAAGATTTATTTTTCAGCTGGAGTTTATCAACAGATTTAGTTAAATCAGCACAAAAATAAACCAAATCTTCATAAGAGAAATTTTCTATTTCATTGTTTCTTGAGTCTCCATCAGCTGATCCATCTGAGTTATCTTCTATAAAACCTGTCAAGCATAGATCTGAAGTTGAGTTGTCATTTTGGGGTTTTGGGCAGTTGTCAGACTTTCCATACAGCGTGCTGAGAGTTTTCCAAATATCCTGCGCAGTTAAACAATGAGAGATAAGATTAAACTATTCAGTATTAAGATAATCAAATATAATTTTCATAGCACAAGTATTAAAAGTAATATCAACACTATTAAATCCATTGATAACAACATCCCAATATTTAATATTAACAGATTTTAAATAAAATTCCATTTTGGATTTCCAGTTTAAAAAATCTGTTAGATCAAAAATAGATGGAGATGAACTGGACAGGCTCTCTATCGACTGACAACAAGGAATCACCATTGCTCTAGAGTTAATAAAAATACCTGCTCTGATACCACTTGTTGGATCAAGATTAATCCTAGAGGGGGGTGAATAGGGTTCATCACAGTTTTTAACTGAATTAAAAATCTAACGAGATATATATAAAAAGAATAGATCACAGGCCGCAGTAGAAATAAAAAGCAGAAAAGAAATAACACACAGAGATACCCAGCTTCGGCAAAATACTGCCTACTGCTGCATTCCTAAGGTTTCTACTAGGTGTTATAAACAAATCTCGCATACAAGACCATGTACACTCGCAGCGCCTGCTCCTGTTCTAACCCTACGCTCAAAATCCTAGACTGGCCAATATCCCCTCGATCAGATTTCCCCTGATTACAACCCCGTAACCAGTAACCCAAATTTTACAGACTCTGTCAACTGTTAGTCAACACCCTGACTGAATTCACCTAGATTTTTACAGAACTCTAGAAACTGATCAGGTTTGTTTAACAGAACAAAGTAAAAACAAAATACACAAAAGAAAAAACAAATAAAACCCTAGGATTTAAAGTAAAGGTGTCATCCCCTTTGTAAACTCAAGTCAACCAAGGCTGGCCCATTCTCTTTATTGTTTAACCCGATCTCTTTTGCTTCTCTGGAAAAATAATGGCGGCGGCTTGAATAATTTTCTAGGGTTTCCTCCTGCTTTGTCCCAATTCAAATCGACGGCTTGATGAAATTGCTTCTCTGAAGCTCAGATTCGCTGTCGCTCTCAGATGTTTCGATTTGGAATTTTCTCTCTTGCTCTTGACCGAAAACCAAGTGAGATTTTCCTGGAAATTATAGCTTTGAATTGCTTGAATTGATTTTTTTTTTTTGGTTTTCGATAGATCCTGCCTATGATAAAAAAGGAGTAGAAATAGGATTTTAAAATCCTAAAACATCTATGATTTCTCATATGTGACTTGGCTGATTTGTTGCGGTGCTTTCCCCTTTTGATTTGCGGATTTGATTGAATACAAGATTTCCTCTTTTGGTCCCTCCGGTTTAAATTGCTTGCATGTATTTGGACATGAACAGGAAATTATTTTTTGCCTTGTAATCCCATTCGAATACTGGTTTCCTGAAAAAAAAATCCCTTGTGAAAATGATCTTGCCGAATATACTTGATATATCATGTTGCCATACACATTTGTGTTGAATTGATTCCTATTACAAATTTATGTTGCACAAACATACCATATCTTGCTAGTGTGAATTTTGCTTTAAAACTGGACCCTGAAAATCTTGATTGAAATTATACTTGGCAATAATTGAGTGATTTGTTTCCCTGATAAATAATCTTGAAATCACATCCTTTCTTGCCAAAATAATACGGTCCAAAAAGGAACCATGTAATTACTGCCTTGCCCAAAATTATGTCTTGAATTTCCTTGAATGATTCCTCTGGTCTTTGAAAACGTCTTGAGCAATTTTGGCATCTTTTGAAGAAAAATAATTTGTTTCCAGAACTAATATCTTCGAAAATGTTGAATTAAAAAAAAAATACTTCCCTCTTTGAATTTGTGAGTTGATATTCATTTCTGGAAAGTTTTAATTTCCTGCTTAAACAAAATTGTGCAATTTTGGAGAAAATGTTCACTGGCCTCCTTGAATTTGTTAGCCAATTAACACTTTCCAAATATATTGCTTGCCAAATTTTTTTGAGTTGAATCTTTACCAAGACTTGACTTTCAATTTGTGGTTGCAATCTCTTCAACATTTACATCTGCAGATTTTAAACCATTCAATATATAATTTCTGAAGTTGATTTGTTGCAACATTATTTAGTGTCCCACTTTCATTTCTAGGCTGAACCTGAAACATGAAAACTTCAAGCTTTGAAATGGTTGCACCATTGTTTGTTTATGCACTATTCACTTTGACTTGTCCATTTTGCCAAAGCAATTTTGCTTACATGCTTGTTGCTGCTTAGTCAGTCTTGTTGTTGCATGCTCTATCACCATGCATGCTTCATGTTTAAATTGCTTGGCTCATATTATTTGCTCGACTACTTTGTTAAGACCATACATTTGTAAACATGCTTGATATAGAACTTCTTCATAAAAATGATGTGAACAGATACTGCTCTTAAAAAGAACTTTCTGCACCATGATTTGTGTATGTCCATATTTGTGTTCAACATGCTTTTTGCATTGTGCTTGTATATTCTGCCATGATCTTGACCACTTGTATTTGTGCTGATCTACCATTCACTTTGCATATTTAACCATTGCTTTGTACTTGATCACCTATACTTGAAGAATGTTGTGTTCACATTCCTGCACCTGAATACTTGTATGGATCACCCCTTGTTCACCATGCCAGCATTGAATGAGAACTTGATCACCATTTACATGTATATAGCAGTCACCATATTTATGCTGCTCCAAAAAAAAATGCTACTGTATTTATTCATTTAGTTGAGCTTGACATGGCTTGCATTCATGTTGATTTTGCTATTGCCAGTTTCATGAACCAGTCTTGTTCATGGTTCGACCATTATAATATGTTGCCACACACCATTGTGTTTGTTCTTGACATTTGCACTGTGTCGAGCATGGTCCATGTGGCTGCTCCATAGCTGCACGCTGCTATATATTCTGATTGGCGAGGCAGTGCACACGTGTATACGTGTGTACATGCAGCCGTCAGACGAGTTGTTTATGTCCCTGCATTGAGATATATATGTTGTCTGCCTTGTGGTATTTACAGTGTTTCACTGTGAATATCACAAGCTGTCTAGACACAGTCGGATTAAATCAGATCGAGTCAGAAAAATGATGAGAAACACACCGAAATTCTGAGCAAATAAAATTTAAAAATAAAATTTATATTCGCATGGATTCTGTTTTATTTCTATTGCAGTGTACTATGTGTGTTTCTGTTTCATGTGACAGGTATGAAGATGATGACTAGACTAAGCAGTATGAGGACTGGACTGACTTGTAAGCTAAAGACAGAAGATAAAAGATGACAGAATACAGAAACTGACGGTGAAAAAATATACAGTGTGTGTAAAAGTGAAAGTGTCTGTATCAAAAAAATTGTTAAATGAGTCTGTGAATGTATTATGATGTAGTGAATATCAGTGAATATAAGAGAAATGTATAATGTATAAACAGTGGAGTTTATAAATTTGTACTGTTTTGATAGTGAAATATAATATTATATTTAAATAAAATACTGTGTGAATATTTCAATTTCTGTACAGTCGTACTCTATTTAAATATAAATATTATATTCCTGTCTGTGATGTTATATAACAGTACAATAACTAACACATTTAAAATAAAATATATTTGTTTGTTATCATCAAACAAAAATCATATAATTGTGTATGCAAAACCGTTATATACAACACTTAAAAGATGGATCTTTGCTCGAACTTAACATGGCCTGTGTGTTTTCATGTCTGATTGGAAATGGTAAGTGGGCTAAGAGAACTGTACATAGGTAGGGTGTTGTTTTATACAGTTACTTAAGTGTTAAGTTATGCATATATATTATTATATGTATATATTTATTTATTTGTTTCTTTTGCATGTACACGGTAAATATATAATTCTACCGCTATTTGCACTACTGTTAAACATGCGCACCGCCAAACAATGACTCCAGACCCAACGAAAATAAATACACTGCTACGTCTTGATGCTACAGTCCCAATGAGATTAATTTCGTTGAAATTGGACTCCGTTTGCACAACAACGTTATTTTAATTCCAATATATTTATTTGTTCACCTTTAAATTGAACGTACCGACAAAACAATTCTGATTGGCTCCAAACTAGAAATGTAACAATAACTAGCTGTACGTATTCCAATAAAATTCGTTTCGTCGGAAATGGAGATCATTTGAAAAGAAAATTATTTTCAAGGCTTATATAAATCAATAAAATATAATTAAATCCAATTTAATTTGAATTAAATAATAATAAATTATTATTATCGTATATCTCCAAATAAAATGTTACACAGCTTAAGAATAAACCAGTATATATATTTTAAACTCAATATTCACAAATTCAGGGTCAAACGATACTCAAAATATATAAATATCCTATTTAATTTATAAAATAAACATTATCATTTATTAACGAACTCCACAGCGACTTTTCAAAAATTTGAATTCCCGAAATTGCTCAAGTAAGAAGAATATTCCAATCCCAATTAATTTCGAAATAATTATTCAAAAATATTACCAAAAATATTCTATGTTTTAAAATTTTATGAAAATTTCGCCAGCATCTCCGCTGTATGGCTCGATCAGTATGACTACAAATGCCACTACGGGCCTCATATCAACCAAAAGAAAATAAAAGCCAAACGGCTACCCAACTCAGGAGTAAAAAATAAATTTTACTCAACCAATAATAGTAAGGTTTACCTATTTGCCGGGCAACCAAATTTTAATTCCAAAGCAAAGCAATTAATAGCTCTTTTCTCTTTCTAACCTGCACTAACTCAATTCACAATGTAATGACAAATATAAGATTAAATCATTTTATTTCATTTCGCATTTGATTCTATTCAAATTTATTCTATTAGAATTCGTTCTCCTGGATTTTATTTCGTTCAAGGCTTGATGAATTTTTATTTGACCAGTCCATCATCCAACAAACAACAATCAGCAATCAACATGACCCAAACCAATTGAATTTATATTCAAGTAACTAATTAATCTTCCAATTACTTCAGTTTTCACCTTTTGACATTCATTTAATCTTAATCTTAAGTTAAATTATGAATCATTTAATTCCCTATTAAAATTTTCATTCACAAATTCTATGTGAAATCCTCTGGTTATATCAAATCATTTACAGCCGTATTTGAATTCTATTCAAATCGATCAACAAACCAAAAAATTCAATAATTTGATAAAATTATTCCTTTTATATATAAAATATAATTAGGGTAAAATTATTTCATTTTCCCTTGTTACAAAACAATATTGTATCTATTGTCAATTTAAAATTGAATCGAACAAATAACACAATACAAAACATTTGTATATAAAATCTAAAAATACGCTCTCATATATATACACTCAAACTCAATCTAGGGTATTACTAACCCCATCTCTATCAAGTAATGCCACAGAACCAAGGTTATTACTAAACCAATAGCTCTAATACCACTGTAATGAACAGGGATTTTCGATCCCGAAAATCAACACCAAAAACACCATGTCGAACATTCAAGCATCGAAAACACCGGAACGTTAATTGAAAGAAATTATAGGATGTGATAAGAGAAGAAAGAAATATTAGAATAAAAGAAATATTAGAATAGAAGAAATAAGAGGAAGAAACATCAGAATTAGCGTCTCACATCACAGCAGAATAAATATAATATAGAAATAGATCTTTATTGAAAACTTGAAATAATACTTACAATCAGAGTACATCTGTCAACACAATTTGGACAGTCATAATAATCTGCCCCCATATACAATATACATCGGAATATATACGAGTACGTCTGAACTTCTCCAACACATCCTCTGAACTTCGTAGTGTCCAATAACCTGAACCTTTACAACCCGGCCTAACCTAAGAATTACAAATACCGGGCCAGTCTGGTGAACCAGAGTGAGAAAAACTCGCAAAGTTTAAGGGAAATCATCCAACTTGATTTTAAAGTTTAAATTTTTTTTCGAAAGAAAAGGTAGATCATAAGACTAAATCCACACATAAATATGGATGGTTTTTACCCCAAAACATTTTTTAAAATCAATATTATTCTGATATTATGATAGTGTCTAAATACAAATGAACACCAATCTAGCAAAACGATTGCATCTCACGCTCAACATATATAGTATACAATCAAAACCGCGGGCGCTTGTTGGAGTTTGGATTCCGACTATGACAAGGTATGGAACCACCTGCCGATAGTGTATCTCTAGAGAGGAATACACTGGGTTCAACAAGAATGTCTTGCAATCCGGCCTACACATGACCGACCACTCATTTCTGTCAAGTGTATCGAATATATTGTCACCTTCCGGTTGCTAGAAAAATAACCGTTCCCAATAGATACAGAAATGAAAAGAAGTAGTGAATATGAATATTCTCTAGATGGTGACAGTACACCCTAATGGGTGTGACCCACATAGCCATGTTACATGTCCGATTTTTGTCATTTCCCTGTTGTGAGGCTTGAGGTTATAATATTCTTTTTGAACATCTGGCCCCCATTCACTTTGAACGCCATATCATCAGATCCATCCATACACGTTGTCCTGGGACTGAACAATCGAAGGAAACTTCCTACCTCATCCTAGAAATCACCCTATAGATTAGTACTGAGTAGTCCTTGCAACCTATAGACTTCAACCACGACAGAATAAAAGTTTATCATTGGGAGCTAACCAGAGATTATAAGCAACTTCTTCTTTTTGAAGATCTATGGTCTTCAAATGCTCTATCTCGATCATCGTCCGATCTCTTGCACGATTACGTATTTGCTGGTTGGAATAGTTTTTCGAATATATATTCGATCCCGGCCTTTCCGTACCAACAATCGATAATTGGACAAATTTGATAGTCGGTTATTTAACAATCAAATAAACAAACATTCAACCATAAAAACAAAATAAATTTACTGATTCAGTAGTGGCAATCACATCTGATTCAGTAGTGGCAATCTCTCTTTTGATCTCATGATTGCTAATACCTTCTTTAGAAAGAGGCAATCACATCTGATCACCTTCAGTAGTGGCCAACAGGCTAGCCAGATTGACTTTGTCCTAACTAGAAGAGATAGTAAACGAGATTGTGTTGATTGCAAGGTCATACCTGGAGAATGTGTCGTCTCACAACACCAGCTGTTGGTATGCGTGTTTCGTCTTCGGGTGGTGAAGGATAAGAGAGCGAAGATTAGCAGGACGAAATGGTGGAAACTCAAAGGAGATGCTTCACGGGTGTTTAAAGATAGAGTGATGGGAGAAGGAGCTTGGAATGTGGAGGGAGAAGCAAATGTCATGTGGAATGCGATGGCAACTTGCATTCGGAGAGTCGCCACTAAGGTATTTGGGATAACAAGAGGAAGCAAGCGAGAACACAAGGATTCGTGGTGGTGGAATGACGAGGTGCAAAAGGCTGTCAAAGAGAAGAAGGAATGCTACAAACGCATATACCGTCATAGAAGCGAAGAGAACATGCACAGGTACAAAGTGGCAAAGAAGACTGCAAAGAGAGCAGTGAGTGAAGCAAGGGGACGAGCATACGAAGATTTGTATCAAAGGCTAAGTACAAAGGAGGGCGAAAAAGACGTTTACAGAATAGCGAGGCTACGCGAGAGGAGGACAAGGGACTTCAATCAGGTTAAATGCATTAAGGATGAGAATGATAGACTTTTGGTGAAGGAAGATGAGATAAAGAATAGGTGGAGAGAATACTTTGATAAGCTTTTCAACGAAGAAAGTGATAGCTCTTCGATCGAGTTGGAAGACTTAGCCGATAGCAACAATAGATATTTTGTGCGGAGATTTCAAGAAGCTGAGGTAAAGGGGGCGTTGAAACATATGAAATCAGGCAAGTCGGTAGGGCCTGATGATATTCCTATTGAGGTGTGGAGATACTTTGGAGATGAAGGGATAAGATGGCTAACTAAGTTGTTCAACAATATTTTCAAATCAAACAAAATGCCAGATGAGTGGAGGAGAAGCATTTTAGTTCCAATCTTCAAGAATAAAGGAGATATTCAAAGTTGCACAAACTATAGAGGAATTAAGCTTATGAGTCATACAATGAAGCTTTGGGAGAGAGTTTGTGAGCAGCGTTTGAGGAGGTTAACAAGTGTCTCTAGGAATCAATTTGGTTTTATGCCGGGAAGGTCAACCACTGAGGCGATTTTCTTGGTTAGGCAAATTATGGAGAGATACAGGGAGCAGAAGAAAGATCTCCACATGGTTTTTATTGACTTGGAGAAAGCTTATGACAGAGTACCGAGGAGGGTTATGTGGTGGACGCTAGAAAGGAAGAGAGTGCCATCAAAGTATATTACCCTTATTAAGGATATGTACGAGGGGGTTGTGACTAGTGTTAGGGCATGCGATGGTGAGACTAGAGACTTTCCAATTAACATAGGGTTACATCAAGGTTCGGCTTTGAGCCCCTATATTTTTGCATTAGTGATGGATGAAATCACAAAAGATATACAAAGGGAGATTCCTTGGTGTATGCTCTTTGCCGATGATGTTGTGTTGATTGATGAAAGTAGAATAGGGGTTAATCGACAACTGGAGTTGTGGAGGGAGACCTTGGAATCAAAGGGTTTCAGGCTTAGCAGAACTAAAATAGAGTATATGAAGTGTGAGTTTAGCAGTGTCAGGTCAGATGACGGAGATGTTACCCTGGCCGGTAGAGTAGTACCCAAGAAGGAATCGTTTCGATACTTAGGATCTATGTTGCAGTTTGATGGAGAGATTGATAAGGATGTTAGTTTTAGAATTCAAGCAGGATGGGTGAAATGGCGACTAGCATCTGGCATTCTCTGTGATCGGAAGATTCCTCAGAAGCTTAAAGGAAAGTTCTATAGGACAACAATCAGACCTGCAATGTTATATGGTGCAGAATGTTGGCCTACTAAGAGGCAACACGTCCAGAAGATAAGTATAGCAGAGATGTGAATGCTGCGTTGGAGCTGTGGGCATACCAGACGAGATCGGATTAGAAATGAGGATATTCGGGAAAAACTTAGAGTTGCACCTATTGAAGAGAAGTTAGTCCGATACCGCTTGAGATGGTTTGGACATATCCAACGTAGACCATACGATGCACCTGTACGCGCTGGAATTCTAGGTCGCGCCGAAGGCCCAAAGAGAGGTAGAGGTCGACCTAAAATGACATGGGAGGAGATAATAAAGAGAGATTTAAGTAACTGGAGTTTATCGGAAGAGCTGGTAGTTGATAGGAGTGCATGGAAATTGGCAATCCATGTACCAAAACCGTAGTGTTTCTCTTTTTTTTTTTAGACTTTATTTCACGTTTACTGAACCTTTTTACTTTTTATTTACTATTTTAGATTTTATTTCACTTTTACTGAACATTTTTACTTCTTCTTCTTATTATTATTTAAAAAAACCTTTATCGGACGACTTTTTATTTGATTGGTTATTTTAAACCCTTTTTATATATATATTATTATCATCATTATTAATTTTATTTTATTTTAATTTTGGGTTCCATATCTAGCCAACCCCAACTTGTTTGGGATATATGGCTTTGTTGTTGTTGTTGTTGTAGAAATATTTGAAATAGCAATATTTGAAATAGCAATATTTGAAATAGAAATATTTGAAATAGAAATATTTGAAATAGCAATATTTGAAATAGAAATATTTGAAATATCAATATTTGAAATAGCAATATTTGAAATGGCAATATTTGAAATAGCAATATTTGAAATAGAAATATTTGAATAGAAATATTTGAATAGAAATATTTGAAATAGAAATATTTGAAATAGCAATATTTGAAATAGAAATATTTGAAATAGCAATATTTGAAATAGCAATATTTGAAATAGAAATATTTGAATAGAAATATTTGAAATAGAAATATTTGAAATAGCAATATTTGAAATAGCAATATTTGAAATAGAAATATTTGAAATAGAAATATTTGAAATAGCAATATTTGAAATAGCAATATTTGAATAGAAATATTTGAAATAGAAATATTTGGAATAGAAATATTTGAATAGAAATATTTGAAATAGAAATATTTGAAATAGCAATATTTGAAATAGAAATATTTGAAATAGAAATATTTGAAATAGAAATATTCAAATAGAAATATTTGAAATAGAAATATTTGAAATAGAAATATTTGAATAGAAATATTTGAAATAGAAATATTTGAAATAGAAATATTTGAATAGAAATATTTGAAATAGGATATTTGAAAATAAAAATATATGAAGCCGTGTTGATTAGATTGACGCCATTTTGACGTGAACAATATTTATATTGATTTTATTCATTTTATAATGAATATCGAAAGTGATTTCAAAATCTGATATTTTGAAAAGAATTGAATAGAAAACGAATTCGAATTGAAAACGAATTCAAATTTAATTGAATAGAAAACGAATTCGAATTGAATTGAACAGAAAACGAATTTGAATTGAATGGAATAGAAAACGAATTCGAATTGAATTGAATAGAAAACGAATTCGAATTTAATTGAATAGAAAACAAATTTGAATTGAATAGAACAGAAAATGAATTCGAATTGAATAGAATAGAAAATGAATTCGAATTGAAATCGATTTGAAATCGATTTGAATTGAAATCAAATAGAAGTGAATGTAGAAAGAGTTTATAAGGGAAAATTCAATTTTGATTTGAATTTGAAATAAAGGTTGAAATTGTTTTTGAAACAAATTTGAAATGATTTATAAAATTCGTTTTAAAAAGGAAATCGACGAAATATATATATATATATATATATATATATATATATATATTATATACAATGGCCTGAATAGAACGCGCCGCGCCGCGGCAGTTCGTAAATTTCGACCATTGACTTCGAACGGATATTACGGGAGATCCGACCGTCGGATTCTCCTAAAACCGGAACCATTGGGTTCGTATCGAAAAGAGCTTTCTAAGGAATATTAGAAATTTGAAATCTAACGGTTGGATTTGGAGATACGTCCAAATCAAATTTGGAAAAGGTCGATGTAAGTGCAATTCGATGGCCGTTGATGGAAATCGACTGTACGGACCTTGATAAAATTATTAAAAATAGTAATAATTAGTGTAAAATCATAAGAAATAATTTGGGAAAAATTGGGATGAAAAACTCCATATTTGAAAAGATAAAAATAGATTTTTATCGAAATGAACTAGTTTTGAACTGAAATTAAAACCCATTTATTTTTAAATAAATAAATTGGATTTGCAATGGGTTTAAATAGAATTGATTCATGGGTTTATCGTGAACTGTGTTTTAAATAACACTAGTTCTTTAACCCGATAATAAATAGAATGTGATTTGGGTTTATCGTGAACTGTGTTTTAAATGACACTAGTTCTTTAACCCAGTAAAAAGAGTTTTAATGAATCTTCAATTAAATTGAAATGTGGATTGATAACTTAAATTATCAACTTTAGAAAATGAGCGAGAATGGAGTATCACCAGTTTGCTCCAAAGCGATAGTTAAATCTTTAATCAGATTTGAATGTGAAATGGTAACAAATTTTACCGATAACACTGTGGTGTTAAATATGGAGTATTACCAGTTTTGCTGTAACACCCCACGTCCATTAATGTCACTCACAAAGGGAATGCATTAACTTCCATGGAGCTTTTAAGTGAATATAGAACAGTAAAATTACAACAAGACAGATATAAAATAGTACTTGGAAATTCAAAAACTTTATTTCATTGTAGCAGAAGTCAAAACATGTTTGATTACATCATAACACCATATTCAATGTCAAGTACAATATCTATCTTGATAAAACAAGTACATAATCCCATTACATGAATAACCGTTAAAAAGAAAGATAACAAGCTGGACTTTACTTCAGCAGTCCAAGCTTTCCAGAAGATAAGCGATCCAACTAGACTCCACTAGAACTTGGCCCAACCTGTGGACCTGAAGGGAGAAAAAGGATGGAAAAGAGGGGGTCAGACATAAAGTCTGGTGAATATGATAATTCTACAATACTATTACCAAAATAACTGGACTAAGGCATAAGCTGGAAAACAAGAAAATGTCTATGAAGAGCAGATTAAGGACATAGACAATCGCTAAAGGCAACGTTATAGGCGCTCCTAAATACTAAAGGATAAACACTATACTGCACCACACCAGTCACCCTAAAGATTCATCCCACTTAGCTTCACTTAGAAACTTTCCCAATGGCTTTACGTACCCCTAGCTGACTACATAGGTGCCGCCTGCCCCTATCTCCACTAGGTGTACCCTACTTCCCATTATTCGATCGGCTCCCTAACTCGTAGATACCCGTGCTGGCCCCACAGTGGGGTGTATCACTCCCCTAAAGTGGCAACCTGATACAACGGACATGCACGGCTTATACCTACACGATGCAACAACGTCTTACCTACCAGCCCGGGTGCACACACGCATATGAAACCCATTGGACTTGCGTTGCCACCGCTCCCTGTTTTGGCCTCTTATAGTCAAACCCAGTATGCGTGTCCCGTCCTCGACTTGGGTCGAGCCCACAAAGATACGTTTTGGGATACTGGTTGAAATGGGCCCCCACTATTTACCACAAGCATTCCACCTAAGCTTGTCCCCATTAGTCCATCCCACTTAACCCACTTAGTCATGTTCATTTACATGTGTGTTTGGTTAAGTCTAATCGTATTTCAAATGCCTCTAAAGGCAACCACCAGATTCTTCATGCCACCCAAGGCACCTACTTAACCCCCATGTCCCACCTTACATGATTATCTGGTTAAGTATTTCTTAGTTCATTAAGGCCATAACCTCATAAAGACCTCTCACATTAGACTGGCATTTATGGTAGCTGGATTTGCCGGGCGGGTCCGGGCAGTCTTACACCATAAAAGAGTCTAACCTCGTGTCTTTACAACTGTTATGCTTTAGTTTGGGCCTAGGACCTCTCACATTGGGCCGACATTTGTGACTACTGGATTTGCCGGGCGGGTCCGGGCAGGTTTACATCACAAACGGGTCCAACCTCGTGTCCTAAGCATTGATTATTAATAATAATCCACTTTCCCCCAATTTTAATAATTCCCTACTTGAATTATTAATTACTTCCAATTTTTAACAATGTCCATAATTGACTCAATTATGGACATTCATTCATGGTATGCAACATCTTACAAAATTGCACCCAATTTATTAATTCCTAATATTACCCCTACCCCACGTTTGAACGTTTATTCGCAAAATATATGTTAGACTCGAATAGCCTAACTCATAGCATAAAAGAGATTATCATAATAACAACATGTATATGTGACCAAATGAATCATAATAAGGGGTGAAACTTGCATATGTCCAACTTGCATAGATTATACATGTCATGGATCTAAAGGTGTCAACTTGTTCAAAATTCACCTAATATGATCTCAATCAATTTTCATAAACTTACATATGAACATGTGTGAATCAACATCATCTAATTTTTTAACAACATGGTTTTATATGGGTACACCTAACTCAATAGGCAAATTCCCATAATCAAGTTTTATTTAATTATAGTTTCAAGTTTATGGGTACACCTAACCTAATAGGCAAATTCCCATAAACAAGATCCATTTAAATTAAGAAAAAAAACATAACTTTAAGCATGATCCAACAACATCATGATTTTTCAACATAATATAGCATGATTTATAACATGGCATAGTATGATAGTATAACATAGCTTGACATGATTCTCAACATTGCATGACATAGCATAAGAGAATTTACAACATAGCATGACATAGCATATATAATTTACATCATACGACAGCATAATAACATAATAAGAGATTCACAATATATAGAATTTACAATTACAAATCACATCACTTTCTTGTGATCCATTCATAACTGAGTCAAATTAGTTTGTAATAGTCTTGTGAGAATCATCATACTCACCAACAAAAGAAAAGAATTAGAGAAAGAGAGATCTTTTGATTTGATTTGTGTAGATTTAGTTGTAGATGATTAGGCTTCCTCTTCTTAGTTTGTGACGGCTACGCTGAACTCCATGGCAGCAGCATGACGGTAGCTTCTCTAATTTTACAAGTGATTTAGGTTTAGGGTCTACCCACTTATTTATAGATTTTAGAATGCATTTAGGCCGTTAGATTTAACCTAGAAATAACCGCAGCCGTTCAGACAAGATGGGGTTTATCTTGTTGACTCAGCAATGAGTCAGAAGTGACTCAGCAAACACTCAGCAATATATATATATATATATATATATATATATATATATATATATATATATATATTCTACAATGTACACATTAGATACATCCCCCCCTTTTACACACTTATTATTGTTTTTATATACATATTAGATACATCCCCTCTCTTACACACTTATTAATATTTTTATATTCATATTAGATACATCCCCTCTCTTACACACTTATTAATATTATTATATTCATAATAGATACATCCCCTCTCTTACACACTTTTATATTCATATTAGATACATCCCCCCTCTTACACACTTTTATATTCATATTAGATACATCCCCTCTTCTACACACTTATTATTATTTTAGCAACTTTAGTGTTAATAGAAAATTCGGGGTGTTACATTCTCCCCTCCTTTTAGGATTTCGTCCCCGAAATCTTCAAGTCTGGAAGAATGTATATCCTACCATCCAAACGTCCATCTACTCATCCATCATACACAGACATCCATTGTCCTTACAGACTTCTAATGCTTTCATGTTTAAATGCACAGTGTGTGTATATTTCCGTATCTAATGCAAAATCAGGCGGTCCACTGATTCAGTTGACCTCCTTAATGCAACTATGATCGTGCCATGCATCCATTATGTATGCAAAAGATTCTTAATGCTACATAATACTTCTATATGCGTGCACAACCATCATCTGAATGCAGCATCCACATGATAATACAACCATCGTTCATCCATTTTACTAAATACATCCATATATATGCAATATGTAGTGACTGAGCCGATCTAGTGCCTAAAGTGTGTGTATATATGCATCCACGAGCAACCACTAGCAAACACTTGCATCCAATTTGCATCCATCATACATAACATGTCTCAAACACATGTTTCAACCATAGGATTATCCTAACTAAAGGTCAAAGATACTAATGAGAGGACATACTAAAGATAAGATAAGATAAGCTAAGCGATAAAGGAGAAATTAAAAGACATACCCTCAAAAAGAAAAGGGTACAACGAACGCATCTTCTCTTCTGTCTCCCAAGTTGCGTTGCTCTCATCATCTCCCCATTGCACTTTAACCAGTCTGACCTCTCGATTCCTTAACTTTTTGATCTCCGACCCAAGAATGCATGTAGGAGCTCGTCTAATTGTTGCATCACGCTCTATTTCCACCTCTTTAAGCAAGCTCGGCTCTACCACCTCCACGGTCTTGTGCAAACACTTCCTCAAATGTGATACATGGAATACGTCGTGTACTCCACTAAGTTTCTCAGGCAACTCCACCATATATGCCATCTTCCCAATCCTGTCTTTTACAGGAAACGACCCTACAAACCTTGGTGCTAATTTCCCCACGGACCCAAAGCGAACAACATTCTGTAACGGAGATACTTTGATAAAAACCATGTCCCCAATGTCAAACTCAAGATCTGTCCTCCTCTTATCAGCATACGATTTCTGCCTATCTTGTGCTGCTTTCATCCTCCTTCGAATCAACTCAATCTTCTCCGAGGTTTCCCTAACCATATCGGGCCCAAGTAGGATTTTATCGGTAGATTCCCACCAACATGTAGGCGAATGGCAAGGCCTTCCATAAAGAGCTTCGAAAGGTGCCATGCCAATACTAGACTGAAAGCTATTATTATATGCGAATTCTACTAACGGAAGGTGCTCTTCCCATGTACCCCCAAAGTCTAGGATACAAAGCCTTAAAAGATCCTCTAGAATGCGATTCACCCTCTCGGTCTGGCCGTCTGTCTGAGGATGATATGCGGTGCTCAAACATAGCTGAGTCCCTACCGCCTCTTGTAAACTCTTCCAAAATTCGCTAGTAAAGATGGGGTCACGGTCGCTTACTATACTAGATGGAATACCGTGCAAACGAACTATCTCCTTAATGTATACAGAAGCCAACCACGGAGCAGTCCTCTTACTTTTCACGGGAATAAAATGGGCGCTTTTAATAAGTCTATCTACTATAACCCAAATCCCCGTGTTACCTTTCCTTGATCTTGGTAATCCATCCACAAAATCCATTGAGATGCTTTCCCATTTCCATAGTGGAACTTCTAATGGGTGAAGCAACCCACCGGGTTTCTTTTGTTCTGCTTTAACTCGTTGGCACACCAAGCATCTAGCGACGTACTCGGCCACATCCTTTTTCATACCGGCCCAAAAGAAAACCCGCTTCATATCTTTGTACATCTTATCCCCGCCGGGATGAATGGTCATTTTTGAGCGATGAGCATCATCAAGAATGTCCTTCCTTAAGTCTTCGTCTTGTGGTACACAAAGTCTATTATCCCTTCGTAACCAACCCTTATCGTCTAGGGTATACCTACGAAGATGGCTTGACGACTCCCCCCCTTTGAGCTTTTCTACTATCTCAACCAACTGTGGGTCGTCTCGCTGTGCCTCACCAACCCGTCCTAGAAGTGTAGGTCTAACCTCCAAGGATGCTAACAGACCGGGTACTAAGTCAACGGAGGGTCTAAAGTCAAACATAGAGATGAATTCTAAGCTTTGTCGTTCAACAAACAACGGACTCAAGGACAACCTTTTCCTACTTAAGGCGTCTGCCACCACGTTACCCTTGCCCGGGGTATATGCTATTTCAAAATCGTAGGAGGCTAAGAATTCCATCCACCGTTGCTGCCTTAAATTCAAATCCTTCTGAGAGAATAAGTATTTTAATGATTTGTGGTCAGTGAACAGTTCGAATTTCTCACCAAGAAGATAGTGACGCCAAGACTTAAGCGCGAAAACAATTGCGGCTAGCTCTAAGTCATGCGTGGGGTAATTCTTTTCATGAACCCTCAACTGCCTTCCACCATAGGCTATTACTCTTCCCTCTTGCATGAGGACCACGCCAAGTCCCGTCCCACAAGCATCAGTATAGATGGTAAACGGTTTATTCCCGTCTGGCAGCACTAAGACTGGGGCTGAAGTTAAGGCTCTCTTTAAACGTTGGAACACATCATCGCAATCTTTGTCCCACGTAAAAACCAGGTTCTTCTTCATTAACCGTGTTAATGGAGCTGATATTTTTGCGAAGTCTTTGATAAACTTCCTATAATAGCCAGCCAACCCCAAGAAACTTCTTACTTTGGTTGCATTTTTAGGGACCTTCCAATCTTGGATGGCCACCACCTTTGCGGGATCCACTGCTATCCCTTCTTTGGAAACCACGTGCCCTAAGAACCGTACTTCCTTCCTCCAGAAGTGACACTTAGAAAATTTTGCCTTAAGGTTATGCGCTCGAAGGGTTTCCAACACTTCCCTAAGATGTAGGGAGTGCTCTTCTTTATTCTTAGAAAAGACTAAGATGTCATCCACAAAGACTACCACGAATTTGTTAAGGTATTCCCTAAACACCCTACTCATCAAATCAACAAAATATGCAGGGGCGTTTGTCAAACCAAAGGGCATCACTAGCCATTCATAGAATCCGTCAGGAGTCCTAAAAGCAGTCTTATCTATACTATCCTCAGCCACTCTCAGTTGATGAAAGCCAGTGGCTAAGTCCAACTGCGAAAACACTGAGGCGCCAACTAACTGATCAAAGAGATCGTCAATCCTCGGCAGTGGGTGTCGGTTCTTTTTAGTAAGCTTGTTTAATTCTCTATAGTCCATACAAAGTCTAAGAGACCCATCCGCCTTTGTGGCAAAAACTACTGGAGCACCCCACTCCGATATACTACGTCTTATGAACCCCTTCTCAAGCAACTCCTTTACTTGCTTATTGAGTTCCCTCCTTTCACGAGGAGCCATGTGGCGCACTGGCAAAGATACGGGTTTAGCATTATCCACAAGATAAATTCGAAAGTCTATCTCCTGCTTTGGAGGTAAGCCCTTCACCTCCTCAAACACATCCGGATATTCGCGGACCACTTCTACCGATCGCAGGTTCTCTACAGAAGCGTCAAGCGATTCAAGATAACTTAGCATAACGGAATTTATGGGATTACAAAAGATGTCGAGAGCATTACCAAGGCGAGTCACAAGCCTAACTACTCTCCTTTCACAATCAAGAATGGCCCTATTTCTAGACAACCAATCCATTCCTAAAATTAGCCCATAGCCCGTGAAGCCCAATACATAAGCATCACATCTAAATTCAACGCTAAGTATAGAGATTTTCAAATCCAAACATATCATGGTCAAATGAGCCGAACCCCCAATTGGATTTGAAACGACCAAGGGATCCTCTACTAAACTGGTGTTCAAGTGCAGTGATTCAACTAATGATGCAGAGATAAACGAATGAGATGCGCCAGAATCGAATAAGGTACGGACAGGATGATCAAACAGAAAAACTAAGCTTTCAACAGAAATTGTTCTACCTCTTTCTTGCAGCGGTGGGGCCGCAATAGCCTGAACTTGCCCCCTTGCCTGCCCTGGTGCCATAAGAGCCTGCACCTGTCCTCCCGAGGTAGACCCTGCCCTCTGCCCCTTCTTTGGACAGTCCTTCACTAAATGTCCCTCATCTCCACAATGAAAACAACCAGTCTTCTTTTTCTTTCTACAATCTTTGCTGAGATGGCCAGGCATCCCACAATTGAAGCATTTCTTCTTCCCTTTGCCATTATTGTTTTTACCACCCTTCTTATTTTGCTGTTGGGGTTTCTTCTGATCCCCTTTCTTTTCAACTGCCTTATCCTCATGCATAAGTGCCATTTCTACTAGCTTTTCAAAGGTGGCTCCCATAGGGATGTGGGTCATAGCCAACCCTTGCAACGGTTCATTCAAGCCTCTAACGAACCTCAAAGCTTTCTTCTCTGGCGTGTTCACCAACTCCAAGCCAAACCTTGCTAACTGATTAAATTTATTGACATATTCCTTTACTGATGAGCTCCCTTGCTTTAGTGCCAGGAATTTTTCCATATTTAAGTTCTCCTCTGCCCTTGAAAGAAACTTTGCCTCAAACCTTCGTCTGAAATCCGCCCATGAATCAACTGGATGTTCCCCGTTAGTGACCTCCCACCAAAACGAGGCCTCTCCCTTCATTAACCAAGCAGCTAAACGGACTTTCCTCCCATCTTCCACTTCAAAGATATCCAACAATTCCTCAGTCTCCTTAAGCCAATCTCTGGCCTCCACAAACGTCTCAGTCCCTTGAAAAGTTTTTCCTCCCATAGCGTTGAATTCCTTTCACGTCTTTGCAAAAGTGTCAACACGAGGAGGAGGAGGAGGAGGAGGAATGGGTGCAACTAGGGGTGGAGGAGTATCCGCTGGGCCTGCAGTGGTGGCCCTAGCCTCCAAGTATCTCCTAAACCACCCTGGAATCGTCACACCTTCTGGGAGATTAAGATCTTCAGCCATGCTGAAACGAAAAAGGAAAGATTCAAAATAGAGAATTCGAAAGATAAAGATAAGGATGTGGCTATTTGGGATTATGTTTTTCATAAAAACTCTCTTTAAATAACATGTTTTTTTTTTGAAAGCACTTCTTCCAAAAATACTTTAGAAAAAAAAAATTATCTGTTCTGGTAACCTTATGCTCTGATACCACGTGTAACACCCCACGTCCATTAATGTCACTCACAAAGGGAATGCATTAACTTCCATGGAGGTTTTAAGTGAATATAGAACAGTAAAATTACAACAAGACAGATATAAAATAGTACTTGGAAATTCAAAAACTTTATTTCATTGTAGCAGAAGTCAAAAAATGTTTGATTACATCATAACACCATATTCAATGTCAAGTACAATATCTATCTTGATAAAACAAGTACATAATCCCATTACATGAATAGCCATTAAAAAGAAAGATAACAAGCCGGACTTTACTTCAGCAGTCCAAGCTTTCCAGAAGATAAGCGATCCAACTAGACTCCACTAGAACTTGGCCCAACCTGCGGACCTGAAGGGAGAAAAAGGATGGAAAAGAGGGGGTCAGACATAAAGTCCGGTGAATATGATAATTCTACAATACTATTACCAAAATAACTGGACTAAGGCATAAGCTGGAAAACAAGAAAATGTCTATGAAGAGCAGATTAAGGACATAGACAATCGCTAAAGGCAACGTTATAGGCGCTCCTAAATACTAAAGGATAAACACTATACTGCACCACACCAGTCACCCTAAAGATTCATCCCACTTAGCTTCACTTAGAAACTTTCCCAATGGCTTTACGTACCCCTAGCTGACTACATAGGTGCCGCCTGCCCCTATCTCCACTAGGTGTACCCTACTTCCCATTATTCGATCGGCTCCCTAACTCGTAGATACCCGTGCTGGCCCCACAGTGGGGTGTATCACTCCCCTAAAGTGGCAACCTGATACAACGGACATGCACGGCTTATACCTACACGATGCAACAACGTCTTACCTACCAGCCCGGGTCCACACATGCATATGAAACCCATTGGACTTGCGTTTCCACCGCTCCCTGTTTTGGCCTCTTATAGTCAAACCCAGTATGCGTGTCCCGTCCTCGACTTGGGTCGAGCCCACAAAGATACGTTTTGGGATACTGGTTGAAATGGGCCCCCACTATTTACCACAAGCATTCCACCTAAGCTTGTCCCCATTAGTCCATCCCACTTAACCCACTTAGTCATGTTCATTTACATGTGTGTTTGGTTAAGTCTAATCGTATTTCAAATGCCTCTAAAGGCAACCACCAGATTCTTCATGCCACCCAAGGCACCTACTTAACCCCCATGTCCCACCTTACATGATTATCTGGTTAAGTATTTCTTAGTTCATTAAGGCCATAACCTCATAAAGACCTCTCACATTAGACTGGCATTTATGGTAGCTGGATTTGCCGGGCGGGTCCGGGCAGTCTTACACCATAAAAGAGTCTAACCTCGTGTCTTTACAACTGTTATGCTTTAGTTTGGGCCTAGGACCTCTCACATTGGGCCGACATTTGTGACTACTGGATTTGCCGGGCGGGTCCGGGCAGGTTTACATCACAAACGGGTCCAACCTCGTGTCCTAAGCATTGATTATTAATAATAATCCACTTTCCCCTAATTTTAATAATTCCCTACTTGAATTATTAATTACTTCCAATTTTTAACAATGTCCATAATTGACTCAATTATGGACATTCATTCATGGTATGCAACATCTTACAAAATTGCACCCAATTTATTAATTCCTAATATTACCCCTACCCCACGTTTGAATGTTTATTCGCAAAATATATGTTAGACTCGAATAGCCTAACTCATAGCATAAAAGAGATTATCATAATAACAACATGTATATGTGACCAAATGAATCATAATAAGGGGTGAAACTTGCATATGTCCAACTTGCATAGATTATACATGTCATGGATCTAAAGGTGTCAACTTGTTCAAAATTCACCTAATATGATCTCAATCAATTTTCATAAACTTACATATGAACATGTGTGAATCAACATCATCTAATTTTTTAACAACATGGTTTTATATGGGTACACCTAACTCAATAGGCAAATTCCCATAATCAAGTTTTATTTAATTATAGTTTCAAGTTTATGGGTACACCTAACCTAATAGGCAAATTCCCATAAACAAGATCCATTTAAATTAAGAAAAAAAACATAACTTTAAGCATGATCCAACAACATCATGATTTTTCAACATAATATAGCATGATTTATAACATGGCATAGTATGATAGTATAACATAGCTTGACATGATTCTCAACATTGCACGACATAGCATAAGAGAATTTACAACATAGCATGACATAACATATATAATTTACATCATATGACAGCATAATAACATAATAAGAGATTCACAATATATAGAATTTACAATTACAAATCACATCACTTTCTTGTGATCCATTCATAACTGAGTCAAATTAGTTTGTAATAGTCTTGTGAGAATCATCATACTCACCAACAAAAGAAAAGAATTAGAGAAAGAGAGATCTTTTGATTTGATTTGTGTAGATTTAGTTGTAGATGATTAGGCTTCCTCTTCTTAGTTTGTGACGGCTACGCTGAACTCCATGGCAGCAGCATGACGGTAGCTTCTCTAATTTTACAAGTGATTTAGGTTTAGGGTCTACCCACTTATTTATAGATTTTAGAATGCATTTAGGCCGTTAGATTTAACCTAGAAATAACCGCAGCCGTTCAGACAAGATGGGGTTTATCTTGTTGACTCAGCAATGAGTCAGAAGTGACTCAGCAAACACTCAGCAATATATATATATATATATATTCTACAATGTACACATTAGATACATCCCCCCCTTTTACACACTTATTATTGTTTTTATATACATATTAGATACATCCCCTCTCTTACACACTTATTAATATTTTTATATTCATATTAGATACATCCCCTCTCTTACACACTTATTAATATTATTATATTCATAATAGATACATCCCCTCTCTTACACACTTTTATATTCATATTAGATACATCCCCCCTCTTACACACTTTTATATTCATATTAGATACATCCCCTCTTCTACACACTTATTATTATTTTAGCAACTTTAGTGTTAATAGAAAATTCGGGGTGTTACATTTGCTTCATGGGATGAATAGGTTGGGATTAGGAAATAAATTAAATAATTACTTCGGTGTGGTTCGCTAATCTCGACTAGTTTTGGAAAACCATAATTTGGTTTGAAATGACATCCAAAGGAAGATTAAATAATAAATTCAAGAATTTATCTTGGATAAAATTAATGGGAACCTTTCCCTAAGAATTGAAATTTAGAAACTAGCTGTAGGTTAGTTAAGAAGGATGGTTTCCTGGGTATTGATTTGATGTTGGTTTCGGCCTTCGGGGTTAATATTTGGGGAATTGTTCTCTTGCTAATTTACGGTTAGTGACTAATGAATTGGAATGAGGCGTATGTTGTGTTTGTGTAACATTTATTTTTAATATACGCGGGTTGTTCAGAAAGGCCGGGTTTATACCCATTCTGAATAACCAATTCGACGATATGTCGAAGATGAAGACGGTGGTTGAAGACCGGAAGTCTTCACATCGTTTGGATAATTACTAACGATCCTGATTGGGCTGTACACCCAAGAGGATGGAAATAGTTGGTGGTCGTCCAGACGTACTTGGAGATGGATGGATATGCGAGGAAAGTGCCTCCGGTTTCGTTCAGACCCAGAACGAACTTGTAAATGGATGGTGTGTCCGACATTGTATTCCTTTATATTGTATTCGTTGATCTCTGCTAAATATATATCTGTTTGGCGGCGGAGAATTTATTCTCTTGCTTAACGCCCTTCTCTGAGACATACGAGCTCATAGGTTATATATTGGCAGAAATCAGTGGTACGATATGGATTGATAGTGTGGCATGCTGAGATGCAGTGATCCAGACTTTTGTTGAAAAAAAAAGTTTGGTGGTTGATGATCAAAGCGCAGCTGATATAGCATGGCTTTGTGTATAGCGTTGATTCGCGAGCCTCACATCCCGGTATGGTGGTAAACTGATGGTTTGATCAGTATGCTTTTTAGTGGATGGGCACCTTAGTGGTGTTGTGGATTCGGTCGACCGAGATGAGCTTAGTGCTCAGGGATATATAGAGTAGGCGGTGTTTTCTCTCGCTGGGACGTAAGCCGCGGTGGTACTCTGGTCCCAAATGTGCGGATGTGCAGACGGTGTTTTCTCTTGTTGGGACGTAAGCCGTGGGGAATTGCATTACGCGATCGATCTTTCGAATCAGGAGCCACCATGATGGAAATCTAATTTCCGATACGTGTATTTCGGTTTTATTTATAGAGCCTAGGATGGCGAAATAGTGGGATGGGGCGCTTATGCCGTCTATGATTGATACTTATGATTTGAAGATATTTTATACAATATGCACTTATAATAATATCAAATGATTTGTTTTAAACGTATCAAGCATTCTTGGCTATTATAAGGTAAAAACCCTATCCTCCGGCTTGCGTTGCATTGTGTGATGGGACCTGGGTCTTATAATAGCTTCATTTTTCTTTATTTAGCATTGCGCTGTTGCTTTATGCACTGGTGTTCTTGGGAGGAAACCCGTTTCTTGTTATACGGCGTGGTCCCTTGATTTACCTAACTTTAAAAATAAAGATTAATAACTGTTTTAGTTCTCACACCAGTCCCATGACTGACCTGGAGTTTATTGTTTTAACCTAAACTCTGGGTGCCCCTATTTTCGACACGGGCAGCTAGTAGTTTTGGTTTTGCAGATTTATATTCACAGGATCTTGTTTTACAGCTGGAACGATATCCGGAAAGCTTTGTATCCGTATATCTCCTTCAGTTGTGTATTGTATTATTTTCCGCTGCGATGTATTTAAATGTAATTTAAATCTCTGATATTTCTGTGTAATATTCATTTATACTCTGTATATTCTTGTATTCTGGTGCATTGTTGTAATATACAATGAAATGTTCTTTCGTCTACGTTCTGTTATGGCTTGTTCTCGAACTATCCGCGCTTTCCTCACCGGGGAAGTTACGGGTTTTCACAGTTGGTATCAGAGCTTTGGTTTACAGAGCTCGAGAACAAGACACATTAGCACCATACGAAAGAATTCAACAGATATTGGATTAGTAATATCCAATTAGAATGACTCGTTAGAGATAGGATCAGTAGTATCCTAGAACGAGTGTGAAGAGTATATTTTTCAAATGAAAACAATTTTGTTTTGAAATTTAAATCGTTTAATACGTATTTGATTATTTATTTATTTTGAATTTGGACAATCTAGTATATAAAGGTTTTTCATATACGCGTCATGAACGTATATTCGAAGTTTTAATATATTGGATAGATATAGAATCCCATTCTAGTCGCCCGAAGATGGTACTGCTGATAGCACGTGCATCATCAGTATTTATGTTCGTGTTTCGAAGGTGTGATACCTATATATTTCCATTAGACTGGTGTGAGAACCAAAACTTATATAGATAGATTCATTTGTTGTGATTTTGCACCAAAACATGATTTTCTGTATATGTATCAAAATTATGAATTTGAAACTCTAATTCACTAATTGATTGATGGTTGTGTTGTTTGATTACTGTTTTGATTAATTGAAATTTTAACCATATAGCCAATTTGATCAAATAATGAGTTGTATTGGAAATTAGTCGCATTTGCATGCATATACATATACTTACATTGAACAGGTCATAGCAAAGAGGCTAGAGCAGAGAATAAAATTTGTTTGCCCGACAAATAGGTACATGTTTATCATAATTTACTGTTTTGTTTGGGTGATGATGATTTTATGAGCCTATTGGCTAGCCGCTTGGCTTTTTCTTTTTCTTTTTGAGATCAGAAGGCCTATATGGCAATTTCGGGATTTTCCCGTGGCTCCCGGTGCAGGGGAGGTTATGGCGAAATTATTCGAAAATTTAGGGTGTTAGCCAAATTTTTGAAGAATTTGAAAATTCTCAGAAACTGAAAAGTTGGAGAATGGAAGCCAGACCGAATGTAGAGTTGATTAATCAAACCACTTTCGACTTTGTTCCTTTTCGGGGATGAAAAGTTTTAAGTGGAGGAGATTGTAACAACCCGAAAATCTGGGCCAGTTTAAAATTTTTATTTTGGCAATTTTAGCGAATTTTGAACATTTAAAATAGATTATTTTAAACAATATCGACGAGAAATTTATTTTGAACAGAATTCGAACGTATATATTATATAGTTCGTCGTTAGAATATAAATAATTATTTATAATTATAAAAGGCATTGAAAATGGCGCGGTAGTTCGATAATTCGATTTCAAACTTCAATTGAACATACCGGGTGCAAAATAAACCGGATTTTAGTGAAACCAAAAATATTTGAATCTAATTGATAATATCTTTTCAACGAATCTGAAAAATCAAAATTTCATAGCGGGGATAAAAAGATATGTCCAGTTGAAAATTCAGAATAGTCGCTATGGAATTCAGGCCCTTAAAAATTGAAATTTTGCAAATGACCCCGGATTTCGACGAAACCACTTTTGTTGGAGCCGCGATGTCAAATTATTGCTAGGTTTAAAATTACATAATTTTTCGAATCAATATGTGAGCGCGGCAAAGATTTCTACATAAGAAGAGTCGTGGCGTTGGATTTAGCTTTCGGTGAGAATTTCTCACTTTTTAATTTTATTTCTAGTTGAAATATATACTAGGATGCAGACGGTGTTTAGTAGCACCCGACAACCGTCGTCCACAGACCATGGACGGCTTGTATGCTTGATTGTTTGATTTTGATGTGTAGTTGATTGGGTGATGTGATGTGAAATGAAATAAAATATTTATATAGTTGAAAATATTTTATAGTTAAAAATGGAATTTTTAACGTATATATGAAAGGAAATAAAAATAAACAAATCGGACGATTTGTTTATATACACACATTTGACTGATATTGATTGGGACGATAAATTTTACACATCGCCCAACTGCACAAATAAAATCTATGTTTGATTGTTTGAAACCCCACACGGGTATTGGGATGATATATAGCATACACTAATCCCAATAGTTAGTTGTATGTCGATTGATTGATTGACAGACTGTTATAAGCGTTAAATATTTATATTCGATGCTTATACAATGTAGAATGCACTTTGGATGATGGTTGATTATTCATCGTTGTTATTGTATACATGTGTTGTAGAAAATCCATATAATTAACATTATATGGTAATTGATTGGGCTTCATTCAATATTTGAAATAGCAATATTTGAAATAGAAATATTTGAATAGAAATATTTGAATAGAAATATTTGAAATAGCAATATTTGAAATAGCAATATTTGAAATAGCAATATTTGAAATAGAAATATTTGAAATAGCAATATTTGAAATAGAAATATTTGAAATAGCAATATTTGAAATAGCAATAAATGATATAGCAATATTTGAAATAGAAATAATTGAATAGAAATATTTGAAATAGAAATATTTGAAATAGCATTATTTGAAATAGAAATATTTGAAATAGCAATATTTGAAATAGCAATATTTGAAATAGAAATATTTGAAATAGCAATATTTGAAATAGAAATATTTGAAATAGAAATATTTGAAATAGAAATATTTGAAATAGCAATATTTGAAATAGAAATATTTGAATAGAAATATTTGAAATAGAAATATTTGAAATAGCAATATTTGAAATAGAAATATTTGAATAGAAATATTTGAAATAGAAATATTTGAAATAACAATATTAGAAATAGAAATATTTGAAATAGAAATATTTGAAATAGAAATATTTGAATAGAAATATTTGAAATAGAAATGTTTGAAATAGAAATATTTGAAATAGAAATATTTGAATAGAAATATTTGAAATAGGATATTTGAAAATAAAAATATATGAAGTCGTGTTGATTAGATTGACGCCATTTTGACGTGAACGATATTTATATCGATTTTATTCATTTTATAATGAATATCGAAAGTGATTTCAAAATCTGATATTTTGAAAAGAATTGAAATTTAAACGAATTCGAATTGAATTGAATAGAAAACGAATTCGAATTGAAAACAAATTCGAATTTAATTGAATAGAAAACGAATTCTAATTGAATTGAACAGAAAACGAATTTGAATTGAATGGAATAGAAAACGAATTCGAATTGAATTGAATAGAAAATGAATTCGAATTTAATTGAATAGAAAACAAATTTGAATTGAATAGAACAGAAAATGAATTCGAATTGAATAGAATAGAAAATGAATTCGAATTAAAATCGAATTGAAATCGATTTGAATTGAAATCAAATAGAAGTGAATGTAGAAAGAATTTATAAGGGAAAATTCAATTTTGATTTGAATTTGAAATAAAGGTTGAAATTGTTTTTGAAACAAATTTGAAATGATTTATAAAATTCGTTTTAAAAAGGAAATCGACGAAATATATATATATTATATATATAATGGCCTGAATAGAACGCGCCACGCCGCGGCAGTTCGTAAATTTCGACCATTGACTTCGAACGGATATTACGGGAGATCCGACCGTCAGATTCTCCTAAAACCGGAACGTTGGGTTCGTATCGAAAAGAGCTTTCTAACGACTATTAGAAATTTGAAATCTAACGGTTGGATTTGGAGATACGTCCAAATCAAATTTGGAAAAGGTCGTTGTAAGTGCAGTTCGATGGCCGTTGATGGAAATCGACTGTACGGACCTTGATAAAATTGTCAAAAATAGTAATAATTAGTGTAGAATCATAAGAAATGATTTGGGAAAAATTGGGATGAAAAACTCCATATTTGAAAAGATAAAAATAGATTTTTATCGAAATAACTAGTTTTGAACTGAAATTAAAACCCATTTATTTTTGAATAAATAAATTGGATTTGAAATGGGTTTAAATAGAATTGATTCATGGGTTTATCGTGAACTGTGTTTTAAATAACACTAGTTCTTTAACCCGATAATAAATAGAATGTGATTTGGGTTTATCGTGAACTGTGTTTTAAATGAACTAGTTCTTTAACCCAATAAAAAGAGTTTTAATGAATCTTCAATTAAATTGAAATGTGGATTGATAACTTAAATTATCAACTTTAGAAAATGAGCGAGAATGGAGTATCACCAGTTTGCTCCAAAGCGATAGTTAAATCTTAAATCAGATTTGAACGTGAAATGGTAATAAATTTTACCGATAACACTGTGGTGTTAAATATGGAGTATTACCAGTTTTGCTTCATGGGATGAATAGGTTGGGATTGGGAAATAAATTAAATAATTACTTCGGTGTGGTTCGCTAATCTCGACTAGTTTTGGAAAACCATAATTTGGTTTGAAATGACATCCAAAGGAAGATTAAAGAATAAATTCAAGAATTTATCTTGGATAAAATTAATGGGAACCTTTCCCTAAGAATTGAAATTTAGAAACTAGCTGTAGGTTACTTAAGAAGGATAGTTTCATGGGTATTGATCTGTTGTTGGTTTCGGCCTTCGGGGTTAATATTTGGGGAATTGTTCTCTTGCTAATTTACGGTTAGTGACTAATGAATTGGAATGAGGCGTATGTTGTGTTTGTGTAACATTTATTTTTAATATACGCGGGTTGTTCGGAAAGTGTAACGACCCAGATTTTTCTGGCCGGTTTATTTTGAATATTTAATATTATTTTAAATATAGAGCTGATAATATAAATCGATTTTCATATTGAGTTATAGATCTAATTACCGTAATACGAGATATATTGAATTCGAAGTTAGAATTGAATCAAAATAGTTCAGATAATAAATATAAATTCTATGTGAATGTAATCGATAATGGTAATGATATATTATCAAGAAATTTATTTGTTTATAAATTTAAATAATTTAATATCTTTATAAAATAATTATTCTATATGCGTTTAAATTAAATATAAAATATATTCGGTTAGTTCAGAATAGTGTTAAACTGTTGAAATAACAGTGGTTGCGTTAAAATAGCGGTTCTGATTTTCGAATAAGGGTACCGCGAGATATTTTAGTTATCTAATTAAAAACAAAATCAAATCAGATTTAATGCACTGTAATTCAGCCGACCTCCTTTTTTTCTTTCCGCAGACCTATTCTTCTCGAGCAGAAACTTTTGGTTCCCACCATCGATATCAAGGAGACAACAGTTTAATGGAGTGTACGTATTGTCTCCGTCCACCATTATAAAATCGCGACTACCCTCCCTCATTTGCCTCATTTCAATTCGTTGTTCAGGAATCAAAGTAAATCAAACTCCACCGAATCAAAGAAATAAAAAGGGGAATCAGGTCGCGATCCAAATTCCATCGCGATTTCGGATCTGAGATGCACACAAACAGGTAGCTTGTTGGGGTCAGTCTCGAGCGGGGTGTCGAGCTCAATCAGGGTTTGTGGGGGTGCTCGATGTTGGCTGGGAAGGTGTCTAGGAGTTGCGATGGAGTGTAAATGGCCAAGAGATGTCGTGATTTTGCTGGTGGTTCACTTCGATTATTTGATGGTAAAATCGACGAGGTTTTCAGTGGACTACGAATGAACATGTTCGACAGTACTGGAATCGCGATTTGGGTTTCAGAGAGCTCGACAGTTTTTACTCAAACAAGGGTCTCGAGTTCGGGGTAGCTAGAAGAAGGGGATCGGAGCACAGTTCGTGGTCAGTTCCTTGGTAACAGTCGGATGGTGAATGCTGTAATGATGTCGGCAAGGGTCAGTCTTCCGGTCCAAGTGTTTTTAATGATGACAGTAACAGGATTTCCAATTACAGAAAGGAAGAGAGGATTAAAATGAAATTAAGGTAATTATTATTTTATTTACAATTAGAAAATTTTATTTTGTTCTTTAGATAACAGCGGTAAAATGATTGGTAAAGTTTAGAGGGTTAACTGTAGACATGGAAATAAGGAGCTAATTGGGTGATTTAAATTTGATTAATGAAGTCGTTAATTTTATAATTTGTTTTAAATAAATATAAGTACAAAATTGTGACAATTATATATGGTTCATATGCAATCAGGGTTACACGAAACCGAAGTCCATTGGGTTCTTATGGACATAGACCTCACTTGGAATAATTTGGAGCTAATGGGGATTTTTGTCTAAACACTCATTTAAAATTAGATGAAAACGATGATAAATCATCGAATAAAGATCACGGTGAGTAAATCTCACTCACCTTTTATTTATAATTATTTTTATTTCGTTAAAAATAATTGTTGTTGCTCGTTTGGATTTTTCTGCTTGCTTTATATATATTAGTTATTTAGGCTATTATATATATATATAGATTGGGTTGATTGATTGGTTGGATTCCCGCAGTCTCATTAGCGGATGCCCGCAGTTTCATAGCGGATGATTACCCTATACGCCCCACGCTATGATTAGTGGATGACCTTCTATACCGCAATATTCTGCCACGAAGCAGAATGGGTATTATTTATGTGCTAACATCTGTGGATGCAGGAAAACAGGTTGGAGGAATCCAACTGGATTCCTCAAAAATATATTATCTGTTGGTTTATTTGTTTGCATATATATTTTTATATATGATGTGTTAGAAAAATAAATAATTCGTTGCTTTGTGTGTTTAAATATCACTGGGCTTAAGTAATGATATTTACAAATATCGTGGAAGGATATTTGAGATTTAAAAAGGAAAAATTCTATTTTTAAATAGAATTTGAATTTTAAATGGAAGTAAAAATAAAACAAGTAGTTTCTTCATAAACGAAGTTTATAAATAGTTCTTTTATAACGAAGTTATAAATGAAGTGAAAAGAATTATCATTTGATAATTCAGAAATAGAAATACAAGTGTGAAATTGGAATTTGAAATGAAATTTCAAAATAGGATGTGAAATGAAATTTTTAAATATATAACTCAAATGAAATTTGAGTATAACATTTGAATAGTAGCATTAGAAAAGGAGTTTAAATATTTGAAATTTTAAATAAAAGAAAAAGGAGATTGAATATTAGAAATTCAAACAGAAGTTCAAATAGAATTTGAATAGACGAAATTAGAATGAAAAATAGAATTTGAATTCAAAGGGATAAAAATAGAATTTGAATTCGAAGGAATTCAAATAAAGAAAATTCAAATAGAGATTTGGATATAGAATTCGAATGAAATTCAAATATAAAAATTTGAATATGGAAGTTCAAATGGAATTTTAAATATAGAGTTTGAATAAGAGATTCAAACAGCATTTGAATAAGAGAGTTCAAAATGGAATTTGAATAAGAGAATTGAAATAGAATTTGAATAAAGAAATTCAAATAGGGATTTGAATATAGAATTTCAAAATAGAATTTGAAATAAACTTTGAAAATAGGATTTCAAAGTAGAATAGGAAATCCAAATGGTTTTGAAATGGAATTTGAATTCAAGGGAATTCAAATGGATTTGAATGGAGAAATTCAAATGGGATTTAAATAATGGGTTTTAAATAAAGAGGATTTAAATATAAGATTTCAAATAGAAATTTAAATGGAGTTTAAATATTTAAATTCAAATATGATTTTTAAATATAACCATTCAAAAGGGATTTGATTATAGAATTTAAAGTGGAATTTAATTCAAAGGAATAAAATAGGGTATTGGAATTCAAGAAAATTAAATATGGAGTTTAACTAATGAATTCGAATTTAGAATTCAAATGGTGTTTGAAAGAAAATTGGAATATTTTAATTCAAATGGAGTTGGAAATAGATTTGAACATAGAAATTCAAATGGAGTTTGAATAGTTGAATTTCAAAAAGGAATTCAAAATGGAGTTTGAATATCTAAATTCAAGTATGAATTTCAAATATAGAAATTCAAAAAGGAGTTGAATTAAAGTGGAAGTTAAATAAAGGATTTGAAATGGAATTCGAATAAAGGATTTGAAATGGAATTCGAATAAAGGATTTCAAAGGGAATTTGAATACAAGATTTAAACTATGGAATTTGAAATGAAAAAGATTCAAATGGAATTTGGAATATATATATTAGAATGGAGTTGAATTTATTTTAAACGAAGTTTAAAAGTATATATATATATATATATATATATATATATATATAATTAAAACGAACTCGCCGCAGCGCTGCGGTTCGGAAATTGGCGACTCGAACTTCATTTGAGTATATCGGAGTAAAATTAAGTCGGAATTCTTTGAAACAAGAACCGTCAGGACCAGTTAGATAATAGTTTTCTAATGAAGGAGAAAAATTTGGATTTCGTCAAATAGATTTTGAGATATGTTAAAATCAAAATTTCAAAAGTGCAGCGCCAGATACCATTATAAACCATAATGGATTTTATATATAAATATAAGGATTTTTAAGCAAATAAAAATCCAAATTCCCATTTTAAAAGCCTAATCTTGAGTTAGAAAATAAAGGCGAGCTCAAGTGAAGTAAGTAAAGAGATTTTTGAAACAATAACCCTATTTTGATTATTTAGGATTAACTAAGTCAAGTAGAAATTAGTTAATCGAGTTTGAACTAAAGTCGAACCTTGAAAAGTAAATTGGCGTTCGTAAATATATATATTCGAAATCGAACATAGCGCTTAAATTGAAATTTGAATCCAATTAGTTGATAAGTATGTTGAAATATATTTGAAATATGTTATATTCCAATATACAAGCGAAATAGACCAACGAGTTAATTAACGAGTTAATTACGAGTTGGGTCAAAACGAGTGTGTGAAGTTGAAATAAATTGGACAGGTATAGACATACAGGAGACAGATATGGGACAAGGATAATGCAGGTATATAAATAATGTGCTCGACAGAAAGGTACATGTTTAATTCATATATGAGATTTTATGCGCCGTATCGGCAAGCCGCTTGGCTTTTTCTTTTTCTTTTTGAGATTAGAAGGACCGAGGAAGCTATTTGAAATTTCCCGATGCTCCCGATACAGGGGAGGTTATGGCGAAATTTTCTGGAAATTTAAGGAGTTAGAATATTTTTAAGATATTTTGATAGTTAGAAATCATTGTATCGACGTATAGAATTCGAAAGGTAAGTGAATATAAAAATCGAATATTGTAAACAAAAAGGGAAATCTATAAATTTGAAATAGAAAGCGAACCATATACATGTTTTAAAAATGAATAATTGGATTGTATAGTGTGTTTATTCGAGGTAAGTGGTTTTGCCGTTTTGAAGTTGAGGATGTTTTCAGTTAAGGTCTGAGAGGTAATTTTACCCCAACTTGATTGATTTCATATTTAATGGATAAATAGCAAGATCCAGTCTCGAAGAGAAGTGTTTGAAAAAGAGTTAGTTGAATAAAATATTTTGGGTTGTTGTAACGATGTTTTACACGACATTCGTTTTAAACCCAAGTGATGGAATTTTGGAAATATAACAAGTAAATATTTCCTGAGTATAATTAAAATAGTCAGGATAGAGATAAGTGATTGGAATTGTTTCCAATTGCAAATAGAGATATTTTCTAATATATAGAAAATAAAAGGAGTTGATATGGGGAAATGCTTTCCAAATAGCGTAAAGGGCCAATATGGTTATTGAAATATTTGGGTAACAAATATTGATAAGGAAATGGAGAAGAGATTTAATTAATGAAATATTAATTAAAGAGCCCAGTGATTTGTTTGATATGTTTGGATGAACACTTGTTTTTATTCGATAGTTAAATCACAGACTATCGAAGTTTTTGACCATCGTTGTCAATATGGGGAGACCGGTTGGATTATTATCCGAAGAACCACTCCGTATCGGCATAAGCGTTGCGAACCAAGTATGCTGAATATATTGAAGACGGAGTAAAGTGCAAGGGCTTTTCTATTTATAGAAATTGTGCCTTTGGTTTCGTTCAGTCCCAGAACGAAAGTATATGGACGAATGTCTGACAGAGTATTTCCAATGATCAAATGGATTGGTCTGTATGAATATATATGGTTGCAACGGATTTATCCCTTAGCATAATATCCAGAATATTTGTGCAAACTCAACTAGTGATTAACGGATCTGACGATGTGGCATTCAAAGTGATTGTGTTATCAATGAATGGTAAGTATGCGTAGCCTCAGGCCTCAACAACCGGGAAAGGGCAAAAATCGGGCAGGCAGCATGGCTATGTGGGTCGCTCCCATTAGGATGTATAATCACCTATCTAGAGGTTCATTTAATTTCTTATTCTATTCGATGCTGTCCCAGTCGGGAGACGGTTGCTGATCCCAACCGTTGGTGATATACATTCGATACACTCAAGCGAAATGAGTGGTCGGTCATGTGTGGGCTGGGTTACAAGATGTTCTTGTTGAACCCAGTGTATTCCTCTCTAGAGATACACTAGCGGAAGGTGGTTCCATACCTTGTCATGTTGGAAATCCAATCTCCAATAAGCGCCATGCGGTTTTTGATTTTATACTATATATGTGGAGCGTGAGATGCAAGCGTTCTGCTATTTGGTTATTTACTTGATGTAGACATTATTATAATATCACTAGATTTTCGTATCAAAGTGTTTTGGGTTATAGTAAGGTAAAAACCATCTATGTTTATGTGTGGGCTGGTCTTACTATTATCTTTTCTTTCGAAAAGGGTTTTGAAAGTTAAACAAGTGGTTGGAGTTTACTCACACCAGTCCCATGACTGACCCAGAGTTTATTTTGTTTTGTTTTCCCTAAACTCTTGGGTGCCCAAATTTGTACGGGCAGTCAAGTAGTCGGGATTTTTTCAGATTCGTTTGGAGGAGCTGGAAGCAGGAGGCTTCACCAGTTAGCTATAGACTATCATATATTCCGCTGTGTACTATGTTGTATCTGGAAACAGGTGTTTATAACTGTTCCAGAAATGACTGTTGTGCTCTGATGATGGTATGTATATAAAGTTACTGATTTGTATTTCAAGAGTTATATTATGAAATATATTTTATTCGTTCCGCTGTGAGATTCGTGTTTACTTTGATTATGCTCAGTTGTGTTCTTCTTCTTCTATTCTATTAGTTCTATCTTTTCTATCTCACCCTCTAATTTCTTTCTATTAATGATTCGGTATTTTCGATGTCTGAACAGTCAACGCTGGGATTTGTGTTGATTGTCGGAGCCGAAAATCCCGTGGTCGTTACAGAAAGGCCGGGTTTATACCCATTCTGAATAACCGATTCGACGATATGTCGAAGATGAAGACGGTGGTTGGAGACCGGAAGTCTTCACATCGTTTGGATAATTACTGACGATCCTGATTGGGCTGTACACCCAAGAGGATGGAAATAGTTGGTGGTCGTCCAGACGTACTTGGAGATGGATGGATATGCGAGGAAAGTGCCTCCGGTTTCGTTCAGACCCAGAACGAACTTGTAAATGGATGGTGTGTCCGACATTGTATTCCTTTATATTGTATTCGTTGATCTCTGCTAAATATATATCTGTTTGGCGGCGGAGAATTTATTCTCTTGCTTAACGCCCTTCTCTGGGACATACGAGCTCAGAGGTTATATATTGGCAGAAATCAGTGGTACGATATGGATTGATAGTGTGGCATGCTGAGATGCAGTGATCCAGACTTTTGTTGAAAAACAAAGTTTGGTGGATGATGATCAAAGCGCAGCTGATATAGCATGGCTTTGTGTATAGCGTTGATTCGCGAGCCTCACATCCCGGTATGGTGGTAAACTGATGGTTTGATCAGTATGCTTTTTAGTGGATGGGCACCTTAGTGGTGTCGTGGATTCGGTCGACCGAGATGAGCTTAGTGCTCAGGGATATATAGAGTAGGCGGTGTTTTCTCTCGCTGGGACGTAAGCCGCGGTGGTACTCTGGTCCCAAATGTGCGGATGTGCAGACGGTGTTTTCTCTTGTTGGGACGTTAGCCGTGGGGAATTGCATTACGCGATCGATCTTTCGAATCAGGAGCCACCATGATGGAAATCCAATTTCCAATACGTGTATTTCGGTTTTATTTGTAGAGCCTAGTATGGCGACATAGTGGGATGGGGCGCTTATGCCGTCTATGATTGATACTTATGATTTGAAGATATTTTATACAATATGCACTTATAATAATATCAAATGATTTGTTTTAAACGTATCAAGCATTCTTGGCTATTATAAGGTAAAAACCCTATCCTCCGGCTTGCGTTGCATTGTGTGATAGGACCTGGGTCTTATAATAGCTTCATTTTTCTTTATTTAGCCTTGCGCTGTTGCTTTATGCACTGGTGTTCTTGGGAGGAAACCCGTTCCGTGTTATACGGCGTGGTCCCTTGATTTACCTAACTTTAAAAATAAAGATTAATAACTGTTTTAGTTCTCACACCAGTCCCATGACTGACCTAGAGTTTATTGTTTTAACCTAAACTCTGGGTGCCCCTATTTTCGACACGGGCAGCTAGTAGTTTTGGTTTTGCAGATTTATATTCACAGGATCCTGGTTTACAGTTGGAACGATATCCGGAAAGCTTTGTATCCGTATATCTCCTTCAGTTGTGTATTGTATTATTTTCCGCTGCGATGTATTTAAATGTAATTTAAATCTCTGATATTTCTGTGTAATATTCATTTATACTCTGTATATTCTTGTATTCTGGTGCATTGTTGTAATATACAATGAAATGTTCTTTCATCTACGTTCTGTTGTGGCTTGTTCTCGAACTATCCGCGCTTTCCTCACCGGGGAAGTTACGGGTTTTCACAACTTAGATCCCTCCAACCTGTTTTCCCTGCATAAAAATACGTTATCTCAAATAAATCATCTTTTTAGATAACAGATATAATATTCAACGATCAATAATGATAGCCATCCAATGTTCATATTTCAAACTAATACGTTTATAATAATATAAATGTAACCAACGAGATAAGTTACCTCATTTGGAATTAATCGTTAAAAATAAAGACTGGTTTTGAATTAAATTAAAAAAACGTTTAATTTAATCAGCTCAGTCAACACAATTAAATATATATTCATTATCCATCAACCAAATAACAATCATAACACACAAATATTTAAACCCAACTTATATAAAATATAAGTGGGATAAAAACTGAGAGAGTTAAACTAATCTTGATCTCCGTTTATCATTGAAGCGGTTAGTTAGATTAAACAAATGTTTAATTTAACTCAAGTTCTCAGCTGCTTCCAAAACTGTCCAAACTGTTCTAGCATGCAGCATTCGTTCCCATGATCCCAACCCGACTAGATTCGTTCCATTTTGATAATGCAATACGAAGTTATCCTTATTTTAGTATATATGATTTTTAACAAATATTTCTAACTATATTTTTATTTATTTAACTAACAAAATTTCTTCTGTTAACAAGCATGGACGACAATTCTTCTTACTACATAACGTCTAGGTCGATCATTGTATTATGTAATTGGATAATCAATTTGCTTAGTAAAGGCATAAAAATATAATTTTGTAATAATTACCTTTAAAAATGTAGTTAGGCCCGATTAAATTAGTTTTATCCCAGTTTAAAAAGCCACGTAAGCTCCCCATCTATTTCTTTCTCCAATTGATACCTACTACTCCAATCCCTCCTCATGCTACTTCGAACCGGCCATTCCTCCACGTCTTTCTGACTTCGTTGGATTCTGCCTTTTTCCCTTATTTTTTTAATTTAGGCCAAAGCCCAAACTTATATAAAACACAACAGGCCCAAAAGGAATTAAAACAGCCCACGTTACGTCAGCTATTTCTTCCCAATCAAAAACTTAATCCTGCTGCTCCCCATTTTTACGTGAAATCTGATCCTTCCCCTTACTACTATTTCTCTCCTCAAAATATACAGACATTTATCCATTTTTTTGTGACTGCGTCCCCTCCTATAATTCTTCCGCCATTTTCCAATTCCAACAGCTTACCGCACACCCTTACCTTCCATTTTGTACTGCTCCAACTACCATCCGCCGTCATCGCCACCCTGTTCCTCCGGCAACCTCCTTCCGGTACCCTTCCTTAAATCTCTTCTGCATTCACATAACCTCTTTAAACCCACTGTTGTCCTTTTGAACAAAAACTCCACCATACAGTGGCTCCTCCACGTGCATGCTATCACCGCCTGGCACCAACGCTCACCACTGCACCTCCAGTTCACAACGTGATCAGCTCGGACCCCTTCGTTTCTCCAAGTTAACTCCTCCTCCATTCGAGTTAGTTACGGGTTGAAGGTGGAGAATAAGCGATTCCAAATACTTGTATTTTGATTATAATACCTTTGTATGAATTTGTTTCTTTCTGTATTTGCTCACGGTGGACTATTTAATGGCGACTTCACTGTTCTTGGTCTTAGGAAGGCAAGGAAATGGACGATATATATAGATACACGAATGGGAAGATAAGCTCAAGGTCATTTCCTACTCTGGTTGGCTATTTGCGTAGAGGAGCAGGGATGCAGCGTAACGTTCAGTTCAGGTAGGAGGTGTAGTATGCATATCATAGCTGAGCTTGGTGACTGAAAGGCACATTGATAGCTGAGCATGCTAGATTAGAAAGAACGAAGCTTTAGTACATTTGCTGTGTTTGAAGGGGATGTGATTGATCGCTCTACATGACTATTGATACAGTGTATTATAGGGTAGCTTACTTAGGCTGAAAGGCATGTGTGGAGACTTAAGAATGAAGATAGGGTCGGCTTGTTGGAAACATACAGGTTGTATTGTGTTTTTATTTCAGCTTACAGGGATTTAGGTAGGTTTCCAGTATAGTATAGGCTGGTAGAAAAGAAAAGACACAAGAAAATAGGGTGGCTCGATGGAGGCTAGTAACATGCGAAAATATACTGCAGTGAAGGTGATAAAATGTATACCTTTCAGTAGAATGTAATAAAAAGTATATAAGGAACTAAATAATTTCGTTATCAAAGCTTCCTCAAAATTTGTTCGTAGTGACTTCTGGATTTTTAATTCATCATTATGTAATGCCAAGTAAGTCATACACATTAATTTTTGATTACATGGTTTAAACCAATAACAATTGGATTGAATCATTGGATAATTGAATTTTATATTACACATGGTATAAAAATAAAAAGTAGGCATTATAGTTTGTAGTGCTACACGCAGTAGCATAAACAAAAGCAGCATCTAGGAAAAACGGCAAAAAGGAAATTAAAGAAGGCTAGATGGACCATACGTTGTGGACTAGAGACCAAGTATATAGTGAAAAAGCATGCTACTTGGGATAGTTTCCTTCTTGTAAGTAGATACGGAACTTTGGTGAAATGATAAAAGAAAAATAAATAATGACACGGTATTTTGAAATGTTGATTTTGATGGGAACGAAATGGTTGAGACTATGGCAAGCTTGGTAGTTGTAGACTCGATAGTTTTATGCTGAAGTTTGGTTAACCGTTGATGCAAAAATTTATTTCTTATTCAAGAGATGATGATACCCCAACTTAGGGGCCCGAGAACACCTGGTCCCAAAATTTCGTGGTCCCATGGACCAAGGCAATCTGACCTAGGGGACCACGAAATTTCGGAATCAGAGGATTTAATCCCCAGCTTAGGTACTTAAAAGATGGATCTTTGCTCGAACTGAACATGGCTTGTGTGTTTTCATGTTTGATTGGAAATGGTAAGTAGGCTAAGAAAACTGTACATAGGTAGGGTGTTGTTTTATACAGTTACTTAAGTCTTAAGTTATGCATATATATTATTATATGTATAAATTTTTTTATTTGTTTGTTTTGCATGTACACGATAAATATATAATTCTACTGCTATTTGCACTACTATTAAACATGCGCACCGCCAAACAATGACTCCAGACTCAACGAAAATAAATACACTGCTACGTCTCGACGCTACAGTCCCAATGAGATTAATTTCGTTGAAATTGGACTTCGTTTGCGCAACAACGTTATTTTAATTCTAATATATTTATTGGTTCACTTTTAAATTAAATGTACCGATAAAACAATTCTGATTGGCTCCAAACTTGAAATGTAACAATAACTAGCTGTACGTATTCTAATAAAATTCGTTTCGTCGGAATTGGAGATCGTTCGAAAAGAAAACTATAACGTCCCGCATTTTTATCGGTTTGAACTTGAATATTTAAATCAGTTTAAATATTGAATTCGTAATATAAGGGATTTATATATTAATTAAAACGAAGTTGAACGTATATAAATATATATTAATTATAATCGAGCTCAAAACGACCCTGTAGTTCGTAATTTAACGTTCTGAACTTCAACTGAGTGTACCGGACTCGTTTTGAATCGGATTTCTTCGAAATGAGAAACGTCGGAATCTGTTGAACTGTATCTTTCTAATAGAAGTGAAAAATCAGGATTTCGTCGTATAGATTGCAAGATACGTCCAAATCAAATATTCAAAAAGTCGCTGTGAAATCGTATATCGACCGTAATGGTTATTTGAATATAACTTGATACCGGTTGCAAATCGGGACAAGGTTCTTTTGAGGCGCAGCAATAATTTAATTTTTAGAATTTTACTGTAATTTTTAATTAACCAAATATGCAACTTTTTATTTGTGGTATTGTGCACCCTGTATCGGTATTTCGGGGTTTCACAGGATGAGTTCAACTACCGGTATTAATATATTTTTGGGTTCGGGACACCTCGCTGGACACGACCATAATCTTACTTCTGTCCATAGCAGTCCGTAATAAACAAAATACGGTATGTCATCTATTGCGTATAAACTTCGGATTGGAAAAGGAAATATCAATTATATAGTCGGACGTTAAATTCTTTCCATTTGAATGAGCTAATGCCTTGTCTTTTCCAAGTCTTTATCTACAATTAATGAACTAGGGAAACATGCTAATCTATCCTACCTAAAACGTGGCTACAGGCATGCTATTTTACTTTGTTTTCAACAAAACCCATAACGCCTTACCTGTAAACCATACCCCTAGCCTACGAGAAGACTTCCTTTGTACTGTACAACCTAATGTATACCCTAAAGGCCTAAGCACATGCGAAGGTATGGAGCTTTCCTTAACAACTAAGGATCCTAATATTATAAATACACATGATCTCGCTCCTCTTTCTTCAGAAACAAATACACAACATCCTCATACGCCTTGAACCCAGTTCCGTTTCACATCCAAATATACAGTTTTCCTTCTTTATTTCTAACCATACCAAAACTAGAACCATGAAAATGGAGGATGAAGCGAGAAGTTTGTGGAGGTATTAGTTCGATAACTGCGGTGTGCTGGACGCTAGAGTTGGAGCCGGAGTTGGCATCGTCGAACGTTGTAGTGTGGTCATCACCGGCGAGTGAAGGTGGCAGTGACTCCGGATGGAGAGCGAACGCATCAGCATGGGTACAGTGGAAGTTTAAATGTGTAGCAACTTGAAGTATGGGATCAAGTTGGCCTCGGTTCATGCAAAATAGAGATGGAGCTAGGGCGTTGAAGTGGGATGGAGTGTCGGTGTACTGCATGGGAAGGCTTGAAGCTCGGCAGTGGGTGTTAAATGAAGAGGCGTACTAGGGGAGTAACGTGCACAAGAGAGGATGAAGCCAACGTGAAGTGAGGAGATTATGTGCGTAAGAACTGAAAGTACATGGGGGAGCGAACTAAATTAATGTAGAAAGGAGGTTTATTTCGTTAAGTATTGGGTTATTGTGTGGCCTGTGGAGTTGAGGTTTGAAGGACACAACGCGTACGAGGGGGTACAGAGCGTGGGCATGTGAGCATGGATGGTGCGTGACTGAAAGGAGAGGATAAGGTTCGGCTATGATGGAAATACACAGGGAGTATGGTAGGCGCATGCAATAAACATGCTTGGAGTTGCATGAATATAAGGGAAAAGGTGATAAGAAATGACGAGAGGAGGGAGAGTATGAAGGGGTCACGGTACAACTGGTTTTCCCCATTTTCAAAAAGGAATTTTTGTGCTGTTGTGTTGGGTAGTTGTGGTTCTGATTTTGAAGGGGACAGGTGAGAACTTGGATTATGGGTTGAGGTAGGAGTAAGACGCAAATTTCTGGGAAGTGCAAACTCAAAAGGAAATGGGCGGAAGTGTGTAGGTGGCTTGGGTAAACTTTTACAAAATGCATGGGAATAATATAAAGGAGCATGCTGGATCCAAAATGTTTGGGTGGCATCGTTTAACAGGTTGGATTTCTACTGTTTGTGTTGGAGGATAGTTTTCAAAGAACCAAAAAGGCGTGTGAAAGATGGAAGGGTTGGGCAGATGAGCCGATACTTATAAATTGGTGAAGAGCCGGGTATAATCAGCAAATGCAAATCGTTATTTAACGGTTAACGCACCAAGGTGAGTAAAATCACTAACTCTGATCTATTTTAAAATATTGCAATTATATTTTAATGTTGTTTGAATGCTGTGTGATGGTTGATTAGGTTGATTACAATTAATTTGGTTGAATATTATATACCGTTATATATATGTACACATCATCAGTTGGACATTGATTCCACCGATTAGAATACCCCTAGTATAGAGTTAGTGTAAATTGTGTTGACTGACATCTGTGGATGCGGAAACCGGTTGGAGGAGTCCGACCGGATTCCTTGATAATTATATGTACTGTTTGTTTTGTTTGAACCCGAATTATATTTAAAACCCCATGTGAATATTGATGTTGAACGGAAATTCAACATCTGTTTCGATAAATCAATAAACGATATCGATTTAGAAAGCGGCGACAGTCGACCGTAAACCCATCGTTTTGTTAAGGAGTTGATTGGCCGTCAGGCAAATCAACTAAGACAATTATAAAAAATATATTTTTATAATTAAAAAGAAGATTTAAATTTATAATTGAAGTTCTATTATAAACCAGTATTTTAGAGTTCGTTTTTATAAAATAAATAAAAACGATTATTGATATTTAAATAAGTTTATAAGGCAGAAATTATCTGATGATTAAGTATTTGGATAATTATATTTAAGATAAACAATTTTAGAAATATTATTAGATTAATTATATTAATCTAATGAGAAGTAATTAAGATCAGTTAACGAATTTACTGATGGAATGAAGTTGATTTAATCAACTGTTATTTGGAAAATGATTATTAGATTAATTGGCCTTTAATTAATCTAATGAAAACAGTTTAGAAATAAATGAGATTTAATTACCTTTTAATTTAAGAAGTTATCAATAGAAATGTGGAATAGAGAAAGCGAAAAGTTAACGTGGAATATAAATAATCGTAAACAACCGAGTTCAAAATAAAGATGTGGTATTATAAAACCATATTCCAAAATAAAACAAGAAAATACGATTTGATGTATATTATAAGAAATAAGGAGTTTTGAGTTATGAACGTATATATGTTCTAAGATAAGAACGTTGTCGATCAAGGTCTGAGAGGTAAATAGAATACCCCAACTTGAACGGCTTCACTATTATCGAGGAACGATAACAGTTTGTAACGGAAAGAGATGTCAAGATGTGTATTAAAAGGAATACGGCAGCGTATTGCCAGTCTTAGAATTATAGCGATAAAATAACGTTGTTGATAAGATAAGTGTGACTGTTATGTCAAGATTAGTTATAACAAAGAATATTACAGCGTATGACAAGTTGAACTATAGCAATAAAATAACGCTATTGATAAGGTAAGTGTGACTGTAATTAGTTATAAGGAGAATATTACAGCGTATGACAAGTTGAACTATAGCAATAAAATAACACTGTTAATAAGGTAAGTGTGACTGTAATTAGTTATAAGGAGAATATTACAGCGTATGACAAGTTTAGAACTATAGCGACAAATTAACTGCTGTTGATTTGACTTAAGCATGACTTTTATATATAGCAGCACTTCCTAGGAAATGTAACAGTTTGGTTTGAAATCCACTTATTCTAGAGTAATAAGTAACGACGTTTGTTCAAAGAAATATAAGAAAGAGTTTAGAAACAGAATTGGGGAATCGTATTAGAAACTGATGACAGCATTTCGATGTTCGAAATGTGATTAGAATTTAAACCGTTAGGATTTGGAACTAGAATTCGACGATGTCGAATGTATTAAAAGTAACTATTTTTAGGGATTATAATCTGATAGAATAATTAACATTTAGTTTTAAACGAATAAATGTTAATAGGATAGGAGTCAGTATTTAGTTATAAACTTGATATCGATTTGATAAGAAGTTGTCTTAGAAAACAGAGTTTATAAAGTGGATTGGGAATATAAAGTATGAAAGAGGTTTCGGTAAACGAGATAAGTATTACTTGAATAAAGAGTTAATTGATAAAGGTATTCAGATTTCTATAACAGGAATGGTATTCACATTTTTAAGTGAATTATGTTTTAAAAGTAAATGGTTGGCCGATTAAAATATTTATAATGAAATTGGAAATATTTTCCAATGAAGATAGGGTATACGATCCAAGTGTAGAAACCAAGGAATGTGAAAAGAATGAAAATGTTTCGAACGTTAATAACGTATGTTTCTGGAACATGAAAGAATAAGAGTTTATAATAACTGGAAATGTTTTCTAAGAAGTATGAAAAGGCTAAAACGGGATTTGAGAAATATCTGGTAAGATATGGGAATTCGAATAATAAAGTCGAATGTTAAATAAAAAGTGCCTGTGATTGTGTGATGTTAGTGTACATGGAATGAATGTTATTTTTACTTCGATGGTTAAATAACCGACTATCGAAGTGTTTTGACCATCGTTGTCAATACGGAGAGACCGGTTGGATATTATCCGGAAACCACTCCGTATAGGCATAAGCGCTACGAATTAGATATGCTGAAGATAATTGAAGGCGGAGTTAAATGCAAGGATCGTCCAGTTATAGAATGGTGTGTTTTTGTTTGTCCAGTCCCAGGACAACTTGTATGGACGAGTGTCTGACAGAGTATTTCCAACGGTCATGCCGTTGATTTTACGAATATACCAAGTTGGTGGGGAGAAGATAACTTCTCTTTATTCTACACCCAGTGTGCATTTGTGTAATCAATGTGTGATTAAGGATTTAACGATATGACATTCAAAGTGAATGGTGATCAGATGTTCTGAAGATAGACGTAGCCTCTAGCCTCACAACCAGGAAGTGACAGAAGTTGGGCTAGGCAGCATGGCTAGTTGGGTCATCCCCAAGCAGGGTGTATTGTCACCGATCTAGAGAAAATTTATATTTATACTTCTTTTCGATTCTGTATCTTCGGATGATGGTTGGATGGCCTACAACCGTGGTGGCAATATATTCGCGACACTCAAGCTAAATGAGTGAGCGGTCATGTGTGGCCGGGTTGCAAGACGTTCTTGTTGAACCCTGAGTGTATCCCCTCTAGAGTACACTGTTCGGAAGGTGCTCCCATACCTTGTCTGTTGGAATCCAATCTCCAATAAGCGCCCTGCGGTTTATGATTTTATACTATATATGTGGAGCGTGAGATGCAAGCGTTCTGCTACTTGATTATTTATTTGTTTAGACATTATTATAATATCACTGGATTTTGATATCAAATTATTTGGGGTATAGTAAGGTCGTCCATGTTAGTTGTGGGCTGGTCTTACTATTATCCTTTTCTTTCAAAAGGATTTTTGAAGTTAAACAGTATGGTTGGAATTTACTCACACCAGTCCCACGACTGACCCAAAGTTTATTTGCTTGTGTTTTCCCTAAACTCTTGGGTGCCCAAATTTGTACGGGCAGTCGAGTGTTTCAGGATTTTACAGATTCACTTGGAGGAGCTCAAAAGGAGGAAGCTTCACCACTAGTTATATAGAGATTATTTCCGCTGTGATATGATGTATTATACTCTGATATGGTATGTATATATACAATACAGTTTTGTAATTCAAAGTTATGTATATAATACATTTTATTGTTCCGCTGTGAGATTCGTGTTTACTCTGATTCTGTTCAGTGATGTTCTTCTTCTTCTTCTTCTTCTATTCTATTAGTTCTATCTTTTCTATCTCACCCTCTAAATTCTTCTATTAATGTCCTAGTATTTTCGATGCTCGAGAAATTGACAGTGTATTTACGTTGATTTTCTGGGTCGAAAATTCCCAGACGTTACAGTTGGTATCAGAGCATAAGGTTAAGTGATTACCTTGGCTCTGTGGCGTAACTCAATAGAGATGGAGTTAGTAATACTCTAGGTTGAGTTGAGTGTATATATATGAGCGCGTATTTGTGATTAATATAAAAACTGTTTTATATTGTGTTGACTGGTCAGTCGAGTGGTTTATAAATTCTGGTCGAAACAGTAATGCAAACTGCGTCGATAGGTGTTTCTAAACTCTTGAACAGAGTAATTCGACACAGTATGTTTTAAAAGAGGGTAAATAAAATAATTTTACCCAAAGTATATTTTGATATAAAAGAAGTATGTATCTTTATATTTATATAATATATTGGATATGAGATCATTATTATGATCGAACATGATAATAATTGAGTTGGTTATATAAATTACCAATCGAAATATTATATAAGTATGATATGCAAAATCAGATGAGCTGAATTTGAATTAAAAACTAGGATTGAAATAAAACTCTAGAAACTTGGAAAAGAATTGAAATTGAATTTGAATTAGATATAAGGGAATTTTAAAATCCTGGGAGATTTAAAAATTGTTTTCCAAATAATGTGAAAGATATTTTGAAGTGATTTTCAAAATGGAAGTGTTTCAAAATGAATTTTGAAAAGTAATATAGTATTGAACTCACTTCGATCACTGGAAAATAATTCTGATGATGCTGGCCACCTCATCAGTGTCATTTTCGAGTTGTAGAGTGACGGATTACTACCAAAGATTTTGTTTGAATTATTGTGAGGAAACAAGTTGCTAGAAATTCAAATGTTTTGAATTACCATTATTATATGCAAATTTATGATTTCGAACTGATTTGAAAAATCCTAGGAATTTGAACTCTGAAATAATGGATTTAACTTATGGAGTTAAAATGGTAAAAGTGGAACTTAAAACTAAGTTAAATAAATTTTGAATTGAATTAAAGACAGTTAAGTAAAAATCGTGTTGGAGTAGAAATCAATTTGATGAAGGAATTGAATTTGTGAAATAAGAGTTTGAATAGAACTTAACTTGGTTGAAGAATTGGACTCAGATAGATAAAAGTTTGAAACCAAGAATGAACCGGGAGTTTGAAATGGTGTCGGCTTGGATATAAGTGAATTGGATTTGAAGATAAATTGATTGAAGATCAGTTGGAAATGTTTGGATATATGCTAGTTTAATAGCAGATGGCAGAGATAGAGTTGAATTCTCAACAGAGAAGGTACACGTTTATATACGAGTATGAGATTTTTTTTATGAGTCAGTTTGGGCAAGTCGTTTGGCTGTTTGATTTTCTTTTGGATTGGAGAAGGCCCGAAGAGGCAAGTTGTTGTAGTACCGAATGAGCCGTGCAGAGGAGATGCTGGCGAGATTCTCTGAAAATTTAAGCCGTTAGGAAATTTTCAGAATTTTGAAAATATCCGAAATGAGAAGAAATTAATATTATAATTAGAAATAATCAGTTCAGTTGAAACTGAAATTATGAAGTAAACCAAAAATATTTTTAATCTGTTTATAACAGAGATTATGGCATTTTCCCTATCTTAGCAATTTCGAGGACGAAATTATTTTAAGGGGGAAGGACTGTAACGTCCCGCATTTTTATCGGTTTGAACTTGAATATTTAAATCAGTTTAAATATTGAATTCGTAATATAAGGGGATTTATATATTAATTAAAACGAAGTTGAACTTATATAAATATATATTAATTATAATCGAGCTCAGAACGACCCTGCAGTTCGTAATTTAACGTTCTGAACTTCAACTGAGTGTACCGGACTCGTTTTGAATCGGATTTCTTTGAAACGAGAAACGTCGGAATCTGTTGAACTGTATCTTTCTAATAGAAGTGAAAAAAATAGGATTTCGTCGTATAGATTGCAAGATACGTCCAAATCAAATATTCAAAAAGTCGCTGTGAAATCGTATATTGACCGTAATGGTTATTTGAATATAACTTGATACCGGTTGCAAATCGGGACAAGGTTCTTTTGAGGCGCAGCAATAATTTAATTTTTAGAATTTTACTATAATATTTAATTAATTAAATATGCAACTTTTTATTTGGGGTATTGTGCACCCTGTATCTGTATTTCGGGGTTTCACAGAATGAGTTCAACTACCGGTATTAATATATTTTTGGGTTCGGGACACCTCGCTGGACACAACCATAATCTTACTTCTGTCCATAGCAGTCCGTAATAAACAAAATACGGTATGTCATTTATTGCGTATAAACTTCGGATTGGAAAAGGAAATATCAATTATATAGCCGGACGTTAAATTCTTTCCATTTGAATGAGTTAATGCCTTGTCTTTTCCAAGTCTTTATCTACAATTAATGAACTAGGGAAACATGCTAATCTATCCTACCTAAAACGTGGCTACAGGCATGCTATTTTACTTTGTTTTCAACAAAACCCATAACGCCTTACCTGTAAACCATACCCCTAGCCTACGAGAAGACTTCCTTTGTACTGTACAACCTAATGTATACCCTAAAGGCCTAAGCACATGCGAAGATATGGATCTTTCCTTAACAACTAAGGATCCTAATATTATAAATACACATGATCTCGCTCCTCTTTCTTCAGAAACAAATACACAGCATCCTCCTACGCCTCGAACCCAGTTCCGTTTCACATCCAAATATACAGTTTTCCTTCTTTATTTCGAACCATACCAAAACTAGATCCATGAAAATGGAGGATGAAGCGAGAAGTTCGTGGAGGTATTAGTTTGATAACTGCGGTGTGCTGGACGCTAGAGTTGGAGCCGGAGTTGGCATCGTCGAACGTTGTAGTGTGGTCATCACCGACGAGTGAAGGTGGCAGTGACTCCGGATGGAGAGCGAACGCATCAGCATGGGTACGGTGGAAGTTTAAATGTGTAGCAACTTGAAGTATGGGATCAAGTTGGCCTCAGTTCGTGCAAAATAGAGATGGAGCTAGGGCGTTGAAGTGGGATGGAGTGTCGGTGTACTGCATGGGAAGGCTTGAAGCTCGGCAGTGGGTGTTAAATGAAGAGGCGTACTAGGGGAGTAACGTGCACAAGAGAGGATGAAGCCAACGTGAAGTGAGGAGATTATGTGCGTAAGAACTGAAAGTACATGGGGGAGCGAACTAAATTAATGTAGAAAGGAGGTTTATTGCGTTAAGTATTGGGTTAGTGTGTGGCCTGTGGAGTTGAGGTTTGAAGGACACAACGTGTACGAGGGGGTACAGAGCGTGGGCATGTGAGCATGGATGGTGTGTGACTGAAAGGAGAGGATAAGGTTCGGCTATGATGGAAATACACAGGGAGTATGGTAGGCGCATGTAATAAACATGCTTGGAGTTGCATGAATATAAGGGAAAATGTGATAAGAAATGACGAGAGGAGGGAGAGTATGAAGGAGTCACGGTACAACTGGTTTTCCCCATTTTCAAAAAGGAAATTTTATGCTGTTGTGTTAGGTAGTTGTGGTTCTGATTTTGAAGGGGACAGGTGAGAACGTGGATTATGGGTTGAGGTAGGAGTAAGACGCAAATTTCTGGGAAGTGCAAACTCAAAAGGAAATGGGCGGAAGTGTGTATGTGGCTTGGGTAAACTTTTACAAAATGCATGGGAATAATATAAAGGAGCATGCTGGATCCAAAATGTTTGGGTGGCATCGTTTAACAGGTTGGATTTCTACTGTTTGTGTTGGAGGATAGTTTTCAAAGAACCAAAAAGGCATGTGAAAGATGGAAGGGTTGGGTAGATGAGCCGATACTTATAAATTGGTGAAGAGCCGGGTATAATCAGCAAATGCAAATCGTTATTTAACGGTTAACGCACCAAGGTGAGTAAAATCACTAACTCTGATCTATTTTAAAATATTGCAATTATATTTTAATGTTGTTTGAATGCTGTGTGATGGTTGATTAGGTTGATTACAATTAATTTGGTTGAATATTATATACCGTTATATATATGTATACATCATCAGTTGGACATTGATTCCACCGATTAGAATACCCCCTAGTATAGAGTTAGTGTAAATTGTGTTGACTGACATATGTGGATGCGGAAATCGGTTGGAGGAGTCCGACCGGATTCCTTGATAATTATATGTACTGTTTGTTTTGTTTGAACCCGAATTATATTTAAAACCCCATGTGAATATTGATGTTGAACGGAAATTCAACATCTGTTTCGATAAATCAATAAACGATATCGATTTAGGAAGTGGCGACAGTCGACCGTAAACCCATCGTTTTGTTAAGGAGTTGATTGGCCGTCAGGCAAATCAACTAAGATAATTATAAAAAAAATATTTTTATAATTAAAAAGAAGATTTAAATTTATAATAGAAGTTCTATTATAAACCAGTATTTTAGAGTTCGTTTTTATAAAATAAATAAAAACGATTATTGATATTAAAATAAGTTTATAAGGCAGAAATTATCTGATGATTAAGTATTTGGATAATTATATTTAAGATAAACAATTTTAGAAATATTATTAGATTAATTATATTAATCTAATGAGAAGTAATTAAGATCAGTTAACGAATTTACTGATGGAATGAAGTTGATTTAATCAACTGTTATTTGGAAAATGATTATTAGATTAATTGGCCTTTAATTAATCTAATGAAAACAGTTTAGAAATAAATGAGATTTAATTACCTTTTAATTTAAGAAGTTATCAATAGAACTGTGGAATAGAGAAAGAAAAAAATTAACGTGGAATATAAATAATCGTAAACAACCGAGTTCAAAATAAAGATGTGGTATTATAAAACTATATTCCAAACTAAAACAAGAAAATACGATTTGATGTATATTATAAGAAATAAGGAGTTTAGAGTTATGAACGTATATATGTTCTAAGATAAGAACGTTGTCGATCAAGGTCTGAGAGGTAAATAGAATACCCCAACTTGAACGGCTTCACTATTATCGAGGAACGATAACAATTTGTAACGGAAAGAGATGTCAAGATGTGTATAAAAGGAATACGGCAGCGTATTGCCAGTCTTTGAATTATAGCGATAAAATAACGCTGTTGATAAGATAAGTGTGACTGTTATGTCAAGATTAGTTATAACAAAGAATATTACAGCGTATGACAAGTTGAACTATAGCAATAAAATAACGCTATTGATAAGGTAAGTGTGACTGTAATTAGTTATAAGGAGAATATTACAGCGTATGACAAGTTGAACTATAGCAATAAAATAACACTATTGATAAGGTAAGTGTGACTGTAATTAGTTATAAGGAGAATATTACAGCGTATGAAAAGTTTAGAACTATAGCGACAAATTAACTGCTGTTGATTTGACTTAAGCATGATTTTTATATATAGCAGCACTTCCTAGGAAATGTAACAGTTTGGTTTGAAATCCACTTGTTCTAGAGTAATAAGTAACGACGTTTGTTCAAAGAAATATAAGAAAGAGTTTAGAAACAGAATTGGGGAATCGTATTAGAAACTGATGACAGCATTTCGATGTTCGAAATATGATTAGAATTTAAACCGTTAGGATTTGGAACTAGAATTCGACGATGTCGAATGTATTAAAAGTAACAATTTTTAGGGATTATAATCTGATAGAATAATTAACATTTAGTTTTAAACAAATAAATGTTAATAGGATAGGAGTCAGTATTTAGTTATAAACTTGATATCGATTTTATAAGAAGTTGTCTTAGAAAACAGAGTTTATAAAGTGGATTGGGAATATAAAGTATGAAAGAGGTTTCGGTAAACGAGATAAGTATTACTTGAATAAAGAGTTAATTGATAAAGGTATTCAGATTTCTATAACAGGAATGGTATTCACATTTTTAAGTGAATTATGTTTTAAAAGTAAACGGTTGGCCGATTAAAATATTTATAATGAAATTGGAAATATTTTCCAATGAAGATAGGGTATACGATCCAAGTGTAGAAACCAAGGAATGTGAAAAGAATGAAAATGTTTTGAACGTTAATAACGTATGTTTCTGGAACATGAAAGAATAAGAGTTTATAATAACTGGAAATGTTTTCTAAGAAGTATGAAAAGGTTAAAACGGGATTTGAGAAATATCTGGTAAGATATGGGAATTCGAATAATAAAGTCGAACGTTAAATAAAAAGTGCCCGTGATTGTGTGATGTTAGTGTACATGGAATGAATGTTATTTTTACTTCGATGGTTAAATAACCGACTATCGAAGTGTTTTGACCATCGTTGTCAATACAGAGAGACCGGTTGGATATTATCCGGAAACCACTCCGTATAGGCACAAGCGCTGCGAATTAGATATGCTGAAGATAATTGAAGGCGGAGTTAAATGCAAGGATCGTCCAGTTATAGAATGGTGTGTTTTTGTTTGTCCAGTCCCAGGACAACTTGTATGGACGAGTGTCTGACAGAGTATTTCCAACGGTCATGCCGTTGATTTTACGAATATACCAAGTTGGTGGGGAGAAGATAACTTCTCTTTATTCCACACCCAGTGTGCATTTGTGTAATCAATGTGTGATTACGGATTTGACGATATGACATTCAAAGTGAATGGTGATCAGATGTTCTGAAGATAGACGTAGCCTCTAGCCTCACAACCAGGAAGTGACAGAAGTTGGGCTAGGCAGCATGGCTAGTTGGGTCATCCCCAAGCAGGGTGTATTGTCACCGATCTAGAGAAAAATTATATTTATACTTCTTTTCGATTCTGTATCTTTGGATGACGGTTGGATGGCCTACAACCGTGGTGGCAATATATTCGCGACACTCAAGCTAAATGAGTGAGCGGTCATGTGTGGCCGGGTTGCAAGACGTTCTTGTTGAACCCTGAGTGTATCCCCTCTAGAGTACACTGTTCGGAAGGTGCTCCCATACCTTGTCTGTTGGAATCCAATCTCCAATAAGCGCCCTGCGGTTTATGATTTTATACTATATATGTGGAGTGTGAGATGCAAGCGTTCTTCTACTTGATTATTTATTTGTTTAGACATTATTATAATATCACTGGATTTTGATATCAAATTATTTGGGGTATAGTAAGGTCGTCCATGTTAGTTGTGGGCTGGTCTTACTATTATCCTTTTCTTTCAAAAGGATTTTTGAAGTTAAACAGTATGGTTGGAATTTACTCACACCAGTCCCACGACTGACCCAAAGTTTATTTGTTTGTGTTTTCCCTAAACTCTTGGGTGCCCAAATTTGTACGGGCAGTCGAGTGTTTCAGGATTTTACAGATTCACTTGGAGGAGCTCAAAAGGAGGAAGCTTCACCACTAGTTATATAGAGATTATTTCCGCTGTGATATGATGTATTATACTCTGATATGGTATGTATATATACAATACAGTTTTGTAATTCAAAGTTATGTATATAATACATTTTATTGTTCCGCTGTGAGATTCGTGTTTACTCTGATTCTTTTCAGTGATGTTCTTCTTCTTCTATTCTATTAGTTCTATCTTTTCTATCTCACCCTCTAAATTCTTCTATTAATGTCCTGGTATTTTCGATGCTCGAGAAATTGACAGTGTATTTACGTTGATTTTCTGGGTCGAAAATTCCCAAACGTTACAAAAACTGTTTTTAAGGCTTATATAAATCAATAAAATATAATTAAATCCAATTTAATTTGAATTAAATAATAATAAATTATTATTATCATATATCTCTAAATAAAATATTACGCATCTTAAGAATAAACCAATATATATATTTTTTAAACTCAATATTTACAAATTCAGGGTCAAACGATACTCAAAATATATAAATATCCTATTTAATTTATAAAATAAACATTATCATTTATTAACGAACTCCACAGCGACTATTCGAAAATTTGAATTGGACATAACTTACAATTTGTAAGACGAAATCTCAATTTTTCACTTCCATTAGAAAATTATAATTAAATAGATTTGGACGATTCTCGTTTCACAGAAATCCGACTTATATTGAATCTTATATATTCAATTAAAGTTCAAAACTCGATATTATGAACTACCGCGCCGTCACGAGCTCGTTTTATAATTATATATTAATTATACTTTCGAACTTCGTTATATAAACAAATTAAATATTATAAATCCAACTAAAATTCCAAATTGATATTTAAAATAATAAAATACATTAAATATTTAACTACCAAAAATACGGGACGTTTCATTCCTTCCCCCTTAAAAGAATTTCGTCCCCGAAATTACTCAAGTAAGAAGAATATTCCAATCCCAGTTAATTTCAAAATAATTATTCAAAAGTATTACCAAAATTATTCTATGTTTTAAAGTTTTATGAAAATTTCGCTAGCATCTCCGATGTATGGCTCGATCAGTACGACTACAAATGCCACTCCAGGCCTCATTTCAACCAAAAGAAAATAAAAGCCAAACAGCTACCCAACTCAGGTGTATAAAATAAATTTTACTCATCCAATAATAGTAAGGTATAACTATTTGCCGGGCAACCAAATTTTAATTCCAAAGCAAAGCAATTAACAGCTCTTTTCTCTTTCCAACCTGCACTAACTCAATTCACAATGTAATGACAAATATAAGATTAAATCATTTTATTTCATTTCGCATTTGATTCTATTCAAATTTATTCTACTAGAATTCGTTCTCCTAGATTTTATTTTGTTCAAGGCTTGATGAATTTTTATTTGACCAATATATCATCCAACAAACAACGATCAGCAATCAACATGACCCAAACCAATTAAATTTATATTCAAGTAACTAATTAATCTTCCAATTACTTCACTTTTCACCTTTTGATATTCATTTAATCTTAATCTTAAGTTAAATTCCAAATCATTTAATTCCCCATTAAAATTTCCATTCACAAATTCTATGTGAAATCCTCTGGTTATATCAAATCATTTACAGTCCTATTTGAATTCTATTCAAATCGATCAACAAACCAAAAAATTCAATAATTTGATAAAATTATTCCTTTTATATATAAAATATAATTAGGGTAAAATTTATTTCATTTACCCTTCTTACAAAACAATATTGTATCTATTGTCAATTTAAAATTGAATCGAATAAATAACACAATAAAAAACATTTGTATATAAAATCTAAAAATACGCTCTCATATATATACACTCAAACTCAATCTAGGGTATTACTAACCCCATCTCTATCAAGTTATGCCACATAACCAAGGTTATTACTAAACCAATAGCTCTAATACCACTGTAACGAACAAGGATTTTCGATCCTGAAAATCGACACAAAAAACGCCATGTCGAACATTCAAGCATCGAAAACACCGGAACGTTAATAGAAAGAAATTAGAGGATGTGATAAGAGAAGAAAGAAGTATTAGAATTAAAGAAATATTAGAATAGAAGAAATAAGAGGAAGAAACGCATCAGAATTAGAGACTCACATCACAACCGAATAAATATAATATAGAAATAAATCTTTATTGAAAACTTGAAATAATACTTACAATCAGAGTACATCTGTCAACACAATTTGGACAGTCATAATAATCGGCCCCCATATACAATATACAGTGGAATATATACGAGTACGTCTGAACATCTCCAGCACATCTTTTGAACTTTGTAGTGTCTAATAACCTGAACCTTTACAACCCGGCTTAACCTAAGTATTACAAATACCGGGTCAGTCTGGTGAACCAGAATGAGAAAAACTCACAAAGTTTAAGGGAAATCATCCAACTTGATTTTAAAGTTTAAAAATCTTTTCGAAAGAAAAGGATGATCGTGAGACCAAATCCACACATAAATATGGACGGTTTTTGTAATAACCCGGAAATCTGAGCCAATTTAAAATTTTTATTTTGGCAATTTTAGCGAATTTTGATTATTTAAAATGAATTATTTTAAATAATAACAACGGAAAATTTGGTTTGAATGGAATTAGAACGTATATATCCATATAGCTCGACGTTAGAATATAAATATTTATTTTAAATTATAAAAGGAGTTGAAAATGGCGCAGTAGTTCGATAATTCGATTTCAAATTTCAAATGAATGTACAGGATTCAAAATAAACCGGATTTTAGTGAAACCAAAAATATTTGAAACTAATTGTGAGTATCTTTCCAACGAATCCGAAAAATCAAAATTTCATAGCGGGAATAAAAAGTTATGCCCAGATGAAATTTCAGAATAGTCGCTATGGAATTCAGGCCCTTAAAAATAGCCATTTTGCAAACGACCTCGGTTTTCGACGAACCACTTTTGTTGGATCCGGGATGTCAAATTATTGCTAGGTTTCAAAATTCATAATTTTCTGAATATGTAAGTGAGCGTGGAGAAGTTAAACGTGTTTTGACAATTTCAGTCAATTTGGGTCAATAAGTTAAACGTGTCCTTGAATCCAGTTGATGATAACTGATCCAGGTTGGCATAACTCTTGCTCGTACTCTGACTCTAGAACAAAACTGGCAAGCATGGAGACTGCTTACAATCCTGATCCTTTCAACATGGGATTAGAACAAATAAAGGTCTGCCACAACTCATGGAGGTTGTTCCTTTTGTATTTGATGTTGCTCTTACTGCATGTTCTCATGGAAGGTTATCTACTCGTGAATTGGCTACAGGTTAGTGTGTAACATAACCATAACCATATTAAATCGATATAAATTAAACGCTTGATGGCTTGGAATACGAGAGGATGCTTCGTATCTGAGTTTGAATCCACAGTACTTCCCTTTTTGGGCTGCATATTTGAGTTTGAATCATTTTAGCATGTAGATTTCTTACACTAATGTTACTTCAAATAGTTAAGTTATTGTAAAAACTAGCAGCGTTTCCCAATCATGTAAAGAAATACATTTAGTAAAAGGTTATTCTAAATCATCTGCTTAGGGAATATTAAAGTCCAAAGTTTGCCATCCAAAAAACAGTTGGTTTGTTAGTTTTTATTTTCAAAAGTTTAGACTGGCTATTCAAGACCAAAATGCATATCTTGACTATTGAGTCTTGATCAATACGTACAAATCATTGTTTCTCTATCATAGAGTCATGGATGTTATGCTAGCATTAGAATGCTTAATTATTTGTACTTGAACTAACATTGGATTATCTCTTAGCCCATATAATACCTAACTGTTGTATGCATGCAACAATATGCTTGTAGTCAATGATTTTTTTTTAGTTGATTGGGTACTGTTGCAAAGTGCTACTCTGTCTCAGGTTTGACATGAAACATACTTTTGAAAATGAAACCACTGAGTTCTTTACAATGAGAAAACATGTATTAATGCAAAAAATAGTAAGGATAATGAATTATTCTATAGTTTGTGGTTGGTTAGAGCTGCTGTTACAGAATTGGCTGGGGATGGTTTTCAGAATTTATTTTGGGAATGTATTGCTTTCAGCCTCATCTACAAGTGAATATTGTACCATCGAAAAGCTTTCATGCAAGGTCTGTTTCCTTCTATATTGTAGAAGAAAACAGTTGCAACTAGCATATACATTTGATCTGTGTTGTTTCATATGGACTAGCTGTTTACTTTCTATATTGTCAGAATGTAAAATGTCAATGTACAATAACCAGGTTTCACTGTCCATTTTAAAGAATTGTTGATATGCATTTTATTTATATATACAGTGCTAAGGTTGCACCAATTTTCACTGAGGATGTTGAGGCAAATGATGGAACCAACAAAGCCAGAAATCATGAGTAAGCCCTTATTATCATATCATATTATTTATTGCAAGTGGAGTAGAGGATCCTTGAAATATATACCACACAAACATCTTGTTATAATTTTCAACCTGAGTAAACTGAACCGCGATATTCAACTTTGGCTTGCAGTTGAAACAGGGGACAAGCTTGGGAGCTTAAGTACCAAGCTCTGCATTCTATGGGAGCAGCTTAAGAAATCTAACCTCAACATACCATGGTAGAATCTTAACAGGAACCTTCAAAGTCATGGCCGTAGATCTGGACGAGACAAAGCAAACCAAAGCAGACAGCTCTTTTGATTCATTGATTGCCTTCAAGTGCAGGTATCACTTTGATTATTTTTATAGCAAAAGTTACTAAGCTTAGTCTAATATTGTTGTTGTTTCACTTTACAGCACTGTATGATTGTTTTTGAATAACCAGCAAATTTTGAATGCCAATGTTTGTTACAGGATCCATAGCACTAAGATTTGAACATACTATTATGATTATAGTTATATAATCATATTCCTGTATTTTTTTTCTTGCTTATGGTTGTATGTGTGAGGAATGTAGTGAGGAATGCATGAAAGTATGAGTGAATCGAGTAAATCGAGTGACAATGTAGTGAGGAATGAATGTAAATACGAATGATTGTATAATATACGAGTGAATGTACAATAGTGGAGTCCAAAAATCTGTACCATTTGAAATATTAAAATAAAATATTTATTTGAATAAAATACTGTGTTATAATAATATTTATTATAATATTATGAAATCTTCGATTAATAGCAGTTGAGGCGTAATTACATTTAGCAGTTATAAAACAAAATTTAACAACTGCTAGAAACAGTTGTAAAAAAGGTTGACTTTTTTACAATTGCCAGTTGTACTAGACATATTACAACTGTTTTTTGCAGTTGTGAAAGGGTATTTTTTTTGTTCTAGTGGTAACAATGGCAACACATGTACTGATGTTACCATAGGGTTGCAAAGGTGTTGCCTTTGACTCTAAGGCAACATGGCAAAAGGAAACCCCAAAAAGTGTTGTTACAGGTCATTTTTTGCCTATAGCAACACATTTTGGCACTTACTGTGTCACTTCTCTAGGGTTGCCGTAGGCCATCTATGGCGTAGTGAAAATAGCCATTTTTCAAACGGTCTCCAAATTCGATGAAACTAGTTTTGTTAGGACCGTATCGTTAAAACATAGCTAGATTTATTTTTCTATAATTTTTAAAGTTAGTATGTGGCCCCGATAAATTTGATTTTTTAATTAAACGTTATCGAAAAGGCGCGGTAGTTCGTAATTTACAATTTGAACTTCAACTGGCTACACAGGATCCGAAATAACTCCGAAGTCCGTGAAATAAGAAACTTTTGGATCTTGTTGATTTTAATTTTCATAGAAAAGGGAAAAATCCAGATTTCGTGTTATAATTTGTTAATTATGTCCAATTCAAATTTTAAAATAGTAGCTAAAGAAATCGTTATTAAATGATAACGTTTAATTAATTTATTAATAAAGATTTCATATAATTTGATTCGATATAATTTTACGTTGATTTTCAAACTCCTTGTGTTTTCAAACTGCTTCCATCACAAATAACCTATTTATGGCAAATAGATAAATTAACTTTTAACAATTCCTACGCTATATAGACAAAATGCAACTTACACCAAACTAACGCATACAAAGCCAACTAAAGTTTACACCCAAGTTATCTACAATCACATACCTCCTTCCCTTCTTCGCCTCATTATCTCAAATCTCCGAGACTCCATATACTCGCGTTGCATATCATCCATTTGTGAAATATCCTAAACATGACTGCATCTTCCTCCTTTCATCGCTTTACCTCAAAAAGTTGATGAATTGTGTCAATCCTTTCTTGGTGGTGAATGCTTCTGCTCTCGAGTGCACTCAAATACATATTGTTAGACTCCTTTAATAATTTTCTGATTTCGTCTCCATTTTCTCTTGCAACTTGTTTTTTCTTTGCCGCCTTGGATCCTTCGGGACTAACGTATCGGTCATCAGTAAGGTTTGCATCTTCTTCTAAACCAATAGTAGCACAGTCCTGCAAATCTTTAGGACTAGAGCTGTCACCAAATCTTGGAGCGTTCCCACTACTACTGCTTGATTGGACGTCTTGGACTATTTTATGAAGTGAAGATTTCCATTTCACATGATTATCCAGTAGGTTATACACATGCATGAACTGATAGAAATGAGGTCCTTGTTTACTATCTGGTTTATAGATTTGTTTGAACAACTTGTTTGCGGCAAGTGTCGGCATTAATAATATGTAGCTTTTACTACAACTCTAAGACGTAAAGTACAAAAAAAAATGTAAACAACTATTACCATATGAGTTTCACTTCCAAATCCGCTTGGATTACTCTACTTCATCCTGAACATCTGTGAATCAAAACATTGAGTTTGACGATTAATTTTACAATAACAACCTTTATGGAAGCTACACTTCTATTCCGATCCATGTTCTTCCTGTTGTATGCATTAGTGATTCTACCCCAAAATGTTTCACCACTTTGATCGGCACCACGGACAGGTTCTAGCAAAAGTGAGCAGTATAGGTAGCTAAGATCATAGTCTTCTGTAGCACTCCAACTTGAAGTAGTTAGCATACCACCAAACGGTTGGCCTAAATCTTGTAAATCAAAAGATTCAAAGCTAATTCTTGCGGCGTCGACACCAAAATTAGTAATCATTTTTTAATAAGTTTAGATGTGGTAGAAGATGAGTTGATGTGGAAGAAAATAGAGGAGTGGTGTATTTGTAGGGTTTCAAAAATATAACCGTTACTAAATTGAGCCGTTGAAAATATAGTGGTTGACCTCCTCGCGTATGTTCAACAGGTGCCGGGATAATAAATCCATTGGCCTTTACGCGCTTGTTGAACAAGCGCTTTACTCTATGCGCTTGTTAAATAAGCGCCTCGGTAGTTTATAGATTCCGGAACTTTACATCCAAATTTCAGAGCAGCGCGCAATTCCTACACGCCGTTGGAGGCTGTTTTGGGTGTGGATTTCACATTTTCGGAATTCAAGGTAATTGTTGCACTTGCCCTTATAACCTCTATAAGCTTCAGGACTAAAATTGAGAAAAATGTATATAAAAAAAAACTTTTTAATTTTAGCAACTCTTTTACCGTTTAATCACACAAAAAGTTTGTTATATGCCAACGGGAATAAGTGCTGGCAGTTTTTTTTTAAAAGTGCTGCTATATTATTGTTTTGTTGTAGTGTAGGAGATATTGCTTCTCTTCTTGGAAGCTTTGTTGCTCCCCTCTGGAGGCTTTTGTTTATAGCTCCTGGTCCGGGAGGATGTATTTGTTGGGGCTTCTCTCTCTGGAAGCTTTTTTTGATGTAGCTTCTCCCTTTAGAAGCTTTGTTTGATGTAGCTTCTCCCTCTGGAAGCTTTGTTTGTGGGCCTTTCCTTCTAAAGGCTTTATTGATAGCATGCTCCACACCTTTCATAAAAGCATTTGTACATGTCGATAAATAAGACTGATGATAGTGTTTTATGAAATTTTAAGATAAAGGAGATTAGGTATTGAGTAATCTCATTTAGGCCGGGCAATGTTTGGCGTTTAATTGTTTTCTTTGTCACATATTCCCTTGTGAGGCTTCCTCTAAAGCTTTTCGTTGAATGATAACTTTGTTGCACATTTAGTCATGCATTATGTCCTTTATATACTTCCATTTTAGTTTTTGTTCCCTCCCATGGGAGATGACATAAGCATAAATTGGACCTGCTTTAACTACTCCCTTCTAGGTTTCACTCCCACCCGTGGGATAAGTTATAGGTAGAAGATATTCTCTTTGAGCTTTTGTTGTAGGCAAAAGCGTGAACAATTTTTGGTTTTTACCTATGATGACACTTGAACTTGTATTAATATTTTCTTGATTATAAGCAAGATACAAAGTGCAACGATTAACGAAAAAAGAAAAGGAAAATGAAACAGAAAACTTATTGTTAGATCCTAAGCCTTTGCTAGAGTGTAATCGACCATTTCTCCTGCTGATCATCTTTCAGTTCTTCTCAAATAAGCTCTTTTTACTTTTTGGTTTGGATCTTATATGTCATACCATGACATTGACTGATTTGATGCCCTTTTGCCTTATGATAATAGCAATAATCTTTTCTTTTGATTGACTCTGAAACTCCTTATGCACAAGAATTGGAACTGATCCCTCTTGTTTCCTAACCTTGCTGCAAACTTTTCATTATGTTGAGAATTTCTCCAATGTGAATGAATTTATTGGCTTTAGAATAAAAATCATTCAAGCTTTCACATTTGTTTAATATAAGCTCCTTTCAAAAAGGTGTTGGTGCAAGCAACCCTGAATGCACAGCTATTAAATTTTCTCTATCTGTTGCTCCTTTCACTTTGAGTGACTCGGTATGAAATCTCTTTAGATATTTATCAAGTGATTCTTTTGATCCGTATTCGATAGTGGCTAGATCATAAATGTTGATCTTTGGATCCTTCCACACATGGAATTCTGTACTAAACGCAGTACATAGCTATTTCCAAGTGGTGGTGATTGGGCCATGGTAATGTTTGCACCATTTGATAGCCTCTCCACGAAGCATTGTCAGGAAGATTTTGCAACGGAGTGTTTCAGGCCTGTTGTATAAATCCATATAGTTCTGGAAGACACAAAGGTGGTTTTCTAGGTCTGTAATTCCATCATACAATAGTGGTGGAATTCTCATGTCAAATTAAGCTCTAACTGTTTTTATTTCATAGGAGAAGGTGATTCCTTGTAGATTCCTTTCTTCCGACAACAATGGGCTCTCGTTCTCTTTTAAACCGTCTACTTCCTTTAATAATTGGTTGCTTCCTTGCATAACTGGAATGTTTTGTCAGCTTGGTGTAGTTATAACTTGGGCGTTAACCCTTGGAGGTTCTATCGTTCTTGACTCTATTTCATAAGGTTCTGCTTCGGAAGACCTTTTGACTATATTTTCTCCAATAAGCCTTCTTGCAATATCGAATTGTGAAGCTAACAGCCATACTTCCAATTCGTTGTCTGCCTCTTTAACCAGTTTTGAAGGTTCCCCGACTTCTATGTTCGCCAAATGGAAGTTCGAAAATGCGCCATCTTCCAGGGTGGATTATACACTGAAATCTTGCTCAAATTTATTTCTTTGTCTAACCATCTTCAATGGGTATTGGGAGCCTCGTTTTATGGTAGAAAGGGAAATAAGGTAAAGGCCTTATGCCAAAAAGGGAACAGTAAGGATGGAAGGTTGAAGATGGGGATGAGGGTAAGAGAGATGTAGTTTAACAACGGGGGTGAAAGTATAGGAAACAAGGTTGGGGATTCAAGGTTACACCACTCTTTAAATAGCTTGGATCAACGATGTAACAACCCGGATTTTGATAGACCGATTTTTTTTATTCTAATCTGTCGAAACTCGTGTTGGTTTGCTCTGATATCTTGCAGAAAAGACAGAGACATAAAATATGTCAGAGCTCAGAAAATATCTCATAGCGGAATGGACAAAATATAGTATAATCGAAGTATAGCCTTACCGTACTAATAATACTGCCTAACCAGTATCCAAAGATATCATGTCTCTACCACAAATCTAACATGCGAGTATGTTATGAGGAGGGGGTTAGAACACAAGTTCAGGTGGCTAGATTTAAACTATACACTTTGGATAATCCTACATATACCGTTCAATCGCATTTTCTTATTTATTAGGTTACTTGGGTTAATAGTACTCAAAGCTTACACACACATCGTACCCATTTACTTCCCAGTGGATTACCTCACTTCGCATTTGGTTCTAAATACCTTTTTTATTAACATCGATTATTTTCCTCTAGATCTTGATTTAAAAATTTTCCTAAACTAATAATCTTAATTTTCCAAAGAGATTTGAGGAGGAAGAAGAATGGCAGAGTTTCTGCGTTGTCTTAGAAATATGAGATTTAGAGTAGGCTCTGCTAGCATTGTTACGACCCGAACTTCCCCGGTAAGGAAAGAACAAATTGCTTTGAAAACACGAGAAATCCGAACGCAAATAGAAGAACATTTCATTATTAATTACAACAATTCCATCAGAATACAAGAATATACAGAGTATGAATAAATAATATACATCATAAAATATCAGAGATTACAATACATTGCATAGCAGCGGAAAAATAATACAATACACAATTGAAAGAGATATACGGATACAGAGCTTTTCGGATATCATTCCGGCTGTAAACCAAGTTCCTGTGAATATAAATCTGCAAAACCAAAACTACAAGCTGCCTTTGTCAAAATAAGGGCACCCAGAGTTTAGGTTAAAACAATAAACTCCAAGTCAGTCATGTGACTGGCGTGAGAACTAAAACAGTTATTTAAAACTTTACTTTAAATCAGATATATCAAGGGACCACGCTGTATAACACGAAACGGGTTTCGTCCCAAGAATACCGGTGCATATAACAAAACAACGCAATGCTTTTTGGAAAAATGAAGCTATTATAAGACCCAGATCCCATCACACAATGCAACACAAGCCGGAGGATAGGGTTTTCCCTTATAATAGCCAAACATGCTTGGTACGTTAAAAACAAATCATTTGATACTATAATAAGTGTATAGTGTCAAAACAATTTCAATCATAAATATCAATCATAGACGGCATGGGTACCATATATCATGTCGCCATACTAGGCTCTATAATCAAAACCGCAAATGTCACATATTAGAAGTTGGGTTTCCATCTGTGAACCGAGGCAAGGGATCGTCCTCTACCGATTCGAGACTATCTAGCCCAAGTCTCAAGGACAGAACGCATCGACCCTTGGAGCGTCATGGCCGGTCCACCGATGTGGATTAAACCTAAACCCTGGACACTACGTTTCCCCGCCCTATGGGGCGTAAATGAGCCAACAAATGACTCCATTGGATCCATATAGTCACCGATATATCCGAGGCGCCTCGCAACAGCAACAACCACATAAGTCAAACTCGTCAGGGCATGTAAAACCACTGACGCCACTTCTAGCTAGAAGGAAATGCATGCCCTCCCTGATGTCCTCTCCCGTTTCTGGTTCACAACCGGGGTGTGAAGCTCGCGAATCAACGCTACACAAAGTTATGCCACACAAGTCGTGCTTTGATCATCAACCACAAGACTCTACTTTTCAACAGAAGCCTTGATCATTTGCATCTTAGCATGCCACACAGGAAAACCACTCCATGCAACTAATATCCATCAATCACACGGAATGATATCCAATGTCAAACACACAGTCCATTTACAAGTTCGTTCTGGGTCTGAATGAAACTGGAGGCACCTTGTACCTCGCATATCCATCGATCTCCAAGTACATATGGATGATCACCAACTGATTCCCTTCTCTTGGGTGTACAGCCCAATCAAGATCATCAGTAATTATCCAAACGACGTGAAGACCTCCGGTCTTCAACCACCGTCTTCATCTTCAACTCATCGTCGAATCAGTTATTCAGAATGGGATAAACCCGGTATTTCTGAATAACTCGCGTATATAATAAACAAGTGTTACAAAAACACAACATACGCCTCATTCCAATTCATCTGTCACTAACCATAAATTAGCAAGAGAATAATTCTCCAAATATTAACCCCGAAGGACGAAACCAACATCAGATCCATAGCCAGGAAACCATTCTTCTTAGCTAACCTATGGTTAGTTTCTAAATTTCACATTCTTAGGGAAAGGTTCCCATTAGTTTTATCAAAGATAAATTCTTTTAAATTTATTCTTTAATCTTCCTTTGAATATCACTTCAAACTAGTCGGGATTAGCGAACCACACCGAAGTGATCATTTATTTTATTTCCCAATCCCAACCTATTCATCCCATGAAGTAAAACTGGTCATACTTCATATCTAACACCACGATGTTATCGGTAAATTCAATTACCATTTCACGTTCAAATCTAATTAAAGATTTAACTATCGCCTGGAGCAAAACTGGTGATACTCCATTCTCGATCATTTCAATCTAATTAAAGATTCATTAAAAATCCACTTAGTTTTAATCTTTAACTAGGCTAAAGAATCAATGTCATTTAAAACACAGTTCACAATAAACCCAAAATCACATTCCATTCTATCAGCTTTTAACTGTAAAATAGCGAGTGAGCAATTCCCTAAGTATTAACCCCGAAGGCCGAAACCAACATCAGATCAATACCCAAGAAACCACTCAACTTAACTAATCTCCAGTTAGTTTCTGATTTTCTTAACTCAGTTGGGTCTAAGAATAGTATTAGTGAAGATACCCATCACGACAACCCAAAATCACATTCCATTAATTATTGGGTTAAGGAACAATTGTTATTTAAAACACCGTCCACGATAAACCCAAAAATCAATTCAAATTCAATTCCAATTAAATACCATTTAATTGGTACACTTCATTAAATCTAATTAAAAAGATCTAATCTTTTTTCTCAACTGAGTTTAAGAACAGTGTTAATGAAGACACCATTCACGACAAACCCAAATCACATTTGATATTAAATACAAGACTCTAAATAGAAAATATATCGGCTTATATTCAATATCAAATTCTATGACCAACAAATATCATATTGGAAATAACGATATAAATATATCTTTCAAATTTCCATAACAATATCTGTATAATCACGAAATCCAACATCGAAATATTCCAAAGACAATTTCGATTCAAATCCATTCCAATTCAATTATTGGAAATTCTGGTTACTTTTAAAACCCTTTTAAATCCAACTTATTTATTCAAAAACAAATAAATTATTATTCTAGTTCAAAACTAGTTCATTTCGATAAAATCTACTTTTATCTTTTCAAATATAGAATTTTTATCCCAATTCTTCACAAATCATTTCTTATGATTTTACACAAATTATAATTATTTTTAATAATTTTATCAGGGCCCGTACAGTCGATCTCCATCAACGGCCATCGAACTGCACTTACAGCGACCTTTTCCAAATTTGATTTGGACATTATTCCAAATCCAACCGTTAGATTTCTAATTTATAATATTCATTAGAAAGCTCTTTTCGATATGAACCCAACGGTTCCGGTTTTAGGAGAATCCGACGGTCGGATCTCCCGCAATGTCCATTCGAAGTCAATGGTCGAAATTCGCGAACTGCCGCAGCGCGGCGCGTTCTATTCAGGCCATTATATATATATAATATATTATATATATTTCATCGATTTCCTTTTAAACGTATTTTATAAATCGTTTTAAATTTGTTTTCAAAACGATTTCAACTTCATATTCAATTTCTAATCAAAATTGAATTTTCCACATCATCGATATACAAATGATTATATTTTCAAACGTTATATTTTGAAATTAATTCCTTTTCGATATTCATTATAAAAATGAATAAAATCGATATAAATATCGTTCATGTCAAAATGCCGCATCTTTAATCAACACGGCTTTATATATTTCAATAAATTCGATATTCTATTCAACAAATGAATTTATTTCTATTCAACACATGAATTTATTTCTATTGAACAAATGAATTTATATTTTCTATTCAACACATGAATATTTATTTTCTATTCAACACATGAATTTATTTTCTAAATTGGAATGAGGCTCAATCAATTACCATATAATGTTAATTATATGGATTCCATACAACACATGTATATAATAGCGAAGATAAATAATCAACCATCATCCAAAGTGCACCACACAACTGCATAAGCATTAAATATAAATAATTAACGCTTACACAGTCTGTTAACCCATCGATTGACATACAACTAAACAATCAGGATTAGCGTATGTCAAATATCATCCCAATACCCGTGTGGGGTTTCAAATCAACAAACACAGATTTTATTGTGTAGTTGGGCGATGTCTAAAATTTATCGTCACAATCAATATCAGTCAAATCAGTGTATGTAAATAAATCGTCTGATTTGTTTTTAAATATTTATTTTACTTCAACACACGAATATATATTTTATTTCATATACACGTTAAAAATCATATTTTTAACTATAAAATATTTTCCACTATAAAATATTTTATTTCATTCCACATCACACAATCAAATTTCACAACACAGCAATCAAACAAACAAGTCATCCATGTTCTGTGGACAACGGGTGTCGGGTGCTGCTAAGCACCGTCTGCATCCTAGTATATATTTCAACTAGAAATTAAAATAGAAGTGAGGAGTTCTCACCGACTAGCTAAACCAATACACCGCGACTCTTCTTATGTAGAAATCTTCGTCGTGCTCGCCTTTTGTCCCTTTCATTTTCCGTAGCCACTACATATATAAAAATCACATTTTTATATTGTTGCTATGTATATAAAAATCACATTTTTATAATCACTCTATATGGATGAAAATTCTATTTTTATACCGCTACTATATAGATAAAAATTCAATTTTTACACTGTTGTTCATATAATAATGATCATATTTTTATCGCACTATTCTCTATATAAAAATTATATTTTTATATCGCTCTTCTTCCAATAAAGATTATATTTTTATAATGCTATTCTCTATATAAAAATTATATTTTTATATCTACTTCTAATATAAAGATCGAATTTTTATATCATCGCTATAGAAATCACATTTTTATTTCAACATATATATAATAAAAATCAGATTTTTATTTCGCTACACATGTAAAGATCAAATTTTTACTATCTATATAATATAAAAATCGTATTTTTATTCTTTCTATAATATAAAGGTCATATTTTTGCACACCAAAGATCGTATTTTCTTTTCAAATCTACATTAAAAAAACTAGATTTTCACAACGCTACTTCATACGACAAAACCATATTTTTAAACCAACAAGAACCTTAACCTTATATTTTCAGATATCATAACTTTACATTTCGAAGATCATAACTTTACATGATATAAATCCATTCTTCCATGATATAAATCGCATTCCATATGATAAAGCCTGATTTAAACAAAAACTGATTTATATAAATATATTTTTAACTTATAAAAACTGAGTTTTAATATCATATCATCTCATAGTCAAATTGATTTAAACCAATGTCTTTTATATAAGAAAACTGATTTTTATAAACATTTTAAAGCTAAAAATAAAATAGAATAAATGTGTATATATAAAAAAACTCACCGCTTTTTCAGATCTAGGGGTTGGAGGAGGGGATGGATGTCGCTGGTGGTCGGCAGGTGGTGGTGGGGGCGTGCTGCTACGTCAGTCGGGGAGGAGGATGCTCGGTTGGGGATTAGCTCGGTGGCGGGTCCCCCTTCGGCGGCATGGTTGGGCATAGAAGGTGATGGGGAAGTGTAGGGATGGAGGGGGGGGAGCTGTAGGGCGACGATGTGGAGGGGGCGGAGGCTGGTCGACGTCGAGGGGGGGCGGGGTATGGCGCGACAGCTATCCCTTTTTTTTCTCGATCTGTTTTTAAAGGGGGGTTTGGCCGATTAAGGAGAAAGGAGAAGGGCCTTTTTGAAATTAATATATATATATAATATTTGATTAATTTAATCCCATAAAGTTACTTTTTATTTTGACCTCCAAACGAGACCCTCCGACTGTCATCTATAACTAATTACCCCCATTCCGAACACAATGGGATATGTATCGTAAGCTAGTTCGGCCGTTATGATCAGTTTTCATCAAAATCAACATATAACTCTATATATTGAATTTGAACGCGCAATTTAATTTACCGGGGCCACATACGGACTCTTGAAATTCCCGAAAAATATTTTCTAGCTTCATATTGACAAAACGGTCCTAATAAAACTAATTTCATCGAATTCTGAGACCATCTGAAAAATGGCCATTTTCCAGTCAATTAAAATCAACTGAAACTGGTCAAATGCGTTTTCTTTTGCCACGCTCACATATTGATTCAGAAAATTATGAATTTTGACATCTAGCAATAATTTGACATCTCGGATCCAACAAAACTGGTTTCGTCGGAAATGAAGGTCGTTTGCAAAATTCCCAATTCTAAGGCCTTTTATATATTTTAAAATATATATAAATTCCACAGCGACTTTTCTGAATTTTAAACTGGACTTCTCACCTCTAAAGTGAAATCTCAGTTTCTCAACTTCGTTAGAAAGATATCATCAAACAAATCCGAATATTTCTTGTTTTGCTGATATCCGATTTATTTTGAATCTTGTACATTCATTTGAAATTCGAAATCGAATTTTTGAACTGTCGCGCCATTTTCAATTCCTTTTATATTTAAAATAAAATATTTATATTCCAACAATGATTCAAATAAATATATATGTTCTAATTCTATTCAAAGTAAATTCCTCGTCATTTTTATTTAAAATAATTCATTTAAATATTCAAAATTCATCAAAATTGCCAAAATAAAAATTTTAAATTGGCTCAGATTTCCGGGTTATTACAATCTCCCCCACTTAAAACTTTTCGTCCCCGAAAAGGAACGAAGCCAAAAGTTGTTTAACTAATCAACTCAACCTCCATTATTTTCATTACGGCTTAAGTTCTTCAACTTTTCAGTTTCTAAGAACTTTTCAAATTTCTCAAAAATTTGGCTAACACCCTAAAATTTCGCCATAACCTCTCCTGCAACGGGGACTTCGGGATATTTCAAATAGCCTCCCATGGCCCTCATCAATCCAAAAAGAAAAAGAAACAGCCAAGCGGCTAGCCAATCGGCTCATAAAATCATCCAAACCCAAAGAAATACAATAAACATGTACCTATTTGTCGGGCAAACAATTTTATTCTTCTGCTCTAGCCTCTTTGCTATGAACTGTTCAATGTATGTAGATGTATATGCATGCAAGTGCGACAAATTTTTAATACAACTCACTATTTGGTTCAATTTGGCTAAAGGTTCAACATTTAATTAATCAAACAATAATCAAACAACACAACCATCAATCAATTAGTTGATTAGCTTTTCAATCACATAATTTTGATATATAGTCCAAAAATTAGATTTTTGTTGTCAAATCACAACAATAGGCCCTATCTAATTTTGATTCTCACACCAGCCAATTGGAAATATATAGAAATCCCACTTTCGAGACATAAACACAATTACTGATAATGCTGCAGCATTACCAGAATCATCCCCGGGTGACTAGAGTGCGATTCTATATCTATCCAGTATATTAAAACTTCGAATATACGTGGATCAGACGTATACGCAAAATCTTTATATACTTGATTGTCCAAATCAATATAAATAAATATTCAAATACGAATAACTGAATTAAATTTTCAAAACAAAACTTGTTTTCAATTTTATTTTTCAAAGCAACACTCTTTACACTCGTTGTAGGATACTACTGATCCCATCTCTAACGAGTCATTCCCATTGTATATTACTAATCCAATTTCTGATGAATTCTTTCGTTTGGTTCTAATGTGTCTTGTTCTCCGAGCTCTATAAACCAAAGCTCTGATACCACGCTGTTACGACCCGAACTTCCCCGGTAAGGAAAGAACGGATTGCTTTGAGAACACGACAAATCAGAACGCAAACAGAAGAACATTTCATTGTTAATTACAACAATTCCATCAGAATACAAGAATATACAGAGTATGAATAAATAATATACATCACAAAAAATCAGAGATTACAATACATTACATAACAGCAGAAAAATAATACAATACACAACTGAAAGAGATATACGGATACAGAGCTTCCCGGGTATCATTCCAGCTGTAAACCAAGTTCCTATGAATATAAATCTGCAACACCAAAACTACTAGCTGCCTGTGTCAAAATAAGGGCACCTAGAGTTTAGGTTAAAACAATAAATTCCAGGTCAGTCATGTGAGTGGTGTGAGAACTAAAACAGTTATTTAAAACTTTACTTTAAACTAGATATATCAAGGGACCACGCCGTATAACACGAAACGGGTTTCCTCCCAAGAATACCGGTGCATTAACAAAACAATGCAATGCTTTTTGGAAAAATGAAGCTATTATAAGACCTAGGTCCCATCGCACAATGCAACACAAGCCGGAGGATAGGGTTTTCCCTTATAATAGGCAAACATGCTCGGTACGTTAAAAACAAATCATTTGATACTATAATAAGTGTATAGTGTCAAAACAATTTCGATCATAAATATCAATCATAGACGGCATGGGTACCATATATCATGTCGCCATACTAGGCTCTACAATCAAAACAGCAAATGTCACGTATTGGAAGTTGGGTTTCCATTTGTGAACCGAGGCAAGGGATCGTCCTCTACCGATTCGAGACTGTCTAGCCCAAGTCTCAGGGACAGAACGCATGGACCCTTAGAGCTTCAGGGTCGGTCCATCGATGTGGATTAAACCTAAACCCTGGACACTACGTTTCCCTGCCCAATGGGGTGTAAATGAGCCAACAAATGACTCCATCGGCTCCACATAGTCACCGATATATCCGAGGTGCCTCGCAACAGCAACAACCACATAAGTCAAACACGTCAGGGCATGTAAAACCACTGACGCCACTTCTAGCTAGAAGGAAACGCATGCCCTCCCTGATTTCCTCTCCCGTTTCTGGTTCACAACCGGGGTGTGAGGCTCGTTAATCAACGCTACACAAAGCTATGCCACACAGGCCGTGCTTTGATCATCAACCACAAGACTCTGCTTTTCAACAGAAGCCTTGATCATTTGCATCTTAGCATGCCACACAGGCAAACCACTCCATGCAACTGATATCCATCAATCACACAGAATGATATCCAATGTCAGACACACAGTCATTTACAAGTCCGTTCTGGGTTTGAACGGAACCGGAGGCACCTTGTACCTCGCATATCCATCGATCTCCAAGTACGTCTGGACGATCACCAACTGATTCCCTCCTCTTGGGTGTACGGACCAATCAAGATCATCGGTAATTATCCAAACGACGTGAAGACCTCCGGTCTTCAACCACCGTCTTCATCTTCGACTCATCGTCGAATCAGTTATTCAGAATGGGATAAACCCGGTCTTTCTGAATAACTCGCGTATATAATAAACAAGTGTTACACAAACACAACATACGCCTCATTACAGTTCATTCGTCACTAACCGTAAATTAGCTAGAGAATAATTCCCCAAATATTAACCCCGAAGGCCGAAACTAACATCAGATCCATACCCAGGAAACCATTCTTCTTAGCTAACCTACAGTTAGTTTCTAAATTTCACATTCTTAGGGAAAGGTTCCCATTAATTTTATCAAAGACAAATTCTTTTAAATTTATTCTTTAATCTTCCTTTGAATATCACTTCAAACTAGTCGGGATTAGCGAACCACACCAAAGTGATCATTTATTTTATTTACCAATCCCAACCTATTCATCCCATGAAGTAAAACTGGTCATGCTTCATATCTAACACCACGATGTTATCGGTAAATTCAATTAGCATTTCACGTTCAAATCTAATTAAAGATTTAACTATCGCCTGGAGCAAAACTGGTGATACTTCATTCTCAATCATTTCAATCTAATTAAAGATTCATTAAAAATCCACTTAGTTTTAATCTTTAACTAGGCTAAAGAATCAATGTCATTTAAAACACGGTTCACGATAAACCCAAAATCACATTCCATTCTATCAGCTTTTAACCGTAAAATAGCGAGTGAGCAATTCCCTAAGTATTATCCCCGAAGGCCGAAACCAACATCAGATCAATACCCAAGAAACCATTCAACTTAACTAGTCTCCAGTTAGTTTCTGATTTTCTTAACTCGGTTGGGTCTAAGAACAGTACTATTGAAGATACCATTCACGACAACCCAAAATCACATTCCATTAATTATCGGGTAAAGGAAAAAATGTTATTTAAAACACCATCCACGATAAACCCAAAAATTTCAAATTCAATTCCAATTAAATACCATTTAATTGGTACACTTCGTTAAATCTAAATAAAAAGATTTAATCTTTTTTCTCAACTAGGTTTAAGAACAGTGTTAATGAAGACACCATTCACGACAAACCCAAATCACATTTGATATTAAATACAAGGCCCTAAATAGAAAATATATCGGCTTATATTCAATATCAAATTCTACGACCAACAAATATCGTGTTGGAAATAACGATATAAATATATCTTTCAAATTTCCATAACAATATATGTATAATCACGAAATCCAACATCGAAATATTCCAAAGACAATTTCGATTCAAATCCATTTCAATTCAATTATTGGAAATTCTGGTTACTTTTAAAACCCTTTTAAATCCAACTTATTTATTTAAAAACAAATAAATTATTATTCTAGTTCAAAACTAGTTCATTTCGATAAAATCTACTTTTATCTTTTCAAATATAGAAATTTTCATCCCAATTCTTCATAAATCATTTCTTATGATTTTACACAAATTATTATTATTTTTAATAATTTTATCAGGGCCCGTACAGTCAATTTCCGTCAAGGACCATCGAACTGCACTTACAACGACCTTTTCCAGATTTGAATTGGACATAATTCCAAATCCAACCGTTAGATTTCTAATTTCTAATATTCTTTAGAAAGCTCTTTTCGATACGAACCCAATGGTTCCGGTTTTAGGAGAATCCGACGGTCGGATCTCCCGCAATGTCCATTCGAAGTCAATGGTCGAAATTCGCGAACTGCCGCAGCGCGACGCGTTCATTTCAGGCCATTATATATATTTCGTCGATTTCCTTTTAAAACGTATTTTATAAATCGTTTTAAATTCGTTTTCAAAATGATTTCAACTTCATATTCAATTTCTAATCAAATTTGAATATTCCACATCATCGATATACAAACGATAATATTTTCAAACGTTATATTTTGAAATTATTTCCTTTTCGACATTCATTATAAAAACGAATAAAATCGATATAAATATCGTTCATGTCAAAATGGCGCATCTCTAATCAACACGGCTTTATATATTTCAATAAATTCATTATTCTATTCAACAAATGAATTTATTTCTATTCAACACATGAATTTATTTCTATTCAACAAATGAATTTATATTTTCTATTCAACACATGAATATTTATTTTCTATTCAACACATGATTTATTTTCTAAATTGGAATGAGGCTCAATCAATTACCATATAATGTTAATTAAATGGATTCCATACAACACATGTATATAATAGCGACGATAAATAATCAACCATCATCCAGAGTGCACCACAAAACTGCATAAGCATTAAATATAAATAATTAATGCTTACATAGTCTGTCAACCCATCGATTGACATACAACTAAACAATCAGGATTAGTGTACGTCAAATATCATCCCAATACCCGTATGAGGTTTCAAATCAACAAACACAGATTTTATTGTGTAGTTGGGCGATATGTTAAATTTAGCGTCCCAATCAATATAAGTCAAATCAGTGTATATAAACAAATCGTCTGATTTGTTTATAAATATTTATTTTACTTCAACACACGAATATATATTTATTTCATATACACGTTAAAAATCATATTTTTAACTATAAAATATTTTCCACTATAAAATATTTTATTTCATTCCACATCACACAATCAAATTTCACAACACAGCAATCAAACAAACAAGTCATCCATGGTCTATGGACGACTGGTGTCGGGTGCTGCTAAGCACCGTCTGCATCCTAGTATATATTTCAACTAGAAATTAAAATAGATGTGAGGAGTTCTCACCGACTAGCTAAACCAATACACCGCGACTCTTCTTATGTAGAAATCTTCGTCGTGCTCGCCTTTTGTCCCTTTCATTGTCCGTAGCCACTACATATATAAAAATCACATTTTTATATTATTGCTATGTATATAAAAAAACACATTTTTATAATCACTCTATATTAGGGCCGTCAATTTCGTACACGACCCGAAACACGACCCGTAACCCGCACGATAAAAACCCGACCCGACCCGACCCATTTATAAACGGGTCAATTCCGGGTCAACCCGCTCTGACCCGTTTAATAAACGGGTTGACCCGACCCAACCCGTGAACCAGTTTCTGACCCGTCATGACCCGTTTAATTATAAAACATATTTTTATTACTCTACAATGTACAACACATAGGCCCAGCCCAGTCCACTACCCATCATGACCCATGAACCTGTTTTATATTTATATGGGTTGGACCGACCCGTTTACAACCCGTTTGACCCATGAACCCGAATTTGACCCGTTTATGACCCGTGAACCCGTTTATGACCCATGAACCCGTTTATGACCCGTTTATGACCCATTTATGACCCGTTTATACCTTATATGGGTTGACCCGACCCGTTTATAACCCATTTACGACCCGACCCGTCATGACCCGTTTATGACCCGACCCGTTTACGACCCAACCCGACCCGTTTACGACCCGACCTGGCCAAATTAAACGGGTTACGTGGGTCGGGTCGGGTCAACCCGTTTATAAACGGGTCGGGTTCGGGTTGAGCTATTTCTGACCCGTTTAATAAACGGGTTGACCCGACCCATTTAAAATCAACCCGAACCCGAATTGACCCGACCCGAACCCGACCCATTGACACCCCTACTCTATATGGATAAAAATTCTATTTTTATACCGCTACTATATAGATAAAAATTCAATTTTTACACTGTTGTTCATATAATAAAGATCATATTTTTATCACACTATTCTCTATATAAAAATTATATTTTTATATCGCTCTTCTTCCAATAAAGATTATATTTTTATAATGCTATTCTCTATATAAAAATTATATTTTTATATCTACTTCTAATATAAAGATCGAATTTTTATATCATCGCTATAGAAATCACATTTTTATTTCAACATATATATAATAAAAATCAGATTTTTATTTCGCTACATATGTAAAGATCAAATTTTTACTATCTATATAATATAAAAATCGTATTTTTATTCTTTCTATAATATAAAGGTCATATTTTTGCACACCAAAGATCGTATTTTCTTTTCAAATCTACATTAAAAAAACTAGATTTTCACAACGCTACTTCATACGACAAAACCATATTTTTAAACCAACAAGAAACTTAACCTTATTTTTTCAGATATCATAACTTTACATTTCAAAGATCATAACTTTACATGATATAAATCCATTCTTTCATGATATAAATCGCATTCCATATGATAAAGCCTGATTTAAACAAAAACTGATTTATATAAATATATTTTTAACCTATAAAAACTGAGTTTTAATATCATATCATCTTCATAGTCAAATTGATTTAAACCAATCTCTTTTATATAAGAAAACTGATTTTTATAAACATTTTAAAGCTAAAAATAAAATAGAATAAATGTGTTTATATAAAAAAACTCAGTGCTTTTTCAGATCTAGGGGTAGGAGGACGGGATGGACGTCGCTGGTGGTCGGTAGGTGGTGGTGGGGGCGTGCTGCTGCGTCAGTCGGGGAGGAGGATGCTCGGTTGGGGATTAGCTCGGTGGTGGATCCCCCTTTGGCGGCGTGGCTGGGCGTAGAAGGCGATGGGAAAGTGGAGGGACGGAGGGGGGGCGATGACGATGTGGAGGGGGCGGAGGCTGGTCGATGTCGATTGGGTGGGGGGGTCTGGTGCGACAGCGATCCCTTTTTTTTCTCTATCTGTTTTGAAACGGAGTATGACCGATTAAGGAGAAAGGAGAAGGGCCTTTTTGAAATTAATATATATATATAATATTTGATTAATTTAATCCCATAAAGTTACTTTTTATTTCGACCTCCAAATGAGGCCCACCGACTATCGTCTATAACTAATTACCCCCATTCCGAACACAATGGGATATGTATCGTAAGCTAGTTCGGCCGTTACGATCAGTTTTCATCAAAATCAACATATAACTCTATATATTGAATTTGAACGCGCAATTCAATTTACCGGTGCCACATACGAACTCTAAAAATTCCCGAAAAATATTTTCTAGCTTCGTATTGACGAAACGGTCCTAACGAAACTAATTTTATCGAATTCTCAGACCGCTTGAAAAATGGCCATTTTCCAGTCGATTAAAATCAACTAAAACTGGTCGAATGCGTTTTCCTTTGCCACGCTCACATATTGATTCAGAAAATTATGAATTTTGACACCTAGCAATAATTTGACATCCGGGATCCAACAAAACTGGTTCTGTCGGAAACGAAGGTCGTTTGCAAAATTCCCATTTCTAAGGCCTTTTATATATATTAATATATATATATATATATATATATTCCACAACGACTTTTCTGAATTTTAAACTAGACATATCTTCTCATCTCTAAAGTGAAATCTCAGTTTCTCAACTTCGTTAGAAAGATATCATAAAAAAAATTTGAATATTTCTTGTTTCGCTGATATCTGATTTATTTTGAATCTTGTACATTCATTTAAAATTTGAAATCGAATTTTCGAACTACCGCACCATTTTCAATTCCTTTTATATTTAAAATAAAATATTTATATTCCAATGACGATTCAAATAAATATATACATTCTAATTCTATTCAAAATAAATTCCTCGTCGTTTTTATTTAAAATAATTCATTTAAATATTCAAAATTCATCAAAATTGCCAAAGTAAAAATTTTAAATTGGCTCGGATTTCCGGGTTATTATAAGCATACTTATAGGTGTTCAGGATCTTATTGTACATGCAGCACTGAGTCAGCATTGAACCTGCTTAATAAAATAGTCCAGATTCGCGGATGAATCTAGCTGGATCTTATCATACTTGCAACGATGAGTCTACTTTGGGTCTCGCAAGCTGTTTTTGTGGAGAAATTTGGTTTTTGAATGTTTGAATTTTCTGGAATTTATTTAACTGTTATATTCACATGTAATCTTATTATGCGTATGCAATTCTTCTGACGACCATTTTACGTGTACAAATATACGCACAACTTTTGTTTCGTTTTTAAAATTCAAGCGGTGTTGCGCCGTTATTTGATTCTTTCCATATTTCAATGGCTATAGCCTTATCATGAATTTTATCTCTTGTATATATATATATTTCTGCACATATATACATATATATCCTCATATATATATACATATATTTTCTCATATATATATATATACATATATTTTCTTTACTTCCCTATATGTATATTTTTTCCTTATATGTACGTTCACACATATTTTCCCTCATGAACAAGTGTTATTTTCGTCGTTCCCTTAAAACAAAATATAACGACGACGGGGATTAAACTTCGCACCTCTTTTATGCAAGTCGCATGTTCTAACCAACTGGACTACTAAGGCTTTTGTTAACAAGTATTATAACATTAATAACTATTGTTCTCTTCTTACGTAATGACCCGTAGATCCATAATATTAGAGTTGACTATATACATCATACGTCCAACCCAAATATCACGAAAATACGAAACATTTTTTTTAGAAGAAAAAGATAGAAGAAGAACAGAAACAACAACACAGAATCTCACATCACAGCAGAACAAAATATAATATATCATATCTTTGAAATACAAAATCTTAACTGTATAACATACACTTATCAGAGTACAACACTTACAACACAGCGGAACAAAACTCTATATAACTAACGCTGAAGCCTCCTGCTCCAAGCTCATTTAGATAGATCTGTAAAATCCTGAACTACTTGACTGCCCGTACAAATTTAGGCACCCAAGAGTTCAGGTAGAACAAAACAAAATAAACTCCGGGTCAGTCATAGGACTGGTATGAGTAAACAGTTAAAACAATTTCAGAAAACTAAATGATATCTCATAAGACCACGCCGTATAACACGAAACGGGTTTTTCACTTATAAGAATCCAAACACTTGATTTAACTTTCAAAATCCCTTTTGAAAGGAACGATACTCTTTATATCAAAACTCTTTTGATATTATAATAATATCTAAATCAAGTAATTAACAATCTAGTGGAACGTTTGCATCTCATGTTCCACATAATATACAATCAAAACCGCAAGCACGTATTGAGTAATGGATTTCCAACTATGACAAGGTGTGGAACCACCTTCCGCTGGTATATCTCTAGAGGAGAATACACCGAGTTCAACAAGAACATCTTGCAACTCAGCCACACATGACCGACCACTCATTTCGCTTGAGTGTATCGAATGTATATCACCAACGGTTGGGATCAGCAACCGTTTCCCGAATGGGATAGCATCGACAATAAATTTTTAGAAGTAAATGAAACTCTAGATCAGGTGATTATACACCCTAATAGGTGCGACCTACATAGCCATGATGCCTGCCCGATTTCTGTCATTTACCGGATGTGAGGCCAGAAGCTACGCTTTATCATCACATCAGATTCACTTTGAATGCCACATTGTCAGATCCATTGAAAATCACTAATTGACGTAAAGAAGTTTCCTTCTCCGCTTCCACTCTTGGTACGGTTGAAGAAATCAATGTACGTGACCTTTTTGGAAATACTCTGTCAGACATTCATCCATACAAGTCACCCAAGAACAGGATGAACCGAAGGTACTATTTCTATTGATAGAAAAAGTCCTTGCACTCTACTCCATCTTCGATTATCTTCATATAATCTGATTCGCAACGCTACTACCAATACGGAGTGGTTCTTCGGATAATAATCCAACCGGACTCTCTATATTGACAACGATGGTCAAAACTTCGATAGTCTGTGATTTAACTATCGAATAAAAACAAGTGTTTCGATAGTCGATAATTTAACTATCGAAGAAAACAAGTGTTCATTCAACATCAAACAATCACTGAGCCCTTAATTAATATTCCATTAATTACATCACTTCTCTATTTCTTTATCAATATTTGTTAACAAAATATTTTCAATAACCATATTGGCCTTTTACGTTATTTGGAAAACATTTCCGAATATCGCCTTCCTTTATTTTCTAAACTTTAGAAAATATATGCTACTTATAATTGGAAAATATTCCAATTACTTATCTCTTTTCCGATCTCGTTTATTTCTATACTTAGGAAATATTCTATTCTATTTCCAAGCTTACACTTATTTGGGTTAAAACAGATGTTGTGTAAAACATCGTTACGATGAACCAAATACTATATTCAACTAACTCTTATCCAACATTGATCTTCGAGCCTGGAATCTTACTATTTATTTGTTAATAATGAAATCAATCAAGTTGGGGTATAACTACCTCTCAGACCTTGACTGAATAACATTTATAACGCCAAAACAGATATGACTACTTACTCGAATAATCAATACCATACAATTACTTATTCACTTTTAAACACATATTCACTTTCTCTTTCTATTCTTACTAGATTTTATTCCTAGTCTTCCTTTTTGTTATACTATTCTATTTTTAAGTTCGCTTCCTTATCGACTTCTATATATATCGATATGTTGATTTCTAATTATCAAATTATCCTAAAAATATTCTAACTCCTTAAATTTTTGGAAAAATTAGCCATAACCTCCTTTGTACCGGGAGCATCGGGATATTTCAAAAAGCCTCCCATGGCCCTTACCAATTCAAAAGAAAAAGAAAAGCCAAGCGGCTAGCCGATACGGCGCATAAAATCTCATATATGAATTAAATACGTACCTTCTTGTCGAGCCCTTTATTTATTTGCCTTCTATACTTCATTCCCACCCTGTCTAATGCATATCCATACTTTTCTAATTCATTTCAACTCAATTCAATCTTTTTAACTTAACTTGTTAATTAACTTGCAATTTTACTCCTTTTGTCAATTTCACTTTGAACAGGATATGTTCAAATATATTTCAACTTATAAACTAATTGAAATTCTAAATTTCAATTACATTTCATATTCAATTTCGAATATAAATTCTCAAATCCCATTTACCCTTCAAAGTTCAACTTCAATTCCGAATTTCCATTAACTAGTTGCTAATTAACCGTTTTGCCTATTTCACCTTTTTATTTGAATATAACTTGTTCAAATATCCGTTAACTTGTTTATACACTGATTGAATTCCATTTTCAATTCAAGTCTTATATTCGATTTCCATTTTCAGTTCTATTTGAATTTCCTATATTCAAATTCCATTTAAATTCCCCTTGAATTCTATATTCAAATTCCAATTCAATTTTCCTTCGAATTCCATATTCAAACTCCATTTCAATTATTCAAATTCCATTTCAACTCTATTTGAAATCCTATATTCAAACTCCTTTTTAATTATTCAAATTCCATTTCAACTCTATTTGAAATCCTATATTCAAACTCCTTTTTAATTATATTTGAATTCTCTATTTGAATTTCTTAATTCAAATCCATTTGAATTCCTTTGAATTCAAATTCTAATTTAATTCCTTTGAATTCAAATTTAAATTCCTTTGAATTCAAATATTCAAATTATCTCTTGATAATTTATTCATTATATTTATAAACACTATTTTATAAATTTCCTTGTTTTATTTAAATAAGCCTATTTCGAAATCTATTTAAAAATTCAAATTCTATTTTAGAAAAATAGAAGTTCCCCTTTAAATCTCAAATATCCCTTTTAGGGTATTTTTTTTTAAATTAACACTTAGGCCCACTGATATTTAAACACTAAACAACCAATTATTTATTTCTGGTTTTCTAACACATCATATATGACAGTATATATGCAAACAAATAAACAAACAGAATATATATATTTTTAAGGAATCCAGTTGGATTCCTCCAACCTGTTTTTCTGCATCCAAAGACGTTAGTCAACATAGTGATACCCATCCTGCTTCGAGGAAGGATATCGTGGTATAGAAGGTCATCCACTATCATAGCGTGAGGGGTATAGGGTCATCCGCTAATGAGACCGCGGGAACCCAACCATTCATCAACCCAATATATATATATATATATATATCCTAAATAACTAATATATATTTTAAAACAATCAGACAGCATTCAAACAAGCACAGACAATTATATTTTAACTATATAAAAATAATTCTAAATAAAAGGTGAGATTTACTCACCGATATTTTCTTTGCTGAATATCTTGTGGAAATTCAAATCTTACGGCTTCGAATCGCCTCGAATGAGTTTTATCGTGCTCCTACGAATTTTTATTTAACGATTAACATTTCAATTAACGAATAAATAAATGTCTTATATATATATATATCCCTTTTCTCATTTAATTAAATCATCAAATTGTTTTAATTAAATATCCAACTTCTTTTATTTATTTTGAGTTTGAAATCTGAATCAAACTAATATAGTTTAAATAAAAGAAACAAAAACTAACTAATTCATTTTCTATAAAATAATTATATAAATTTATTTGATCTTTATATAACTAATCCCTCATAATAAATTTCTAACTGCCTTATTTATTTTCCAAATAAATAAAAACTAAAACTAAAAAAGAAAAATACCTTAATCCTGTTAAATTCTTTCTTCTTCCGCAATACATCACTGCCGAACAGAGACTTCCATCCCCAAGAACAAGAACCGCAAGCTACAACTACGTCGATGAACTCCAGGAAGCAAATCGCGATCCCCAAAATAACCATCGCACCCTTCCCAAACCTCCACTGCCGAATTCCAAAAATGAATCGCGTTTAATTCAAACTCCAGCATCTTGTTTTCCCCCAACTTCAATCGCCAACCACTGGCGCGACTCCCCCTTTATCTCAATAAACCACGGATCTAACCCCATTAGTATCTACATCGATGTCAAAACTCAACCCTAAATCCATCGAACACCTGGTACTCGAGCGCTTCTAGACATTCACGAGCATAAGGAATCTCATGATTCTAAGTTGTGGTTTGGAAGAGGTTGATTTCGATTGAGGAAATGATGAAAAGGGTTGGCCTTCGATTCCCCTTTTCTTCTTTTATTCGTCAGTTCGATTTTTTGAAATTTTTTACAAGAGGACGTGATGGATTTTAATTCCTCCAGAAGAAGGAAACGCGATAGATAAATAGAAGAGGTAGGTAGGGGGTGCGGGTATTAATTGAACAGCGAGGCCCCTGCTTTGGTCTTTGTTGTTTCATTTTTATCCGCCAACAAAGGAAATTTATTTTAATTAGTTTTAAAAACCCGTATCCTTAAATTAAAATACTCCATGGTCCTGAACTCCTTTCTGAACCCAACCACTATCCTTCCTAGGGTTAAACCACTATTCTATACCCACTGGAATAGGTTACGAAGTTCAATTCGATCATCTGTGAAAGATATTAATTTAAATTGATATAAATCAAACTTTAAAACAATAAATTCTGCGAAAATAAATTAATATTATAATTCGAATTCAAATAGAAGTCTGAACTGTATTAAATTCAGTTTTAAATCTCGAGCTGAATTATATTTTCGCATAACGATGATTTAATATATATTCGATATTAAATCGAAATTGATTATTAAATTAATAACTTAATAAAAATTCCATTTATATTATCCACCCAATATTTAAATCCGTATTAAATATTTTAAAATTAACCCATAAGAATCCGGGTCATTACAATCTTCCCCACTTAAAATAATTTCGTCCTTGAAATTGCTAAGGTAGAAAAAGTGCTACAAACCCATTTATCTTTTCAAAACTTATTTATGTTGATACTCAACATTTCAAACCTTACATAACTCTCTTTCGAATAAATCCTAATTCGATAACTCCTACCTTTGAATAACTATATTCGATAATCTCTCTATCGAATAACTAGATCCGAAAACCCTTCTTCGATAAACTATATTTGATTTACTCTATTCAATTTACTCTTATCAATTAACCCTATTTGATTTAACTTTTATCGATTTACCCTATTTGATTAGCTCTTTTAACTTAATTCTTTCTGAATAAGTTATATTCGATAACTCCTTTAACTCTATTCGAATAAACTATATTCGATTAACTCCTTTTATTCTATTCGAATAACTAATATTCGATTAACTCCTTTAACTTTATTCGAATAACAAGTGTTTGATTTAACTCCATTCGCTTGACTTTAGATCGCAGCGATCACAATGGTTACGCCTGATTCCCTCAGGAAACATCCGACCGCCCTAGGCTATCTGCAGCCCTGCGAATTATGCTAGCAGTCGTACGAAATGGCAACTTATCCTGAGTAACTATGTTAGACTAACTCTATCTCAATAACTATATTCGAACAACTTTAATTGAATAACTAACATTCAATTAAATCCTAATTTGATTTACTATGTTCAATTAACTCTATCTGGTTAACTCTTAATTTGAATAACAAATATTCGATAAATTCTAATTGAATAACTAATATTCAATTAACTCTACGGATTAACCCTAACTGGTTAACTCTAACTGGTTAATTCTTACTCTAATCGTGTAATAACCCGGAAAATCTGAGCCAGTTTAAAATTTTTATTTTGGCAATTTCAGCGAACTTTGAATATTTAAAATAAATTATTTTAAATAAAATCGACGAGAAATTTATTTTGAATATAATTCGAACGCATATATTATATACGCGTCGTCGTTAGAATATAAATAATTATATATAATTATAAAAGGAATTGAAAATGGCGCGGTAGTTCGATAATTCGATTTCAAACTTCAATAGAATATACCGGATGCAAAACAATCCGGATTTTAGCGAAACCAAAAATAATGGGATCTAATTGATGATATATTTCCAACGAATCCGAATAATCAAAATTTCATAGCGGGAATAAAAAGATATGTCCAGTTGAAAATTCTGAATAGTCGCTATGGAATTCAGGCCCTTAAAAATGGGAATTTTGCAAACGACCTCGGATTTCGACGAAACCACTTTTGTTGGGTCCGTGATGTCAAATTATTGCTAGATTCCAAATTTCATAATTTTTCGAATCAATATGTGAGCGTGGCAAAGGAAAACGCGTTTGACCAGTTTCAGTTGAATTTAATCAACTGGAAAATGACCATTTTTCAAACGGTCTCAGAATTCGACGAAATTAGTTTTGTTAGGACCGTATCGTCAATACGAAGCTAAAAATAATTTTTCTGTAATTTTTAGAGTCAGTTTGTGACCTCGGTAAATTGAATTGTGCGTTTAATAGAATATATACAGATTTAAAATTCAATTTGAGCGGAAACTGATCGTAACAACAGAATTGGGTTACGAAACATATCCCATTGTGTTCAGAATGGGGGTAATTAGTTAGGGACGACAGTCGGTGGGTTCGATTTAGAGTTCAAAATAAAAAGTTGCTTTTAGGTGAAATAAATAAATAAATAATTTTAAATATAACCCCCTCTCCCTTTCCTTTCAAAGTCAACCCCTCCCCTTCATACGTTCAAACTCAAAACAGAAAAGAAAAAATTGGGTGTTCGTGCCCTAGCCCTCGCGCGCCGCCTCTGGCGATGGGCCCTCCCCTCGCCTGACGACTCCCCTCCGTCCAAACCCCTCCCTCCGACACCGTCCTCTCCTGTAAGCCCTAAATCGCGAGCCCCAAATCCTGTTGAAGCCCACCGTCGCGCAAGAGACTGCGCCACCCTCTGAACCACCCGGAGCTCCTCCAGCCTCCCTCGCCCTCCGACCAGTCAAGCGCCAACCACCTGAGCGACGGACGCCCTCATCCCTCTCCCCTCTGCTGTAAGAACCGACGCCACCACTTCGCGAGCCCCCTCTTCCGACGCAGGACAGCCAAGCCCCTCCTCCCTTTTTCTCCTTCTTCAATCCGACCCTCCCCGATCGCCATCTCTGCCGTGAAGCTTCCCTCATCAAAAAAACCGCATTAAAAAGGTGATTTTACTCGTTTATTTATTTATAAATTACCTTGTTTTTAAATTTAATGTTTATATAAACGTACATGGTTTAGAAAGCTGAATGTTGAACACGGCGAAGATTTGATTTCTAACATAGAAAAAGATTGGTATTGGAAACATAGAAAAGGATTTGATTTTATTTCATATGAAGTAGCAAGAAAGATTTGATTTTTATACATGTATAGCATATATAAAAATGCGATTTTTATTGGATATGAAGATTAAAAATATAATTTTTATAATATAGGGAGGTTAAAATATAATTTTTATATTATAGAAAGGGTAAAAATATGATTTTTATCATAGGAATAAAAATATAATTTTTATATAGTGAAGAGAATAAAAATATAATTTTTATATTAGTGGCATAGTAAAAAATTCGATTTTTATATATTGAATCGCATAGTAAAAATTCCATTTGTATATATTGAATAGCGAAGTAAAAATTCCATTTGTATATATTGAATAGCGAAGTAAAAATTCCACTTGTATATATTGAATAGCGAAGTGAAAATTCGATTTTTAAATGTATGAAGCGTTTGTAAAAATATGACTTTTAAATTGGAAGTGAATAAATAAAAATGTGATTTTTATTTTAAAGACATCAAAATATAAAAATGTGTGATTTTTTATATATGTAGTGACTACGGGCGACGAAAGTGACGAAAGGCGAGAACGATGAAGATTTCTATCAATGAAGTGCCGTGGAGCTAGGATAGCTATCTGTGAGAATTTCTCACCTTTCAATTTCATTTTCTAGTCATATATATATATACTAGGATGCAGACGGTGTTTAGTAGCACCCGACACAATCGTCCACAGACCATGGACTTGTTTGTTTGGTTGCATAGATTAGAGATGATTTGATTTGAATCTGAATTGTTTGGTGAAATGAATGGATTTGATTGATGTGTGAATGGCGTGGGCCTTCATTAGTCCGGGGATAAGGCTAGGCCTTGTCCTGTTTCTAGTATCGTGCCGTTATGCCGCCGAAATTTTCTAAAATAAGTTAGAAAAATAAAAATATCATTTTTATTTTGTAAATGAACTGAATAAAAATTCATGTGTTAAAATAAAATGTTTTATCGTTAAAAATATAATTTTTAACGTGAATATGTATATATAGTGAATGTGAATAAATATTCATTTACAAACCGGACGGTTTGTTTATGTACACCTATTTGAAGGACATTGATTGGGTCGATAAATTTTACACATCGCCCAACTGCACGAATAAAATATGTGTTTGATTGTTTGAAACCCCACACGGGTATTGGGATGAAATTTGAAGTCCACTCATCCTGATTGATTAAATATGTCGATCGATTGATTGACAGGCTGTATAAGCGATAGATATCTATATTTGATGCTTATACAGTGTAGTGCACTTTGGTGGATGGTTGATTATTTTTCAATGCTATTATATACATGTGTTGTATGAAAATCCATATAATTAAATTTATATGGTGATTGATTGGGCCTCATTCCCATTTAGAAAATAAAGGACAATATAAAATAAAGGTTCATGTGTTGACTGTACTCATCCGTTGAGATTAGTCATGTGTTGAACGAAATATTTTTATAATAAAATTTACATCTTTATCTTTATAAAATAAAGGTTCATGTGTTGACTGTACTCATCCGTTGAGATTAGTCATGTGTTGAACGAAATATTTTTATAATAAAATTTACATCTTTATCAATATAAAATAAAGGTTCATGTGTTGACTATACTCATCCGTTGAGATTAGTCATGTGTTGAACGAAATAATTTAATAAAAATAGTCACACGTGGACAATACTCATTCGTTGAGATTAGTCGTGTGTTGACAAAAATAAATACTCATTTGTTGAAAATAGAATATTTGAAATAGAAATATTTGAAATAGAAATATTTGATATTAAGAAATATTTGAAATAGAATATTTGAAAATAAAATGATATGAAGCCGTGTTGATTAGAGATGCGCCATTTTGACGTGAACGATGTTTATATCGATTTTATTCATTTTAAAATGAATATTGAAAAGTGATTTCGAAATCGCATATCTTGAAATGAAATTTGAATCAAATTGAATAGAAAACGAATTTGATTTGATTTGAATATAAAACGAATTTTGATTTGAATTGAATATATAACGATTTCGAAATGAATTGAATATATAACGATTTCGAAATGAATTGAATATATAACGATTTCGAAATGAATTGAATTGAAAACGATTTCGAAATGAAATGAATATAAAACGATTTCGAAATGAATTGAATTGAAAACGATTTCAAAATGAATTGAATAGAAAACCAATTTGAATTGAATCGAATAGGAAACGACTTTGAAATTGAATTGAAAGTGAATTGAAATGAATTCAAATTGAATTGAAATTTGAATTGGAAAGAAATGAAAGCAAAAAGGATTTATAATAAGAAATTCAATTTTGATTTGAATTTGAAATAAAGGTAATAATTGTTTTTGAAACGAATTCAAAACTATTTATAAAATTCTATTATAAATAGAAATCGACGAAATATATATTATATATATAATATAATGGCCTGAATAGAACGCGCCGCGCTGCGGCAGTTCGTGAATTTCGACCATTTATTTCAAACGGACATTACGGGAGATCCGACCGTCGGATTCTCCTAAAACCGGAACCGTTGGGTTCGTATCGAAAAGAGCTTTCTAACGAATATTAGAAATTTGAAATCTAACGGTTGGATTTGGAGTTACGTCCAAATCAAATTTGAAAAAGGTCGCTATAAGTGCAGTTCGATGGCCATTGTTGGAAATCGACTGTACGGGCCTTGATAAAATTATTAAAAATAGCGATAATTTGTGTAAAATCACAAGAAATGATTTGGGAAAATTTGGGGTGAAAAACTCCATATTTGAAAAGATAAAAATGGACCTTTATCGAAATGAACTATATTGAACTAAATTTAAAACCCGATTTGTTTTTAAATAAATAAATTAGATTTAAAAAGGGGTTTTAAATAATCGGAATTCCTAATATATTTGATTTGAATTGAACTAGAATTGATTTGTGGGTTTATCGTGAACTGTGTTTTAAACAACACTAGTTCTTTAACCCGATGATAAATAGAATGTGATTTGGGTTTGTCGTGAACTGTGTTTTAAATAACACCTAGTTCTTTAACCCAATAAAAGGAGTTTTAACGAATCTGCAATTAGATTGAAATGTGAATTTACAATCTAAATTATCAAATTTAGAAAACGAGCGAGAATGGAGTATCACCAGTTTTGCTCCAAAGCGATAGTTAAATCTTTAATTAGATTTGAACGTGAAATGGTAATTAATTTTACCGATAACACTGTGGTGCTAAATATGGAGTATTGCCAGTTTTGCTTCATGGGATGAATAGGTTGGGATTGGGAAATAAAATAAATAATTACTTCGGTGTGGTTCGCTAATCTCGACTAGTTTAGAAAAACCATAATTTGGTTTGAAACGACATCCAAAGGAAGATTACAGGATAAATTTTAAAGAATTTATCTTGGATAAAATTAATGGGAACCTTTCCCTAAGAATGTGGAATTTAGAAACTAGCTGTAGGTTGGCTAAGAAGAATGGTTTCCTGGGTATTGATCTGATGTTGGTTTCGGCCTTCGGGGTTAATGTTTGGGAAATTGTTCTCTTGCTAATTTGCGGTTAGTGACTAATGAATTGGAATGAGGCGTATGTTGTGTTTGTGTAACATTTGTTTTCAATATACGCGGGTTGTTCGGAAAGACCGGGTTTATACCCATTTTGAATAACCGATTCGACGATATGTCGAAGATGAAGACGGTGGTTGAAGACCGGAAGTCTTCACATCGTTTGGATTATTACTGACGATCCTGATTGGGCTGTACACCCAAGAGGATGGAAATAGTTGGTGGTCGTCCAGACGTACTTGGAGATGGATGGATATGCGAGGAAAGTGCCTCCGGTTTCGTTCAGACCCAGAACGGACTTGTAAATGGATTGTGTGTCTGACATTGGATTTTATTCTGTGTTGATTGATTTCTATTAAATATACATTTGTTTGGCGGCGAAGAATTTATTCTTTTGCTTAACGCCCTTCTCTGAGACGTACGAGCTTAGAGGTTGTATATCGATGGACATCAGTCGCATGGCATGAATTGCCTGTGTGGCACGCTAAGATGCAATGATCAAGGCTTTTGTTGAAAAGCAGAGTCTTGTGGTTGATGATCAAAGCACGGCCTTTGTGGCGTAGCTTTGTGTATAACGTGAATTCGCGAGCCTCACACCTCGGTATGAGTTAAAAACGGGATACGGACCGCTGGGAGAGCACGACGTTTCTTTCTAGCTTTGGTGGTGTCAGTGACTTACCAGCCCTGACATTTGTATACTTTTCACCTTTGTGGTTGTTGGAATGAGGCGCCTTGATTATAGGTCTGTAAGAACCGGGAAACGTGTGTTCAGGCATAATTAATCCTCTAACGTAAGTGAGGACCGGCCCAGCCGCATCCGGGGTTGCCCAGAGTGCGTAACCCGGAGGCATTTGCTAGAGTGTCTCGAACGCGGAGAGGAGCTTGCCCCTTGCCTCGACTCATGACGGAAATCCAATTTCCAATACGTGTATTGCGGCTTTATTTGTAGAGCCTAGTATTGCGACATAGTAGCATGGGATGCTATGCCGTCTATGATTTATATTTATGATTGAAATGTTTTGACACTATACATTTACTATAGTATCAAATGATTTGTTTTAAACGTACCAAGCATGTTTGGCTGTTATAAGGTAAAACCCTATCCTCCGGCTTACGTTGCATTGTGTGATGGGACCTAGGTCTTATAATAGCTTCATTTTTCGAAAAAGCATTGCGTTGTTTATTCTATGCACTGGTATTCTTGGGAGGAAACCCATTCCGTGTTATACGGCGTGGTCCCTTGATTTACTCTCTTTTAAAATAAAGTTTTAAATAACTGTTTTAGTTCTCACACCAGTCACATGACTGACCTGGAGTTTATTGTTTTAACCTAAACTCTGGGTGCCCCTATTTTCCGCACGGGCAGCTAGTAGTTTTGGTTTTGCAGATTTATATTCACAAGATCCTGGTTTACAGCTGGAATGATATCCGGGAAGCTCTGTATCCGTATATCACCTTCAGTTGTGCTTTGTATTATTTTCCGCTGCTATGTAATTTATTGTAATCTCTGATATTTGTCGAATGTAATTTATTCATTTATACTCTGTATATTCTTGTATCTGATGGAATTGTTGTAATAGCAATGAAATGTTCTTCCGTCTGCATTCTGATTTGTCCTGTTCTCAACGACAGGGGTTTCGAACGGTCTAGATCGGTTTAACGACTGATTCAGATCGAGCGGAATTCCAGGCCGTCACATTTGGTATCAGAGCTTTGGTTTACAGAGCTCGAGAACAAGGCACATTAGAACCATACGAAAGAATTCATCAGATATTGGATTAGTAATATCCAATTAGAATGACTCGTTAGAGATAGGATCAGTAGTATCCTGGAACGAGTGTGAAGAGTATATTTTTCAAACGAAAAAAATTTTGTTTTGAAAATTTAAATTGTTTTAAACGTATTTGATTATTTATTTATTTTGAATATGGACATTCCAATATATAAAGATTTTGCATATACGCGTCATGAACGTATATTCGAAGTTTTAATATACTGGATAGATATAGAATCATACTCTAGTGGCCCGAAGATGATTCTGATGATTGACTAGTTGTCATTAGTATTCATGTTCGAGTAACGAAGGTGTGATATCGATATATTTCCATTAGACTGGTGTGAGAACCAAAATTTATAACTAGAACACATTGTTTTGAATTGGCATCAAAAACAAGATTTTAAGTATATATATCAAAATTATGAATTTGAAACTCTAATACACTAATTGATTGATGTTTGTGTTGTTTGTTTATTTGTTTGATAATTTTGAACCATTATGCCTAATTGCATCAAATATTGAATTATATTGAAAATTGGTCGCATTTGTTTGCATATACATATACTTGCATTGAACAGGTCATAGCAAGGAGGCTAGAGCAGAGAATAAAATTTGTTTGCCCGACAAATAGGTACATGTTTACTATAATTTAATGTTTTGTTTGGGTGATGATGATTTTATGAGCCTATTGGCTTTTTCTTTTTCTTTTTGAGATTAGAAGGACCGGGGAAGCTATTTGAAATTCCCCGATGCTCCCGGTGCAGGGGAGGTTATGGCGAAATATTTCGAAAATTTAGGGTGTTAGCCAAATTTTTGAAATTTTGAAAATTCTCAGAAACTGAAAAGTTGGAGAATGCAAGCCCGATCGAATGTAGAGCTGAATAATCAAACCACTTTCGACTTAGTTCCTTTTCGGGGACGAAAAGTTTTAAGTGGGGGAGATTGTAATAACCCGGAAAATCTGAGCCAGTTTAAAATTTTTATTTTGGCAATTTCAGCGAACTTTGAATATTTAAAATAAATTATTTTAAATAAAATCGACGAGAAATTTATTTTGAATATAATTCGAACGCATATATTATATACGCGTCGTCGTTAGAATAAAAATAATTATATATAATTATAAAAGGAATTGAAAATGGCGCGGTAGTTCGATAATTCGATTTCAAACTTCAATAGAATATACCGGATGCAAAACAATCCGAATTTTAGCGAAACCAAAAATAATGGGATCTAATTGATGATATCTTTCCAACGAATCCGAGTAATCAAAATTTCATAGCGGGAATCAAAAGATATGTCCAGTTGAAAATTCTGAATAGTCGCTATGGAATTCAGGCCCTTAAAAATGGGAATTTTGCAAACGACCTCGGATTTCGACGAAACCACTTTTGTTGGGTCCGTGATGTCAAATTATTGCTAGATTCCAAATTTCATAATTTTTAGAATCAATATGTGAGAGTGGCAAAGGAAAACGCGTTTGACCAGTTTCAGTTGAATTTAATCAACTGGAAAATGACCATTTTTCAAACGGTCTCAGAATTCGACGAAATTAGTTTTGTTAGGACCATATCGTCAATACGAAGCTAAAAATAATTTTTCTGTAATTTTTAGAGTCAGTTTGTGACCCCGGTAAATTGAATTGTGCATTTAATTGAATATATACAGATTTAAAATTCAATTTGAGCGGAAACTGATCGTAACAGCCGAATTGGGTTACGAAACATATCCCATTGTGTTCAGAATGGGGGTAATTAGTTAGCGACGACAGTCGGTGGGTTCGATTTAGAGTTCAAAATAAAAAGTTGCTTTTAGGTGAAATAAATTAATAAATAATTTTAAATATAACCCCCTCTCCCTTTCCTTTCAAAGTCAACCCCTCCCCTTCATACGTTCAAACTCAAAACAGAAAAGAAAAAAATTGGACGTTCGTGCCCTAGCCCTCGCGCGCCGCCTCTGGCGATGGGCCCTCCCCTCGCCTGACGACTCCCCTCCGTCCAAACCCCTCCCTCCGACACCGTCCTCTCCTGTAAGCCCTAAATCGCGAGCCCCAAATCCTGTTGAAGCCTACCGTCGCACAAGAGACTGCGCCACCCTCTGAGCCACCCGGAGCTCCTCCAGCCTCCCTCGCCCTCCGACCAGTCAAGCGCCGACCACCTGAGCGACGGACGCCCTCATCCCTCTCCCCTCTGCTGCAAGAACCGACGCCACCACTTCGCGAGCCCCCTCTTCCGACGCAGGACAGCCAAGTCCCTCCTCCCCTTTTCTCCTTCTTCAATCCGACCCTCCTCGATCGCCATCTCTGCCGTGAAGCTTCCCTCATCAAAAAAAACCGCATTAAAAAGGTGATTTTACTCGTTTATTTATTTATAAATTACCTTGTTTTTAAATTTAATGTTTATATAAACGTACATGGTTTAGAAAGCTGAATGTTGAACACGGCGAAGATTTGATTTCTAACATAGAAAAAGATTGGTATTGGAAACATAGAAAAGGATTTGATTTTATTTCATATGAAGTAGCAAGAAAGATTTGATTTTTATACATGTATAGCATATATAAAAATGCGATTTTTATTGGATATGAAGATTAAAAATATAATTTTTATAATATAGGGAGGTTAAAAATATAATTTTTATATTATAGAAAGGGTAAAAATATGATTTTTATCATAGGAATAAAAATACAATTTTTATATAGTGAAGAGAATAAAAATATAATTTTTATACTAGTGGCATAGTAAAAAATTCGATTTTTATATATTGAATCGCATAGTAAAAATTTCATTTGTATATATTGAATAGCGAAGTAAAAATTCCATTTGTATATATTGAATAGCGAAGTAAAAATTCCACCTGTATATATTGAATAGCGAAGTGAAAATTCGATTTTTAAATGTATGAAGCGTTTGTAAAAATATGACTTTTAAATTGGAAGTGAATAAATAAAAATGTGATTTTTATTTTAAAGACATCAAAATATAAAAATGTGTGATTTTTTATATATGTAGTGACTACGGGCGACGAAAGTGACGAAAGGCGAGAACGATGAAGATTTCTATCAATGAAGTGCCGTGGAGCTAGGATAGCTATCTGTGAGAATTTCTCACCTTTCAATTTCATTTTCTAGTCATATATATATACTAGGATGCAGACGGTGTTTAGTAGCACCCGACACAATCGTCCACAGACCATGGACTTGTTTGTTTGGTTGCATAGATTAGAGATGATTTGATTTGAATCTGAATTGTTTGGTGAAATGAATGGATTTGATTGATGTGTGAATGGCGTGGGCCTTCACTAGACCGGGGATAAGGCTAGGCCTTGTCCTGTTTCTAGTATCGTGCCATTATGCCGCCGAAATTTTCTAAAATAAGTTAGAAAAATAAAAATATCATTTTTATTTTGTAAATGAACTGAATAAAAATTCATGTGTTAAAATAAAATGTTTTATCGTTAAAAATATAATTTTTAACGTGAATATGTATATATAGTGAATGTGAATAAATATTCATTTACAAACCGGACGGTTTGTTTATGTACACCTATTTGAAGGACATTGATTGGGTCGATAAATTTTACATATCGCCCAACTGCACGAATAAAATATGTGTTTGATTGTTTGAAACCCCACACGGGTGTTGGGATGAAATTTGAAGTCCACTCATCCTGATTGATTAAATATGTTGATCGATTGATTGACAGGCTGTATAAGCGTTAGATATCTATATTTGATGCTTATACAGTGTAGTGCACTTTGGTGGATGGTTGATTATTTTTCAATGCTATTATATACATGTGTTGTATGAAAATTCATATAATTAAATTTATATGGTGATTGATTGGGCCTCATTCCCATTTAGAAAATAAAGGACAATATAAAATAAAGGTTCATGTGTTGACTGTACTCATCCGTTGAGATTAGTCATGTGTTGAACGAAATATTTTTATAATAAAATTTACATCTTTATCTTTATAAAATAAAGGTTCATGTGTTGATTGTACTCATCCGTTGAGATTAGTCATGTGTTGAACGAAATATTTTTATAATAAAATTTACATCTTTATCAATATAAAATAAAGGTTCATGTGTTGACTGTACTCATCCGTTGAGATTAGTCATGTGTTGAACGAAATAATTTAATAAAAATAGTCACACGTGGACAGTACTCATTCGTTGAGATTAGTCGTGTGTTGACAAAAATAAATAAATACTCATTTGTTGAAAATAGAATATTTGAAATAGAAATATTTGAAATAGAAATATTTGATATTAAGAAATATTTGAAATAGAATATTTGAAAATAGAATGATATGAAGCCGTGTTGATTAGAGTGCGCCATTTTGACGTGAACGATGTTTATATCGATTTTATTCATTTTAAAATGAATATTGAAAAGTGATTTCGAAATCGCATATCTTGAAATGAAATTTGAATCAAATTGAATAGAAAACGAATTTGATTTGATTTGAATATAAAACGAATTTTGATTTGAATTGAATATATAACGATTTCGAAATGAATTGAATATATAACTATTTCGAAATGAATTGAATATATAACGATTTCGAAATGAATTGAATTGAAAACGATTTCGAAATGAAATGAATATAAAACGATTTCGAAATGAATTGAATTGAAAACGATTTCGAAATGAATTGAATAGAAAACCAATTTGAATTGAATCGAATAGGAAACGACTTTGAAATTGAATTGAAAGTGAATTGAAATGAATTCAAATTGAATTGAAATTTGAATTGGAAAGAAATGAAAGCAAAAAGGATTTATAATAAGAAATTCAATTTTGATTTGAATTTGAAATAAAGGTAGAAATTGTTTTTGAAACGAATTCAAAACTATTTATAAAATTCGTTTTTAAATAGAAATCGACGAAATATATATTATATATATAATATAATGGCTTGAATAGAACGCGCCGCGCTGCGGCAGTTCGTGAATTTCGACCATTTATTTCAAACGGACATTACGGGAGATCCGACCGTCGGATTCTCCTAAAACCGGAACCGTTGGGTTCGTATCGAAAAGAGATTTCTAACGAATATTAGAAATTTGAAATCTAACGGTTGGATTTGGAGTTACGTCCAAATCAAATTTGAAAAAGGTCGCTATAAGTGCAGTTCGTTGGCCATTGTTGGAAATCGACTGTACGGGCCTTGATAAAATTATTAAAAATAGCGATAATTTGTGTAAAATCACAAGAAATGATTTGGGAAAATTTGGGGTGAAAAACTCCATATTTGAAAAGATAAAAATGGACCTTTATCGAAATGAACTATATTGAACTAAATTTAAAACCCGATTTGTTTTTAAATAAATAAATTAGATTTAAAAAGGGGTTTTAAATAATCGGAATTCCTAATATATTTGATTTGAATTGAACTAGAATTGATTTGTGGATTTATCGTGAACTGTGTTTTAAACAACACTAGTTCTTTAACCCGATGATAAATAGAATGTGATTTGGGTTTGTCGTGAACTGTGTTTTAAATAACACCTAGTTCTTTAACCCAATAAAAGGAGTTTTAACGAATCTGCAATTAGATTGAAATGTGAATTTACAATCTAAATTATCAAATTTAGAAAACGAGCGAGAATGGAGTATCACCAGTTTTGCTCCAAAGCGATAGTTAAATCTTTAATTAGATTTGAACGTGAAATGGTAATTAATTTTACCGATAACACTGTGGTGCTAAATATGGAGTATTGCCAGTTTTGCTTCATGGGATGAATAGGTTGGGATTGGGAAATAAAATAAATAATTACTTCGGTGTGGTTCGCTAATCTCGACTAGTTTAGAAAAACCATAATTTGGTTTGAAACGACATCCAAAGGAAGATTACAGGATAAATTTTAAAGAATTTATCTTGGATAAAATTAATGGGAACCTTTCCCTAAGAATGTGGAATTTAGAAACTAGCTGTAGGTTGGCTAAGAAGAATGGTTTCCTGGGTATTGATCTGATGTTGGTTTCGGCCTTCGGGGTTAATGTTTTGGAAATTGTTCTCTTGCTAATTTGCGGTTAGTGACTAATGAATTGGAATGAGGCGTATGTTGTGTTTGTGTAACATTTGTTTTCAATATACGCGGGTTGTTCGGAAAGACCGGGTTTATACCCATTTTGAATAACCGATTCGACGATATGTCGAAGATGAAGATGGTGGTTGAAGACCGGAAGTCTTCACATCGTTTGGATTATTACTGACGATCCTGATTGGGCTGTACACCCAAGAGGATGGAAATAGTTGGTGGTCGTCCAGACGTACTTGGAGATGGATGGATATGCGAGGAAAGTGCCTCCGGTTTCGTTCAGACCCAGAACGGACTTGTAAATGGATTGTGTGTCTGACATTGGATTTTATTCTATGTTGATTGATTTCTATTAAATATACATCTGTTTGGCGGCGAAGAATTTATTCTTTTGCTTAACGCCCTTCTCTGAGACGTACGAGCTCAGAGGTTGTATATCGATGGACATCAGTCGCATGGCATGAATTGCCTGTGTGGCACGCTAAGATGCAATGATCAAGGCTTTTGTTGAAAAGCAGAGTCTTGTGGTTGATGATCAAAGCACGGCCTTTGTGGCGTAGCTTTGTGTATAACGTGAATTCGCGAGCCTCACACCTCGGTATGAGTTAAAAACGGGATACGGACCGCTGGGAGAGCACGACGTTTCTTTCTAGCTTTGGTGGTGTCAGTGACTTACCAGCCCTGACATTTATATACTTTTCACCTTTGTGGTTGTTGGAATGAGGCGCCTCGATTATAGGTCTGTAAGGACCGGGAAACGTGTGTTCAGGCATAATTAATCCTCTAACGTAAGTGAGGACCGACCCAGCCGCATCCGGGGTTGCCCAGAGTGCGTAACCCGGAGGCATTTGCTAGAGTGTCTCGAACGCGGAGAGGAGCTTGCCCCTTGCCTCGACTCATGACGGAAATCCAATTTCCAATACGTGTATTGCGGCTTTATTTGTAGAGCCTAGTATGGCGACATAGTAGCATGGGATGTTATGCCGTCTATGATTTATATTTATGATTGAAATGTTTTGACACTATACATTTACTATAGTATCAAATGATTTGTTTTAAACGTACCAAGCATGTTTGGCTGTTATAAGGTAAAACCCTATCCTCCGGCTTACGTTGCATTGTGTGATGGGACCTGGGTCTTATAATAGCTTCATTTTTCGAAAAAGCATTGCGCTGTTTATTCTATGCACTGGTATTCTTGGGAGGAAACCCGTTCCGTGTTATACGGCGTGGTCCCTTGATTTACTCTCTTTTAAAATAAAGTTTTAAATAACTGTTTTAGTTCTCACACCAGTCACATGACTGACCTGGAGTTTATTGTTTTAACCTAAACTCTGGGTGCCCCTATTTTCCGCACGGGCAGCTAGTAGTTTTGGTTTTGCAGATTTATATTCACAAGATCCTGGTTTACAGCTGGAATGATATCCGGGAAGCTCTGTATTCGTATATCACCTTCAGTTGTGCTTTGTATTATTTTCCGCTGCTATGTAATTTATTGAAATCTCTGATATTTGTCGAATGTAATTTATTCATTTATACTCTGTATATTCTTGTATCTGATGGAATTGTTGTAATAGCAATGAAATGTTCTTCCGTCTGCGTTCTGATTTGTCCTGTTCTCAACGACAGGGGTTTCGAACGGTCTAGATCGGTTTAACGACTGATTCAGATCGAGCGGAATTCCAGGCCGTCACAAATCAATTTATTCTAATTATAATCGATTATTTCTAACTCTAATCGACTTCTCCTATTCGAATTACTCCTATTGGATAACGTTTATTCATTTATAAAGATTTATTTTTAGTAACGGTTCTTCACTTTATAAATGTTCTCTTTAATAACGTTACTTCACTTATACAAGTGTCGTGTACCCCTTCTATTTAAAACTATCAGTGTTAAAAACCAATATCTCTTCTCTATATAAGTTCAAACTTATATATTCCATTTATCGAATGATAAATATTTAATTTAATTTATAAATTGTTATTTATAAATTAATCTTTTCTATTTATCTGTTAAAAACATATTTCCATTTTCTATTCATCTTCTAAATATTCCTTTGAATAAATTCTATTTATTTAACAAATAAATATCTCATCTATAACATTCTATTTATTTTCTATAAATAAATATTTCCATTGAATCTGTTTGTAAATGTTTTACAAATATTTCCTTTTAAATTCTATTTGTAAATGTTTTACAAATATTTCTCCTTCTATTTGTTTGCACATAACTTCCTTTGCATTTGTTTTACAAATATATTTCCTTTATATTTGTTTTACAAATATATTTTCTTTTTAACTCCTTTGGTTTTTCCTTTATTCATACCCAATTCATATTTCATTCACGTAGATTTTACTCAATTTATTCATTTCGATCCATTTAACTTACTTAAGTTAAATTTAATTTCAATCATTCAAATTCCCAGGGTTTTATTTCTAAACTCCTTTGAAGTAATAAAAATATATACATATATTTATATCCATCTCAAATTCAAGACATTTGAATTTTCAAACAATTTGTTTTCTTTTCAAACAAATTTTCCATCAAAAACTTTTCTAAGGCAGCAATTCATCACTTAGAAACTCGAAAATGAACACTGATGATGTTGCGATCATCATCAGAGTTATTTCCCAGCCACTGAAGTGAGTTCAGTGCTATATTTCTTTCAAACTCCATCTAGAAAAATAATTTCCAAACTCCCAGGATTTTAAAATTCTGAATTCTTGTTTGAATTCAATTTTAATTCGTCTCATTTGTATATATTTGATTTCATATACAAATTCCATTGGTTATATATATAACTATTTCAATTTTTATAATCTAATTTGATTATAATCCTAACAATCAACCCAACCATTTAAAACAATATCGTGTCCAATCTTCTGTTCAAGTGTTTATAAACTCCTATCGACATCGTGGCGTCCCACGATTCGATCAAAATCCATAATTCACTCAACAGACTAGTCAACACAATACAAAACAGTTTTTATATCAAATAACAAATACGCTCTCTCGTATATATATATATATATATATATATATATATACACTCAACTCATTCTAGGGTACTACTGACCCTATCTCTAATGAGCACATTCCAACAAGCCTAGGTATTCGCTCAACCTAAGCTCTGATACCAACTGTAATGACCCGTAGATCCATAATATCAGAGTTGACTATATACATCATACGTCCAACCCAAATATCACGAAAATACGAAACATTTTTTTTAGAAGAATAAGATAGAAGAAGAACAGAAACAACAACACAGAATCTCACATCACAGCGGAACAAAATATAATATATCATATCTTTGAAATACAAAATCTTAACTATATAACATAAACTTAATAGAGTACAACACTTACAACACAGCGGAACAAAACTCTATATAACTAACGCGGAAGCCTCCTGCTCCAAGCTCCTTTAGATAGATCTGTAAAATCCTGAACTACTTGACTGCCCGTACAAATTTAGGCACCCAAGAGTTTAGGTAGAACAAAACAAAATAAACTCCGGGTCAGCCATGGGACTGGTATGAGGAAACAGTTAAAACAGTTTCAGAAAACTAAATGATATCTCATAAGACCACGCCGTATAACACGGAACGGGTTTTTCCCTTATGAGAACCCAAACACTTGATTTAACTTTCAAAATCCCTTTTGAAAGGAACGATACTCTTTATATCAAAACTCTTTTGATATTATAATAATGTCTAAATCAAGTAATTAACAATCTAGTGGAACGTTTGCATCTCACGTTCCACATAATATACAATCAAAACTGCAAGCACGTATTGGGTAATGGATTTCCAACTATGACAAGGTGTGGAACCACCTTCCGCTGGTATATCTCTAGAGGAGAATACACCGAGTTCAACAAGAACATCTTGCAACTCAGCCACACATGACCGACCACTCATTTCGCTTGAGTGTATCGAATGTATATCACCAACGGTTGGGATCGGCAACTGTTTCCCGAACGGGACAGCATCGTGTATAGATTTTTAGAAGTAAATGAAACTCCAAATCAGGTGATTATACACCCTAATGGGTGCGACCTACATAGCCATGCTGCCTGCCCGATTTCTGTCATTTACCGTATGTGAGGCTATAAGCTACGCTTTATCATCACATCAGATTCACTTCGAATGCCACATTGTCAGATCCATTGAAAATCACTAATTGACGTCTACAACAGTACATTACGTGTTAGATAAAGAAGTTTCCTTCTCCGCTTCCACTCTTGGTACGGTTGAAGAAATCAATGTACGTGACCATTCTGGAAATACTCTGTTAGACATTCTACCATACAAGTCACCCAGGAACAGGATAAACCGAAGGTACTATTTCTATTAATAGAAAAAGTCCTTGCACTCTACTCCGTGTTCGATTATCTTCATATAATCTGATTCGCAACGCTACTGCCAATACGGAGTGGTTCTTCGGATAATAATCCAACCGGTCTCTCTATATTGACAACGATGGTCAAAACTTTGATAGTTTGTGATTTAACTATCGAATAAAAACAAGTGTTTCGACAGTCGATGATTTAACTATCGAAGAAAACAAGTGTTTATTCAACATCAAACAATCACTGAGCCCTTAATTAATATTCCATTAATTACATCACTTCTCTATTTCTTTATCAACATTTGTTAACCAAATATTTTCAATAACTATATTGGCCTTTAACGTTATTTGGAAAACATTTCTGAATATTGCCTTCCTTTATTTTCTAAACTTTAGAAAATATATGCTACTTATAATTGGAAAATATTCCAATTACTTATCTCTTTTTCGATCTCGTTTATTTCTATACTTAGGAAATATTCTATTTCCAAGCTTACACTTATTTGGGTTAAAACGGATGTTGTGTAAAACATCGTTATGACGAACCAAATACAATATTCAACTAACTCTTATCCAACATTGATCTTCGAGCCTGGAATCTTACTATTTATTTGTTAATAATGAAATCAATCAAGTTGGGGTATAACTACCTCTCAGACCTTGATTGAATAACATTTATAACGCCAAAACAGATATGACTACTTACTTGAATAATCAATACCATACAACTACTTATTCACTTTTAAACACATATTCACTTTCTCTTTCTATTCTTACTAGATTTTATTCCTAGTCTTCCTTTTTGTTATATTATTCTATTTTTAAGTTTGCTTCCTTATCGACTTCTATATATATCGATACGTTGATTTCTAATTATCAAATTATCTTAAAAATATTCTAACTCCTTAAATTTTCGGAAAATTTCGCCATAACCTCCTTTGTACTGGGAGCATCGGGATATTTCAAAAAGCCTCCCATGGCCCTTACCAATTCAAAAGAAAAAGTAAAGCCAAGCGGCTAGCCGATACGGCGCATGAAATCTCATATATGAATTAAATACGTAACTTCTTGTCGAGCACTCTATTAATTTGCCTTCTATACTTCATTCCCACCCTGTCTAATGCATATCCATACTTTTCTAATTTATTTCAACTCAATTCAATCGTTTTAACTTAACTTGTTAATTAACTTGCAATTTTACTCCTTTTGTCAATTTCACTTTGAACAGGATATGTTCAAATATATTTCAACTTATAAACTAATTGAAATTCTAAATTTCAATTACATTTCATATTCAATTTCAAATATAAATTCTCAAATCCCATTTACCCTTCAAAGTTCAACTTCAATTCAGAATTTCCATTAACTAGTTGCTAATTAACCGTTTTGCCTATTTCACCTTTTTATTTGAATATAACTTGTTCAAATATACGTTAACTTGTTTATACACTGATTGAATTCCATTTTCAATTCAAGTCTTATATTCGATTTCCACATTTGAATTTCCTATATTCAAATTCCATTTCAATTCCCCTTGAATTCTATATTCAAATTCCAATTCAATTTCCCTTCGAATTCCATATTCAAACTCCATTTCAATTATTCAAATTCCACTTCAACTCTATTTGAAATCCTATATTCAAACTCCTTTTTAATTATTCACATTCCATTTCAACTCTATTTGAAATCCTATATTCAAACTTCTTTTTAATTCTATTTGAATTCTCTGTTTGAATTTCTTAATTCAAATCCATTTGAATTCCTTTGAATTCAAATTCTAATTTAATTCCCTCGAATTCAAAATCCCATATTTAATTCCTTTGAATTCAAATTATCTCTTGATAATTTATTCATTATATTTATAAACACTATTTTATAAATTTCCTTGTTTTATTTGAACAATCCTATTTCGAAATCTATTTAAAAATTCAAATTCTATTTCAGAAAAATAGAATTTCCCCTTTAAATCTCAAATATCCCTTTCAGGGTATTTTCTTTAAATTAACACTTAGGCCCAGCGATATTTAAACACTAAACAACCAATTATTTATTTCTGGTTTTCTAACACATCATATATGACAGTATATATGCAAACAAATAAACAAACAGAATATATATATATATATATATATATATATATATATATATATATATTTGAGGAATCCAGTTGGATTCCTCCAACCTATTTTTCTGCATCCACAGACGTTAGTCAATATAGTAATACCCATCCTGCTTCGAGGCAGGATATCGCGGTATAGAAGGTCATCCACTATCATAGCGTGGGGCGTATAGGGTCATCCGCTAATGATACTACGGGCATCCGCTAATGAGACTGCGGGAACCTAACCAATCATCAACCTAATATATATATATATATATATATATATATATATATATATATATATATCCTAAATAACTAATATATATTTTAAAACAATCAGACAACATTCAAACAAGCACAGACAATTATATTTTAACTATATAAAAATAATTCTAAATAAAAGTTGAGATTTACTCACCGAGATTTTCTTTGCTGAATATCTTGTGGAAATTCAAATCTTACGGCTTTGAATCGCCTCGAATGAGTTTTATCGTGCTCCAAGAATTTTTATTTAACGATTAACATTTCAATTAACGAATAAATAAATGTCTTATATATATCCCTTTTCTCATTTAATTAAATCATCAAATTGTTTTAATTAAATATCCAACTTCTTTATTTATTTTGAGTTTGAAATCTGAATCAAACTAATATATTTTAAATAAAAGAAACAAAAACCAACTAATTCATTTTCTATAAACTAATTATATAAATTTATTTGCTCTTTATATAACTAATCCCTCATAATAAATTTCTAACTGCCTTATTTATTTTCCAAATAAATAAAAACTAAAACTAAAAAGAAAAATACCTTAATCCTATTAAATTCTTTCTTCTTCCTTAATACATCACTGCCGAACAGAGACTTCCATCCCCAAGAACCAGAACCACGAGCTACAGCTACGTCGATGAACTCCAGGAAGCTAATCGCGATCCCCAAAATAACCATCGCACCCTTCCCAAACCTCCACTGCCGAATTCCAAAAATGAATCGCGTTCAATTCAAACTCCAGCATCTTGTTTTCCCCCAACTTCAATCGCCAACCACTGGCGCGACTCCCCCTGTATCTCGATAAACCATGGATCTAACCCCATCAGTATCTACATCGATGTCAAAACTCAACCCTAATGTCGTCGAACACCTGGTACTCGAGCGCTTCTAGACATTCACGAGCATAAGGAATCTCACGATTCTAAGTTGCGGTTTGGAAGAGGTTGATTTCGATTGAGGAAATGATGAAAAGGGTTGGCCTTCGATTCCCCTTTTCTTCTTTTATTCATCAGTTCGATTTTTTGAAGAATTTTACAAGAGGACGTGATGGATTTTAATTCCTCCAGAAGAAGGAAACGAGATAGATAAATATAAGAGGTAGGTAGGGGGTGCGGGTATTAATTGAACAGCGAGGCCCCTGCTTTGGTCTTTGTTGTTTCATTTTTATCCACCAACAAAGGAAATTTATTTTAATTAGTTTTAAAAACCTGTATCCTTAAATTAAAATACTCCATGGTCCTGAACTTCTTTCTGAACCAACCCACTGTCCTTCCTAGGGTTAAACCACTATTCTGAACCCACTGGAATAGGTTACGAAGTTCAATTTGATCATCTGTGAAAGATATTAATTTAAATTGATATAAATCAAACTTTAAAACAATAAATTCTACGAAAATAAATTGATATTATTATTCGAATTCAAACAGAAGTCTGAACTGTACTAAATTCAGTTTTAAATCTCGAACTGAATTATATTTTCGCATAACGATGATTTAATATATATTCGATATTAAATCGAAATTGATTATTAAATTAATAACTTAATAAAATTTCCATTTATATTATCCACCCAATATTTAAATCCGTATTAAATATTTTAAAATTAAGCCATAAGAATCCGGGTCATTACATCTTACTTCTCTTTTTCATGTTTGTTACAATATTTAAATTAAACCATTGCTTGAATCTTTTTCTTTTATTTCTTTTTTAATATTAATGCATTATGTTTACAAATCAATGCATGCAACATATTTACACTACATGCAAACAATCCTTCTTTTTCAATGCATGTACTTATTACATGCAATCCTTATTTTATTCTTTATTTTATATTTTGATTTGTTTGTGTGTGTGTGTGTATATATATATATATATATATATATATATATTTCTCTTGTGTGTATACAAACTTCTAGCCTTAATAACTTATTCATACAATGTTGTTTATACGCAAACCAGGCGTCTATCTTGACTAGAATTCCGAGACGAACGCAATGGCGCAGTCTGTTTTATTTAATTCTCATTATTTAGTTAAGTTACTTACATTTTATTATCTTAAAAATACGGGGTGTCACATTCTCTCAATCTTAGGAAATTTCATCCCTGAAATTTGATAAGGGTAAAAATCAGTTAACCCCTCGCATAATATACATCCGTCATGTGTGCATCCAATTTTTGCAAACATTGTGCACTTGTGCATTGTGAAATACAACATAATAATACATGTATGCCTAAGCGGTACCTTCTATGTGTATGCAAATTTTCAAAAATTATTTAAAAATATGATGCTCACATCCTAAATATACTGGCAGTTCTAGACGAATGCAATATTTTGAAAATAAAAAAATGCTTTTTCATCCAAATTTTCCTACACTCTTACTGAGAAAGAGCATAGTTCATCCAATTTTTGCATCCAAAATCCTGGCAACTAACTTTATTTTTCGAATTTCTAATTTTCTAAATTCGATTTCTTATGTTGCGAAAAGGTGGAAAACGAAAACTTCACATCTTCTGCCTTTCTTTTAATTACCTTTTTCCAACCGTACTTGGATTTTATGAAACTATTCTATAAAGATCCCTTATTTTTCTATCCAAGCACAGCCCTCATAAGAATTTTTTTATCTTTTACTGATTTTCTTTTTCATCTTATCTTGAAATTTTTTTATCTTTATCCGTTCCTCATAATTTATCATGTTTGTTGGTTTACTGAATTTGTTGTTTTCTTTTTAGTTGTACCATATCTCTTTTCTTAGCTTATTTAATCATATGATCTAAGTTAAGAGGAAAACAGACACCCTACACAGCTATTACTAAGGGCCAAGAATCTCGGGACTATGTCCCCCTCTGAAAAATTCAACCAACGGGATGTCAATACTTACTTGTCCTCTAATGTCTAGTAGTCACTACTAGTCCTAGCTGTGTACCAACAATTATTTCAAGCAACACACTAGGCTTTTCAATGCTTACACATTCTACGAGAATTTACCATTATTCCAAGATAATTCTCGCTATTTACTTCATAGTCTCAAACTTTTCCCGCCTTCCCTAGCCACTAATCCTCACATACTCCATACTTTTAAAACACGGTTTGGCCTATTTCTTTAAATTTTTTCAAAAGTTAAAAGTTTCAAAACTTTATTTTCCAAAGCATAAAACATGTCGTTTTATATTAAAAAAATATAAATCATTTTTTTTCAAATAAAAAAAACTGTAGTAGATAAAGACAACTATTTCTCAATTAGTTTTATAACTTGTTCTTACCAATAAGCTCGGTTCAGTCTCTTACTACAAGGTGCAACCATCTACTTTATTCTTAATTTCTACAACTTATTTTGTCCACCTAACAAAATTTTCTCTTTTAATCAATTTATCAAAAATGATTGTCAAAAGAATAGAGACTTCAAAACTTTCTTTATTAAAAATTCTTGTATGAAATATAACAAGAAAACTAGCGATCTATGCATGCTCTATAATATGCACCTTTTACTGAGAGAATTTTACTTTAGACAAAATTTTCGCAAGAAATCACTATTTACAAAATATACCCCATTTTACTTTAAAACTCAATGTGTATACTTTACATATTTAAAACTATAGCTTTTAAGATTAAAACTTAAGAACACCATTAACCATTGTCTCAGAACATTTACAATTTCAAGTTCTTAAAAGTTAACAATGGGGTTAGACTCAAAGCGGGTTTCCAGTTTTTCTAGGCTTTCCTAGACACTCCCACAAAGTCCATTCTCTCAACTATATATATATATATATATATATTCCTAATCCATTTTTCTCTTTTTAACCTTTCCCAATTTACAAGGTTTTACTGCCAAGCCAACTAATCTGAAATACTAACATATGGGATCCTCCTTCCTCTATTTCAAAATATATTATACACTTCCCACCCAAATTTCCATATTCATTCCTTAGTGTACAAAACAAACATCTCATTTCTTATCATATTATACTCCTTCTATTTAGTGGGTTTCTCAATGGATCTAGGGGTATGTATGTGTATATATATATATAATATTTATAGTTTTAAAAATACAAATAAGTTCACTCACTATTTATATAGAGATCCTAAACCTAGCTCTTACCAGATGTAACAACCTGAATTCCGACACACCGGTTTTATTTTTTTTATTATAATTTATCGAAACTTGTGTTGGTTTGCTCTGGTATCCTACAGAAAAGACAGAGACATAAAATATATCAGAGCTCGGCAAATATCACGCAGCAGAATGGATAAATATAGTATAATCAAAGTATAGTCTTACAGTGTTAATAATATTGCCTAACCAGTATCCAAGCTATCATGTCTCTGTCACAAATCTAACCTGCGAGTATGTTATGAGGAGGGGGTCAGTACACAACTTCTGGTGACTGAATTTAAACTTTACACTTTGGATAATCCTACGTATACCGTTCAATCACATTTTCTTATTCATTAGGTTACTTGGGTTAATAGTACTCAAGGCTTACACACACGTTGTACCAATTTACTTCCTAGTGGATTAAGCTAATACAGTATATATGTAGCTACCCCCAATATTAAGGTACACCCCATGGTACCCCACTCGCACGGTCTCCACCGCAATACCACCGAAATATACATAGTCCCTCATACTACGCCGGAGTGACGTACGACTCCCTATATAATAATGTTACGTTCCACATATATCTATTAATTACTATGCCACGTAAGTGTATGGACTGACACCTTCGATCGAATCAGATTCCATACTAGACTAATGCCCTCAAGTCTACGATACACCACCCAGAGCAGACATGCATGTATCTAGACCTTTCCCATGTACGCATCATCAATTGTAGCTCGATGCCTTAACCGCACGTCCTCTAATGTGCACCAAGTTTCGTGGCAGGGAGATACAAGAAACACGGAACCCGGTCGGGTACTTTTCCATATCTGTATAGGCCTGCCTTTAAGAGCCTCAAAATACAGATATTCCTAGGGTCTGTTTTTCATGGTGGCTATGGCCTCACCTCGGCCCTTCCCTCAACTAGTAAAGACTACAAGAGCTCAGCGACATGCCCCTAACAACAAACAATATAAAAATCCATTTGGCATCTTTCCTCAACCATTGTACCTCGATAGTGAAAGGTGAATGACCTATTGGGTTTAGCTATAGTCTTTTCGCATCCCGCTGGCTGCCGATGACAGGCACTCGGCGATCTACTATCCTTGTTGGTCGTGACCCTCTGCCTCCCCATTGAGGGGACCGCCGAATCACCCTAGTTCCACCTCGTCACAGCATTCTGACTGCAAAGCTACTTTTATAGTCAAGGCCCACCCACCTAGTAGTTACGTGCAGACCCAACCTCTGAGAGCATAGCCTAAACATCTTCCACCACACGGAGGACTACCAGGAGCACCTTACGTACCTCAGGAAGCCGCGTGCTTCCCCTTCCAGTCCTTCGGAGCCGAAAGAATAATCAGATGAACATGCGCTCCTCTCGTGTCTTATGACACCACGATGATCTACCCTGTTGGGTTATTCACCCTCAAACGTGTGGATTGGTCCAACCGCCTCATTTTAATATGTTATTAGACCCTATGTCTAAATATTCTTTTATGTGTTTGCTTTACTTCATTAGGTTTCCATTTAACTTGGTTATCATCTTAACTTTTTATTCAGGTTACCAAGTTCTTTCCAGGCCTTATATCTCTAAGGAATAGGCCCCCTTGTTTATTAATTTCAGTCATATAACTTAGCCCATTTAAGTCTATTAATCAGCCCATAACATGTTATTCTCCAGATTGTGATGTAAGGTCTGTAATCCACAATCCCTTTATATTCTTGTTTGATTCAATGTTACAATTACATGTTCTACTTAATATGTAATTAAGTATATCTCAATTCACATGTTTTCTATTTAACATGTCACTTACCATTTATGATTAAATATAACTTATTTCATTTCATAAGTTGCCTCATTATTTCTTATTTAATCATAATTCCCCCATATACCGTCACTACAACTTATCGTTATTTACTTATTAACTTAGTTCTCTTAACTAAGGTATACTAATAAGTCTCCTTTCCATTTATTATAACCTATTTTATAATTTCCTCTTGTCCCTAGGACAAGCCTTAACATGTTATTCTTTTCAGCATATTTCATATTTCCAAGTTTTTGAATTACTTAATTATAATTAAGTACAACTTCTTTCATTTCATGCTCTTTCCCCTTTTCTCTACTTACTACAAACAACTGGTTTAAGGTTTTCCCCATTTACTGATTACTTAATTTACAATTAAGTGTCACTTATCTCATTTCACCAGTTATCTCATTCCCTTACTAGTTTATTATAACCTAAGTTATAATCTTCACTTATCCCTAGGACAAGTCTACCTATTATACAACATTCTCATTAATGAAATTTACTTATAATAAGTTATTATCATTCCCTGTTCATTCCCATTTCCTTTTACTGTTTAATTATCTTTCATTCAATTCCATTCATCTCCCTTAATTACAATTAATGCCATTTATCAATCCTGCCATTCATATATATATATATATATATGTGTGTGTGTGTGTGTGTGTGTGTGTGTGTGTTTATACACCAGACCTCTCAAATTAAGCCTACACTTGTGGATGCTGGATTTGCTAGGCGGTTCCGGGCAGACTTCTTCCACAAATTGACTTAACCTCGTGTCTTATCACCATTACATGTTTTATTTATGCACTTAGACCCCTCACATTAGATTTACCATGTGTGAATGTTGGATATGCCGGGCGATTCCGGGCAGACTTCTACCACAAGCGTAATCTAACCTCTTGTCTAAGCGCGGTTATAGTTTCTTATTCACCGTAAATTTTCTATATAATCTAGGCATGTCTCTTTTTTCAAATTTCCACTGTAATTTATAATTTACTTGCCATTGTATTATGCCCGTTTTATGTCATATGTTCTTTCTAACATATAATCAATTACATTCTAACATGTAATCAATTAATTAGATAATTGTTCAAATTTAACAATAAATTGTGATCGCTAAATCATGTAAATTTTTTAACTTAACATGTAATTTTCACAATTTCTATCGTTAACGGTCCAGGTACATAAATGTCACAAGTTAACATGGAATTGAAACAACAGTAATTGCTACGCATATTTTAGCAAATCTTCCAACATATTAATATCTTAGCAAATTAATATTCCAACATGTCATATTCGTCACTTTAATCCTTTTAACGTATGTTTAAACATTTCAACATATCATATTTAAACATGTCATAACAACAATTCAATACTTTTAATTATTCTAGTAAATTCACATTATACGATAACAAGGAATGTTAAACGATAATATATCATTGTCGAAATGATATAACTTAAATCCACTCGCCTTATTTGCTTTTCAAATCCTGGATCTGGTCCAATTCTAACATTCCATGGTTTTGCCCTCATTGGATTCAGAACTTAACAACCATAGATTTGTAATTTTTACTAAAAGAAAAAAGGAAGAAAGAGGAAGAAAAATCAATAGACTAGATCTAGAAAATTACCTCACTTCGCATTTGGTTCTAAACACCTTTTTTTTAACATCGATTCTTTTTCTTTAGATCTTGATTTATAATTTTTCCTAAACTAATAATCTTAATTTTCTAAAGAGAATTGAGGAGAAAGAACAATGGCAGAGCTTCTGCGTTGTCTCAGAAATATGAGATTTAGAGTAGGCTCTGCTAGCCTATTTATAGGTGTACATGATCTTATTGTACATGCAGCGCTGAGTCTGCATTGAACCTAGTTAAGAAAATAGCCCAGATTCGTAGTTGAATCTAGCCGGATCTTATCGTACACGCAACGCTGAATCAGCATTGGGTCCCGCAAGCTATTTTCGCGTAGAAATTTGATTTTTGAATGTTTGAATTTTTTGGAATTTACTTAACTGTTATATTCACATGTAATCTTCTTATGCGTATACAATTCTTCTAACGACCATTTTACGCGTATATATATATATATATGCACAACTTTTTTTTAGTTTTAAAATTCAAACGGTGTTGCATCGTTATTTGATTCTCGCCATATTTCAATGATTGTAGCCTTATCTTAAATTTTATCTCTTGTATATATATATATATATATATATATATATTTCTACACATATATACATATATATTCTCATATATATATACACATTTTTTTTCTTTACTTCCTTATATGTATATTTTTTTCCTTATATGTATATTCATACATATTTTCCCTCATGAACATGTGTTATTTTTGTCATTCCCTTAAAACAAAAATATAACGGCGGTGGGGATCAAACTCTGCACCTCTTGTATGCAAGTCACATATTCTAACCAACTGAACTACTAAGGCTTTTGTTAACAAGTATTAACAATGATAATTATTATTCTCTCCTTACTTCTCTTTTTCATGTTTGTTACAATATTTAAATTAAACCATTGCATGAATCTTTTTCTTTTATTTCTCTTTTAATATTATTGCATTATATTTGCAAATTAGTGCATGCTACATATTTACACTACATGCAACCAATACTTTTTTTTCAGTGCATGTATTTATTACATGCAATCCTTATTTTATTCTTTATTTTATATTTTGATTTGTTTGTATATATATATTTCTCTTATGTATATACAAACTTCTAGGCTTAATAACTTCTACATACGATGTCCATTATACGCAAACCATGTGTTATCTTGACCAGAATTCCGAGATGGACATAATGGTGCCGTCTTTTCTATTTAATTCTCATTATTTAATTAAGTTACTTACATTTTATTATCTTAAAAATGCGGGGTGTTACAAATGATGCTTTAAGTAGTTGATCGGTATTCATAAGCTCTTTACCAAGGCTCTATGTCTATAATCTTGCTTCTTCAAGGTTTAGTCTAACCCAGGACAGAACAGCACAACTAGAAACGTGGTAATGTTATCAAAAAGTTTAAAGGTAGGAAAGGGGATGTATGGAGGTTCAGACCCACCTTCTCGCACCAAAATGTTAATGATATTTTTTGTTAACACCGGAGATAGGTCTAAGGAAGTGGACCTAAGGATATAATGAGATTATTTAGTTCCCACAAGCTTGAGTTAATTCCCCGTTTCCTGGATATCAAGGTCTTAAGCCCGAAGATTAGTTACTTTTCCCTTAAGGGGTGAGTATCACACTTATGAGACTCAACAACCAACATTTACCTTAGGATAAGGGTTCCCTAAGCGCAAAGCCAGTTGGAAAGCTAAACGACTTGTAGAATGGTATTTTGGTAATCTAGTCCTTTTGAGCTGGATTGAATTCACCGCTCCTTAGGTATCAAGACCTTTAGTCCAAGGATTAGTTATTCTTCCTTCAAGAGGCGAGTATCACACCTGTGAGACTTAAGGATCAACAGTTACCCTAGGATAGGGTTGCAACAATCGTCACTAAATTACGCATTAAGGGCATTTAAGTAATTGTTGTAAAGGTTGTGGTGAGGAACGTAGATGTACATAAGCACCACAATATATGATATACTATGCAGAATAGTGGAGAACACAACAATTTATAGTGGTTCGGTTTGAACTGAACCTACGTCCACTTTAAGGGCTTGATGATTTTACTCATGGAGAAGATTACATAGAAAATCCTCAAATTGATTTACAAATTAGGGTTAGCTCTCTTAGAAATAAGAGCAAGAATGTGGAATGAAAAAGTCCTCCAAAATGAGACCCCTAGGGTCTTGCCCCCTTCTACTGTGAACTCTACAGAAGCCTCTTCCGGATGCAGGAAAAAGGTTTCGGCCGCCTTGGTGACTTCCGGCTCTGGCAGAAAGGTCTCGGTCTCCTTTCTTCTTATCGAATGTCTTTATTGATGTCTTTTTGCCTTCGAAATATCAATCTCAGGCTTTTGAGAGCGGTTTTGCAAACATGCCTCTTAGAGCTTCACCGATAAGCTTTTGGTCTTGGTTGCAAATCCTCAGTGTGTTGCGCATATGTTTCCGTTCGGCTCTAGGATCATTGGGATCGGTCTGCTTTTGTGCTTGGCTTTTGTAATCGAATCATAAAGACTCTAGTATCAGTAAAAGGTGCTGGTAAAGAGTGTTGGTTCTAACTACTTTATCTCCCTGTGCTAGCTCTCGGACCATATGCCTTTCGGTGAATTCTTATCGCCGACTCCCGGTATTTTGTGGAATCTTTTCGGGATTGTTTCTCTGCATCCCGTTAGGTGTCGTTGTTGCCCTTTCAGAATCTTCCTTTTTATCTTTAGTCTTACACTACCGGTGTTGGACCGATATTCTTACGCCCAAGTGTTGATGCATGTTTAACTTGAATCCTCTTTGATGTTGGTATTAGCTTTCGGTCGGTCGCTTTCGGCAATACCTTTGGCTTTGCTCTTTGCTTCGTGATCCTAGTTTTGCTACCCAATCCCTTTTCCCTTTCAGCTATGGAATCTCTACTTCTTTATGTAACACCCCACCTTCGCTAGGGTCACTCACAAAGGGAATGCACTAGTTTTGGTGGAGCATTATCTAGGTAAACATACACAGAGATATCACAAGACAGAACATAAATAAAGCAGCGGTAGAAATTAAAAACCAAATCTTATTACTTTCAAGAAAAGAGTCAAAACCTCATATATCCAAAGTACAAGTTGCCATTATTCCATTACATCAAGTTCTAAATAAAGAAGCATAAACTTTAAAATAACAAAGTAAATTATTCCCCAAAAATAGCAGACGTGCAGCCATAGCATAGCTCAAGACCAAACCGTACATGAGCTGACAGGAAGCAAGCTAAATCCAAGCTAAGAGCTAGAGTTTTGTAACACTCCACATCCGTTAGTGTCACTCACAAAGGGAATGCACTAAGTTCTGTGGAGCATTTTAAGGTAAAAGATGCAAATGAATTACAAGACAGACAAGAATTAAAACAGCGGAAAATAAAACTTTGCTTTATTGATAAAATAGTTTGTACAACGATTTCTTTACAATATCAGAGTATCATCTGTCCTACAAAATAAAGAAGCATAAAACAACATTTATTTTCCCCAATGTAGCAAGAGCCAGCCATAGCATCTGAAAAGAGAATCCAAACAAAACTTCGACAAATCTTCAAGCTGGGAAAGAGAGACGGTCCAACTTATCCTGAGCTATACTATTCCCTCCTTTACTACCTGGTTGGGGGGGAGAAACGGAAGAAAAGAAGATGAAAGAAAACTGGGTCAGACATAAAGTATGGTAAGTTCAGTTACTTCTAGCATATGAACAGGGCAAACGAAATGAAATGAATTAACTGAATACAAGATAATACCATGATGACATGATCAACAAGATAAGATAAGATTAACACAAGATATGCTAAGACAAGATAAACTGGATATGCTCTAATACTTTCGCCGCTTCGCTATTTCCTTGTTATACTGGTTTCTATATCTCTGCACCACCTAACTAGTGTCCCAACTAGTAATGATAATGTGATCCCAATCCCGGTAATTTCGGTTGCCTTCAGGCATACATTTATTATTTATTACCTAGATCTAATCTAGGGTTTTTACTATTGAGTGCTCCCTAGATTCAACTAGGATTTACGTGACTTATCTAATGCTTCACAGATTCAGGGTTTATGCCACCTAGGTCCACTAGGGATTACGCTACCTGTCGAACGATGCCCCTAGTCTAGGACACACTACATAGAGTGGTATATGTTCCTAGACTTTCCCCACGTATGCGTCGCGAATCGTTTATCGCTGTCTAGATGCACATGTCCTGAAATGTGCGACCCGAGTCCCGTGGCAGGGCTACTCTAGAAACACGGAACTCGGTCGGGAGCTTTTCAGATATCTGCTGGTGCAGATGCTAAGGTCTGTTTTTCTACCAGTGGTTATGGTCCCACGTGACCCCTCCCTCAACTAATGAAAGGCAATCCAAGAAAATCAAGCGCGAGAACTGTACTCTTGCCACCCTATGCCCTACTTTCCTATTGGCCAGCCTCACCCATAACTAGATAGCAAGTATATGGTCTGTTGGGAGTTCTCTGCCTTTCCGCATATGTACGAAGATTGACTAAAGATGGTAGGTAGACGACGATTTGCTATCACAGGGCTACTGGTCTCGCCGAATCATGTTGGTCCATCCTAGTCTTTAGGTTGCCTTATATTGCAACCAAGGTATACCCTTGGTTCTTCTAACGCAGACCTTAACCTCTATGAGCCCAGGAGGATCATCTGCCACCTCACAGAGGGATACCAAGAGTATCCTCACGTCCCCTCGAAGCCTCAGGCTTCGTAACCCAATTCGTTGGATCCTTCCTTAAGATCAGATGGACGTTCGCTCGTACTCGTGATATACTAATGATTACTACTTAGTTTCTCTAACTAAGGTTTACCACTTAGTTTGTTGAATCATCGTTTTCTTAACTAAGGTTTACGACTTAGTTCATATTAACTAAGGCTTACTACTTAGTTCTTGTTCTTGTCAAGTTGGGTTGGTTAAGTGTCATTAGTCAATTCAAGTCAACTTAACCCTTTCGTTTGCCATATAAAACTGGTTAAGTGTTATCAGCAGTTCATGTTGACTTAACCCCTACCACAAACCGAGTTATATTGGTTAAGTATTTTCTTATTACTTAACCCTACCCATTCATCTTGTATTGGTTAAACGTTCCCTTTAACCTAACCTTGCCAATCTTTTTTAACTGACATGTTATAACAGTTAAGTGTTCCCTTAGCTAACTTAACCCAAACATCTGTTTAATTAACATGTTCTAATGGTTAAGTATTGCCCATTCATGTTTTTAACTTAACCCTGTTCATTTATCCTGCTGTGATGACTAAGTGTTCCAAGTTTACTTAACCCCACCTTCTAATCTTAGTTAACATGTTAAATTGGCTAAGTGTATTAAACTTACTTAACCCCTACAAGTCTTGTCTTGTTAACATGTTAAGTGGTTAAGTGTCCAGATTAGCCTAACCCATTTCAACGGATTTAGTTAACATGTTGGGTTGGTTAAGTGTTTTAGTTAACTTAACCCTACCATTCTTTATCTAGCTTTAATTAATAAATTAAAGCCGCGACCACTCACATTAGATAGATATTATTGCGATTACTGGACGTGTCGGTTGGTTCCGGGCAGGTTTATATCGCAACTCAGTCTAACCTCGGGTTAGGCATATTCGTGTTTTCTAAGTTCAAAGGGTTTTGATTAATTTTCAAATCAGGTTTTGAAAGTAACCATCCCGTCCGTCGGATCAGTTAGGGATAGCCAGGGAGAGCAGGAAACTTGTATTTTCCAAACCCAAGCCTAGACACTATCGTCTCTGTCACCCTAGAACTTTCTGGTGTATGTATTATTAAAAGAGATGTCATTAATAAACCTTTCTTTTGTATATATATAAATTGTTAACAATTTATCCTCAAAGTTTAACCATTTATCCTCAAAGTCCATTTTCCCTTTTTAAATAAATTTGGCCTATATCATATTCATTTGCCATCCCCACTAATGGACTTATATTCTAGGCCCAAATCTTGATTTTCCTATCTTACAGTTTATAGCAATTTAGATCCAACATCCTCATTTACAGTTCATGCCAAAACTAGATTTTATATTCTAGTTTACAGTTTATGCCAAACTAGATTTCATATTCTAGTTCACCGTTTATGCCCAAAACTTAATTTGCATACCAACTTCCTACTTTGTGGCCCATTTAACCATTTACCATTTACGCCCAATGTATGTAAATTATTCACAATTATGCTAATATACTTATCATGCTTAATTTAGCCACCCAATTCTGATTTAATATTCTAATTTTAGTTCATGTCAAAACTAGACTTGTTATTCTAATTTTCATCTTAATAGTCATGCTATAATGCATGTTCCCAAATTATGCCAATTTCCAAGTTTAGTCAATTTCATGTTTTTCCCAAAACGTATTCCCATCGTTCGTATAATCGTGATTCAACCTAGATTATAAATAAATCTAGATTCGTGGAAAAAAAGGGAATGAACCAAAATGCCATGAAAGAATAGACATAATAACTGGCATAAGATGATAATTCACAGGCACATAGATCTGGTAATATTACGACATGAAAAGGGTTGAATAGTATAGGTTCAAGAACATGGGTAGACCTAACTTAATAGGTAAATTCCCAAGATCAAGATCCAAGGATAACTAAGAATAAACTGAAATAGAAAGTCAAGCCTAGATCCAATATAATGCCAGTTTGGGGAACAACATGGTTTTGTAACTACAGTGTCATGGGAATAAATAATAATCTTATATCCATAGTCATAGGCAATAAATCCTCACAGTTAATGAATCACAGTCATAGGCGATGTTCATAGTCAAAGGAAAATAATTGTCACAGTCATGAGTCACAGTCATAGGCAATGTTCATAGTCAAAAAGGCAAATGGTTTTAAGGTCCCTAGTTTCATAGTCACAGTCTTATTGGTCATCGAATCATAACAGTTCTGAATAAGGTCCAAAGATATAAGCACTGATTCGAATAGAAAGATTTGGCATATTCTTTTATTCCTTTAATTTCATGTCACGAATAGAGAAAACGTTCAAATCTAAAATGTAACCGACTTACAGAGATTATATTAGATTCGTAGAAAAACAGTCGTTGAAGTCGTTTGAATTTTCACTTGAATCCTAACTTGTTTTGAATCTCCTCTTGAAAGTCTTGAGCAGCATTTCCTCGTCTTGATTTATTTTATATATTATTTTATTTATTATTTAATTTAGTGGAGGAGAAGAAGCCATGTCCACCAAGAATCTTTGCAGCATAAGGTTAGAGAAGAATTGTGAATAGTGAAGCAGACTAGGGGCTGTTTATATAGGATTAGGCGGACGAATCTAGGTAGAAAACGCGACCAGGTACAACAGAATGCACCCAGGCCCAAAAGTGGGTTTTGCACCCAGGTCGACACCCAGGTCAACTGCCCAGTCGACCTGGTGGGGGGGTCGACTACCCAGTCGACTCCCCAGTCGACCTGGGTCCTGGGCGGGAATTTTCCCGCCAGCCCGCTTCTGGGTTTGAATTCGAATTTCGAGCTGTTTTCGATTCTGAAAATTCCTAAAACTTCGGAGGGTCATATCTCCCTCATACGGACTCCGATTCTCGCAAACTCGGATTCGCTTCCAAGCATAATTCCGAGACGAACGCAATGACGTAACCTGTTTCCCTTAAATTTTCTTCTAACATTTAATTATACCTTAATTTGTGAAACATAATGTTACAGAATTACGGGATGTTGCAAGTTTCCTCCCTGAGAACCTGGGGGTAGAAACAAAAGAAAAAGAGGTGAAAGGAAACGGGTCAGTCATAAAGAATGGTAAGTCCAAGTGACTTTCAGCATAAAAACAGATAAAGGTAACATGACATGTATAAACTGAAAGTAAACATAAGTATGATGACAAGATGGGCAAGATAGACTAAGATAACATGATAAATCAAGTATAAATCAAGTATAGCATCACGTATTCAAGGTTCGATGCATTAACTGTACTAGGATCCCAAACCCATGTCTAATATTAATCATGAAATGATCCTTTGGCCCCATAACACGAATGACCCATTACAGGGTCCAACGGAATGATCCACTACTCGATCAGCTCCCTACAAGTTCTAGCTCGTTGTGTGTTTGTGTCATACGGCCCAACCACGAATGTTGTCACCTGTGCTATGTCCACCATAGGGTGTATCAAGCCCTATGGTGCCAACCACCGACACGAATCCAGAATGCACAGATAAACCTACTGATGCCCAATGCCTGCTTTTTCAACTCCGGACCACGTGCACAACAATAGCCCGCCTGAACCTACACTGGCGCACCAACACAGCCGTCGTTCTGGTCGAATACAATCAGCCCAGTAATCGTGCCCCACCCTGCCTAGTCCCAGGGTACCATGATACATCTAGTGGGTTACTGCTGAAATGGACCGCGTAACTAGGGTTTCCGTCCAATAGGTTAAGTGTTGTCATTTAAATTTGAGACTTAACCCTTATCAGTCTAGCATGTCAAATTGGCTAAGTGTTGTCATTTAAGTTCGTAACTTAGCCCTACAATTCACATGTCAAGTTGGTTAGGTGTTGTCGTTCAAGTTCATGACCTAACCCTACCAGTCATGTCTCAAGTTGGTTAAGTGTTGCCTTTCATGTTCATGACTTAACCCAATCATGTGGCATTAATTCATTAATGCACCCCATCTTCTCAAATTAGACCTGTTGTTGTGGTCACTGGATATGTCGGGCGGTTCCAGGCAGATTTACACCACAACTCAGTCTAACCTCGGGTTTCAAGCGCGATATGACCAACTACTCACATTGGATCCTATTGTTTGCAGTCACTGGATTTGCCGGGCGGTTCCGGGCAGATTTACACTGCAAACTCAACCCAACCTCGAATTGGCCATTTTCATGTTTATTCTAGTGTCATGTCCATGTTCAAGATTCATGTCAAGTTTGTGTCAAGTTTTCAAGGCAAGTTTCATGTCAAGTTTCCTATGATTACCAATTTTTCCCATCGTTACCCCGTCTAAATATTAGGCTAACAATCTTAGCCTAATTTTCCGTCCGCATGATTTTTGACATATAATATTAGGCTAAAAACTTAGCCTAATTTAACGTACACAAAATTTGCATAAAGAAATCCATTAACATAAACATGTCATAGGTGTAAACTTGGCATTCTCGGCATAGTCAATATGAACACCATAGGTGTGTACTTTCAAAGTAATCAACATAAATATCATAGGCGCGAACTTGCAACGTGGACTAATTCAACATACATATATATGTGAACTTGCAACATAGACTAAATCAACTTACATATATGTGAACTTGCAAATCAATCACGAACATATGAATAAGTGTGAACTTGAAATATGACGTAGGTTTAAACACATAAACATGTAGATCTAACATTTGGTCACATATGTGATATGATTTTACAACCTAAAACTTGCATAACATGATAAACTACACAACTTGTCATAACAGGTTGTATTCCAAGTTCATATACATATGAATAGACTTATTCATTAATTCTCAATTCAACATGATAATAAAATAGAACATAGATCAATATCATTCAATTTCACCTATAACATAATAAACATCGTTCTATTATTAATTTAATTCCAAGGTATGACATAACTAAATTGACTAAAACATCACAGGAATATAGATCTGATAACATTATTGATCATGAAAAGGTTTGAATAATCTAGTTTTAAGAACATGGATAGATCTAACTTAAATAGAAAAATCCCCAAAATATAGATCCAACGATAAATAAAGAAAGTCAAGCTTAGATCCAATTTCAAAGTTATAATCCTAGGCAATAACCTCATGGTCATGAATCTTAGGTAATTAGTCACAATTGTCCTTGCCATAGTCATAGTCTTATTGTTCATAGTCATAGGCGGTCTTATGTTCACCGTCATAGTCATAGGCATAGTCTTATGTTCACCGTCATAGTCATAGGCATAGGAAAAATATTATGTCCACAGTCATAGACATAGTCATAGTCTTAGGCCATTAACAATTGTTTCAACGTCGTAGGCAATATTCCCAATAGTCAAGATCCAAGAAGAAAACAAGAATATATATGAATCATACATAAACCAATTCCAATTTACAACATGCCCATATTAGATTTATTGTTTTTATCTAAAAGTAACTGGAACTTACAGATCATGGTCAAAGAAATTTAGAAGTCAAGTCTAGAAATTAGTCGTCGAATTGTTGTGGTGTCGCTGATCTATTCTCTTGAATTGTTGTAGAAGCGTTGATCTTTGATTTGAATCGAGTTTGAATGCTTAAGCATAAATTTGGAGGCGGCGGCCATGGTTCAAGAGGTGAATTAGAAGCATAGCAGTGTAAGAATAATTTGTATGAATTAGGCTAGGTCTTAAGATGTATTTGTAGGGGTAGAAACTAGTTTAGGCCCTTAGATCAACCCTAGAATCAATCCGGACCATCAAAATACGTCTCAGGCTTCAAAAATGGGTTCTGGGTCAAAACAGGCCGACCAGGTCGACCTGTAAGGGGGGGAGGTCGACACTATGGTCGACCAGGGGGGGTAGGTCGACCCTATGGTCGACATGGGGGGGGGGGAGGGTAGGTCGACCCCTTGGTCCAGTGCTGCCTGAAAACTGCTGAAACTTGTATAGGCCATAACATCTTCATCCGGACTCCGATTTTCGAAAACTCGGACTTATTTCATGTAAAATTTCGAGACCAATGCAATTGTGTAACCCGTTTCCCCTTATTCTTATTTTAAAATTTAATTCTGCCTTGATTTATGACTTTAACATGTTATAAAAATATGGGTTGTTACATTCTCCCCTCCTTAAAGGATTTCGTCCCCGAAATCTCTAAGTTAGGAAGAATATATCCTACCATCCAATCATCCATCTACTCAACCATCATTCACAAGCAATCTTTGTCCTTAAAAGATTTCTAATGCTATATGAACATATGCAGAAAGTGTGTGTATATGTTCCTTATCTAATGCAAATGATCAGGTTTGTTTGATCTTCTTAATGCAAAATATGTTTAGTGTCATGAATCCAACATATATGCAAATAATCCTAGTCACATAAACACTATATGTGTGCACAAACATTCATCCATATGCAACATCCACATGATAACACATTTAATTTCATCCATAAACAAGTATAAACACTCATGCATATGCAATATGAAAACGTGTCTGAGCCGATCTAGTGCCTAATGTGTGTTATGCAACCACGAGCAACCACTTGCGACCACTTGCAACCATTTGCAAACATCAACCATAACATGTTTCAAATACATGTTTCCATCCATATTGTAATAACCCGGAAAATACGATCCAATTTAAAAATTTTAAATTGGACATTTCAAAGGAATTTGAACAATTGAAATAAAATATTTCAATAAAATAGTGAAGTAGAAATAGTGAGTCAGTTTGAAAATTTGAATTCAAACTTTGACTGACTGGGCAGGGTGGAGAATATAACGGATTTTAGTGAAACCAAAAATATTTAAATCTGTTTATCAATACCTTTCTAACGAATCTGAAAAATCGAAGTTTCATAACGGAAATCAAAAGTTATGGCCGAATGAATTTTCAGAAAGGTCGCTATATAGAATATATAGCCCTGGAAAATTGATATTTTGCAAACGACCTCGGAATTCGACGAAACCACTTTTGTTGGGTCCGGGATGTCAAACTATTGCTAGGTTTCAAATTTCATAATTTTTGAAGCTAGTATGTGAGCGTGGCAAGGGAAAATGTGTTTGGTCAATTTCTGTTAAATTGGATCGACCAGAAAATGGCCATTTTTCAAACGATCCCAGAATTCGACGAAACTAGTTTTGTTGGGACCGTATCGTCAAAACATAGCTAGATTTATTTTTCTGGAATTTTTCGAATCAGTTTGTGGCCCTGGCAAATTGAAATGTACGTTCAAAGTTAAAAATAAAATGTTTTATACTTTAATTTGAAAAATAACTGACTGTAACAGTCGAATTGGCCAACGAAACATATCCCATTGTGTCCGGAATGGGGGTATTTAGCTAGGGGCGACAGTCGTTGGACTTGAAAAGGAGTTCGTTGGAGAAAACACTATTTAAAAATATAATATATATATCGGCCAATCAGAATTTTTCTTTCGTAAAAAAAACCCGTAACCCTCGAACCAACGGCGAAAACCCGATCGCCGCTTCCCTCCCCTTTTCCGACCGACTCCGCCACTTCCAGCCAACGCCGCCACCACCCCTCGACGCAGCTCCGCCTCCTCTTCAAATCCGACCTACCCACGACCGCCACCATCGCCTCCTCCGCCTGAATCGAGCGCCCAAAGTCCACCACTTCCCATCGCCGCCGCCAACGCCACCGACCACCGAGCTCCACCAAACCACCACCGACAGGACCCCCACTCGAAGCTCTTCCACGTCCAACTTCCTGATCGTCCCCACGTGCCACGGATTTCGCGAAAACCTCAAACCTAGTTTCGAACCAAATAGAAAGGTGAGTCCTTTTTGATGTCTGCACTTTGAAAAATCATATCTTTTTGGTGTGCTGACGAAATTCGATGAAACAGAAAACATCGGGACCGCAAGGAAGCTCTCTACCACATAGAAGAAGCCGCGGATTTTTCTGAGTCACCTACGATTTTTAGCACTCCGAAAACCAAAGTGAGAAATCTAAATAAATATGAATTTGAATGGAAAATGTCGTGTATAAATTATATAAGCAAAATATAAATTACACACGTGTTGTATACCTCCTGTACATGCGTAGTGTAAGCTATATAAGCGAAGTATGAATTATACATGCATAGAATAATTGATATATGTGTTGAAATGCAAGTGAAATATAACAATAATATATATATACTCCCCTCGTCCACAAACCATGGACGATATTTATTGTTGTGAATTGATGTGAAATATTGGATTAAAAATACGAATGGTTGAATAATTGTTTGTGGTTGATATTGTTTGGTTGTGGTTGAAAAATACCCATTGGTGATTGAAATAAATTGGAAATATTTGTGGAAATAAAAATAAAACATGCCGCCTGCGTGCGAATTAGATGCATGAATCCCCATTGTCAAAAACCGTGAGGTTTTAAGGTAAAGCGAGGAGCCGTACTAGGGACGGTGCCGGTTTGAACTACCCTGCCGTTATGCTGCCGAAATTTTGAATAATCTTTATGTGTTAGAATTATTTTCATATGTTGATATTATCTTCATGCGTTGAAAATAAAGCTATATGTTGAAACTATATCCATGTGTGGAAATGTTCATGTGTTGAAAAATGATGAGTGAAAATTAAATTCATTTGTGAATGAATGAAGTGTTTAAACAATAAAAATCACCTTTTTAAATATATATGAAGTATGAAAAATATTCACCTTATATATAAATAGTATCAACAATAAAAGTTCCATCTTTCTAATATGAACAATATAAATAAAATATCCATGTGTGGAAATGCTCATGTGTTGAGAAGTGTGTGTAGTGGAAAAATTCATGTGTTGAATAAAAAGATCGAACAATAAAAATTACATTTTTATTGAAACTATGAAGTGTTGAAAACATCCATTTGTCGAATAAATATTTTAAGTGATAAAAATATCATTTTTATCATATATGTGATATGCTAAAGGTATGCGGACGTTGAAATAAATATTTGTGAAGAAATATTATTTTTAACATGCATAGGAACTAAATAAAATAGTCATGTGTTGAAATCTATTTTAGTTCGCCGAAATTATCATCTTTGAAATGTGAAGTGTTAAAAATAGCCACTTGTTCAAATAAATGTGCATGAGTTGAAATATACATTAATTAGCTAATGATATGATTTTAGCCTATGCATGCAACATTAGAATGAATGGTGTTTTTAAACCAAAGTAAATCAAATATGAAGTTGAATGGAAAATGATAAGTGAGAAAAATTGTATATATGTACATGCATATCTATTGAACAGGTTATAGCAAAGGGGCTAGAGAAGAGGAATAAAATTTTGTGCCCGACAAATAGGTACACATTTACTGTTTTGTTTGGGTGATGATTTTATGAGCCTGTTGGCTAGCCGCTTGGCTTTTTCTTTTTGACATGAGACGCCCGTGTGGCTATTTGGGAATTTTCCCAGTCCCTCCCGTACAAAGGAGGTTATGGCGAAATTTTCCAAAATTTAAAGGCGTTAGTGAAATAATTGAAGTGGAAACGATATAGGAATTTTTGAATGAACTATATTTATATAAATATATAAATATAAATAAAATTAAAACGAAACGTGGCCGTGCAGTTCGTGTTTTGAAACCGTGATTTCAAATGACTAGTGCGAGAAATCCGACCATTGGATTTTCCCGAAACCGCAACCGTTGGGTTCGCCTTGGAAATATCTTTCCAACGGCACCAACTTTGTGAAGATCCGACGGTTGGATTGTCTGGAATGTTTAATTCAAATCTAAAGAAAATCAGCGCCAGAAACGATTATATTTATATATTTATATAAATATAATTAAATTAAATCGAATAACGACGCTGCAGTTCGTAAATTGAAATCGTAACTTCAAATGGCTAGTGTGGAAGATCCGACCGTCGGATTTTCCCAAAACTGAAACCGTTGGATTCGTTTTGAAATGACCTTCCTAATGATATAAAATTTGTGAAGATCCAACGGTTAGATTTTCAGATATGTGTAAAACAAAATTAGTGAAAAACAGCGCCAGTGCATCGGCACGACCTGAAACGTCGTTTAATTAAATATGGCCGTTTTAAATTAAATAAAAATGGCGATATATCGTTATAAAATACTATAGACGATATAGAGTGGAAATAAACCAATTTCGTTGTGTTTGCTTGATATGTGATGGTTGAATGTATTTGACATGAAAATTATAACTAAAGAACTGAAATGTGAATGTTGAATAGTCCAACCATGTGAATAATTGATTTGAAAATCTAAATATACGTGGGTTATTTGAAAAGGCCGAGTTTATCTCATTTCAAATAATCGATCGACGTTGAGAAGTCGAAGAGTGGAAGACGGTTGAAGACCGACGATCTTCACATTAGATGGATGGGCGCTACTGATGCTCGTGATTGGAGTAGCTACCATGAAGGAACTGAAGTAGTAGCCATCCAAACATACTGTTGATTGTACGGATATGCGAGGAATTGGTGCCTCCGGTTTCGTTCAGACCCAGAACGGACTTGTAAATGGACTGTGTGTCTGACATTGGATTTTGTTCTGTGCTGATTGATCTCTGTTAAATATATATCTGTTTGGCGGAGGAGAATTTATTCTCTTGCTTAACGCCCTTCTCTGAGACGTACGAGCTCAGAGGTTATGTATTGATAGAAATCAGTCGCATGGAGTGGATTGCTTGTGTGGCACGCTTAAGTGGCATATGATCCAGGCTTCTGTTGCAAAGCAAAGTCTTGTGGTTGATGATCAAAGCATGGTCTGTGTGACGTAGCTTTGTGTATAACGTGAATTCGCGAGCCTCACACCTCGGTATGAGTCAAAAACGGGAGAGTGACTGCAGGGAGAGCACGGCGTTTCTTTCTAGCTAAGGTGGTGTCAGTGACCTACCAGCCCTGACATTATATATACTTTTCACCTGTGTGGTTGTTGGAATGTGAGGCGCCTCGATATAGGTTTGTAAGGACCAGGAAACGTGTGTTCAGGAATAATTAATCCTCAAAAGTAAGAGAGGACCGGCCCTGAAGATCCAAGGATCATAGTGGGGTCCTGGGACATTTGTTAGAGTGTCTCGAATCGGAGAGGAGCTTGCCCCTTGCCTCGACTCATGAAGGAATTCAATTCCCAATACGAAATATGCGGACGTGATTGTATTACTAGTATGGCGACATAGTAGATGGTAGTTATGCCGCCTAGGATTGATATTTATGATTGAATTTGCTTTTGAAACATATATGCACTAGTAATAATATCAAACACTTTTGTTTTATTCGTATGAAGCATTTTTGGCCATTATAAGGTAAAACTCTATCCTCCGTCTTGCGTTGCATTGTGTGATGGGACCTGAGTCTTATAATGGCTTCATTTTTCAAAAAGCATTGCGATGATTTAATCATTTACTTTATTTCATGCACTAGCACTCATTGGAGTAAACCCGTTCCGCGAAAGTGGCGTGGTCCTTTGATTTGCCTTATTATTGTTGTTAATAAGTTAAGTAGATTTCTCATACCAGTCCCATGACTGACTCGTAGTTTGTTTCACCTTGCAAACTCGGGTGCCCTCATTTTCACACGGGCAGCCTAGTTACAGGTTTCTGACGCGCTTTTGGCTCATGGCGAGGCTTGACTACACCGTGCTGACTTGGATTTTCTCTGCTATTATTGTATCTATATTATGATTCCGCCATTGGCGATGTAGACTGATATTTATTTTGTGTACTCTTTATGTATGATTCCGCCTCAGGCGATGGTGACTGATTGTGTATCATTATGCAGTAAGTTGTATTCTGTACTATGCTTCTCTGATGTGATGATATCTATATGATTTCGCTGTCATATGTGTGTAAATTATTCTATTTTCTGTTTATGCTATTATCTGTGATCTGCTAATGATGATTAATGTGTTATATTCCAATGATTATCCTTAACACCGTGTCACGGGGTTTTGGGATCGTCACACATATGGTTCTACCTAGGGTTCTCAAGATAGGATCGAGAAGATAAGCAAGATAAAACAAAGCATCAAGGATGAGAAGTTAAAGATGTACCCCCAGAAGGTCCTGCTTGTGGGGCTTGCCCTTGCTTCTTAGGGCAGTTCTTGCTGATATGTCCAGTTTCACCACACTGAAAGCATGCTCCCATCTTCATCTTCTTCTTTCTATAATCCTGGACTATATGCCCTTCAATACCGCAGAAGTGGCATTTTATTTTCTCATGTGTCTTGTTATCATTATTGTTGTTGTTGTTCTTGCCTCCTTTCTCGGAGTCTTTCTTCTTGTTTTGAGAATCATTCGCCTTGACCTCCTTCTTGCCATTCTCGTCTTCTTCATGAAGTAGGGCTATATCCACCAAGCTCTCAAAGGTCGCCCTCATGGGTACATGAGTCATAGCAAGGCTGTGTAGTGGCTCATTCAAACCTCTGACGAAGCACAGAGCCTTCTTGTGTTGGGTGTTTACTAAATCCAGCCCAAATCTGGCCAGCTGATTAAACTGATTGACGTACTCCCTGACTGTCATGCTTCCTTGCTTAAGAGTTAGGAACTTCTCCATCTGCAGGCTTCTTTCAGCTTGGGAGAGAAATTTCATCTCAAATCTCATCCGGAAGTCTTCCCAAGTTTCCACTGGCCTCTCAGCATGGGTAATCTCCCACCAATACGAAGCTTCATCTTTAAGCAACCACACTGCTAGCTGTATCTTTTGCCTATCGTCAACATCGAAGATGACGAACAAATCTTCGGTCTCCTTCAGCCAGTTCCTCGCTTCCACAAAGGATTCAGTCCCATAGAAGTCCTTTCCACCCATAGCCTTGAAGTCTCTACACGTCTTTGCGAAAGCATTTCCACGAGGAGGAGGAGGAGGAGGAATCGTTGCAGCTGGAGGAGGAATATCTGCTGGGCCTGCATCGTTGGCCCTAGCCTCTAAGTACCTCCTGAACCAGCCAGGTATTGGCACGCCGTCTAGAAAGTTAAGATTCCTAGACATGCTGAAAAACGAAAAGATAGAGATTCAAACGAGGAAACAAAGGAAAGTGCTAATGGCTTTTGGGGAATAGCCTTTTCAAAATAAACTTTTCTTGAAAAAATGCTTCTTTATAAACGATTTTGAAAATAGTTTCAGAAGGTTTTTAAAAGCTTTTGCCCAGTCTGGTAACCTTCTGCTCTGATACCAAATGTAACACCCCACCTCCGCTAGGGTCACTCACAAAGGGAATGCACTAGTTTTGGTGGAGCATTATCTAGGTAAACATACACAGAGATATCACAAGACAGAACATAAATAAAGCAGCAGTAGAAATTAAAAACCAAATCTTATTACTTTCAAGAAAAGAGTCAAAACCTCATATATACAAAGTACAAATTTCCAATATTCCATTACATCAAGTTCTAAATAAAGAAGCATAAACTTTAAAATAACAAAGTAAATTATTCCCCAAAAATAGCAGACGTGCAGCCATAGCATAGCTCAAGACCAAACCGTACATGAGCTGACAGGAAGCAAGCTAAATCCAAGCTAAGAGCTAGAGTTTCCTCCCTGAGAACCTGGGGGAAGAAACGAAAGAAAAAGAGGCGAAAGGAAACGGGTCAGTCATAAAGACTAGTAAGTCCAGGTGACTTTCAGCATAAAAACAGATAAAGGTAACATGACATGTATAAACTGAAAGTAAACATAAGTATGATGACAAGATGGGCAAGATAGACTAAGATAACATGATAAATCAAGTATAAATCAAGTATAGCATCACGTATTCAAGGTTTGCAGCATCAACTGTACTAGGATCCCAAACCCAAGTCTTATATTAATCATGAAATGATCCCTTGGCCACATATCACGAATGACCTATTACTGGGTCCAACGGAAAGATCCACTACTCGATCGGCTCCCTACAAGTTCTAGCTCGTTGTGTGTCTGTGTCATACGGCCCAATCACAAATGTAGTCACCTGTGCTAGGTCCACCATAGGGTGTATCAAGCCCTATGGTGCCAACCACCGACACAAATCAAGAATGCACAGATAAACCTATTGATTCCCAATGCTTGCTTTTTCAACTCCGGACCACGTGCACGACCATAGCCCGCCTGAACCTACACTGGCGCACCAACACAGCCGTCATTTTGGTCGCTTACAATCAGCCCAGTAATCGTGCCCCACCATGCCTAGTCCCAGGGTACCATGATACATCTAGTGGGTTACTGCTGAAACGGACCGCGTAACTAGGGTTTCCGTCCAATAGGTTAAGTGTTGTCATTTAAATTCGAGACTTAACCCTTATCAGTCTAGCATGTCAAATTGGCTAAGTGTTGTCATTTAAGTTTGTGACTTAGCCCTACAATTCACGTGTCAACTTGATTAGGTGTTGACGTTCAAGTTCATGACCTAACCCTACCAGTTATGTCTCAAGTTGGTTAAGTGTTGTCTTTCATGTTCATGACTTAACCCTATCATGTGGCATAAATTCATTAATGCACCCCAACCTCTCACATTAGACTTGTTGTTGTGGTCACTGGATATGCCGGGCAGTTTCGGGTAGATTTACACCACAACTCAGTCTAACCTCGGGTTTCAAGTGCGATATGACCAACTACTCACATTGGATCCTATTGTTTGCAGTCACTGGATTTACCGGGCGGTTCCGGGCAGATTTACTATGCAAACTCAACCCAACCTCGAGTTGGCCATTTTCATGTTTATTCTAGTGTCATGTCCATGTTCAAGATTCATGTCAAGTTCGTGTCAAGTTTTCAAGGCAAGTTTCATGTCAAGTTTCCTATGATTACCAATTTTTCCCAACGTTACCCCATCTAAATATTAGGCTAACAATCTTAGCCTAATTTTCCGTCCGCATGATTTTTGACATATAATATTAGCTAAAAACTTAGCCTAATTTAACGTACACAAAATTTGCATAAAGAAATCCATTAACATAAACATGTCATAGGTGTAAACTTGGCATTCTCGGCATAGTCAATATGAACACCATAGGTGTGTACTTGCAAAGTAATCAACATGAATATCATAGGCGCGAACTTGCAACGTGGACTAATTCAACATACATATATGTGAATTTGCAACATAGACTAAATCAACTTACATATATGTAAACTTGCAAATCAATCACGAACATATGAATAAGTGTGAACTTGAAATATGACGTAGGTTTAAACACATAAACATGTAGATCTAACATTTGGTCACATATGTGATATGATTTTACAACCTAAAACTTGCATAACATGATAAACTACACAACTTGTCATAACAGGTTGTATTCCAAGTTCATATACATATGAATAGACTTATTCATTAATTCTCAATTCAACATGATAATAAAATAGAACATAGATCAATATCATTCAATTTCACCTATAACATAATAGACATCGTTCTATTATTAATTTAATTCCAAGGTATGACATAACTAAATTGACTAAAACATCACAGGCATATAGATCTGATAACATTATTGATCATGAAAAGGTTTGAATAATCTAGTTTCAAGAACATGGATAGATCTAACTTAAACAGAAAAATCCCCAAAATCAAGATCCAACGATAAATAAAGAAAGTCAAGCTTAGATCCAATTTCAAAGTTATAATCCTAGGCAATAACCTCATGGTCATGAATCTTAGGTAATTAGTCACAATTGTCCTTGTCATAGTCATAGGCATAGTCTTATTGTTCATAGTCATAGGCGGTCTTATGTTCACCGTCATAGTCATAGTCTTATATTCACCGTCATAGTCATAGGCATAGGCAAAATATTATGTCCACAGTCATAGTCTTAGGCCATTAACAATAGTTTCAACGTCGTAGGCAATATTCCCAATAGTCAAGATCCAAGAAGAAAACAAGAATAGATATGAATCATACATAAACCAATTCCAATTTACAACATGCCCATATTAGATTAATAGTTTTTATCTAAAATAAACTGGAACTTACAGATCGTGGTCTAAGAAATTTAAAAGTCAAGTCTAGAAATTAGTCGTCGAATTGTTGCGGTGTCGCTGATCTATTCTCTTGAATTGTTGTAGAAGCGTTGATCTTTGATTTGAATCGAGTTTGAATGCTTAAGCTTTAATTTGGAGGCGGCGGCCATGGTTCAAGAGGTGAATTAGCAGCATAGCAGTGTAAGAATGATTTGTATGAATTAGGCTAGGTCTTAGGATGTATTTATAGGGGTAGCAACTAGTTTAGGCCCTTAGATTAACCCTAGAATCAATCCGGACCATCAAAACACGTCTCAAACTTCAAAAATGGGTTCTGGGTCAAAACAGGCCGACCAGGTCGACCTGTAAGGGGGGAGGTCGACACTATGGTCGACCTAGGGGGTAGGTCGACCCTATGGTCGACCTAGGAGGGGGGGGTAGGTCGACCCCCTGGTCCAGTGCTGCCTGAAAACTGCTGAAACTTGTATAGGCCATAACTTCTTCATCCGGACTCCGATTTTCGAAAACTCGGACTCTATTTCATGTAAAATTTCGAGACGAACGCAATGGCGTAACCTGTTTCCCCTTATTCTTATTTTAAAATTTAATTCTGCCTTGATTTATGACTTTAACATGTTATAAAAATACGGTTTGTTACATTTTATATTTGGCCAGTGCAAATTCTAGTGTTAACGGTTTAGTTTGGAGTCTGTATTTTGTGTCACCTCTGTCCTGTCTATGTACTCTTTTCTTGTAATATAAGTACCCATTTCTTTAAAAAGAAAGAATAAGTAGCTATTGATGATGTAGATTGGTGCACTCTTATGTTGAGAAGGGATAAGTAGGCAGTTACTAATTGATGAAGTAGAGAGATGGAGCAACAATCTAGATCGATTCGACTAGAAACTCTAAATATAGATAGTCATGTGAGCTCGTACATGCACACTACATATGTTGTATGTTCATTTCTGAAATGCTTGTATACATAATGTCTAGTGCACTACTTTCCTTCATAATGATGCGTCGATCGTAATGAATTGTATCCTCATGTTCACTAGTATGATTGCATATATGAATTGGATAAATATGCATGTAGACATGCATATAATGTGAACTCGAGATGTCATACATGATCATGAGCCTGAATGTGTATGCACATAGGGACTTGAGTTGTATTGAACACATGTGTACTGTGTACATGCACATAAATTGAAAATGTATGTATGTACATGAATGCGTAATCCTAAATGAAACTTTGTTTTCTAAAGCATAACCATCGATGCGATTGTCGCTTGAGATGGCCAGTGACGAGGTCACTCTGGTCGATCTTCTTAACCTCATGATCATTGTCGCTCGGCCTTGAACCGCACGACAATGTGTTGTGTTATACCAACTATTGAGTTTGATAGTTGTAGCCTTCGGACGATATGAGTGCATAACTGCAATGATATTTTGGTGTATCAACCCAAATTTTAGAGAAAATCTAAGCAGTAATCATTGTATTGTGCTTGAATCGTGAATAATTGTAACACCCCGTGTATTCTATAACTGTGAAATTAACAAATTAAAGTATAATTAATTTGAAATCAAAGAACTAAGGGAAACGGGATATGCCATTGCGTTCGTCTCGGAAAAATACGCGAAATAGAGTCCGAGTTTTCGAAAAACGGAGTCCGTATGAAGAAGATATAGCCTCCGGAAGTTTCTGAATTAAGTTTAAAATTCGAACAGCTCAGAAAAACAAGTTTAAAATTAAAAATCGGGCCCAATTGGCCAAGGCGGGAAAACTCCCGCCTAATGCACCCAGGTCGACTGGGCTGTCGACCTGGTCTAGCCAGGTCGACAGGGCTGTCGACAGGGCTGTCGACCTGGTCCAGACCCAGGTCGAACCCAGTCCACCCTGGCTGGCCTAGTCTATGTTGGTCGATTTTCAGAAGCATGCTTTGTCATTAGGGCTAGGTGGCAGACTCTAATTGGTCTCTCTTTTGAATGAATGGTACGATCAATCCAAGCAACATCGATGGTCCTAATCAGTTCATAAACTCTATAAAAATGACCCTAGACTCAACCTAACCTATTCATTCAAAAATAAGAACAAAGCCATCATGCTGCTGAGGAACGACTAGGAGTAGCCACCAATTTGGGAGAAAGACTAGGAGGAAAATTCTAAAGCATAAAGCAACTTAAACAAATCAAATCAACAAGGAATCGCATCTCCAAATCCCTAAATTGGAGAATTCGCCACACAATTGTAAGTAGAGTATTATTTTGGTATGAACAAATAATTGTGTTGGTTTGTATACTTGATTTGTGGTGATAAAGCAATTCATATTTGTGCGTTACTATGATTCTTATCGATTTGGAATATTGTATACGTTTGGATATTCTCAAATTATGTTATTCATTATAAAAACTACATGTTTGCGGTAGTTTTATGCAAGTATACGTTTGGATATTCGCAAAGCATGTTATTCATTATAAAAACTACATGTTTGCGGTAGTTTTATGCAAGTATACGTTTGGATATTCGCAAAGCATGTTATTCATTATAAAAACTACATGTTTGAGGTAGTTTTATGCAAGTATACGTTTGGAATATTCGCAAATTATGTAATTCATGTTGAAGCTACATGTATGTAGTTGTTTAATTGAAATTCATGCAAGTTTGGGGTTTTGCTACTATGTCATCATAATGTGTACTTTTGTACAAAAATCATTTTTGTGAGTAATTGGAACAAATTTGGGTTATTATAATTCATATGAAATTATGTTGAAAATTTGGCATCATGGTCTATGTATTAAGCCATACTTTTGTACTAGAAAACCTCTTTGCGAACTTATGAATATGACTAGGCTATGATTAATATTTTGCATAATTGAAAACCATGTTAGGTCTATATTGTTGACAAGAATTATATGATGACATATGTGGCACATAGCTAGGTTAGATTCAAAATCCCATTTGCAAGTTTGCATGACTAAAGTAAAAATCATGATTTCATGTTTAGAAATATTTATGCCATAAGTATATGTGCACCATGGTTATGTGAATAGATTTAAAATCATGATTAAGTTGGAATAATTCAAGTTGAACTATGCTTTTGTATTAGTAACAAAAGTAAACCCCTTTGTAAACATGTAGGAATCTTATGAACATGATTTGCCTATGTTTGACATTATGCCTAAATAAAAACATAGGTTTATGTTGTAGTTAAGACTATGTGTCAATAATGATATCCAATTTAGATTCTTATCTCAACTACAAGTTTACATGCTTTGATTCATGTCACTTATGCTTTATGACCAAAGTATACATTACTACTATGCAAGTACACCAGTTTCTATTTTGTAGTTCCAACGTTATGTTGCAAGTTCATGCGTTCACATTCCCCTTCTTGTGTATGTAATCATGCTTTAAGCCTCCCCTTTTCACGTGGCTAAGTTGGGCTTAAAAAGGCTAAGCCCAACATATATATAATAAACGAGCGAATTAAACGGGGGTAAATAGCGTTGGGCCAAATTAATTAATAAACGAAAATATAAAGTAAAGGGGCCCAAATTCAAGTATGGGTTGGGCCCATGATTGGTGTAACCTTCACACCATTGATTTTTAATAATGGGCCGCAAATATTTACATATAAGAAAATAAAGAAGAAAGACAAAATATGTAAATGTAGAACATACGATGTGTTTAACCCGAGGTTGGATTGAGTTGTGATGTAAACCTGCCCGGAAACGCCCGGCTGTCCAGTAGTCACAACAATACCTATCCAATGTGGGTGGTTAAACATGGAGCCCAATAAGGACCCGAGGTTAGACTGAGTTGTGGCGTAAGACTGCCCGGAACCAACCGGCAACAGGCAGCCACAACAATACATGTCTAATGTGAGAGGTCAAGGCTTTAATAAGACAATTAAGGCTGAGTCAGGATTGTTAGGATTAAGTGAACTAAAGACTTAATCAAAATGGAACATGCTAAACTAAACAGACTGATTGGGGGGTTAGGTTATAAAACACTTAACCAACTTAGCATGTTGGCTAGAAATAGAAAACCTAGTAGCGGGGGACCCTTTTCAGCAGTAACCCTATCAGGTGTATCATGATACCCTGAAACTAGGCAGGGTAGGGCACGATTACTGGGCTGATTGTAAGAGGTCAAATCGACGGCGGTGGTGTAGCAGTGTAGGTTCTAACGGGGTGCGGGCGTGCACACACTCCGGCGCAGAAAAGTAAAGCACTGGGCACCAGTAGCATACCTGTGCATTCTAAGGTTGTGTCGGGCCGCTGCCATGGGACTTGATACACCCCATGGTGGGACCAGCATAGGTAACTACAACATCGGGGGGCCGTAAGACACATGTAACTATGCGAGTAGGAGCCGATCATCATAAAATGGATCACTTCACCCTGATTATGGGGTGCCAGTTGAAAACTAGTTTATATGGGTTCAGAGATTAACATGGGGTACGATAGTATATTCGACCCTAGACAACTTAACCAAGTTTATAGTGCTTTCCCACTTCTTGTTTATACTTATCATACCCAGTTCTTTATTCATAGACAGAATAGTCCTAGACTTACTCAGGCTTTATGTCTGACTCTACTTTTCTTTCGTCTTCTTTTCTTCCGTTTCCCCCCCCCCCCCCCCCCCCCCAGGTCCACAGGGAGGGAACACTGCAGCTTGACCAGCCTTAATATCCAGCTTGAAGAGGAGAAATGTATTGCTTGGACTTTTTCGTTTTGAACTATGGCTTTGGACAACCACTATGGGGCTTTTGCAGTTTATTTATGTTTTCTTTATGCTTCTTTAAATAATGTAATCAAAGACAGTTATGAAGATGTTATGATTTTGGAAAGGATGTAAGACAATTATGGTGATGTTGTTGTAACACGTATTTGCTTTTATGAAATAAAAGTTACCACTTTTCTGCTGTTTACAAATATGTGTTTTTATATCTGTCTTGTATATCTGTGACTTATACTTATAAACCTCCACCAAAATTAGGGCATTCCCTTTGAGAGTGACCCTAACGGAGGTGGTGTGTTTCAATAATTGTGAAGCTGAGTTTTTTCCTTTTGCCTCAATTTGCTTGATTACTCGAGCGACGCACTTTCCATTCAATGTAACTACGATAAGTCACTTGTTTTTTAAGTTAAAATGACAACCCTTTTGATTGTAGGCTAGATTTTTGCCAAAATTTAAACACAAATGTCAAAAGTAGAGTGTCGCCTTCCGCCTCGTGCTAGATTGCATATCTACCCCTTGTTTAGGAATGGTGGGGCTAGATAATGGACATTGAGTCTGGCCTTTCCAGATTCACGCTTGCCCCGATGAATAAAAAAGAGAGTTTTGAATTGAATGATTACATCATATCCAACTCCAGTCAGCTTCTCCATTCCAGTGCCAAGAATTGGTGTTAGTTTACTATCAATCGGATTATGCCCCTTAGAGTTTATATCCTTCCCCCATCATAGAGTGTAGGCTGATCAATGGACATATGAGTAATGTCTTTCCAGGATTTATAATCTTTTTTTGAATCGTGAATTTGAGGTGAATGTCAGATGATTGATTTGCACCCAACCTGAATTAGTGTTTGTTTGTCGTGTCGAAGGCAAGGTGGTGTTAAGCGAATTGTCAATTCATATTCATTTCTATTTAATATTTCGGTCCTTGCTTTATGGGCCAGAGTTGGATGGAAAAAGTCAGATTGCAGTTAACTTCAATGCTCTATCTTACCCTCTATGCCAAAGGGAAAATTCGAGGAATGAATGGCTGTTTCAAACTCGATTAATGCCTAATACTGGATAGTCAAGTCAAATCTAGTCGCATTCATACTCCTCTCATTGAAACATTGGATAAAAAAGACAGCTGGTAAGCTAGATCCAAGTCATGATATATGGATGACCTGTTGGATCCAAGTCACAAGTTAATTGTGGGCGGTCGAGTCATGCTCTGTCATTTGTGTGTGCTATTCCTATCAAAACTTAGGCAAGAGTTGGTTAACTAAGTAATTGAACCATACTTTGATATTTTTTTATACTCCTATGGAAAATTAAAACTAGGAGTTAGTCAATGATCTATTGAGATCTCGCTTTTCTTGGTCCAGGTGTCCTATTCAACTATGGACAGTCGAGTCATGCCCTCTTTAGAGTGGTGCCTCCTGTCGGAGGCAAAGATTAGGAGACATATGGTTAATCACATCTATTCCTATAGTAGAGATGTACATGAAATTTGTATAATCTTATAAGTTTTAATATATGATTTATTTATCCAAGTATGTAAGCTAATTCATTTTCCAGTCAATATATTTTGGTTATGTTGGTTTCCTCGAGCATTGGTTGAGCACATAACTCTCAAGGCCTCGTTTCGATCATTGGCTTAAGTCGTGTAAAGTATCACTGGGTACGTCCCTCTCAAGGCCTCATTTCAATCGTTGCCTTGAGTTAGGCAAATAGTCATGGATTTCCCTAGCACTCACAGCCACCTTTTGGTCATTGCCTCAAGTGGTATGGGAAGTCCAACACTAGTTGCATAGTATGGGCATCATTATCAACTCTGTATGTTTTTATAGGTTTGTCCTCTACCACAGTATGGAGGAGTTAGTGCGACCATCAGGTTCATCCTTCATATTTATAGTCACCCATTGAGCTCAGATTTGAGTTGTGGATGTCATAGGCTCGTTCTCTATACTTTCATGTTGGGTATCTAGTTAGAGTTATGGATGTTATAACACTAACGCTTAAAAAGAGTGTGTGTGTGTGTGTTCTCTACTATATGGAACCATCATCCATCACAAATAAACAACAATCATTAAACATCCATAAACGGTTTAAATTAACGAGACTAGTTAAATATCCAAATTATTACTAATTAATTTTTACTAATTGGTGCACATTAACTAGTGTATAAATTTAAAGAGTTCTCACAAACATTGCTGTCAAATTCTTCACGGTAGGTGAGCCTAGCTGACTGCAAACGAACCATCGGCCAGTATTTCGATGCACTGACTTTTGCATTTTACACACACACACACACACATATATATATATATATATTAATCTTCTTCTTTTTTATAAGAAGAGGAGGAGGAAAGAGAAGCTCTTGGCCGAACCAAGGTGGAAGTGGTGTTGGTAGAGCTAGGCCAAGGGAAGGAAGGGTCTTATGCCGAAAAGAGAAGAGGGAGAGGGAAGGGAACCATGGCCAAAACATTAGGAGAAAGGAGGAAAGAATGGAAAAGAATGAAGTGTGAAGAGATGAGAGAGTTTAGGGAGGTATTTATAGGATTTCAAAGGCTTAAGATGCTTACATATGGTAGGACATATGTCCCCTTCTTAGCTCCCTTATCATGCATGTTAACACATGTAATACCACCTTTCTGAAACCAAGCACACATAAACAAAACCATGGACTAAGGATATGGTTTCCCTTTGTAACACTTTAGTAACATCTCTAGGGTGTTGCCAAAATTGTTATGTCTTATATATGTTGCAAAACTCAAGTTTTAGGGTACATTTTATCGTTTAAACACTCAACGACTTATGTTGTCAATACCAAACAATGTTAGCAACTTATTTAACATTTCTAAATAATTATTCAACTTCAATTATCTATGTTTAAAATATATTTATTTAACTAGAAAAGAACACACTTAAAAATTGTTTTATAAATACATATTGGGAAAATTTGTCATAACAATACCTGGTAAATTCTTATCAAAATTATACCATTATATTTTTGACAAAAAATATTATTTGAACATATTTATATTTATTATAATTATTTCAAAACCATATTTAAATTATATTAAAATCATTATATCTAGAAAATCCAAATTATATCAAAAAATAATTAGTTTTTAATTCGGTAAAAATTCTAGATCGTCACAACATCCCTCAGAAGCTGGGTTCTTCCCTCCAGTCCCATAGAGCAATCAGACAGAATAACCAAGCATAATAACCAGGCAGAATAATCAGATGGATGTGCTCCTCTTGTGCCTCCAGAAATCACGATGATCAACCTCGTTGGGTTCTTCACCTTCGTACGTGTGAACTGATCCAAGTGCATCATACTAAGGTGTTATTAGATTCTACGTCTAACCTTTTAATCACGCGCTTGTCTTATCTTATTAGATTGTTGATTTACTTGATTACCCATATATTAGCTTTTAATTCAAGTTACCATGTTTTCTCTGAGCCCCTTATATCTCAAAGGAATGGACCCCTCTTGCTTATTAATCCAGTGATTTAACTTAATCCATTTTAAGTTCATTAATAAGCCTAGTGACATAACATGTTATTTCTTATATTGTAATTAACGAAAGTAATCTACAACCCTTTTTTATCACCATGACATTTATTGTCCAATGACATGTTTACAAGTTACAATAACATGTTTTACTTTATGTATAATTAAGTATATCCTTCCCCAATCCTCATATTTTATTATAGCATGTCTAATTAATATATATAATTAAGTACAACTTATTCCATTTCATAAGCCTACTTTATTTTTTTTCTTATTTAATCATAACCTCATCTTACATTGTCATCACAACTTGTTGTTGTTTTTTACTTATTAACTTAGTTCTCTTAACTAAGGTTTATTAACAAGTTCTCTTTTTCATTTATTGTAACCCATGTTATAATTTCACTTGTCGCTAGGACAAGCCTACCAATTATATTACATTCTCATTCATATAATCAATTATAATAGGTTATATTCCCTATTCATCAAATTTTCCTTGGTTCCTTAACATTAACCAAACTTTTACTGTTGTACCATCCATTTAATTACCGTCTTGTATATTCTTATTATTTCAGGAAAATATTTCACATACCTCATTAGATTGATTAGTGGAAAGATATAAAGATCCATTTCCATAACACACATAAATCAATATCCATAGTTGCAAGCTATCTCTTTTATTTTCGTCGCTGACATATATATATATATATATATATATATATATATATATATATATATATATCTTTTTATTTGATTAATGTGCAACACAGTAAAAGAATCCCTATTTCACACTAGTCCCTTTTCCATACTTTTCTTGCAACTACGTTCATAGAAATTTTACTATTATGGAAATGTATCAATTTTCCCAAACCTATCTAACCCAATCCACTACTAATTTCCCCTTTTAATTTTTTGAGTTAGATGTTATTTACCATTTCCAAATCACTATAAAATTTCCATACAAATTAGGCACATCTTTTCTTTTTCCATTATTCCTAATTTCATTATAATTTGATTTATGATACATCCAATTTGTCATTAAACAATATTATTATTAACATATTCACGTCTATTGTAAATTCCACAATTTCAGTAATTCTTAATCCAAACAGAAGATTAATAGAACATATTTGAACAACAACATGTTTTTAACATACTTTAATATAAATTATATCGTAATTACCCCCAAATTACAGTTATTTAACATGTTAAGAATAACAGGGAACGTAAACGGCGAATATACCATTACCCAAAGGTATAATTCTAAATCCACTCACCTGACTGCTTTCCAATCCTTGAATCTAACTCAGATCTATGATTATGTGGACTTCCTAACTGAATCTAATATTAAAATAACCATGGATTTACAAATCTGATACTAAAAGAACAAGGGAAGAAAGAAAGAAAATCCAAATAATTCATATTCATAGGATTTACCACACGTTGAAGGGAAATCTGAACATCTATAGTGTAGGTATACTTTCTTTGTCTTCAAATCTTAAATCAGAATTTCCTAAAGCTAAATTTCTAACTTTTGAAAGATTTGGAGAAGAAAGAAAATGGCAGAGCCTTGGCATCGTCTCAGAAAATATGAGTTGGAGGTTGGGCTCTGGTAGTCTATTTATAGATGTACAGGAGGTTTTAATCTGTCGAATTTAATGATATAAAATCTGAACCATTTAAATTAGAAAAACAAGTCATATACAAAAGCAGATTTGACCTCGGGTGGGTCGACCCACGTTTCGACCCACCTTATAGGTGTGTCAACCTACGGGTCGACCCACCTATTCCTGGGTCGACCTACTACCTGAGTCTAAACGTGATTTCTATGGATGTTAATTTTATTTTAACGTTACGTTTAACATTTATTTTATTTCTTAACATTACTTATGTGAATTATTATTTTCCACTTATAACACTTAACAAATTCTGAATTTATGCATGTATATACGCATACAACTTTTTAAATCTTTTTAGCTGCTCAATTAATGTAATTAATAATGCTATCAATTCATTATTTTCTTCCTTTTAATGTATTCTAATTTCAAATGCAGCTATCTTCTTGCCCATTTTTCATTTATTATGCTTTATTACTTTCTGCTCTTAACTTGCACTTAAAATTCCTACATTTGAATTTATGTGTATATATATGCGCGCAATCTTTATTTCTATTCAAAATTCAAACGACATCATGTCGTCATTTATTTCTCACCCATTTTTATTGATTGCAGGTTTATTTAGGATTTCTTATTTATATATATATATATATATATATATATATATATATATATATATATATATATATATATATATATACTTACCTATATGTATAATTTCCCTTATATGTACATTTATACATATTTTTCTCCTAGAAGATGCCTTTCTTTAGCCGTCCCTCTAAAAATAAAAATATGGCCCAAGCGGGACTCGAACTTATACCACTCACTTAGGGAGACATACCTCTGCCAACTGGACTACCGTTCGCAAGTCTAAAAACGATGGTGGTCATTGTTCTTCTAAGTGTTCTTCTTATATCTTCATTTCACGTTCGTTGCAATACTACGTATAAAGATAACCTTTCAATTTAAATCCATTTTCAGCAAAAACATAGGACTAATCTAATTAGAAAATCGCCACAGATGCAATATGCTAATTCTGTGACCAAAAGTTGAAAACTTTCTAAATTCTCTTTTATTATTCAATTAAAAATGCAAGGTGTACACTCGGCTTGGTGCATGGCCCAGGTGAAGGGGTTACATCTCATGTGGGAAACCCACATGTCATTGACGTTTCCTCGCGTCTCTTTCACGATAACTCGGACCATGTCGGGGAGATACGCAGTCTGAACCTCCATTGGAAGCCGACGGTCTTGGTTCACCTCAGGGTCCTGGACCGTGGACGTCTTTGGGGATGAACATCGGGATCGTCCTCATCCATGTCAACAACTTGATTCGCTTGATTCTGGGATGGCTGATGAGGCTAAGCCGGTTGATGTGGATTTTGATTAGGAGGAACTTGAGCATGTTGGGTTGTTGTACGCGTAGGTCCTAAGTTAAGAGCGGCGACAATTAGGCTCTGTCGAGGAAGGGGTCAATTACTAGGACCTGACTCATCATTAATAACTAACCGGGATACGTTGATGTGTTCCCTCACTGAAAGTTACGGTAGCCCATTACCGTTTCCGTTGTCATTGCCATCGACATAGGCATGAGTGTTGGTAAGGGCACTGGCATTAGAAATCTTCCTACTCTTAGGGTTCTGCCCCAAGTATCGGAAGAAGAACTTTCTGAGGTGTTGAGCTGCGGACGAGCGTTGTTCCGGTTAAGCTGGAGTTGAGCAACGAGACGTTGACTTTCCTGAAGTCGATGCATTAGCTCAATGTTTGTCTTCAACATGTCGTTGAGCTCTCGAGATCTACCTTCCAATTTATTATTAAGCGCATAAAGCTACGCTTGAGTTGTAGTTGAAACGGGGACCATAAGAGGAATGATATCCATGTCGATCGGGTTCCTTATGGATTGGGGTTGTTGAGAAGCAGCGGTGTCGGCTACTGCGAAGGGTTCGACAATTGGATTCTTTCCTCGCTTAACCATCGTAAGCGGACTCAAGCAGTAGGTTGAGAAGAAACCTGAGTAACGCATCGAAGTCGAGATGGAAATGTACGGAAAGAAGTGAGTTTTAAGTTCTCAGTGAAAACACCAAAGTTTTGATAGCAAAAATGGTCGTCACACCCAAAGATTCTCTAAACTCGAGAATTAGCATTTCACGTAAGGAAAATTAAAGTGCGAAAAGCAGAAAATAACGCAGAGATTTATAGTGGTTCAGTCCGTGAGGAACCTATGTCCACTTTGAAGGTATTTAAGGATTTTATTAATTATTGAGGGTTACAAATACATGTCATCATCATAGGAATGTTGGCTAAGTACATAGGAGTCATATTTTCAATATGCTATGCTTTGGGAGAAAAACAAAGTTCTTCTTCTTCCTTGAGTTCTAGGCAGCCATTAATAAGTTCCTATGACCTTATAGAGCTCTCAAATCAGCAAAAATCCAACATTCGTGAAGAATGAGCAAGACGGTACCTATAGGTAGCGGGTTAGGTAGGAGTAGGTAAAATTTGGGAACCACAATAGAATTTCGCATTCCAAACGAGAAGAGCCCAGAAAATCGCATTCCCCGATGCATTATGGAAGTATTTCGCAACTCAAGGGATGCAAAAAATGGCATCCCAGAGGGATGCGATTTACCGCTATTGGCGGGACTCATCGCGTCCGAGGGATGCGATATATCGCGTCCGAGGGATGCGATATATCGCGTCCAGAGGGATGCGATATCTCGCATCCAGGGGATGTGAGGTTAGATGGACTCGGAGAATGGGGATGCATTGCGATGTGATGCGAGGTGGAGGCGAGTTGTGGGATGCGATGCAAGGCCATGGGATGGATGGAATGCAGTGTTGTGTTGAGTATACTTCGGGGGATACGAAATTTGCGTTTTAGAGGTGTTGTGAGGCTTACGCTTGCGCGACTCCATCTACGCCTGGATCCTTCTTATTCTGGCGACACTTCGGGCTCTGACGCCACGCAACGGGCCGAGTCGAGTGGGCCTGGTATGCTCTTTGGGAACTGGACCAAAAGGCCGGTTAACATCACGTAAATCTAAGCTTGTATCGATTTAAATGAATTGACTGCTACTTGATTATCAATAGATTATTAATCGATTAATCACTGAATCAACAAATTAAACATCCCTAATCTATGTGATCTATTCTAGCTACGATGGTTCATGTTTCAATTTGGATGAGGCGATCTTCCAAGTCACTATTTGCATCAATTTTATACTAACAGAAAGGCATATAGGCCTCAAGGTTCATAATTTTTTTTTCTTGCCACCTATCATCAAGTATCCCAACAGAAACAACAGTTTAGGGTACATTTGTGTGTAATGGTAAGGGAACATTCACGCGGGGCACTTAAGCAGGGTATTTTAATATAACTTGAAGGTAAACGGAATATGCATTTACGTCTACAAACAAAGAATTTAAGCGGGGACATTAAAGTGGGGCATTTAAGCAAAGTATTTTAATTAATGATTTATGATTTAATTGTTTTATATTTAATTAATTATTTGTTTTATTGTGTAATATATGTTTTATTGAAATAAAATTACAGTACGAAATTAAAATGCATGCATATTAATTTGCGTACGTTAACAAACACAGTGATAAAATGCAAAAGTAATTAATATAGAAATACAGTTTTGTGACAATCTTATTTGCTTCCACCACCATCATGAATCAAAAAAGATTTGTAGCTTGTAGACACATATTCAAGATTTGTCGTATGTGACAACCATTTTTTAGCATCATCGTTACTAAGCATATTGAATAAATTTTCATTATTCGTAATAACGTTTAACGATTCAGCAGAAGTAATAATGCTTCTTTTGCTAGATGTTTAACACGAGAAACAATATCAACGTAGCTCAATGATTTTCCGTTGGATATACGTTGTTTGTCATTAGACTATCTGAGTTCGTACAAGATTTCTTCATTTGTCGCTCATATATGAAGTCAATTATTTCAGTTATCTTATCGTCGATGCCAATGTGACATCTACTCGAGCTGCTAAGTGCACCAGAAGAAGAACCAATGTACCGAGTCATTGCACTGGATTTTGATACGATAGAGGATTAATTGATGAATCCAAATTTGAAATTTACTGTTCTTTATCGTCAATAGGATTTTGAAATCTCTCAAAACCCTATGGATTGTTCAAAGGAGGAGATGGTGGAATTAGAGTGAACTATTCTTGAATTTGAGCAGGCATATAAGATGTTTGGTTCGTCGCATGAGTCCATTGGAACAATTGTTATCGCAGATCCAAAGTATCAAGGGTGTTGTTCTATATTTCAGAATATTTTGATCAAATTTTGACAAAGTAAAAAAATAAGTAATAAACATTTTCAAACAAATATGTGTATATGAAAACTACATTTACTCGATCACTTCACTGATCATCATTGTCAAACACAGTTTGTCCATTAGGATCCCAACCAACACTAGTTTTATTAATCAAACTCTGTCATTTGACTCACTCCCTCTTAAAGCTTTTGTATTTGTGTCTAATTTTGGTATCATCTACCAATTTTAGAAAATCATTATGTCTCTATACAATGATTTCCTCCATTTCTTGGTTAAATTTTTCTGCACTGGCTTTGTGCACATCTTTCTTGTTCACACTTCGTTTAGCAAAAGTAGATACATATTTTCCGTAGATGTCAGATACATACTAAAGACCAATAGTGTTTTTGATGGTTTGACATTCTAAATTAAAAAAAAAAAATATCAAAGAATACATAGATTAAAGGGGAATAAAACACAGTTTAATGGTCTAAAATGTACCTAAATCTTGCATTGAATCGCTGGAAATAATACTAATTGTTTGAAACAAGGATGGAGGGAAGATGGAAGATTTGAGGAGTGGTGAAAGAGGCAGAGAACTAGGGGTTTTTATTGTTGCCTAAGAAAGGAGTCTTGGACACGTTCGATGTCAACAACTCGTTTTTGAGCTGTTAGAAAACTGACAAAATGCTCAGGCTTTGTGTAGACACGTCCGACGCAGAACCTGATCATTTGGCTCACCCGAACGATACCGTGGAACCATCTCAAACATGCATGCACATGGTATAAAATATAGCATGGAAACCCAAATTGCTTTCCAACAAAAGTATCCTTTACAATTATTACAAATTCAGCGCGATTGGTTTAGCAAACATAATCATATTGATAGATGTTTGTTCGACAAATCCTAATTTTAATTTTAAGCTCAATAAAGGATATGATATAGACGTTTTTTCAATAGATGTTTGAATTTTAAATATTTGTTGAATAAGGGAACAACCCATTTTCTAATTAGAAATTTTGAAAATTATATTTTCTAACCCATCCAAATCAATAAAATTCCATAAACTTTCTCCTATTTTGTAATCAAAACATCAACAAAGACTTAAGGTTGCTGGAAGATTTCTGGCATGTTATGATTATACCACTCATACAACGAACGATGCAACACTTTTAACAAAATCACCAGAAGCGCAAGTAAAATGAAATTAATAATGAATCCACTGTAATGCTGTCAACGAATGCTTTCGAATATGGGTAGTACTAAATTCATATTCGTATTTGAAACCATTTTTCGATTTTAGATATCCGTATCTGCAGATTCGAACAGATATCGAATAATTATCTGATCCGCCAACGATTTATAAATCAAGTAATAAAAATAGAAAATTTTAGCTTAACATATTTCTTTTTTTTCAATCAAATTGATTATCAAAGTGCCCAAATTAAATAAATATGATGATTCTGTCTTAAGCAATTAATGTGTTCACCATGTATATTATAGACATTCAACTTAATAAAATAGCAAATTAGTGTATTTTATTATACTGAAATATACATAATTTAAACTGTAATTATAGGAAAAAAACAAATGGATAATTTTCAAATGTGGATGTGTTATTATCTACATCCATTTTTTCAAATATTGAATATTTATCTCTTTTTTGAATGCAAATACGAACGAATTTTGGATTTTCGAATATCCATTGACGATCCTGATCCGCTGAATGATTTAGAACACATGATAGTTTTCGGATGATTTTTCGTTATTTTCCCGGGTGAAGCACAATTATCGCCATACAAAATTGAAGTGTGTCCACTACAGTGAGAATTAGTGGGCTAGAAATACCTTCTAAAGTCCACAGATAATTTACAGAGTACCTTAATCCGTTCTCGTCGGAGATGCTGGAAATATACAGTAAAAAGCAAGCTTCATATCCATACTCTCTGGTCAAGGATGCTCTAGCTCATTCCACTTTTTTTTTTTTTTTTTTTTTTTTTTTTTTTTTTTTTTTTTTTTTCCTTCCCGAACCTATATTTCATCGGTTACAGAAAATCTATGGAAACACCCACTGTTCAGAATAATAAAAATAAACAAACAGCCAGAACACAGACGAAGATACTAGTTGAAATCATAGTCATCCTCACATTTTCTATTTGCATTCTTTCCAAATTTATTCGAAAATAAATCAACCATTTTATGCACAATAGAAGGCATCAAATTTTGCTTCTCCCTCCACTCCAAATTGACGAGTTTTGCTTCTTTCCATTCCATAATAAAAACCGATTAGATAATTCACATTCATTTCTTCATTCCGAATCGCTGTCCATGCTCTCCAAGCCCTTCAATCCAAGTCGTTGTTTCTGCAAAATAAGCAACAGCTCAAGTCCTCTTAACATGTCTAAAGGCTAGTTTGGATCGACTAATATAAATTATTTTCTATCTTTCCTTTTCAAACCAAAAATTAGTTAATTTTGAGTTTCAAAAAGCCAAAAAACAACTTATACATATCAATGCAAAAGTGGCCTAAGAGGTTTAGATAAGACAACCAATCACAACCATATGATTTCCTCCATTTTACAGTTAAATCCCCAAAATAATATGAGTTTAATTGCAAAATGGACAAATCAGGGGACTGTTATTGGCTGGATCCGTAGAAACGTGGAATATTAGGTCTAGACGATCTGAACCCTCTGTGACGGCCACTAATGAAAAATAAGAGTTTTGTACACGCTTCCATGTACAATCTACTACTGTCTATTCCAGACAAAAGCGGTTGGACGAGCAATAACTTTAAAAGACAGCATCAAAAGCAACCAAAAAAGTCATATGCTTCCTCCTTTTTAGATAACAGTCATGTAATCAGTAATCTATTCTTTTCATATGCATCACCCCCCTCTTTACAGAAAATAATATATAATTAACCAAAAACTAAAATATTATATTTTTACATTTAAATGTAAATTAATGTTATCTTGGCTTTAAGACCTATTGTTTGACAAGAAAACCAAACATGTCCACAAAGTCCACAGTAGATGACAAACTAATAAATGAGGCAAATGCAGAGGGACAGCTGCTCCATCCAAGTGTAGGGCCATTTTATATATACTGATAAACAAAATTTTAATATATAAAGGCTATTAATATTTGTTACTTTGCGCACCTTTTTTGCACATTTCTTCTCCCTAACTTCATACCGTCCTCTCGTTAAATCTGAAAGCCACATCCCTGGGTAGCAATACTGCATTAAAAAAAAAAAAACAATTACAACTGTGCTCATAACACAAAAATAGTACACAACTAATGAAGCAAGGACTAAATTACCTGGATAGCCTTGTCGATATTCTTAGCTCTCTTCTTGGGCCTATGGGGCAGCTTGGTGCCTTTAAGGGCAAAGAAGTCATCTTCCTTCTCCTTCCTTGAAAGCGTTACGTATATCCTCGGCCACTCCAGCTTAACTTTCTCCACTGCCATGGAGCCGGATCCTGTGCCCGAGCTATCATGCTCTGGCTGTGGTTTTGGGTCTGGGTTCATGGATGCAGATGCAGGGGACCCAAACCCGTTGTGATGATGGTTGGGTAGTGATGAAGATGATGGAGATCTCTTCTTCTCGGGGCGGAGGTGGCCGTTGGATTTGTCTTCTATAGTCCTGATCATGATGATAAGGGAAGACTTTGTTTTGAGAAAAAAATAAAAAGGGAATAATAGTGAATTTGGGATTTGGTTTGTTCTATGTTTGCTGATATTTATACTTCTTAGATAAAGCAACAGATGAAATTTGGACCTGAATAGATCTTTTGTTTATCCTCAGATCTATTCTGCTTTGTAAAAATGAAAACTACGTATTTCAAAAAGGTATTGGATTGATTGCACAAGTCAACTTGCCTTAAAGCTATGCAGAATTTTTTGCTTGTATGCATGTAAGAAGCATTGAAGTGCTTGCTAAATTAAACCATGAAATGTCTTAATATATTTGGTAAGACACTTTTGTGTACCATGAACCAAATTATACACAAAAGTGACGGTGAAAAAAGAAATGATGAAATATAATTATTTACCCAAAAAATGATTTAAAAAAACAAAATTAGCACATACATGTCAGAAATATCAATTTAGTAGCTGAGTGCTTCTAAATGGCCACAACAGAAATTATCAAAAGAATATGAAAAAAAAAAAAAATTAAAAGCAGACCTCTTTCAACAGAAACGAAAATTTGATTTGAAAAATCACAAGTGAGAAAGTCATAGCTAAATGGTATTGCTAGATAACAAAAGCATCGGCCACATAAATAAATGCAGTGTATGCGCTGGTTCCACGAGTAAGATGCAACTGTACTACAAAATATATAATATTCATATACTAGTTCAAAAAGGAATACAATTTGCCAAATTGCAGTGTTTGATACCTATATTTAAACAAAACAAACATAAAGCTTGTCGGCGTTTTCTATCCAGTGCTCCGTGAAATATGCACAGATTGACCAATCTTTTTGGTCACCAAAATAATGCATATTCAATAAATTATACTCCCATGTTTATAATACAAGGCGTTTTAGTAATTAAGAAAAAAAATCAACAGACACATTGGTTCATACTTACTTAGATGATACTTAAACGAAGCAGGTCTCACAAATTAAGTTATATTTTTGTATACAACCTAATTAATATATTTTGGACTAAATCAAACAACTTAAAAACTTAGTCAAGGATATATGTTCATGATTATGAACTGGAGAAAGTAAAGAATATATATAAGTGTTCAGATTGTCTAACCCTGCAAATTCTTAGTAAATCATATATGTTCATATTATCTGTATCCAGATTCCAATACAAAGATAAATTGTGATACATCCATTTTCCACAATGAATCAAATTGCTCGAGATTGTAATATATAATTTATTTACACTTTATAATTTATAAAAAAGGTAATTAGATGCAAAAGCGGTTTTGGTATTAAATTAATAAGCAAAGCACGCCATCTCACTAAACCAATAATCTGTATTTGAATAGATTCCAAAAAAAAAAAAAAAAAAAAAAAAACATATTATCAACCATTCAGTATCACACGGTAATTTTTACCCTTACTACGATTGCTGGTGAGTCACGCATATCGTTTCAAAAGAAAGGTGCCTTGAATTTCAAACCGAAGCGTGCCCACTCAAACCGAAAAATACCAACTATTAAAATCAATATATATTGATTGTTGATGTTTTATCAACCACCCACCAATAAAAGACATAATTAAATTAAAAACAAAAAAATACTGATAGTTCCTTATTTACCTATCGTGATGAATGGTTACATTCGATTGCACACAAGCTCTTAAGTTCGCCGGCGGTGGCATCTCAGACGCAGCGACGGCTGCAATTTTTTCAGCGCCGACTATAGCCGCAGCTCGTTTTTGGATCTTCGTATTCCGCCTAGGATTGGAACACGAATCCTCAGCTGATGAAGTTCTAGAACATCGCGACCTCTTTTTGTGACCCCATTTAAGCAATAAATCGTGATTGTTGTTGATTGTTACTTCGGTTTGGGTTGCAGATCCGGATCCCGATCCCGATCCGGACCCCATTTGTAAGAGGTCAGCGTTGTATATCTGGTCGGAGTTCGACTGTGGTAGAAAATCTGGGCCTAATCTCTGGTACCTGTAGATTGCTTAAAATTAAAAAGAGGAAAAGAAAATTCACAAAATGTTTAAAGTTCTGTTGTGTAGATCACCACACGAAGTGCGATTAACTAGATTGACATTTCAAACAAGCATAGAGCTAAATCAAAACAAACTCATAAAAAATCACAAAATGTTTGAAGTTCTTGATAAAATGCAATCAAATTCAAGCTATAGCTCACGGACTGACGGAGTATCAATGATAAATTATTATATCCGTAGAAAATAAATCCGACAGCACTAGATTTGAGTGTAAAAATGATGAAAAAAAAAAAAAAAAAAAAAGGGAAAAAAAATCAAATAGACTGATTTATATACCACGAAAATACGAATACCATTAGCAGCAGAAAAAAATAATTATAAAATTGAACGCAATTACGTTTTATAAGTTCAGAAGCATTAGTTAATTATAACTGAAATCCAAATAAATGTCAATCAAAGAAAAATCAATCAAAACTAATATAAAGAAAAAAAACTATTGAAAACATGTTATAAATCTACTATGTGTGTAAACATAATCAGTATAAACACGACCTTAAAATAACGAAAACAGAAAAATGAAAACAAATAAGGACAAAGAGGAGATCTGAATGGTTATATTACCTCATCATAGCCGAATGCATACACGAATCTCAAATCACTAGCCTCTTCAATCAGTGAAAAGTTTGCATGGCCTATCGAGGAATGAGCGTTAAATGAACCGCGCCTTTTAATTAGCAACTATAGCTAATCAATAAAATATGAGAAATATGAAGATGAAGGATAATTTTTGTTTCCGGCGTTGCAATGGAAAATGGGATAAGAGTTGGGTCAGAAAGCAGAGAAGATGAAGAAGGAAATTGGGAGTTATTATACCGGTTTTTATTGATTTCCAGAGTTACAATAATACCCTGTGAGAAAAGGTAAAACAATGTTTAAACCGCGGTCCGCAAGGCTAGAGGAATCTTGCACCGTCGTCATATGCAGCAAGAAAGTCAAGGTGCTTTTTTTTTATTGGACTTTGCTAGGAGGACCGGGTTTATACCCTGGTTTTCAACCGGCGAAAAACAATGTTTAAAGCACAAAAAACGGAATCCACGGTGTGTACCATCATGTTTACTCTACGTCGGTGTTTTCACCGCTTTTAAAAGCAGTCGTTCTAGCATTTTTCTTTATTATTATTATTATTATTATTATTGTTGTTGTTGTTGTTATTATTATTATTATTATTAAAGAAACTCCTCGTTTGATAAGGAAAGCACTCGTTATTATTTAGTGTGGTGGTATGGGCACTCCAGTTTACTTTTCCTGTTACCGCTACTAAAAATACCACAAGATTTATCATCACACTCTTCTTAATACCTCACGTAAAAAATAGGGGATAGCACACAACCGTTACCTTATTTCCCTCTCGTCTTTTTTTCGTTCTTCTTTCATTCCATTCTGAAACCCTAGTTCTTCAATCGATCGACCAACAATAAATTGTTCGACGTCGCAGCAATGCAGAGAAATAAGAAAGTCGTAGATATGTAAGGACCCGTAACTTCCCCGGTAAGGAAAGAGCAAATACTATGAGAACAACACACAAAAGAACGCAGACAGAAGAACATTTCATTGCTTATTACAACAATCCATCAGAATACAAGAACATACAGAGTATAAATCAATATTACACAGAATATATCAGATATTTAAATTACATTACATAGCATCGGAAAATAGTACAAAACACAACCAGAAGTAATACACGGATACAGAGCTTTCCGAGTATCGTTCCAGCTGTAAACCAGGATCCTGTGAATATAAATTTGCAAAACCAAAACTACTAGCTGCCCGTGTCAAAATAGGGGCACCTAGAGTTTAGGTTAAAACAATAAACTCCAGGTCAGTCATGGGACTGGTGTGAGAACTAAAACAGTTATTAATCTTTATTTTTAAAGTTAGGTAAATCAAGAGACCACGCCGTATAACACAGAACGAGTTTCCTCCCAAGAACACCAGTGCATAAAACAACAGTGCAATGCTAAATAAAAAACAACGAAGCTATTATAAGACACAGGTCCCATCACACAATGCAACACAAGCCGGATGATAGAGTTTTACCTTATAATAGCCAAAGAATGCTTGATACATTTAAAACAGATTATTTTGATTGTACTATAAGTGTATAGTGTCAAAATCAATTTCAATCATAAGTATCAATCATAGGCGGCATAAGTGCCCCATCCCATTGTGTCACCATACTGGGCTCTACAATCAAAACCGCAAAGTCACGTATTTGGAAATTGGATTTCCATCTGTGAACCGAGGCAAAAGATAGTTCTTTATCGATTCGAGACGCTCTAAACCGCCCCTCAGGAACAGAACGCATCGTCCCTTGGATCGTCAGGGCCGGTCCACCGATGTGGATTAAAATGTCTGAACACTGCGTTTCCCCACCCTTTGGGGTGTCAACGAGTCAACAAATGACTCCATCGGCTTCACATAGTCACCGATATATCTGTAGCGTCTCGCAATAGCAACAACCACATAAATCAAACTCGTCAGGGCGTGTAAAACCACTGACGCTACTTCTAGTTAGAAGGAAACGCATGTCCTCCCTGATGTCCTCTCCCGTTTCTGGTTCACAACCGGGGTGTGAGGCTCGTGAATCAACGCTACACAAAGCTGTGCCACATATATAGGCTGTGCTTTGATCATCAACCACAAGACTCTGCTTTTCAACAGAAGCCTTGATCATTTGCATCTTAGAATGCCACACATGAAGACCACTCCAGGCAATCGATATCCATCAATCACATAGAATGATATCCAATGTCAGACACACAGTCTATTTACAAGTCCGTTCTGGGTCTGAACGAAACCGGAGGCTCCTTGTACCTCGCATATCCACCGATCTCCAAGTACGTCTGGACGACCACTAACTGATTCCCTCCTCTTGGGTGTACGGCCCAATCAAAATCATCAGTAATTATCCAAACGACGTGAAGACCTCTGGCTTTCAACCACCGTCTTCATCCTCGACACCACGTCGAATCAGTTATTCAGAATGGGATAAACCCGGTCTTTCTGAATAACTCGCGTATATAATAAACAAGTGTTACACAAACAAAACATACGCCTCATTCCAATTCATCAGTCACTAGCCGTAAATTAGCAAGAGAATAATTCCCCAAACATTAACCCTGAAGGCCGACACCAACATCAGATCAATACCCAGGAAACCGTTCTTCTTAGCTAATCTACAGTTAGTTTCTAAATTTCATATTCTTAGGGAAAGGTTCCCATTAATTTTATCAAAGATAAATTCTTTAAATTTATTCTTTAATCTTCTTTGAATATCAATTCAAACTAGTCGGGAATAGCAAACCACACCGAAGTAATTATTTATTTTATTTCTCAATCTCAATCTATTCATCCCATGAAGTAAAACTGGTCATACTTCATATCTAACACCACGGTATTATCGGTAAATTCAATTACCGTTTCACGTTCAAATATAATTAAAGATTTAACTATCGCCTGGAGCAAAACTGGTGATACTCCATTCTCGATCATTTCAATCTAATTAAAGATTCATTAAAAATCCACTTGGTTTTAATCTTCCTGTCTTTAACTGGGTTAAAGAATCAATGCCATTTAAAACACGATTCACGATAAACTCAAAATCACATTCCATTAATTGTCGGGTTAAAGAACAAGTGTTATTTAAAACACCGTTCACGATAAACCCAAAAATCAATTCCAATTCAATTCCAATTAAATACCATTTAATTGGTACACTTCATTAAATCTAAATAAAAAATTTAATCTCTTTCTCAACTGGATTTAAGAACAGTGTTACTGAAGACACCATTCACGACAAACCCAAATCATATTTGATATTAAATACAAGGCTCTGAATAGAAAATATATCGGCTTATATTCAATATCAAATTCTACGACCAACAAATATCGTATTGGAAATAACGATATAAATATATCTTTCAAATTCCCATAACAATATCTATATCATCACGAAATCCAATATCAAAATATTCCAAAGATAATTTCGATTCAAATCCATTCCAATTCAATTATTGGAAATTCTGGTTACTTTTAAAACCATTTCATATCCACTTTATTTATTTTAAAAATAAATAGAATTATAATTCTAGTTCAAAACTAGTTCATTTCGATAAAAATCTATTTTTATCTTTTCAAATATGGAATTTTTCATCCCAATTCTTCACAAATCATTTCTTATGATTTTACACAAATTATTGATATTTTTAATAATTTTATCAAGGCCCGTACAGTCGATTTCCATCAACGGCCTTCGAACTGCACTTACAACGACCTTTTCCAAATTTGATTTGGACATAATTTCAAATCCAACCGTTAGATTTCAAATCTCTAAAATTCGTTAGAAAGCTCTTTTCGATACGAACCCAATGGTTCCGGTTTTAGGAGAATCCGAAGGTCGATCGGATCTCCCGTAATATCCATTCGAAGTCAATGGTCGAAATTCGCGAACTACCGCGGCGCAGGCCATTATATATATAATATATATATTATATATATTTCGTCGATTTCCCTTTAAAACGTATTTTATAAATCGTTTTAAATTCGTTTTCAAAACGATTTCAACTTCATATTCAATTTCAAATCAAAATTGAATATTCCACGTTATCGATATACAAATGATAATATTTTCAAAATGTTATATTTTGAAATCAATTCCTTTTCTATATTCATTATAAAAATGAATAAAATTGAGATAAATATCGTTCACGTCAAAATGGCGTCAATCTAATCAACACGGCTTTATATATTTCAATAACTTCGTTATTCTATTCAACAAATGAATATTTTCTCTATTCATGACATGAATTTCCTTACTATTCAACAAATGAATTTTCTTTGCAATTCAACAAATGAATTTTCTTTCTATTTAACAACTGAATTTTCTTTTCTATTCAACAAATGAATTTTCTTTACAATTCAACAAATGAATTTTCTTTACAATTCAACAAATGAATTTTCTTTATATTTTCCAAATTGGAATGAGGCCCACTTAATTACCATATAACGTTAATTATATGGATTCCCTACAACACATGTACATAATAGCCAAATAATTCTTTATATTTTTAGGGAAAGACTAATTTATTTATATAAAAGACTAATTTATATTCTAACTTTCTTGTGTCTCGTCGTTATTATTTAAAATAATTCATTTTAAATATTCAAAATTCACTAAAATTGCCAAAATAAAAAATTTAAATTGGCCCGGATTTCCGGGTTATTACAAGATACATCATTGTCTCAACCCCTAGTCAACTCAATCAAGTAATATTTAGCGCTTTAAACGATAAATTTTTTGAATTTTCCCGCAGAAAAGATGAAGTAGACACAAATTGTTGTTGATTAGGGTTTTCAAATTAGGGCTGACATCGTGCTTGATTCGGCAAATACTGGTTGAGTGAGAGATTATAATGGAGAGGTAATGTGGTATTAAGAAGCATAAATTTTTTAATGAGTTTTATTTTTGGCTAATTCTATTTGGATACCTAATTTTGCCTTACATACACCAAACGTTAGACTGAAAATTTAAACACCATTTTTTTACTTTGCATACACCCTATATGTTCCTATTATACCGTTAAAGTTAGGATGAAGTCAAAATAATCGTAGGACAATAACTACGGGGAAAAGATGACAACCTAGTAGACTAGGTGCGGAGGAAAATCATTCCACACAGTCGAGGTGCGCGGCCAGCACACAACCTCGCACCACCGCTGTGTCGACATCAATTTCGCTATCTGATATAAAAACCGAAAGTAACTAACTTAATCTGCATATTCTGCTCCAAAATCATGACTTTTTCTTAGTTTCTACATCAAAATGATCAGCATGTATAAATCCTAACCCTAAATTTGTCTCTTCTTCAACAATTTTCATTGCTAAAAGTTTGAATTTTGGTTTTTATCCTTAACCTAATTAATTATCATGTTAGGAATAAAAATATATAACTATAATGTATAGTTTACGGCTATTATACATTAGGGTAGTTTTGTCCATAAAAAAATCCAGTGGAAGGGAAACAAAATTAGGTGTATAAATAGAACTATCCTTTATTTTTTTAATTGTGGTATTAGGAAGAGGATATTGGGGTGCCCTTGGCACTAGACTTTATTTATTGTATAATTGTTATGAAGAGTACAAAATAAATTAGTCTTTCCCTAAAAATATAAATTAAAATTTCGATGTTAACACCCTATAATCCTCATTAAAATAAACCATTAAACATAAACCTTAATTAATGCTTACAATCCAATGTTGCAAATAAAAATAAAAAAATGAATACAGTTAATGTAATGGAGACACAAGAAAGTTTCGATCAAAAAGGCGTCGGATTAGGTAATTAATTATAATTTCATATTGGAATTGGTACCGTTAATTTAAAATAAATGCAGAAACAAAAATTTTAATCTAATATGCTGTATCGGATTTGTGTAATTGAGATGTTTAGTAATTCACACGTTTGTTACTTGCACTAAATTTAGTAAGTTAGGGTTTAACATAAGTAACGAGCCAGGAATAGTTAGGTCCCTTTTTTTTGAAAAAAAATAAAATAAACCAGACACCTCCTTAACAAAATAAAAATTAAGCTGAAGTCCACTTAAAATTATTCTCCCCTTAACCAAATGTGGAGTCATTTTAACAATCCTTTTTATTTCTCCCTTCCTCACATGAATTTTTTAAACTCAGAATAAAAATGAATAATACAAGAAAGGTTATTTCTATCTATGTAGACCAATAATCTTTTAATATACATCATAAAATAAATGAACTATTATATATCAAAAATTGGATTTTATTGTCACTTTTACCGTATTACTTTGTTTTCATTTTTAGAATCTCCTCTCCTTGAAACTTATTTACAAAAAAAAAAGTCGAAGTTTCTAATACTAAATTAAGTTAATACTTAATGAAATATAATAGAAAACATGATATCTCCGTTGTTGATGTGTAAGCTATGTTGTTTACCGTTCTAGAATACTCGATTTGTGTGTTTTCCTCCCTTCTTTAAACACAAAAAACAAGTGTTTCTACTTTCATCTCCAATCCAATGATATTTTCACCCAAACTAATAAGCATACGGTTTCACTTCGAATAATTTACGCATGACTTTCTTTCCATTAAAAGATGGCAATTTTTTATGTCTCCCCTTGGTTTTCATTTTGGTTCTCGTTTACAGGATCTAAATAGTTGTCAATGGCCAAAAAATAACATGAAAAGTAACCACCACGAACTGTTGTTCCTATATTTACTTAATCTATCATAAAAGTTTGTCTCATATGTTGTATTGTGTTATAGTCAAACCGACCGTTACAGAGGTTTCTCTACTGTAAGAGGGCCAAAATCTAATTGTCTGTGCCAATAAATTTCGGCACAAATATTTCGCGTTCCTCTCCCAAACCATTCTCAAAATTTTCAGTTTCCAAATTCCTGATGTTTTCTTTGTCCATCCGAGTTTTCGAATATGACTTTCCATATTTAAATCACTTTCTTATACAAATTTGTCTTCACAATACATGCCTAAATAAATTTCTCTCGACGGAGCTTTCTAAAGCAATGGCGACTTCAACATTTCCTCATCAAAATTCTCAGCCTAAATTCAATTCAAATCGAGATTCTGATTTTTGATCTGCTATCCCACCAGATCAGGAATTATTTCAGCGACATGCAGAGATTAAGAATCCTCCTAACCAAGGTAAATTACAAGTTCCAGATCTTAAATCAAAATCTTATTTTCCGGATCTAGTTGCAGAATCTCAAGTCAATATAGAGAGGGCTAGTTATGTTCAATCAAGGGCTTGGATTGATATAGTGACTGAGAATAGATCGCATCTTAACTCGTTTCAGCTTAATTATTTTGAGCCAACCACTGAAAATAATATAAAGCTAGCAGTAATTGATGAAGATTTAACTATGAAAGGAAGAGAAAAGTGGAAAAATTGCATCGCTTTTTATATCATTGGAGGTAGGCCGTATTATAAATTTCTCAAAATTATATCGATAAGAATTGGGGAATAACAGGAGGATATAAATTGTTCACTAAAGAAAATGGTTTCTTTTTAATAAAATGTGATAATTTGGAAGACTGTGATAAAATCCTTGCTACTGGCCCTATTTCTATAATAAACGTTTAATTTTTATGAGGAAATGGATGCCAGGCATGAATTTGACTAGACAATCTATCCACTCAATTCCAGTATGGATTTGATTGCCTAATCTGAATCTGGATTTTTGGACAGCAGAAGCTCTAAGTAGAATTGCTTCTAGAATTGGAAACCCAATAAAACTTGATTGTATTACTGAGGAATTAGTTCGTATTTCATATGCAAGGATATTGGTAGAAGTGGATCATGGTTCTAATTTTCCTAATAGTATTCCTATCAAGTGTTTCAATGGGGAAATAATATGGCAAAGGGTGGAGTATGAATGGAAACCATCTATATGCCCTGCATGTAAAGTTTTTGGACACACAATTGAATTGTGTAAATCTTTAATGGTTTGGGTTCCTAAGGAGAATAAAATTTCAAATAGTAGTATGGATATAGATGAAAAGTCAGATAACCAGTGGAAGGAAGTTAGTGTGCATGAAAAAAAAGAATATGTCTCCTAACAACAGTAAAGATTCAAAAGAAAAATCATTAGAAAAGAATGGAGCTGAGTTAGGTAGAAACAAGGCAATAATGCAGAATGATGGATCAAAAAATAAGAATCCTTTTTTAGTGTTAGCAGATTCCAATGTCTGTATGCAGGATATGAATGGGGACAATCAGGGTATTAAAAAAAATGTAGAGACTGCAGGTAATAGTATAGCAACAGATAACAGGTTGGTCAAGGAGTGTGATGAGGAATTGCATGTTAAAGATAATATTTCAACAAGACTGAATAGGAAAGCTGTTTCAAATAATGCGGCTTTTGGGATGATGGATAGTGAAATTTATAATGCAGTTCAATCTAATGATGATATGAGAAATGAGGAATTTTCTATTGATGATTCAGACAGTTCTATAAGTAGCTTCGGGAGTATGAGATCTAGAACGAAGAAAAACAAGTTTAAGAGTGGTAGCATAGAAATGTCAGGAGAGCCATTAGTGGAAACTAATCCGAAGTGGATGAAATTAATATTTGAGAATCAATCTAGATCAAAACCGAAGAGAGCAAAAGAGGGAACTAATTCTCCTGGTGGGATAACTAAGGGAAGAATTGCAAAAAAAGTAAGGTTTTTCTCGTGTTCAATCTTCCTAGTAAGTTTTTTTGGTATTCCTGTTGAGTTTATATCCTCTGGTTTATGATGTTACCGGCGTTTGGATCTTATAATCCACCACTTGTTTGCGTTGAGTTTATTGAGGTTGTCTATATCATTTGCTGTCAGTTTGTCCCAGTTATTTGTGGTGTATTGTTTGGATTTTTAGGCTTCTACTTGGTTGGGCTTTGTGTTGAATTTTCAAATGGTGATAGTCTGCATATGATTTGGGATGGTATATATTTTGCTAGTGGGTCGTACTCCGGGGCCTTTTGGATCTCTGGTGAAGTGCTGTCTAGTTAAGGCGGAGGATGTCTATGGTATTGAACCATTTTGGGTCTTGCTGTGTAGTTAAGTGATTGTTTTTAAGTGTTTGTTTTGTGGTGTCTTTTCTTGGTATTGTTTAGTGCGTCTGTTGTGACAGAGGTTCGAGTTGGTTGGTGACCTTTGTACAGTATTTGTTTTGGGTGTGTTGGTGTATTGCTTTTCCAGCTTGAACCTTTTATATGTATCTTTATTTTATTGTAATATATGTAACCTTTCCTTCAAAAAAAAAAATTGTTCGCAACCACATATTCTTGGATCTACAAAATTCTCATTTCATAACTCGTTCTCTCTCACTTTCTTCTCTTGCTGACCAAAATCGCAATTCAATCGGAAAACGTATTATTCTCTGTCGATCCTTACAATACGAATAACCGTACCCTAAATCCTTCTGCTTTCACACTCTATTTCATTGTCCTCCTATGATCCGGTTTGATTATCCTTATTGTTGCTTTTTTTGATACAAATCGTGACTTAGTCTAAGGCCAAATCATTTTTGTTAGAACCCTAAAAGATTTTGATGCAGACGAATAAAAGGAGGAGAAGAAAAAGAGTCCCATAACTTGATGTTAGATTTATCTTCTATCGTTGAATGTTAGATCCAAAACTCATTTTCCATTCCTAATTCTACGTTTTATATTGTTAATTTTGCTTTGACTAACCTTTGTTGTTACTTGATCTGACAATTGCAAACCTGATGTTGTTACTTATTATTCACTGATTAATTGTTCAGGTAAAAGTAGAGAACTGGATGTAGCACACACGAGGTTTAAGGAAATGGGAGAGAAAGGATTGAATCCTGATGTGACTACATACAGTACATTGATTGAATGCTTTCGTAAATCCAGGGGAGTTGAACTGGCTTGCAGATTATTTGATGAAATTCTTTCTGGAAGCTGTTATTCAATACCGTTACTTAACTGTCTTGAAAAACATGGCAAAGTAGAAGAAACATTTGAGATCAAGACTAAAGCAGCAAGAATTGACACTACATTCAGTCACATATTTCGTTCTTGAAGGGTTAGAGAGTGGAGTGCATAGAATAGTAAAGGCATGCAAACAAAGTCGTATCTCAGGTTCGGTTGTGAGTCCTCTTCGAGGGTAAAGGTAATATTCTCATCGTTCAGTGCCAGCTATATTCAGTTAATAATGATTTTTCTTCCTTTTGTTTACAAGGTCCTAGAAGGAATTAGTTGCATAAAATATATCATTTAGTGTAGCACTGACTTCACAAGTACTTTGCTTCTTTTAAGAATTATGATTTCCTCCTTATACTCAAAATGCTAAAAACCATTTTTGATTTGTTAATATTAAATTCGGTCCATTGTAAAAAAAAAAATTAAATGTAAAGAGATTCTATTTTTACGAAAATGTAAAACTATGTTTTTAATCATTTTTTACATTGAAACGAACATGTCTTAATTTTTATTATCAAATTTTGATTATGTTATGTAATAATAGATAGATTTACATTGATAAATTATAAAATTTTCAAAATCATACCATGCTTTATGTTTTGTGGCTTCTTTGTACATTGCATTTCTACAGTGCAAACTAATTAAAAAAAAAATTGTTTGTTTTTGCAAAAGATAACAACCGTTGTTTGATTAAAATAACATGTTAAAAGAGGATAAATGTTATGAACATATATTGTGTTCATAGTAATTTATTTTTGTGCGACTTTGGTTGTTTCGTAAGTTGTCTTTCTTGCACCACAATTTATCAATTGTATTTGCAATATTATGATGCAAAATAACCTAAGAAGGTTTCAAACGTATATAATTTTGCTAAAGTAAGCGATTATATTTGCAAAAATGATATATTTAGATGTATAAATGATATAAGCAAAGGTTTCACATCTCGGTTTTGGTGGAATTTCCGCCTAATTTTTAGATTTTGGAAATTTCAATTCATGTTCGGTTTTGGAGCTCATTATTTATTGTTCATATATTTATGCGTGTTTTGTTTAAATAAACACATAATTTAAACTTTAATAAGATATACATGAAAAATACTGATTATGAATATTTAAAACACTAAAAATGTTTATTCATTTCTTTGTTCTCAAATTTTTTGGTCATATCATCTATATATTTTGTGAATTTGTATGCTTTCTAAGTTAAAAATTTCTAATTTTGAATGTTCATTTATTTGAAAAACCAAAGTAATATTTTTTGAATTTTTTCTATATAATTTGAAGTTCAACAATTTTTCTTGTTAAAGCAGACTTTAGATTTGGTTTCGTTTTGGTTCTTACTGAAACCTAAACAGAACGAACGAAACCTCGATGTTTCGTTCGAAACCTCAAACCTTGATATAAACATACTAGATGTTCAAAATATTATCAATTGCACATTGTTATTTGATTCATTTTGTTGCATTTTAAAAAGTGTGAGCAAATTGAATCTCAATGTTGCATTTAACTTTGAAGATTTTTGACATAGATTACGAACTTTGTATTATGATGATTTTGATAGAATCTGTGTGTGATTTTGATTTTGTATATATGTACCTATTACGATTAGTAATAAGAGGATGTTTTTACCAAAAGCAAACCCAAACCTACCCAACAAACTCTAGAGCATCAAATGCAAGACCAAAAATATAGGAGATAAGCGGCAGAGGTGAAAAGAATTTAGGGATTGGCAAACCCTAACCTCAATGTCTGATTTGGGTTTGATTGGATATAGGTGATGAAAAATACTATAAAGATTTGATGGACGATATAAATTTTTTATATATATAGTTTCTTCATTTGCCACTGGAATTGATAAATGTAAATAGTTAGGGACAAGGTAGTTATACATACTTGTATGTATGTATGTATGTGTGTGTGTAGATATTTATGTGTGTGCGAGCGTGGAAGCATGTATATATGTGTATGCTTTTTCATCAACTAATTAATTCCCAAACTTAATTTATTTTTATTTCCCTTCATCTCAGGCCATTGCTACGTATGTTTGATCTACATGTTCAATGTGTGCATAGTATGTTAAATTTGTTCAACGTGACTGTTTATAAATTCTTACTGCTCAGAAGAACATCTTATCAAGGACACATCAATTGGTCGGTCTTATACATACATACATACATACATATACATACATACATTATTATCCTTTTATTCTTTTTATTTTATTAAGATTCTTTTGTATGTTTGGAATTTTGATGATATCCATTGGGGGATTGGATGATATTATGTAGGAACAGGTTAGGGAGTCATTTAAGATGGTAGAACCGCTTGGGACAGGTTTAATAGAAATGAACTAAATGGGTTATTTAAAGTTTGAACGGTTGAGATCATTTGTATCCAACTCTCAGTTTCATGTTTCTAAATCATTACATTCATCCACTGAATATATAAATTTAGTTAGTTTAATGAATTAGAAAATGAATGATTACAATACATATGTTACCCAAAAAAATCAAGGAGTAAAATGGCTATAGTGAATGCTTTTTCCCAGATTGCCAGTAATCGAATAAAGAATAAGGACAATGGCCATAAAAAGCATCTCCAGTTTTAAGGCATTTATAACATTGAAACAGAGTGTTTAATTCACTGGCAATTTATAGCAACTTTTATTATTCGAACACAAACACTGTTAATTGTTTCAACTTCGAACGTTATTGAATGCTCACCAAGAATAAATTTTATTCTGATCTGAAGTTATCTAGATGACTAATTTCCAAAATCATGGAGAGAAGACTGTGATTACATGTTTTGCTTAAATATTCTGAAAATGAATAATATTTGTAATATATTTTATAAACTACATTGTTATTGTCCTGTCAACCACACTTAAACAGGGCAATTTTAGAGTGCTAATCAAGCGAGTAAAGAAAAAATGTGTTGAAAGGGCTGTGGTGGTGGATACCCAGTGCCAAAGGCTCCCGTACTCAAGCGCGAGGACTTCCCAGGTCAGTCTCCCGTCCTGGTACTATTCACGGCTTTTCGGGCTCTGGGGGTGGTCGATTAGCGCGCGCAACCTTTCCCTCACATTATGTGAAGTTATGCAAAAATTGAGCATATGCGGAAACGCAATAATCAGGATCTAGATTTGCCAATTGAACACCAATCTAATTTGATAGCAATTATTCTATTACATCAACAAAATTGTAAATAACTATAGCAGAGAAACAAAGAGACACAATATTTATACTGGTTCCACTATCATCATAGTGTACATCCAGTCCAACAGAGAGAGATTTTATTCCACGTGAGAGAATTACAAGAGATTACAAAATAAGAGTTTACATATCCAAACCTCAATCAGGTTTAATAAGAAGAGACACCATTGGGGATCACTGGCTTCAGGCCAGGATGGGTTTACACTGAAGTCTATCCCTCAATATATAGCCAGTGCAAATCTATGTGAGTCATCAATTAAATTACCAGCATATGGTAATAATATAATGGAGGCAAATTACCATAACAACAAATGTGCAAACATAGGAAGTAAATCAATCCATTTCTTTAGCATAGATGGAAGAAATTAATCCCTTCATTTATTTCTCTACCACTTCATCAAATGCAATCAATGCATTCCCATTGTAAAATATTTACTTTCCATTCTTTGCAAATTTGTTCCAATCAATTTGTGATTTTGTATCACCAAATTTAACACTCCACCTTGATGCAAAATCACATATCTGCAACACCCCATCTCCAATCAAATTCTCTTCACAACATAAAACTCTTCAACAGAACCCCACCTTCAATCAAAATCTCACAACGAGATACACCAAAAAATGAATATTTACCAAATGGGTTCCAGCAAAGCCACCCCCCATCACACAATTGTTAACGAGCTCAGACTACGTCCCCGCCCGCCAACAAAATGTTGCAAATATCCAAAATAACAAAAAAGGCAGATTCCAAAGTAATCTCAACACCACCAAGACCAAAAAATAATTCTCTCAATCACCAAAAAATCTCTCTCCTGCCACTTAATCAAAACTATTACAAGCTTCACCCACCGCCTGCAAAAGACGCATCTACCACCATGAGCTGCACCGTGTATCAACCAACGGTCTAAAAGTGCTTGCAATAACATTGACACCCGTCTAACACTTGACCTGAGCTCCTTCCTCGATCATCTAGGATCCCTTGAGCATCATCAACATGAATACCCCTGTCGAACACATCAGTAGTGACCAAATTAACCTCTCCACCTTGCTGTGGACTAGGTTCTTCAATCATCACTCGCCTTCCACATCGACACTCGTCTACCACTTGACCTGGACTCCTTCCTCGATCACTCCTGATCCCTCGAGCATCATCAACGTGAAGACCCCTGTCGAAAACATGATCAAAACTTCCCAAATCCATAGCCCCTTCAACACAGTAACTCCATATCACGTCAAAGTTCCTAGATTGGAACACTCTTCACTCTCAACATAATCTCCTCCACCAAAGTCTCCTTTATTTCCCCAAAATAGTAATAGCATAATTACTGCTGAATCTACCAACCTTTGTAGAAATAATTGATGCACAATTTAAAACAAATCGCCTCGCTCTGATACCAATCTGTTATGCAAAAATTGAGCATATGCGGAAGCGCAATAAGCAGGATATAGATTTGCCAATTGAACACCAATCTAATCTGATAGCAATTATTCTATTACATCAACAAAATAGTAAATAACTATAGCAGAGAAACAAAGAGACACAATATTTATACTGGTTCCACTATCATCATAGTGTACATCCAGTCTAACAGAGAGATTTTATTCCACGTGAGAGAATTACAAGAAATTACAAAATAAGAGTTTATATATCCAAACCTCAATCATGTTTAACAAGAAGAGACACCATTGGGGATCACTGGCTTCAGGCCAGGATGGGTTTACACTAAAGTCTACCCCTCAATATATAGCCAGTGCAAATCTATGTGAGTCATCAATTAAATTACCAGCATATGGTAATAATATAATGGAGGCAAATTACCATAACAACATATGTGCAAACATAGGAAGTAAATCAATCCATTTCTTTAGCATAGATGGAAGAAATTAATCCCTTCATTTATTTCTCTACCACCTCATCAAATGCAATCAATGAATTCCCATTATAAAATATTTACTTTCCATTCTTTGCAAATTTGTTCCAATCAATTTGTGATTTTGTATCACCAAATTTAACAGGTGGATGGTTAAAGAAGATCTGTAAGAAATTTGAACATGAGTCCCAAGAGCACATGTTAAGTTACGTTAGTTAATGAGGTCTTGGTCATACCATTCATTTTATTCATATTCTTAGGATATATATGGTACTTGTAATTTTATTTCAGGTTTTAATGCACTTGGCATGTTAATTTCTCATCCTATCCATTTTCCATTGCTGGTTATTGTGTTGTTTTTTATTTTGCTTTTGTTTTCTACTTTATTTTTGAAGTATCTTGTTATCTTTTTATTACTATTAAACTTAATGCTAACTTTATAAATGTCATTGGTTATTTATACTTGCATAGATTGTCATATCATTTGGTGTACCATTATGGAGTGAAGAAATGGTCTCGTAGAGTTAAATTATTAGGCTTTGGAACTGGAAAGAAATGCCGAGAGAAATGATGCAACTAATTGAGGCCAGGTATTAAGATTTAATTTTATTTATTTGATTTTTTCTTCTTGCTTTTCCATGTTGTATTGCCACTTCAATTTGAAATCAATGTGATTTGTATTTTTTATTTGCATGTATTACTTTATGGAAAAAAAGGAGACTTTATGTTGAAATTATTATAACTGACACTCATCTAAAGTGTGCCTTCTGTTGATGATGGTCGGAATGGCCATTATGGGTGCAAGTACATGCGCTTCCATCAGAGAACGATGATAAACTTTGCAAATATGGTTGTGATGAAGACATGGGGCCCATTGTTGCTAATTGAACCAGCACTGTGCCTTCCCAAACATACAACGCTAAATCATTTGCTCACTTTTTACGTGGCAGATGGCAAAGCTTCAGACAGTGTTTCTCAGTCCAGTGATAATGTTTCTTTGTCTAATGATAATGACCATGAAATTGAAACTAAAAGCAATGCAAGAAAAAAAAAGAAATAATATAGCAGTGCCAAAGCTAATAGAAACATACACCTTCCTCCAAACTCATGTGGTTGCTACAGACTTTATTATCTAGATTAATTTGTTGTACTTGCATGGATTTTTATGTTAATTATTGGAAGATTTGTGTTATCCACGATTTTGGGCATATAATGATACAACGTGAAAGAAATGGAAGTTCTAGAATATAATATTCCATTTCAATAGGTCATTCTATCCATTTGTATCATTTAATTATATCATTGTCACTGTATCTTTTGTGTACTTGTAGTGTTATTATGGTAAAAACTCTATGATATTATTATAAATTATGGCCAATGTTTGCATATAAATTCTGTAGACATTGATAAAAGCAGCAGAAGAACAACAAAATTCATGAAAATGCTTGTAAATGAACATGGGGGTAAGTGACGACACCAAAAGCGAAAGGGGCTCCTAATACAAAACAGTATTATTTAACGTCGTGTTCTAAAATTATGTTTGCAGATAAACTAAACATTACGTAGGTTTATTTGACATCGTGTTCTTAAAATGGTTGATTATGTTACATTTGTATGTTAGATACTTTGTGATGTCTGGTATGAATAATGTTTGTTTAATGTTGTTCTAAATGTATCTTGTGTTGTTATTAACAATATTATTCAGTATGTATTTGATTTTGTATCAATTGTTTGTGCATGTAATGAAATATTGATACTATAATGAAATTTGTAAAATTGTATATGTGATGGGCTGTTTAGTAGGTTTGAACACTAGAATTGCATCACGGTTATAACTGTTATTATATATTAAATATATCTTATCACATTTTTAGCCATTAGTAAATTTAGCTTTATAACAGTTATAACCATTACAATATTTCTCAATATAACATTTTTAATTGTGAGTATATTTAATGTTATTACGGTTTTCATCTTCAATTTTATTAAATAACAATAGTAGTTTTAAGTGATTTATTTAAATAAATTAGTTTAATAATTTGGGATTTATTTATTACATCTTACTTTTACATTTTTTTTATTTTAATTAAATATTCATAGATATGATGATATATTTTGAGCTTATATTTGTTTCGTTTTTCTTTTTATTTATTCAATCCGTTAATGGTTTAGAGTTTCAAAATAACTAAACATTAAGACAACATTGATCATACTTGATATATAATAGAAATATATGCATGTGTTTGTGAGTGATTCGAATCAATACATTCATAGTATATTCTTAGTCTTTTAGTTTGTTTGCATGTAAAATTTAGTTTAATCGAAATTCTACTTTATTAGTTACTTCCATTTTTTCTTAAAGTGCCCTGTAATTTTTTAAATAAAATCTAATTTGAAATATGTTTTTACAAATAATTTTTATTTCATATTGAACAACTTAACGGTCGGTTTTCCCACCATTGTACGGTAATACTAGTTTAATAATTTCTAAAATTTTCATGCTTATTTTCACAAATTGGGAAGGAAACCGTAGTCCATACCTGTTAGACCGAAATTTGGGCCTAACACCCAAACCCTATGTGAAAACCTCACAAATCACAGATTACAGATAAAAAGCAGTAAAAACAGGGAACACACGAGATTTTTATAGTGGTTCGGCTCAATCCAAGCCTACGTCCACTTTATAGTTTCTTAAATCCTAAGAAGCTATTACAATGTTGTTTGTTTGCAGCTTATACACGAAATCCTCGTGTTTACAATGAAGAAGAGGAGAAAAGAGATTGAATTTATGCACGATAGCCTCGTGTTTGATTGAGTTGAGGAGTACCCAAAGTCCTTGAATACTTGGTAATGAAGGTCGGGAGGTGTTAGCGACGGAAAAAAGTCCCTTGAAATGACCATCTCGTGGTGTATTTATAGGCGTAGAGGAGCCTCTGGGAGTCCTGAATCGAATCGGATCGGAGGGGCACGTGGCATGTGGAGAGGCCATCTCGGAGATAGTGGAGATGTGGTCTTCAGATCATGTTAGGACAGGTGTAAGCCAATCCGGATTAATAGGAGGTAGTTACTCCTTGGGAACAGGTCAAAGTTGAGGTGTAGCAGCAGGTCGAAGCGGTTCGGTTCGGGTCCTCTTCCTTCCGAACCGATCCGGAGCATTCCAACCGAAGGCGAGACGTGTTGCTATGCATCTGGTGCAAGGCGGGTCGGTTCGGACTTCCGATCCGAACTGATTTGGTGTCTTCAACCCGAAGACTTTGTGCTCTTGTGAGGATCCGATGTGAAGCGGGTTGGATTGCTCCATTCCACCCGATCCGAACCGGAGTCACCGATCCGAGCCGAAATTTAAGTGTTGAGGGAGGATGATGAGTTGGTGAAGGCAGGATTCCTCATTCCGATCCGAACCGATTTACCCGATCCGATCCGAGGATTTATTCAATGCTAAATTCCAGGTTTCCGGTTCTGCATGCGTTCACGGAAACAGGCATAACTTTCAAACCGTAAGTCCGATTGATCCAAACCAAAGCTCAAACTGAAGCTGATTCAGAGATCTACAAGAGTTACAGAGCTTAGCTCCGTAATCGCTGTTTTCGGGCCCAAAAAAGGTCATCTGGTAGGAGTTCCGGGCCTTTCTTTGTTTGTGATGCGATTTCAACCAAATCACTTCATGTCTTCTGACGATATTCCCAACGCTGGAGCGTATTGTTGATCAGAGATTTCATGTGTGACTGCTTTGACTAAAAAGTGGATCAACATCTTGCCCCTCAGAACATATCTTGCTGAATGAAGGAAGATATGTTCTGGACAATCCAAGGCCACGCCGGGCCTGCCAGCTGCAAGTATAATCCATACCTGCGAAGAAAAGAGAGCAGAAAGGTGTATCAAATCCTGACAAAACTAATTACACTTTCGAGCATAAACCATGCTTGGGCGCTTGTTTGAGCATAAACCATACTCAAGACACGTTCGTATCATCCTGCCAAAACCTGACGAGGGACCTAACCTTCCGGGTATAAGCCATACCAGGAAGTTCAAACTGGGCATAAACCATACTCGAGTTTTATTGAGTTCCTTTGACAGATCCTGACAAAACAATAAGCCGTTCCAGAGTACAATCCATACTTAAGAATCCTAATGAGTACAATCCATACTCATGTCGGGATGGAGCTATGCTTGCCAAAACCTGACAAGACAGTCTGTCCCTAGGCATAATCCATGCCTAGGGGTCCGAGATAAGTATAAGCCATACTTTAGTTGAGATTGAGAATCCTGCCACAACCTGACAAGATACTTAAATTGCCAAACATAATCCATGCTCGGAAAGTCCTTCCTTATTCAATTCAAAGTACAAAATCAAAGCAAATCCTGATTGGTTTGTTATCGAGTGCAGCGCGCGCTTTAGAGTTAAATCCTAACCCCAAACGTGTGTACTCCGATTTAGCCAATCGGAAAACCTAAAGAAAGCAAAGAAACATATCTTAAATCCTAAGAAATGCTGAAAATGCATAGTGATCCAATCCAGATCAGTTGATGACGAGCCGATGGGAGCTCGTTCCAGGGTCATTCCCTCTCCGGGGAGCAGGTGGTGGCAGCACAGGTACAGGTGTTGTTGGTTGTTTCACATACTCGGGTAGCTCTCCACGTCTAACCCGTTCCTCAATCAGATCTCGCAAGTGTCTACAGTCATTTGTGTCATGACCGTCCATATCGTGAAATATGCAATATTTCCCAGAATCGCGTTCTCTTTGTGATGGCTCCCTCCTGGGAGGCTTTGGATAGGAGACGTCACAGTTTGTGTTCACGTAGATGTCAGTTAGTGACGAATTGAGTTCTGTGTACTTTTCATATCTGGGCCCTCTCCGGGGCTGAGCGTTGGGGTTATTCTTGACGGCATCTTTTCCTTTGCCTTTATCAGAATCAGACGGTTCTCCGTCTTTGAGCATGTTAACATCGAGAACTTTTTTCTCGGAGGTTGCGTCTTCTTCACGCAAAAACCTATCCGATTCAAGGTAGAACTCGCTGAGATTCCTTGGTGGGTCCCGGTACAAGGAGTTTTTGAACTCCGAGTTGTCCAGAACACCGGATACTGCCGCCATCAATACCATAGATGGCTCAGGTCGATCAACTGATGCTGCTGCAACGTTGAACCTTTCCAAAAACGACCGCAGAGTTTCTTTGGGCCTCTGCTTGATTGTAGTTAGTGACATTACATTCTTGGGTCGAGTGATATGGACCCGAAATTGTTCAATAAAGCGAGCGACCAACATGTTCCAGCTGTTGATCGATTCAGATTCCAGCTGTCGAAACCACATAGCAGCAATATCAGTCAAAAAGAGGGGAAAGCATTTAGCCATGACGTTTTCCGACGCCGATTGAACTTCCATATGCCGTTTATAGCGCATTAGGTGCACGGTAGGATCTGCCCTGCCGTTGTAGGGTTCCAGTTGTGGAAGTTTGAAATCCGGAGGATTGCGGGAATTCCTGATTTCCTGTGTGAATGGATTGTGATTGACATCATCCATGTTATTCTGATAAGTGCGGCCTCTCGAAAGGCGTTCAATGAGATTGGTGAGCCGATCGCCTTCAAAGAGCTGTTGCAAGTTGACAAGTCCAGAGCTGGTGCCCCCAGCGTTAAGTTCAGAAGTGTGTGGAAGAGTATAAGGAGCTTGGCAGGTCATCCGGTTCGGTTCGGAGGTGCCCCCTTGCTGCGGCTCGGAGAAGCGAGGGAGGTTATGGAGAGGTGCACGGTTCGGACCGGAGGTGCCGATCCGAACAGGTTCGCCTGTTCCGAACCGGGGAGCTTGATGTTGAATTTGTGTGGTATTTCCGACCCGAACCGGTGCGGATGTAGGTCGAACAGGAGCGAAGCCTTGATTTCCAGAGGGGAGGCTGCTGCCCCCAGGCTCATGAAGGGTTGCTGTTCGGATCGGGTCCGAACCGATCCGGTGGGGAATGTCTCCCATTTCCATCTGCGTTGAATTCAGATTTTGGCCCTCGGTTCGGATCGGATCCGAACCGATCCGGTTTGCAGCTGCTGCTGGGGCTATTTCCGTGCTATTTCCAGCGAGTTGTGTGTTGCCACTCGGCCTACCTTCCATCCGAGCGAAGAATTGGTCGATCATCTCCTGTTGTTTGCGGAGGAGATCATCTTGCCTAGCCATCTGGGTTCTCAATTCATCGAGAACGCCATCCATTTCATCTCTGGTTAAGTATGCTGATGGATTTTCATGAGAGGAAGCCTCCTGGCTTGCCTCGTTCCTTGTGCCTTCAGTGCCAACATCCTCAGCACGAGAGAAGGTTCCGTCTTTCTTTCGCTTGACCATTGATCCAATAGCCAAATAATCCGCTTCCGTTCAAGCTGGTAGAAGAAGTTGTATCGTGTGCCCCCCTTCCTGACGCGCCAAAATGTTAGACCGAAATTTGGGCCTAACACCCAAACCCTATGTGAAAACCTCACAAATCACAGATTACAGATAAAAAGCAGTAAAAACAGGGAACACACGGGATTTTTATAGTGGTTCGGCTCAATCCAAGCCTACGTCCACTTTATAGTTTCTTAAATCCTAAGAAGCTATTACAATGTTGTTTGTTTGCAGCATATACACGAAATCCTCGTGTTTACAATGAAGAAGAGGAGAAAAGAGATTGAATTTATGCACGATAGCCTCGTGTTTGATTGAGTTGAGGAGTACCCAAAGTCCTTGAATACTTGGTAATGAAGGTCGGGAGGTGTTAGCGACGGAAAAAAGTCCCTTGAAATGACCATCTCGTGGTGTATTTATAGGCGTAGAGGAGCCTCTGGGAGTCCTGAATCGAATCGGATCGGAGGGGCACGTGGCATGTGGAGAGGCCATCTCGGAGATAGTGGAGATGTGGTCTTCAGATCATGTTAGGACAGGTGTAAGCCGATCCGGATTAATAGGAGGTAGTTACTCCTTGGGAACAGGTCAAAGTTGAGGTGTAGCAGCAGGTCGAAGCGGTTCGGTTCGGGTCCTCTTCCTTCCGAACCGATCCGGAGCATTCCAACCGAAGGCGAGACGTGTTGCTATGCATCTGGTGCAAGGCGGGTCGGTTCGGACTTCCGATCCGAACTGATTTGGTGTCTTCAACCCGAAGACTTTGTGCTCTTGTGAGGATCCGATGTGAAGCGGGTTGGATTGCTCCATTCCACCCGATCCGAACCGGAGTCTCCGATCCGAGCCGGAATTTAAGTGTTGAGGGAGGATGATGAGTTGGTGAAGGCAGGATTCCTCATTCCGATCCGAACCGACTTACCCGATCCGATCCGAGGATTTATTCAATGCTAAATTCCAGGTTTCCGGTTCTGCATGCGTTCACGGAAACATGCATAACTTTCAAACCGTAAGTCCGATTGATCCAAACCAAAGCTCAAACTGAAGCTGATTCAGAGATCTACAAGAGTTACAGAGCTTAGCTCCGTAATCGCTGTTTTCGGGCCCAAAAAAGGTCATCTGGTAGGAGTTCCGGGCCTTTCTTTGTTTGTGATGCGATTTCAACCAAATCACTTCATGTCTTCTGACGATATTCCCAACGCTGGAGCGTATTGTTGATCAGAGATTTCATGTGTGACTGCTTTGACTAAAAAGTGGATCAACATTTTGCCCCTCAGAACATATCTTGCTGAATGAAGGAAGATATGTTCTGGACAATCCAAGGCCACGCCGGGCCTGCCAGCTGCAAGTATAATCCATACCTGCGAAGAAAAGAGAGCAGAAAGGTGTATCAAATCCTGACAAAATTAATTACACTTTCGAGCATAAACCATGCTTGGGCGCTTGTTTGAGCATAAACCATACTCAAGACACGTTCGTATCATCCTGCCAAAACCTGACGAGGGACCTAACCTTCCGGGTATAAGCCATACCAGGAAGTTCAAACTGAGCATAAACCATACTCGAGTTTTATTGAGTTCCTTTGACAGATCCTGACAAAACAATAAGCCGTTCCAGAGTACAATCCATACTTAAGAATCCTAATGAGTACAATCCATACTCATGTCGGGATGGAGCTATGCTTGCCAAAACCTGACAAGACAGTCTGTCCCTAGGCATAATCCATGCCTAGGGGTCCGAGATAAGTATAAGCCATACTTTAGTTGAGATTGAGAATCCTGCCACAACCTGACAAGATACTTAAATTGCCAAACATAATCCATGCTCGGAAAGTCCTTCCTTATTCAATTCAAAGTACAAAATCAAAGCAAATCCTGATTGGTTTGTTATCGAGTGCAGCGCGCGCTTTAGAGTTAAATCCTAACCCCAAACGTGTGTACTCCGATTTAGCCAATCGGAAAACCTAAAGAAAGCAAAGAAACATATCTTAAATCCTAAGAAATGCTGAAAATGCATAGTGATCCAATCCAGATCAGTTGATGACGAGCCGATGGGAGCTCGTTCCAGGGTCATTCCCTCTCCGGGGAGCAGGTGGTGGCAGCACAGGTACATGTGTTGTTGGTTGTTTCACATACTCGGGTAGCTCTCCACGTCTAACCCGTTCCTCAATCAGATCTCGCAAGTGTCTACAGTCATTTGTGTCATGACCGTCCATATCGTGAAATATGCAATATTTCCCAGAATCGCGTTCTCTTTGTGATGGCTCCCTCCTGGGAGGCTTTGGATAGGAGACGTCACCGTTTGTGTTCACGTAGATGTCAGTTAGTGACGAATTGAGTTCTGTGTACTTTTCATATCTGGGCCCTCTCCGGGGCTGAGCGTTGGGGTTATTCTTGACGGCAGCTTTTCCTTTGCCTTTATCAGAATCAGACGGTTCTCCGTCTTTGAGCATGTTAACATCGAGAACTTTTTTCTCGGAGGTTGCGTCTTCTTCACGCAAAAACCTATCCGATTCAAGGTAGAACTCGCTGAGATTCCTTGGTGGGTCCCGGTACAAGGATTTTTTGAACTCCGAGTTGTCCAGAACACCGGATACTGCCGCCATCAATACCATAGATGGCTCAGGTCGATCAACTGATGATGCTGCAACGTTGAACCTTTCCAAAAACGACCGCAGAGTTTCTTTGGGCCTCTGCTTGATTGTAGTTAGTGACATTACATTCTTGGGTCGAGTGATATGGACCCGAAATTGTTCAATAAAGCGAGCGACCAACATGTTCCAGCTGTTGATCGATTCAGATTCCAGCTGCCGAAACCACATAGCAGCAATATCAGTCAAAAAGAGGGGAAAGCATTTAGCCATGACGTTTTCCGACGCCGATTGAACTTCCATATGCCGTTTATAGCGCATTAGGTGCACGGTAGGATCTGCCTTGCCGTTGTAGGGTTCCAGTTGTGGAAGTTTGAAATCCGGAGGATTGCGGGAATTCCTGATTTCCCGTGTGAATGGATTGTGATTGACATCATCCATGTTATTCTGATAAGTGCGGCCTCTCGAAAGGCGTTCAATGAGATTGGTGAGCCGATCGCCTTCAAAGAGCTGTTGCAAGTTGACAAGTCCAGAGCTGGTGCCCCCAGCGTTAAGTTCAGAAGTGTGTGGAAGAGTATAAGGAGCTTGGCAGGTCATCCGGTTCGGTTCGGAGGTGCCCCCTTGCTGCGGCTCGGAGAAGCGAGGGAGGTTATGGGGAGGTGCACGGTTCGGACCGGAGGTGCCGATCCGAACAGGTTCGCCTGTTCCGAACCGGGGAGCTTGATGTTGAATTTGTGTGGTATTTCCGACCCGAACCGGTGCGGATGTAGGTCGAACAGGAGCGAAGCCTTGATTTCCAGAGGGGAGGCTGCTGCCCCCAGGCTCATGAAGGGTTGCTGTTCGGATCAGGTCCGAACCGATCCGGTGGGGAATGTCTCCCATTTCCATCTGCGTTGAATTCAGATTTTGGCCCTCGGTTCGGATCGGATCCGAACCGATCCGGTTTGCAGCTGCTGCTGGGGCTATTTCCGTGCTATTTCCAGCGAGTTGTGTGTTGCCACTCGGCCTACCTTCCATCCGAGCGAAGAATTGGTCGATCATCTCCTGTTGTTTGCGGAGGAGATCATCTTGCCTAGCCATCTGGGTTCTCAATTCATCGAGAACGCCATCCATTTCATCTCTGGTTAAGTATGCTGATGGATTTTCATGAGAGGAAGCCTCCTGGCTTGCCTCGTTCCTTGTGCCTTCAGTGCCAACATCCTCAGCACGAGAGAAGGTTCCGTCTTTCTTTCGCTTGACCATTGATCCAATAGCCAAATAATCCGCTTCCGTTCAAGCTGGTAGAAGAAGTTGTATCGTGTGCCCCCCTTCCTGGCGCGCCAAAATGTTAGACCGAAATTTGGGCCTAACACCCAAACCCTATGTGAAAACCTCACAAATCACAGATTACAGATAAAAAGCAGTAAAAACAGGGAACACACGGGATTTTTATAGTGGTTCGGCTCAATCCAAGCCTACGTCCACTTTATAGTTTCTTAAATCCTAAGAAGCTATTACAATGTTGTTTGTTTGCAGCATATACACGAAATCCTCGTGTTTACAATGAAGAAGAGGAGAAAAGAGATTGAATTTATGCACGATAGCCTCGTGTTTGATTGAGTTGAGGAGTACCCAAAGTCCTTGAATACTTGGTAATGAAGGTCGGGAGGTGTTAGCGACGGAAAAAAGTCCCTTGAAATGACCATCTCGTGGTGTATTTATAGGCGTAGAGGAGCCTCTGGGAGTCCTGAATCGAATCGGATCGGAGGGGCACGTGGCATGTGGAGAGGCCATCTCGGAGATAGTGGAGATGTGGTCTTCAGATCATGTTAGGACAGGTGTAAGCCGATCCGGATTAATAGGAGGTAGTTACTCCTTGGGAACAGGTCAAAGTTGAGGTGTAGCAGCAGGTCGAAGCGGTTCGGTTCGGGTCCTCTTCCTTCCGAACCGATCCGGAGCATTCCAACCGAAGGCGAGACGTGTTGCTATGCATCTGGTGCAAGGCGGGTCGGTTCGGACTTCCGATCCGAACTGATTTGGTGTCTTCAACCCGAAGACTTTGTGCTCTTGTGAGGATCCGATGTGAAGCGGGTTGGATTGCTCCATTCCACCCGATCCGAACCGGAGTCTCCGATCCGAGCCGGAATTTAAGTGTTGAGGGAGGATGATGATTTGGTGAAGGTAGGATTCCTCATTCCGATCCGAACCGACTTACCCGATCCGATCCGAGGATTTATTCAATGCTAAATTCCAGGTTTCCGGTTCTGCATGCGTTCACGGAAACAGGCATAACTTTCAAACCGTAAGTCCGATTGATCCAAACCAAAGCTCAAACTGAAGCTGATTCAGAGATCTACAAGAGTTACAGAGCTTAGCTCCGTAATCGCTGTTTTCGGGCCCAAAAAAGGTCATCTGGTAGGAGTTCCGGGCCTTTCTTTGTTTGTGATGCGATTTCAACCAAATCACTTCATGTCTTCTGACGATATTCCCAACTCTGGAGCGTATTGTTGATCAGAGATTTCATGTGCGACTGCTTTGACTAAAAAGTGGATCAACATCTTGCCCCTCAGAACATATCTTGCTGAATGAAGGAAGATATGTTCTGGACAATCCAAGGCCACGCCGGGCCTGCCAGCTGCAAGTATAATCCATACCTGCGAAGAAAAGAGAGCAGAAAGGTGTATCAAATCCTGACAAAACTAATTACACTTTCGAGCATAAACCATGCTTGGGCGCTTGTTTGAGCATAAACCATACTCAAGACACGTTCGTATCATCCTGCCAAAACCTGACGAGGGACCTAACCTTCCGGGTATAAGCCATACCAGGAAGTTCAAACTGAGCATAAACCATACTCGAGTTTTATTGAGTTCCTTTGACAGATCCTGACAAAACAATAAGCCGTTCCAGAGTACAATCCATACTTAAGAATCCTAATGAGTACAATCCATACTCATGTCGGGATGGAGCTATGCTTGCCAAAACCTGACAAGACAGTCTGTCCCTAGGCATAATCCATGCCTAGGGGTCCGAGATAAGTATAAGCCATACTTTAGTTGAGATTGAGAATCCTGCCACAACCTGACAAGTTACTTAAATTGCCAAACATAATCCATGCTCGGAAAGTCCTTCCTTATTCAATTCAAAGTACAAAATCAAAGCAAATCCTGATTGGTTTGTTATCGAGTGCAGCGCGCGCTTTAGAGTTAAATCCTAACCCCAAACGTGTGTACTCCGATTTAGCCAATCGGAAAACCTAAAGAAAGCAAAGAAACATATCTTAAATCCTAAGAAATGCTGAAAATGCATAGTGATCCAATCCAGATCAGTTGATGACGAGCCGATGGGAGCTCGTTCCAGGGTCATTCCCTCTCCGGGGAGCAGGTGGTGGCAGCACAGGTACATGTGTTGTTGGTTGTTTCACATACTTGGGTAGCTCTCCACGTCTAACCCGTTCCTCAATCAGATCTCGCAAGTGTCTACAGTCATTTGTGTCATGACCGTCCATATCGTGAAATATGCAATATTTCCCAGAATCGCGTTCTCTTTGTGATGGCTCCCTCTTGGGAGGCTTTGGATAGGAGACGTCACCGTTTGTGTTCACGTAGATGTCAGTTAGTGACGAATTGAGTTCTGTGTACTTTTCATATCTGGGCCCTCTCCGGGGCTGAGCGTTGGGGTTATTCTTGACGGCAGCTTTTCCTTTGCCTTTATCAGAATCAGACGGTTCTCCGTCTTTGAGCATGTTAACATCGAGAACTTTTTTCTCGGAGGTTGCGTCTTCTTCACGCAAAAACCTATCCGATTCAAGGTAGAACTCGCTGAGATTCCTTGGTGGGTCCCGGTACAAGGATTTTTTGAACTCCGAGTTGTCCAGAACACCGGATACTGCCGCCATCAATACCATAGATGGCTCAGGTCGATCAACTGATGCTGCTGCAACGTTGAACCTTTCCAAAAACGACTGCAGAGTTTCTTTGGGCCTCTGCTTGATTGTAGTTAGTGACATTACATTCTTGGGTCGAGTGATATGGACCCGAAATTGTTCAATAAAGCGAGCGACCAACATGTTCCAGCTGTTGATCGATTCAGATTCCAGCTGCCGAAACCACATAGCAGCAATATCAGTCAAAAAGAGGGGAAAGCATTTAGCCATGACGTTTTCCGACGCCGATTGAACTTCCATATGCCGTTTATAGCGCATTAGGTGCACGGTAGGATCTGCCCTGCCGTTGTAGGGTTCCAGTTGTGGAAGTTTGAAATCCGGAGGATTGCGGGAATTCCTGATTTCCTGTGTGAATGGATTGTGATTGACATCATCCATGTTATTCCGATAAGTGCGGCCTCTCGAAAGGCGTTCAATGAGATTGGCGAGCCGATCGCCTTCAAAGAGCTGTTGCAAGTTGACAAGTCCAGAGCTGGTGCCCCCAGCGTTAAGTTCAGAAGTGTGTGGAAGAGTATAAGGAGCTTGGCAGGTCATCCGGTTCGGTTCGGAGGTGCCCCCTTGCTGCGGCTCGGAGAAGCGAGGGAGGTTATGGAGAGGTGCACGGTTCAGACCGGAGGTGCCGATCCAAACAGGTTCGCCTGTTCCGAACCGGGGAGCTTGATGTTGAATTTGTGTGGTATTTCCGACCCGAACCGGTGCGGATGTAGGTCGAACAGGAGCGAAGCCTTGATTTCCAGAGGGGAGGCTGCTGCCCCCAGGCTCATGAAGGGTTGCTGTTCGGATCGGGTCCGAACCGATCCGGTGGGGAATGTCTCCCATTTCCATCTGCGTTGAATTCAGATTTTGGCCCTCGGTTCGGATCGGATCCGAACCGATCCGGTTTGCAGCTGCTGCTGGGGCTATTTCCGTGCTATTTCCAGCGAGTTGTGTGTTGCCACTCGGCCTACCTTCCATCCGAGCGAAGAATTGGTCGATCATCTCCTGTTGTTTGCGGAGGAGATCATCTTGCCTAGCCATCTGGGTTCTCAATTCATCGAGAACGCCATCCATTTCATCTCTGGTTAAGTATGCTGATGGATTTTCATGAGAGGAAGCCTCCTGGCTTGCCTCGTTCCTTGTGCCTTCAGTGCCAACATCCTCAGCACGAGAGAAGGTTCCGTCTTTCTTTCGCTTGACCATTGATCCAATAGCCAAATAATCCGCTTCCGTTCAAGCTGGTAGAAGAAGTTGTATCGTGTGCCCCCCTTCCTGGCGCGCCAAAATGTTAGACCGAAATTTGGGCCTAACACCCAAACTCTATGTGAAAACCTCACAAATCACAGATTACAGATAAAAAGCAGTAAAAACAGGGAACACACGGGATTTTTATAGTGGTTCGGCTCAATCCAAGCCTACGTCCACTTTATAGTTTCTTAAATCCTAAGAAGCTATTACAATGTTGTTTGTTTGCAGCTTATACACGAAATCCTCGTGTTTACAATGAAGAAGAGGAGAAAAGAGATTGAATTTATGCACGATAGCCTCGTGTTTGATTGAGTTGAGGAGTACCCAAAGTCCTTGAATACTTGGTAATGAAGGTCGGGAGGTGTTAGCGACGGAAAAAAGTCCCTTGAAATGACCATCTCGTGGTGTATTTATAGGCGTAGAGGAGCCTCTGGGAGTCCTGAATCGAATCGGATCGGAGGGGCACGTAGCATGTGGAGAGGCCATCTCGGAGATAGTGGAGATGTGGTCTTCAGATCATGTTAGGACAGGTGTAAGCCGATCCGGATTAATAGGAGGTAGTTACTCCTTGGGAACAGGTCAAAGTTGAGGTGTAGCAGCAGGTCGAAGCGGTTCGGTTCGGGTCCTCTTCCTTCCGAACCGATCCGGAGCATTCCAACCGAAGGCGAGACGTGTTGATATGCATCTGGTGCAAGGCGGGTCGGTTCGGACTTCCGATCCGAACTGATTTGGTGTCTTCAACCCGAAGACTTTGTGCTCTTGTGAGGATCCGATGTGAAGCGGGTTGGATTGCTCCATTCCACCCGATCCGAACCGGAGTCTCCGATCCGAGCCGGAATTTAAGTGTTGAGGGAGGATGATGAGTTGGTGAAGACAGGATTCCTCATTCCGATCCGAACCGATTTACTCGATCCGATCCGAGGATTTATTCAATGCTAAATTCCAGGTTTCCGGTTATGCATGCGTTCACGGAAACAGGCATAACTTTCAAACCGTAAGTCCGATTGATCCAAACCAAAGCTCAAACTGAAGCTGATTCAGAGATCTACAAGAGTTACAGAGCTCAGCTCCATAATCGCTGTTTTCGGGCCCAAAAAAGGTCATCTGGTAGGAGTTCCGGGCCTTTCTTTGTTTGTGATGCGATTTCAACCAAATCACTTCATGTCTTCTGACGATATTCCCAACGCTGGAGCGTATTGTTGATCAGAGATTTCATGTGTGACTGCTTTGACTTAAAAGTGGATCAACATTTTCCCTTTAGAGTGTAAATTTAATACAAACAATAGTGGAAATGCTATTGATTTAAGGTGACTAGAATAGATTTGATTTTATAACCATTTTTGATGATCAATTTCCTATATAGTCTTCAAACTCTAATTTGATGAATGTTTGTTTTGACGATAAATTAAAATATGCAACCGATTTACATATGAATTTTAGGAAATCATATAGTTGACATTAATTTGTATTTTAAATTATGAGAAACCTAAGAATTGGGTATTGCCCGTGGTATGTATACGAACTTACTTTGCTTCATTCAAGAGTAACACAACACATATACATATTAATCTTTTTTTGCTATGTTAATATATGAAAAATAGGGAAAATAATAACATATGTATGGTAGTTTTTGATTCAAATGATTTGATCGTTGGCTTAGTATGAAATGGTCTTCAAAAGAAATGATTCTTACAACGTAAAAGCAACAAATAAAGACTATTAATACTACTTTTTATTATATATTATTTACTGCTAGATATTCATTTATTGTTACATTATTCATTACTATACGAATTTTTTTCCTTGATTTTAGATGCATGAGATGTAGGCTTCCGGCGACAAAACATCTATTTACTCCATATTTTGTTAGAAACATAAGATAAAATTTTGGAGTTAGTTTAATTATGACTGTATTATCATAGTATATTTTTTCTTTTCATTTACTAAACATAACCAACTGTCAACCTATGAATTTCATTCTTCATTTTGACTGTGCTTTGGCTTAAGTATTACAGTTAATATTGCACGTTTTTGGGCATGATATACTGGTGAAACCTTATTTATATATTTATTTGAAATTGGATACTTATATACAAATTTGGATAATATAAACCATACCATCCCAGCAAAGCGGTACGACATAATCAAATCCATGACCTGTTGCATCATACTCCTATGCTCTAACCAGTTGAGACTAAGATGCTTGTCAGTTTGTTTTTATGAAAATGAGTTCAGTTAGTTCGCTTATCGATGACCTCGACAAATGAAGTTTAACTCAACTATAAGCTCTCTTTGATGTTTTGCAAGATTTTTTCAATGAAATTCTTGAAATAAATCTATGTGATGTTTTCAAGGCTTAATCATTTAATAAAAAAGCCATATTATTACTAATTCGTACATTGAATTGGTGCATTTTTATGTGATTTATGCTATTTATTTCATGAAGACAACCACGTAATTTAAAAGCTAGTTTTAAAAGAAGTTAATATAGATATAAATATTGTTTATATTAAATGTTTTATAAGTTTTTGTAAATAACTATTATTTGGAAAAGTACAATATATAAATATTTTATATTTTCAAGAGATTTTATAATCAAATTTTTTGAATATTTTTTGAAATCGATTTAAACCCTAAGTTTTTTGAAAGTATATTTTCCAACATAAAGTCATACATGTTTGCACACTTCAAGAAGACAAGGTTGTGAATTAAACAATTTAGTATATCTTGTGTTATGAGACACACAGTTTTATTATCTCATTTGATTCCAAACTTATTTGTTTGATGCTATTGTTTTCTAATGTGGAATTGATTGCAGGGAGTAAACCAATAATGAGAACAAGTGGTACGCAATTCATGTTCACCACTATTCAGTTTACTTTCTAAGAGTTTGTGACATAATATGAGGATTCATCAATACTAAACTGCCAGGTCAATCTAAGGCATTATGATTTTTGGGTCATTTAAACAATTTTATGACATTTATGACATTCGGGTCATGTGAGGCATTTATGACCATTTTTTCATCTGAGAAAGGCACCTATCGTTTGTGTATTAGTACTTGTATAGCTTTAGATCATTTAAGGTTTGCATTTGCGACATGGCTTCGGCTTGCCAATTCCGGTTTAGGATCCAAGCTGAGTTACTTCCTAAGTTTTATGTTTCTTTATGATTTCACCATATTGAGCTAATTATATATATATATATATATATATATATATATATATATATATATGTGTGTGTGTGTGTCTTAGAGCTATCTGAGGATTTGCGAATATATATGGTGATTTTACTTTTGAGTTCGAACTCTTAATTGAGTTCTTGAGTTCTTTGATTTATGAGATTTCTATTATTTCCATGTTTTTCATCGTGTATTTGCAAGATTTTAAAATTTTAATTACCCTGATTTCAGAATGTGGGAAATCCAGGTAATTGGAAACGTCTGAGTATGTGTTCTTGCTTTTCACATGTGATATGAATATTAAATCTATGAATTTATCCTTAGAGAAATACATAATTCCAAGTTATATCACTATCTTCTGATAGAATAGAGTTATTTCTTCTGAGTCTAGAGTTTTGTATTAACCTATGAATTTCGGAATCCTTCTCTTAAAAGGAACTAATATCTACTTGATATTGTATTTTATTTATTATATTATGACCGATGTGTTTAAGCTCGATTGACCCATGCATTTATACTCGGTTTAGACCGAGTTGTTTCACGTAAATTTGTAGATTTGAGCTTTCTCCTCTTCTCCAGCTTTATCTTTTAAGGCTATTTCATGAGTTGTGTGTTAGAGCATAGATGTATATCCATTTAAGAGTTAATTGTATGTATAAATGCTCTTTGAATCATTCGAGTATGTACATATGTATGTTGTGATTTCGATGTTTGTAATTATACGTGATATGTTGTGTGTGTTGCATTTGTACTTTGTTCTAACTACGGTCCTCAGTCGCCGTAGTTTATATTAGGCATGAATTAAGTTCATTGATCCACTATAGGTAAAAAATATTATACTCTCAATTAATGTATTCAATACTCATCAAATATTAAACTTACGGAATGCCGCCCTTAACCAGCCCTATTCTCCGGTTTAATATATAGTTTAACCATTAATGCTCATATAAGGGTGAGTCTTGGGATGAGGCATTACATAAAACGTAGATTTAGTCCTCTTTTTGATGTTAAACATAATGTATAAAGTGCAAACTTTACGAATACAGATTAAATAATAAAACACTACATTTACAAAAAAACCTTTGTATAAACTATAGATTTGTAATAAAAAGGAATTGGATTGAAATTGACAAACTGTGGGAATTTGCAGTAAATTATAATAGCCATTATAATTTAAAAAGTAAGAAAGATGTAAATCCCATTATGATATTAAAAATTTAGAACGTCAAAATAAAACGAATCAGAAAGAAAAGAATAAAACCTAGTGTGATAAAAGTAGAATATCATTGACTTAGGTCAGAGACTAAGTCAATAGTTTGGGCTAAGTTCTGGGATTGGGCCAAAAAAAACTTAAATCATTAGATAGGATGTAACAACCCGCAAAAATCAGAACCAATTAAAAAAATTTATTTTAGAAAATTTTAATGAATTTTGACAATATAAAATAATCTATTTTAAATAATAATGATCACAAATTTGATTTAAATCGAAGTTAGAATGAATGATTTAATTTTAATCAACAAAAGAGTTAGAAATAACGCGGTAGTTTGAAAAGTCAAACTTGAACTTTGACTGATCGTACAGGATGCAAAATTTAACGGATTTTAGTGAAACCAAAAATATTAGAATCTATTTAAAAATATCTTTCCAACGAATCCAAAAAATTGAAATTTCATAGCGGAAATCAAAAGTTATGGCCAATTCAATATTTAGAAAGGTCGCTATGAAATTTATAAAGGTCAAAATGCTACTTTTTGCATACGAAGGAATTTGAACTCGAAACCACTTCCATTGAGTTCAGAATGATGTTTCTACAGTGAAAAACAGTAAACACTTATATATTTTGAGTTTCGGGATTTATTTGTTTAAAAATGTATTTTTAATATTAAATATATTGGCCTTAAAAATAGTCATTTTTCAAAGGACCTCGGTTTTCGACGAAATCTCTTTTGTTGGAACCGGAATGTCAAATTATTGCTAGGTTTCAATTTTCAGAATTTTTCGAATTAATATGTGAACGTGGGAAAAGAAAATGTGTTTTGACTATTTCAGTTAAATTTAAACGCCTTGAAAATAGCCATTTTTTAAAAAGTCTCAGAATTCGACGAAATAAATTTTGTTAGAACCGTATTGACATAAGAAAGCCAAAAATAATTTTTCTGGATTTTTCTGAGTTAATTTGTGTCCCCGATAAAATTATTTGTACGGAAAAATTAGAAATAAAGGACTTAAATTTTAAAACTAAAAAACGGAGGCCTAGATGATAGTTTGGGCTGATGAGACATATCCAAATGAGTCCGGAATGGGGGCTAAATGGTAGGAACGACAGTCGTTGGGCCTAAATCGGAGTTCGAACCAAAACGGGCTTAAACGGGCTAATTAAATAATAATTAGATTAACCTAATATAATAATATAAATTCAAAGTCGGGCTTCTTCTTCTCCTCCAACGTGTTTCAGCCGCACCATGTAACCCATCATGGCCGAAACTTCTCTCCTCCCTATCTCCCAAACCACTAAGAATTAGACCATGCCGTAGTGAAACTTTTTGAAGCTCTTTTCTTCCTCTTTCTTCTCCAACAAATCTCACATCAAACCGTTGCCCGTAGCTCTCGATTCACCTCCGCAAAGTTCGGCCAAACATGCCGCCGCCGCGCCTCCTCCTTGCAGTCGCACCTCCTCCAACTCCCGGTGAAGATAGCCCTCTCGTAGCTCTTCAATCTCCCGTAAACCGTTCGTAAAACCGTCGACTACAACTCCCGAAATCCGCACTCAAAGTTTTGAACAATTCTGAAAATTAAGGTATAATTATTTCAGATTTTGTCACGCTTTGTAGCGTCGCTGTGTCAGTTGTTAAAGGGCTGAATTTTGATTTTTCGTATGAACTTGTATTTGAATCATTTCAGATCCGAAATCGTTTTGAATACAAACACAAGACCTGATCAAAATTGACAATCCATTTCAGATCCGGCCTAGGTGAGAATTTATTTTTATTTAAATTTAATTAATTTAATTACTATTATTATTATTATTATGGCGTTGTGTGAAATTGAAAGTCAAACACAATTGAATTTGCGATGAAATGTTGCCATGTGATGGATTCAAATTGTTGTGATGCTATGATTATAGATCCATTATGTTTATTCATAGATCTGTTAATTTTAAACATAGATCGGTAGGAAAAAATTAGATTTTTCCTCGTTTAAATTTGTTGAAGTATGCCTTGTGGATATGAATCATATATAAATCTATCATCATATACGTCGTTATGCAATTCACATTATTTTAACGTGAATTAAAGTAGGAAATTCGCATCATCGTGAAATTTACATCGTTATGCAATTTACATTATTTTTGTTGTGAATTATAGTAGGAAGATTTACATTTTTAATTAAAGTAGGAAATTCACATCGTTATGCAATTAAAGTAGGAAGATTTACATTTTTATATGATTATTTTAAAATGTAAAATTGAACGATGAAAATAAAAAGACGATCTTTTTATATTTAAAATAAAAAGACAATCTTTTTATATTGAAAACAAAAAGATGAAATTCTGACGATAGAAATAAAAAGACGATCTTTTTATATTTAAAATAAAAAGTCAATCTTTTTATATTGAAAAGGAAAAGATGAAATTTTGACGATAGGAGTAAAAAGACGATCTTTTTATATTTAAAATAAAGAAGTTATTATTCTTACATTGTAAAATAGAAAAGATTATATTTTTACATCGTGAAATATAAAAAGATGATATTTTTACATTGTACATAAAAAAAGAAGAAGATGTTTTTACATTGTATGAAATAAAACATATTTTATTATGGAATTTATGAGTGAATTTCCACAGCATGAAATAAATAACATTTTTATATGTTATTTATGAATAAATTTTCATCGCATGAAACAAATAACATTTTTATATGTTATTTATGAATGAATATACCTTGCATGAAATAAATAACATTTTTATATGTTATTTATGAATGAATATACATTGCATGAAATAAATAACATTTTTATACATAATTTATGAATAAATTTTCATCGCATGAAATAAATAACATTTTTATATGTTATTTATGAATGATTTTTCTTCGCATGAAATAAATAACATTTTTATATGTTATTTATGAATGATTTTTCATCGTATGAAATAAATAACATTTTTATATGTATTTATGAATGAATTCACACTGTATGAAATAAATTACATTTTTTGTATGTATTTATGAACGAATTTCCACCGTATGAATAAAATTACATTTTTATACGTAATTAAAAAGGTGAATTTACTTTGCATAACAAAAGTTACATTTTTATATGTAATTTATATATGAATTTGCGCCGTATGACAAAAATTGCATTTTTCTACGATACAAAAATGTAAATTTACATTGCATGATTAAAATTACATTTTTCAATGTAATTTAGAGATGAAAAATAACGGTAGAATGAAAATTACATTTTTACATGTAATTAAAATGTGAAATTTGCACTGTAGGATAAAAACTACATTTTTAGATGTAATTTAAATATGAATTTATGTCGTATGATAGGAATTACATTTTTCTATGTAATTAAAACATGAATTCCCATCGCATAATAAAGATTACATTTTTCTATGTAATTTAGATGTGAATTAGAATGATAAAATAAAAATGACATTTTTCTATGTAATTTATATATGAGTTATAACGGTATGATAAAAATTATATTTTTCAATGAAATTAAAATACGAATTTGTATTGTATTATGAAAATTACATTTCTTTATGTAATTGGGACATGAATTTATAATGTAATAAAAATTACATTTTTTATAATGTAATAAAGAAGTAAGATTCACGAATAAAATAAAAATTACATTTTTATGTAATGAGATAAGAGAATGTGCATCGTGAATTAAAAAGTTACATTTTATGTAATTAGAAATGAGGATTTGCATTGTAAATTAAGAATTACACTTTTATATGTAACTAGAAATTTGAGAATTCGCATGATATGGAAAATTACATTCTTATGTAATTAAAAGACGTGAAATTCGCATCGCATATACAATGCAATTATTTACATTCTCTTATGTAAATAAAAAGAATAAAATTTAGAAAAATATATTCTTTACATTTTCTTATGTAAGTAAAAAGAATGGAATTTGAAATTACAATTATTTACATTTCTTATGTAAATAAGAAGAATGGAATGTAGAAATACACATATTTACATTTTCTATTGTAAAGAAAAAGAACAAAATTGTGTGAACCATTTTATTTACATTTTCTATTGTAAAGAAAAAGTAAAAAGAGAGTTATATTTCTTATTTGCATTTTTAGATGCAAATAAAGCATAGAAAGAAATTATACTTTTATTTGTCATTGTTTTGTTAAATAAAAGTAAAAGAGTTAAAAAGACATTTTATTTACCATTGTTTTGTTAAATAAAAGTACAAGATATAAAAGAACATTTTTATTAACATTGTTTTGTCAAATAAAAAGACAAATACATGAGAGACATTTTTATTTGTGTTTTATGTACAAATAAAAGTACAAGATTAGAAATACACTTTTATCTACACTGTATTTGTTGAAATAGAATTGCAAACAAAATGAGTGTATCACTTTACTCATCTTTGTTGAAAACGGAAATTATGTGAAAATATAAGAATCACTTTTATTTGCATAATATACAGTAGAATTTATACGCAAATATAAAATCCAATTTTTATTTGCAAACTTGCATTAGAATTTATATTCTAATATACAATTGTATTGTTGATCAAAATATACACTGAAAAGTATTGTTAATAAACTTCATACAAATAAAGAATGATGGAATTTATATTCCATTTGTCATCCTCAATAAAGCTATATAAATAAATTACTGGTTATGTGACTTTAGAAGTATATAGAGAAGTCATACGAGTAAAATATATTTTACTCGATATAAGTGACATGTTTAGTGAAATTGAAATTGGTTAAACCTATTAACCAATTATTTATTTATTTATTTATATGAATTGTTGTTGGCTGAAAACCCCACACGGGTATTGGGACGATACTTGACTGAAACAAATCCCAATATTTAATTATATGTTTATCGATTGATCGACAGGCTGCGATGAGCGTTATTGTTTCATTTTAATGCTCACACAGTTGACATTGTCACTCTGGTTGTTAATGGATGGATTGAGGATTATTTCCTGTTATTACCCTATACATGAAATGTATGAAACCCATATGACCCAAATTATATGGTACATGGTTGAGTCGCATTCCAATGCAGAATTTCTTTTTAAATAAAGAATTTTTATATAATAAAAGGATTTTTGTAAAATAAAAGATTTTGTATTATAAATAATATTTTACATTCAGAATCTTTTATATATAGAATATTTTATTGATTATTTTAAAATATGTTTTTTTTATATAGTAATGAATTAATATCTTTAGGATAAACCTTTTATTTAAGATTAATAGATCTTAACAATTATGTTTGGTGATTGATATGTGAATTGGATTTGCAGTGGACGATGTTTTAAATAACATTTATCCTTTAATCCAATTTACATTGAAATTACTATTTGAAATTTATAAATCTATTTTATAAATTTAAAAGAAGATTTTCTAAAATCAGACTTTTCCAAATTAATATATTAAATTGGAATTAAGTGGAAATTCGATTGATAATAATCGAGATGGGCTTCTGTAAAAGAAGACCGACATTATATATGGAATTTAAGAGGCTTTGCCGTTATTCCATTTATAATATTAGTCCGATACAGAAATTTATAACGATTATTTGTTGATTTGATTTCTGTAGAAATTCCATATTTTGAAAATTGGTTTTGGGTTTATCGTGAACTGTGTTTTAAATGACAATAGTTCTTTAATCCAATTTAAGACAAGATTGGCTTATTAAAATTAATAATCTTGTAATAATGATTTTTGTATTAAAAATCAAAATTGTTATATTAATAAATCTTCTTAGAAAGATTAAAATGTAATTTATTTTATCTTTGATAAAATTAATGAGAACCTTTTAACATAAATAATAATTTTTATTTAAAAGGATATTCAAAGTTGGGATGTGGCGTATGGTTGGTTTTAATTACAAATACGCGAGTTATTCAGAAAGACCGGGTCTAACTCATTCTGAATAATCATCACGACGATCAAGAGTCGAAGATGAAGACGGTGACTGAAGACCTGAGAACTTCACGTCGTTTGGTTGATGATGACCGATATCTTGAATTGGGACTGATCCCCCAAGGCAAGGTAAAAAGTAATGATCTTCCAGACGTACGGGAGATCGACGGATACGTTGTTTCGTTCAGACCCAGAACGGACTTGTAAATGGATAGCATGCCTGACATTGAAATTTATTTCATGTAATTAAATCGGTTTTTATTTAATATATAAATGCATGGTGGCGGAGGATTTATTCTTTTGCTTAACACCCTTTTGTATGTTAAATAATTACCGATCGCATGATATGAGTTGTTGATGTGGTATGCCAAGTTGCACTTGATCAAGGCTTATTGTTGCAAAGCAGAGCCTTGTGGTTGATGATCAAAGCACAGTCTATTTAGGCATAGCTTTGTGTATATCGTGACTTCGCGAGCCTCACAGCCCGGTAGAGTCTAAAACGGGAGAAGGGAACGCAGGGAGTGCACACGTTTCTTTCTAGCTAGAGTGGTGCCAGGGACCTACCAGCGCTGGCATTTATTCATTGTGGTTGTTGGATTTTTCGAGGCCTCGGTTTATGCGGTCGCCACTGGCCGTATTATAGGTCCAAAAGGACCGGGGAACGTGTGTTCAGGCATTTCTAATCCACAAAAGTAAGTGTGGACCGGCCCTGCAGGATCCAAGGGTTGGACAGAGTACCAATCCTGGGGCATTTGCTAGAGTGTCTCGAATCGGTAAGGATCTCCTCCCTAGCCTTGACTCAGATGGAAACCCAAATTTCCAATACGACATCACGCGGTTTTGATTGTATACCTATATATGGCGACATAGTGGGATGGGGCACTCATGCCGTCTAGGATTGATACATTTACTTTGATGTATTTCAAATTGGTTGCACACTATTATTATATAATACCGTGTTTATCGTATCAAGCATCTTTTGATCATTATAAGGTAAAACCCTATCCTCCGGTTTGCGTTGCATTGTGTGATGGGACTTGGGTCTTATAATGGTTTCATTTTTCTAAAAAGCATTGCGTTATTTTGACGATTTACTTTAGTCATGCACTGGCAATTCATAGGAGAAAACCTGTTCCGCGAAAGTGGCGTGGTCATGTGATTAGCCTTATTATATTTTATTGGTTAGGTAGAATTCTTACACCAGTCCCATGACTGACCTGTAGTTTGTCCACTGGCAAACTCGGGTGCCCATATTTTCCACACGGACAGTCGAGTAGCTATTTTTGCATATGTATTAAACATGATTCTGGGTTGAAGCTTAAAGCTGTGTCCAGAGATAGAGATTCTTCCGCTGTGTTCTTCCGTTGCAGTATATTACATTTCTTGTATTTATCTTCCGCTGTAATTATATTCCAATGTACTCTGATATGTATATTCTGTACTCTGATGTAACATTTATTATAGTGTTATAAAAGTCTTCTGTTATCTGTTGTAATGTGTTGTATGCCCAAAGTTAAAGTATTCGTAGATTTTCACTTTTTGGGTCAGACCTGTGTGGTTTATGGTCGATTCAAGTGGTGGGGATTTGTGGGTCTTTACATAGGATCTATGCCTTGCAATATTGCTATTTAGGTGAAGGCTTGATGACCTCAGATCTAGGTTTGAGATCAGGCACGCTATGGTGAAACATGAAAATAAGTGGTAAAAAGAATATATTAACAAGAATGGAGAAAGAGGAGCAATTAGAGTATTGTTTGTTACGAACCCATACATACAGCATCTCTTTTCAGGTCAAAGACTAATGATCTCAGATTTGTGATTCAGATCGGGCATGCGTATACTGAATCATGTATATACCATTGTCCAAGAGGTGGGGCGATAGGCTAGTGGGTCCGGGCGATTACCATGCACGCGGAATCGAAGTCAAAAATAGTTCGCTTCTGCATCCATGTGCTAAGTTATGTCTTTTTCTAGTGGATCGACATATGATGATTTATGTTGATACAACTTTAAAATGGCAGGTTTATTGGCACACTACCATGCTAAGAGGTGGTTAGTAGTAAGAGCATATTGTTGGGTATAATTAGGAAAATTCATCCAGATTAGTTTTTATAGTAGCATAAATAGTGCAAACAACCAATCATTCGTCTTGAACTAGACAGAAATGCAATTAGCTCATAAACCATTATAAGCTGAGAAGATACACATTACCTTATGATAATAGAACTATTACTAAGTCTATTATCTTTGTCTTGCTTAATCATGATAGTAATTACCTCATTCACCAGACTTTATGTCTAACTCACTTCTCTTTCTTCCTTTTTCTCCCTCATTAGACTTGTAGGGCCGACACTTGTTGATTCTAATAGCTTAGAGGTTCATTCATTGGGTCTTTATCTCATTATTGATGTATTCTTCTATTTTGCATCATTTTCATTTTGGCTTCGTTGTACTGAAACTAGTGAGAGTAACTATTACAGTACTCTGATTTTATGTGGGACTAAGGTTATTACGAGACATGTGGCTATTTTGACTTTATGTTTAGTTCTAAAGTAAAAGTTGAGATTTTGAAATAATAAGCTATGCTTTAAATTTAAATGTTTTCCGCTACATTTATTTTCATATCTTGTGAATCTTAGTCTCTATGATTGTTTCTTTATACATAGGATGCTACACATTCTTTAGCATGGCTCTATTTTAGGGAATACTAAGGGGTTCGCGATGCTATAAGTATCCGCAGACAAATCAACAAACAGAAAGAGTGAATAAGGTAGTTGAAGAGTTGTTAAGAGAAAGTGTTCTTGATTTCGATGGCTCATCGGAAGATCATTTTCATTTGGTTGAGTCTTCCTACAACAACAACTTTTAGGCTACTATATAAACGGAATTATTTGAAGTCTTGTACGAAAGGTTGTGCAAGTCACTATCTTGTTAGTTAGAGATCAAAACAGGCTAGTCCTTAGTCCAGAATTGGTGCAGAAAGCTATAGAGAAGACTGAGTTGACCTGAGATCGGGTCGAGGAAGCTCAACCAAGGAAAAGGAGGTATGCTGATGAAAGGTGTGAGGACATCGAGTTTTTTGTCAAAGTATGACATATAAGAGGTATAGTTCGTTTTTGGAAGTCAGGGAAACTGGCATACCAGGGTTAATTGGACCCTTTACTGTTTCGGAGAGGATTAGGAAACTAGCATATCAAGTTAAGCAACTTAATAGTTTGGTGGGCGTTCATAATGTGTTTCATGCCTCATATCGATGGAAGTATGTGCATGATCCAAATACAACCATTGCTCTTGGGGTATTGGAAGAGTTGGTGGTGGAACCAAATTTGACAATTGTGCAATAACCTGTTCGGATTAAAAAAGGGATAAAAGAAGCAGAGGAGTAAGACAGTCAAACTGGTGAAAATACATGGAGAAATAATGCTATGGATTGTACGTGGGAGACAGAAGAAAAATAAAGGAAACTTTTCCTGATCTACTTAGTGGTAAGCTTTATATTGTTTTATATACTAACTGGTGAGTTACACTAGCATAATTATTATTGTTTGTTGCTTTCGATGGTTGTTTTAGCCCTTGATGTAATTTCAAGGACGAAATCCTTTTAATGTGGAGAGAATGCAACGTCTCTCATTTTAGTGAACATTATTCGAGATATCTAATTTGATAAATTGGATAAGAGAAATGCAATTAGATTGTTAAATTGAGATTTGTACGTAAAAACAAGAAATGCATTGGCCTTAAGAACTAAGTAAAACGAACTAAACATAAGTAGGAATATGTGAGGGGTAAAGTGGGAAATGCTCAGCCTCACATATAAATCTTTTGCTACATCATTACCCTCAATCTTCATTCTTATAAACCTAAAACTGTACCTAAGAGCCCTCCATTATCTTCTCAAGAAGAAGAAATTAAAGAAACTTTTAGGAAGATAAAGCTTTAGGATCTACAACCACAAGTCTCAATATCTCAACAATAAATCAAGGTGAATAATGACTCTAAACCATTGTATAATTATGTTATGGGAATATCTAGATGGTTTTATGATTTACATGGTTGTCTTCATGTTTAGTGGATGCTGATGTGTTGTTTGGATAGAACAATACTTGAATGGCTTAAACAAGCTTGATTACATGTGAAAATGAGTAGGTTTTAAGGATAAAACAAATAATTAAAAATCTCCAACTGATGTGAAACTTTTATAGATGTTCATAAGATGTTTTAGGAGATGATTTTTCAATTTCATAATTTTATGAGTTTTTATGGATTTTCTTATGAATTTCCTAGATCTTACTAAAAGATAATTATAGGAAAAATTAATTAATGGGTTTAATGAATTATTATAGACCATATATTTAAGAATGATAGAGGGTGATACATTCATAGAATTTTTATTTTTTGGGAATTTCCACCATGCATGATTTAATTGATACAAATTTCCTAAGTTTGTGAGACTTAGGTGTAATTAGTGTTAATTAAGGTATTAACATTATTAATTATTAATTTTTATTTTCTAAAACCTTAGGATACCAAAAAAGTCTACTTGGGATCAGTACTCATTTATACACAACAATAAGATTTCAAGAATTATATTAAACAGTGTGAAAAGTACATCTATAAAAGGAAATAATCCAGTTTTCTCTATATTTATGGTCAGCGTCATTGCTTTATAGATAGAAAGCATCTTTCACTCCTTTCGGAACGGTCGAAACAACCTTTTGCTTCTTCCAGATAAGATTTGGATACTTGTAATGTCACATGTTGGCATATGAAGTACTTGGGTTTCTGCTGACTTATACGAGACTTTGGCCTCTGCCTTTCGTTTTATTTCCTTGGCAAATGGCTTTATGTTTTCAAAGTGACTTCTCCAACAGGGCTTATCGCTTCGCACATGGGCTTCGGTCATTGTAGTTGGATGATATGCCTATTTTTGAAAGTATAATATAAGGGTTGCGACCTATTTCGTTTTAAAGGCTTTGAAGCTCCCACCTCAATAGCCTTGGCAGAGCTGCAGGGAATGTTTTCCTTAACTTGGTTTTATAAAAGAAGCGTAGAGGCTATCGCCTACAAACCATCTGGCAGTTTCGAAAGGATCATATTTTGGAACCATATTTTAACTTAGAGGTTTCCACATTCTCGCCTCTCAATTGAGTCGAAAGGGTTATTTTTGGAACCTTGAATTATAAAGATAAAGGGCCTTTCCTTTATGTTTTAAATAATCTCGAAGGCTACTTCCTTAATGCCTATCGGAAGATCCGAAGCGCTTATTGTACTTAAACTTTATTTTATTAAGGAAGAGAGGTTATCACCTCAGTTTCCATTGGAGGAATGATGGGGGTTGTTTTCTAAACAATTATTTCTAAAGAAAAACGGGTTATCACCTCTAAACCCTTTAGCGGAACTAAAGGAATTAGTTCAAATGAAAGCCTTACTTCGATAAACAACTTGTGTGTTAACGTTTACTTAGGTTTGCTTGCTTGTGTTAATATTTGTTTACTCTTTGTTTTCATGAGGTTATACCATGTTACCATTGACATCCTAGGAAGGAGTTGAAAGAGGGTTTCGGGCTGAAAAGGGATTTTGAACCTTCTGTTTATATATGATGCTTTAAGTAAGGAACCAATACATCACTTTAAATGCGATACCTTGCTTGGCAAAAGCTAGGATTTTAAATTAGACTTGTTAGGAAACTTCGTTATTATTTCGCGCATATTTGAGCACATTGGGACACTAATGGGATGCATGAAAGAGGGCTTCAGAATACCAAATACATCCAAAACATAAAGGAACATATTGAGGTTACCAATGGAATAAATGAAAGGGACATTGGGGTACGAATTATATTCAAAACGCACTGGAAATTGAGGGGTTTATGGTCAACTGAAGGACGAAACCATGAAGTATGTGAAGGACGCTCGCATTGCCTTAACTTGAGAGGTTCATATTTATCTGAGGGTAAAACTATGAGGGTGTGCGATGGTTAATCCACATCTCAGATTTTAGTTCTGATGCATAGGGGAGGATTACTCCACCAAGCATAGTATGGGAATTAAAACAAAGAAAATGATAGGGAATCATTGATGTTCAACCAATGTAGGAAACTAGAATTCAAGTGGATAACTTGTATACAACTATATATGCAAAACTAGTAAGACAGATAGTCATTGTAACGGAGAATCTGGAATCCACTGTATGTTGTATGTTGCAGATTATAGTTATTGTTATAATATTACGTTCTAATCATTGATAGTGCATGAGCATAGGCATGGTTAGATTGAGAAGGGAAACCCGTGCCACTAAGCAGAGCCTTCTCGCTAGATATTCTTTTAATTCAGGTAGATAGTTATTATTCGCACTATATTGGCTAGTCCAAAGTTTGTTTTCCCTTAAACTCTCGAGTTCTCATTTGAGTCTGCCGAGGGTTGAGATTTTTATGGTATTGCTCCTATGAATAAGCTTCCAAGGGCGTGTAGGAGGTAGTAGTTATTCTAAGAATTATTTTTTGTATTTTCCTGTTTTGGATGTATTTAAAGGCGCGAAAGTTATGTCTACGTATTTTTTACTTTGATCAATCGAGGTGGTAATCTTTATATGTTGCTTTCAGAGAATATATTTTGTAATAATTATATTTTATCCGAAAGGGATTATGCAAAGGGGAAAGTTGTGAATGAATATTATCAATGGATGTGTTTAGAATTCTTTTATATTCCCAAATTTTCTGATGATTTGACTCATTAACTCATCGTTCCTTATCGCCGGAAGTTATTACTCTAGGTGACTACATCTGTATGGCTTAGCTTTGGGCCTTAGAAAATAAGGCGATATGGTTTGGAATTAAAAGTTAATAACATAATGGATTTTCATAATAACCTGATTTCTTTCTTTCTTTTGTAAATCAAGTCTAACTTATTGAAACACATTTTAATCGTTCATCTCATTTATTTTGTATCTTAAGGCTAGCCTAAAAATAACTTATGTACTTACTATGATATTTATTTTCGACCGTAAAATATTTTTTTGGAAATTCAAAATTTTTATATAAAAATTATACTAATATTTAAATGAAAAAAAATCAACTAATGCAGCTTGGAATGGCATTATATTATCCTGGACCAATTTTTATTTATCAGACTGTTTAGCATCAATTGTTTGGTGGATAATTTGTTTGCAATTAGAAAACTAATCCTTGTTAATAAAGACATCCAGTATACTGAAAATTCATTTGTTCATTTAATCAGTTACTAATTTAATTACAAAACTATTCGTGCCATTATTAACTAAGGACAACTTACATAAACACACATAGTGCGTAAAAAATATAATAGAAAGTTGAATACTACTTAGTGACCTATAGGGCCGGTTTAGAGGCTAGTCAAGCTAGGCGGCGGAAAAGGGCAACCCACCTCCAAGGGGCATCGACCGAGGAGGAGGTGAAGGAGGCGGTGATCAACAAATTATATCTTTTAAATTTATTACCACTAATGTTTGTTGAACGTCCTTCTAGGCTGGTTGGTTGTCCTTTCAAACCTCTTCTTCTGGGTGTGCAGTTCAATACTTGCTACTGTGTTATAATTTTTACCTATTTTCTTGGTTGGTTGCCCTCTCCATTTCCCTGTTCATACGCCTGGGGTATTGTAATTGTTTTCTCACTTTCATGCTTGGTTGCCTAGGGCAACCCAACACATCAAGCCGACCCTGGGGACCTAATATCTCAGGTAAAAAATAGTTGTTCATTAGTAATTGATTTCATTTGTAAGAAACAAATCTTACAAATGGTCAATTTTGATATTTAATTTCGTTTATGGCTAAGGCATTGTCGAAGCAGTGAACTTTTCCTGATGACACTAGTGTATTCAGATATATTTTTTCTTTGGCGAACGAGATTAATACAATATTCATTTACATAAATGCACTTAATCTGTAACAACCGGTATTTTTCGATAACATGTTAAAACGAGAATCAAGGCAGAATTTAATTTTAAATTCTGAATCAAGTGAAACAGGCTATGCCATTGCGTTCGTCTCGGAAAAATACGCGAAATAGAGTCCGAGTTTTCGAGAATCGGAGTCCGTATGACCAAGTTATGATCCGTCAAAGTTTTCAGGGTTTTCAAGTTTGAAAATCACCTAGGAAGTTCAAGTTTTGGGGTAGGCGGGAATTTTCCCGCCAAAGCCCATGTCGATAGGGGAGTCGACAGGGCTGTCGACACCCCTGGACACCAAGTCGACAGGGCTGTCGACTTGGGTGTCGACTGGGTCCAAAAACACAACTCCGTGTTTTGTGGCCTGGTGCACCTGGATGCAGTCTTGGTCTGGTCTGATGGGCCTGTGACGATTTCTGTGGCCTAGATTAATCCTAGATCTAATCCTAGGGCCTAAAACTATCCTAATCTCTATAAAAAGACCCTAAACCTAACCTAAATCCCTAAAAATCAAACCTAGCAACTAAGTGCTGCCAAAATCAATCTTGATCATGGCCTCCATCTCCAATCCCTAGAGCCTATGCATTCAAATCGGGTTCAAATCAAAAGGTGCAAGCTTGCTACACCAAATAGAGGCCAAATCAACGTTGCTATGCGAGTTTCATGACGGATCTTCATCAAAGGAGGCACCTTTCTTAGCCAAGATGATTCATGCTTCTTTCCCTAGGCCTAACTATGTAAGTTCTAGCTACTTTTGGATCAAAACGGTTTTTTTTAATGTTGACATGGGATAAAATGAGGCTAAACATGATTATGCGAACCTATATGAACCTTACCTTGCCTCTTGTGTTCATGTTTATGATTTTAGGCCATGAGAGTGACTTAATCATGCTTCTCATGCTATGCATAACCTAGTTTAACTTGCAAGTTTGGATCTTTATGCATGAAATGCTAGCATGAACCTTTAGGAACCACTTTACTTGTGAAACATTGGCTAAGACAAGATTTTGGGGCTTATGCATGTTTATGAACCCAAACCCCTTATGCTAACATGCAAGTTTGTGGCCAAATCCTTTATGAGATTATGCATGCTCGTGGCCAATTCCCCCTTTTTAAGTTGTGCATGTTTATGGCCAAACCCTTTTTGATAATATGCATGTTTGTGGCCGAATTCCCTTGTGACATTTTGTGTGTTTGTGGCCAAAACCCTTTTTATGACACTATGCATGTTCGAGGCCAATTCGTAGTCATAGTATTCCTACTATGTTGACTCATCTATACTTACGTTGGAAATACGTCTTGGGGTTGGGTTAGACGAGCGTGAATATACATGAGAAACTTAACTTGAAGTTCCATGAAATATGATGTGAAACATGATTTGGGTTAAATGGGTATAACATGACAACATGTAACATTGAATATAGCATGTAAGTTAACATGTAAATATGCATAAAAACATGAGCTTGGGAATTTACCTATTAAGTTAGGTCTACCCTTTGGGAATTTACCTATTAAGTTAGGTCTACCCAAATGCTTGAAAACTTGTAACATGTTTTGGAAACATGATGAACTTAGATAATACAAGTGTGGCCAACTCGAGGTTGGGTTGAGTTTGCAACGTAAAACTACCCGGAACCGACCGGCCTAACTAGTAGTTGCAAACAATAGGACCCAATGTGAGAAGTTGGTCATGTCGCGCTTAAGACCCGAGGTTAGACTAGGTTGTGGTGTAAATCTACCCGGACCCGCCCGGCTTAACTAGTAACCACAACAAGGTCTAATGTGAGAGGTTAAGAGTGCATTAATTGAATTAATGCCACATGATAAGGTTAAGTAAATTTGACTAATGACACTTAACCGATATGACACGAATGGGTAGGTTAGGTGGGACCGGGCTTGATTTCCTTAATGACACTTAACCATGCAAGATGATTAGGAGATGGGGTTAAGTAATTTACACTTAACTAATCCGACTGGGTAATTAGATGAGGTTAAGTAATTAAGACTTAATTAACCTAACCACGGTAATTAGGGGATGGGGTTAAGTAATCCACACTTAACTAATCTAAACACGGTAATTCGATGGGGTTAAGTTAGCCTAGACTTAATTAATCCAACTTGGTAATTTAATGGGGTTAAGTTAAACACTTAACTAATTTAACACGATGATTTGATGAGGTTAAGTGACCTATACTTAACCAATCTAACTCGTTAATTTGATGAGGTTAAGTGACCTATACTTAACCAATCTAACTCGTTAATTTGATGTGGTTAAGTTAACCTATGCTTAACCAATCTAACGTGAAAACATGATAAGGCTAAGTCACGAATCGTTTGAATGCGCTTGACCGATATGACTCAGTAATTAGACAAGGTCAAGTTAATTTATATAATTAACCAATCTAAAATGATAATTAGACGAGGTTAAGTTATGGATTGCTTAATATGCTTAGCCAACTTGACACATAGTTTGTGGGGTTAGGTCTTGGACTTGGATACTTAGCCAATTTTGACATGGTTTGTAGACGGGCTAAGTTATGGACTTAAATGACACTTAACCCATTAGATAAACCCTAATTCAGAGGATTAGGTAAATAACCATAGTTAACAAGGATTATGGAAATAAGGCTAAGTGGTAAACCTTAGTTAAGGGAAACTAAGTAATAATTCTTAGTCAAGGAAATTTGGACCATTTCTTAGATAGATCAGTAACCCGATACGTTAGGTCAACGTTTAAGTATGCGTGTAGGAGCAGGCTATCTGATTTAGATAAAGGCTCCAACGAACTGGGTAACGAAGCAGCGGCTTCGGGGAACGTGAGGATATTCTTGGGATCCCTCTGTGAGCTGCCAGGTCATTATACTAGCTCACGAGAGGTTGAGGTCTGCGGTAGAAGAACCAAGAATATGCCTTGGTTGCTATGCGAGCGACCTAAAGACTGGGGTGGATAGCAGTGAGCCGACGAATACATAAGGTGCCCGAGATAGCAAGTTCGCCGATCATCTACCATCTTGAGTCAAGCGTGTACGTACGGAAAGGCAGGGAACACCCAACAGACCATAATTGCTATCTAATTATGGGTGAGGTAGGCCGTAGGATGTGGGCTGGCCGGAGTGTAGTTCTCATGCAAGATTTTCTCTTGTGTTGCCTTTCACTAGTTGAGGGAGGGGTCTCGTGGGACCATAGCCACGTGTAGAAAAGCAGACCTTAGTATCTGCATCGGCAGATAAATCTAAAGCTCCCGACCGAGTCCTGTATTTCTTGTTTTGCCCTGTGACAGGACTCGGATGGCACGATGTGATACATGTGCATACAGTTATAGAAAAACGATTCACGATGAATGCGTGGGAAAAAGGGCGCGGTTGAGGGTTAGCGTAATCCCTAGTGGCCTAGGTGGTTTAACCCAAACCGAAATACGGAAGCGTGCAATAGGTAAGCGTAATCCCTAGTGGTGCTAGGTGGCGTAAGTCCTAGTAGTTCAAACGATGATTCATATGGAAGAGCCTAGCTAGAACAAGGGTGACAGTCCAAACGATTTCAAGGATAATACGACATGAGGAAGCCCGTACGAGGTACGGCAAAGGACTGAACTTATATACATGGAAAGAAACATATGATTTGAGTAACCTATATATGCGGTATATTAGGTTGACATGGACCATTACACGACTTTGGGCAAGGGACATTCATGGTTAACACATGACGCGGGTAGGGATACTAGTACGAGAGGTGCAGAGCAAGTATACATGTTAGAACTAGGAAGAATATACATAATAGATACCGTGGGATGTTAGACGGGGTAGATACCTTGGGATAATGTACTCGATAGAAATCTGACGATGTGGTACCTTGACTTATCATAACACCGTAGTATATCATGATACCTTAGTTTACCTTGCCACAGTAGTTCAACCGGCTACCCTGGTTTATCTACCTTGTAGTTATCCTTATGTTTACTTTCAGTTTATGCATGTCATGTTACCTTTACCTGTTTTTATACTGGAAGTAGATAGGACTTACTCAGTCTTTTTGATTGACCCGTTTTGTTTCGCCTCTTTTCTTCCGTTTCCCCCCCAGGTTTCAGGGAGGAAACAATGCTGTTTAGTTCGGACTTCTTCTGCTTGGAGGTCATCATGGATGGCTTGGACTTCTCTTGGCTATGGCTACTTTACTGTTTTTACTTGGGGAATAATTTATGAAAATGTCTTTATGCTTCTTTACTATTGCAAGACAGGTTTTGATGTACTCTGATGTAAAAGGCTTTATACCTTATTTATTCATGTTTATGAAAGTTTGATTTTACTTCCGCTATTTATATATGTTCTGTCTTATGATATTTCTGTGCATGTTTACCAATAATGCCCCTCTAAAGCTAGTGCATTCCTTTGCGAGTGACCCTAGCGGAGGTGGGGTGTTACATTTGGTATCAGAGCAGAAGGTTACCAGACTGGGCAAAAGTTTTTGAAGACCTTCTGAAAATTATTTGAAAATCGTTTACAAAGAAGCATTTTTCAAGAAAAAGGCTATTCCCCAAAGGCCATTAGCACTATCCTTGTTTCCTTAATTGAGTCTCTTTTCCTTTCTTTCCTCCATCTGTAGTCACAGTGGTTTTAACTGCGACTAGTCTTTTCTATCTACGGAAGTGCTTTCCATGCGATGGAGGTGGTTCTTGAGAGACCAGTGGCCGCGTTATAAGAAAGGATAGTGAGAAAGAGGATAAAGGATGCGAGTTTAAGGATGAACAACTTGTTGGTATGGCTCAACCCAGAATGAGAGAGAAAGATGAACAATGAAACCCATGACGAGAGAGTACCTTTGGCATGGTAAAACGGGGCGGATAGTTAAGTATTATGGAACAAGGACAAGATCATCGGGAGGGCAGTAGTATGCTCTCATTTATAGGGTACCTCAGAAGGAGGGTAACGATCTTGTTTAAGGTTTAGCTTTTCTTCTCTATCATCCTGTCGGGACTTTGTTTTGATCACCGCATCTTTTAAGTCCGCTTCGATAGTTGAGTCTCTGCACCTTAGTACTAGCGTAATAGGGGATCCCGTTTTTGTCCCAAGTCCTATTGGAAGATCGGTCCATTTATTCATGACTTGTTTGGATTTGAGAATGTCTATGCCAAGTATTGAGCTTGGAAATAATGCTTATGTTTATAAGCTATGGATGGATTCTAAGGATGAAGTGGTTATCCAGTAAGGGGTGCCACTCTCGGTTTTGATAGAAGGGTAGTTAGACTCTTGACTAGCCCTCAAAGTCTCGTGGAACCTTTTGGGTTCAGTCATGATTAGTTACCTAGAATCCCTTGATACCTTTATTGGAAATTTGAAGCCCGATCGAGTAGGGTTCGCCGATAAGACGGATGGTTTATTTCACTTATGCATGGGTTATGGAAATCACCCTAGTAAGTGCACTTGATAACCCGGTTGGCATCTGTTTACTTTCAAGAGAAAGTTCTACTACGTGGAATACCTTATGGTACGAGGTCCGAGATTCACTAGTGAATTTTGGAAAGCTTGCATGAGATCATGAGTACGCAGTCCTGTTTGCGCCAAGTATTCTAGAAGGAGAATAAGTGCAAGTGGAACGAGAGGCGACGAGGAAATGAGTTCCAACTCATGTTATGGAAACAAGAAATAAGAAGCTGCGAAATCATGAAGTCAAAGGCAGTCAAGGCACGATGGAACTAAGCTCAAGGTAATGCGACTCAGGAGACTGAAGACTAAATACGTGCATGATATCTCTTTTGGGAATATATCCTCGATCCCTGTTTTTCTGTTGAGCTTGCAGGCTATCTTTTATGGATATCCTCTCGGTCCTGTTTCTGTTACAAACCCCGTAAGGAGTTTGTCCTGTTTGTCTTCTCGACCCTGTTTCAGGGAATCTTAGGTAGAACCCTATGGATGTAAACATGTATTTGAAACATGTTATGGTTGATATGGTTGCAAATGGTTGCAAGTGGTTGCTCGTGGATGCGCGAATTTACATTAGATATTAGCTCGACTCGGTCACATTTCATATTGCATATGCACGAGTATTTATACTTGTTTATGGATGAAATTGAATGTGTTACCATGTGGACGTTGCATATGGATGAATGTTTGTGCACGCATATAGTATCTATATGACTAGGGCTATTTGCATACATGTTGGATTCATGGCACTATACATATTTTGCATTAGAAAGATTATTCAGGCCTGATCATTAGCATTAGCTAAGGAACATGTACACACACGTTTTGCATACATCCATAAAGCATTAGGAGTCGTCTAAGGACAATGGTTGCTTATGGATGATGGTTTGAGTAGATGGATGATGGATGGTAGGATATGTTCTTCCTAACTTGGGGATTTCGGGGACGAAATCCTAAAAGGTGGGGAGAATGTAACAACCGGTATTTTTCGATAACATGTTAAAACGAGAATCAAGGCAGAATTTAATTTTAAATTCTGAATCAAGTGAAACAGGCTATGCCATTGCGTTCGTCTCGGAAAAATACGCGAAATAGAGTCCGAGTTTTCGAGAATCGGAGTCCGTATGACCAAGTTATGATCCGTCAAAGTTTTCAGGGTTTTCAAGTTTGAAAATCACCTAGGAAGTTCAAGTTTTGGGGTAGGCGGGAATTTTCCCGCCAAAGCCCATGTCGACAGGGGAGTCGACAGGGCTGTCGACACCCCTGGACACCAAGTCGACAGGGCTGTCGACTTGGGTGTCGACTGGGTCCAAAAACACAACTCCGTGTTTTGTGGCCTGGTGCACCTGGATGCAGTCTTGGTCTGGTCTGATGGGCCTGTGACGATTTCTGTGGCCTAGATTAATCCTAGATCTAATCCTAGGGCCTAAAACTATCCTAATCTCTATAAAAAGACCCTAAACCTAACATAAATCCCTAAAAATCAAACCTAGCAACTAAGTGCTGCCAAAATCAATCTTGATCATGGCCTCCATCTCCAATCCCTAGAGCCTATACATTCAAATCGGGTTCAAATCAAAAGGTGCAAGCTTGCTACACCAAATAGAGGCCAAATCAACGTTGCTATGCGAGTTTCATGACGGATCTTCATCAAAGGAGGCACCTTTCTTAGCCAAGATGATTCATGCTTCTTTCCCTAGGCCTAACAATGTAAGTTCTAGCTACTTTTGGATCAAAACGGTATTTTTAATGTTGACATGGGATAAAATGAGGCTAAACATGATTATGCGAACCTATATGAACCTTACCTTGCCTCTTGTGTTCATGTTTATGATTTTAGGCCATGAGAGTGACTTAATCATGCTTCTCATGCTATGCATAACCTAGTTTAACTTGCAAGTTTGGATCTTTATGCATGAAATGCTAGCATGAACCTTTAGGAACCACTTTACTTGTGAAACATTGGCTAAGACAAGATTTTGGGGCTTATGCATGTTTATGAACCCAAACCCCTTATGCTAACATGCAAGTTTGTGGCCAAATCCTTTATGAGATTATGCATGCTCGTGGCCAATTCCCCCTTTTTAAGTTGTGCATGTTTATGGCCAAACCCTTTTTGATAATATGCATGTTTGTGGCCGAATTCCCTTGTGACATTTTGTGTGTTTGTGGCCAAAACCCTTTTTATGACACTATGCATGTTCGAGGCCAATTCGTAGTCATAGTATTCCTACTATGTTGACTCGTCTATACTTACGTTGGAAATACGTCTTGGGGTTGGGTTAGACGAGCGTGAATATACATGAGAAACTTAACTTGAAGTTCCATGAAATATGATGTGAAACATGATTTGGGTTAAATGGGTATAACATGACAACATGTAACATTGAATATAGCATGTAAGTTAACATGTAATGCATAAAAACATGAGCTTGGGAATTTACCTATTAAGTTAGGTCTACCCTTTGGGAATTTACCTATTAAGTTAGGTCTACCCAAATGCTTGAAAACTTGTAACATGTTTTGGAAACATGATGAACTTAGATAATACAAGTGTGGCCAACTCGAGGTTGGGTTGAGTTTGCAACGTAAAACTACCCGGAACCGACCGGCCTAACTAGTAGTTGCAAACAATAGGACCCAATGTGAGGAGTTGATCATGTCGCGCTTAAGACCCGAGGTTAGACTAGGTTGTGGTGTAAATCTACCCGGACCCGCCCGGCTTAACTAGTAACCACAACAAGGTCTAATGTGAGAGGTTAAGAGTGCATTAATTGAATTAATGCCACATGATAAGGTTAAGTAAATTTGACTAATGACACTTAACCGATATGACACGAATGGGTAGGTTAGGTGGGACCGGGCTTGATTTCCTTAATGACACTTAACCATGCAAGATGATTAGGAGATGGGGTTAAGTAATTTACACTTAACTAATCCGACTGGGTAATTAGATGAGGTTAAGTAATTAAGACTTAACTAACCTAACCACGGTAATTAGGGGATGGGGTTAAGTAATCCACACTTAACTAATCTAAACACGGTAATTCGATGGGGTTAAGTTAGCCTAGACTTAATTAATCCAACTTGGTAATTTAATGGGGTTAAGTTAAACACTTAACTAATTTAACACGATGATTTGATGAGGTTAAGTGGCCTATACTTAACCAATCTAACTCGTTAATTTGATGAGGTTAAGTGACCTATACTTAACCAATCTAACTCGTTAATTTGATGTGGTTAAGTTAACCTATGCTTAACCAATCTAACGTGAAAACATGATAAGGCTAAGTCACGAATCGTTTGAATGCGCTTGACCGATATGACTCAGTAATTAGACAAGGTCAAGTTAATTTATATAATTAACCAATCTAAAATGATAATTAGACGAGGTTAAGTTATGGATTGCTTAATATGCTTAGCCAACTTGACACATAGTTTTTGGGGTTAGGTCTTGGACTTGAATACTTAGGCAATTTTGACATGGTTTGTAGACGGGCTAAGTTATGGACTTAAATGACACTTAACCCATTAGATAAACCCTAATTCGGAGGATTAGGTAAATAACCATAGTTAACAAGGATTATGGAAATAAGGCTAAGTGGTAAACCTTAGTTAAGGGAAACTAAGTAATAATTCTTAGTCAAGGAAATTTGGACCATTTCTTAGATAGATCAGTAACCCGATACGTTAGGTCAACGTTTAAGTATGCGTGTAGGAGCAGGCTATCTGATTTAGATAAAGGCTCCAACGAACTGGGTAACGAAGCAGCGGCTTCGGGGAACGTGAGGATATTCTTGGGATCCCTCTGTGAGCTGCCAGGTCATTATACTAGGCTCACGAGAGGTTGAGGTCTGCGGTAGAAGAACCAAGAATATGCCTTGGTTGCTATGCGAGCGACCTAAAGACTGGGGTGGATAGCAGTGAGCCGACGAATACATAAGGTGCCCGAGATAGCAAGTTCGCCGATCATCTACCATCTTGAGTCAAGCGTGTACGTACGGAAAGGCAGGGAACACCCAACAGACCATAATTGCTATCTAATTATGGGTGAGGTAGGCCGTAGGATGTGGGCTGGCCGGAGTGTAGTTCTCATGCAAGATTTTCTCTTGTGTTGCCTTTCACTAGTTGAGGGAGGGGTCTCGTGGGACCATAGCCACGTGTAGAAAAGCAGACCTTAGTATCTGCATCGGCAGATAAATCTAAAGCTCCCGACCGAGTCTTGTATTTCTTGTTTTGCCCTGTGACAGGACTCGGATGGCACGATGTGATACATGTGCATACAGTTATAGAAAAACGATTCACGATGAATGCGTGGGAAAAAGGGCGCGGTTGAGGGTTAGCGTAATCCCTAGTGGCCTAGGTGGTTTAACCCAAACCGAAATACTGAAGCGTGCAATAGGTAAGCGTAATCCCTAGTGGTGCTAGGTGGCGTAAGTCCTAGTAGTTCAAACGATGATTCATATGGAAGAGCCTAGCTAGAACAAGGGTGACAGTCCAAACGATTTCAAGGATAATACGACATGAGGAAGCCCGTACGAGGTACGGCAAAGGACTGAACTTATATACATGGAAAGAAACATATGATTTGAGTAACCTATATATGCGGTATATTAGGTTGACATGGACCATTACACGACTTTGGGCAAGGGACATTCATGGTTAACACATGACGCGGGTAGGGATACTAGTACGAGAGGTGCAGAGCAAGTATACATGTTAGAACTAGGAAGAATATACATAATAGATACCGTGGGATGTTAGACGGGGTAGATACCTTGGGATAATGTACTCGATAGAAATCTGACGATGTGGTACCTTGACTTATCATAACACCGTAGTATATCATGATACCTTAGTTTACCTTGCCACAGTAGTTCAACCGGCTACCCTGGTTTATCTACCTTGTAGTTATCCTTATGTTTACTTTCAGTTTATGCATGTCATGTTACCTTTACCTGTTTTTATACTGGAAGTAGATAGGACTTACTCAGTCTTTTTGACTGACCCGTTTTGTTTCGCCTCTTTTCTTCCGTTTCCCCCCAGGTTTCAGGGAGGAAACAATGCTGTTTAGTTCGGACTTCTTCTGCTTGGAGGTCATCATGGATGGCTTGGACTTCTCTTGGCTATGGCTACTTTACTGTTTTTACTTGGGGAATAATTTATGAAAATGTCTTTATGCTTCTTTACTATTGCAAGACAGGTTTTGATGTACTCTGATGTAAAAGGCTTTAGACCTTATTTATTCATGTTTATGAAAGTTTGATTTTACTTCCGCTATTTATATATGTTCTGTCTTGTGATATTTCTGTGCATGTTTACCAATAATGCCCCTCTAAAGCTAGTGCATTCCTTTGCGAGTGACCCTAGCGGAGGCGGGGTGTTACATAATCCCTCTCTCTTTGTTTTTGGGAATTCTTCACATGCACTGGTGCATATGTATAAAATATATAGAACAACCTAACAGTGAAAGTGAGGCAGGGTAAAAAAGAAATCATTGTATATAATATGAAAAGTAAACTTAAGTCAAAATAATCACTTGATATAAAATTGAAATTCAATTTGAAGCAGTGTAAATATAGGCTCTTCACATTATAGTACTTTAAAATTACTTATTATCCATGAGTGGACAATTTCATAGATGCAGATATGCATTCTAGAATTACCCTCGTGCGAGTCGCCAACTCCAAACATCGAAACAAAGGGCACTTCAAATATAGACACATGTTGTCTTTCTTGATATAGGCACGACTATGAAACTTGCAAAGCGGTTGCCATTGGATATTGTTATACTATTGTCTTGTGCACCTTAAGATTATCGAAGCAACAGAACTGCCTAAATCCAAAGGCATTTATCGAGGGTTGTCTATGTTATTATCATTTTATGGCATAAGAGATAACTTCATATATGTTGTAGTCTATAACAACATATCCATGTTGTGATACATAGTTGCAATGATCTATATTGTTTTATATAAGGGAAATTAACATATATACGCCTGTTTTAGAAAACAATATCTGGTTTAGCCATCTTTCAAACTTAATTACAGAAATGGACTTGTTTCAGCTTGTGAATGCACTACAAAAAACAGTCTAATTAGTTACAGAAGCTAGTGACGGTTAAAAAAAAAAAATGACCGTGGCCAACCGTCACTTAATTGAATAAACCCGTGAGCTTACAGGAAAATTTCTCAATTTTCCTTCCCCATCTTTTTACCACGAACGATTAAAAAAAAAACTAACCCTTACCACTTCACCACCGCTGCCATCCCCACCAACGCCGAGCCAGCTGCGTCCCCTCCTCCCTCCAGTCGTCGCTGCTCACCGCTCCAGTCGTCGATGCCTCCTCTCTTCCCGGTATAATTTCTTGCCTAATTTCTTAAATTAATTAGTTAATAATTATTTAAATGTATATGTTATGTGATTATATAATGACTGTTGAATTAATGTAGCTGATTTAGTAACGATTGAAAACTAAAATGTGGATCTAATTGTTTATTAGTGAATATTGTATGTTAGTTAATTTTTTGTGTATGTATGTGTTAATGAAACATTATTTTATCGATAATAATCAACTATTGATATTGAATTTATAATATAGGTAATTTGATTTTAAATTTAAATGTTATTTAGGCGATTATCGATTAGAAATCAATTAATAAATTTTGTGAATTTAGTTAATTTCTATAGGATAATAACAACTAGTGACATATTATTCGAATTGTAGTTGACTTTGATTGTTACTGTAATGATGTTTTGTAATGAGTAATGATTCATTTGCTTTTGGGATTAGTGGTGTTGGAAATTTTAAATAGTTGGGGTAAAACTATTTAAAATACGTTGTTGTATATTGTTCTGAAATTGTTGTATATGGGTTTGGTAATCCTATTAAAGGAGATGTTGGTATATACATTGTTGGATAAAATTGTTGTTAATGGTGCAAGCCAAGTAAGGAGAGGGGTAATGCATATACGTTACTCCGGTGCTACAAAACGACACCGTTGTAATGATTTTTTTTAAAAACAGTTTGGTGCTAATGTTAAATTCCAAGTAAAATCAGTAGAATATGCACCGTTATTTCTACGTTATTGAGTAAACAAATTATAAATTGAATATAATTAAAATGAACTTGTCGTGCAGCGGTAGTTCATGATTTTACAGTTTGGAATTTGAATGAGTACATCTGGTAAAATATAGGTCGAAATTCTCTGAAACAAAAATCTTCTGAATCTGTTGATTTGTGGTTTTGTAATAATTTTTTTTATTTCATCAAGTAGAATTTGAGTTATGTCAAAATCAAATTTCTTTAAAAATTGCGGTGCGGTGCTTTTTAAATATAATGAATTATTTCAAGAAAATGGAATATGAATTATTAGATAAATACATTTTAAAGTTAACAATTTATACTGTGATAAATTTATGTTCTGTTGTGCTAATTTATACCGTATTGACAATTAAATCACTATTGATGTCTACGTTATAAATTAAATAAATTTTAAATTGAATATAATTAAAACGAACAAAACGCGCAGCGGCAGTTCGTAATTTTACAGTTTGAATTTTGAATTTTGAATGGGTGTATATGATAAAATATACGTCGAAAATCTATGAAACAAGAATCTTATGAATCTGCTGGATTGTAGTTCTGTAATGGAAAACAAAATTTTAGATTTCATAAAGTAGATTTTGAATTATGTAAAAATCAATTTTCTTTAAAAATCGTTGTGCGGTAGTTTTGAACTATAACGATTTATTAAATAAAATAGAAGGATAAATTTTAAGAAAATGAAATAGCAATTTTTAGAAAGATAAGTTTTAAAGTTTATCGTTTTGTTGAAAAATCTGATATGAAATACTGTCGAGAAGTGTAGTACTGCTTATACAGAAGGGGTGTGCAGAAGAGAAGTGATGTATTGTCGAGATATAACAGTGTGGTGCATAGAAGCTTTAGTCCCAAAAGGCTTTATAATAATATGTGAATGTGTTATCGAAATCACTGACATATATTTTGAATCATGAAAAATGTTCGATAAATTAATTTATTTGATTTGCTGTATCTAATAATCGAAATTACGAGAAGCTTCACCGTCCGTGTAGTAAATGCAAACCGATGAGGTTTTGGAAACCAGACATCGTTAAAGTACATTTGTATAAATCAGGTTTTGTGCCTAATTATTATTTATGGGATCGTCATGGAGAACTTGTTGCGCCAACAATAAATTCTGTAGCGTCAGAGGTCGAATTAGTAATGACGAATCCAATAGAAGATATGGTGGAAGATGCAGTACAATCAATGGTCCCTATCGGTTAATTTGACGACGATGACGTTAATATTGAAGTAGAATAGAACACGGAAGCCAAAAATATATATGATCTATTGGCTTCGGCTAAGCGGCCATTGTGTAATGGTTGTGAAAGTGGAACTGAATAATCGGTAACCGCTGAGTAGATCATCATGAATTATCAGTTTTGGAAACATAGAGGTAAAACGTTTTATTAAATAATTTAAACATTTCCAAGTGTTATTAAAGGTTTAAAGTGTTAACATATTTAAACATATTCAAAAATTATTATATATACTCAAATCCATATAATTTGAAAATTAATGAATATGAAAGTAATATATGTATATGTGTTATGTATATGTATAAATTAGAATTCGATGAGAACGATGTATGATTTATTGATCGAAAAATACTGATGATATAGAAAGAAATCTTGTCACGCTTATAATATAATAATTGTACATAATGAATTTACAATACATTTATCAATTCACATTTATAATATAATAATTACAGATAACAAGGACTCAAACCTCCTATACGAGGCGTCGGGATGAGGAGGAGATCGCCATGCTTTGACAGCAGGTGGCAGCTTTGGAGGATTTTCAAAAGAACAAGCTCGCGACTATGATGGATGAGCGGATTACTGTATATTTTCAGGAGCATGGGTATATGCCGCCGAGTGGGCCTACTATCAGGGAGGACGAGGACTAGGACGAGGACGACGAGGATGAGTATGTACTTGTCCTCTTTTTTGCTTTTGGACTTGTTTGTAAATATAAACTAGTTGTTGATCATGGACTTGAGTTGTTTGTGATGGTTTGTGGGGACGATGATGGTTTGTATATTTGATGTGGACGTGATGTTGGTTTTTGGATTGTTTACTGTTTTTATTTATTGTTTATTAGCTATTTAGTTTAGTTTAATGTATATTTGATTTGGTTTATGTTGTGAATTTGAGTATATTTGAGGTGACGGATTGTGAAATTGATCGTATATGAGTTGTGAGTTGGTTGAGTTTGAGTTGGCGTGAATTGAATGCCTTATGGCTGCAGGAAAGCAAAAAAATAATTACATTTTTGCGATGGCTGGTGACTGCCAGGGACGGATTTCATGTTACTCTTAGTTACATCTAGTAACGGCTGTTTTACCCAGTTCTGTTGCGCATAGCGACGGCTAATGATAGCTAGTTTACCCCGTTCTGCTATGTATAGAGACGGCTTGTGACGGCATTTTACCCATGGTTAGCGACGACTAGTCACGAAGGTAGAAAGATCAACCATTTGTCCACGTGGCATGTTTGCCGTTGCTATAAAGGAAACCCGAGTCGTCACTCACCTCGATGCTATTTGCTTAGAATCCAAATATATAGCGATGGCTAGTGACGACCATCGACAGTTATTTGCCGTCGCTATGTAGACCATTTCTTGTAGTGATGTGAACTTTGAAAGTGCGCCAATGGGCAAGTTTTGAAAATTCACCTTCGATTTTTTCTTTCTAAGAACCAGTTTAAACTATTTTAAACAAATTTACATAAACAATTCAGAATCAAATTAATAAGTTAACACTCAACCTACAAACAATGTTCAGTACTAGTAAATTTCTGAATAACAAAACGTTGTAACACCAGCTTTCCTCCCAACGAACAACACACGAACAAGTTAGTTGATCAATACAACGTACATCGTACAAACTGTGTCCATCCAATTTGATAAAACAAATTGTAGTACAAAGCATACAGCCATATAGCTACGACCCAGAACAACATAAATACGACCTAATACAACATAAGTACGACCCAATAACACAACATCACTACGACCCTGTACGACATAACTACGACCAATAGTTTCTGGGTGAACCATAGCACCCATACAACATTTCAGCTTTTGCTACAATATCCAATCTTTCCAAGCGACCAACCTAAGCTTTCATCTCAAGGGCGTACTGGACACCCCCTCCGCCAATGGCAGATCGAACCATGAAAAAAAATACAGCTTTGTAATCCCTAACGATTTTGTGCATCGATGTATGTTTTGCAACAGTAGAAGTGATGACCTTCATTCGTTTAACTTTTAGAAACAATCACATTACATTCCACTCCGTAATAGCAATGGACAGAATGACCCATCATGCTAGAGCTTGACCTATCGGAGTTTAGTCGAGCAATAGCTTCCCTCAATCTAGCGTTGTGGGTTTTTTGAACTGGTCCGATGTGCTTGGTTGCAAAGTTTGGTTTGGATTCCCATTTGCGTTTCAGGCACAAATTCGACATCTTCGTCTAGTTGCTTACCATGTTTGTATGCATCGTACATTTGAACCATGGTATCATCATCGAATTCTCAATTAGAAATTTTTCATAACCCGTTTGAGGAAAAAGCTAATGAAGAGTGGAAAAGAAGTTGGTTGGTCTTTTATAAGGGAGAGAGGAAGAGAATAAGAGAGGATGGTTGGAAGCTTTAATCATTAAGACATGTCAAGTCAACTTTATTCATTTTGTTGGTCAAGCTTTATCACAGAGTACCTATTTTGTAGATCAAAGTGTTGTAACATCATTTGTTTTGTGGTAGAGTATTCTCCTTAATAGTGTAGGAAAGTACATAAAGCAGATTCCCTACAATGACCTATCACATCACAATTTGTTGTATTCACCCAGTATTACATGGCTATATATCTCTATGTATTTTTCTCACCATTCTACACTCAAACAAGTTTTTTTGTTGTCCACATTTAGTGTACCAAAAGCTATTCCTTCATGGCCATCGTCTATGGATTTCGACTTTCCTTAGAATCAACAGGCTCCGCCGGGTAGTCCAAGAACATACATTGATTGGCTTATCGAATATTAATTCAGACACTACGAGGAGGTGCGTCTTGAGTATCCAGATCTTAGCCAAATTATACTCCAGCTACCAACTAGTTATAACCCGAATTTTAGTCATCTGGTAGTTCAACCCGTATATGAACAAGGGTTAGGCCTGGCTACTGTTACTGAGCCTCCCGCTCAAGAAGTGATAGATCAATTCTTAGTGGTTCAACCTTATTATGAACAAGAGGTACGAGCGGGTGCATTTTCTGAACCCCCAAGCCATCAAGAGGTTCCATCAGACCCCATCTACTGTGTCTATGGGTACGCGGTCCAAGTAGTGGTAAGGGAAGATGGAGAAAATGTTGGTCGTAGGCTCCAGTTATGCTCATTGTGGCCATACGACTGCAATTTCTTTGAATGGACTGAAAACCGTTTAAGTCCAAGGTGTATTTCTTATGCCAACGAGTTAGAACAAGAGATAAGGCGTCTTAGAACTATTTTAGAATCCCTAGAGATTGAACGTGAGATGTAGTCTGGTTTGTACTTATTTCCTAACTAGCATATGTTGTAGCCTAAGTCTTAATACCTAGTCCCGTGGTAGCATCTGTTGTATGTTAAGTTTTATTACCTATTATGTATTAATATCCGTTGCTTCCTAAGTTTTAGTACTTATTTCCGTGTTAGGATCTTTTGCAATCAATTTTTTGTTAACATTTGTTGTCATTTGGTTTATGAAATTCACTATATTTGAATGTATAATTTGTAATATAATTAAAAACGAGCTCATAATGTCGCGGTAGTTCGCATTATTACGTTTTGAATTGTAACTGAATAAATATGATTCGTTATAAGTCGGATTTCTTTGAGACAAGAAACATTTGAATCTACTGAACTATATTTTTATAACGCAAGAGAAAAAAAATTAGATTTCATATTTTAAATTTTGAGTTATGTCCAAATCAAACTTTTAGAAAGTCGATGTGGAATCGTTTATAAACCATAACAATTTATTAAATAAATATAAAGGACTTTTAATATAAATTTAACGTTCATTTTAATGTAAAAAGGAGTAGTCAACATAGCATTACAACGTTATGTTATTCATAAATTACCAAGCAGTGAACAATTTTTGGGTGTTGTATGTAAACTTGTTTGAATGTGGTGTGGTGTAAAATTGTTTTGAATGTGGATATATGAAGGCGAATTTTGAAAACTCGCCTTCGTATATCCCCAGACAGTTCTATTTCTGTTATTTAATTTGAAACCAGTCTATTTGTGAAATTGTTTCTACGAAGAGGCCTACATACGTGATTTTCCCTTCATATAATAATCGTTGATGTCGGATAACAACATACTGCTATGAAGTTGGCCAAATCATGGGTTACTGATAGGGTTCTTGTCTATTATTTTCCTCATAGTTTCTCTTCCTACTGACAAGTTAGGATTCCTAACTGTTCGATGTACCCCAAAAGATTAGGAAGTAAACATGACATAGTTGTAAGATTTCTTATAGTGATACATACCTAAAATATAACAACCTAGATTTTTGGGTAACCAAGGTAAAGAAATTGTAATTTGCTTTGTAAATTGTAAAACAAGAAGAATAGAAAACGAGTTCAAGAGTCTAACTCGTATAATAAATTAAGATGAGAAATAAAGAATTTGTGATTTATAAGAGAATTGCGTGTATTGGAATAAACTGAGTTCATTAAGTGTAGTAAGAAAATTTAGTTCAATCTGTGTTTGCTAACTAAATCTAAAGGTAGAATTAAATAAATTGGAAAATCTTATAATAAGCGTTTAATGAATTATTTTCTCAAATGTAATATTTTTTTTGGTCGATAAATAATACTTTAGTAGTTCTAATAAATATTGAAAATATAAAGTATTGATTAGCAATCAATATTTAAGTGGAAATATATTGTCAGTATGAAATGTTAAGTTGTCTTAGCAAGATAATTAATAATATGTGAATATGTGTTTGGAAAATGTATGTTATCGGCATTATAAATCATAAGTTGTGCTTAGAATCATGTTTTGAAATGGTAAAATGAATTTACAGAGTAGGGACATAAAACTTTAGTTGTGTTTGGGTGAAATAAAAGTTTGTTAAAAGTGAATTTTGGTAATGACATCAATAATTGCATAGTGTATTTCATTGCAAAATGCATCTTTAAAATCAACTACTGAAGAAGTAAAGAATAGCTTGGCTTGCCTTTTATTGATATATATCATATCTGTCATATATATATATATATATATATATATACATGGTACAAAGGAACTGGCAATTACTGTAAACCAGGAAACTCATTAACTCATTCTTATCCTAAATACTGTAAACTAGGAAACTCATTAACTCATTCCTATCCTAAATATTGTAAACCAGGAAACACATTAACTCATTCTTATACACATCCTAAACTCATGTCTACAAATATCTCAGTAATATCTTAACAACCCCCCTCAAGATGGAGCATGCGGATCATAAATGCCCATCTAGAAAAGCAAAAACTGAAATTAACCTGTCCTCAAAGGCTTAGTAAAGATGTCTGCAAGCTGAATCGTGGTAGGAATTTATGAAGGAAAAATAGTTCCATCTTGGATTGCATCACGAACAAAATGAGAGTCAACTTCAATGTGCTTTGTGCGTTCATGGAAGACCGGATTTTGTTCAATATGTAAAGTCGATTAGCTGTCACAGTGAACCTCAATGGCTGTAGTATGTTGGATTCCCAAGCTAAGGAGAAGACATTTCAACCATTACAATTCAGAAGCAAGAGCGGCCATAGATCGTTATTCGGCCTCTGCTGAAGAATGTGCCATAGTAGGTTGTTTCTTAGTTTTCCAAGAAATCGGGGAATAACCAAGAAACACAGCCCAACCAGTGAGAGAGCAACAAGTAAGAGGGCAAGCTGCCCAATCAGAATCACACCATCCTGTTAAAGATAGATAGCTATTGGTTCAAAGTAAAATACCTTGTCTAGGAGAACCCTTCAAGTAGCGAACAACACGCAAAGCAGTTTCCCAATGTTTTTGTCTCGGTTCTTGTAGAAACTGGGATAAAATATGGACAGATTATGCCAAATCAGGTCGTGTGATTGCTAAGTAAATCAAACGTTCGACCAAATGACGATAAGATTCCGGATTAGACAAAGGCTCCCCTGAAGCATGTGCAAGCCGATGGTATTGCTCAATGAGAAAACATGCTGGCTTAGCACCTAGAAGACCAGTCTCAGAAATAATATCAAGTGAATACTTCCGTTGACAAAGAAATATGCCATTAGAATTTCGTGCCACCTCAATCTCGATGAAATATTTAAGAACCCCAAGATCCTTCATATGAAAACACGTGCTCAAATACTTCTTAAAGTCTCTCAAAGCAGCTGAATTATTTCCAGAAATAATTAAATCATCAACATCATCAACCTACACCAAGACATTAATTTGAGTAGCACCCTTTTTGTAAGTAAAAAGAGAATAATCAGAATATGATTGGAGAAAGCCATATTCTTTAAAGGCAGTAACAAGTTTGGCAAACCAACGTCTCGGTGCTTGTTTCAAGCCACATAATGACTTTCGAAGATGACAAACCATATCAAAGACCCAAAACCAGGAGGAAGCTTCATATAAACTTCTTCATTGAGATTCCCATGCAAAAAAGCATTATGCATGTCCATCTGATGCAGCTCCCAATTTTTAGTTGCTGCAATGGCTAAGAAACAACGAACTGTAACCATCTTTGCAACGGGTGCAAAAATCTCATTATAATCAATCCCAGCGGTTTGGTGATTGCCACAAACAACTGAACGAGCTTTAAGCCGCTTAATGCTGCCATCAAAATTATATTTGATTTTGTAGACCCATTGACTACCAAGAGCATCTTTTCTAGATGGCAATTTTTCCATGGTCCACGTACCATTGTCTTCTAAAGCACGAATTTCTATTTGCATAGCACGAGCCGTCCTACATCTGTCATAGCTTCTTTAAATGATTTCGGTTCACGACCTGCTGTAACAGCGGCTAGAAATTGCCGATGACTAACAGAAAATTTTGCACAATTAATATAATGTGTTATAGAAAGAGCGTACCTGAGGAAGAAGATGTTGCGGGTGAATTTGGTGGAAGAGTATATAGACTTTTTGTGAGGATAGTGTTAGTAACAAAGTCACGAAGTTGAAGGGACAGAACTTTTTCACGGAATCTACGTCCCATGCGAGGTTCATTAGTAGCATCCGTAGCAACCTCTACATTCCCATCTGTAGAAGAATGATGGTATGAAGACAGTGATGTAACATGAATTTGTTCAACATTCGGGTCAAACTGCAATTCATCGGCTACCGAAGAAATAGTGGGAACATGCTCTAAGATGGTACTTGTTGGATTTTGGGTAGTGATATGTATTGGGGAGGATTTAGTTGCAGGCTCAAGATCATTTGCAGTTCCAAAGTGGCAGCTGGGGAGCTTTGGGTTGTGATATGTAGTGGGGTAGATTCATTTGTAGGTTCAAGTTCATTGTAGGCTCTCCAAGAATATCAAAATCATCATCACTCAAATTCATACTTCCAATATTATATTTAGAACAAATAGTAGCAGGAGCATGTTCAACAAATGGAAATTGATTTTTTTTAAAAAAAACTTAACATCTCTAGAAACAATTTTTTATTTATTTTCTAGATCAAAAAGTCTCCACCCTTTCTTACCAAAAGGATATCCAACAAAGATGCATTTTCGACTTCGACTTGCAAATTTATCACTCTTAGCTCGTTGATTATGGGCATAACATAGAGAACCAAATACTCGTAGATTATCAAAATCCGGCAAAGCATTGAATAAAATTCCATAAGGTGTTTTATTGTGAAGAACATGCGAAGGTGTTAGATAGATCAAATGAGAAGATGTTAAGACATATTCACCCCAAAAATAAAGAGGAAGATGACTTTGAAAACACAAGGCCCGTGCCACTATTAAAATATGACAGTGCTTACGTTCAACTCTACCATTCTGTTGTGGAGTCCCCACACAAGAGGTTTGAAATAAAATCCCACTTGAAAGAAAACAGTCTTTCATACAATTAAATTCTGTTCCATTATCACTCCGAACAATCTTAATTTTTTGTCCAAATTGTCAATCAACCATAGCCAAAAATGACATAAACATTTTAAATACCTCTAATTTATCAATCAACAAATAAACCCATACAGCTCGAGAAAAATCATCCATAATAGTTAAAAAATAACAAGCTCCGCAAGAAGAAACTATATTGTAGGGACCCCATAAATCACAATGAACCAATTCAAAAATTCGGGAGACCTTATGATCACTAAGAGAAAAAGAATCACGATATTGTTTGGCACGAGGGCACACATCACACACCTTATTCAATCTATCACTAGAATTATGTAAGAAAGGTACTGAGTTTACTTCTTTCTCTGAAGGATGTCCAAGACGTTGATGCCAAAGTTCCAACATAGATGAAGAAGCATCCACTGATATAGCTTGCACTATAGATGTAGATGCATTGTAGATGGTTGCTGGAAGTAGTACAGTCCATCTCTCCGTTCACCCATTCCAATCAGCTTCCTCGTATGATGGTCCTGTATAACACACATATTAGAAACAAATTGTACAAAACAGTGCATGTCATCAATGAGTTGTGTAACTGAAATTAAGTTGCAGTTCAATTTAGGAACATAACGAACATTTTGAAGATACAATCCGTCCAAGAGCCTCACACTTCCCTTTTTGGTAGCAACTATTTTTTGACCATTAGGAAGTCCAACAAGACATGCAACAATATCATGAACATCAAACAAATATGACTCGTCCCCCCGTTACACGATTAGAAGCACCGATATCAATAATCCAAGAAAATTTAGAAAACTCACCAAGTAATCGATTTGTACTGGATTGAGTATCACCAAATACAGTGGCTATAGTCTTCCACTGTTCCACAGTCAAATTAGGAAGAGAAGTAGGAGTCCTTGACAGGCTAGATGTAGCACTGGAAGAATTTCTACCATCACCCATTGTTGGATCTGTATCTTAGCCGTGTGGCTCTGATACCATGAAGAAATAAAGAATGGCTTGGCTTGCCTTTTATTGATATATTTCTATCATATATATATATACATTGTAGTGTCCCAAAATTCCGGTACAATTTGAGCTGACCAAATAACACAAGTCCAAACCAAATTGCACTGGAAACCAGAAAACTAATAGAAAGAAAATAGAGGGTGAGAATAGATAAGATAGGAACTTAGAATAGAAGAAGAAGAAGAACATACAACATCAGAATAAACACGAATCTCACGGCGGAACGAACAATATATAATAGATACATAACTTTGAAATAAATCAGTGTATGTATACAGTAACATTGTCAGAGTATAACACTTACATCACAGCGGAAATAAACAACAGCTATAAAACACCGCTGAAGCCTCATGCTCCAACTCTTTCTAGTGCATCTGTAAAATCCTGACTACTTGACTGCCCGTACAAAATTGGGCACCCAAGAGTTTAGGGAAAACAAAACAAAACAATCTCTGGGTCAGTCATGGGACTGGTGTGAGTAAAACAATTTAAGCAATAAAACAATATCTCATAAGACCACACCGTATAACGGAACGGGTTTTTCCCTTATGAGAATCCAAAATAATCTTTATATCACAATTTTTTTGATATTATAATAGTGTGTATCAACCACAATATAACAATCATCTAGCAGAACGCTTTCATCTCATGTTCCACATATATAGTATACAATCAAAACCACGAGTACTTATTGGGTAATGGATTTCCAACTATGACAAGGTATGGAACCACCTTCTGATAGTGTACCTCTAGAGAGGAATACACTGGGTTCAACAAGAACATCTTGCAACCCGGCCACACATGACCGACCACTCATTTCGCTTGAGTGTGTCGAATGTATATCACCAACAATTGGGATCAACAACCATTTCCCGAATGGGACAACATTGAATAGATTTAAGAATGAAATGAATATCTCTAGATAGGTGATAATACACCTTAATTGGCAGCCAACCACTTAGCCATGTTGCCTGCCTGATTTTTTTCATTTCCCGGTTGTGAGGCTAGAGGCCACGCTTATCTCTGACAGATCACACATTTATTTACTTTGAATGTCATATCGTCGTACCCACCAAATCACAAATTGATGTCCCTAAAAATACAATGGGTATACAGCTAAGAGAAGCCAATTCCTCCGCCACCAAACGTACATACGTTTGAAGAGATCAACTTACGCGATTTATTAAATATACTCTGTCAGACATTCTTCCATACAGGTCGTCATGGGACTGGACAAACCGAAGGCACTATTCTATAAACAGGACAGCCCTTGCATAACTCTGTATTCAATTATCTTCATCGTATTTGATCGCAACACTAACGCCCATACTGAGTGGTTTTCAGGTCATGAATCTGATCCTAGTCTCTCCGTATTGAAGACGAAAAAATGGTCAAAATTTTGATAGTCGGTGAGTTAACTATCAAAGCAAAACACGTGTGCAAACAACGATATTATTTCTAGTTGGAATTTATATCAATCAATCATCATTTAACATTTGTCTCTTATTTCATTTTTCATCTCTTGTTTCCATATATTCAACATTTCTTATTTCTTATATTAGAAAATATTTCTGATTCTTATTTGGAAAACATTTCCAAAACTCCTACATTTGGATTTAACCTGATGTTTAAATAAAACATCGCTATGCCAACTTGAAACCTTACACTACTTAACTAAATTCACTTAACCAATCTTCATTGTCGAACCTTAACCATTCCTTAGTTAAAAACGAAGTCAATCAAACTAGGGTATAATTACCTCTAGACCTTAACTGAACAACATTTCTAACTTCGAAATAGACAAAGTTCACCATCTAAATCTTTAACACTTCCTTCCGTAACTCTCGGATTCTATTTATGAATCCACTTCTTTATTGAAAAACATTGATTATAACTATAGCGTTATAATCCCTACTTCTGAAATATCTAACTCCAAAATATAACTCGACTAACTCAAATCAATTAACCCTAACTCCATTAACTTTAACTTGATTGACTTTAACTCATTAACTCTTATCACTTAACTCCTTTCGAATAAACTATATTCGATTAACTTCTTTCGAATAAACTATATTCGATAAGTCCTTTAACTCTATTCGAATAAGCTTATTCGATTAACTCCTATTCAATTAACTAATATTCGACTAACTCTTATTCGAATAACTAATACTCGATTAACTCTTATTCGAATAAGTAATACTCGATTAACTCTCTTTGAATAACTAATATTCAATTAACTCTCTTCGAATAACTAATATTCGATAAATCTTTTCGAATAAACAATATTCGATGACTCTTTTCGGGTAACCAATATTCGATAACTCTTTTCGAATAACCAATATTCGAAACTCTTTTCGAATAAACTATATTCGATTAATTCTTTTCGAATAAACTATATTTGATTACTTCCTTTTCAATTAACTCTATTCGATTTACTCTAATCAATAACTCTTTGATTTACTCTATTCGATTAACTCTAATCAATAACTCAAATTGATAACTCTAATTGATTAACACTATTCGATTAACTCTAATCGATAACTCTAATTGATAACTCTAATTGATAAACACTATTCGATTAACTCTAATCGATAACTCTATTCAATTAACTCTAATCGATAACTCTTTTATATCTCGTTAATTCCCTTTTATAATCCTATTTATTTTCCAAATAAATATTCCTTTTATAATTTTATTTATTTAACAAATAAATCCCTTTTTATAATTCTATTTATTTTATAAAATATTTCCTTTTTATATAAAATACATTGATTTTATAAGTAATTCCTTTTATATAAAATCCATTGATTTTATAAGTAATTCCTTTTATTTTCCAACTATTTCCTTTTTTATTTGTTTTATTAACATTCCTCTTTCTATTTATTTTACAAATGTTCCCTCTTTCTATTTGTTTTATAAATATTTCCTCTTTCTATTTGTTTTACAAATATTTCCTTTTTTATTCTATTTATTTGACAAATAAACATTCCTTTTCAATTCTATTTATTTAACAAATAAATATTTCTTTTCAATTCTATTTATTTAACGAATAAATATTTCTTTTCAATTCTATTTATTTAACAAATAAATATTTCTTTCGATTCTATTTATTTAACAAATAAATATTTCTTTTATAACTCCTTTGATTTTATAATTATTTTCTTTTATAAAATCCTTTTCCTTTTATATATAAAATCCCTTTGATTTTATATAAATAATTTTTTTTCATCCCCTTTTTCTATATCCAAGTATTTCTTACAGTATTTAAAATACCAACTCACAATGATCGATATCATTCAACCACACATAATCAACAACAGATTATATATCACATCATATATTACAATATATGAAAAAGACAGTATTATAAATATTGAGGAATCCAGTTGGATCCCTCCAACCTATTTCCCTGCATCACAGATGTTACACAATATAATTCACATCAATTTCATTTCAATACGAAGTATTCTGATCAGCAGAATCAATATTTGATTAATGATTTATATATATATATATATCATTATCTATAATTTCAACCAATCAATCAGCAATTCAACCAAATAGTCAACACACAACAATCAATCATCATTTATCAGTTCTAAAAAATACGTTATAAAAATATGAACTGATAGAGTTGGAGAGTTTTACTCACTTTGGTCGGTTACCGTTAAATAACGATAAATGTTCAATCGATCCGTTTGGGCAATTTAATCTGCTATAAATTCAAACGAGCTTCAATCCACTCCAATCTAGTTTTGTTGCGTAGTATTTTCCTATACGATTTCAATGTGATTTGATTTAAAGAAATCTAATAACATATGGTAAAGTTGCATAATTATAACCATTCATGATTTTAAATAAATAGTTTAATTCCTTAATTGAGTTTTTACTTAACTAATTACCTTTCTCAAATAAATTTATCACCGCGGATTAGTCGTCTTCTCCATTTCCAGTTGCACGACATCTCTTGCTACCATGATATTCAACTTCATATTTTCCCCTTTTTCTTGATTACCATTATTAATAAATAATCAACCTTCTTTAATCACATTGTTTACTTCCTTTCCACGAGACAACAAGAACCATCCATCACTAACACATCCTCCACTCGGCCTCCTCTAACTGCATCTATCACACTTCCAATATCAAAGTGTAACAACTACCTGGCCATTTCAATATTCAACTCCTTTTCCTTCAACATGATTTCCTTTTTCCATTTCTTATTTTTAATATCAATTGGGCTTTTATTTTAAAATCGGCCGAATATCTTTACCATACCCGATAGGCCACAAAATCTTCATCTTCCTTAATTAAAAGAACCCGTACTTGCTCCCGGCAATTTCAATTGCCATAACCGACTAATTGTGCTCCTCTCCCTCCTTCATCTTCACATAAAAATCCAAACCAAAGTCATCACAACCCTCTCCTTCATCTCCTCTACGAAATCATATCCACCACAATCCGCTCGACGCCTTCTTCCTGTTTCTGACATCGCACCCTTAGGTCACAGCATCGATCAAGATTATGATCTGATTCCTCCAAATCCTGCGTACATACTCCAAATCAACCTACGAACTCAAGTACACCACTCAAAACAAGAATTGGTGCTTGAATCTCTTCCAATCCTTAACCCTAGTAGCATGCTTTGTACTTCCAGTGAAAACAAAATCCTTCAAACCCTTAGAAAATTATATAGAATTGAAGAGCTCCTTGCTAGCAACCCATATATATAGTTTTTATAATTTATAGGAATTTATTTGGTTTTGTTTTGATTTTCTAAACAATTAATCTTCTCACGTTTGAAAGAAAGGGAAAGGCCAGAAGTTTGTTGACCAAAGGGAGAAAGGACTTAGGGTTAGAAAAGTTTTAGGGGTATTTATAGGGTACTATAATAATTTTATATTCGATTATTATATTCAGTTTAAACCAACGGCTATATGTATTTACGGTTTAAAAATTCCTATGATCACACATGATACCCAAAAATCACAAAAATAGACATAGACCTTCAGTTCGACATTACAGACCCAACGAAACTTGTTTCGTCGAATTCCGACTCCGTTTGCTCACACAGCGTATTTTTAACCGTCAAAATACTGACTATTTTTCACATTAAAAATCCGTAAGACCACACACTAACTCCAAAAATCTCAAAACTTGAAATCTAACAATAATTCAATATTACGGATCCAACATAATTAGTTTCGTCGAAAACAGAGGTCGTTTGCAAAACTGGAAATTTTTAAAGCTCTAAATAACCCATTTAAATATATTTAAAAATAATTATATTAAATATTCAAAAATAAATATTATCGTATATATTCACACTAGAATATCATACAACTTCAGAATTTTCCTATATGAATTTCTAACTCGATATTTCAAATCCCGATATAAATCGATATTCGATTTATAATGAAATTCCTTTTTAAAATATAAATAAATCGTTATAAATTATAAAGGAATTCCATAGCGACTTTTCAAAAATTTGACTTGGACATAAATCAAAATCTACACAATGAAATCCCGATTTTTCTCTTCCATTAGAAAAATATACTTTACCAGCTCCGAACATTTCTTGTTTCATTGAAATCCGATTTAAAACGGGTTCTGTATATTCAATTGAAGTTCGAATCGCCAAATAACAAACTGCCGCGCCATTTCGAGCTCGATATAATTATATTATAATTCTACATTCAAACTTTGTTTAAATAATATATTTGTTATTCTAAATCAATTCCAAACTGAATTTTGGCTTATATATGATACAATTCACATCGTATTAGGAATTTACTATTTCCGACTATTCTGGAATTTAAATATATTATTTAATGATTATATTATTTAAATATTCCTTATTATTTAAATCTTGTCATTTTAAATTACCAAACATTTATTTTAAATAATTAAATAAATTATTTATTTTCGTAAAAGTACGGGTCATTACATACATGATATAAAGGAACTGGCAATTAGCAATTACTGTAAACAAGGAAACTCGTTAACTCATTCTTATCCTAAAAACTGTAAACCAGGAAACTCATTAACTCATTCCTATCTTAAATACTGTAAACCAGGAAACTCATTAACTCATTCTTATAAACATCCTAAACTCGTGTCTACAAAATATCTCAACAAGTACCTTGTAAATAAAATTATAAAAGCGTAAATAATAATTAGAAATCAATATTTATGTGTGTTGAGTTATTTTAATGGGGTTTTGTGTATATATTGTTAAGAAAGTAAATTTAAGTAGATTAAAACTTAAGAATGTTAATTATGTATAATTAAATATGTAAAATGTATGTTTTGGTAAAAACTGGTATTTTGGTGTGCATTATGTCAAAAGTGATGTTCAAAATGTTTTAAATTTATTTGAACATATGTGCTGATGTTTTGTGAATTTAATCATAATATAGCTTGTGTGACTGCATTTGTTAAAATAGGTTTAAAGTGTGCTAATAATGTTTAAAATAAAGTGTTATTAATCACTTTAAAAACCAGTCGGCCTTGCCAAAAAAACCATGTTTAAATTGTGTAATTAGGCCTAGTCTAATTAACTTGAGATAAATGGGCCTTTAATTAAGTGATAACCTAATTTAACAATTTAGGAAGAAGCTAGAGAGAAAATGAATGGAAGGAACATTCATTTTCCAGAAGGAAGAAAAACATTCTCTCCTTCTTCTCCTACTGGGAAAACAACAGATAAGCAATACTTCCTCCTTTCTAGTAAAAACAAAAGTCATGATCCTCAATACAAAATGGGAATATCAATGAGAAGAGGGAGAGCCTAATTTATCATTAAACCAACCTACGCAAGTTGTTGTATATAACAATGTTGTATACACAATTATATTATTTTTGTTTGATGATAACAACCAAATATATTTTATTATTGAATGTGTTTGTAACTGTATTGGTATACAATGCAACAAACAGGAATATAATATTTCTATTTAAATAAAATACAACTGTACAAAAATTTAAATACTCACACAGTATTTTATTTGAATAAGAATATTTTATTTCAATGTTTAAACAGTACAGATTTACAACACTATTTGTATATACATCACTCACATACATTTCACTATATTCAATTTCATACTCATCTTCTCTCTACAACACTTACACTCACATATACAGACACTCTCATTAACTCATACATTGACACTGTTATTGTCTTCTGTCTTCACTGCATCGTCCATGTCAGTCCAGTCATCATCCGCTTACCTGTCACATGAAACACACACAGTACACTACAATAGAAATAAAATTAAATACAAGTAAATAAAAATTTATTTTTAAATTTTATTTGCCTTAGAATTTCGGTGTGTTTCTCATCATTTTTCTAGACTTGGTCTGATATGCAGGGACAGGAAAAACTGTCTGATGGCTGCATGTACACACGTGTATAAATATACACGTGTGCACTGCCTCGCCAATCAAAATACAGTAGCATGCAATTGGGGAGTAGCCACGTGGACCATCTCGACCCAGTGCAATAATAATCAAAGTGGTCGAGATCAAGTTAATTTTCAAAACAGCACAAACAGTATTCAAATCAAAGCAGCAATGAAAAGTGGTCGAGTATATCATCTGACAAGTTGTGAAAATATAGCAAAACAAATAGGTCAAATACAATTGTGGACAAGCCAACAACAAGGAATGGTCGAGCATATATGCAGCAATATAAAGATTCAAGCCAGAGTGGCTTTAGTACACAAGCATAGCAGGATGGTGAGCATGGAGATGAATCAAGACAGTTTGCAAACTCATGTGATTAATGAAGCAAAATATTCAATGCATATACATGAAAATGTTAAAAGCATGGTTTGGTATAATAGATCAAAGCAACATGGGAAGAACAACAAATACAACAAAGACAGTGAGCTCAACATCAAAGGAAAATCAGCAACATGAATATATGAAGTCAGTTTGAAGCACAAACATGCAAGCATGTCAAAGCATATGACAGTGCAAGTGGAAAAGTATCCAAGACTGTGTGTAAATGGTGGAGTAAATGCACAGCATGAAGCATGTATACACAGTGGAGAATGCAAGTGCAAGTGCAACAATTACAAAGAAGCATAGGTGGATAGTGTTAAAAGCATGGTTCAGAAATTTGCAGCTACATGCGTACATAAAGATGGAGCAAGGTGTCATTCGTGAAGCATTTCAAGACAGCATACACATAGCAGCATTTCATATGATCAAGACCCAATGGATCATGTACAAGTATGCATACACAAACTAGTGGTGAACTAAAGTAATGGTTTCAGGAACATTAAGGGTGCATCAAAGCTAAAGTCATTGAGGTCAAGACTCATGACACAAATCAGGCATAGTAAGGAGCTAAGCAAATAAAATGCAAACAAGTGAGTGTACATGAGCTTGTGTGATAGGTCAGGGTGTGTAAGCATTTAACTGCTCAAAGATACGGTGTCAAAATTGGAGATCATCATGCATGTCTAAGATGGTGCAAAGAGTTTCAACCAAACATGTATATTGTTGAACATGCAACAATGAAATAGGAAAGTGCATGAAGCAGTAACAGGGATGGAGAAATCAATGCAACAATGACTTGGCAAAGAGTATAGTAGCTGTTAAATCTTAAGGCACAAATTTGTCGAGACAAATAAATGAAGTATCAGAATCTAAATGCATGATCAAGCATTATATCAGTTCTTATCAAGTCAAAGCATCAATCCAAGTTCGAGGCAATCCAAGAGTACTATCAGTTCATAAGCAATATCATTGGAGCAACATATTAAAGTCAAGTACAAGACAGATTTTTTTCAAAAGAAATCATTTTTAATGGTGGCGAAGGTATTAACATAAAGTTCCAGAAATCCAAGGATCAATATATTTATTTCTTGAGAGAGGAAAAATTTAGAAATCTTGAGATTTTTTTCTTCCGAAGTATGAATATGCGCGATGGTTTTTTATTCAAAGAAATATCCAGAATATCATGAAGAATTCAAGCCCAAAATTTTGTATATATCATGACCGAATCTAAGCAACGAAATCAGAGCACAAATTTAGGATTTTTAATCCTGTAAATACACCGATTCATCACTGGTTTTAATCTATCCAAGTTCGAACAAGCTAAAAGCAAAAATCCAAATCAAATTCATACCAGTAAAAGGGAGATAACTTGGATCCAAATCAAATATCATCAACGTTCGATCAAAGAAGAGGATAGCCACTGAATAACTCGTGATCATCACACGAGAAAGCGACGACCTCAAATTGAAGAGAATCGAAACCCTAATCGCTACTTTAATCTTCAGAAGGAAACCCTAGATTGAAAAGCCACCACCGCCATTTTTTTCCAAAAGCAAAGGAGACCGGGTCATAGAAAAAAGGGCTAGTGAAAATAGAAGATGGCCGACCAAGTTTGAAAGGACTAAGCACTAAAGGATTTGAAATTTAAATAAAACTAGGGTTTTATTCTAAGAGTTTTTAAATTGTTTTTTAATTTGTTTTTATTCATTTCAATTTGTAATCAGCCTAGAGTTTTCTAGTTTGTCTCTAAAACTAGGGAGACAAATTATGTGGTTTGTAATTCGGGGAAATCTGGTTTTGGGGATAGAAGCCAGTGCAGGGTTTTGAGCGTAGGATTAGTGCAACTAGAGCAAGATTGTGAGGCTTGTTTGTGTAGCTCCTAGTAGAAACTGGGGATAAGTTTTGAGCGTAGGATTAGGACAAAGAGGCTTGGAATTGTCACAACTTTATGGGTGTTGTAAGCATTGTACTTGTTGACTAATACCTAGTAGAAACCTTAGGGAATGCAGTAGTAGGCAGGGTTTTGCCGAAGCAGGTTACATCCGTGTGTTATTTATTTTCCGCATTTACTTTGATTATTATCTGTGTTGTTATTATTTATTTACTCAGCAAAAATCTGCGATAAACCCTATTCACCCCCCTCTAGGGTTAATTTAAATCCTACTAGTGGTTTTAGAGCAGGTATGTTTTATTTTATTTTAACTCTAGAGTCATGAATCAGTCTAATAACGTTTTTCTGAGGGTCAGTCCATAGCTAGGCCACCAATGTTTAATGGAACTGATTATGCCTATTGGAAAGATAAGATGAAAATTTGTTTGAGTTCAGTCGATTATAATGTGTAGGATATTATTGAAACGGGTTATAGATATCTTCCTATTACTATTAATGGTGTTGAAATTCCTAAATAAAAAGACAGGTGGGATGCTAATGATAAAAAATTATTTTCAACTAATACAAAAGAAATGAATGCTTTAATTTGTGCTCTTGATAAAACTGAATTTAATCGAATTTCTCATTGTGAAACTGCGCAGGAAATATGACATATGTTGGAGGTCACACACGAAGGTACATTTCAAGTGAAGGAATCTCGTCTTGCTCTAATCCGTAACGAATATGAAAATTTCTCTATGCAAAGAGACGAAGATATAAAAGAGATGTATGGACTCCTCTCATCACCAGTCTACAATGCAAGAGCTCTTGGCAAAACCTATACCGAGGTGGAATTGATCAGAAAAATATTGAGAGTGCTACCGATGAATTTTGAAGCTAAGGTGACTGCAATACAAGAATCAAAAGATCTGATTAAAGTAAGCATGGAAGAGTTGATCGAAAATCTGATTACTTATGAGAAGGAGTTAAAAGCAAGAGAAGAACGAAAGAATTCTAAATCAAAGAAAAAGACGATTGCTCTAAATAATATTGTTGAAAGTGATGGTGATGATCCCGCTGAAGAGCTAGCCATGGTTTTGAGAAAGTGGGCCAAAGGAATTACAAATCACAAAAGAAGAATTCAAAAACTTACAAGTCCGAAAATTCAAAAAGTTCAGACGATGAAGTGTTTTGCTACAATTGCAAGAAACCTGGATATATCAAACCAAATTGCCCACAGCTAAAAAATGAAAAGAAGAAGAAGTTCAGAAGAAAGAAGAAGGCTTTTGCTGCTACATGGGATGACGAAAAAGGAGAAGAAGCTTTTGAAAGTGATGAAGAGGAAGCTAATTTGTGTCTTATGGCTCAATCTGATTCGGAAGGTAGTGAAGAGGATTCAAGTGAGGTATCGAATTTTACCTATAAAGAATTAATTTTAATGTGTCACGACATCACAAAAATTGTTGATTCTCTTGAACTAAAAGTTAAGAAATTGAAATCTGATAGGTTAAAACTAGTTTAAGAAAATAACAGTTTAGAAAGAAAACTTGAAAAAGATAAGAATTCAGCATTTTTAGAATGCAAAAAATGTCAATTTTTGAATAATGATCGTTTGAAATTCAAAACTAATTTTGAATTACTTAAAAGTGAAAACGTGAATTTGAAGAACGAAAATCGTGATTTTGAGAAGGAGATTGAAAAGCTTAGAGAATCTAAAAAACTTGATTTTGAAAAGCGAAAACAATTTAAAATTGAAATTTCTTAGTCCAATGCTAAAATCAAAGCACTTGAAAACGAAAATTTGGTTTTAAAACAAACTAATGCTGAAAAGATGAAAATCTCTATTAATCATTGTTCAAATTTAATGAAAGAAAATAACGATCTTAAATTTAAAATTCAACGACTTGAGTCAACTTTGACTAAATTTTTTAAAGGAGAGAAATCGTTGAATATGTTGATAAAAAATCAATTTTTCGTTCAGAATAAAAAGGGACTTAGTTTTGGATTTGATCAAGTTGAAAAACAATATCCTAATGATTTTAAAAATCCTTTAAATGGCTTTGAAAATGATCAAATTGAAATTTTGAAATATAACAATTTCAAAGGGTTTTTGAATCATAAACAAAATAATAACTCATTTAAAAACAATTCATTCAAACATTTTTGGATTCCAAAAAATAACAAAATGATTTTGAATAAGTCTAAACGAATATGGGTTCTATAGGGTACGCTAGTGGATAGTAATGGATTGTAATATAAATGGGTTTGTGTACCAAAACGTGTGAACGAAGATAAGAGTGGTAAAACAATTTTTGTTAGACCACTCGATCCTATAAACATTTAGGTACCGGGGATAGGCTAAGTGTAACGACCCGCATTTTTCAACGATATAATAATTAATTTATTTAATTATTTAAATAATGATTTAGAGAATATAATGGTCGTTGAATTAAATAACTTTGAATATTTAATTAAAATAATAATAAAACAATATATTTAATTCTGAAATAATCAGAATTGGCTGAAATGGCGATATGGTGTGAATTGGGCAATTCAAAATATATAATTCAGTTTAAAATTGAATAACGATAACGAATATATTTAATTAACAATGGTTGAACGTATAATTATATTATAATTATAATCCAGCTCGAAATGGCGCGGCAGTTCGCGAATTGGCGATTCGAACTTTAAACGAATATACAGAAGCCGTTTTAAGTCGGATTTCTGTGAAACAAGAAACGTTAGGAGCTGGTGAAGTATATTTTTCTAGTGAAAGAGAAAAATCGGGATTTCGTCGTGTCGATTTTGATTTATGGCCAAATCAAATTTTAAAATAGTCGTTGTGGAATCGTTTATAAACCATAACGATATATTTAATTTTAAATTAAATATTGGCTTCAAATTTAGATAAGCCCTTTGAGACGTAGTGATAATTTAATTTTTAGAATTTTACTGTAATTTTTAAGTAATTAAATAAGCAACTTTTTATTTGGAGTATTTTGCACCTTTAATCAGCGATTTTGGGGTTCCACAATATGAGTTAATCTAGCGGTATTATTATATTTTTGGGATCGTGACACATTGCTCATCTCAACGGTTTTTTTATTTATGTCGATAGCGTTCTGTACAATTAACAAATAACATGAACAGATTAGCAAAGTATATATGGTAGAGAATAAACATACGTGTATTAAAATCTCCCATATCATATCGTTAAACCCTAACCCTTTATTTCATTCTTTCCAGCGATCAAAAACGGCCGCTACTTCACAAAGGAAAATCATGAGTTTTAATCAAGAAAAAAACCAAATAAAAAGTTAGAAATCGAAACTCGAACATCGTTGAAATCCTTATAGCTTGCGTATCAGTCCTATGCCCTAACTTTTTGGTGCGATTCACGTTGAGCTATTGGAGCATCTGCAGTCGATCCTAGGGCTTGAGTTGTTGAGCGTTAGGGCAGAGTTATGGCGGGACAGTAGTGTCGAGTGATTGTTGGTGGGGAGCCGCGACCTCCTAGTAGTCGCTGGAGAGCCGCGAGTCGGAGGATAAAGAGAGGAAGGGGCAGTGGTGTCGGTCAGTGAATGGATGGAGATATAAAAGGGGAGTATGAGGAAGAGGGGCTGCGTTGGAATCCCAGGAAGCAAGTGCACAATTGGCAGTAAAATGTGATTTGTGTGTTATATAGGAGAGTTAAAACAGAGGGGCTCATGCGTTACTGTGCAGTGGAGTGAGAGGGGAAGCTTGCAAGTATTTGTGGAACATGTATTTTCTGGTTCGTGGAAATGGGAAGATGGGAGGAAGGTCCACGTATTGAGTTGTTTTCAGGACTGGGCGTGGATTGTAGAATAGGAAAAGGAAGGAGAAGCGTAGCCAGTATTAGGACTGTTAATAAATTGTCCGTTTGAGTCAACTGACGCAAATCGTTATTTAACGGTTAACGCGAAAGGTGAGTAAAACTCACCAACTCTGAACAGTTATATTTTTATAACGTATTTTTAGAACTGTTAATCATCTGTTGATTGATGTGTGTTAACTATTTGGTTGAATTGCTTGTGTATTGGTTGAAATGCTTGTGTATTGGTTGAAATTATAGATAACGATATATATATATAAATCGTTAATCAAATATTGATTCTGTTTAACATAATATTTCATATTGAAATGAAATCGATGTTAATTATGTTGTTTAACATCTGTGATGCAGGGAGACAGGTTGGAGGAATCCAACTGGATTCCTCAACATTTATTTTACTGTTATTCATATATTGTGATATATGATGTGATATATTATCTACTGTTGATTATGTTTGTTTGGACGATATCTATCATTGTTATATGGTATGTTAAATACCATAACAAATACTAGAATGATAAAAGGAGATTTTCAAAGTATATTTTGAAAATAATATTTATATAAAACCAATGGATTTTATATTTAAAGGAAATAATTATAAAATCAAAAGAGTTAAAAAGGAGATATATTTGTCAAACAAATATAAAGGAAAATTATTTGTGAAATCAGATATAAAGGAAAATATTTGTGAACACAAATATAATTAATTGAAAATATTTGTGAAAACAAATATAAAGAAAATATATTTGTAAAACGAATATAAAGGAATATATTTGTAAAATAAATATAAAGGAAATATATTTGCAAAACAAATACAAAGGAAGATATTTGCAAAACAAATAGAAAGAGAAATATTTGTAAAACATTTACAAATAGTATTTAAAAGGAAATATTTGTAAAACATTTCCAAATAGATCAAATGGAAAAAATTATTTATAGGAAACAAATAGAATGTTATAATGGAAATATTTATTTGTTAAATAAACAGGAAAGATATAAGAAATATTTACTTGTTATATAAATAGAATTGAAAAGGGAATAGTTATTTGTTAAGTAAACAAATAGAAAAGGAATAAATCAAAGGAGCTAATTCAAAAGAGTTAATCGAAATGAGTTAATCGAATATTAGTTATTCGGTTAAAGTTAATCAAATAGAGAAAATTAGATAGAGTTAACCAGTTAGAGTAAATCAGTTATAATTAATCAGTCAGAATTAATCAGTCAGAATTAATCAGTCAGAATTAATCAGTCAGAATTAATCAGTTAGAATTAATCAGTTAGAATTAATCAGTTAGAGTTAATCAGTTGGAGTTAACCAGTTAGAGTTAACCAGTTAGAGTTATTCAAATGGAGTAAATCGAGTAGAGTAATCGAATATAGTTTATTTGAGAAGAGTAATCGAATATAGTTCACTCGAGAAGAGTAATCGAATATAGTTCATTCGAGAAGAGTAATCGAATATAGTTTATTCGAGAAGAGTAATCGAATATAGTTTATTTGAGAAGAGTAATCGAATATAGTTCATTCGAGTAGAGTAGTCGAATATAGTTCATTCCAGAAGAGTAGTCGAATATAGTTTGTTCGAGAAGAGTAATCGAATATAGTTTATTCAAGAAGAGTAATCGAATATAGTTTATTCGAGAAGAGTAATCGAATATAGTTTATTTGAGAAGAGTAATCGAATATAGTATATTCGAGAAGAGTAGTAGAATATACTTCATTCGAGAAGAGTTATCGAATATTGGTTATTCGAAGTGAGTTAATCTAATATTGGTTATTCGAAGTGAGTTTATCGAGTATTGGTTATTCGAAGTGAGTTAATCGAATATTGGCTATTCTAAAGGAGTTATCGAATCAAGTTATTCGAAAGGAGTTAATCGAATATAGTTTATTCAGATAGAATTAGAGGAGTTAATCGAATATAGTTTATTCGGATAGAATTAGAGGGTTAACCGAATATGGTTTATTCGGATAGAATTAGAGGGTTAACCGAATATAGTTTATTCGAATAGAATGAAAGGGGTTAATCGAATATAGTTTATTCGGATAGAATTAGAGGAGTTAATCGAATATAGTTTATTCGGACAGAATAAAAGGAGTTAATCGAATATAGTTTATTCGAATAGAATTAAAGGAGTTAATCGAATATAGTTTATTCGAAAGGAGTTAAGTGAAAAGAGTTAATCAAAAAGAGTTAATCAAAAAGAGTTAACCAAAAAGAGTTAATTGAATAGTGTTAATTGAATAGAGTTATTCGAATATAGGTTATTCGAAGAAGAGTGATTATCGAATATAGTTTATGTGAAGGAAAGAGTTGTCGAATAGAGATTTATTCGAAAAAGAGTTATGTAAGGAAATTGTTAAAGCTTTAAAAAGATAAACTTCGACTATTTCGAAGTTAAAACGTTGTTCAGTTAAGGTCTGAGAGGTAATTATACCCCAACTTGATTGACTTCCTTCTTAACTAAGGAATGGTAAGGTTTGATAGTAAAGGATGGTTAAGTAAATTTAGTTAATGAGTATAATGGTTTGAATTGGAGTCGCGATGTTTTATTTAAACATCTGTTTAAACCAAATGAAGGAGCTTTGGAAATGTTTTCCAAATAAGAACCAGAAATGTTTCCTAATATAGAAAACAGGAAATGGGAATGTTTCCCATTGTTAATAACGTATATTTTCTTAAATTAGAAAAATAGAATTTAGAATATGGAAACAAGAGTTAAGTAAATTAATGAACTAAAGAGATAAATGTTAAATGATGATTGATCGATATAATTTCCATTTGGAAATGATATGGTTGTTTGCACACGTGTTTTTCTTAGATAGTTAAATCACAGACTATCAAAGTTTTGACCATTTTAACGTTGTTAATATGGAGAGACCGGTTGGATTATTATCCGAAGAACCACTTCGTATTGGCATAAGCGTTGCAAATCATATCTGCCAAAGATAATTGAAGACGGAGAAAAGTGCAAGGGCTGTTGTATAAATCTTAGGTAAAGATTGCCTAAGATGGATATACTGAATAGTGCCTTCGGTTTGTCCAGTCCCAAGACGACCGGTATGGAAGAATGTCTGACAGAGTATATCTAATAGATCGCGTAAGCTGATCTCTTCAAACGTATTCACGTTTGGTAAAGGTGGAATTTGTTTCTCTTAGCTGTATACCCATGTTATTTTTGGATAAATCAAGTTGTGATTTGGTGGGCATGATGATGTGACATTCAAAGTGAATGAAGATGTGGCATGTAAAAGATAAGCGTAACTTCTAGCCTCACATCCTGTAAATGATAGAAATCGGGCAGGCAACATGGCTATGTAGGTCGCACCTATTAGGGTGTATAATCACCTGATCTAGAGTTTCATTTACTTTTAAAAAACTATTATCGATGCTGTCCCATTCGGGAAACGGTTGCTGATCCCAACCGTTGGTGATATACATCCGATACACTCAAGCGAAATGAGTGTTCGAGTTGCAAGATGTTCTTGTTGAACCCAGTGTATTCCTCTCTAGAGGTACACTACCGAAAGGTGGTTCCATACCTTGTCATAGTTGGAAATCCATTACCCAATACGTGCTTGCGGTTTTGATTGTATACTATATATATAGAACGTGAGATGAAAGCGTTTCTGCTAGATGATTATTATATCGTGGTTGATAGACATTATTATAATATCCAAAGTTTTTTGATATAAAGATGTTTTGGATTCTCATAAGGGAAAAACTCGTTTCGTTATACGGCGTAGTTTTATGAGATATCGTTAACTTGTTCAAACTGTTTTTAACTGTTTTACTCATACCAGTCCCATGACTGACCCGGAGTTTATTTTGTTTTGTTTCCCTAAACTCTTGGGTGCCCAATTTCGTACGGGCAGTCAAGTAGTCAGGATTTACAGATATACTGGATGAGCTTGGGGCAGGAGACTTCAGGATTATATAGCTATAGTTATTTCCGCTGTGTTGTAAGTGTTGTACTATGATAATGTTATTGTATGCATATACTGATTTTATTTCAAGGATATGTTATCTATTATATGTTGTTCGTTCCGCTGTGAGATTCATGTTACTCTGATGTTGTATCGTCTTCTTCTTCTATTCTAAGTTTCTATCTTATCTATTCTCACCCTCTAACTTCTTTCATTAACTACCAGTATTTTTCGATGTTTGGTTAGTCGTCATTGAGTTTATGTCGATAACCAAAGTCGCTAAAAATCGGGTCGTTACAGTTGGTATCAGAGCTTAAGGTTAAGTTTTACCTTGGCTCTGTGGCATGACTCAGTAGAGATGAGGTTAGTAATACCCTAGATTGAGTTTGAGTGTATATATACGAGTAAACGTATTTATTATTTGATATAAATGGTTTTATATTGAGTAGATTTATTGGTTGAGTTGTTTATGGATTCTGGTCGATGGTGGGGCACCACAATATCGATAAGGGTTTCTAAACACTCGAATAGGATGGGTCGACACGATATGTTTTGAAAAGAGGGTAAATGAAAATAATTTTACCCAAAGTATATTTTGATATAGAGAAAATATATATTGGGATTATAATATATTGGATATATTGGTTGTTATTATAATCGAGTAAGATTATTAATTAAATGGTTATGTAAATAACCAATCAGAATTCATATAAGTGAAATACGTGAAATCAGATGAGTTAAATCTGAAATTTAAATCAGAATTGAAATTAACAAAATTTGGAAAAGTGATTGTAAACGGATTTGGATTGAATATATGGGAATTTTAAAATCTTGGGAGATTTTAAATTTGTTACAAGCATTGAAAAGGATATTTTGAAATGAATTTCAAAATGGAAGTGTTTAGATATGGTTTTGAAAGTGATATAGTATTGAACTCACTTCGAAAGCTGGAAAATAACCCTAATGATGAATCGCGACATCATTATTGTTCATTTTCGAGTAGGTAAGTGACAGATTACTACCAAAGTTTTTGTTTTTGAATTGTTTTGAGAGAAACAAGTTGTTTGAAATCCGAAAAGGAACATTTGGTTTTAGAAAAGCAAAGCTGTTTAAAACTCCCAGGAAAAGACTGTTTGAATTAAAAACAAATTTAAATAAAAATGGGTGAAACCAAGCTGGAACTGAATTGAAACCAATTAACTGGAAATTGAATTGGATACGATATATCAAGTAGAATCAGATTTTGATTTGTGAGATAGAATCTGAAATGGTATTGGATTAATGAGTTAAGAATAAAAAAATTGAAAATGGAACTTTGATTTGAAATTGAATTCGACTTTGGTATAAGCGAATGGTTGGATTTGTGGATTAAAACAGATTGGAATTTGATTGGGATGACCCTTGTATCTGCTGAATTGATAACAGGTGAAAGTGATAGAGTTGATATGCCCGACAAAAAGGTACAAGTTTATATTTGATATAAGCATGAGATTTATGAGCCGAATTGGCAAGCCGCTCGGCTGTTTGATTTTCTTTTGGGTTGGAGATGGCCCAGAGTGTCGAGTTGGAGTTTGACCTATTGACCAGTACAAAGGAGGGAGTTGGCGAATTTTTTCAGAAATTTTGGGTGTTAGAAAATTTTCAGGATTTTTGAAAATTTTCATTAATAAGAATAAATGAATAATTTAATTGAAATTAAATTGGTTCGGTTGAAACTGAAAGATAAGAAGTAAACAAATAATTTTTAACCCAGTTAATAGGGTTTGTTTTCTACCTTAGCAATTTCGAGGATGAAATTATTTTAAGTGAGGAAGAATGTAACGACCCGCATTTTTCAGCGATATAGTAATTAATTTATTTAATTATTTAAATAATGATTTAGAGAATATAATGGTCGTTGAATTAAATAACTTTGAATATTTAATTAAAATAATAATAGAATAATATATTTAATTCTGAAATAATCAGAATTGGCTGAAATGGCGATATGGTGTGAATTGGGCAATTCAAAATATATAATTCAGTTTAAAATTGAATTACGATAACGAATATATTTAATTAACGATGGTTGAACGTATAATTATATTATAATCGAGCTCGAAATGGCGCGACAGTTCTCGAATTGGCGATTCGAACTTTAAACGAATATACAGAAGCCGTTTTAAGTCGGATTTCTGTGAAACAAGAAATGTTAGGAGCTAGTGAAGTATATTTTTCTAGTGAAAGAGAAAAATATGGATTTCGTCGTGTAGATTTTGATTTATGGCCAAATCAAATTTTAAAATAGTCGATGTGGAATCGTTTATAAATCATAACGATATATTTAATTTTAAATTAAATATTGGCTTCAAATTTAGAAAAGCCCTTTGAGACGTAGTGATAATTTAATTTGTAGAATTTTACTATAATTTTTAATTAAATAAATAAACAACTTTTTATTTGGAGTATTTTGCACCCTTAATCAGCGATTTTAGGGTTTCACAATATGAGTTAATCTAGCGGTATAATTATATTTTTGGGATCGTGACACATTGCTCATCTCAACGGTATTTTTATTTGTGTCGATAGCGTTCTGTACAATTAACAAATAGCATGAACAGATTAGCAAAGTATATATGGTAGAGAATAAACATACGTGTATTAAAATCTCCTATATAATATCGTTAATCCCCAACCCTTTATTTCATTCTTTCCAGTGATCAAAAACGGCCGCCACTTCACAAAGGAAAATCGTGAGTTTTAATCAAGAAAAAAATTAAATAAAAAGTTAGAAATCGAAGCTCGAACATCGTTGAAATCCTTATAGCTTGCGTCTTAGTCCTATGCCCTAACTTTTTGGTGCGATTCACTTTGAGCTATTGGAGCATCTGCAGTCGATCCTAAGGCTTGAGTTGTTGAGCGTTAGGGCAGAGTTATGGCGAGACAATAGTGTCGAGTGACTGTTGGTGGGGAGCCGCGACCTCCTAGTAGTCGCTGGAGAGCCGCGAGCCGGAGGATAAAGAGAGGAAGGGGCAGTGGTGTCGGTCAGTGAATGGATGGAGATATAAAAGGGGACTGTGAGGAAGAGGGGCTGCGTTGGAATCCAAGGAAGCAAGTGCACAATTGGTAGTAAAATGGGATTTGTGTGTTATATAGGAGAGTTAAAACAGAGGGGCTCATGTGTTACTGTGCAGTGGAGTGAGAGGGGAGGCTTGCAAGTATTTGTGGAACATGTATTTTCTGGTTCGTGGAAATGGGAGGATGGGAGGAAGGTCCACGTATTGAGTTTTTTTCAGGACTGGGCGTGGATTGTATAATAGGAAAAGGAAGGAGAAGCGTAGCCAGTATTAGGACGTTCAGATGCGAATTGTAAAGGAAGGAGTGATGTGTTCAACCTGTTGTTTCGTGATTGTTATTTGCTTGCAAAGAAAGGAGATTTTTGGGTATACCAGGTGTTGTTTGTTTGAATGGTATATCGATTGTGGGAGAGATTAAACTAAATGATTTTAGGAAAGGTTTGGTTGAATGTAAGTGAGGTTGCAATACTAGATGGAAGGGAAGGTGAGGGTTGTGTTGAGCTTGGGAGGAGATGACTATTGATAGTTTTGGGTATTGAACTCATGAAGAGTTCGGCCATTTGAAAAAAATAGTGGTACGTAGGTTCTTTATTGTAGAAGGAAATAAGGAGAAGAAGCATGGTGGTGACGAATTGGATTTTCGTTTGATCGTGAGGGAGTTACGGTAATGTATAGATGGTGGCTGTGTTCATGAATGAGCAGAACTGATGTTCGTAGGAGAGATGAATGGTGGAGCGGGTTGGGGTTTTTACTGGTGGGGTATTGGGCTTGGATAAAACGTAAGGCCCATATTATCAAGTAAATATTTAGTTAATTTAATTAAATATAGGTGTAAACTTATAAAATGTATAACTTGGTCATATGATATCAGAATCAGACGAAACAAGATCTGACAGGATCGTATGGACGGACACTACTGGAAGTCCATCGGAGCTCGTTACAATTTATGGTGAAATAAATTGTCCGTCTAAGTCAACAAACGCAAATCGTTATTTAACGGTTAACACGAAAGGTGAGTAAAACTCACCAACTCTGAACAGTTATATTTTTATAACGTATTTTTAGAACTGTTAATCATCTGTTGATTGTTGTGTGTCAACTGTTTGGTTGAATTGCTTGTCTATTAGTTGAAATTATAGATAACGATATATATATATATATATCATTAATCAAATATTGATTCTGTTTAACAAAATATTTCATATTGAAATGAAATCGATGTTAATTATGTTGTTTAACATCTGTGATGCAGGGAGACATGTTGGAGGAATCCAACTGAATTCCTTAACATTTACTTTACTGTTATTCATGTATTGTGATATATGATGTGATATATGATGTGATATATAATCTGCTGTTGATTATGTGTGTTTGGACGATATCTATCATTGTTATATGGTATGTTAAATACCATAAGATATACCAAAATGATAAAAGGGGATTTTCAAAGTATATTTTGAAAATAATTTATTTATATGAAATCAATGGATTTTATATATAAAAGACAAAGGGATTTTATAAAGGAAATAATTATAAAACAAAAGAGTTAAAAAGGAGATATATTTGTCAAACAAATATAAAGGAAAAATATTTGTGAAATCAGATATAAAGGAAAATATTTGTGAAAACAAATATAATTGAATTGAAAATATTTGTGAAAACAAATATAAAGGAAATATATTTGTAAAACGAATATAAAGGAATATATTTGTAAAACAAATATAAAGGAAATATATTTGCAAAACAAATACAAAGGAATATATTTGCAAAACAAATAGAAAGAGAAATATTTGTAAAACATTTACAAATAGAATTTAAAAGGAAATAATTGTAAAACATTTACAAATAGATCAACTGGAAATATTTATTTATAGGAAATAAATAGAATATTATAAAGGAAATATTTATTTGTTAAATAAATAGGAAAGATAAAAGAAATATTTATTTGTTAAATAAATAGAATTGAAAAGGGAATAGTTATTTGTTAAGTAAACAAATAGAAAGGGAATAAATCAAAGGAGTTAATTCAAAAGAGTTAATCGAAATGAGTTAATCGAATATTTGTTATTCGGTTAAAGTTAATCGAATAGAGTAAATTAGATGGAGTTAACTAGTTAGAGTTAATCAGTAAGAATTATTCAGTTAGAATTATTCAGTCAGAATTAATCAGTTAGAATTAATCAGTTAGAATTAATCAGTTAGAATTAATCAGTCATAATTAATCAGTTAGAATTTATTAGTTAGAATTAATCACTTAGAATTAATCAGTTAGAGTTAATCAGTTAGAGTTAACCAGTTAGAGTTAGAGTTAACCAATTAGAGTTAGAGTTAACCAGTTAGAGTTATTCAAATGGAGTAAATCGAGTAGAGTAATCGAATATAGTTTATTCGAGAAGAGTAATCGAATATAGTTTATTCGAGAAGAGTAATCGAATATAGTTTATTCGAGAAGAGTAATCGAATACAGTTTATTCGAGAAGAGTAATCGAATATAGTTCATTCGAGAAGAGTAATCGAATATAGTTTATTCGAGAGGAGTAATCGAATATAGTTTATTCAAGAAAAGTAATCGAATATAGTTTATTCGAGAAGAGTTATCGAATATAGTTCATTCGAGAAGAGTTATCGAATATTGTTTATTCAAAGTGAGTTAATAGAATATTGGTTATTCGAAGTGAGTTAATCGAATATTGGTTATTCGAAGTGAGTTAATCGAATATTGGTCATTCGAAAGGAGTTATCGAATCTAGTTATTCGAAAGGAATTAATCGAATATAGTTTATTCAGATAGAATTAGAGGAGTTAATCGAATATAGTTTATTCGGATGGAATTAGAGGGTTAAGCGAATATAGTTTATTCGGATAGAATTAGAGGGTTAACCGAAAGGGGTTAATCGGATATAGTTTATTCGAATAGAATTAGTGGAGTTAATCGAATATAGTTTATTCAGATAGAATAAAAGGAGTTAATCGAATATAGTTTATTCGAAAGGAGTTAAGTGAAAAGAGTTAATCAAAATGAGATAATCAAATTGATTTAATTGAATAGAGTTATTCGAATATAGGTTATTTGAAGAAGAAAGATTATTGAATACAGTTTATTCGAAGCAAAGAGTTATCGAATAGAAATTTATTCGAAAAAGAATTACGTAAGGAAATTGTTAAAGGTTTAAAAAGATAAACTTTGACTATTTCAAAGTTAAAACGTTGTTCTGTTTAGGTCTGAGAGGTAATTATACCCCAACTTGATTGACTTCCTTCTTAACTAAGGAATGGTAAGGTTTGATAGTAAAGGATGGTTAAGTAAATTTAGTTAATGAGTATAATGGTTTGAATTGGCGTCGTGATGTTTTATTTAAACACCTGTTTAAACCAAATGAAGGAGATTTGGAAATGTTTTCCAAATAAGAACCAGAAATGTTTTCTAATATAGAAAACAGGAAATGGGAATGTTTTCCATTGTTAATAACGTATATTTTCTAAAATTAGAAAATAGAATTTAGAATATATGGAAACAGGAGTTAAGTAAATTAATGAACTAAAGAGATAAATGTTAAATGATGATTGATCGATATAATTTCCATATGGAAATGATATCGTTGTTTGCACACGTGTTTTTCTTTGATAGTTAAATCACAGACTATCAAAATTTTGACCATTTTAATGTTGTCAATATGGAGAGACCGGTTGTATTATTATCCGAAGAACCACTTCGTATTGGCATAAGCGTTGCAAATCATATATGCCAAAGATAATTGAAGACGGAGAAAAGTGCAAGGGCTGTTGTACAAATCTTAGGTAAAGATTGCCTAAGATGGATATACTGAATAGTGCCTTCGGTTTGTCCAGTCCCAGGACGACCTGTATGGAAGAATGTTTGGCAAAGTATATCTAATAGACCGCGTAAGTTGATCTCTTCAAACGTATTCACGTTTGGTGGCTGTAACGACCCGTATTTTTATGCCTATTTATTTGGAATATTTTAATTGTTTTAATTATTTAAAATATTGGTTTGAATTTAAATGATCGAATTTAACGATTTTATTTGGAATATATTATTTAAATAAATAATAAAATAATATTTTAATTTCCAAAATATTTGGTAAAATATAGAATTTTCCATATATTGTGATCGGGCAGTTTAAAGTTGTCAAATTTTGGTTATAATAAATTTACAATGATGATTTCGTTTATTTAACGACGGTCGAGCGATATGGTTTATAATTTAATTAAATAACGAGCTACAGCGGCGCGGTAGTTCGCGATTTGGCGTTTTGAACTTCAATTGGTCGTACCGGGTTCAAAATAAGTCGGATTTGCTCGAAACAAGGAACTTCGGGACCGGTTTGATGATATCTTTCCAATGGCAGAGAAAAATCCAGTTTTCATCGTGTAGAATATATTTTATGTCCAAATCAAATTTTGGAAAAAACGCTATGGAATTTCCTTTATATATATAGCGCTGTGTTTATATAAAATGAGGGTTTTTAAATATTTTTTATATCGATTTGGCTTCAAACTCAACCTGTGATATTTTATTATGGTAGTATACGATATTCTGGTCGTGTATGGCCAATTTCAATATTAATATGTTGAGGTATTTTAAAACTGGTTTATTTTATTTGAATTGGCCAGTTATAAAAGGGTCATTTTTCAAACGATCTCTGTTTTTGACGAAACAAATTTTATTGGGACCGCAACAGAAAATTATTGCTAGATTTTTAAACTGCACGTCAATCGGTGTTATTCTGTGAGCGTGGCAAAATAAAATGCAAAATAAATCGATCATTTGGACGTGAACGAGGGCCATTCGAGCAAACGAACTCGGAATTCGATGAAACAAGTTTCATTAGGACCGTATCGTCAAAATATACTATGTCGTCCATTCTCGTCTCGAACGGGGTTTGTATGTGAGCGCAACAGCGAATAAATGACGTTCGAAAACGCGGTAGACACGAAATAAAAATCGTTAGTCAACATCGATCGTCAAATCAACATAAATAATATTATTTCCCTTCTATATATACTCCTAGCCCAAACCCTAAAGCCCCAAAATCTTGAATTGTTCATACATTTTGCAATAAATCCCTCGTTTACAAAATCAATTTTTTCTCCTAATCTGAAATGAATCGATGAAGGGAACGTGAACGAAAGTGGTAGATCAGCTCGATGCCAAGCTGCTGTGAAAAGTTGGGAGTGATTGGGCGACTGTGGTAGACGGAATTCGCGATGAACAGCATAGGATAGTTTTCGTTCTTGGCCCAAATTTGAGAGAATTAGCCAATTTTAGATGATGGGACCTTGGGGGTTTTGTAGAGGAGAGATCAAGCTTCGATTTGGCTATGGTCTCGGGTTCAATGATCGACGGTGGTCGGAGAAATTAGTAGTTGAACGGAGGGGTTTAATTTTCGAAGCAATGGACGGAATTAAGGGTTTTCCAGCGTCGTCAGGAAGAATTGGTGGGCATGGTCGGAAGGGGAAGGAGCGTGGTGAGGAGGCGCATCGATTCCGGGTGGCGGCGATGGGTCCGGCGTTGCATGGCCGAAGTTCTGGTCGTTTGAACAGAAATTGGGTTCTTCCGTTGTTTCGGATTTGGTGGGGCCTACAGGCCGTGATAGGTGGTAGGACCAGTGGGAGGAGCAGGCCAGGTCGACGGCGGTTCTAATGAAGGGTGGCTGACGGGTTCTGGTGGTCTGATGGGTGGTGGGTGGCGGCTTGAAGGACGGGTCGGTGTTTGTTTTTTTAGATGGAAAGAGGAATCGGGGGAAGCAGATAGGAAATGAGATAAACGCGTTTTTGATCAGTACGATGCTGACATGGACAGGTAGTTAAATAAGGTATTTAAGTTAATTATTTAATTAAATTATTAATTAATAGTTAAGTTATAAATCGTATATATATATATATATATATCTTTAAACTAGCATAGCTATCTCATACGTGAACGAAATCTGACAAAACTGGATCCGTTGGGATCGCAGGGACGAGACCTATCCGATGGCACTGACTAGAAGTCGATCTGACCCAGTTGAAATTTCAACAAATTTTGAATGCTCGACTCAAATTAGATGCAACAAACACGTTAATCGCCAACCGAATTTAACTGGTGAGTTAATTCTCACACCTTCTGGAGTCCTGTGATGTGGTAAATCCATAGAAAAATATAATCTACAATTTACAGTATAAATTGGTTGATTGGATGCGATGGATTCAAATTGGTTGTTATGTTTTGATTGGTTGCAGTTATTTATATTCCATCATTATTTTATTCGTATATTTTTATCAACTGATATCTGTGATGCAGAGAAGGACAAGTTAGAGGGATCCGACCGGATTCCTCAAATAAACTGTATTTTTGTTTATTGTGCATATATATGAATTGTTCACCCGACTGACACCAAAACCTGTCTGTATGTTGATGGTTGAATAAATATTCACTTGTGTTGTGTTTAAAATCAACCGACAATGTTGATTGGGTAATTGGCAGTGAATAGCCTAAAATGTGTTGTTTCTGACGTTAGTTGATCATTCGGTGAATTGACGCAGTTGAAAGTATAAATTCTTTTATAACTGAATTAAAGTTCTTCAATTATTTTATGTAAATATTTAGATTTTAAAATTTACAAATATATGTTTTAAATCAAGTTTATATAAGAAATTATATAAGTGGTTTATACAGGATTTAAAAGCTAGAAGGGCAAAGAAATTACCTACGGGTTGGTAAAATAGAATAATGGTATTTATAAAAATTAAATAGTGATTTTAAATTAATTAAATTTTTTAATCAATTTAAATGGGAAATGACAAATGGAAAATCAGTTAATGGTTAACTGAGATGTACAGTCGACAAAAATCAACTGTTTTAATCGAAAGTGACAATTGAATTACTTTGGTTAAAATTGTCTAGGTATTTGTTAAACATAGCGAATATTGTTAGATATTAGTTAATCTTTGATTTACTATAAATTGAAGTAATCATTGAATTATTCAGTGTTAATATAGTTAATCTTAATGTTAATGGCTATTTTAATATCTAAAGTGATGACTTTAATTTGAATTCAATTAAAGGGTAATAAAGGGGCGATATAGTTTGACCAAAAGAGCAATAGGAGTTTTATAAAGAAATAACCCAAGTCCCAAGACGAGATTTTAAAATGGGAGGTGTAGTGAGTATAAAGGTTTAAGTAAGAATTTACTTAATCGCTTATTTAAGGAAAATGAATTCAACTGAGTGAAATTAGAAAAGTGTTAATGGTTTTAATACGAATTATAAGCCAAGTTGCAAAAGGATGATGAGTTGATAATTATAAATAAACCAAGCTAGGTTTAAAAAATGTGGTTAAAACCAAATGAGGACTTAAATGTTAAAGAATTTCAATAAGTAAGATAAGGTAGTTGAAATAAAGATTTCAAATGCAAAGGGGAATACATATGTAGTGGTTTGTGTTAAATATTGGTAATGGATTTTTGAAATAAAAATCCAAATTAACGAGCTTTATTTAAAGAAGGTGTTAAGTGGATTTTAATTATAAAATCCAAGATAAAGGTTGAGTATAGGAATGCTCGTATAAATGGGAATAGATTATTCGACGAGTGATAAATCAAAGTGTTATAAAGAAAAATGATAATACAAGTTAAAGGGTGTTTTTTGTGGAAATTTACTTAATTCAAGGAATTAAGTAAAGAGATTGTCGAACGAAGATTTCAATATAAGAAATGGTTTATAAAACCAGATTTGAAATCAAGATTGTAAACGATATTTTAATATCAGTGGTTAAGTTACAAACTGTTATTTATTTTGAGATAAGAACGGTGTCGATCAAGGTTTGAGAGGTAACTAAAATACTCCAACTTGATTGGCTTCACTATTATCGAGGAATGGTATTAGTTTGGAGAGAGTAAAGGTCTTGAAATTGGTTTTTACCCTATACGAGGAATATCAAACTCTAATGCAAGGGTTTGGGGAAATATATAATATTGCAATATTAGTTTCAAAAGAAATAAGAATATCGATTTCAAATTATATTGAATATTTGTTATTCAATTAGAGTTGATCAAATATAGTATTTGAGGTAAAGTAGCCAAACATAGTTATTTAGGAAGAGTTGCCATTGTGTACGACTACTAGCGTAATTCCAGGGCTGCAGATAGCCTACGGCAGTCAGATGTTTCCTGAGGGAATCAGGCATAACCATTGTGATTGCTGCGATCTAGAGTCAAGCGAATGGAGTAAGTCGAATATTAGTTAGTCGATAGGAGTAATCAAGTCAAGTTAGTCCAGTTGAGTTTAATAAGTTGAGTTAGTCAAGTTAAAGTTAACCGATCAAAGTAAATCAGTCAGGGTTAATCAGAGGAAATTTGGTTTATATCATTAGTATATTAAATAAGGATTCAACTATCGTATTTTAAAACGTTAAAAGGGTTAGAAGTCTTAATTAAGCAGAATTGAATTAATTTGTTTTAAATTTTAAAAGGGGCAAGTAATGCTGAATATTGAACCAGTAAACTCATTGGGTGTCATGTTTGAAACACTATATATTTTGATAGTTAAATCACCGACTATCAAATCTGTCTAATACGATTGCTACGGAAAGACTGGGATCGAATCTATATTCGAAAACCATTCCGACCAACAAATACGTGAAGAGATCAAAAGATGATCGAGATGGAGTGTTGAAGACCTAGAATTTCATAAACGGAAGGACCACTAATATTCTCTGCCTTGCAAGCAGAGATAAGCTGTGATTCTGTCATGGTTGGAATCTGCGGGTTGCAAGGACTACTCGCTACTGATCCATGGGGTGATTCCTATATAAGATGTAGTAGGAGAGTACCTTCGGTTCATCCTATTCCTGGATGACTTGTATGGACGGATGTCTGACAGAGTATTTCCAAAGGAATTACATGAGTTGATTTCTCCAAACGTAGCATAGTTGATGGCGGAGAAATGGTTATTCTCTAGCCAAATAGACTAGAGTATTTTTGTGGATGTCAACCAGTGTGATCTGGCGGATCTAACGATGTGGCATTCAAAGTGAATTATGACCAGATGTTTTAAAGTTAAGTTCTGGCCTCAAGCCTCATCAACCGGGAAATGACAAAAATCGGGCAGGCAGCATGGCTATGTGGATCGCTCCCATTAGGATGTATGATCACCTATCTAGAGAAATTCCATTTGCTTCTTAAATCTATATTTCGATGTTGTCCCTTTTTGGAAGATGGTCGCTGATCCCAACCGTCGGTGATATACATTCGATACACTCAAGCGAAATGAGTGGTTGGTCATGTGAGGGCCGGGTTGCAAGATGTTCTTGTTGAACCCAGTGTATTCATCTCTAGAGATACACATTCGGAAGGTAGTCCCATACCTTGTCAAGGCTGGAATCCAATATCCAATAAGCGCCCGCGTTTTTGGTTTGTATACTATATATGTGGAGAGTGAGATGCAAGCGTTCCGCTAGATTCTAAATTACTTGTATTTAGACACTATGATAATATCAGAATAAGTTATGATTTCAAAAAATGGTTTGGGTTATAGTAAGGTAAAAACCGTCCGTGTTTATGTGTGGACTGGTCTTACTATTATCCTTTTATTTCAAAAGGATTTTCCAAAGTTAAACGAGTTGTGTGTACTGTGAATTTATCGCTGATAGTATTCTAGACTGACCCGGTGTATTTTGCTTTACTTCAAATGTGCTTGGGTCAGATCGATTGTATTTACATGTTATATTCGCTTGGAGTTTTCAGGAGCTAGAAGCAGGAGGCTTCACTGCTAGTTATTTACAGTTGTTATTCCACTGTGTTTGATATATGCTGTACTCAGATGATTGGTATGTATATACAGTTCTTTATATAAAGAGATTTGATATTATATTTTATTCGTTCCGCTGTGAGATTCTGATTTGTTCTTCTTCTTTCTTCTATTCTAATATTTCTTTCTTTCTATTCTCACCCACTAATTTCTTTCTATAAAACTGTCCAGTGTTTTTCAGTGCTTGGAGGATCGACATGAGATATGGTAAAGGTGTTTTATGTCGATTTTCACGGCTGAAAAATCGCTGGGTCGCTACAGTGGCAGAGGAATTCGTTTCTCTTAGCTGTATACCCATGTTATTTTTGGATAAATCAATTTGTGATTTGGCGGGTATGACGATGTGACATTCTATGTGAATGAAGAGGTGGCATGTAAAAGATAAGCGTAACATCTAGCCTCACATCCGGTAAATGACAGAAATCGAGCAGGCAACATGGCTATGTAGGTCGCACCTATTAGGGTGTATAATCACCTGATCTAGAGTTTCATTTACTTCTAAAAATCTATTATCGATGCTGTCCTATTCGGGAAACGGTTGCTGATCCCAACCGTTGGTGATATACATTCGATATACTCAATTGGTTGGATTGCAAGATGTTCTTGTTGAACCCAGTGTATTCCTCTCTAGAGGTACACTAGCGAAAGGTGGTTCCATACCTTGTCATAGTTGGAAATCCATTACCCAATACGTGCTTGTGGTTTTGATTGTATACTATATATGTAGAACATGAGATGAAAGCATTTCTGCTAGATTATTATTATATTGTGGTTGATAGACATTATTATAATATCAAAATGTTTTTGATATAAAGATGTTTTGGATTCTCATAAGGGAAAAACCCGTTCGTTACGGCGTGGTCCTATGAGATATCGTTTACTTGTTCAAACTGTTTTTAACTGTTTTACTCATACCAGTCCCATGACTGACCCGGAGTTTATTTTGTTTTGTTTCCCTAAACTCTTGGGTGCCCAATATCGTACAAGCAGTCAAGTAGCCGGGATTTACAGATATACTAGAAGAGCTTGGAGCAGGAGGCTTCAGGATTATATAGTTATAGTTATTTCCGCTGTGTTGTAAGTGTTGTACTCTGATAGACAATTTCTTGGTGACTGGATAATAAATTGAAAAATCAGTGATTAGATATCTTTAAATTTCATAGACAATTTGAATTAAATATATATGTGGTTTTAAAATTGTCTAGGAGCGATCAGTATTAGAAATATTAGATAATTTCATATTCTACTGATTGATTTTTGAATTGATTTTTCAAACTTACATTGATATTTTCAAAACTCCTAATGAATTTGATATTTTCAATTTTAAAATTATTTTTAGTTATTTATTCAAAAATTGAAATTATTAATTGATTTGAACCATTTTGTGATCCATCAAAATTATTAATAGATTTATGAATTTGTGATGAGTTGTGACTATGGTATAATTCATAACTAGAGGAGATGTTATTTTAAATCTCACGATGATTAGACAGATTTTATAATATCTTTGAATTAGAGGTTATTTCACGACCATTTCTATATCTACCATATTTCTGTCATTCGTCATGGTTTTATTTAATATGGGGAGTTCTGATTACTCTTGGAATTAAAAATAAATAAATAAATAAATTATCCTTGGTATTCACTCCCATTTAAAAGTCCTCGCGGTTATGCGGGGGTGAATTACCTTAATCTCTATGTGCTTCCATTCTCACTTAAAAGACCTTTGGGTTGTGCATGGATGGAACTCATTAGAGAGGATAAAGTTAAGTTACTAGTAACCCCATTTAAAAGACCTTTGGGCTATGCGTGGTTAGCAAGTGCTTAAAACATTTTGAGCATGTTTGAAATCTTCAAAATTCATATTCAAATATTCAATTGTTATTGGACTCCCCACATTCTATAAATCCATCATAAACCCATTCATTCTGAAAGTGAAATTTGCTTCTGATTTAAAGATTATTATGATTTTTGTTTGATTAAATGGGATTTGCGGTATATATTCTCTCTCTTAATTTGAATTTATATTTATGGTCTAAATTCATCACTGTTTCGATCTCTATTATCCTTTTGATGATAACAAAAGGGGGAGAACTGTCAAGATTTTGATTGATGAGTATTGACTGATGAGTATTTAATTCAAAAATATTTTAAGATTGGAAATTAATATCTAAGGGCAGAATGGTCAATTGAATTTCAATTATTTTCCACATATATAGGGGGAGTTTAGTTGTAGGGGAAGCATACAAATAGGGGGAGTAATATATTTCACGTTCAAACACATTCAAAATCTTTTATTTGTTTGTCATCATCAAAAGTGGGAGATTGTTGTATATAACAGTGTTGTATACACAATTATATTATTTTTGTTTGAAGATAACAACCAAATATATTTTATTATTGAATGTGTTTGTGACTGTACGGGTATACTACACAATAGACAGGAATATAATATTTCTATTTAAATAAAATACAACTGTACATAAATTCAAGTATTCACACAGTATTTTATTCGAATAAGAATATTTTATTTCAATATTTAAACAGTACAAATTTACAACTCCACTATTTGTATATACATCACTCATATACATTTCAATATATTTAATTTCATACTCAGCTTCTCTCTACAACACTTACACTCACATATACAGACACTCTCATTAACTCATACATTGACACGGTTATTGTCTTCTGTCTTCTGTCTTCACTACATCTTCACTGTCAGTCCAGTCATCATCTGCTTATCTGTCACGTGAAACACACACAGTACATTGCAATAGAAATAAAATTAAATACAAGAAAATAAAAATTTATTTTTTAACTTTATTTGCCTCAGAATTTCGGTGTGTTTCTCATCATTTTTCTAGACTTGGTCTAATATGTAGGGACAGGAAAAACTGTCTGATGGCTGCATGTACACACAAGTATAAATATACACGTGTGCACTGCCTCGCCAATCAAAATACAGTAGCATGCAACTGGGGAGTAGCCATGTGGACCATCTCGACCCAGTGCAATAATAATCAAAGTGGTCGAGATCAGGTTAATTTTCAAAACAGTATTCAAATCAAAGCAGCAATGAAAAGTGGTCGAGTATGTCATCTAACAAGTTGTGAAAATATAGCAACAAAAATAGGTCAAATACAAGTGTGGACAAGCCAACAACAAGGAATGGCCGAGCATATATGCAGCAACATAAAGATTCAAGCCAGAGTGGCTCAAGTACACAAGCATAACAGGATGGTGAGCATAGAGATGAATCAAGACAGTTTGCAAACTCATTTGATTAATGGAGCAACATATTCAATGCATATACATGAAAATGTTAAAAGCATGGTTTGGTATTATAGATCAAAGCAACATGGGAAGAACAGCAAATACAACATAGATAGTGAGCTCAACATCAAAGAAAAATCAGCAACATGAATATATGAAGTCGCATATGACAGTGCAAGTGAAAAAATATCCAAGTCTGTGTGTAAATGGTTGAGTAAATGCACAACATGAAGCATGTATACACAATGGAGAATGCAAGTGCAAGTGCAACAATTACAAAGAAGCATAGGTGGATAGTGTTAAAAGCATGAAGCATGTATACACAATGGAGAATGCAAGTGCAAGTGCAACAATAAAAAAGTAGCATAGGTGGATAGTGTTAAAAGCATGGTTCAGAAATTTGCAGCTACATGAGTACATAAAGATGGAGCAAGGTGTCATTCATGAAGCATTTCAAGACAGTATACACATGCAACATTTTTGTAATAACCCGGAAAATACGAGCCAATTTAAAATTTTCAAATTGGTGATTTCAAAGGAATTTGAACAATTGAAATAGAATATTTCAATAAAATAGTGAATTAGAAATAGTGAGTCAGTTTGAAAATTTTAATTCAAACTTTGACTGACTGTGCAGGGTGGAAAATATAACGGATTTTAGCGAAACCAAAAATATTTAAATCTGTTAGTCAATACCTTTCTAACGAATCTGAAAAATCGAAATTTCATAACGGGAATCAAAAGTTATGGCCGAATGAATTTTCAGAAGGGATGCTATATAGAATATATAGCCCTGGAAAATTGATATTTTGCATACGACCTCGGAATTCGACGAAACCACTTTTGTTGGGTCCAGGATGTCAAATTATTGCTAAGTTTCAAATTTCATAATTTTTGAAGCTAGTATGTGATCGTGGCAAAAGAAAATGCGTTTGGTCAATTTCTGTTAAATTGGATCGACCAGAAAATGGCCATTTTTCAAACGATCTCAAAATTCGACGAAACTAGTTTTGTTGGGACCGTAGCGTCAAAACATAGCTAGATTTATTTTTCTGGAATTTTTCGAATTAGTTTGTGGCCCTGGCAAATTGAAATGTACGTTCAAAGTTAAAAATTAAATGTTTTATACTTTAATTTGAAAAATAACTGACTGTAATAGTCGAATTGGCCAACGAAACATATCTCATTGTGTCCGGGATGGGGGTATTTAGTTAGGGGCGATAGTCGTTGGGTTTGAAAAGGAGTTCGTTGGAGAAAACACTATTTAAAAATTTAATAAAACCATCGACCAATCATATTTCTCCGTTCATAAATAAAATAAAATAAAAACATCAGAAAACCCCCGACCCCCCCCCCCCCCCCCCCCGACATCGACGACGGAACGCTTCCTCCCCTTCCCTTGCGATTTCCGATCGCCACAGCCCGAATCAGCCCCTCCCCCAGTTCAACTTTTTGTAGTTCTCCTTCCCCTCTTCAAATCCATATAAGGAGCTCCCCCTATCGTTGCTCCTACGTCGAGATATCTCCCTCCAAAGTCCCGACCTTCCAGCCGCCGCCGCGAGTTCTGGGCCCCACCGAGTCGCCTCCAACCGCCGCGCGCCTGTAGCCCTCTCCTCCCTCTTCCACATCCAACCCGCCGATCATCCCATCGTGCCTCGGTTCTTGCGAAAACCGCAAACCTAGTTTTGAACCATCGTGAAAGGTGAGTTCTTTTTGATGTTTGCACTTTGAAAAATCATATCTTTTTGGTGTATTGACGAAATTCGATGAAACAGGAAACATCGGGACCGCAAGGAAGCTCTTACCTCATAGAAGAAGCCGCGGATTTTTCTGAGTCATCTATGATTTTTAGCACTCCGAAAACCAATGTGAGAAATCTAAATTAAAAGAATTTGAATGGAAAATGTTGTGTATAAATTGTATAAGCGAAATATAAATTACACACGTGCTGTATACATCATGTACACGCGTGGTGTAAGCTATATAAGCGAAGTATGAATTATACATGCATAGAATAATTGATATATGTGTTGAAATGCAAGTGAAATATAGCAATAATATATATACACATAGATATATATATATATATATACACTCCCCTCGTTCACAAACCATGGACGATATTTATTGTTGTGAATTGGTGTGAAATATTGGATGAAAAATACGAATGGTTGAATAATTGTTTGTGGTTGATATTGTTTGGTTGTGGTTGAAAAATACCCATTGGTGATTGAAATGAATTGGAAATATTTGTGGAAATAAAAATAAACATGTCGCCTGCGTGCGAATTAGATGCATGAATCCCCATGGTCAAAAACCGCGAGGTTTTAAGGTAGAGCGAGGAGCCGTACGAGGGACGGTGCCGGTTTTAACTACCCTGCCGTTATGCTGCCGAAATTTTGAATAATCTTTATGTGTTAGAATTATTTTCATATGTTGAAATTATCTTCATGCGTTGAAATTAATGCCCTATATTGAAACTATATCCATGTGTGGAAATTTTCATGTGTTGAAAAGTGTTGTGTGAAAAATAAATTCATTCGTGAATGAATGAAGTGTCTAAACAATAAAAATCACCTTTTTATAATATATATGAAGTATGAAAAATATTCGCCTTATATATAAATAGTTTCAATAATAAAAATTGCATCTTTCTAATATGAACAACATAAATAAAATATCCATGTGTGGAAATGCTCATGTGTTGAGAAGAGTGTGTAGAGGAAAAATTCATGTGTTGAATAAAAAGATCGAACAATAAAAATTACATTTTTATTGAAACTATGAAGTGTTGAAAACATTCATTTGTCGAATAAATATTTTAAGTGATAAAAATATCATTTTTATCATATATGTGATATGCTAAAGATATGCGAAGGTTGAAATAAATATTTGTGAATGAAATATTATTTTTAACATGCATAGGAACTAAATAAAATAGTCATGTGTTGAAATCTATTTTAGTTCGCCAAAATTATCATCTTTGAAATGTGAAGTGTTAAAAATAGCCACTTGTTCAAATAAATGTGCATGAGTTGAAATATACATTAATTAGCTAATGATATGATTTTAGCCTATGCATGCAACATTAGAATGAATGTTGTTTTTAAACCAAAGTAAATCAAATATGAAGTTGAATGGAAAATGATAAGTGATATAAATTGTATATATGTACATGCATATTTATTGAACAGGTTATAGCAAAGGGGCTAGAGAAGAGGAATAAAATTTTGTGTCTGACAAATAGGTACACATTCACTGTTTTGTTTGGGAGATGATTTTATGAGCCTGTTGGCTAGCCGCTTGGCTTTTTCTTTTTCTTTTTGACATGAGACGCCCGTGTGACTATTTGGGAATTTTCCTAGCCCCTCCCGTACAAAGGAGGTTATGGTGAATTTTCCAAAATTTAAAGGCGTTAGTGAAATAATTGAAGTGAAAACGATATAGGAATTTTTGAATGAGCTATATTTATATAAATATATAAATATAAATGGAAAATCCCTAATTAGCACTTTGGGTTGGGACACTTTCTCAGCCTATGGATGTCCTAATCAGACTGTTAAACATATAATTAATGAAGGCAGGTGGAATTGCGACAGAATCCCTTGTAGCATTGAGATGAAAAAAGACATTGTGTACATTCCATTATTTATTGCCAAAGAATTTGACATGTGGAAATGGAAACTAAACAATGAATTCAATTTAAAAGACGCATGGATGGCATGCAGAGACATTGAACCCAAAGTGGTTTGGCACAGAGTAATTTGGGATAAAATAATCCCCCCCAAAGTGGCACATACGGCTTACAAAGCTATATTACTTCGTTTACCAACCAAGGATAGATTACACAATTGGGGTATTGTCGCAGATAACACATGCACCTTGTGTGACAATAATATTGAATCGCACCAACATTTATTCTTCAACTGCAGTTTTTCTAGAGATATTCTTAAGCTAATTCAGTAAAGACTAAATTTTGATACGCAAGAAACAAGCTTTCATGAAATTATTGCGTACCTGGCTTTGAACTGGACGAACGAAGAGGCTAAAGTTAAAATATACGGCATTAGCTTGATTACTGCATGTTGGTGGATTTGGAAGGAGAGAAATAGACGTGTATTTCAAAGAAAAACAAGATCAGTGAGTGAGATTAACAACCTGATAGAAGTAGAAATTGACTTAATTCTTCGAACCAGAGGAAAAGGACTCACTACATCAGAGGAAGCAAGACGATCTCGTACTGGAGGAACGGATCTAGGGGGTAGGCGGGAATCACGGCTAGAAGCTCAAAACCAGCAGCCGCCATGAAGGTCTCGCTGAAGCTGAAGCTGAAACTATCGTTCGCCATGCCTAATTTGCCTAATTTGAGAAGAAGTAGTTTAGTTTCTTTTATTATAACACGCTGTCTGTTAATATTCCACTTTTTGTCGTTTGTATATAATGATGCGCTGTCGGATGATATGTGGCATGCATCAATTCTTGGGCTGAAAATATGCCTCTAATAAAACTATACCAATTTTCAAAAAATAAATAAATAAATAAATAAATATAAATAAAATTAAAACGAAACGTGGCCGTGCAGTTCGTGTTTTGAAACCGTGATTTCAACCGACTACTGCGGGAAATCCGACCATTGGATTTTCCTAAAACCTCAACCGTTGTTTTCGCCTTGGAAATATCTTTCCAACGGCACCAACTTTGTGAAGATCCGACGGTTGGATTGTCTGGAATGTTTAATTCAAATCTGAAGAAAAACAGCGCCAGAAACGATTATATATATATATATATATAAATATAATTAAATTAAATCGAATAACGATGCTGCAGTTCGTAAATTGAAATCGTAAATTCAAATGGTTAGTATGGAAGATCCGACCGTCGGATTTTCCCAAAACTGAAACCGTTGGATTCGTTTTGAAATGACCTTCCTAATGATATAAAATTTGTGAAGATCCAACGGTTAGATTTTCAGATATGTGTAAAACAAAATTAGTGAAAAACAGCGCCAGTGCATCGACACGACCTGAAACGTCGTTTAATTAAATTTGGTCGTTTTAAATTAAATAAAAATGGCGATATATCGTTATAAGATACTATAGACGATATAGAGTGGAAATAAACCAATTTCGTTGTGTTTGCTTGATATGTGATGGTTGAATGTATTTAACATGAGAATTATAACTAAAGAACTGAATGTGAATGTTGAATAGTCCAACCATGTGGTTAATTGATTTGAAAAATCTAAATATACGTGGGTTATTTGAAAAGGCCGAGTTCATCTCATTTCAAATAATCGATCGACGTTGAGAAGTCGAAGAATCGAAGACGGTTGAAGACCGACGATCTTCACATTGGATGGATGGGCGCTACTGATGCTCGTGATTGGAGTAGCTACCATGAAGAAACTGAAGTAGTAGCCGTCCAAACATACTGTTGATTGTACGGATATGCGAGGAATTGGTGCCTCTGGTTTCGTTCAGACCCAGAACGGACTTGTAAATGGACTGTGTGTCTGACATTGGATTTTGTTCTGTGCTGATTGATCTCTGTTAAATATATATCTGTTTGGCGGCGGAGAATTTATTCTTTTGCTTAACGCCCTTCTCTGAGACGTACGAGCTCAGAGGTTATGTATTGATAGAAATCAGTCGCATGGAGTGGATTGCCTGTGTGGCATGCCTAAGTGGCATATGATCAAGGCTTCTGTTGCAAAGCAAAGTCTTGTGGTTGATAATCAAAGCATGGTCTGTTTGACGTAGCTTTGTGTATAGCGTGATTTCGCGAGCCTTACACCCCGGTATGAGTCAAAAACGGGAGAAGGACCCAAGGAGTGCACAATGTTTCTTTCTAGCTATGGTGGTGTCAGTGACCTCCCAGCCCTGACATTTATATCTACTTTTCACCTGTGTGGTTGTTGGAATGCGAGGCGCCTCGATTATAGGTCTGTAAGGACTGGGAAACGTGTGTTCAGGAATTGCCAATCCTCAAAAGTAAGTGAGGACTGGCCTTGGAGGATCCAGGGGATTGCTGTGTGCGGTCCCGAGGCATTTGCTAGAGTGTCTCGAATCAGAGAGGAGCTTGCCCCTTGCCTCGACTCATGAAGGAATCCAATTTCCAATACGAAATATGCGGACGTGATTGTATTACTAGTACGGCGACATAGTGGTATGGGTCATTTATGCCGCCTATGATTGATATTTATGATTGAAATTGCTTTTGAAACATATATTAACTAGTAATAATATCAAACACTTTTGTTTAATTCGTTTGAAGCATTTTTGGCCATTATAAGGTAAAAACTTTATCCTTCGGCTTGCGTTGCATTGTGTAATGGGACCTGAGTCTTATAATGGCTTCATTTTATAAAAAGCATTGCGATGATTTAATCATTTACTTTATTTCATGCACTAGCACTCATTGGAGTAAACCCGTTCCGCGAAAGTGGCGTGGTCCTTTGATTTGCCTTATTATTGTTGTTAATAAGTTAAGTGGATTTCTCATACCAGTCCCATGACTGACTCGTAGTTTGTTTCACCTTGCAAACTCGGGTGCCCTCATTTTCACACGGGCAGCCTAGTTACAGGTTCCTGACGCACTTTTGGCTCATGGCGAGGCTTGACTACACCGTGCTGACTTGGATTTTCTCCGCCATTATTGTATCTATATTATGATTCCGCCATTGGCGATGTAGACTGATATTTATTTTGTGCACTCTTTATGTATGATTCCGCCTTAGGCGATGGTGACTGATTATGTATCATTATGCACTAAGTTGTATCCTGTACTGTGCTTCTCTGATGTGATGATATCTATATGATTCCGCTGTCATATGTGTGTAAATTATTCTATTTTCTATTTATGCTATTATCTGTAATCTGCTAATGATGATTAATGTGTTATATTCCAATGATAATCCTTAACACCGTGTCACGGGGTTTTGGGATCGTCACAGCTGGTATCGGAGCTTTGGTTAACCTTAGTTCTGGAGTCTAACACATTAAACACTTCGTCAAAATAGAATTAGTAGTATTCTAAGGCGAGTCGCTCATTAGAGATAGGACTAGTAAAGTCCTAGAATGAGCCGAGCAGAATAGCAAAAACAATTTGATCAGTCCATCGTTATCTTTCCGTAAATTTTCTGCTTAACTATGCAATACACTATCATTTCTGTTAGCTGACTCTTTCCTTTCTTATACAGAATTTGACAAATGGCAACCAGAGTAGCCGCCGCTAGAGGAGGCCGTGCCGGCCGAGGCCGAGGAAGGGGAGAAGCCCCTGTTGAAGAAGGACCTTTGATACAACCTCCGGCCGCTCAATACTTCGAGCTAGATCGTGTAGCTAAGAGATATAAAAACTTAGGAGGAAAGACCTTCTCGGGAACTGGCACAATAATAGAGGCCCTTGCATGGCTCAAAACATGCGAGAAAATTCTTGAAGGCCTAAGGCTTGGAGACGAAGATAAAGCTATTATGGGCGCCTGACTTATGCAGGAACAAGCTGAACTATGGTGGGAATCTCTCACCGCCGGGAATAGAGAAGCTGGAAGAACATGGGATGGATTCAAAGAACTCTTCAAGGAGAAATATGTCCCAGAACAAGCTCTAGAACGAATGCACGATGACTTCGCCAACCTCCAGCAGAGGGATCTTTCCGTGCAGGATTATCTGAATAAATTCACACTGTTGTCGCCCTATGCTCCGGAGCTCGTCGCCACTGCAAAGTCCAAAATTAAGATGTTTATCCTTGGGCTAAGGAGATAGTATCATGATAGAGCCATGGCCCATGTCAAGCTGGAATTTAACGAAGTGGTGGAAATGACATGCAACTACGAAGACCTTGACCATAGGCATCTGGAGCAGGATAGCGTCAGAAGCCAAGCCGGGAACAAACGCAAGCCTGCAGCAAATCAAGCTGAGTCAAGCCAAGCAGCATCTTCAAAACCTCAGACTGGCAAGCCGCCGAGAGGAAGTTGCTTTAACTGTGGCAAAGTGGGGCACTACTCTAATGTGTGCATAGCCCCGAAAAGACAGAAGACAAATTCACAAGGTTCAAGCCAGGGTTCTCAAAACCCTCGCTCCTGCTTTAATTGCCGCAAGACCGATCATCTGGTCAAAGATTGTTCTTTGCTGAAGAAGGCCACAGTAGCTCACGTATATGACGGGTCGAGCCCGCCAGCTGCTTCCGATGGAGCAGGTAAACCCGATGTTTTGGGAGGTACCCTTATCATTAAAAATATTCCTGTTTCCGTATTGTTTGACACAGGTGCGTCGCATAGTTTTATTGCTAATAACACAACGCACAAATTAAAGTTAAAACAGAGAAAGCTTAATGAATCAGTGGAAGTTCATAACCCGATAGGGGGTCATATTACTGTCGGTTCATATTGTAGAGTGCCAGTCTCTTATTCTTCCTACAAGTTTCCCTTTGATTTAATTGTTATGGATTTTCCCGTATTCAATATCATTCTCGGGCTAGATTGGTTAACGAAATACGAAGCTGAGGTAAAGTGTGCGGAAAGAATCGTTAAAATTCGAACGAAGCTTGGATATATTACGTTACCCTGTCATGGTTCGAATCCAAATAGAGAAGAATTTTGGTCGGCATTAGAACTTATCCCCACTTCCATAGAAAAGATTCCGATTGTTAGAAACTATGCGGATGTGTTTGAAGAAGTTGAAACCTTACCTCCGCAAAGAGAAATAGAATTCCGAATCGATCTAATTCCCAATGCCAGACCAATGGTACATCCAATTCGCAGAATGACTCCAAAGGAAAAAGAAGAGTTGGGCGATCAAACTCGTCAACTGTTGTGGAAGGGTCTAATCAGACCTAGTTTTTCTAATTGGGGTGCATCTGTTGTGTTTGTCCCAAAGTCAGACGGTACTCTTCGATTATGCGTTGATTACCGAGACCTCAACAAACAGACGCTCAAAAACAAGTATCCATTACCCCGCATAGATGATTTGCTAGATCAATTGAATGGGGCGAAAGTATTTTCCCGAATGGACCTAGCTACAGGTTTTCATCAATTGAGAATAGCAGAAGAGTGTGTTCCTTTGACAGCTTTCAGAGATCCAGACATATTTTATGAATGGTTAGTAATGCCGTTTGGCCTGTGCAATGCTCCAACATACTTTGTCGATCTAATGAATAGAGTATTCAGGGGATTTCTGAATAAATTTGTCCTCGTATTCATCGATGATATTTTAATCTACTCCAAATCAAAACCCGAGCATGAAAAACACTTAGAACAAGTATTGGAGATTCTAAGGAAGAACGTCTTCAAAGCCAAATTCTGTAAATGTGTCTTGTGGCAAGAAGAAGTGAAGTTTCTTGGCCATGTCGTGTCAAACAAAGGGATTTCAGTAGACCCAAGCAAAATAACAGCGATTCAAGACTGGAAACAACCCACTACACCCAAAGTAGTTAGAAGTTTTATGGGGTTGGCTAGTTATTATCGGAAGTTCATTAAGGATTTTTCGAAGATATCCGGTCCGTTAACGAAGCTCACGAAGAAACATGAGAAGTTTAAGTGGACTTCCGACTGTGAAGAAGCTTTCCAGGAATTGAAATCGAAACTTACCACTGCTCCAGTGTTAACCATTATTGATGGGAATCAGGATTTATCGGCTTGGACAGATGCTTCTATTAGAGGTCTTGGTGCAGTGTTAATGCAAAGAGGCTAAGTAGTCGCTTATGCAAGCCGCCAACTTAAACCGCATGAGAAGAATTATGTGACTCATGATCTTGAGTTGCTAGCTATCGTTTTTGCTTTGAAAATCTGGAGGCATTATTTATTAGGCGAGAAATTTATACTGTACACAGATCATCAACCATTGAAGTACTTATACACCCAGAAAGATCTGAATTTAAGACAGCAGCGTTGGCTAGAATTTCTTGTAGCATATGATCTTGATATCCTGTATACGCCGGGGAAGGCTAACGTTGTAGCGGATGCGCTTAGTAGGAAAACCGCAATCATTGCCAATCTTATAATTACGCCTGGGTTGATTGATAAGATTTCAGCCCTTCAAAAAGACGATGAATTCATTCAGAGAATCAGTCAAAGGGTCAAGGAAGGTGAAACCACAAGTTTCCGTATTGACGATAAGGGGGTTCTCAGGTTAAATAATAGGATTTGCATTCCAAATATTCCAGGCCTTCGAAGAGAAGTGCTAGACAAATGCCATAAATCAAAATTTTGCATCCATCCTGGTGTGAGTAAAATGTACAATGATATCAAACGCACTTTCTGGTGGAAGGCAATGAAAAGGGATATTTCTTTGTATGTTAGCAGATGCCCTACTTGTCAATTGGTCAAGAGCGACCAACAGAAGCTAGCTGGATTGTTGCAACCGTTGGAAGTCCCAAGTTGGAAATGGGAACAAATTTCCATGGATTTCATAGATGGCTTGCCACGAACCAGGAAAGGTAATGACAGCATTTGGGTAATCGTAGATCGCTTCACGAAGACTGCCCATTTCATACCTGTCAGATCCAATAGAACCGCTCAAAGTCTAGCACAGATATATTTCAAAGAAATCGTTAAGCTGCATGGAATTCCCATCAGCATAGTCAGTGATAGAGACCCGATATTTGCTAGCAAATTCTAGGAGGCTTTCCAGACAGAATTGGGAATGAAACTGAATATGAGCACCGCTTATCACCCTCAAACAGATGGCCAAACTGAGCGGGTGAATAGAATTCTAGAAGATTTATTGCGGGCTTGTATAATTGATTTTGGTGGGTCATGGGAAGATCATTTGCATTTGGCAGAATTCTCATATAACAATATCTATCAAGCAAGTTTGGGAATGTCGCCATTTGAAGCATTATATGGCAGACCGTGCAGATCTCCAGCATGTTGGGTAGAACCTGGCAACAGACTTGTGTTAGGACCCGATATGATTAGAGAAGCATCTGATAAAGTCGACTTCATCAAAAAGCGTTTGAGAACCGCCCAAAGCCGACAGAAAAGTTATGCAGATTCTAGAAGAAGAGATTTGACATTTGCTGTTGGTGATCATGTTTATTTGAAAGTTTCTCCGATGAGAGGAGTAATCAGATTTGGCAAAACTGGGAAGTTGGCACCGAGATTTATTGGTCCCTTTCCTATACTCGAACGAATTGGAACTCTTGCTTATAGGGTTCAATTACCAGATTGGTTGCCTGGAGTGCATGATGTATTTCACATATCTCAACTTAGAAGACATGTGCATGATCCGGATCTTGTTGTAGAAGAAGCAGCGCAACAGGATATAGATATAACTCCAGAATTAGCAGTCAGAAGAGAGCCATTAAAGATTGTTGGCAAAGAAACTAGAGAACTAAGAAGCAAAAAGGTTCATTTAGTTAAAGTGCAGTGGAGCAGTGATCCTAGAGACTGTACTTGGGAGAATGAGGAAAGCATTAAGCAAGCTTACCCCAAGTGCAGAGTGGATATCTCTGACTAACTCCGGTGCAAGGTACCTTTACAATACTTTGCATTTACATTTTGTTTCCTACTTTACTGTTGTTTCCTTTTCGAGGACGAAAAGTTTTAAGTTGGGGAGATTGTAATAACCCGGAAATTACTAGCCAATTTAAAAATTTTAAATTGGTGATTTCAAAGGAATTTAAACAATTGAAATAGAATATTTCAATAAAATAGTTAATTAGAAATAGTGAGTCAGTTTGAAAATTTGAATTCAAACTTCGACTGACTGTGCAGGGTAGAAAATATAACGAATTTTAGCGAAACCAAAAATATTTAAATCTGTTAGTCAATACCTTTCTAACGAATCTGAAAAATCGAAATTTCATAACGGGAATCAAAAGTTATGGCCGAATGAATTTTCAGAATGGTCTCTATATAGAATATATAGCCCTGGAAAATTGATATTTTGCATACGACCTCGGAATTCGACGAAACCACTTTTGTTGGGTCCAGGATGTCAAATTATTGCTAGGTTTCAAATTTCATAATTTTTGAAGCTAGTATGTGAGCGTGGCAAAAGAAAATGCGTTTGGTCAATTTTTGTTAAATTGGATCGACCAGAAAATGGCCATTTTTCAAACGATCTCAGAATTCGACGAAACTAGTTTTGTTGGGACCGTAGCGTCAAAACATAGCTAGATTTATTTTTCTGGAATTTTTCGAATTAGTTTGTGGCCCTGGCAAATTGAAATGTACGTTCAAAGTTAAAAATTAAATGTTTTACACTTTAATTTGAAAAATAACTGACTGTAACAGTCGAATTGGCCAACGAAACATATCCCATTGTGTCCGGGATGGGGGTATTTAGTTGGGGGCGACAGTCGTTGGGTTTGAAAAGGAGTTCGTTGGAGAAAACACTATTTAAAAATTTAACAAAACCATCGACCAATCATATTTCTCCTTCATAAAAAAAACATCAGAATACCCCCGACCCCCCCCCCCCCCCCGGCATCGACGACGGAACGCTTCCTCCCCTTCCCTGGTGATTTCCGATCGCCACAGCCCGAATCAGCCCCTCCCCCAGTCCAACTTTTTGTAGTTCTCCTTCCCCTCTTTAAATCCATATAAGGAGCTCCCCCTATCGTTGCTCCTACGTCGAGATATCTCCCTCCAAAGTCCCGACATTCCAGCCGCCGCCGCGAGTTCTGGGCCCCACCGAGTCGCCTCCAACCACCGCACGCCTGTAGCCCTCTCCTCCCTCTTCCACATCCAACCCGCCGATCATCCCCTCGTGCCTCGGTTCTCGCGAAAACCGCAAACCTAGTTTTGAACCATCGTGAAAGGTGACTTCTTTTTTATGTTTGCACTTTGAAAAATCATATCTTTCTGGTGTGTTGACGAAATTCGATGAAACAAGAAACATCGGGACCGCAAGGAAGCTCTCTAACTCGTAGAAGAAGCCGCGGATTTTTCTGAGTCATCTACGATTTTTTGCACTCCGAAAACCAATGTGAGAAATATAAATTAAAAGAATTTGAATGGAAAATGTCATGTATAAATTGTATAAGCAAAATATAAATTACACACGTGCTGTATACCTCATGTACACGCGTGGTGTAAGCTATATAAGCGAAGTATGAATTATACATGCATAGAATAATTGATATATGTGTTGAAATGCAAGTGAAATATAGCAATAATATATATATACTCCCCTCGTCCACAAACCATGGACGATATTTATTGTTGTGAATTGGTGTGAAATATTGGATGAAAAATACGAATGGTTGAATAATTGTTTGTGGTTGATATTGTTTGGTTGTGGTTGAAAAATACCCATTGGTGATTGAAATGAATTGGAAATATTTGTGGAAATAAAAATAAACATGCGGCCTGCGTGCGAATTAGATGCATGAATCCCCATTGTCAAAAACCACGAGGTTTTAAGGTAGAGCGAGGAGCCGTACTAGGGACGGTGCCGGTTTTAACTACCCTGCCGTTATGCTGCCGAAATTTTTAATAATCTTTATGTGTTAGAATTATTTTCATATGTTGAAATTATCTTCATGCGTTGAAATTAATGCCCTATGTTGAAACTATATCCATGTGTGGAAATGTTCATGTGTTGAAAAGTGTTGTGTGAAAATTAAATTCATTCGTGAATGAATGAAGTGTCTAAACAATAAAAATCACCTTTTTATAATATATATGAAGTATGAAAAATATTCGCCTTATATATAAATAGTTTCAACAATAAAAATTCCATCTTTCTAATATGAACAACATAAATAAAATATCCATGTGTGGAAATGCTCATGTGTTGAGAAGAGTGTGTAGTGGAAAAGTTCATGTGTTGAATAAAAAGATCGAACTATAAAACTTACATTTTTATTGAAACTATGAAGTGTTGAAAACATCCATTTGTCGAATAAATATTTTAAGTGATAAAAATATCATTTTTATCATATATGTGATATGCTAAAGATATGCGAAGGTTGAAATAAATATTTGTGAATGAAATATTATTTTTAACATGCATAGGAACTAAATAAAATAGTCATGTGTTGAAATCTATTTTAGTTCGCCAAAATTATCATCTTTGAAATGTGAAGTGTTAAAAATAGCCACTTGTTCAAATAAATGTGCATGAGTTGAAATCTACATTAATTAGCTAATGATATGATTTTAGCCTATGCATGCAACATTAGAATGAATGGTGTTTTTAAACCAAAGTAAATCAAATATGAAGTTGAATGGAAAATGATAAGTGATATAAATTGTATATATGTACATGCATATTTATTGAACAGGTTATAGCAAAGGGGATAGAGAAGAGGAATAAAATTTTGTGCCCGAAAAATAGGTACACATTCACTGTTTTGTTTGGGTGATGATTTTATGAACCTGTTGGCTAGCCGCTTGGCTTTTTCTTTTTGACATGAGATGCCCGTGTGGCTATTCGGGAATTTTCCCAGCCCCTCCCGTACAAAGGAGGTTATGGCGAAATTTTCCAAAATTTAAAGGCGTTAGTGAAATAATTGAAGTGAAAACGATATAGGAATTTTTGAATTAGCTATATTTATATAAATATATAAATATAAATAAAATTAAAACGAAACGTGGTCGTGCAGTTCGTGTTTTGAAACCGTGATTTCAACCGACTAGTGCGGGAAATCCGACCATTGGATTTTCCCGAAACCGCAACCGTTGGGTTTGCCTTGGAAATATCTTTCCAACGGCACCAACTTTGTGAAGATCCGACGGCTGGATTGTCTGGAATGTTTCATTCAATTCTGAAGAAAAATAATGCCAGAAACGATTATATATATATATATATATAAATATAATTAAATAAAATCGAATAAGGATGCTGCAGTTCGTAAATTGAAATCGTAACTTCAAATGGCTAGTGTGGAAGATCCGACCGTCGGATTTTCCCAAAACTGAAACCGTTGGATTCGTTTTGAAATGACCTTCCTAATGATATAAAATTTGTGAAGATCCAACAGTTAGATTTTCAGATATGTATAAAACAAAATTAGTGAAAAACAGCGCCAGTGCATCGACACGACCTGAAACGTCGTTTAATTAAATTTGGCCGTTTTAAATTAAATAAAAATGGCGATATATCGTTATAAGATACTATAGACGATATAGAGTGGAAATAAACCAATTTCGTTGTGTTTGCTTGGTATGTGATGGTTGAATGTATTTAACATGAGAATTATAACTAAAGAACTGAATGTGAATGTTGAATAGTCCAACCATGTGATTAATTGATTTGAAAAATCTAAATATACGTGGGTCATTTGAAAAGGCCGAGTTCATCTCATTTCAAGTATTCGATCGACGTTGAGAAGTCGAAGAATCGTAGACGGTTGAAGACCGACGATCTTCTCATTGGATGGATGGGCGCTACTGATGCTCGTGATTGGAGTAGCTACCATGAAGGAACTGAAGTAGTAGCCGTCCAAACGTACTGTTGATTGTACGGATATGCGAGGAATTGGTGCCTCCGGTTTCGTTCAGATCCAGAACGGACTTGTAAATGGACTGTGTGTCTGACATTGGATTTTGTTCTGTGCTGATTGATCTCTGTTAAATATATTTCTGTTTAGCGACGAAGAATTTATTCTTTTGCTTAACGCCCTTCTCTGAGACGTACGAGCTCAGAGGTTATGTATTAATAGAAATCAGTCGCATGGAGTGGATTGCCTGTGGGGCACGCCTAAGTGGCATATGATCAAGGCTTCTGTTGCAAAGCAAAGTCTTGTGGTTGGTGATCAAAGCATGGTCTGTGTGACATAGCTTTGTGTATAGCATGAATTCGCGAGCCTCACACCCCGGTATGAGTCAAAAACGGGAGAAGGACCCAAGGAGTGCACGACGTTTCTTTCTAGCTATGGTGGTGTCAGTGACCTTCCAGCCCTGACATTTATATCTACTTTTCACCTGTGTGGTTGTTGGAATGCGAGGCGCCTCGATTATAGGTCTGTAAGGACCAGGAAACGTGTCTTTAGGAATTGCCAATCCTCAAAAGTAAGAGAGGACCGGCCTTGGAGGATCCAGGGGATTGCTGTGTGCGGTCCCGAGGCATTTGCTAGAGTGTCTCGAATCGGAGAGGAGCTTGCCCCTTGCCTCGACTCATGAAGGAATCCAATTTCTAATACGAAATATGCAGACGTGATTGTATTACTAGTACGACAACATAGTGGTATGGGTCATTTATGCCGCTTATGATTGATATTTATGATTGAAATCGCTTTTGAAACATACATAACTAGTAATAATATCAAACACTTTTGTTTAATTCGTATGAAGCATTTTTGGCCATTATAAGGTAAAAAATCTATCCTCCGGCTTGCGTTGCATTGTGTGATGGGACCTGAGTCTTATAATGGCTTCATTTTATAAAAAGCATTGCGATGATTTAGTCATTTACTTTATTTCATGCACTAGCACTCATTGGAGTAAACTTGTTCCGCGAAAGTGGTGTGGTACTTTGATTTGCCTTATTATTGTTGTTAATAAGTTAAGTAGATTTCTCATACCAGTCCCATGACTGACTCGTAGTTTGTTTCACCTTGCAAACTCGGGTGCCCTCATTTTCACACGGGCAGCCTAGTTACAGGTTTCTGACGCACTTTTGGCTCATGGCGAGCCTTGACTACACCGTGCTGACTTGGATTTTCTCCGCCGTTATTGTATCTATATTATGATTCCGCCATTGGCGATGTAGACTGATATTTATTTTGTGTACTCTTTATGTATGATTCCGCCTCAGGCGATGTTGACTGATTATGTATCATTATGCACTAAGTTGTATCCTGTACTGTGCTTCTCTGATGTGATGATATCTATATGATTCCCTTGTCATATGTGTGTAAATTATTCTATTTTCTGTTTATGCTATTATTTTTAATCTGCTAATGATTATTAATGTGTTATATTCCAATGATTATCCTTAACACCGTGTCATGGGGTTTTGGGATCGTCACAATTTCATATGATCAAGACGCAATGGCTCATGTACAAGTATGCATACACAAACCAGTGGTGAACTAAAGTAATTGTCTCAGGAACATTAAGGGTGCATCAAAGCTAAAGTCATTGAGGTCAAGACTCATGACACAAATCAGGCACAGTACAGAGCTAAGAAAATCAAATGCAAACAAGTGAGTGTACAGGAGCTTGTGTGATAGGTTAGAGTGTGCAAGCATTTAACTGCTCAAAGATATAGTGTCAAAACTGGAGATCATCATGCATGTCTAAGATGGTGCAATAGAGTTTCAACCAAACATGTATATTGTTGAACATGCAACAATGAAATAGGAAAGTGCATGAAGCACTAACAGGGATGGGGAAATCAGTGCAACAATGACTTGGCAAAGAGTATAGTAGCTGTTAAATCTTAAGGCACAAATTTGTCGAGACAAATAAATGAAGTATCAGAATCTAAATGCATGATCAAGCATTATATCAGTTCTTATCAAGTCAAAGCATCAATCCAAGGTCGAGGCAATCCAAGAGTACTATCAGTTCATAAGCAATATCATTGGAGCAGCAAATTAAAGTCAAGTACGAGACAGATTTTTTAAAAGAAATCATTTTTAATGGTGGCGAAGGTATTAACATAAAGTTCCAGAAATCCAAGGATTAATATATTTACTTTTCGAAAGAGGAAAAATTAATAAATCTCGAGATATTTTTTTTAGAAGTATGAATATACACGGCGATTTTTTATTCAAAGAAATATCCAGAATATCATGAAGAATTCATACCCAAAATTTTGTGTATATCATGACCGAATCTAAGCAACGAAATCAGAGCACAAATTTAGGATTTTTAATCCTATAAATACACCGATTCATCACTGGTTTAAATCTATCCAAGTTCGAACAAGCTAAAAGCAAAAATACGAATTAAATTCATACCAGTAAAAAGGAGATACTTGGATCCAAATCAACTCGCATCAACGTTCGATCAAAGAAGGGGATAGCCACTGAATAACTCGAGATCATCACACGAGAAAGCGATGACCTCAAATTGAAGAGAATCGAAACCCTAATCACCACTTTAATCTTCAGAAGGAAACCCTAGATTGAAAAGCCACCACCACCATTTTTTTTCCAAAAGCAAAGGAGATCGAGTCAATGAGAAAAAGGGCTAGGGAAAATAGAAGATGGCCGACTGAGTTTGAAAGGACTAAGCACTAAAGGATTTGAAATTTAAATAAAACTATGGTTTTATTCTAAGGGGTTTTAAAATTGTTTTTTAATTTGTTTTTTATTCGTTTCAATTTGTAATCAGTCTAGAGTTTTCTTGTTTGTCTCTGAAACTAGGGAAACGAATTACAGGGTTTGTAATTCGGGGAAATCTGGTTTCAGGGATAGAAACCAGTGCAGGGTTTTGAGTGTAGGATTAGTGCAACTAGAGCGAGATTGTGAGGCTTGTTTGTGTAGCTCCTAGTAGAAACTGGGGATAAGTTTTGAGCGTAGGGTTAGGACAAAGAGGCTAGGAATTGTTTCAAGTTTACGGGTGTTGTAAGCGTTGTAATTGTTGACTAATACCTAGTAGAAACCTTGGGGAATGCGACAGTAGGAAGGGTTTTGCCGAAGCTGGGTATATCTGTGTGTTATTTATTTTCTGCATTAACTTTGATTATTATCTGTGTTGTTATTATTTATCTACTCGGCAAAAATCTATGATAAACAAACCTTATTCACCCCCCTCTAGGGTTAATTTAGATCCTACACAAGCCATTTTAGAATTTGAAAAGAAAAGATACAATGAAGTTTTTGGGTTTGCATGTCGATCTCAGGCTCTCTGCAGATTATTGCGTTAGTTCTCAAGAAAAATCAGGACTGAAACCTTCTCAGTCCAGTTAAGGTGAGTTGTTCAAGTCACGCTTTCTAGCTTGCATGCAATTAAATTAGATTTTGATTGGGTTTGCACTGTATGTGACTAAAAATATATTTCAGCTACACCTTTATGGAAAAACTGAGTTGAGACCGTGTTTGAGACTCCATAACTTCTTCATTTCATTTCGTACCGGATTCTTTTAGTTCATAGTTTAGTTACTCTTTTATGCTCAAACCAATTTTTAATTGAATCGGATGTTATTAAGTGCACTATTTATGGCCTAGAAATCGAACCCGAGAGGATTTCAGAAACCTGTAGCATTTCTCATTCCTGTTTCGACACAAGCCATAGCTATGTCGAAACAAGCCTGGTTAAAAGCTCAGCCCATTTCCTGCTCACATGTGTTTGCTGCACCAAGTCCTAATGCATTTTAAATAGGGTATTTTGTAAGTTTTGCATGAATTTTTTATGCAATGTTATGTGAGGTTATAAGGCTTAATCATGTAGTAAGATAAGACAACACCATTTCCAATACGTACATCAAATTACCGAAATTTTATAGGGTTTTCGCTGTCATTTTCACATGCACTTTTCATGTATATTTTCGTGATTTCATGAAAACATACACATGTTTTGCAAACTAGTTTTTAATATATATATATAATATTAGCTTTGGGACAAATATTTTTCATGTTTCAGATTTATAAATAAAATTGTCTCAAAGCAATAGTATAAACAGTATTTTCTGTAGGATATAAAGTTTTAAGAAATAATTCAAACCGTTTTCTAAACTATTTTATAAATCAGTTTTCCAAACCAAATATTTTCTATATATAAAATTACATGCTTTTTCGCACTTCAAGGGAATAAGGAAGTGGATTAAAAGATGTAATACACCTCATGGTACGGGACATGAAAAAATACTATTTGGGTTACTAACGGGAAGTATGTGACACATACTCGGGGAACTACATGGAACCAACGGGTCATTTGTTAGTGTCTTAGTGTTACTAGTACTAGGCCGTTAAGTAGGGACGAGCACGACACCGTTCGATGCAGATTTGACTTAACTTGGAACCACTAGGGTGCCGTTATCAAAAGTAGGAACTGGAAACGAACCAAAAACCAATGATGCGGTTTGGTTTTTAAAAGTGTGGTTTCGATTTTTAAAAGTGCGATTTTAGTTTCAAAACCGATTAACAAAAAAACATTGTTCCCATAAACCAGAGCTTATAACGCATTCAAATCCTGCATAAAGCAACAATACAAAAATATCGTATATAGTACAAACGAAAGAACATTAGTTCTTGTGACCAATATATGAAAAAACAAGTAGGATCGAGTAATGTGGAAATACGTGTATATGCCAAAGTTTTGATAGTGTGATATATTATTCTTGATATATGCATGTAAATATTTAATGAGATAAATACTTACAGATTATTTCATAGATAATCAATATAAGTGCAGTAAACAAAAAAAAAACACCAGGAATTTTTATATTGGTTCGAAGCACCGTCCTACGTCCAGTCCCAGACTCCTTCTGGAATTTCACAAAACAACACCCTCACTTAACTCGGAGGATTAGGTATTACAACACCTGAGTAGCAGAATAGGGACCTGAGCAACAACACATGACTTTGCCTCAACAACAAAAGAATAGGAACTTGAGCAGCATAACAAGATTTCGCCTCAACAAAGGAAGATGACTTCTTGCTTGAGCAGTGAAACAGAACTTCAAACAGTTACAAAAGTTTATTTGACTATATATATGTTCTTGATAACATGCATAAGTCAAAATTGAATACACCCTTCCTATAGTCTTCTCCTTTGTGTGTGTGTATATATATATATATATATATATTTGAAAGCATGTGAAGAATAAAGAAGGAAAGTGATTTTAATCACAGAATGTTGAATATTTGAGAGCACAAGTGAACATTGTATAGAAATATTTCAGAATCAAAGAATATTAAGATCAAGAAAGTTTGGTTGTAATTAGTGATTAAAACAAGTGATTCTGAAGTATATTTATAGTAAATAAAAGGTTGCAATTATTCATGAAAAATATTAACAAAAAGATATAGTCATAACTCTTCGATTAAAGGGTTATGACTCTTTAAAAAGTCGCAACCCTTCAGGTCAGCCAACTGAATTTATAATTCAGTTGGCCATAAAACGGTTAGAATTTGAATAAGCGTGCATGTGCATAGAAATAACAATATTTAGCTTGCTGAAATTAATATTCAGTTGGCTGAAATTAATATTTGGCAGTCTGAATTCTGTTTAAGAGCAAAAGTCACCATATCTCAAAGTGTTAAAGCACATTCCCTCTAAACTGGTAGCCCGAGTTTGAGTATCAGCAGCTTCTATTTTTGAAAACTTGGTTATTATTTAAAATAGAGTGTACATTATATACATACATAATGAAAATAGGTAAATTTATTATGAATACCAATAACCAACGTATATTATATGCCTCGTCAAAACCTTGTAACCCACCTAACCTAATGGGTGCCCTATAAGGAAAAAGAGTACATATAAAGTACGTTTACACCATACATAATGGGGAGACAACAAATTAAATACAAATGGGCCAACCCATTCATTTAACATTATTCCAGCTGCTCTCTTCTTCTACAATTTCAACCCATATCATTGAGCTCCATACCCCATCGCGATAATAGATCAACGTTGATGTCTGAGCGCTCCGATTTACTACCATCATCATTCATAAGGTACCGCACTTCTTTCTCTATCATATATAATCTAGTATTAGCGTGGAACCTGCGATTTTGGAATATCCTTGAATTACGTTCCTGCCATAGGTGATAAATTGATGTTGTAAAGCTGCAAAATTTATACCTCTAGTCTGGTCTTTCTTCTTGAATGAAAAGATTAATATTTTAGCTTCATCCTCGATGCTCTGGCTGGTGTTTGAAGAAATGTTTTGTTTAATTTTAAGCGAACACCATGTTGCCTTAGAATATGCACACTTGAAAAATAAATGAGAAGATGTTTCCTCCATTTCATTGCATAGAAGATAGCGAAACTCATCTATAATCCCATACTTTCTAAGTCTGTCCTTAGTAGATAACCTATCGATAGCAGCTAGATAAGATACAAATGACATTCGTCTTGAATTTTTATTATGCCAAATAACTTTATAAAGAATAGACATTCGCTGCTTTAATCTGACTTTCTCCCATGCTTTGTGAAAAGAAAAATCACCTCCATCACACCACTGGAAGAAATCTAATTCGATGTCGGGATGTGTAGTAATTCCTTGTATCTGAGGTATTACTTCTTTAGTAGCTGGGTATAGGCGAGGGTTAATTTGGCCGTGCTGGATTATATTAGCAACTAGGTCATTCTGACTCCCCGAGGACGAAATTCTGCTGTATCCAACCAAATCAACGAGATATTGGCAGTTAATCCATGGATCAAACCATGTGTGTGTGTATATATATGAGAGATTTTGGTATTGAATTTAACTAAATACTGACTAAAATACACAGTAATAAATCAATTTATCCTGTTTTTGAATTTTCTTGTATTTTAACCATAATCTCCAATATTTTTCTCGCAGTAATGGTTAATATACGATATTGTCAATATATAGTTGTCGTAGTCAAAATATAGCTCAAGAATCAAATTTCTAACAATCTCCCTTTTTTGATGATGACAACTATATATGACTTATATATATAATTATGAATCAAATACATTTCTACATATGCTCTCCCTATGTATATTGCTCCCCCTGTGTATATGATATATATTTTGATCTTTTTCAACCTTTTTCATCAACAAAAAGGGATTACAACTAATGTGAACTAATATACATGTAGTTCGTGAAATTAAATATGTGAATTGAGATCTATTTTACAAAACTAATTTAAATATATGAAAAATATGTTGGTATATGATTGAATAACATATTGAATTTATGAATCTCATAAACTATATAACATTGCATATGTTTATATAATGTTATAGTGAAACATGAGATAATTCATATCAAAATATAGACTTTCCCCTAAATTTATACTCCCACTGTCGATATGATAGTATTTTTCCTTCCTTCCTTTTCATTAATAAGAAAGGAGATGAATATCAATAGGAGTAATATAAAATTTTAATATGTGGTGGATAATAGAGTTGGCTTTAAAAAGAGAAAAAAAATAGGTTTACTAGATTCTCTGATTATTTCCTCATTTTTAGATCTGTTTTGACAGATACTAAAATAACATCTTCTTCGTTTTTGGTGTACCTGCAAAAAAATATGATATATATACCTTGGTATCCACTCCCTGCGTTAGGGTCTAAATGGTTAGTCGTAAGGTAAACTTGCCTAAGAGGGTTTAATGGAACCTTTAAAAATAAAATTTTCATTATTAACTGCCAAATCAAAGTAATTATTGACATATTTTTCACTATTTTTCCAATTTAAAGAAACCCAAATACTTAGATAATTTCTATTAGTATTTCCTTTCATATTCTGGATCTATTATAACTATTTCTAGTTTTGTAGATTTCGAATTTCTATAAAAATTAGATTTAGGATTTACTCGTGCTTTAGTATTAACAGCGATATTTTTATTATACATAAAAGCATATCTAGTAATATTTCTATGATTAGTTTTATTATATCCTAATCCACTTTTATCATGTAAATGTTGGGATCTTGATAAAATCATACTTAAATCATTTTGACCTTTATTAAATTTTGTGAATTTATTCGTTTGTTTCTCAAACTTAGTGTTAAACTCACAATTAACATTTTCAAATGACATTTTGTTAGTTTTCAAAATATCAGTTTTCTTATTTAATTCAGAATTCTCCATTTTTAAATTACTGTTCTCATTTTCGAGACGATAAATTTGAGATTTTGAAATATCTAAAGACGATTGTAATTTTTTGAAATTATCTTTTGAGTCGCAAATTTCTTTTTGTAAAATATAATTATTAGCTTTTAAAAACTTACATTCTTTAGATAATTCTAAATTCCTTCCAATTAAAGCTTCGTTCCCTTTTTTAAGAGACAAAATTAAAGAACTAGAATTATTTAAAGAATCTTCTAAAGATGTATTTTTATTTTGTAACACATCGATTTCCTTTAAAAGATCACTATTTTATCTTCTAAAAAGATTATTATTTTATCTTCTAAACGCTTATTTTCATTTTAAAGGAAATCCTTTTGGAAAACGAGCTATTCTAAGGTATTTTCAAAACATTTAGTTTATTTTACTAAAAATTTGTTTTCCTCTTTTAATTTGGAATTTTTTCTCACAATCTTTTTACTTAGGTAAAATAAGTGTATTAAGTTTATTCAAAGTTTTAAAATCTTTTAATAATTTTTCATGGTCTATGTTGATGTCAAATGTTGGTCACTAGTGATAGTCAACCCCCAATCATGCGTAGAACATAGAACTACAATCACATAAGCAGAAAAGTAAATAAATAGAAGGGAAACACAAGATTTGTATAGTGGTTTGGCAAAGATGGTGCCTATGTCCACTTTTTATATATTGATTTGTTTTTTATTACAAGTAAATATGTTTTCTCTTTTCAGGACAGTGGGAGATGAACACAAAATTCTTGTGTTTCCGGAAGAGTTGGCTATTTTTGGGTGTAAGTTGTGGAATTTTAACTTGAGGGTGGAAGTTCTGAGTGAGATGCAACATGGCCCGCCTCTTTTGTGGAGCTTGGACATGAGGAGCTCGATCCGTTGGGATAATGCAGCGGTGGGACCCGATATTCTACTGAGTAATAGAATCTTCGAGAATTGTGGCTCGCATGGCTCTCGAGATCTGGTGCATCAAACGAAGGGCTTTGGCTGGGAGTTTTTGATTGCCTTTAATACCTTAGGAATAAGGCTAAGCAATGGATGACTCATTTGGATATTTCCATGTGGATCCATGGATATCTGATCGATCTGATCTTTAAGGGAATGCTTGACTCGATCGGTCCGAGAGAGCAATTATGTCGGAATATAATATGCTACATCTTTGAGTGAGGCTAGCTCGCGCCAACTCTTGTTCGGGCTTTCTGGAGTAGAAGCCGACCATTGGGATTGGTCAGTGCTGAATAATGAGCCTTTTTGTCATTAGGCTTTGATCTGTTGAACCGTGATAGCTTTTGCCAAAAAGTTGGTCAACGATTTTCCCTTCAGAATACATATTTCTTGGTAAATAAGATGTGTTCTGAATATTGTATCGGAGCTCAATGTGCGGGTAGCTACGGTTGCATTGAACTGTATTAGGACCAGAAATCCGACGACCTTGATAGTTGTATTAAGGCCAGAAATCTGATGATCGGTGCAAATCGTAATAAAGTCGGAAAAACAACAACCATCAAATACCGTATTAAGGTCGAGAGTACCACAAAAGTAGTCTTCATAGCAATATACAATGCCTGCAAGGGTAGTGCGGGCCATTCTCAGTTTAGAGATGGCTTTGAACTTAGTGGAGCAAGTATTATCCATACTCAGCTTGAGGAGTTGGCGAGCAGTAATCACACTTGGCTAAAAGGGATGGTGACTATTATCCATACTCGGCTTGTGGGGGTGGCGATTATTATCCATACTCGGCTTATGGAGGTGGCTAGTATAATCCAAACTCGGCTTTTGGCAAGTGTTGACCATGCTCGACTTATAAGCTTGTCTATACTCGGCCGATGGAGTCGGTTTTATGGTGGTGGGTATCGACCATATTTTCATAAGCGATATTTGAGTATTCGTGAAGTTTGGCGAGTGGAAAGTACACTCGACTTTGAGAGGGTGGAAGTATAATCCATACTCATCCTACGAAGGTGGCGAGTATAACCCATATTCGGCTTACGAAATGTTAACCATACTCGTCTAGGGGAGTTGGTCTAGATATGGTGGCAGGCATTGACTGTGTTTTAAAGAGGGTGGCTTAGCACTAACCATATTCGAGTCGGCGAGCATCAGTCATGCTCAGCTTAAATCATTCAAACATAATCCACGTTCGAAAAAGAAAGTTTATTATTGCTAAGGAGCTATTACAAGAAAATAAATTCTAACTGGGTGAAGGATGAATCCAGAGTATGCCTAGGAGCAAAATCCTAACTCCGTACGTGTACTTCAGCATACCGATATTATTGAAAGAAAAATACATTTCTAAAAAAAAATCTAAATCTTATTAATTGATGATGATGCCACGATTACTGGGCTCAGGGTCCTTTCCGTTTCTAGGAGCTCGAAGAACGACCTTAGGAGCTTGGGCAGAAGATTGTAGCGGCAAGGCCTGTGTAGGTTTCCTGACATATTCAGACAGTTTTCCATGCCTAACCTTCTCCTCGATGAGATCACGTAAGTACCTGCATTCAATAGTGGCATGACCAGCTATGTTATGGTACATGCAGCACTTTCCAGATTCGAGTTCCTTTTAGGTATGTTCCCTTCGAGGACGTTTTGGGAAGGTCAAAGTCCCTCGTAGGTCAAGGTAGATGTCGAGCAGGGAGGAATTGAGCTCGGTGTATTGGCCGTACTTATCCTGTAACACCCCGTAATTTTAAAGAACACTATAATGATAATCTAAAGAATACTTAATTAAATATTGGGAGTTAAGTAAAATGGACTACGTCATTGCGTTCATCTCAGAATTCTGATTAAGATAGACTCCGAGTTTTGTAAAACGGACATCGTATGAAGAAGGTATTAAAGTTTGAAGTTTGTATGCATATAAGCATAATTTATATAAATAAAACAAATCCATAAATCAAAATCAGAGAGCGGCAAAAGGAGGGAAATCGGCCCGTTAGGGGTCGACCCCATGCCCCATAGGTGTCGACCCATGGGTCGACCCCTACACGAGGGTGTCGACCCCTGAGTCGACCCCGGGGTCCACCCCAGCCAGATCTAGGGTAAATTCCTCCCTTGCACTTGGACGCGTTTCTGAACAAGATTCGTTGACCTTAGGTTATAAATAGGACCTCATTTCCATTGTTTTATTCACCAAAAACAATGGAGAAAAAGAGGTGCTGCCCCAACTCAGATTGAACTAGCCTGTTTATAAGTTTGAATCTAAACATATGCCTGTTAATAACCTGAATCGTAATTGGACAGATCTACCATCACTTGTACCCCTGATCTATTATTCTCATATGTCCAATTCTGCCATTATACACATATTCTGTTATTATAATCAATTTTATCATAATATGTCTGTTATGTTATTATGCTTATTTCTGTTCTCTTCTCCCCCTCCTTCCCTTTTTATTTTTATAGCCAGGTTACCTTCGAGCCTAGGCCTATCGCTGAAATATGTGAACGCACGAAATTGGGAACGGTTGGGAATGTAAAAATTAGGGGCATAACTTGTATTGTAAAACCTGACGGGGATTTTGGAGGCATAACATATACCGTGATCGAAGACTTTAATTCGGGGCATAATTTATGAAGAACATGAATACTTGGCTAAGAACGAATATGCTTAAGACTACAGTAAATAGAATCTGTAACTACACTTAGACACGAGGTTAGGTTACACTTGTGGTAGAAGTCTGTCTGGAACCGCCCGGAAAATCTAGCAACCACAAGTGGTTAATCTAATGTGAAGGGTCAAGTACGTAAATGTACACGTAACGGTGCTAAGACACGAGGTTAAGTCCGACTTGTGGTAGAAGTTTGCCCTAAACCGCCCGACATATCCAGCATCCACAAGTGGTAGACTTAATGTGAGAGGTCTAGTCCATTAACAACCATAAATGAAAATATGATAATAACTTGTTAACTTGAGATTCTTAACCAGTTTAAACCTGTGGGGGTTATATGAACCTGTCGAATTGAGTAGGGGTTAAGTAAACTTGCTTGAATAAGTAGGGGTTAAGTTAATCTTGTTAAATCAATAAGGGTTATATAAGTCCGACAAACTTAACCTATATTACATGTTGGGGTTATGCAACCTTGTTAAACTATTAGGCATCACCTGTTAAAATCCTAGTAGTGGGGATGCAAGGGGTAGCTTGTATCAACTATTGTGTGGGACCCGTATCAGTCAGTACCCATCTTGGTATCAAATGGGAAACCCCAAACAAGGTCGGGGGTCAGGGAACTGATGTGTACGTAAAAATACACATTTATATTTACATATTTATTCTAGTTTATTGCAAATAAATTTCATATATGGGTATTTCATTGTAATAACCCGGAAAATACGAGCCAATTTAAAATTTTTAAATGGGTCATTTCAAAGGAATTTGAACAATTTAAATAGAATATTTCAATAAAATAGTGAATTAGAAATAGTGAGTCAGTTTGAAAATTTGAATTCAAACTTTGACTGACTATGCAGGGTGGAAAATATAACGGATTTTAGCAAAACCAAAAATATTTAAATCTGTTAGTCAATACCTTTCTAACGAATCTGAAAAATCGAAGTTTCATAACGGTAATCAAAAGTTATGGCCGAATGAATTTTCAGAATGGTCGCTATATAGAATATATAGCCCTGGAAAATTGATATTTTGCATAAGACCTCGGAATTCGACGAAACCACTTTTGTTGGGTCCGGGATGTCAAACTATTGCTAAGTTTCAAATTTCATAATTTTTGAAGCTAGTATGTGATCGTGGCAAAAGAAAATACGTTTGGTCAATTTCTATTAAATTGGATCGACCAGAAAATGGCCATTTTTCAAACGATCTCAGAATTCGACGAAACTAGTTTTGTTGGGACCGTAGCGTCAAAACATAGCTAGATTTATTTTTCTGGAATTTTTCGAATCAGTTTGTGGCCCTGGCAAATTGAAATGTACGTTCAAAGTTAAAAATTAAATGTTTTATACTTTAATTTGAAAAATAACTGACTGTAACAGTCGAATTGGCCTACGAAACATATCCCATTTTGTCCGGGATGGGGGTATTTAGCTAGGGGCGACAGTCGTTGGGTTTAAAAAGGAGTTCGTTTGAGAAAACACTATTTAAATTTTTTTATTAAAACCATCGACCAATCATATTTCTCCATTCATTATTTTTTTTTAAAAAAAACCCCAAAACCAACGGCGAAACCCGTTCCCCCCCTTCCAGGCCCGATCGCCGCCGCTGTCGCCGCTTCCATCCTCCGCCACCACCGCCGCTCGACGCGCCTTCGCCTCCCCTTCAAATCCGACCAACTTCCTCCACCCCTCGTCGCCTGTGCCGCCTGAATCGAGGCCAGAAAGCCCCGACCTTCCCAGCGCCGCCGCCGACGATCCCGACCACCGAACGCCACCAAACCACCACCGACAGGAAGCCCCCTCTTCCCTCTTCCACGTCCAACCCGCCGATCATCCCCTCGTGCCTCGATTCTCGCGAAAACCGTAAACCTAGTTTTGAACCTTCGTGAAAGGTGAGTTTTTTTTTGATGTTTACACTTTGAAAAATCATATCTTTTTAGTGTGTTGACGAAATTCGATGAAACAGGAAACATCAGGACCGCAAGGAAGCTCTCTACCCAATAAAAGAAGCCGCGGATTTTTCTGACATCGCATCTATCTTTAGCGAAGCAACAAACCAATGTGAGAAATCTAAATTAAATAAATTTGAATGGAAAATGTCGTGTATAATTTATATTAGCGAAATATAAATTACACACGTGTTGTATACCTCACGTACATGCGTGGTGTAAGCTATATGAGCGAAGTATGAAATATACATGCATAGAATAATTGATATATGTGTTGAAATGCAAGTGAAATATAGCAATTGAATATATATATATATATATATATATATATATATATACTCCCCTCGTCCACAAACCACGGACGATATTTATTGTTGTGAATTGGTGTGAAATATTGGATGAAAAATACGAATGGTTGAATAATTGTTTGTGGTTGACATTGTTTGGTTGTGGTTGAAAAATACCCATTGGTGATTGAAGATTGAAATGAATTGGAAATATTTGTGGAAATAAAAATAAACATGCCGCCTGCGTGCGAATTAGATGCATGAATCCCCATTGTCAAAAACCGCGAGGTTTTAAGGTAGAGCGAGGAGCCGTACTAGGGACGGTGCCGGTTTTAACTACCATGCCGTTATGCTGCCGAAATTTTGAATAATCTTTGTGTGTTAGAATTATTTTCATTTTTTGAAACTATATTCATGTGTTGAAAAGTGATGTGTGAAAATTAAATTCATTGGTGAATGAATGAAGTGTTTAAACAATAAAAATCACATTTTTATAATATATATGAAGTATGAAAAATATTCGCCTTATATATAAATAGTTTTAAAAATAAAAATCCTATCTTTCTTATATGAACAACATAAATAAAATATCCATGTGTGGAAATGCTCATGTGTTGAGAAGTGTGTGTAGTGGAAAATTTCATGTGTTGAATAAAAAGACTGAACAATAAAAATTACATTTTTATTGAAACTATGAAGTGTCGAAAACATCCATTTGTCGAATAAATATTTTAAATGATAAAAATATCATTTTTATCATATATGTGATATGTTAAAGATATGCGGACGTTGAAATAAATATTTGTGAATGAAATATTATTTTTAACATGCATAGGAACTAAATAAAATAGTCACGTATTGAAATCTATTTTAGTTCGCCAAAACTATCATCTTTGAAATGTGAAGTGTTAAAAATAGCCACTTGTTCAAATAAAATGTGCATGAATTGAAATATACATTAATTAGCTAATGATATAATTTTAGCCTATGCATGCAACATTAGAATGAATGGTGTTTTCAAACCAAAGTAAATCAAATATGAAGTTGAATGGAAAATGATAAGTGATAGAAATTGTATATATGTACATGCATATTTATTGAACAGGTTATAGCAAAGGGGCTAGAGAAGAGGAATAAAATTTTGTGCCCGACAAATAGGTACACATTTACTGTTTTGTTTGGGTGATGATTTTATGAGCCTGCTGGCTAGCCGCTTGGCTTTTTCTTTTTCTTTTTGACATGAGACGCCCGTGTGGCTATTTGGGAATTTTCCCAGCCCTTCCCGTACAAAGGAGGTTATGGCGAAATTTTCCGAAATTTAAAGGCGTTAGTGAAATAATTGAAGTGGAAACGATATAGGAATTTTTGAATGAACTATATTTATATAAATATATAAATATAAATAAAATTAAAACGAAACGTGGCCGTGCAGTTCGTGTTTTGAAACCGTGATTTCAAACGACTAGTGCGGGAAATCCGACCATTGGATTTTCCCGAATCCGCAACCATTGGGTTCACCTTGGAAATATCTTTCCAACGACACCAACTTTGTGAAGATCCGACGGTTGGATTGTCGGGAGTGTTTAATTCAAATCTGAAGAAAAACAGCGCCAGAAACGATTATATTTATATATATATAAATATAATTAAATTAAATCGAATAACGACGCTGTAGTTCGTAAATTGAAATCGTAATTTCAAATGGCTAGTGTGGAAGATCCGACCGTCGGATTTTCCCAAAACTGAAACCGTTGGATTCGTTTTGAAATAACCTTCCTAATGATATAAAATTTGTGAAGATCCAACGGTTAGATTTTCAGATATGTGTAAAACAAAATTAGTGGAAAGCAGCGCCAGTGCATCGGCACGACCTGTAATGTCGTTTAATTAAATATGGCCGTTTTAAAATAAATAAAAATGGCTATATATCGTAATAGAATACTATAGACGATATAAAGTGGAAATAAACTAATTTCGTTGTGTTTGCTTGATATGTGATGGTTGAATGTATTTGACATGAAAATTATAATTAAAGAACCGAAATGTGAATGTTGAATAGTCCAACCATGTGATAAATTGATTCGAAAATCTAAATATACGTGGATTATTTGAAAAGGCCGAGTTCATCTCATTTCAAATAATCCATCGACGTTGAGAAGTCGAAGAGTCAAAGACGGATGAAGACCGACGATCTTCATATTGGATGGATGGGCGCTACTGATGCTCGTGATTGTAGTAGCTACCATGAAGGAACTGAAGTAGTAGCCGTCCAAACATCCTGTTGATTGTACGGATATGCGAGGAATTGGTGCCTCCGGTTTCGTTCAGAACCAGAACGGACTTGTAAATGGACTGTGTGTCTGACATTGAATTTTGTTCTGTGTTGACTGATCTCTGTTAAATATATAGCTGTTTGGCGGTGGGGAATTTATTCTCTCGCTTAATGCCCTTCTTTGAGACGTACGAGCTCAGAGGTTATGTATTGATAGAAATCAGTCGCATGGAGTGGATTGCCTGTGTGGCACGCCTAAGTGGCATATGATCAAGGCTTCTGTTGCAAAGCAAAGTCTTGTGGTTGATGATCAAAACATGGTCTGTGTGACGTAGCTTTGTGTATGACGTGAATTCGCGAGCCTCACACCCCGGTATGAGTCAAAAACGGGAGACGGACCGCTGGGAGAGCACAACGTTTCTTTATAGCTATGGTGGTGTGAGTGACCTACCAGCCCTGACATTATATATACTTTTCTATTTGTGGTTGTTGGAATGCGAGGCGCCTCGATTATAGGTCTGTAAGGACCGGGAAACGTGTGTTCAGGAATTGCCAATCCTCAAAAGTAAGAGAGGACCGGCCCAGCCGATTCCAAGGATCATAGTGGGGTCCTGAAACATTTGCTAGAGTGTCTCGAACGGAGAGGAGCTTGCCCCTTGCCTCGACTCATGAAGGAACCCAATTTCCAATACGAAATATGCGGACGTGATTGTATTACTAGTACGACGACATAATGGTATGGGTCATTTATGCCGCCTATGATTGATATTTATGATTGAAATCGCTTTTGAAACATATATGCACTAGTAATAATATCAAACACTTTTGTTTTATTCCTATGAAGCATTTTTGGCCATTATATGGTAAAAACTCTATCCTCCGGCTTGCGTTGCATTGTGTGATGGGACCTGAGTCTTATAATGGCTTTATTTTATAAAAAGCATTGCGATGATTTAATCATTTACTTTATTTCATGCACTAGCACTCATTGGAGTAAACCCGTTCCGCGAAAGTGGCGTGGTCCTTTGATTTTCCTTATTATTGTTGTTAATAAGTTAAGTAGATTTCTCATACCAGTCCCATGACTGACTCATAGTTTGTTTCACCTTGCAAACTCGGGTCCCCTCATTTTCACACGGGCAGCCTAGTTACAGGTTTCTGACGCACATTTTGGCTCATGGCGAGGCTTGACTACACCGTGCTGACTTAGATTTTCTCCGCCATTATTGTATCTATATTATGATTCCGCCATTGGCGGTGTATACTGATATTTATTTTGAGTACTCTTTATGTATGATTCTACCTCAGGCAATGGTGACTGACTATGTATCATTATGCACTAAGTTGTATCCTGTACTGTGCTTCTCTGATGTGATGATATCTATATGATTCCGCTGTCATTTGTGTGTAAATTATTCTATTTTCTGTTTATGCTATTATCTGTGATCTGCTAATGATGATTAATGTGTTATATTCCAATGATTATCCTTAACACCGTGTAACGGGGTTTTGGGATCGTCTCAGGTGGTATCAGAGCTTTGGTTAACCTTAGTTCTGGAGTCTAACACATTAAACACTTCGTCAAAATAGAATCAGTAGTATTCTAAGGCGAGTCGCTCATTAGAGATAGGACTAGTAAAGTCCTAGAATGAGCCGAGCAGAATAGCATAAAATAATTTGATCAGTCCATCGTTATCTTTCCATAAATTTCTGCTTAAGCATGCAATAGACTATCATTTCTGTTAGCTGACTCTTTTCTTGCTTATACAGAATTTGACAAATGGCTACCAGAGCAGCCGCCGCTACAGGAGGCCGTGCCGGCCGAGGCCGAGGAAGGGGAGAAGCCCCAGCTCAAGAAGGACCTTTGATACAACCTCCGGCCGCTCAATACTTCGAGCTAGACCATGTAGCTAAGAGATATAAGAACTTAGGAGGCAAGACCTTCTCGGGTACTGGCACAGTAATAGAGGCCCTTGCATGGCTCAAAACATGCGAGAAAATTCTTGAAGGCCTAAGGCTTGGAGACGAAGATAAAGCTATTATGGGCGCCTGGCTTTTGCAGGAACAAGCTGAACTATGGTGGGAATCTCTCACCGCCGGGAATAGAGAAGCTGGAAGAACATGGGATGGATTCAAAGAACTCTTCAAGGAGAAATATGTCCCAGAACAAGCTCTAGAAAGAATGCACGATGACTTCGCCAATCTCCAGTAGGGGGATCTTTCCGTGCAAGATTATCTAAATAGATTTACACCGTTGTCGCCCTATGCTCCGGAGCTCGTCGCCACTGCAAAGTCCAAAAATAAGAGGTTTATCCTTGGGCTAAGGCGACAGTATCATGATAGAGCCATGGCCCATGTCAAGCTGGAATTCAACGAACTAGTGGAAATGACATGTAACTACGAAGACCTTGACCATAAGCATCTGGAACAGGATCGCGCTAAAAGCCAGGCCGGGAATAAGCGCAAGCCTGCTGTAAATCAAGGCGAGTCAAGCCAAGCAGCATCTTCAAAACCTCAGACTGGCAAGCGGCCGAGAGGAAACTGCTTTAACTGTGGCAAGCCGGGGCACTACTCAAATGTCTGTACAGCACCGAAAAGGCAGAGAACCAATTCTCAAGGTTCGAGCCAAGGCTCCCAGAACCCTTGCTCGTGCTTCTACTGTCGCAAGACAGATCATCTTGTTAGGGACTGTCCTTTGCTGAAGAAGGCCATAGTAGCTCATGTCTATGACGGGTCGAGCCCGCCAGCTGCTTCCGACGGAGCAGGTAAACCCGATGTGTTGGGAGGTACCCTTACAATTAAAAATATTCCTGTCTCTGTATTGTTTGACACAGGTGCATCAAGTAGTTTTATTGCTAGTAACACAATGCACAAATTAAAGTTAAAACAGAGGAAGCTTAAATAATCGGTAGAAGTACATAATCCGATAGGAGGATCTCTTATTCTCGGTTCATATTGTAAAGTACCTGTTTCTTTTTCTCGATACAAGTTTCCTTTTGATCTAATCATCATGGATTTTCCCGAATTCGATATCATTCTCGGGCTAGATTGGTTAACGAAATACAAAGCCGAAGTGAATTGTGCAGAAAGAATCGTTAAAATTCGAACGAAGCTTGGATATATTACGGTACCCTGTCATGGTTCGAATCCGAATAGAGAAGAATTTTGGTTGGCATTAGAACTTATCCCCACTTCCATAGAAAAGATTCCGATTGTTAAAAACTATGCGAATGTGTTTGAAGAAGTTGAAAACTTACCTCCGCAAAGAGAAATAGAATTCCGAATCAATCTAATTCCCAATGTCAGACCAGTGGTACATCCAATTCGCAGAATGACTCCGAAGGAAAAAGAAGAATTAGGCGATCAAACTCGTCAACTGTTGTGGAAGGGTCTAGTCAGACCTAGTTTTTCTAATTGGGGTGCAGCTGTTGTGTTTGTCCCGAAGTCAGACGGTACTCTTCGATTATGCGTTGATTACCGAGACCTCAACAAACAGATGCTCAAAAACAAGTATCCATTACCCCGCATTGATGATTTGTTAGACCAATTGAATGGGGCGAAGGTATTTTCCCGAATGGACCTAGCTACAGGTTTTCATCAATTGACAATAGCAGAAGAGTGTGTTCCTTTGACAACTTTCAGAGGTCCAGACATATTTTATGAATGGTTAGTAATGCCGTTTGGCCTATGCAACGCTCCAGCATACTTTGTCGATCTAATGAATAGAGTGTTCAGGGGAGTTCTGAATAAATTTGTCTTCGTATTCATCGATGATATTTTAATCTACTCCAAATCAAAACCCGAGCATGAAAAACACTTAGAACAAGTATTGGAGATTCTAAGGAAGAACGTCTTCAAAGCCAAATTCTCTAAATGTGTCTTCTGGCAAGAAGAAGTCAAATTTCTTGGCCATGTCGTGTCAGAGAAAGGAATTTCTGTTGACCCAAGCAAAATAACAGCAATTCAAGATTGGAAACAACCCACTACTCCCACGGAAGTTAGAAGTTTCATGGGGTTGGTTAGTTATTATCGAAAGTTCGTTAAGGATTTTTCGAAGATATCTGGTCCATTAACAAAGCTCACGAAGAAGCATGAGAAGTTTAAGTGGACTTTAGACTGTGAATAAGCTTTCCAGGAATTGAAATCGAAACTGACCACTGCTCCAGTGTTAACCATTATTGATGGCAATCAGGATTTAACGGTTTGGACAGATGCTTCTATTTGAGGTCTTGGGGCAGTGTTAATGCAGAGAGGCCAAGTAGTCGCTTATGCAAGCCGCCAACTGAAACCGCATGAGAAGAATTATGTGACTCATGATCTTGAGTTGCTAGCCATCGTTTTTGCATTGAAAATCTGGAGGCATTATTTATTGGGCGAGAAATTTATACTGTACACAGATCATCAATCATTGAAGTATTTATATACCCAGAAAGATCTGAATCTGAGACAGCAGCGTTGGCTAGAATTTCTTGCAGCGTATGATCTTGATATCCTGTATACGCCGGGGAAGGCTAACGTTGTAGCGGATGCGCTTAGTAGTAAAACCGCAATCATTGCCAATCTTATAATTACACCTGGATTGATTGATAAAATATATGTTCTTCAGAAAAGTGACAATTTTGTGAAAGAGATGATAAGAAGGATTCAAAGGGGCGAAGGCTCCAGTTTCCAGGTGGATAGTGAGGGAGTTCTGAGGCTAAATAGAAGAATATGTGTTCCCGACATTCCTGAGCTCAAAAGAGAAGTGCTGGATGAATGCCATAAATCCAAATTTTGCATCCATCCTGGGGTGAGTAAAATGTACAACGATATCAAACACACTTTCTGGTGGAAGGCAATGAAAAGGGATATTTCTTTGTATGTTAGCAGATGTCCTACTTGTCAATTAGTCAAGAGTGACCAACAGAAGCTAGCTGGATTGTTGCAACCGTTGGAAGTCCCAGGTTGGAAATGGGAACAGATTTCCATGGATTTCATAGATGGCTAGCCGCGAACCTGGAAAGGTAATGACATCATTTGGGTAACCGTAGATCGCTTCACGAAGACTGCCCATTTTATATCTGTCAGATCCAATAGAACCGCTCAAAGTCTAGCACAGATATATTTCAAAGAAAATTTTAAGCTGCATGGAATTACCATCAGCATAGTCAGTGATAGAGATCCCCTATTTACTAGCAAATTCTGGGGGGCTTTCCAGACAGAATTGGGAACGAAAATGAATATGAGCACCGCTTATCACCCTCAAACAGATGGCCAAACTGAGCGGGTGAAAAGAATTCTAGAAGATTTATTGCGGGCTTGTATAATTGATTTTGGTGGGTCATGGGAAGATCACTTACATTTGGCAGAATTCTCATATAACAATAGCTATCAAGCAAGTTTGGGAATGTCGCCATTTGAAGCATTATATGGCAGACCATGCAAATCTCCAGCATGTTGGGTAGAACCTGGCAACAGACTTGTGTTAGGACCCGATATGATTAGAGAAGCATCTGATAAAGTCGACTTCATCAAAAAGCGTTTGAGAACCGCCCAAAGCCGACAGAAAAGTTATGCAGATTCTAGAAGGAGAGATTTGACATTTGCTATTGGTGATCAAGTTTATTTGAAAGTTTCTCCGATGAGAGGAGTAATCAGATTTGGCAAGACTGGGAAGTTGGCACCGAGATTTATTGGTCCCTTTCCTATACTCGAACGAATTGGAACTCTTGCTTATAGGGTTCAATTACCAGATTGGTTGCCTGGAGTGCATGATGTATTTCACAAATCTTAACTTAGAAGACATGTGCATGATCCGGATCTTGTTGTAGAAGAAGCAGCGCAACAGGATATAGATATAACTCCAGAATTATCACTCAGAAGGGAGCCATTAAAGGTTGTTGGCAAAGAAACTAGAGAACTAGGAAGCAAAAAGGTTCATTTAGTTAAAGTACAGTGGAGCAGTGATCCTAGAGACTGTACTTGGGAGACTGAGGAAAGCATTAAGCAAGCTTACCCCAAATGCAGAGTGGATATCTCTGACTAACTCCGGTGCAAGGTACCTTTACAATACTTTGCATTTACATTTTGTTTCCTACTTTACTGTTGTTTCCTTTTCGAGGACGAAAAGTTTTAAGTGGGGGAGATTGTAATAACCCGGAAAATACGAGCCAATTTAAAAATTTTAAATGGGTCATTTCAAAGGAATTTGAACAATTGAAATAGATTATTTCAATAAAATATTGAATTAGAAACAGGAAGTCAGTTTAAAAATTTGAATTCAAACTTTGACTGACTGTGCAGGGTGGAAAATATAACGGATTTTAGCAAAACCAAAAATATTTAAATCTGTTAGTCAATACCTTTCTAACGAATCTGAAAAATCGAAGTTTCATAATGGGAATCAAAAGTTATGGCCGAATGAATTTTCAGAATGGTCGCTATATAGAATATATAGACCTGGAAAATTGATATTTTGCATACGACCTCGGAATTCAACGAAACCACTTTTGTTGGGTCCGGGATGTCAAACTATTGCTTGGTTTCAAATTTCATAATTTTTGAAGCTAGTATGTGAGCGTGGCAAAAGAAAATGCGTTTGGTCAATTTCTGTTAAATTGGATCGACCAGAAAATGGCCATTTTTCAAACGATCTCAGAATTCGATGAAACTAGTTTTGTTGGTACCATAGCGTCAAAACATAGCTAGATTTATTTTTCTGGAATTTTTCGAATCATTTTGTGGCCCTGGCAAATTGAAATGTACGTTCAAAGTTAAAAATTAAATGTTTTATACTTTAATTTGAAAAATAACTGACTGTAACAGTCGAATTGGCCTACGAAACATATCCCATTATGTCCGGGATGGGGGTATTTAGCTAGGGGCGACAGTCGTTGGGTTTAAAAAGGAGTTCGTTTGAGAAAACACTATTTAAATTTTTTTATTAAAACCATCGACCAATCATATTTCTCCATTCATTATTTTAAAAACAAAAAAAAACAAAAACCCCAAAACCAACGGCGAAACCCGTTCCTCCCCTTCCAGGCCCGATCGCCGCCGCTGCCGTCGCTTCCAGCCTCCGTCACCACCGCCGCTCGACGCGCCTTCGCCTCCCCTTCAAATCCGACCAACTTCCTCCACCCCTCGTCGCCTGTGCCGCCTGAATCGAGGCCAGAAAGCCCCGACCTTCCCAGCGACGCCGCCGACGATCCCGACCACCGAACGCCACCAAACCACCACCGACAGGAAGCCCCCTCTTCCCTCTTCCACGTCCAACCCGCCGATCATCCCCTCGTGCCTCGATTCTCGCGAAAACCGTAAACCTAGTTTTGAACCTTTGTGAAAGGTGAGTTTTTTTTTATGTTTACACTTTGCAAAATCATATCTTTTAGTGTGTTGACGAAATTCGATGAAGCAGGAAACATCGGGACCGCAAGGAAGCTCTCTACCCAATAGAAGAAGCCACGGATTTTTCTGACATCGTATCTATCTTTAGCGAAGCAACAAACCAATGTGAGAAATCTAAATTAAACAAATTTGAATGGAAAATGTCGTGTATAATTTATATTAGCGAAATATAAATTACACACGTGTTGTATACCTCACGTACATGCGTGGTGTAAGCTATATGAGCGAATTATGAATTATACATGCATAGAATAATTGATATATGTGTTGAAATGCAAGTGAAATATAGCAATTGAATATATATATATATATATATATATATATATCTACTCCCCTCGTCCACAAACCATGGACGATATTTATTGTTGTGAATTGGTGTGAAATATTGGATGAAAAATACGAATGGTTGAATAATTGTTTGTGATTGACATTGTTAGGTTGTGGTTGAAAAATACCCATTGGTGATTGAAATGAATTGGAAATATTTGTGGAAATAAAAATAAACATGCCGCCTGCGTGCGAATTAGATGCATGAATCCCCATTGTCAAAAACCGCGAGGTTTTAAGGTAGAGCGAGGAGCCGTACTAGGGACAGTGCCGGTTTTAACTACCATGCCGTTATGCTGCCGAAATTTTGAATAATCTTTGTGTGTTAGAATTATTTTCATTTGTTTAAACTATATTCATGTGTTGAAAAGTGATGTGTGAAAATTAAATTCATTGGTGAATGAATGAAGTGTTTAAACAATAAAAATCACATTTTTATAATATATATGAAGTATGAAAAATATTCGCCTTATATATAAATAGTTTTAAAAATAAAAATCCAATCTTTCTTATATGAACAACATAAATAAAATATCCATGTGTGGAAATGCTCATGTGTTGAGAAGTGCGTGTAGTGGAAAATTTCATGTGTTGAATAAAAAGACTGAACAATAAAAATTACATTTTTATTGAAACTATGAAGTGTCGAAAACATCCATTTGTCGAATAAATATTTTAAATGGGAAAAATATCATTTTTATCATATATGTGATATGCTAAAGATATGCGGACGTTGAAATAAATATTTGTGAATGAAATATTATTTTTAACATGCATAGGAACTAAATAAAATAGTCAGTGTTGAAATCTATTTTAGTTCGCCAAAACAATCCTCTTTGAAATGTGAAGTGTTAAAAATAGCCATTTGTTCAAATAAAATGTGCATGAATTGAAATATACATTAATTAGCTAATGATATAATTTTAGCCTATGCATGCAACATTAGAATGAATGGTGTTTTAAAACCAAAGTAAATCAAATATGAAGTTGAATGGAAAATGATAAGTGATAGAAATTGTATATATGTACATGCATATTTATTGAACAGGTTATAGCAAAGGGGCTAGAGAAGAGGAATAAAATTTTGTGCCCGACAAATAGGTACACATTTACTGTTTTGTTTGGGTGATGATTTTATGAGCATGTTGGCTAGCCGCTTGGCTTTTTCTTTTTCTTTTTGACATGAGACGCCCGTGTGGCTATTTGGGAATTTTCCCAGCCCCTCCCGTACAAAGGAGGTTATGGCGAAATTTTCCGAAATTTAAAGGCGTTTGTGAAATAATTGAAGTGAAAACGATATAGGAATTTTTGAATGAACTATATTTATACAAATATATAAATATAAATAAAAGTAAAACGAAACGTGGCCATGCAGTTCGTGTTTTGAAACCGTGATTTCAAACGACTAGTGCGGGAAATCCGACCATTGGATTTTCCCGAAACCGCAACCGTTGGGTTCTCCTTGGAAATATCTTTCCAACGGCACCAACTTTGTGAAGATCCGACGGTTGGATTGTCTGGAATGTTTAATTCAAATCTGAAGAAAAACAGCGCCAGAAACGATTATATTTATATATACATATATATATATATATATATAAATATAATTAAATTAAATCGGATAACGACGCTGCAGTTCGTGAATTGAAATCGTAATTTCAAATGGCTAGTGTCGAAGATCTGACCGTCGGATTTTCCCAAAACTGAAACCGTTGGATTCGTTTTGAAATAACCTTCCTAATGATATAAAATTTGTGAAGATCCAACAGTTAGATTTTCAGATATGTGTAAAACAAAATAAGTGGAAAGCAGCGCCAGTGCATCGGCACGACCTGTAATGTCGTTTAATTAAATATGGCCATTTTAAAATAAATAAAAATGGCTATATATCGTTATAGAATACTATAGACGATATAAAGTGGAAATAAACCAATTTCGTTGTGTTTGCTTGATATGTGATGGTTGAATGTATTTGACATGAAAATTATAACTAAAGAACCGAAATGTGAATGTTGAATAGTCCAACCATGTGATAAATTGATTTGAAAATCTAAATATACATGGATTATTTGAAAAGCCCGAGTTCATCTCATTTCAAATAATCGATTGACGTTGAGAAGTCGAAGAGGCAAAGACGGTTGAAGACCGACGATCTTTATATTGGATGGATAGGCGCTACTGATGCTCGTGATTGGAGTAGCTACCATGAAGGAACTGAAGTAGTAGCCGTCCAAACATCCTGTTGATTGTACGGATATGCGAGGAATTGGTGCCTCCGGTTTCGTTCAGACCCAGAATGGACTTGTAAATGGACTGTGTGTCTGACATTGGATTTTGTTCTGTGTTGATTGATCTCTGTTAAATATATATCTGTTTGGCGGCGGGGAATTTATTCTCTTGCTTAACGCCCTTCTCTGAAACGTACGAGCTCAGAGGTTATGTATTGATAGAAATCAGTCGCATGGAGTGGATTGCCTGTGTGGCACGCCTAAGTGGCATATGATCAAGGCTTCTGTTGCAAAGCAAAGTCTTATGGTTGATGATCAAAGCACGGTCTGTGTGACGTAGCTTTGTGTATGACGTGAATTCGCGAGCCTCGCACCCCGGTATGAGTCAAAAACGGGAGACGGACCGCTGGGAGAGCACGACGTTTCTTTCTAGCTATGGTGGTGTCAGTGACCTACCAGCCCTGACATTATATATACTTTTCACCTGTGTGGTTGTTGGAATGCGAGGCGCCTCGATTATAGGTCTGTAAGGACCGGGAAACGTGTGTTCAGGAATTGCCAATCCTCAAAAGTAAGAGAGGACTGGCCCAGCCGATTCCAAGGATCATATTGGGGTCCTGGGACATTTGCTAGAGTGTCTCGAACGGAGAGGAGCTTGCCCCTTGCCTCGACTCATGAAGGAGCCCAATTTCCAATACGAAATATGCGGACGTAATTGTATTACTAGTATGGCGACATAGTGGTATGGGTCATTTATTGTTGACCCGCTTTTTAGTCAAAGCAGTCACATGTGGAATCTCTGATAAACAACACACTAGAGTATTGGGAATACCGTCAGAAGATAGCAAGCGATTTGGTTGAAGTCGCATCACAAACAAAGAATGGTCCAGAACTCTTATCAGATGACCTCTTTTGGGCCCGAAAACAGCGATTACGGAGCTATGCTCGGTAACTCTTGTAGCTCTATGAATCAGCTTCAGTTTGAGCTTTGGTTCAGCTCAATCGGACTTACGGTTTGAAAGTTATGCCCGTTTCCGTGAACGCATGCAGAACCGGAAACTTGGAATTTGGAAATTGGCTTGAACTCCCGGATCGGATTATACCCACTCCAACTCCTCTCTTCAAAGAAGCATAGCATTGGATGGTTTTGGCAGAGCTCTGACTCGGTTGGGATCGGGTGGAATGGAGCAATCTGACCCGCTTCGCACCGGATCCTCACAAGAACACAAAGTCTTCGGGTTGAAGACACCAACTCGGTTCGGATCGGACAACCGAACCGACCCGCCTTACACACTGCACTGATGTGCTTCCACTCTTCGGATCGAAGACACCAACTCAGTTCGGATCGGAAGTCCGAACTGACCCGCCTTGCACCAGATGTATAGCAACAGGTCTCGCCTTCGGTTGGAATGCTCCGGATCGGTTCGGAAGGAAGAGGACCCGAACCGAACCGCTTCGACCTGCTGGTACACCTCAACTTTGACCTGTTCTCAAGGAGTAACTACCTCCTATTAATCCGGATCGTCTTACACCTGTCCTAGCACAATCTGAAGACCACTTCTCCACTATCTCCGAGATACATGCCACGTGCCCCTCCGATCCGATCTAATTCAGAGCACCTAGCTGCTTCTCTACACCTATAAATACACCAGGAGATGGTCGTTTCAAGGGACTTTTTGGAACTCTAACTCTCCATGGCTTCAACTATGGTTCTTCGCAAGGCTATTGTATAACCTATAAGTTGAATTCCACATTACAACACGAGGATTTCGTGTATAATCTCCCCTTTAATCTCCTCTTCTTCATTGTAAACACGAGGATTTCGTGTATAAGCTGCAAACAAACAAAATTGTAATAGCTTCTTAGGATTTAAGAAACTATAAAGTGGACGTAGGCTTGGATTGAGCCGAACCTCTATAAAAATCTCGTGTGTCTCCTCTTATTTTACTGCTTTTTCTGCATTAATCTGTGATTGTGAGGTTTTCACATAGATTTTTGGGTGTTAGGCCCAAAATTCGGTCTAACATTTTGGCGCGCCAGGTAGGGGGCACACGATACAACTTCTTCTACTAGCTTGAACGGAAGCGGATTATTTGGCTATTGGATCAATGGTTAAGCGAAAGAAAGACGGAACCTTCTCTCGTGCTGAGGATGTTGGCACTGAAGGCGCAAGGAACGAGGCAAGCCAGGAGGCTTCCTCTCATGAAAATCCATCAGCATACTTAACCAGAGAAGAGATGGATGGCGTTCTTGCTGAATTGAGAACTCAAATGGCAAGATGATCTCCTCCGCAAACAACAGGAGATGATCGATCAATTTTTCGCTCGGATGGAAGGAAGGCCGAGCGGCAATGCACAACTCATTGGAAATGGTACTGAAATGGCTCCATCAGGAATAACAAACCGGATCGGTTCGGATCCGATCCGAACCGAGGGCCAAAATCTGAATCCAACGCAGATGGAAATGGGGGACATTCCCCACTGGATCGGTTCGGACCCGATCCGAACAGCAACCCTGCATGAGCCTGGGGGCAGCATCCTCCCCTCTGGAAATCAAGGCTTCGCTCCTGTTCAACCTACATCCGCACCGGTTCGGGTCGGAAATACCACACAAATTCAGCATCAAGCTCCCCGGTTCGGAACAGGCGAACCTGTTCGGATCGGCACCTCCGATCCGAATCGTGCACCTCTCCATAACCTCCCTCATTCCTCCGAGCCGCAGCAAGGGGGCACCTCCGAACCGAACCGGATGACCTGCCAAGCTCGTTATACTCTTCCACACACTTCTGAACTTAACGCTGGGGGCACCAGCTCTGGACTTGTCAACTTGCAACAGCTCTTTGAAGGCGATCGGCTCGCCAACCTCATTGAACGCCTCTCGAGAGGCCGCACTTATCAGAATGACATGGATGATGTCAATCACAATCCATTCACACAGGAAATCAGGAATTCCCGCAATCCTCCAGATTTCAGACTTCCACAACTGGAGCCCTACAACGGTAGGACGGATCCTACCGTGCACCTGATGCGCTACAAACGTCATATGGAAGTTCAATCGGCGTCGGAAAACGTCATGGCAAAATGCTTTCCCCTCTTTTTGACTGATATTGCTGCTATGTGGTTTCGGCAGCTAGAATCTGAATCGATCAACAGCTGGAACATGTTGGTCGCTCGCTTCATTGAACAGTTTCGGGTCCACATCGCTCGACCCAAAAATGTCATGTCACTCACTACAATCAAGAAGAGACCCAAAGAAACACTGCGATCATTTTTGGAAAGATTCAACATTGCAGCAGCATCAGTTGATCGGCCTGAGCCATCTATGGTATTGATGGCAGCAGTATCCGGCGTTCTAGACAACTCGGAGTTCAAAAAATCCTTGTACCGAGACCCACCAAGGAATCTCAGCGAATTCTATCTTGAATCGGATAGGTTTTTGCGTGAAGAAGATGCAACGCCCGAAAAGAAAATTCTCGATGTTAACATGCTCAAAAACGGAGAACCGCCTGATTCTGGTAAAGGCAAAGGAAAAGCTGCCGTCAAGAATGACCGCAACGCTCAGCCCCGGAGAGGGCCCAAATATGAAAAGTACACGGAACTCAATTCGTCACTAACCGACATCTACGTGAACACAAACGGTGACGTCTCCTATCCAAAACCTCCCAGGAGGGAGCCATCGCAAAGAGAATGCGATTCCGGGAAATATTGCATATTTCACGATATGGACGGTCATGACACAAATGACTGTAGACACTTGCGAGATCTGATTGAGGAACGGGTTAGACGTGGAGAGCTACCCGAGTATGTGAAACAACCAACAGCACCTGTACCTGTCACTACACCAAAACAGGTGATTGCCAACGAGTATAACCGTCGCAAACAATTTCAGCAACGCTTATTAGCGTTGCTACGGAGGCGTGGCAATGTAGTACCAACGCTTATAAGCGTTGGTATATTTTCATTCGCAACGCTTATAAGCGTTGGTGGATTTCCTTTCGCAACGCTTATACTCGTTGGTGGATTTCTTTTGCCAACGCTAATAAGCGTTGTAAGATTTTTGTTTGCAACGCTTATACATGTTACAATATTTCTGTTTGCAACACCTATACATGTTACAAAATTTTAATTCACAACAAATACAAATTTCAATAATAACAGAAATTTGTACTAGCAACTCACATATTCTAACATTAACTGTCAATTAATAACCAACATAACGATAATATAGACGATATATAATATGAATCAAAAACAAATATTAAACTCAATACATACCAATGGACAACATTCATAATCACACAACGACATAGAATATCGGTTAACAACAAACAAGCACAATACATAATTAAGTTGTCAAATTGAATACATAATTAGTTCGCTAAATTCAATACATAAATGGGATTCTACAAATATCGAATACGGAACTCCGGCCATCCAATTTCCTCTTTTCTTCCGCTGCCTCTATAAGTGTCTGCATTAATTGAATATCACATTAAATTGAAATTTTCAGTTCCTTGTTAAAAACAAAAAATCATGAGTATGCATCATGTATAAAAAAACATTAAATTATAAGCTCAGTAAAACTGGGTCGTTCGGCTCAGTTTTGCTGAGTCGAACAGCTCAGTAAAAGTGAGCCTAAGGCTCAGTCATTAGGTTATTTAATGTGAAACCTTAAAAGTGCAACTTGCGCGTGTGTGTAACAGGAGTAAATGGCATCTCATCTCACGTTTTGTTTTTGGTTATTTATTATTTCATGCAGGAAATGACTTCGTTCAAACTTTGGCAGCGAACATCAAATCTTGTCCGTTTTTACTGAGCCATTAGGCTCAGTAGACTATGCTAAAATGAAACATTAGGCTCAGTAAATATATGATCAACATTATCTTTATAGCATTTAATTTTCGTTATTTAAAATCAGAAGTGAACTTTAGTACAAATGGTTGATGCTTAAAAAAACAATATTATTATTAATGTCTTACATTTTGGCAGCCTAACATTTTTATTTTGGTTTCCTTGTAAAATTCAGAAAAAATACCATTATCCATCCTTTAAGCAACCATGTAGTGAAAAGTCAAAGCAAATATGCTATATCGGTTTCATATAATGCTATGAGAATTTGAAATGATAAGGACAATACATTAAGATAGGATACATGGCCATTTTGAAGTCACAGAATACATATAAAATTGTCATTACCATTATGAAGTAAAATGTACGATGACAAAAACATTAAAAAGAAAAAAGACATTCTTATCTGAAAGAAAACTCAGTATGGTCCTACTCAAATCCAATGTAATCAAGCATGTCACTAAAAAAATAAAATAAAAAATAAAGAAGAAGAAGAAAAGCAAAAGATGAACTAAGAAACATACCAAAGCAAAATGCTGAATGTTAGGTGCAGCGGGTAGAGTGGAGCTACTCGGTGGCAAAGTAGGGCGGAGCAGTCGATTTGGGGGCAGCGGAAATGGTTTTAGTTCTGTGCAAGTGACAGAGCAAAGACCATGAAAAAAATTGATTGGTTAACGTGAAATTTATAAACAGAAATAAATTACTGGCTATAATTTTTAGAACCAAAATTTATGAAACTTCTCTTTAGCGAATTAATTTGCAACAATGAAACTCTTTTCAACATCAATTAAAATATAAACGGATCTAATATGTTTGAACTAAACTTTGATACCTATCAAGATGATAATACGAAGTTATAAACTATAACCATATCTGATAATGTTGGGCGAAACTTTAATATTGTTTTTGAGGTAAACTTGATAAGCATATCTAGATAATAATTTCTTCATTTTTGTTCGATGAAGATTATAAAAGTTATGCAGAACTGGTTGCGAAATATTAAAAAATAAAATAGTTGTCATCCTTAGCAATCTCATCATCGCATTCAATGTCGTCTGAGGTATGTTAATTAACTTTATTAATACATGATAAAAACTCTAAATAAATGCCAAGGTAAAAGAATAAACTCTACATTTAAAGAGAACGTAGAAAGATGTGAGCTTTAAAAGAATAACTGAATGGAACACATTTCATTCACAAATGAAATTTAGTACACATTTCATAACTAAAACACTCAAAATAAAAGAAATAATGTAAAAGACTAAACTTTCTTCATTTGCAGGTTGTTTTGATTCCTTTTCAAGGTTTCCCCCACCATAAATGTCCTCGAAATGTGAAAAACAGCAAGCAACTGATTTCAATGCACATAAATCAATAACACATCAATGTGTAGACACTTTATGCAATAATAAAGTTTATACCATACCTTTTTCCTACTAGATATTAGTTCCAGTAATGTCAGTGATGCAATAAACCTCATCCTAAGGCCTGTCTAGTCTGAAACATCAGCCTGGAAGAAGGGGCTAGAAGAATGTGCATTCTTCCATGTTCACATCTGTCAGTCTGTTGTAGCTGCCCTTTTCCAGATGCTGTTTCTTTGGCATTAACCAATCTGGGGGAGCTATCGCACATCTTACTGTTTTCCACACTTAGAAACTTTCTATCCCTTTTTCACATCTTACTACTGTTTTCCACACTTAGAAACTTTCTATCCCTTTTCTCTTCTGAAACGTAACATTATGGGTTCAGCAGCAACATTGAAGACAAATTCAAACTACTGCTATCTCAAAGCCCACCATGTCGTATATGTTTTCTCAAGGCACATAACTGCAACAATAAAACAAAATGCAATACAAAGAATTATCAATAGGACTTGAAGTTGTGCTAATGTTATAACCTATACTACAAATAAAATTAATAAGTTAGTCAATATGTAGTGAAAGTGATGTAAATTGAGATGAAAAAGACAAATTATTTATGCAAGTTGAAGTCATGTAGATGATAAGAACAAAGTCAAATAAATGGATAAATGTTCAAACTTTGTTCATTTTGTTAGTGTTTAATGCGCTTCATAACAACATTCATCATATTTCATCTGGTTTGTACACCGTATCCTAATTAGCATTATATTACTATAGAAAAAAAAGAAAAAAAACACACAAAAGCTGGTATTTTAAAAGTTGTACAACATAAACTCAGCCGTAATGCTCAGCTGAAACTGAGCTTTACGACTCAGTTTCACTGAGCTTTACGGCTCAATTGAAACCGAGCCCAAAGGCTCAGCTTCTATGAGCCTTAAGGCTCAGCTGAAACTGAGTCTTTCAGCTAAGTGAAACTGAGTTGTAAAGCTCAGTTTCGCTGAGCCGAAACGGTTTCACTGAGCCTTAAGGCTCAGCTGAAACTGAGCCGTGAGGCTCAGTTTCGCTGAGCCTAAAGGCTCAGTTTCACTGAGCCTTTCGGCTCTTCGCTGAGCCTTAATTTACCCACTATATCGTTCCTTTTAGGTATACTCCTTACTGTTTCAAAAGGTACATTGTTATTTATGGATCTGAACTTTATAATCTATTATAAATTTACATTGCAAAACCAAAATTCCAATGAGCTAAAATAATACTGGAATCCTTATAAATATATTTTGATAACTTCTAACTTAACGTTTAACTTACATAATTCATTTAATCTATGAATCTGGAACTAGTACTTAATTTATTAAATGATGTGATGCATTTAGTGATACAACCAAACTTTTATCAATATCATGCAAGCCATTAGACAGAATTACCATGTACAGCCCACGTAAACTACATCTTCTACACGAGCTACTACATCAATTACTATTTGCAAACTTTACAGAAAGAAGAAATAATTCACAATAGTTGGGAAACGAGTACATTTAAAACTAATTCCTCTCACCTACCAATACCATAGCAGATTATGTGTAGACTGATGTTAAGTGTTAAAACTTTAGATTAGTTCATGAAACCTTTTTACCATCAAAAAATTAAACAACCAACAGAACAACACAAGCTACATGGCAAGTTCCATCAAACAGTCATATTTGAGAATAAAAATTGCTACTTTAAACCACAAATCAACAAAAATACTACAAAATCGCAAACACGGTGGGAGATCTAATATATCTATCGGCTACCACATTTTTCAGCATACTTATTAATCCTTTAAGCATAATATTTTTGGTGTGTTACATTAAGTTACTTTGCATTCGGAACGCATTAAATTATAGCATTCAAAACTGTGAAACCCGTATAAAACTAGCAAACACATACTTAAAAGCACTCAATAAGGGTATACGGAATAAACCGATTCTGTGCCTCTTAGCCTTGGTTCTAACGGATTTCCCCAAAGATCCCAAATCGAACAAATCGAACAAAGATCCCAAAATCGAACAAAGATCCCAAAATTTATACCTGAAGCGATTGAATTCGAGTTAAATGCGAGTTGAATGCAGCACAAATCGAACAAAGATCCCAAAATCGAACGCAAGTTGTTCGCAGAAGCGACCCCAACACCCGATTAGAGAGGAACGAATTCGAATTTTTTAATATTAGACATGCTAGGATTCGTGGGATTTGGATGCAATTTTTTTTCCTTCTGAAATCATGAGATTTGGATTTGTAGTTTAGGCGGCCGTTTTTGCTAAAAGCGTTGGCCAAAGGAAGGATAGATGAGAAATAGGGTTACGGATGGTAGTTTACGTTTTTACCCTCAGAAAACACCCTTAACAACCCAAATAAGTGTTGGGACTAAAAATATATTATTATGTATTTTTGGCAACACTTTTTTAATATAGCAACGCATATTACGGTGACTACCCTACAACACAAATAAGTGTTGGCAATTGAAAAAAAAGGGTTACCAAATGGCCATTTTGGTGTAGTGTGTGCTGCCGTCACCTGCTCCCCGGAGAGCGAATGACCCTGGAACGAGCTCCCATCGGCTCATCATCAACTGATCTGGATTGGATCACTCTGCGTTTTCAGCATTTCTTAGGATTTAAGATATGTTTCTTTGCTTTCTTTAGGTTTTCCGATTGGCTAAATCGGAGTACACACGTTCGGGGTTAGGATTTAGCTCCAAAACGTGCTCTGGACTCGATGACAAACCGATCAGGATTTGCTTTGGTTTTGTACTTTGAATTGAATAAGGGAGGACTTCCCGAGCATGGATTATGTTTGGCAAATTTAAGTGTCTTGTCAGGTTGTTGCAGGATTCTCAATCTTAACTAAAGTATGGCTTATACTTATCTCGAAACCCTTGGTACGGATTGTGCCTAGGGACGGACTATCTTGTCGGGCTTTGGCAAGTATAGCTCCATCTCGGTATGAGTATGGATTGTACTCCACTACATTTCTAAGTATGGATTATACTCTGGAATGGCTTATTGTCTTGCCAGGATTTGGCAAAGGAACTCTATAAAACTCGAGTATGGCTTATGCTCAGTTTGAACTTCCTGGTATGGCTTATACCCGGAAGGTTAGGTCCCTCGTCAGGTTTTGGCAGGATGATTCGATCGTCCCTTGAGTATGGTTTATGCTCAAACAAACACCCAAGCATGGTTTATGCTCGAAAGTGTAATCAGTTTTGTCAGGTTTTGACATACCCATTTGCTTTCTCTTCTTCGCAGGTATGGATTATACTTGCAACTGGCAGGCCCGGCGTGGCCTTGGATTTCTTGGATTATCCAGAACACATCTTCCTTCATTCAGCAAGATATGTTCTGAGGGGCAGAATGTTGACCCGCTTTTTAGTCAAAGCAGTCACATGTGGAATCTCTGATAAACAACGCACTAGAGTATTGGGAATACCGTCAGAAGACAGCAAGCGATTTGGTTGAAGTCGCATCACAAACAAAGAATGGTCCGGAACTCTTATCAGATGACCTTTTTTGGGCCCGAAAACAGCGATTACAGAGCGAAGCTCTGTATCTCTTGTAGCTCTCTGAATCAGCTTCAGTTTGAGCTTTGGTTCAGCTCAATCGGACTTACGGTTTGAAAGTTATGCCCGTTTCCGTGAACGCATGCAGAACCGGAAACTTGGAATTTGGAAATTGGCTTGACCTCCCGGATCGGATCAGACCCGCTCCAACTCCTCTCTTCGAAGAAGCATAGCATTGGATGGTTTTGGCAAAGCTCTGACTCGGTTCGGATCGGGTGGAATGGAGCAATCCGACCCGCTTCGCACCGGATCCTCACAAGAACACAAAGTCTTCGGGTTGAAGACACCAACTCGGTTCGGATCGGACAACCGACCCGCCTTACACACTGCACTGAAGTGCTTCCACTCTTCGGATCGAAGACACCAACTCGGTTCGGATCGGAAGTCCGAACCGACCCGCCTTGCACCAGATGTATAGCAACACGTCTCGCCTTTGGTTGGAATGCTCCGGATCGGTTCGGAAGGAAGAGGACCTGAACCAAACCGCTTCGACCTGCTGCTACACCTCAACTTTGACCTGTTCTCAAGGAGTAACTACCTCCTATTAATCCGGATCGGCTTACACCTGTCCTAGCATGATCTGAAGACCACTTCTCCACTATCTCCGAGATGGCCTCTCCACATGCCACGTGGCCCTCCGATCTGATCCGATTCAGAGCACCTAGCTGCTTCTCTACACCTATAAATACACCAGGAGATGGACATTTCAAGGGACTTTTTGGAACTCTAACTCTCCATGGCTTCAACTATGGTTCTTCGCAAGCCTATTGCATAACCTAGAAGTTGAATTCCACATTACAACACGAGGATTTCGTGTATAATCTCCCCTTTAATCTCCTCTTCTTCATTGTAAACACGAGGATTTCGTGTATAAGCTGCAAACAAACAACATTGTAATAGCTTCTTAGGATTTAAGAAACTATAAAGTGGACGTAGGCTTGGATTGAGCCGAACCACTATAAAAATCTCGTGTGTCTCCTCTTATTTTACTGCTTTTTCTGCATTAATCTGTGATTGTGAGGTTTTCACATAGATTTTTGGGTGTTAGGCCCAGAATTCGGTCTAACATTTATGCCGCCTATGATTGATATTTATGATTGAAATCGCTTTTGAAACATATATGCACTAGTAATAATATCAAACACTTTTGTTTTATTCGTATGAAGCATTTTTGGCCATTATAAGGTAAAAACTCTATCCTCCGGCTTGCGTTGCATTGTGTGATGGGACCTGAGTCTTATAATGGCTTCATTTTATAAAAAGCATTGCGATGATTTAATAATTTACTTTATTTCATGCACTAGCACTCATTGGAGTAAACCCGTTCCGCGAAAGTGGCGTGGTCCTTTGATTTGCCTTATTATTGTTGTTAATAAATTAAGTAGATTTCTCATACCAGTCCCATGACTGACTCGTAGTTTGTTTCACCTTGCAAACTCGGGTGCCCTCATTTTCACACGGGCAGCCTAGTTACAGGTTTCTGACGCACCTTTTGGCTCATGGCGAGGCTTGACTACACCGTGCTGACTTGGATTTTCTCCGCCATTATTGTATCTATATTATGATTCCACCATTGGCGATGTAGACTGATATTTATTTTGAGTACTCTTTATGTATGATTCCGCCTCAGGCGATGGTGACTGACTATGTATCATTATGCACTAAGTTGTATCTTGTACTGTGCTTCTCTGATGTGATGATATCTATATGATTCCGCTGTCATATGTGTGTAAATTATTCTATTTTCTGTTTATGCTATTATCTGTGATCTGCTAATGATGATTAATGTGTTATATTCCAATGATTATCCTTAACACCGTGTAACGGGGTTTTGGGATCGTCTCATTCATCATGTTTAAACTGTAATTCAATTGATTTCAAAACATCATGCATTCATCATCATATGGGGGAAATGGTCATTTTTATGCTCAAGTTATTTTGAGAATTTTTACTTGGACATTTTTCATTGTTTTTGTATAGATTTGATGCATGCAGAAGAGGACTTCATAAAGATATAAATGAATACAAAGTAAAAAAGAGGAAATAAATGCCTTGCCAATAAAAAGGAAATCAATGCCTTGCCACAAAAAAGGAAATCAATCAATGGAGAAGGAATCAATTCAAGTAGAAGATTAGTGGAGGACTCCACCCACTCTCCCTCCTTCTTTAGTGGAGACAAAAAAGGGCTTCAAGAATCATTATTGCTAAAGAAAAAAGGAAGCTTAATGAAGGGCATTCTTGGTAGCACGCTGAAATTGAATTAGGGTTTTTTACATGTATAAATAACCCCTGTATGTTGATGTAAAAAGGATCTTGGATTTTATTTAGTTTAGAGTGGCTGAAATCAAAAACTCTATTTCTCTTCCATGGTTTCTAAGCCATTTCTTTTGTGTAATTTTTTATTGTAATTTTAATATAGTGCTCTTTTCTTTTATTGTCTTTTATAATGAAATCTCTTTATGTTATCATTGAATCCATTATGAGTAGTTAAACCCCTTCAATTTAGGGGTAGTGAAGCTCTCATGATTCATGAATAATTAACATAAGAATTTCATGTTTCTAACCCTCTTATTTGAGCTTAATATAAAATTGGATATAGATAAAGTAAAGATTTTATGTGGTGAAAATTGATAGCACATGTTGGTTGATTATTCCCAAATGTGTTATGCTCATATCATTAATAGAATCATACTTTATCACAATCTAATTCATTTTAGAAAAAGTAGTGACATTAAAAGTGAAAGCATCCTTGATGTTATATGTAGCTAGTGAATATTAACATACAGAAGATACTCATAATGTTTCATTTTTATTAGAACTATTATCTTCTATGTGATTATTAGGGCTTTAAGTTTGTACTGAAAATTGATGATTTATGTAGCTTGAATTTTCTAGCATATAAATCATGCTTGTATGAATACAACACTTAACGTGCTAGTTATTAAAGAGAGTTAGAACCATTTTTTTATGTTAATTAGATTGATGTTGATTGTGAATCTACTCCAAAATTGTCTCTTAGTCTCATATTTGTATTCATTTTAACATTTTCAGTTTTTTTTAGTTTATAGTTAACAATTTCACTCGCTTTTGGTTTGATTTGATTGAGTAAGTATAGAATAAATTCTTTCCCTGCGGATCGACCCGTATTTGCCACGTACAACGATTGACGCCGTGCGCTTGCGGTTATTATTACGATATTTTGTCAACGATTTTCTAATTCCATAGAAATGTCATTTGCAAACAAGTTTTTGGCGCTGTTGCCAGTGAAAGAAATTAGTTCTAATTTTATTCTTCGAATTAATTTTCTTATTTGTGTTCTACTAAAAAAAAAAGATTGTGTGTTTGTTTGTTTTATTGAACTTTTATTTGTTTGTGTGTGTCATTGTGCCTTGTTTTAGTGTTCTTAGTTTTCTTTCCTAAAAATAAAAATTTTGTTGTTCCATTTTGTAGTTAATTGTGTGAATTGCATTTGTTGTTAGTGTTTGTTTTGTGTGTGTGTTTGTAATTGCATTTGTGAGTATTTGTTTGTACTATTTGTCTCTTGCATCTCTCTTCATAAAAAAATCCAGTCATTTATCTTTTAGTTATTAGAAAAAAAAACTTGCCTTTTGTTCAGTTTCTTTCTCATTTTTTGTGTTTTCATTTTCCTTTATTTCTTTCCCTTTATCTCTCTCTCATTTATTCCTTTCCTTTGTACAATTCTTACAAAAAAAATAAAGAAATAAAAAACAAATTAAAACCCAATTTATTGCTTGCCATTTATTTTATTTTTTTCCTTCCTTCCTCCGTAATTTCTTTCCCCTTTCTGCCTTAATATAGCCCAACATCCTCAGCAAAAATCATGTCACTCCACCTACAAAAACAATTCCTTTCTATTTCTCTTTCTTCTATTCTTATCGACTCTTCAACCACCATATTCATCAACACCTTTCCCTCCTACACCAGACTTCCACTTTCATACAAAAAAATACAACCACAAAATCCATTCATCTTCTCCTACAACAAACTCCTACACCAACGCCCTGCCGGCCTCTCTTCTAGCCATGTTCACCTACCCAAATTCGAAGATTCTGAACAATAGCCTGCCTCTTCTATCCCCCGACATCCAAAACTCCACATACAGCTAACTCCTTCTCATCACCTTCTCTACCGTGAACACCATCCCTAACCCACTGTCATACCCACATACATCAGTACCCCACTGCAACCGAATCAAAGTTAAGCACCCTATCATATTGATCACAACAGCTTACAATTCCCTTCGATAGCTCAAACAAATACCATAAAACCATACAGTCCAGACTGCAGTCCTTCACCCTCCAGACTTCAGTCCTTCATTGACAAAACTTCATCTTGTTTCCCATCACAGCAAATAACCTGGTTTTACACCAACACCACCATTCAATCATCTTCCGTTCAGGCAATCAACTCTCGTTACAAACCTCAGCTCATCATAATGCAAAACAAATCACCAACACGTCCACCAATTCATCACAAAACCGCAACCTACCTGATCCATCTACGCCCATCATCACACCCAAAACCATACATTCTCCACCTCACAATCATAGCCACCTCACGTAATACCTTCCACAACCGAAACCCCTTTTCACAAACACGCATGAAACCCTAGTCAAATTCGACTTCACACACATCGATAAAAATCAGAATCTCCAATCGCCAAAAAATTTGATCGGATTCGAAAACCCTAAACTCTACTCTAATTTACCAAATTGAACACAATCGAATGTATACCCAACCCGTTTTGAACTCAGAACACCGGCTTTCCGAAGATGGGATTTCGATTTCCAAATCAGCATCACGGTTCCAATTTGTGTTAATTTATTTATTAGGGTTAAGAGAGTGATTTTTTTTTCTTGTTACCCTTGGGTACTGCAAGGCTAGGCATTGGGTGGTTTTAACTTTTAAGTGCGTTGATATGTTGAACACGAGGGTTGAGTCTATGGTTTTGTTGAGCCCAATTTAGTCTTCCTAGCTTCTTTGAATTTTTTGTTAGTTTAGTTTTTGTTTTCCTTTTGACTTAGTTTTTATTTTATTTTTATTCTTGTTTGTTTTATATGTTTAGCATCACTGAGCCAAAAAAAATAGAGAGAGAAGGAAAAGCAAAGAAGATTTCTGTACTTTTGTGTAGACGGTTTCTCCGTTCGTTTAGCTTAAGAAATACGGTTCTAGTTTTGAAATCTCATTTTAGGTTGCAGGGAATTAAAAAAGAAATGCGCTGCTTGCTTTGCTATATTGCTTGAATCCATGCTGCGCTTGCTCAAAAAAAAATTGCCGCTAAAAATAATTGCTAATAATCTGCACGCTCTGGTATTGTTCTCTCCTCCCTTGTTTTTATTTTATTGCATTGTTGTTTGCTTGCATTTGCATTTTTAAAAAAAATCAAAAAAAAAATCATTCGTAGTTGCATTGTAATTCACGTTTAATTTCTGTTTTGCACTCATCTTAGTTTTGTTTTTATTTTCTAAGGACTTCATTATATTTTGACAAATTGGTTTATTTCTAACGAATTATTTTTCGGTGTCTAGACTATAGCTGAGTAATAACTATTTATAAATATTACGGTGATTCGTAAATATTATATCGGTTGTTCCTATAAAGCTACTTAAACCTTCGGTTGCATTGCTAGGGTGATTCCTGGTGCACCGATAACTCCGTTCCGTTAATTGGCTGAGAAATTTTTTGTTGAAATTAATCTAACTGTCATTATATAATTTAGAAAATCTGTAAATATTTAGTTTGCATTCATATAGTTACATTAGGTTCATGCATATATAAAAAAATCCAAAAAAAAATCTCACTTTTGTGTATCTTTTTTTTGACTTTTCTCTTAAAACAAATTCAAAAAAAAAAAAATCTTGAAAATGTCCCAATTTCCTTATTCCTACGGATTTTACGATAGTTGTGAAAATCAATATAATCCATATAATTTTACACTAAATTTATATGGATATTTTAATAACAACTATTGTACAAACAATTTGGATTTTACACCACCAACTTTAATTTTTTTTCAAAATAATCATGATTTTACACCACAGAATTTTCAAAATTCCGATCAACCTTCAACTCTTGAAACACAAATTGAATCTTTACTTGAAATGAGCACACAACAAAATCAAAGAATAAATGAATGGTGTAATTCATATTTGTGCAACAATCCAAGTCAAAGTTTTCAAAATAATCAAAATATGAATTCACTTCCAAATTCAAATGATTTTGATTATAACCCTTGACAAATCAATTTTGAAATCCATAATGAATTTCAAACGCATAATGTAAATGTGAATAATTTTTCAAATGATTTTGGCAATGGGAATAATTTGAATTGTAGTGAACCCGAAAATTTTTGTTCTCAAAACTGAAAATTCCCATGTAAATAATTATAAATTTTATTTTGTTGAGCAAATAAATGAAATTCACGATAATCACACGAATTTTTTGGTTCAGGACTACATGAATTTTCGTGAAAAGCAAAATAATCAAATCTGAACATGTGACGATTCGAATGATAATACATCTTTTACCAAAATCGATGATTTCCAATAACAACTTTTGAAATTGAGGAAAATCTTAATGAAGTTGTTGAAAGCTCTGTGATTGATTTGAATTTAAATTATCTTGAAAACGAAGACAACAATCCTTAATTTGATCTTCCTCTCTCAAATTTTGAAAATTTTGAAAATTTAGAAACTTTAGATTGTCAACATGACAAAAATAATGAAGTTGTTAACAACGGTTTAGGTGAGGACGACTTTGATGAGCGAAAATGTAACACCCCGTATTTTCTGTGAACATAAAAGTAACAAAACAAAGTATAATTAATTTTTAAAATAAGAACTAAGGGAAACGGGTTACGCCATTGCGTTCGTCTCGGAATTCTTCTTGAGATAGTGTCCGAGTTTGCGTAAATTGGACTCCGTATGAAGAAGTTATAACCTTCAGAAGTTTCAGAAAATTTAAATAAATTAAAACAACTCAGATTTAAGTTTGAAATTCAAATCACACACCGGGGCTGGGTGGGAAATTTCCCGCCTAGGACCCAGGTCGACCAGGGGGTCGACCTCCCCCCTATTTCCAGATCCGAGGACTGGTTCCTTTTTCTGCATTTGGATGCCCGTTCTGACCAGATTCATTGATCCGTATGCTATTTAAACACCCCCAAACCCCACTTTCTCTCCACATCAAACCATTGTAACGCTATGCTGCCTCAATTCTAATTAAAATAAATTAGTGGCGTCTCTACTCTGCTGAAAGCTAAGCTAGAACTAGTGTTTCTTCTTCTTCCAATCTAAATAGGTTTAAAAGAGAACAACTAAAACCCCTTTTCTTTTAGAATCTAACCAAGGTGAGTACAGTTATTTTCAGATATGAAATTTAATTATGATCTTGATATGGTTATAAATCTGAATTTGAGATTATGCATATTCTTGTTTATCAGATCTGTTTTTCTGTGTAGATCTATCTTATTAATATTATAGTAATTATTCTGTATCGCTTCCTTCCTTCTGTTCTATAGCCAGGCTACCTCGAGCCTGAGCCAAATCCCATAAGAGATTGACGCATGAATGCTAAATTTGGGGAAAATAGTGAATGAACTGATTTATGACTAATTTGAGAAAAGAACATATGTTGTAATTTATGATCTGGATCTGGGCATACTATATATGATAGTCTGTGATTTGGAAGAAGGAGAATAATTGTGTATACGACTTAGGCGCAAAGATCTATATTATAATAGGATAACTATTAAATGTGAATATGCCTAAATGGGGATTTTGGATATTTGGCATACGCTGAAATCAAAGGCTATAATTTGGCATAGTTCGTATTGTATAGCATGATTTGGGGGTTTTAGAGAATATTATGTAGTGTGCAAATTTAACTAAACTTTGGGGCATATATTATATTGTGAATTATGACCATAATTTGGGCATGTATAATTAGGCTTAATATTATGATTAAATCTGTTAAATTGCCTAATCTGCTGAATCTGTTGAAACCAAATACGGTAAATTTGGGTTATGAAAATCTGTAGGCTCGATCTAAAATTGAGCAAAACGAGTTAATTGAACTTTGAATAATTTACTGTAACTTGTAAACAAGTTTAATTTGTTGAATTGGCATAATTAGTCCGATATTGGCATAATCTGTGAATGAATACTTTAGCCAAATATAAGAATGCTGAGACACGAGGTTAGACTCTGTTTGCGGTAGAAGCCTGCCCGGACCCAACCGGATTAACCAGCAACCCAAACTGTCATTCTAATGTGAGAGGTCATAGGCATAACTAAAAGATGCTTAGACACAAGGTTAGGTCTGGCTTGTGGCAGAAGTCTGCACGGAACCGCCCGGCACATCCAGCGGCCACAAGCTACCAACCTTATGTGAGAGGTCTGTGCATTAGTAATTAATTAATGCAAATCTAGGATAAATATGATGCCTAAAACGTGTTGGGTGGAAAGGTTTAATCAACTGGGCGGATGAATCTAATAAACCCGTTTCGTAAATCTGTAGGCCCAATACAAGGTTAGGTAAAACAATCTGTAAGACTGTTAATCTATATATCTGATCCGTTAGTCTGAAAACTGGTTAACCTATATGTCTGATCTAAGAACTAGTTAATCTGAACTTTGTACATCTGAAATCTATAAGCAAGTTAATCTGAAAATTTGTTAGTCTGGGGACACAAGGTTAGAAGGGGCTATTACTTGTGTCATCTGTTGTGTGGGACCCATATTAGTCAGTAACCCTTTTCTGGTATCAAAACTATGACCCAACACTAGGAGGGGTCTGGGCACGCTTGCTGAACTAATTGTAAGAGGTTCACTATGATAATGGCGAGGGGTGTCGATGGCGCATTCCAAGCGGGTCATGTGCGTGCATGGATCCGGTCTGCTCTGAGGATGTAAGACACCGTGACATTTGTAAATAGGTCTGTGTCTATAGGTTGCCACTTTAGGGAATGATACACCCTTCTGTGTGGCCGGCACATGGTATTTACGTTTTAGGGAGCCGATCGCTTGAGGTAGAATTTAGGGTACACCTAATTCTGTTTGTTTCTATTGGTGTACTTTCTGGTTCTGTTGGGGTGGTAAAGGCCCATTAGTTGGGGTGGCGTAACGAACTGGGATTTTCGACCTAGAAAATCAACATAAAACCCATGTTAATTATTCAGGTATCGAACATTCTAGATCATTAATAGAAAGGAGTTAGAGGGTGAGAATAGATAAGATAGAAAATTAGAATAGAAGAAGAAGAAGAACACAATCAGAGTAAATACGAATCTCACAGCGGAACGAATAAAATATAATACATAGTATAACTTTGAAATGAAACAGTGTATATACATAGGATAACATTTTCAGAGTACAACACTTACACACAGCGGAAATACAATAGCCATATAATCCTAAAGCCTCTAGCTTCAAGCTCCTCCAAGCATATCTGTACAAACCTGAACTACTTGACTGCCCATACAAATTTGGGCACCTAAGAGTTTAGGGAAAACAAAACGAAAATAAACACTGGGTCAGTCATGGGACTGGTGTGAGTAAACTCAAACCATCGGTTTAACTTTTCAAAATCCTTTTCAAAAGAAAAGATAATCGTAAGACCGATCCACACATAAATATGGATGGTTTTTACCTTACGATAACCCAAACAGTTTTGAAAATCAATATTTCTCTGATATTATAATAATGTCTAATCATAAGTAACTAACAATCTAGCAGAACGCTTGCATCTCACGTTCCACATATATAATATACAAACAAAACCGCCGACGCTTATTGGAGATTGGATTCCAACTATGACAAGGCATGGGACAACCTGCCGATAGTGTATCTCTAGAGACGAATACACTGGGTTCAACAAGAACGTCTTGCAACCCGGTCCACACATGACCGACCACTCATTTCGCTTGAGTGTATCGAATGTATATCACCAACAGTCGGGAGCTACCCACCGTCTTCTCGAAAAGGGACAACATCGATAATAGGTAAAAGAATGAAATGGATTTTCTCTAGATAGGTGATATACACCCTAATGGGAGCGACCCACTTAGCCATGCTGCCTGCCCGATTTCTGTCATTTCCCGGTTGATGAGACTTGAGGTCATAACGTATCTTTGACAGATCATACATTCGTTTACTTTGAATGCCACATCGTCATACCCGTCAAATCACAAATTGATTTCTCCAAAATACCACGGGTATAAAGCTAAGAGAAAAGAATTCCTCCGCCACCAAACGTAAGTACGTTTGAAGAGATCAACTTACACGATCTGTTAGATATAGTCTGTCGGACATTCGTCCATTCACGTTTGTCCAGGGACTGGACAAACCGAAGGCACTATTCTGTAAACAGGATAGCCCTTGCATAACTCCGTCTTCGTTATCTCCATCATATTTGATCCCAACATTAACGTCCATACAGAGTGGTTTTCAGATAATATATCTGATCCCGGTCTCTCCGTATTGACGACGATAAAATGGTCAAAACTTCGATAGTCGGTGATTTAACTATCAAAGAAAATGGGTGTGCAACCAACGATATTATTTCCTGATGGAAATTCTATCGATCAATCAACATTCAACATTTATCTCTTTTAATTTAATTTATCATAAATTTATTCATTTACTCTATTCTATATACTCAACATTTCTTATTTCCTACATTTAGGAAATCTACGTCATCAATCATTGGAAAACATTTCCAATTTCTGTTTCACGTATCACTGTCATTCCAGTATTCCTTCTCATCAACATCTCATTTTCTATGATTAGAAAATATCTCTGATTATGTTTGGAAAATATTTCCAAAATTATTACATTTGATTCCAACAGATGTTTAAAATAAACATCACTAAGCCAATTTAAACCATCACGTTTATCAACTCAACTTCTTAACCAACTTTCACTATCGAACCTTAACCACTTCTTAGTTAAAAATGAATTCAATCAAGTTGGGGTATAATTACCTCTCAGGCCTTAACTGAACGACATTTCTAATCTCGAAATAGACAAAGTTTAAACTTTAAATCTTTAAGAAACTTCCTTGCGAAACTCTCGGATTCTATTTACGAATCCTCTTCTTCTACAAAAATCTCTTGATTATAACAATAGTGTTATAATCCTTTATTTTGAAATAAAATATTTAAATACAACTTTTCTCTACTAGTTTAAATAAAGAAATAATTACTTTATTAGATAAATGAATCTTTCTTTAAAAAATGGAAAGAAATACTACTTCCCCCATTTGATATAATCGACTCCCAATGTATAATCCACTCTCGAATAATCGCTATTCGAAAATTCTCTTTCGAATAAACTATATTCGATTTACTTTCTCTTTCGCATAACTTGTATTCAATTTAACTCACTTCTCGAATAAACTATATGCGATAACTCTACTTCGAATAGGTGATATTCGATTAATTCCTTTAATTCTATTCGAATAAACCATTTCGAATAACTCCTTTAATTCTATTAGAATAAACTATTTCGAATAGTTTCCTTTGGATTAACTCAGTTGGATTAACTCGGTTTGCTTAACTCATCTTGACTAACTTAACTTGATTAACTCAACTTATTTAATTTCTATCGAGCAACTAACATTCGATTAACTTATATTCGAATAACTATGTCAATTTTTAACTTTATTTCGAATGGCTATTATTCTATTTAACTCCATTCGTTGGACTCTAGATCGCAGCGATCACAATGGTTACGCCTGATTCCCTCAGGAAACATCCGACCGTCGTAGGCTATCTGCAGCCCTGCGAATTACGCTAGCAGTCGTATGAAATGGTAACACGTCCTAAATAACTATGTTCGATCAATTCAAATTGAATAACTAATATTCAATTAATTCTAATTCGATTAACTCTATCTGATTTACTCTACTGATTAACCCCACTGGTTATTCAGTTTCAAATATCGATGTTGAAATCGATTCTTATTCTTCTATATAAGTTCTGACTTATATATTCTATTTATCCAATGATAAAACATCCCACTTAATTTATAAAATAATATTTATAAATTTATCTCTCCATCTATCTGTTGGAATAGATTCTATTCAAAACTTTTCTTTAACTCCATAACACGTTATACCCGTGTGCGGAGCACGGGTTTAAATCTTTCAAATGTAAAATTTCCCTTTTATACAATTCTAGTTGCTTTTCAAGTATTTCCTTTTTATAAACTATTTATTTACCAAATAATTTTTCCTTTTGATAATTCTATTCATTCTATAAAATATTTCCTTTTCTATTTATTTTACACATATTCCCCTTTTCTCTTCTATTCTATTTTTCAAATAAATATCCCTTTCAATTCAATTTGAAAATAGTTTACAAATATTTCTTTTCAATTTTATCTATTTGATTAACAACTAAATATTCCTTTTTAATCTATTTATTTTCTAAATAAATATTTTCTTTTAATAAATTCTTTGATTTTATAAACATTCCTTTTTTTATCTAACATTGAAAATTTCTTTTTTTAACATTCCAGTATTCCTTATGGTATTTAACATACCATATGACAATGATCAGTATCATTCCAACATATAAAATCACAACAAATTTCATATCACATCATATACCACAATATATGAAAAAACATTAAAATAAATGTTGAGGAACCCAGTTGGGTCCCTCCAACCTGTTTCCCTGCATCCACAGATGTTAAACAATAAAATTAACATCAATTTCATTTCACAATGAAATATTCTGCTAAACAGAATCAATATTTGATTAACGATTTATATCGTTATCTATATTTTCAATCAACTGACTAGCAGTTCAACCAAACATCCAACACATAGCAAACAGCCATCATTTATAAATTCTAAAAATATTTTATAAAAATATAAATTGAGTAGAGTTAGTGAGATTTACTCACCTTGGCGCGTTGATCGTTGATTAACGTCAGTTGATCAAATCTGACGTTTAATTCCACCATAAATCATAACGAACCGCAAATCGGCCCAGACTGGTTCCATTATACGGCCTGCGTTCCTACGATCCTAACGGATCCTGTATTGTTAAATTTCGACAACGTATAGATATGTAATGAGGTTTTTAAATCCATACGCTATCTAAATTAATTTAAATCAATATAATATTTGTATTGAGTCTTACCACTTCATTCCGACTCAACAAACAAAACTGATCCATATCCAATCTTCTTTCATGATTAAACGCATGTCTCCAACATTCCATTTCTACTTTCCAAATTTCAAATTCTAGCAGTTAACACCTTTCTTTTTCTTTATTGGTTTTCACCCCTCCTAACCGGTCCACATCCACCATCATCCTTATTTCATCCCTGGACCCTTTGAACTCCCGCACCTTCCTGCTGATCTACGTCCACAGTTTTGACCATTATTTTATTTTATTTCTTTTTTTCCCTTTTTCTTTTTTTTCCTAAAATAATCTGGACTTACACATAATATTCCGGCCTATTCTTACCATGACCGCACAAGTCTTCTCCCCAAATATCGCACTCAACCCTTCATGCCGCGTCACCACCCTTTCCTATTTTCACCAAAAAAACCGCTTCCAGTTCATATATGTATCCAACCGTTCTCAAAATGTGACGATTCCTGTTCGATGCCCTCCTCCATGCTGTGTCTGCCAGTGTAAAACCACCATGAAACTTCAGTAGCCCTCCTCCAAACAACCTCCAGATCTGACGTTCTGTTTGACTCATGCCACAAAAATATCACCAAACCCATTCGAACTTAAGTGAAAATGTAGAGAATCATTCAGGGTTTTAATAGAGTTGATCTCGGGTTTTCAGGAGTCAAGTACGATTTTTAAATATTGAGGAAAGGTTTAAAAAAAATGAAAAGAAGGAAACTGTATCTTCTCGCACCATTAAAACTCGGCTATCAACTTCCAGACCAAGAGAAATGAAGACAATCCACTGTTTATATAGGCGTACAAGCCTTGGGGCGCAAGGAGTAGGATTTAAGTAGCTGTAACATTTTCAGGGTAGGCGTTGACAAGTTTTGATTTAATTTCTTGCCAGTGGTTTGCGTCATGGGCAGGAATGGCAATGGGGCGGGTTGGGGCGGGTTTCTCGTGCCCTAGACCCGACCCGGACTTTTTAAGCTCCACCCCAGACCCGCCCCGTAGACCCGGTGCGGGTCTGGAATTTCGCCCCGTACCCGAAACCCTTACGGGTCAGGGTAGACCCGACCCGCCCCACGACTCGGTGATATTGGGTTCTAACGTACACAAATTTGTATACTTATATTTTTTATTACTAAATGATAAATTATATACATATTATAATGTGTTCACAATGGTAAGAGAATATAATAAAATGAGTTGTAAGATAATAGTTCAAAATGTATGCATTTGTTATTGTATGATTATCATTGATGCAATTTAATACTATGAAAATTTTATAGTTGTTGATTGAAAGAATATAATATTCAAGTTATAACCATGTATACATAACAAGTAATCATTACTGTTATAAAGTGTTTTAATGATGTTTCAATCATGCGGGTCGGGTTGGGGCGGGTTAGCCGTGCCCCAGACCCGGACCTCCAAGAGCGGGTCACGGGTCTACCCGCCCCTATGACCCTATGGGGCGGGTCTAAATGGGTCAAAACAGGGGTGGGTCAAGCGGGTTTGGACCCTAAACCCGCTCCATTGCCATCCCTAGTCATGGGGAAAAAGTAGCTGATGATAGAGAGTGTTAGGGTGTCTTTAGCCTTGTTGAAAGATTTGATAATACACGCACATGGGAAGAACAGCAAGGTAGGCCATATAGTCTGCATTTTTATTGATTTATTCTGTGCATATTTTTGTACCATTGATAAATCTTTACATAGGGTCTTCGTGATAAAATAAGGGTTGCGTGATTTGCAGTGAATTGATTTTTTTTTCAGGGTAAGTTCTTACATAGAAATATTGGTTCAGGGTCTGCACCACGCCACTACAGTACGCCATGTGAAATCTTTTATTTAGGGTAGCTTAGTATCCAAGAAATTTTGATTTGAAGGAATAAACAGGCTGTGATGTTAGGTTTGCAGTGTAGAAGATGTGGCTATATATTTTGGATTCACAGTGATGTTTACGATCTCCATTACACCAAATCTCATCATTTTACGGACCGTTATAGACAAAAATAAAAGTATCGTTATGATGCACAATGTGGCACGATTTCAAAAATAAAATAATATCGGTAGGTTAACTCATTCTGTGAAACCCCGAAATATTGATATAAGGTGCAAAATACTCCAAATAAAAAGTTGCGTGTTTAATTAATTAAAAATTACAGTAAAATTCTTAAAATTAATTTATTACTACGTCTCAAAAGAATCTTGTCTAAATTCGAAACCGATATCTAGTTATATCCAGTAAACCGTTACGGTCGATAACGATTCTACAGCGACTATTTGGAAATTTGATTTGGACATAATTCACAATCTGTAACATGAAATCTTGGTTTTTCACTCCTATTAGAAAAATACAGTTCAACAGATTCCAACGTTTCTTGTTTCACAGAAATCCGATTTAAAACGAATCCTGTACATTCATTTGAAGTTCAAATCGCCAAACAGCGAACTGCTGCGCCATTTCGAGCTCGATTATAATTATATTATAATTATACGTTCAAACTGCCATTCGAATAATATATTCGTTATTCTAATTCAATTCTAACTGAATTAAATATCACAGATGATCCAATTCACACCATATTGTGAATTCCACTATTTCTGACTATTTCAGAAATTAAATATATTATTATATTATTTATTTTAATTAAATATTAAATATTATTTAATTCTGGTCATTTTAAATAACTAAACCATTATTTAAATAATTAAATAAATAAATTATATCGTTGAAAAATGCGGGTCGTTACAGGTGGTAAAGGCCCATTATTAGCATTCTGTTTCTGTACCTTCTGTCTCTGTTGGGGTAGTAAAGGCCCATGAGTTAGGGTGGTAAAGACCCATTATTAGCATTATGTTTCTGTACCTTCTGTCTTTGTTGGGGTGGTAAAGGCTCATTACTAGTATTCTGTTTCTGTAGAGATTATTCTGTTTCTGTTTCAGTTTAGACATTAGGGTAACACCTAATCCTGTTATACTAAGTATTAGTGCAGAGAAGTAAGATATCTTGGTCTATATCATTCTGTTTCTTCTGTTTAATTTAAGCATACCTGCTACTCATGTTGCTGTAATCCCTCATCCAGTTTTATTTACATGTCATGATACTAATATCTGTTTATATGCTGAAAGTTACTGGACTCGCCATACTTTATGTCTGACCTCGTTTTTTTTCCCGCCTCTTTTCCTTTCCGTTTCCCCCCAGGTGCTCAGGGTGGAAACATAAGAGCTTGATTCATATTCTCTCTGCTTGAAGGGCTTGAAGTATTGCTTGGCTTTTACTCTACCTTCTTTTGGCAGTTTATGTTGGGGATTATGGTTTTAAAATTATTCATTTTGAAGAATTTTGGTATAAGACTGATACTTGTGTACTTAGGTTTTGGTATTGTGATTTTAAAGGATGTAACCAAGCTTATTCTGTTTCTGCTGTAATAAAGTTATAAAATTTTCAAGTACTAATTTATGTATCTATCTTGTAATATTCTGTTATGTTTACTTATAATGCTTCATGGAAGTTAACGCATTCCCTTTGTGAATGACATTAACGGACATGGGGTATTACACTTGGTATTAGAGTTGAAGGTTACTAGATTTGATAAAAAAAATTGAAAACTATTTTCAAAAAGATTTTAAAAAGGAAGTATTTTCAAAAGTAAAGTTTATTTTGAAAAACATAATCCCCAAAAGCCATATATCTGTCTTTCGATTCTCCGTTTTGAATCTCTTCCTTTTTCTTTTCAGCTTGTCTGGGGTACCCGAGATACCCGAGGGCATACCGATACCAACCTAGTTCAAAAGATATCTAGAGGCTAGGGCCACCGCCGCAGGCCTAGTAGACGTTCCTCCTCCCCCAGCTGCAGCCGCTCCTCTTCCCCCTCCCCGCGTTGATACTTTTTCGAAGATATGCAAAGACTTTCGGGCAATGGGCGGGAAACCTTTTCACGGGTCAGAGACGTTTGCTGAAGCTCGAAATTGGCTTAAGGAGCTGGAAGATTTGTTTGGTATCTTCGAGATAGAAAATGGAAGGAAGGTCCAATTAGCTGCTTGGTTAATGAAGGACGAAGCCTCGTTTTGGTGGGAGGTCATGAATGGAGAACAAGCGGTGGAGACTTGGATGGATTTTAGGCATAGGTTGGAGATGAAATTTCTCTCACGAGTAGAAGAGAATTTATATGTGGAGAGGTTCTTGGCATTAAAGCAGGGGAATTTATCAATAAAGGAGTACGTTAACAAGTTCAATCGGTTGGCGAGATTTGGCTTAGACTTAGTAAACACACCTAAAAATAAGGCCCTGAGATTTGTTAAAGGGTCGAATGAGCCGCTACACAGGTTGGCTATGACCCACATTCCTATGGGGGCTACCTTCGAGAAATTGGTTGACATGGCGTTGAATCATGAAGAGGAAGCCAAAAGTGAGAAAAAAGTGGAAAAGTTTCAAGGACCACAGAACAAGAAAGCGTGGCCCAAATTGGAAACACAAAAGAAGGATGAAAAGTCTGAAGATAAGTAGGAGAAAAAGTGCTTTACTTGTGGAAGCTTGACTTATCTGAACAAGGATTGCAGAAAGAGGAAGGGCACTTGCTTCAACTGTGGTAAGATGGGACACTTCACTGGGGACTGCCCAAAGAAACGAGGGCAAGGGCAAAGAACAGGACCTACTTTTGAAGGGTAGGTGAATGCTCTCGGGGCTGGTGGATAGGTAGAGATAGGAAATTTTTTGCAGAAGGTCTAATTTCCTTATCTGATTATTGAGTTAAAACTCTTTTTGATTTTGGCATTTTGATTATGTAATTGAGATTCTGCACTTTAATACTAGTCTTGTTTTTTATCCCGCTATAGTCTCAAACCCCATAAGGGTTACGACTCATATGTTTGTGATAGGTTGGGGTTTGAGGGTATCTGTGTTGGGCATTAAGTTGACTATGATGCATACATTCTGGGTTTTGTGGGATATGGTGGGGTTTTATCATGCTTAGTTTCCTAAGAATCATTTGATAATCTGATCTGTACTAGTAGTCTGTAAGCATCTGAATATTTCTAAAAAGGATAGGGGTTTTTACTTGAAGCATGAAGTAGATTTCCAGTTTTGACATTGTTTATTGGGAGTAATTCTCTGAGTGTCAATCTGATGTTGATTTCGGTCTTCGGGGTTGATACTTAGAGATTTATTCTCTTAACCGATGTCTAATGGGAACAGAACATCTGTTTTAATTGTACTTGCTTCTATCACTCGGCTGTATCCTATCGATCGAGTCTTCGACCTTTAGGTAGAAACTAATGGGTGTAAACATGTGTTTGAGACATGTTATGTTTGATGGTTGCAAGTAGATGCAAGTGGTTTCTAGTGGTTGCTCGTGGATGCATATACACACACTAGGCACTAGATCGACTCAAAAGCACTCTCATACTGCATATGGATGTGTGCGCATTTTTCAATTTTTGTGGATGCAAAATGATTGACTCATCACATGGATGTTGCATTTGGATGAATGGTTATGCACTCATATAGAAATGATGTGTATCAAATAGGATTTCTTGCATACACAATTGGACTCATGGCACTAACATAATTCACATTGAGGAGGTCAGCTGAATCAGTAGACCGCCTGATCTTTGCGTTAAATAAGAGACATATACACACATTTTTGCATATGTTCATACAACATTAGAAGTTTTCTAGGGACAATGGATGCCTGTGGATGACGGTTGAGTAGATGGGTGATTGGATGGTAGGACACATCCTCTTAACTTGAAGATTTCGGGGACGAAATCCTTAAAGGAAGGGAGAATGTAACACCCCATATTTTCTGTGAACATAAAAGTAACAAAAAAAAGTATACTTAATTTTTTAAAGAAGAATTAAGGGAAATGGGTTACGCCATTACGCTCGTCTTGGAATTCCGCTTGAGATAGAGTTCTAGTTTGCGTAAATCGGACTCTGTAGGAAGAAGTTATGACCTTCAGAAGTTTCAGAAAATTTAAATAAATTAAAACAGCTCAGATTTAAGTTTGAAATTCAAATCACACACCTGGGCTGGGCGGGAAATTTCCCGCCTAGGACCCATGTTGACCAGGGGGTCGACCTGGGTCACATAGATAGACCAGGAGGTCGATCTGGGGGTCGACCTCCCCCAATTTCCAGATCCGAGGACTGGTTCGTTTTTCTGCATTTGGACGCCTGTTCTGACCAGATTCGTTGATCCCTATGCTATTTAAACACCCCCAAACCCCACTTTCTCTCCACACCAAACCATTGTAACGCTATGCTGCCTCAATTCTAATTAAAATAAATCAATGGCATCTCTACTCTGCTGAAACCTAAGCTAGAACTAGTGTTTCTTCTTGTTCCAATCTAAATAGGATTAAAAGAGAACAACTACAACCCCTTTTCTTTTAGAATCCAACCAAGGTGAGTACAGTTATTTTCAGATATGAAATTTAATTATGATCTAGATATGGTTATAAATCTGAATATGAGATTATGCATATTCTTTTTTATCAAATCTGTTTTACTGTGTAGATCTGTCTTATTAATATTATAGTAACTATTCTGTATCTCATCCTTCCTTCTGTTCTATAGCCAGGCTACCACGAGCCTGTGCCAAATCTCATAAGAGATTGACGCACGAACGCTAAATTTGGGGAAAATAGTGAATGATGCATAACTAGACATGACTGATTTGTGACTAATTTAAGAAAAGAACATACATTGTAATTTAAGATCTGGATCTGGGCATACTATATATGATAGTCTGTGATTTGGAAGAAGGAGAATTATTGTGTATATGTCTTAGGCGCAAAGATCTATATTATAATAGGATAACTATTAAATTTAAATACGCCCAAATGGGGATTTTGGATATTTGGCATACGCTGAAATCAAAGGCTATAATTTGGCATAATTCGTATTGTACAGCATGATTTGGGGTTTTTGGAGAATATTCTGTACTGTGTAAATTTAACTAAAATTTGGGGCATATATTATATTGTGAATTATGACCATAATTTAGGCGTGTAAAATTAGCCTTAATATTATGATTAAATCTGTTAAATTTTCCAATCTGCTGAATCTGTTGAAACTGAATACGGTAAATTTGGGTTATGAAAATCTGTAGGCTCGATCTAAAATTGAGCAAAACAAGTTAATATAACTTTGAATAATCTACTGTAACTTGTAAATAAGTTTAATTTGTTGAATTAGCGTAATTAGTCAGATATTGGCATAATCTGTGAATGAATACTTTAGCTAAAATTAAGAATGCTGAGACACGAGGTTAAACTCTATTTGCGGTAGAAGCCTGCCCGTACCCAACCGGCTTAACCAGCCACCGCAAACTGTCAGTCTAATGTGAGAGGTCGTAGGCATAACTAAAAGATGGTTAGACACGAGGTAGGTCTTGCTTGTGGCAGAAGTCTTTCCAGAACCGCCCAGCACATCCAGCGACCACAAGCTACCGACCTAATGTGAGAGGTATGTGCATTGGTAATTAATTAATGCAAATCTAGGATAAATATGATGCCTCAAATGTGTTGGGTGGATAAGGTTTAGTCAACTGGGCGGATGAATCTATTAAACCCGTTTCGTAAATCTGTAGGCCCAATACAAGGTTAGGTAAAACAATCTGTATATCTGGTCCGTTAGTCTGAAAATTGGTTAACCTATATGTCTGATCTGAGAACTAGTTAATCTGAACTTTGTACATCTGAAATCTGTAAGCAAGTTAATCTAAAAATTTGTTAGTCTGGGGACACAAGGTTAGAAGGGGTAATTACTTGTGTCATCTGTTGTGTGGGACCCATATTAGTCAGTAACCCTTTTCTGGTATCAAAACTATGACCCAACACTAGGAGGGGTCCGGGCACGCTTACTGAACTAATTGCAAGAGGTTCACTCTGATAATGACGAGGGGTGTCGATGGTGCATTCCAACTGGGTCATGTGCGTGCATGGATCCGGTGTGCTCTGAGGATGTAAGACACCGTGACATCTGTAAATAGGTCTGTGTCTATAGGTTGCCACTTTAGGGAATGATACACCCTTCTGTGGGTCCGGCATAGGGTATTTATGTATTAGGGAGCCGATCGCTTGGGGTAGAATTTAGGGTACACCTAGTTCTGTTTGTTTCTATTAGTGTACTGTCGGTTTCTGTTAGGGTGGTAAAGGCCCACTAGTTGGGGTGGTAAAGGCCCATTATTAGCATTCTGTTTCTGTACCTTCTGTCTCTATTGGGGTGGTAAAGGCCCATTAGTTAGTTGTGGTAAAGGCCCATTATTAGCATTCTGTTTTTGTACCTTCTGTCACTATTGGGGTGGTAAAGGCCCATTACTAGCATTCAGTTTCTGTAGAGATTATTCTGTTTCTGTTTCAGTTTAGACATTATGGTAACACCTAATCCTATTATACTAATTATTAGTGTAGAGAAGTAAGATATCTTGGTCTATATCATTCTGTTTCTTCTGTTTAACTTGAGCATACCTGCTACTCCTGTTGCTATAATCTCTCATCCAGTTTTATTTACATGTCATGATACTACTATCTATTTGTATGTTGAAAGTTACTGGACTCGCCAGACTTTATGTCTGACCTCGTTTGTTTTTTCCTCTTTTTCTTTCCGTTTCCCCTCCCCCTGGTGCTCAGGGTGGAAACATAGGAGCTTGATTCATATTCTCTTTGCTTGAAGGGCTTGAAGTATTGCTTCGCTTTGACTACCTTCTTATGGCAGTTTATGTTGGGGATTATGGTTTTAAAATTATGCATTCTAAAGGATTTTGGTATAAGACTGATACTTGTGTACTTAGGTTTTGGTATTGTGATTTTGAAGGATGTAACCAAACTTATTTCTGTTTCTGCTGTAATAAAGTTATAAAATTTTCCAGTACTACTTTACATATCTGTCTTGTAATATTCTGTTCTGTTTACTTATAATGCTTCATGAAAGTTAATGCATTCCCGTTGCGAATGGCATTAACGGACATGGGGTGTTACAAAAAACTTCTTGAACTAATTGACAATAATGTTGTTGGGACTGAAACTGAAAATGAAAATTTTGAAAACTTTGAAATTCTTGAGGTTGAAATAACGAAACTGCTGAATGTGATCTTGAGCACAATGACGATTTTTCAAAAATTGTTGAAACTCCTTGAGATTTAATCGTTTTAACTGAACATCACTCTGATCACTTGTTTTCAATGATAAATTTCTACAGTATATGAACTCTTTCTTGAATAACACTATTTTTGAGAAAACACGATTTCGAAATTTACTGAAAATTCATTTATTTGGTTTTAACTTTATGTTTACGAATGAACCTTTAGTCAGCAAAATTTCGATTATCAAAGCAAAACTGAACAATATTTCTCAAAACAAGTGTGGCGGGGAGAATGATGCGCACGTCTCTCAATTTATACATCATCTAAACAAATTAAACTTTGTTTTTGAAATTTTTATTGAACCCCGGCTTGATGGCCTCCCTTCAGTTGCCACAGAAATTCAATTCGATTTTAGGATCAATTGTAAGCTCAAAATTTTAAGATTAGCAACCCAAACTTTTGAAAAAACAAAATTTGTTTTTCCAAATCTGACATGTAATATACAATCCTTCATGATTGGTTTTCTATGCTTAAGTTGTGTCTCATAGTCTTAATGAGGCTGATCCATTAGTCCATCATGGACCGGTTCATCTATTCGATGACTGCATATTTTTTGCACGTACATTTGGTAAGTTGCACTAACCCTCTTTTATACATATGTAAATATTTCTCTTCCATTCATTCATTGTGTTATGCATTGACTGTGGAGACATAGTCAAAATCAAAAGTGTGGGGGGGGGGGGGAGGGGTTGGAGTCTCATTTTCATTCTGTTTTCATAGTTTAAGTTTGCATTTTTTTTCTTAAAAAAAAGTTTCTCACTTCTGTTTACTTTTAAAAAGACATGATGGAGTTATTAGCATATAATTTTGGTCATTCGATTAAAATGTTTGGAATTTACTTCTCTTGGCGGATAAGGAAAGGAAAGTTTGAACTATGAGCAAATTTGGTGTAACTGGTATATTGGGAAATTCGAAGGTGATGAGTATGAAATGTTTTCTGAATTGTAATCCGATTAAATGAATTTTTGATTTAGACAACTTGCGATAACATTTTAGATATTTTAAGTAAGTTGTCCTAAGATATCCTCGCTTAACTCTCTCTCTTATGAAAAAAAAGAAAAAAAGAGAAAAACAAGAATGTATATATATAATAATAATCCAAGGGTATCCAACATTGCTAGTACATCTCGCGTTGGTGTGCAAACCCGCCAAGCTCTTTCCAACACCTTGTTGACAAAGTCAGCATTGGGTATATCTTGGTCCCATTTCATGAGATTGGACACCTTAGGATTACTAACCCTCACATAAGTCGTAATGCAGTGTAAGGGTGGTATACCTAGGTGTTTATAAATAATAATAATGAAAATATTTTGTAACAAAGAGAGAGTTAGAATGTAACAACCCGTATTTTCAATAACCTGTTATAACATAAATCGAGGCAGAATTTAATTCTAAAATATGAATCAAGGGAAACGGGCTATGCCATTGCGTTCGTCTCAGAAAAATACGCGAAATAGAGTTCGAGTTTTCAAAAATCGGAGTCCGTACGACCCAGTTAAGGCCCATTGAAGTTTTCAGAAATTTCCATATTAAAAACAGATTTGAATTTCAAGTTCAAAGTGGGAAATTAGGGCAAACTGGCGCAGGCGGGAAAACTCCCGCCAGGACCCCCATGTCGACAGGCATGTCGACAGGGTCCCCAGGGTGTCGACTGCCCTGTCGACAGCCCTGTCGACACGGGGTGGCCGGGCAGTTTTGCCTGGCGCACCATTTTGGGTTTTGGTCTGGTCTAGTGGCTTGGTTCTAGAGAATTCCGAAATCTGACGGACCTAAACTAACCTAGGGTTAATCCTAGGGCTAAAAACACTCTAATCTTCTATAAATAAGCCCCTAATCCTACCCTAAAACCTAATTTATTCATTCTAGTAGCTAAACTATGGCAAATTGATTTCTCAAATGGCCTCCACTTAAAAACCCTAGCCTCCACCCTCTTCAAAAATCATTCCTATGAAGATTTTGATGTTCATACCAGCATTTCTAAGTTGTATGAATGATCATTAGCTTGCATACATCATCAAGTTGCAAGCTTTATTGGCTAAGCTAGAGTTTTTGGGATTTTTGTTAAGGATGTTTCTTATTGGAGCTTTGTTTTGGGTTTTTATGCTTGCATGAAAGGGCTTCTTAATCTTTACTTGTAGATTTGTGTCTTCATAATATTTGTAAGCCCTCTTACCTTCATTTTAGAAACTCTAAAGTTAATATGTGATGAAAGTTGGGATTTATGCATGTTTAATAAGTTATGCATGCTTATGCGAGTTCACTATGCTATATTACACATGTTTAATAAGTTATGCATGCTTATGCGAGTTCGTTATGCTATGTTATGCATGTTTAATAAGTTATGCATGCTTATGCGAGTTCACTATGCTATATTACACATGTTTGATAAGTTATGCATGTTTATGCAAGTTCACTATGCCATGATTTGCAAGTTTAACAAGTTATGCATGTTTATGCAAGTTCACTATGCCATGATTTGCAAGTTTAATAAGTTATGCAAGTTTATTTATGCAAGTATGATATGCAAGTGTCATATGTTGTGCAAGTTTGTTATGCAAGTATGATATGCGAATTGCCATAAGTTATGCAAGTTTATTTATGCAAGTATGATATGCAAGTGTCATATGTCGTGCAAGTTTGTTTATGCAAGTTTGTTATGCAAGTATGATATGCAAGTTGCCATAAGTTATGCAAGTTTTATTATGCAAGTTTGATATGCAAAGTTGTCATATGGTATGCAAGTATGCTTATGCAAGTTTGGGATGGTCATGTGGTTCATGTTAACATGTTATGCATGCTTTTGGGCCTAAAAATGTAATATGCAAGTGTATGAACACATGAATCTTTCATATGCCACCATGTTGAACTTGTGGCTCTAACACTTTTATGTCATGATTATGCCAAGTTCCCTCTTTCTATCCTTTATGCGCTATTGCGATATGTGAGCGATGGGATTGCGTTTGGGGTTGGGTAAACTTAAAGGACATAAAAACATGAGCTTGGGAATTTACCTATTAAGTTAGGTCTACCCCTTGGGAATTTACCTATTAAGTTAGGTCTACCCAAGTATTTGTTGAACTTGTAATGTGTTTTGGAAACATGGTGGACATGACACTTAGAAAACATAAGTGTGGCCAACTCGAGGTTGGGTTGAGTTTGTAGCGTAATTCTACCCGGAACCTACCGGCTTAACTAGTGGCTACAAACAATAGGACCCAATGTGAGAAGTTGGTCATGTGTACCTTGGACCCGAGGTTAGACCAAGTTGTGGTGTAAAGCTACCCGGACCCGCCCGGCTTAACTAGTAACCGCAACAAAGTCTAATGTGAGAGGTTAAGGCACAATTAAATTAATTAATGCCTCATGATTAGGGTTAAGTCATGGCCCACTAATACTTAACCAATTTGGGGATTCGAGGGATTGAAATGGGGTTAAGTTGTGAACTGTCGGTTACACTTAACCAATTTAATCCATTTTGGGGTTCGAGGGATTGAAATGGGGTTAAGTTGTGAACTGTCGGTTACACTTAACCAATTTAATCCATGATTAGTGAAGGGTTAAATCGCACTTAACCCTCTTAGGAAACCCTAGCAACGTGGTCTGTTCCAGCAGTAATCCCAGTTTGGTATCATCACAACCCTAGGGGCTGGGCTAGGGCGGGGCACGATTACTGGACGGATGTAAGCGACCAAAGCGACGGCTGAGTGGTACAGCGGTGCGGGTCCAGGCGGGCTACGGACGTGCACGTATTCCGGTATTGGACAAACTCGAGGCACGGGTACCAGTAGGTTTAGACTGTGCATTATTGCTTCAGTGTCTGGGGTTGACACCCGAGGGCTTGATACACCCGAAGGTGGACCCAGCACAGTCTGACTACATCCATATGTGGGCCGTATGGACACCAACACTTGACGTGTTAGGCTTATAGGGAGCCGATCGACTAGACCGTTTGGTTGGACCTTATATTAAGGTCACTTCATGTTATGGGGTCAAAGCTTGGGCCAAGGGATCGATACCTGTTATGTTGGTTTGCTAGTACACCGTGGTGCAGAACTTAACCTTGTTTATGCGATGACACCTCTATCTATCTTGTAGTTAACTTATCATGCCAGTATGTTGTTATCTATGATCATCTCAGTTTCCATCATGCTGTTAACTTTATTAGTTTATAGACTGATCGTAGCAGGGCTTACTCAGTCTTTTTGACTGACCCGTTTTCTTTCGCCTTTTTCTTCCGTTTCCCCCCCCCCCCAGGTTCTCAGGGAGGGAATACAGGAGCCTAGCTTGGATCTTAGCTGCTTTCTTGGATAGCTCATGTATGCTTTGGACTTGAGCTCGCTATGGTTTTTCCACTTTGGGGATAGCTACTTTTATGTTTTCCTTTTCAGTTTCAGATGATGTACTAGACTTGTTTATTTGGGAAATTGATATTATGATGTAGCAGACTTGTTTTTGAAATGGTTTAAAATTCTTCCGCTGTTTTATCTATCTACTTGCTCTGTTTATTTACATATATATATATATATATATATATATATATATATATGTCATGTCCTGCCTTTCTATATCATTATGCATATTTACCTTGTTTTAAAACGCCCCACCAAAGTCAGAGTTGCTTGCAAGAGCCACCCTGGCGGAGGTGGGGTGTTACATAGAACTTAAAGTCCAAGCACACTCTTCACTTATTCGACCTAACTTGTTAACAAAAAGGAAGTTGAGATGTTGTTATACAACTGTTGATATCGATTACAGAATTCATTTCATATTTGCACTTTGTTTCTACCAAAAAAACTAGCCAAGATGGAGGAGTTTGTGATGATAACATGACTTTTGTTTGAAGTTTTGATTAGTAACAGACTCAAATTTCATAGTGACGACCCAAATTTGTGTTAACTCATTCGTGTAAAATTTAAAAGTAAATTGTTCATTTGTAAATATTCCTTTAAAAAACATGCATTCATATTGTAAATATTTTTGAATTTTGCATTTAGTACATACTTTTTGCTTTTGGATTTTGTTACCTTTATCCAGTGAAAACCCTCACGAGACAACGCTTGTCCTGCTGGGGACACCCAGCGGTTTAAAGGCTTGTTGCATACGTTCAATGCAATCATGCTCCCTACGAAAACGAATTTAGCTTAGTTTTTTAAGTTTATTCGAGGACGAATAAAAAGATAAGTGTAGGGGTATTTGATGTGTACGTAAAAATGCACATTTATATTCACATATTTATTCTAATTTATTGCAAATAAATGTCATATGTGGGTATTTTATCATGTTTAAACTGTAATTCAATTGATTTCAAAAAAATCATGCATTCATCATCATATAGGGGAAATGGTCATTTTTATGCTTAAGTTATTTTGAGAATTTTTACTTGGACATTTTTCATTGTTTTTGCATAGATTTGATGCATGCAAAGAGGACTTCATAAAGATATATATGAATACAAAGGAAAAGAGAGGAAATCAATGCCTTGCCAATAGAAAGGAAATCAATGCCTTGCCACAAAAAAGGAAATCAATCAATGGAGAAGGAATCAATTCAAATAGAAGATTAGTGGAGGACCCCAGCCACTCTCCCTCCTTCTTTAGTGTAGACAAAAAAGGGCTTCATGAATCATTATTGCTAAAGACAAAAGGAAGCTTAATGAAGGGCATTCTTGGTAGCAGCTGAAATTGAATTAGGATTTTTCACATGTATAAATAACCCCTGTATGTTGATGTAAAAAGAATCTTGGATTTTATTTAGTTTAGAGTGGCTGAAATCAAAAACTCTATTTCTCTTCCATGGCTTCTTAGCCATTTCTTTTATGTAATTTTTTAGTGTAATTTTAATATAATTCTCTTTTCTTTTGTTGTCTTTTATAATGGAATCACTTTATGTTATCATTGAATCCATTACGAGTAGTTAAACCCCTTCGATTTAGGGGTAGTGAAGCTCTCATGATTCATGAATAATTAGCATAAGAATTTCATGTTTCTAATTCTCTTATTTGAGCTTAATCTAAAATTGGATATAGATAAAGTAAAGATTTTATATGGTGAAAATTGATAGCACATGTTGGTTGATTATTCCCGAATGTGTTATACTCATATCATTAATAGAATCATATTTATCACAATCTAATTCATTTTAGAAAAAGTAGTGACATTAAAAGTGAAAGCATCCTTGATGTTCTATGTAGTTACTGAATATTAACATACAAAAAGTACTCATAATGTTTCATTTTTATTAGAAATATTATTTTCTATGTGATAATTAGGGCTTTATGTTTGTATTAAAAATTGATGATTTATGTAGCTTGAATTTTCTAGCATATAAATCATGCTTGTATGAAAACAACACTTAATGTGCTAGTTATTAAAGAGAGTTAGAACCATTTTTTATGTTAATTAGATTGATGTTGATTGTGAATCTACTCCTAAATTGTCTCTTAGTCTCATATTTGTATTCATTTTAACATTGTTAGTTTTCTTTTAGTTTATGGTTAACAATTTCACTCGCTTTCAGTTTAATTGGATTGAGTAATATTAGAATAATTTCTTTCCCTGCGGATCGACCCGTATTCGCCACGTACTGCGATTGTACATTGTGCGCTTGCGGTTACTTTTACGATATTTGTTAACGGTATTCTAATTCCATAGAAACACAGTTTGCAAATAGGAACACTTACTGAGTTGATTGTAGGAGGTTCATATAGGTGGAGGTATTGACAACGCGGGATCCAACGGAGTCATGTGCGTGCATCGGTCCGGCTTCCTCGGGAAAATCAAGAAGCTGTGACATTTATAGATGGTTGTGCCTCTCGAAAATAAATGGGTTGCAACTTTAGGAAGTGATGCATCTTACTTTGGGGCCAGCACAGGATATCTACAGGGTAGAGAGCCGATTGATTGGGGTAGTAATTAATGTACATATAGTCTTGCTTATTTAGAATCCTATTATTATCGTTGGGGGTAACACTTGTCATTTCTGTTGGGCTGCCTATTATTATTGTTGGGGGTAAAACCCATCACTAGTAGTACACCTAAGTCTACCATCTGTTTTTGTAAGGATCATCTTGTTTCTGTTATACTAGTATTAGTGCAGAGAAAAATTATTAGAGAAACGTAACCTATTCTGTTCAGTTTATTCTGCTTATCCTGCTCATTCTGTTATACCTGTCTTATGATACTATTATCTCTCTCATCTAGTTTATATGCCTGTCATGATTCTTTTACTTATTTATATGGTAAAAGTATCTCGGCTCGCCAGACTTTATGTCTGACCGATTTTGTTTCCTCTTCTCTCTCTTCCTTCCACCTATGTTCTCAAGATGGGAATACTCACACTTGATTTGAATTCTCTCTTTCACTCTATGTAACAACCAGGATTTTCGGCGACTTTGGTTATCGACATAAGCTCGATGTCGCTAACCAAAACATCGAAAAATCCCGGTAATTAATGAAAGAAATTAGAAGGTGAGAATAGATAAGATAGAAACTTAGAATAGAAGAAGAAGAAGAAGAACACAACATCAGAGTAACATGAACCTCACAACGGAACGAATAACATATAATAGATAACATAACTTTGAAATATAATAGTTATGTATACAATAACACTTATCAGAGTACAGCACTTACAACAGCAGCGGAAAAACAATAGCTATACAATCTTGGAACCTCCTGCTCCAAGCTCTCCAAGTATATCTGTAAATCCCGACTACTTGACTGCCCGTACAAATTTAGGCACCCAAGAGTTTAGGGAAAACAACAAAGTAAACTCCGGGTCAGTCATGGGACTGGTGTGAGTAAAATAGTTTAACACAGTTTAACATATATATGATATCTCATAAGACCACGCCGTGAATACGGAACGGGTTTTTCCCTTATGAGAATCCAACATCTTTGACAAGCAATATCATTCTGATATTATATTAATGTCTAAGTACAAATATATATCAATCTAGCAGAAACGCTTTCATCTCACGTTCTACATATATAGTATACAATCAAAATCGCAAGCACGTATTGGATAATGGATTTCCAACTATGACAAGGTATGGAACCACCTTCTGCTAGTGTACCTCTAGAGAGGAATACACTGGGTTCAACAAGAACATCTTGCAACCCGGCCACACATGACCGACCACTCCTTTCGCTTGGGTGTATCGAATGTATATCACCAACGGTTGGGATCAGCAACCGTTTCCCGAATGGGACAGCATCAACAATAGATTTTTAGAAATAAATGAAACTCTAGATCAGGTGATTATACACCCTAAAAGGTGCGACCTACATAGCCATGCTACCTGCCCGATTTTTGTCATTTACCAGTTGATGAGGCTAGAAGCTACACTTTATCATCACATCAGATTCCCTTCGAATGTCACATCGTCAAATCCATCAAATCACCGATTGAAGTCTACAACAGTACATTACGTGTTAGCTAAAGAAGTTTCCTTCTCCGCTTTCACTCTTGGTACGGTTGAAGAAATCAATGTACGTGACCTTTCTGGAAATACTCTGTCAGACATTCATCTTCATTCACTTAGAATGTCACATTGTCATACCCGCCAAATCACAAATTGATTTCCTCAAAAATACAACGGGTATACAGCTAAGAGAAACGAATTCCTCTGCCACCACGTATGTACGTTTGAAGAGATCAACTTACGCGATCCATTGGATATACTCTGTCAGACCTTCGTCCATACACGTTGTCCTGGGACTGGACAAACCGAAGGCACTATTCAGTATATCCATCTTAGTCACTGTTATCTAAGACTTATACAACAGCCCTTGCACTTTACTCCGTCTTCAATTATCTTTGGCATAAATGATCCGCAATGCTTATGCCAATACAGAGTGGTTCTTTGGATAATAATCCAATCCGTCTCTCCATATTAACAACGTTAAAATGGTTAAAACTCCGATAGTCTGTGATTAAACTATAAAAGAAAAACAAGTGTGCAAACAACGATATAATTTCCAGATGGAAATTATATCGATCAATCATCAACATATATATATATATATTCATATTGCCTTATTTTCTATGTTTAGAAAATATATGTTATTAACACTGGAAAACGTTTTCCATTTGCTTATTTACAAATCACTACTCTTCCCCAACTATCAGTCCCTGACTGTGAACTAGTATGAGAACAATTCCCTAAGTATAAATCCCGAAGGCCGAAACCAACATCAGATAGACACTTAGAAAACCATTCAATTTACTAATCTCTAGTCAGTTCTAATTTTACTTAACTCTATTTGATTAACTCTGATTGATTAACTCTAACTGGTCAACCTTAATTAATTAACTCTAACTGGTTTTACTTGGTTTGACTAACTCCATTTATTAACTCGACTGACAAATTCAACTCGATTAACTGAACAAATCACTTTGATTAACTCGACAAATTCACTTTGGCTAACTTAACCAATTCACTTAACTCCTGTCGAATAAACAATATTCGATAACTCCTCTAACACTATTCGAATAAACTATATTCGATTAACTCATTTACTCTATTCGAATAAACTATATTCGATTAACTCCTTTTCTCTATTCGAATAAACTATATTCGATCAACTCATTTGATTTAATTCTAATAGATTAACTCCATCGAATAAACTATATTCGATAACTCCTTCGATTTAACTAATATTCTATAACTCACTTCGATTAACTAATAATCGATAACTCCTTCGATTTAACTAATATTCTATAACTCACTTCGATTAACTAATAATCGATAACTCCTTCGAATAAACTATATTCGATAATCTCCTCTCGAATAAACGATATTCGATAATCTTCCCTTTCGATTTAACAAATCGATAACTCCTTTTCGAATAACTAAATTCGATAACTCCTTTCGATTTAACTAATCGATAACTCCTTTGTGTTTAACTCTATTCGAATAACTAATTCGAATCACTCTTATTTATTTAACTCTGTTTGAATAACTAATTCGATTAACTCTAACTGGTTAACTCTAACTGATTAACTCTAACTCTAATTGATTTCTCCTATTCGAATAACTCCTATTTGATAACGTTTATTCATTTATAAAGATTTAATTTTAGTAACAGTTCTTCACTTTATAAATGTCCTCTTTAATAATGTTACTTCACTTACACAAGTGTTGGGTACATATTCTATTTAAACTATCGGTGTTGAAACCAATATCTCTCCTCTATATAAGTTCAGACTTATATATTTCATTTATCAAATGATAAATATTTATTTAATTTATAAACTATTATTTATAAATTAATCCTTTCTATTTATCTGTTAAAAAAAGATTTCCAATTTCTATTCATCTTCTAAATATTCTTCTGATTTAGCTCTATTTATTTATCCAATAAATATCCCTTTTGTTTAATCCTATTTATTTATCCAATAAATATCCCTTTGATTAAATCCTATTTATTTAACAAATAAATATCTCCTTTAATCTTTATTTATTTCCCAAATAAATAAACCCTTTTACTTTTATTTATTTCCTAAATAAATAAATTCTTTTAACTCTTTATTTATTCCCTTAATAAATAATTCCTTTTAACTTACTTTCAAATATATTTCCTTTATATTTGATTTCAAATATATCTCTTTTTAACCCCTTTTGAATAACATATTCGTTTTACTAACTTTCGAATACCATATTCGATTTACACCCTTCGAATACCATATTCGATTTAACTCCTTTCGAATAGCATATTCGATTTACTTTATTCACTTTATAAAGATTTCCTTTTTAACAACGTTTTATTCATTTGAAAAGATTTACTTTTAAATAACGGTTCTACACTTTAAAAATGATTTCCTTTTTATAACGTTTCCTTTTCAATTCTATTTGTAAATGGTTTAAAAATATTTCCTTTTCAAATTTATTCTTGAAATATTGTGACTCCTTAAATTCTCTGAAAAATTCGCCATAACCTCCTTTGTAACGGGAGCATCGGGAAAATCCCCAAACCCGCCACACAGGCCTTTCCATTCAAAAAGAAAATTGTTTGTAATTATTTCCTTTTTAAATATCTCCTATTTATAAATATTCCAATTTATAAACATTTATTATTTATAAATATCCCACTTTATAAATATCTCTTATTTATAAATATCCCATTTTATAAATATTCTATTTTCAATATCACTTTGAAAATCCCCTTATCAACATTTCGGTATGTTATGGTATTCAATCATATCAAATCACGATGTTCAATATCGTCCAAGCACATATAATCGCCCACAGATTTTATATCACATCATATAACAATATATGAAAAACAATAAAATAACTGTTGAGGAATCCAGTCGGATTCCTCTAACCTGTCTCCCTGCATCCACAGATGTTACACAATATGATTATCATCACTTTCAGTTCAATATAAATTATTTTGATAGCAGAATCAATATATAAATATTTAACTGTTTATATATATATATAATTACATGTATATATATATAATTTTCACTAACTGACTAGCAGTTCAATCAATCAACCAACACACAACAATCAACAGGTGATTAACAGTTCTAAAAATACATTATAAAAATATAACTGTTCAGAGTTGGTGAGTTTTACTCACATTGGCAGTTCATCGTTAAAGAACGATAAGCAAGCTCCAATCCACTTCCAGTCAGTTCCATGACGTAGTGTTCGTCCATATGATTCCAACGCAACTTACGGTTCGTCAATTGGACCTCGTACGAGTAAGATATTGATTTTACAAGATAATACGATTTTAAATTCAAATTAAACTAAACATTTTATATAACGGGCCTCACCTCTTTATAACACCGGCCCATTTTCCTTCTATTGAACCCGACCCGCCCCTTTACTCTTCTTCCTCTTCACCGAAATTGTTCCAGTAATTGAAAAACCCATTTGACCATGCCTTTGACCATCCCTCTCCTCCACGTCGGTCACCAACTGAACTTACAACCACCACCAACAGATTCAACGCCTAAAGCTACATCCGCCAGTCCCCTCCTCTTCGCGTTCGACGCTACTTGGTAGCAACCGACGACAGCCTCCACCAACGCCTACAGTACACCGCATGGCCAATCACATGACCGGAATCCACCAAACTCCGCCCGCAAGTGCGGTTTTCATCAACAAACCCAAATCCGAACTTCGTTTCACCTATCTCCGCCTCGATTCACCACCGAGATCCACCGTAGGTTACTGCTGTAAAAACCGAACCACAGAAATCAACTTCGAACGCTTCGAAACAACTACCAGATAGTAGAGCACACCACAACGGATCGAAATATGTACCTATAATGATTTATAGTATTTTATTTAGTTTTGTGATGATTTTAGAATGAACCAGTTTACTGTAAGAGAAAAAGAAAAAGAACGGCGGAATATTGGTTTGACAAGAGAAGTTAGAAATTAGGTTTTAAGGATTTTGTAGGATATTTATAGAAGGCTTAGATATTTTCCTTGATTATTATATTAATATACAAATCCTATCCTATCTATTTTTATTGTTAAAAATCTCTATGACCACACACGATACCCAAAAATCACCGAACTGGACATGCAGCTAGAGTTCGACATTACGGTCCCAACGAAACTGGTTTCATCGAATTCCGACTTTGTATGCTCACACAGCGTATTTTTAACCGTCAAAATACTGACTGTTTCTCACTCTAAAAATCCGTACGACCACACAGTGACTCTAAAAATCACGAAACTGGAAATCTAACAACTATTTGACATTGCGGATCTAACAAAATTAGTTTCGTCGAATTCCGACTCCGTAGGCAAAAGTGGCTATTTTTAACGCTCTGGATGACCCTTTTAAATATATAAATATATTTAAATTAAATTAAATTAAATATAAATAAATTTATATTATCGTATCTATATTCACAGTGGAATACCATACAGCTCTAGAATATTCCTATATGAATTTCTAACTCGATATTCGCTTCTGGGTCAACCCGATATTCGATTTATATTGAATTTCCTTTTTAAAAATATAAATAATTCCTTTATAAATTATAAAGGAATTCCACAGCGACTTTTCTAAAATTTGATTTGGGAATAAATCAAAATCTACCCGACGAAATCCCAATTTTTCTCTTTCACTAGAAAGATATACTCCACCAGCTCCACACGTTTCTTGTTTCACAGAAATCCGGCTTAAAATGAATCCTGTACATTCAGTTGAAGTTCGAATCGCCAATTTACGAACTGCAGCGCCATTTCAAGCTCGATTTTAATTATATTATAACTCTGCGTTCAAACTGTCGTCGATTTAATATATTCGTCAATATAATTCAACTCTAAGCTGAATTAAATCTAAGGGATGACCCCGTTCATAGAATATTGTGATTTCCAATATTTTTGATTATTTCTGAATTAAATATATTATTCTATTATTTAATTTAATTAAATATTCACTTTATTTAATTAAACGACGATTTAAATTCCCTAAACCCTTATTTAAATAATTAAATTAATTAATTATACCCCTGGAAAATGCGGGTCATTACATTCTTCCCCAGTTAAAATAATTTCGTCCTCGAAATTGCTAAGTTAGAAGATGACCCTATCTATTTGGTAAAAGCTTATCGGTTTACCCCTTATCTCTTGTTTCTCTGTACCAATTAATATCGACTAAAATATTAATTCCTTCCGACTAACTAAAATTTTCAAAAATTCTGAAATTTTTCTAACACTTTAAATTTTCGAATAATTTCGCCATAACCTCCTTTGGACAGCCCTATCGGTAAAACCACAACTCGCCTCTCTAGGCCTTCTCCAACCCAAAAGAAAATCAAACAGCCAAACGGCTTGCCAATTCGGCTCATAAATCTCATGCTTATATCAAGTATAAACCTGTACCTTTTTGTCGGGCATATCACTATGTCCTTTGCATTTGTTACCAATTCAACATATACCAATGTCAATCCAACTTGATCTCAAATCAATTTATCATTAACACAACCGTTCGCTTATACCTAAGTCAAATTTTATTTCAAACTCAAGCACTATTCTTGATTTCCAATCCATAACTCACCAGCCCAATATAATTCCAGATGAGCAAATTAGTTTAAAGGAAAAACTAAATAATAATTTAAAAAGCGGGGACATAAGTTTTAGAAATTAGGCGGAAGGACACAATCATCCCCATCAATGCCTCCGCAACTGTCGTTCCCATCGCATTTGTTGCCCCAAGCCGTCGCCGCCTCAAGCCTAGTCGCCGCCGCCTTCACCTTAACCTCCACTCCACTTCCGTCGCCGAGCTCATGCCCTGGCCGCTTCAAGCCGTTATTGCCATCCAGTGCCTTATCCGCCACCGTCGTCCAATTCGTATCTATCGTCGTCATCCACGTACCCTAACCATCGCCGTCCAAGTCGTTCAACGCGCTGTAGCTGTTGATTTCTTTTGTTTTAAAAAATGTTATGCTATATTATCCTATCATTTCATATTCTGCTTATGCAATGCATCATAATGTATTTCAATATTTTCAAATGCAATATTCAGATATCATTACTTATGCAATGCATAATATTTATGTAAAAAATTCAAATAATATAATAAATTATCATTTTTCATATGAAAACATGCATTTGTAATTCAAAATCTGAAATGGTATATGCAACTAGCACTCTTCAATATACAATGCAAGTTGCAACATTTCAACAATTATAATGCTATATTCATATAATATTTTTCGTCTGCAACACACGCTCTTGTGTTTGACAAAAAATGCAAATGTTGTATGCAACTATTATTGAAATGCTTTACACATTCTAGTCCACTATATAAATAATACAATGCTAAATTCAACTACATTTATTATGTTCAATATATGCTAGTTCATTTTACTAATACGATGCTATATTCAAACATTGTTCTGCGAACTCTACATGTGCTAGCTCACTTCAAAAAAAAAAACAAATGACAAATTCAACTATCATTTATTATAATTTATACATGGTTGCTAACTTTAAAAATACAATGCTAATTAACTATCATTTAGCATATTGTATATATTATCTCACTTTAAAAAATACAATGCTAAATTCAACTATCATTTGTCATATTTTATACATGCTAGTTCACTTTACGAATATAATGTTATATACAACTATCATTTTTCATATTTTATACATGTAATTCACTTTAGAAATACAATGTTATATTTAATCATCATGTAACGTATTCTACACATGCTAGTTCAATTTAAAAATACAATGCTAAATTCAACTATCATTTATCATACTTGATACATGTTAGTTCATCTTTTTTAATATAATGCTATATTCAACCATTATTTACCATACTACACATGATGCTCTGTTCATTTTTATAATATAATGCTATATACAAGCTAGTTCTTTTTTTTCTAATATAGTCATATTCAACCATTATAATGCTACTTCGCTATATAAAAGATGCGATGCTAAATTCAACTATCATTATACATATTCTGTATACATTACATTTGATATAGCATTACAGTACAATATATCGAAAGTACAAAATAATAGTTTAATATAGCATTTGAGTAATATCATTTATACCTGAAACATATTGTTTAATTGAACAAACTAAAACAATACAAAGGAATGAATGAAATTTAAATGATAGTCAAAAATATCATTTATACTTTTAATTGCATTAAATGCATCGAATGTACCATGCGATATTCAATCTATCATTTGTAGTATTAAAGTTGTGCATTACAAAGTATCATATTTGACAAAATGTGCCAAATGATAGTTTAAAATATCATTTGTAGTTTTAAAGTGCATCACAGTACATCAAATGTGCCGAATGATAAGTAAAAATTTCACTTCTATTTTTAAAGTGCATTAGAACGTATTAAATGTGACAAATGATAATTAAAATAGTTTAATGTAGTGTTTTAATTATGAAGTTCACCATCATGTTTTAAAGATTTAAAATGATATTTTAATATAGCATTTTAGTAACCAAGTCCATTATCATGTTTATAATATGCAAATCTGTAGTTTAATATAAAATTTTAATTATGAAGTTCACCATCATATGTATGATATTAAAAATATAGTTTAGTGTAGCATTTTCAACAAAGTGCGCTAGTATGTTTAGAATATTTAAAATGATAGTTTAATATAGCATTTTAGTTATGCAGTACCTTAGCATTTGATTTATGATATCTACAATATTCAAAATAAAGCAACTCAATGAGCAAGCAAATAAACAATTGATGCATTATATTTTATGCACAGTTGATGCATTATACTTTATGCGTAGTTTATCATTTTTTGAAATATATAAGTAATAATTTTATCACATCAAAATCAAATGTACACATAACAAAAGAGCACAATCAATCACGAAACAACATGATGCAGCTGTGACACAAGTGATGCATCAACAATAGCAAAACATAATATAATGTTCAGTTATACATTATATACATAGAATCAAAATGATAAGTTCACATAGCATTTGTTTTTGAGTTCATTTCAAAACAACCTAGTCATCGTTACCTGTTACAATACAACCATCGACCTTAACCTCCACTCCACTGTCGTTGTTCATTTGAAACCGGCTATCAACATCATCACTTGAATAGTCGTCGTCCTACAATGCAGTCGTCACCACCTATAGCCCATCGTCTTCACCAGAGATGACCGTCGTCGCTTTCGCCAGAATGAGCACCGCCGACGCCTGTATTTGCACTGTTGTCGCCTATTCTTCTGATGTGCCGCCGCCTATGTACGATTAACATTTTGTATACATGACTTGAGAAGGAGATCAGAGATGAACGGTTTAATTTTTTTGCAATTTAATTCCTTCAGCTGAAAATATAATTTGCGCGTCCTTCTGATGGAAAAGATAATGCCGCGTCTTTAATTCTAAATTCGGACCGATGTTCTTCCTTCCTTCTATTTTCCTGATTCCAGATTATCTCTAATCAAGTCTAATTCCACTTGACATCAATCTGTTTCAATACGATTTTTATTTACTGGCTTTTAATTCAATCCCAATTCTATTGGATTTTACAAATTTTACTTTAATTTGTTTAAATTCAAACAACCTTTTCTTCCTGGAAGTTTTTAAACAGTTTACCTCTTTCAAAAATCAAATTTTCCTTTTTGAAATTCAACACAACTTGTTTTTCCCAAAACAATTTCAAAAACAAAATCTTTCGTAGTAATCCGTCACTTACACACTCGAAAATGAACACCGATGATGTCATGATCAACATCGGAATCTATTTTCCAGCTACCGAAGTGAGTTCAATACTATAGCACTTTCAAATCCATTTCCAAATACTTTCATTTTTGAAATCACTTTCAAAATATCCTTCACAAGGCTTGTAAACAATTTAAAATCTCCCAAGATCTTAAAATTTACATATATTAAATCAAGATTCATTTACAAACACCTTTCCCATTTCTGGGATTTTAAATTCCAATTCTGATCTAAATTCAGATTTAATTCATTTCAATTTCATATAATTCACTTGTATAAATTCTGGTTAGTTATATATAACCATTTCACATTTTATAATCTTATCTGATTATAGTTACTAACAACACATCCTATATATGATAATATATCACATATCCATACTGTGTCGGTCCATAGTATTCAAGTGTTTATTTACTCCTACCGATACAGTGGATCAAACTGATCGATCAGAACTCATAAACTACTCAACCGACGAATCTCCACAATATAAAACCATTTTTATATCAAATACAAATACGCACTCGTATATATACACTCAAACTCAATCTAGGGTATTACTAACCCTATCTCTACCGAGTCACGCCACAGAGCCAAGGTAATTCTTAACTTAAGCTCTGATACCAACTGTAACGACCCAGATTTTCGACGACTTTGGTTATCGACATAAGCTCGATGTCGCTAACCAAAACATCGAAAAATCCCGGTAGTTAATGAAAGAAATTAGAAGGTGAGAATAGATAAGATAGAAACTTAGAATAGAAGAAGAAGAAGAACACAACATCAGAGTAACACGAACCTCACAGCGGAACGAATAACATATAATAGATAACATAACTTTGAAATATAACAGTTATGTATACAATAGCACTTATCAGAGTACAACACTTACAACAACAGCGGGAAAACAATAGCTATACAATCTTGAAACCTCCTACTCCAAGCTCTCCAAGTATATCTGTAAATCCCGACTACTTGACTGCCCGTACAAATTTAGGCACCCAAGAGTTTAGGGAAAACAACAAAGTAAACTCCGGGTCAGTCATGGGACTGGTGTGAGTAAAATAGTTTAACACAGTTTAACATATATATGATATCTCATAAGACCACGTCGTGAATACGGAACGGGTTTTTCCCTTATGAGAATCCAACATCTTTGACAAGCAATATCATTCTGATATTATAATAATGTCTAAGTACAAATATATATCAATCTAGCAGAAACGCTTTCATCTCACGTTCTACATATATATAGTATACAATCAAAATCGCAAGTACGTATTGGATAATGGATTTCCAACTATGACAAGGTATGGAACCACCTTCTGCTAGTGTACCTCTAGAGAGGAATACACTGGGTTCAACAAGAACATCTTGCAACCCGGCCACACATGACCGGCCACTCATTTCGCTTGAGTGTATCGAATGTATATCACCAACGGTTGGGATCAGCAACCGTTTCCCGAATGGGACGGCGTCAACAATAGATTTTTAGAAATAAATGAAACTCTAGATCAGGTGATTATACACCCTAATAGGTGCGACCTACATAGCCATGCTACCTGCCCGATTTTTGTCATTTACCGGTTGATGAGGCTAGAAGCTACGCTTTATCATCACATCAGATTCCCTTCGAATGTCACATCGTCAAATCCATCAAATCACCGATTGAAGTCTACAACAATACATTACGTGTTAGCTAAAGAAGTTTCCTTCTCCGTTTTCACTCTTGGTACGGTTGAAGAAATCAATGTACGTGACCTTTCTGGAAATACTCTGTCAGACATTCATCTTCATTCACTTAGAATGTCACATTGTCATACCCGCCAAATCACAAATTGATTTCCTCAAAAATACAATGGGTATACAGCTAAGAGAAACGAATTCCTCCGCCACCACGTATATACGTTTGAAGAGATCAACTTACGCGATCCATTGGATATACTCTGTCAGACCTTCGTCCATACACGTTGTCCTGGGACTGGACAAACCGAAGGCACTATTTAGTATATCCATCTTAGTCACTGTTATCTAAGACTTATACAACGGCCCTTGCACTTTACTCTGTCTTTAATTATCTTTGGCATAAATGATTCGCAATGCTTATTCCAATACAGAGTGGTTCTTCAGATAATAATCTAACCGGTCTCTCCATATTAACAGCGTTAAAATGGTCAAAACTCCGATAGTCTGTGATTTAACTATCAAAGAAAAACAAGTGTGCAAACAACGATATTATTTCCAGATGGAAATTATATCGATCAATCATCAACATATATATATATATATATATATTCATATTGCCTTATTTTCTATGTTTAGAAAATATATATTATTAACATTGGAAAACGTTTTCCATTTGCTTATTTACAAATCACTACTCTTCCCCAACTATCAGTCCCTGACTGTGAACTAGTATGAGAACAATTCCCTAAGTATAAATCCCGAAGGCCGAAACCAACATCATATAGACACTTAGAAAACCATTCAATTTACTAATCTCTAGTCAGTTCTAATTTTACTTAACTCTATTCGATTAACTCTGATTGATTAACTCTAACTGGTCAACCTTAATTAATTAACTCTAACTGGTTTTACTTGGTTTGACTAACTCCATTTATTAACTCGACTGACAAATTCAACTCGATTAACTGAACAAATCACTTGGATTAACTCGACAAATTCACTTTGGTTAACTTAACCAATTCACTTAACTAATTCACTTAACTCCTGTCGAATAAACTATATTCGATAACTCCTCTAACACAATTCGAATAGACTATATTCGATTAACTCATTTATTCTATTCGAATAAACTATATTCGATTAACTCCTTTTCTCTATTCGAATAAACTATATTCGATCAACTCATTTGATTTAACTCTAATCGATTAACTCCATCGAATAAACTATATTCGATAACTCCTTCGATTTAACTAATATTCTATAACTCACTTCGATTAACTAATAATCGATAACTCCTTCGATTTAACTAATATTCTATAACTCACTTCGATTAACTAATAATCGATAACTCCTTCGATTTAACTAATATTCTATAACTCACTTCGATTAACTAATAATCGATATCTCCTTCGAATAAACTATATTCGATAATCTCCTCTCGAATAAACGATATTCGATAATCTTCCCTTTCGATTTAACAAATCGATAACTCCTTTTCGAATAACTAAATTCGATAACTCCTTTCGATTTAACTAATCGATAACTCCTTTTGATTTAACTAATCGATAACTCCTTTGTGTTTAACTCTATTCGAATAACTAATTCGAATCACTCTTATTTATTTAACTCTATTCGAATAACTAATTCGATTAACTCTAACTGGTTAACTCTAACTGATTAACTCTAACTCTAATCGATTTCTCTTATTCGAATAACTCCTATTTGATAACGTTTATTCATTTATAAAGATTTACTTTTAGTAACGGTTCTTCACTTTATAAATGTCCTCTTTAATAATGTTACTTCACTTACACAAGTGCTGGGTACATATTCTATTTAAACTATCGGTGTTGAAACCAATATCTCTCCTCTATATAAGTTCAGACTTATATATTTCATTTATCAAATGATAAATATTTATTTAATTTATAAACTATTATTTATAAATTAATCCTTTCTATTTATTTGTTAAAAACAGATTTCCAATTTCTATTCATCTTCTAAATATTCTTCTGATTTAGCTCTATTTATTTATCCAATAAATATCCCTTTTGTTTAATCCTATTTATTTATCCAATAAATATCCCTTTGATTAAATCCTATTTATTTAACAAATAAATATCTCCTTTAATCTTTATTTATTTCCTAAATAAATAAACCCTTTTACTTTTATTTATTTCCTAAATAACTTCTTTTAACTCTTTATTTATTCCTTAAATAAATAATTCCTTTTAACTTGCTTTCAAATATATTTCCTTTATATTTGATTTCAAATATATCTCTTTTTAACCCCTTTTGAATAACATATTCGTTTTACTAACTTTCGAATACCATATTCGATTTACACCCTTCGAATACCATATTCGATTTAACTCCTTTCGAATAGCATATTCGATTTACTTTATTCACTTTATAAAGATTTCCTTTTTAACAACGTTTTATTCATTTGAAAAGATTTACTTTTAAATAACGGTTCTACACTTTAAAAATGATTTCCTTTTTATAACGTTTCCTTTTCAATTCTATTTGTAAATGGTTTACAAATATTTCCTTTTCAAATTTATTCTTGAAATATTGTAACTCCTTAAATTCTCTGAAAAATTCGCCATAACCTCCTTTGTAATGGGAGCATCGGGAAAATCCCCAAACCCGCCACACAGGCCTTTCCATTCAAAAAGAAAATGGTTTGTAATTATTTCCTTTTTAAATATCTCCTATTTATAAATATTCCAATTTATAAACATTTATTATTTATAAATATCCCACTTTATAAATATCTCTTATTTATAAATATCCCATTTTATAAATATTCTATTTTCAATATCACTTTGAAAATCCCCTTATCAACATTTCGGTATGTTATGGTATTCAATCATATCAAATCACGATGTTCAATATCGTCCAAGCACATATAATCGCCCACAGATTTTATATCACATCATATAACAATATATGAAAAACAATAAAATAACTGTTGAGGAATCCAGTCGGATTCCTCCAACCTGTCTCCCTGCATCCACAGATGTTACACAATATGATTATCATCACTTTCAGTTCAATATAAATTATTTTGATAGCAGAATCAATATATAAATATTTAACGGTTTATATATATATATATATAATTACATGTATATATATATATAATTTTCACTAACTGACTAGCAGTTCAATCAATCAACCAACACACAACAATCAACAGGTGATTAACAGTTCTAAAAATACATTATAAAAATATAACTGTTCAGAGTTGGTGAGTTTTACTCACATTGGCAGTTCATCGTTAAAGAACGATAAACTGTTGTTTGATTTGAATCAAACAATTTATTTCGCCTTAAATTCATACAAGCTCCAATCCACTTCCAGTCAGTTCCATGACGTAGTGTTCGTCCCTATGATTCCAACGCAACTTACGGTTCGTCAATTGGACCTCGTACGAGTAAGATATTGATTTTACAAGATAATACGATTTTAAATTCAAATTAAACTAAACATTTTATATAACGGGCCTCACCTCTTTATAACACCGGCCCATTTTCCTTCTATTGAACCCGACCCGCCCCTTTACTCTTCTTCCTCTTCACCGAAATTGTTCCAGTAATTGAAAAACCCATTTGACCATGCCTTTGACCATCCCTCTCCTCCACGTCGGTCACCAACTGAACTTACAACCACCACCAACAGATTCAACGCCTAAAGCTACATCCGCCAGTCCCCTCCTCTTCGCGTTCGACGCTACTTGGTAGCAACCGACGACAGCCTCCACCAATGCCTACAGTACACCGCACGGCCAATCACATGACCGGAATCCACCAAACTCCGCCAGCAAGTGCGGTTTTCATCAACAAACCCAAATCCGAACTTCGTTTCACCTATCTCCGCCTCGATTCACCACCGAGATCCACCGTAGGTTACTGCTGTAAAAACCGAACCACAGAAATCAACTTCGAATGCTTCGAAACAACTACCAGATTGTAGAGCACACCACAACGGATCGAAATATGTACCTATATTGATTTATAGTATTTTATTTAGTTTTGTGATGATTTTAGAAAGAACCAGTTTACTGTAAGAGAAAAAGAAAAAGAACGGCGGAAAATTGGTTTGACAAGAGAAGTTAGAAATTAGGTTTTAAGGATTTTGTACGATATTTATAGAAGGCTTAGATATTTTCCTTGATTATTATATTAATATACAAATCCTATGCTATCTATTTTTATTGTTAAAAATCTCTATGACCACACATGATACCCAAAAATCACCGAACTAGACATGCAGCTAGAGTTCGACATTACGGTCCCAACGAAACTGGTTTCATCAAATTCCGACTTTGTATGCTCACACAGCGTATTTTTAACCGTCAAAATACTGACTGTTTCTCACTCTAAAAATCCGTACGACCACACAGTGACTCTAAAAATCACGAAACTGGAAATCTAACAACTATTTGACATTGCGGATCTAACAAAATTAGTTTCGTCGAATTCCGACTCCGTAGGCAAAAGTGGCTATTTTTAAGGCTCTGGATGACCCTTTTAAATATATAAATATATTTAAATAAAATAAAATTAAATATAAACAAATTTATATTATCGTATATATATTCACAATGGAATACCATACAGCTCTAGAATATTCCTATATGAATTTCTAACTCGATATTCGCTTCTGGGTCAACCCGATATTCGATTTATATTGAATTTCCTTTTTAAAAATATAAATAATTCCTTTATAAATTATAAAGGAATTCCACATCGACTTTTCTAAAATTTGATTTGGGCATAAATCAAAATCTACCTGACGAAATCTCGATTTTTCTCTTTCACTAGAAAGATATACTCCACCAGCTCCACACATTTCTTGTTTCACAGAAATCCGGCTTAAAATGAATCATGTACATTCAGTTGAAGTTCGAATCGCCAATTTACGAACTGCAGCACCATTTCAAGCTCGATTTTAATTATATTATAACTCTACATTCAAACTGTCGTCGATTTAATATATTTGTCAATATAATTCAACTCGAAGCTAAATTAAATCTAAGGGACGACCCCGTTCATAGAATATTGTGATTTCCAATATTTTTGATTATTTTTGAATTAAATATATTATTCTATTATTTAATTTAATTAAATATTCACTTTATTTAATTAAACGACGATTTAAATTCCCTAAACCCTTATTTAAATAATTAAATTAATTAATTATACCCCTGGAAAGTGCGGGTCATTACACTCTGCTTGGAGCTCCTTAGATGTACCACTTTGATTTCCTATCTTCTCTGATTGCTATATTTTGGGGACTATACTTTTTATGTATTATTGTACTCTGATGATTTTAGTACAAGACAGAAGTTTTAAATTGATGTAATGGGTTTTCTATATTTCAGACTTATGACGTAACTAGATTTTGGACCACGATGATTTATGTTTAATAAAGTTTTAAATTCCTCTATTATTTTACATTTGTCTTGTGATGTTTTTGTTTCTGTTTACCTATAATACTTCACGAAATCTAATGCATTCTGATAAAAAGTGACATTAACGGACATGGGGTGTCATTACCAGATCAGATAAAAGATTTTGAAAATTGTTTTCAAAAAGGTTTTAAAAGAGAGCATTTTCAAAAGAAAAGTCTGTTTTGAAAAAAAACATATTCCCCAAAGCTATATGAAATATATTTTGATTCTCTATTTGAATCCCTTTTCCTTTTCTTTTCAGCATGTCTGGGGAACCTAATATTCCCGAGGGCATTCAGGTACTGGCTTGGTTCTGTAGGTATCTTGAGGCTACGGTGCCTACTGAAGGCCAAGCAGACGCCCCTCCCCCAGCTGCAGTCGTTGTTCCTCCTCCTCTACGAGCTGATAATTTCTCTAAGGTATGCAAGGATTTTTGTACTATATGAGGAAATCCATTCCGAGGAACTTAGACTTCGGTAGAAGCAAGGAATTGGCTTAAAGATACGGAGGATTTGTTTGGGATTTTTGAGGTTGACGACCGTAGGAAAATTCAGTTGGTCGTTTGGTAGTTGAAAGATGAGGCTTCGTTTTGATGGGAAGTAACACATGCGGGATGTCCAGTCGAGAGTTGGGATGATTTCCGATAGAGATTCGAGATGAAGTTTCTTTCTCAAGTTGAGCAAAATATGCAAACGGAAAGGTTTAAGGCACTTCAGCAAGAAGGCATGTCTGTCAAAGAGTATGCTAGTAAGTTCAATCAATTGGCGAGGTTTGGTTTGGAGCTAGTGAGTACCCTGCACAAGGAAGCTTTGAAGTTTGCTAAAGGATTGAATGATCCCCTTTATGGATTGGCTACATCTGACATTCCGATGGGAGAAACTTTTGAGAAACTCATTGATATGGCACCGATGCACGAAGAAGATAAAGGTGAAAAGAAAGAGGCTAAGATTGATTAAACACAAAACAAGAAAGTGTGGCCCAAGAAAGAACAATAACAGTAGAAGAAGGGTGGAAAGAACGACAAAGCCCGAGAAAAGAGGAAATGTTATAATTGTGGAAGCGTGGGTCATTTGAGAAAAGATTGCAGAAAAAGGAAGAATGCTTGCTTCCAATGTGGAGAGGTCGGACACCTTATTAAGGATTGCCCGAAGAAGCTAGGACAGGGCCAAAGGGCAAGATCTTCTAGAGGGCAGGTGCATGCTCTCATGACCGGTGTACCAGATAGAGGTAGGAAAGTTTCTGTTGAAGGTTTGATTTCTCTATCCAATCATCCTAAAAGAACTCTTTTTGATGCTGGCACTTCGCATTCTTTTATATCTGATTCTGTGGTTGAGTATCTGCACCTTAGTACTAGTATCGTTTTGGATCCCGTTGTGTTATCAAACCCATTTGGAGGTACAGCTCATTTGTTTATGATTTTTCGGGGTTTGAAAATATCTGTGTTGGGCGTCGAGTTTGAGTGCGATGTATACATGCTTGGTTTCATGGGATATGGTTTGATTCTAGGGATGGACACTACAACAAAGATAATCTTTTATAACGGCATATAGCTGTTATTAAACAATATTATAGCGGCCTAAAAAGCGCTGTATATCGACATGTTATAAAAAACAGTTGAATAATTATAACACAGAAACTGCCGACAAAGATAATCTTTTATAACGGCATATAGCTGTTATTAAACAATATTATAGCGGCCTAAAAAGCGCTGTATATCGACATGTTATAAAAAACAGTTGAATAATTATAACACAGAAACTGCCGTTATAAAAGGGTACGATTTTATAGCGGTTATATGTCGCTATGATACACAAGGATAATAGCTCGCTATCGCTGCTATAAAACATGTCATTCTTCATCAGAATAACGAATTTCTATAACATTGTATAGCTACTACAAAATATTAATTCAATAGTGGGTTTATAACGCTATAGCACTGTATTGCTCTTGTATTACATTCTCTTTTATAACGCTTTTCACTATACTATAATAATAGAAATCAAATGAACCTTTACTACAATTTCAAAAGCAGTATTGACCGAAAAAAATTTAATACTCAACAAGTGTAACACATATTCATGATAACAAGATAAAGGGTCATCTAAGAAAAATTAAGTTCAATATATATGTTTTCAATTTCATATTGATGTCAATTTAAGTTAACAAAAAATAAAACATAGTTCAAATTTAAAGTCTACAATAAAACCCCAACCAACCACTCTCCTTCATCAAACTTGCACAACCATGCTACCCATCTGATCACTACTCCACACATTCACTGTCCAAATGCACAAGTCGAAGACCATCACCATTGCACCATTGCATTATCACTACATGTACATCAATATATGATCTGAAAGCATATTTAACCAGTTACAAGCTATGCATAATTCTCATAAAATCCACAATAAATGTTACTAAGTGTATGATAAAGCTGAGGATATACAATGAATATAAGTCTGAAAATGTGTTTACCTGTCGAAGAACTCATCTTTGGAGAAAGGAGGAGGAACTGGTGGCTTATGTGACTGCTGTGGTTGGCTGAGGATGGTTACATCTACTTGGAAATGTAAAATAGTAGAACTTAATTTTTAGCATTTTTACTTGCAATGTAAGTAAATCAAAATAATTAGATCCTTGATTGTAAATGAAAGAAGCTAATTTATAAAAAAAATCAATAAAAGCACACGCACAGTTAAGATAGTCAACATTGTTACCAACATATGTACCATATAAATAATGAACGCTAATATATCCTTTTGTTGAAATGGTTACAGGTTTTATGTTTAGTAACCATAAGTAAAATGTATTTTTCTAAACTGTAACGGGGCATGAAAATTGACAGAGATCAAACTGACATTTCACATGTGTTCCTAAGGTTCTTTGAAGTAAAAATATTGCGCCATTACGGCTTCACATATTTCTATAGTAAGTGCAAAAAGCATGCAAACAAATCACTGTTAGAAACGTGGATCCAAAAAGGTAGAAAATAGAGGAAAGCAAGGAAGCATAACAAGAAGAATGGAGAAGTTGGATCTGAAAAAGCTGTTTTGGATTTTAGGCCTTTCATGTCATCCTCTGTTTAATAATGTATGAACTTTGCATGACTGTCATTTTGATATATCAATACATAGTTTGTGCTGCAAAAATTTATTTAAATCTGTTTTTACTCAACAACCGAAATATAAGATACTCATATCTCAAACATGTTTCTTGCATATCAAGGGTGTTTGAACTTCATATCTAGATTGAGTATTAGTTTTCTCCATGTGCAGAAAAGAAAATACTTGACATTTCAAGATATACTCGCTCCCCTAACTTTTTTGTTTGTATACTTTCTCCTCAAAACTCTGTTTCATACCATCAAATATCTGATTCGCTTGTATGCAGGAAACTTATCGCATAGATTTTGAATATCTTTACATTTCACACATTGGAAATTTAAGCATATGCATTTATTCAAAATCTCAAATCGAAATCATTTATGAATTTGCAGAAGTCTGGTATACCGAAAACAGTAATATTTTATAAACATCTGGACCTTACCTACTCGAACTGATGTACACTTAAATATTGTGAAATTCAGTAGAAACCTTCCCCTTCAAAAAGCCATCATCCATAACCTGCAATATTCATAGGAATTGAAAACCTTAGGAATGAAAACACTATATTATAAGTGCTGAAATCTGACATGAACTTAGAGCTGTATTCCTTAAAATTGCATCCGGAATTAATTAATTAATTATATATATTTATATCTTTGCATTTAAAACTGGTGGTTTTACTTAAAGCTAAGCTTCAAAGGACAGAGACCAGCATGTCTCCCAATTTATAGCAGTATATGATAATGTCTCTGAATCATTATTATCATCATCGAAGCTATTAACTTATTATAAAGATTTAAAATCAAAAGTCAGGCGTCCCCAAAGCTCAAACATATATAAACCTGAGTAGAAACCAGATTAATTTTTCTGAGATCTTTAAAGTAAGATATGTAAAGGTCTATTTGAAATTAAATATGAGCAGAACTTATAGTGACCAGGAAAAAAAGGACCAAATATTTCTTGTGTCATGATTTCCGAGTCTAGAGGAGGAGCGAGCAGAACTGTTTTCTCTATTGCCCTACAAGTTCTATATTTAGTAAATATTAATATACCAGTTAAATATGAATACCATAACTAAAAAACTATTAACATATTTTTATAATCTTCATAACCCCCAAAGACAATTGATGATTTAACCAAAGGTTCATTTAATTTGCCAGTCATCAAAATAGTAGTCCACCAGTCATTAAATCGCAAGAGAACGTCAAAGTGAGAAATGTGATAAGTTTTCATTGAGAACCTATACGGCTATATTCAATTCATAGGCAACTGTAATTAATACATCATAGAGAGAAACAAAAACATCATGGCCCTCCATTCAGTAATACAGTGGTATTTGAATTTTGGTTGGATAATGAGAATCATTATTACATAGTAAGATAAGGTTTGTTCATCTAGCAGTTCACACTCTAACTTTAAAGTTATTAGATTTCAGTATATGTCTCATTTTATAACTGCAATCATCTTGATGTGAATCAATAGTTTATGCGAGAACGTATAAGACAAAAATAAATACAGGAACCAAGCATATGACAACGTAAATGTAAGTAAAATATAACTTCATATGCAGTAAGAAAGATGAATTACCAGGCCCGGTCCAAAGTGAAATTGGGCCCTGGACAAGGATTTGGACTGGGCCCTAAGATTACAATGAAATTGAAAAAAATACATTGTAACCCAAATCTTTGAGCCACCAGGTGCTGGCATAAAAGCCAACCTTGGAAGGATTTGAACCCCGGTGCTCAATTATAAAGTGCTACACCTTACCAATACACCAACATCTCTTTCATAGTAAAAGACAATTCTTGCTGCACACGGTATAAACATTACAAAATGTGCCCCTTCTTCAAATTGGGCCCTGGGCCGTCGCCCTGACAGCCCGGGCCCAGGGCCGGCCCTGGTATTTAGCATGATTATTAGTTCCATTTTGAAATATAACATTTACCTGAAAAGTTTAAATCTAACATTCCTATAAGCAAATATAAACAATGGACAATTATTGTAATATATGAACAAAAGCCGGAAAGAGAATCAATTCACCTTACAGATTACAGAACAATTAAAGCTTCTTGATCAGCTATTTCTATGCCCAAAAAAACAAAATGACAGTTTTATCTAAAAATGAAATGAACCCAAGCATCAACTTCAACAAGAAGAAAGCCGATAACATATTTTCATATATACTGTTATATCTCTAAATATTTGTCATATTATGCAAGGTGAAATCGAGCTAGGTGTAGTAATGGAAGAAATCAGGCTAGTCAGAGAAAACTCCATTCAACCATGGATAGAGCCCTCTCCTGTTATAGAGGAGTAGGAGCCAAAACAAAGACTAGTTTCAAGAAACAAGAAACAATCTGATATGGCTATCACGGTCATATAGCATTACTTGGACCACTTCTTGAAAATATTATAAAAGGAACTAAAGATAGATTAGATGAAGATACCATGAATAAAATGAGAGCCACAAAGTTAACTCATGAAAGTGAAATTCATCGTAGACGCATCAGGAAACTAAAGCATGAAACCGAACAAGCAAAGAAAAGAAAGCAGAAGTTTTCTCAACAACTTTGTGTGTAAAGAGTGATGTTTAAGACATTGGAACTATAGAGAAGAGCACAACTGATGAAAATCGATGCATTTAACTTATCTCTCGATGTCATTTATAATCAACCAAGAAATATAAATAAAGACGTTGAAAAGATGGTTAAAATTTCCCTGGATGAATTTTATTCACTTTGTGTGCAAGTAGAAAAGGAAATTGCAGTGGCAAATCTGTAGGTTATAACAATGGAGGAAGAAAAAAGTGGGTTGTTACATAGAATCCATGACAAACAGAAAGAACACAGAGAAATAATGGAGGCTAGAGAGACTATTTCGCGGCCTATTTATGCACATTACTATGTCTAGATTTTTTACTGTATCTACCTATGCATAATCAAGGTAAGCATAATGTTCCTTTTCCTCATTAATATATTAAGTACAACTCAACTTAAACAAATGCCATAAGTAGCTTCATCCCCAAACGCAGCCCTAGTCTTGTAAACTTAATATAAGTTTGGCTACTTGTTGCTCCATCAAATTAGCAATGAAAACGATTGTTCAAATCATAATGAAAGAAAATAGCTACTTTTAAGTTAAACATACAAAAGCTACTTTGATGCGATTGAAAGTGTGATTGCAGGAAAAAAAATAGACGAGGAGGAGGCAGGGAACCTCACATGGAAATAAAATAGAACATATGATGCAATTGCATGTGTGAAGTGAAGTGATTGGAAAAAAGCAAAGCAATGTAGGTGAGAATATATCATAGCCAATGCGTCCAAAAAATGAAAGTCGATTTTAAAGAATAACGGACCCAATAAAGCATGCAAATTGGACAACATGTCATACATGCATGCATGATCTAGTAATTATAATTTAGGAAATCAACAAGTAAATTCTTTCTACCCAATCCGATGGATGGTACTTTTTCGACCCTAGGTTTCGATAAAATAATAATAATAACATAATTATATTTGTATATATATATATTATAATAATGACGTGGATACAAGATAAAAGGAGAACATGGAGATAGCTGCTCTATATATATAAACAGAATCATGTAGCATTTACAAAGAACAGAACTTATACCATGACAAACCAGAACAGCAACAGCGATGAACTTTGTATTAATCCCATCATGTTATGTTCAGGTCATTTGTAAGACATTTCCAAGCCAAAGTCTAGTTATTTCAACCTAAAATTTATAGGTGGATTCAACCTTAAATTTTTAGCAGCATATATATGTATAAACAACTTGAAAAGAAGATCTCATCTCTCTTCATTTGAGTTGTATTCCTTGCCAAGATCATGGTGCAAAAGTCTTGTGTCAACATTTCACACATGATGAAAGCAAATCACACCTGCATTCGCCTCAAATTATCTTTTGTAAGTTTGACTTAAAAGATGTCGTATAATCATAAAGAGTTCCAATACTGAAGGTGAGAAGTTTTAAGTAAATTGCAGGTAATCGGCCAAAGTGACAGAGAGTGTGTAATTTTGATCTAATTAAACTACTTCAAAAACTTTCTTCGTCATGCAATGTAATATTTGTAGATCTGAGTTAAATTTCTTATGTTGCATTATTCCTTTGAGAAATCATCCAAACAAATTTTAAAAGCCTTAAAATGTTTGTGAAAATCCTGCTGGTTTCAAAATCACATTTCAGTCCTATCCCTAAATTCAATATTCAAATGGCCCAAATTAACTTGAAATTTTGAGGAGTTCAAAGTTTCGAACATATTCGAAATTTATGATTTTGTATAAATCTTTGTAATATCAGTAAAAAAGGTATAACAATCTTGAAAACTGGTTAACATTTTAACATACCTCTCTACCCCTTTTCCTACTGAAAACGCATAATCAACTTATTTATAAATTATTCAGCAACCAATTCAAATCTACAACATTCTAAATGAGTAACAACTTCACATGAGAATCAGATTCGCTTACCAGAATCCAAGCCGAAGATTGGATCTAAATCGCGTGAACTAGCCCTAGCTTCGACAAATCCGTTGAGGACATTGGAGATGATTAGAGATGGGACGAGTTGCTTTCTTCGATCAGGTGAGGAGATTAAAGCAAAACGTCCTATTTTTTGTGAGGCGAAATGGATTTGGAGGGAAGGGAAATGGTTTTGGAGGGAGACGGAAATAATTTATGAGATGTGAATAATTTTCTGAGAGGATGTGAAGTTGGAGAGATATTAGTGAATATTTTTAGCGTTACACATAACATGGTCACAGTAAAGCAAATAATTAAATGCAAACAATAACACTTCAGAATAACGCATTATTAAATAGCATTATTAATATCATATTTTGTTGTAGTGGGATTGGCTAGCCATGTATGGTGCTATTCTAGACGGTGAGAGGAGGATCGTTAGACTTTTGACTTGCATGGGAGGACCCTCAAGGTTTCTTGTTACCCTAATGGGTCTGTCGTGCTTAGTTTCCTAGAATCACTTGATGCGTCTATCAATGATATACGATCTGTGCTAGTAGTCATTGAGTATCCTGATGTTTTTGAGGAGGTTCAAGGCTTACCTCCGAGGCATGATATTAATTTTCGTATATACTTTGTAGACAATGCAAAGCCAGTTGCATTGCCTGTGCGCTATATGGTTTCAAGAGAAAGGAGAGAGTTCAGTAAGCAAGTAGGGGAGCTACTTGAGAAAGGGTTCATTAGGCGAAGCATATCTGAATAGGGTGCTCCAGTAGTATTCGCCACTAAGGCGGATGGTTCGCTTTGCTTATGCGTGGATTACACGGAGATGAATAAGCTCACTAAGAAAATTAGGCATCCACTTCCAAGGATAGATGATCAATTTGACCAACTCGTTGGTGCATCTGTTTTCTCCTAGTTAGACTTAGCCACGAGGTATCAACAGTTGAGGGTGGGCGAGGCAGAATAGACAAGATCGCTTTTAAAACTCCAGATGGCTTCTTCAAGTGGCTCGTCACGCCTTTTGGTTTGATGAATGCACCCGCCTATTTTGTGGATCTGATGAGTAGGGTGTTTCGGGAGTTTCTGAATAAGTTCATTGTGGTCTTTATTGATGACTACTTGATTTTCTCGAAGATCAAGGAAGAGCATACCATACATTTAAGGGAGGTTTTAAGAGCTCTCCGAGCGCATTAGCTAAAGGCAAAATTCTCCAAATGCCATTTTTGGAGAAAGGAAGTGAGATTTCTAGGGCAAGTGGTCTCTAAGGATGGTATAACAGTAGATCCCGCGAAAGTAGTTGCAGTTCAAGATTGGCAGATTCCAAAGAATACAATGGAGGTGAGGAGTTTTCTTGGTTTAGTGGGCTATTATAGGAAGTTCATTAAAGAAATCGCAAAGATATCAGCCTCACGCACCAGGCTAACAAAGAAGAATCAGACATTTTCTTAGGGTGTACTGTGAGGATGCTTTTCAGTGATTGAAGAGGGCTCTAGCAACAACCCCAGCCTTGACTTTGCTTGATGGGAACAAAGTGTTCACAGTATACACCGATGCATGTGGTACAGGGCTTAGTGCGATTCTGATGCAAGAGAGAAGGGTGGTATGTTATGGAGGTAGATAGTTGAGAGTTCATGAGAAGAACTACCCTACCCATGATTTGGAGTTAGCTGCTATCATATTTGCGTTTAAGTCTTGAAGCCATTATTTTCTTAGAGAGAAGTTCGAGTTGTATACAGATTATAAATCTCTAAAGTACTTGTTCTCGCAGAAGGATCTCAATTTGAGGCAACAGAGATGGATGGAGTTCCTAGCATCCAATGACTTGAGATTGCTTATACCCCTGACAAGGGTAATGTGGTGGCGGATGCCCTGAGTAGGTAGAGGATGACCTTGAATCCTCTATTTGTAGAGAGGCAAAGCTTGGAGTATATATCGACTTTTGATTTCAGACCCTCTACCAAATTTATACCTGGTTTATTGGCATCATTAGAGGTGCGACCTACTCTTTTGGATCTGATAGTAACTTCGCAGCGAGAGGACCCACAGATAGCAGACATCTTGGATAAGCTCAGTGAGAGGGGAGGCTTCCACTCACCTTAGTAGATATTCCACGGATGATAGAGGGTGGTTGCAACGAGATGGAAGGCTTTGTCTTCCCCGAGTTGGGGGTCTGTTGAAGGAAGTCCTTGAGGAATTCCATCATTCTATGATGACTATTCATCACGGCATTGATAATATGTATAGAGATATAAAGAGGGTTTTCTTTTGGGCTGGGATGAAGAAAGATGTAGCAGAGCTTGTTTATCGATGTTTTATTTGTCAGCAAGTCAAAGATGAGGAAAGGAAGCTCGGTGGTTTACTTCATCCTTTGGAGGTCCCACAGTGGAAGTGGGAGAGCTCTCTATGGATTTCATTGATGGTTTACCCAGACCTAGGAAAGGAAACACCAGTATTTGAGTTATAGTTGACAGGCTTGCTAAGAGTGTTGATTTCGTTCCTATTAAAAGTAAAAGGATGACAACATGGTTGGAAACAATTTATCTTCGTGAGATAGTCCGTCTACATGGAGTACCTTCCAATATTGTGAGTGATCGCGACCCCATATTCACTAGTGAGTTTTGGGGAAGCATGCAAGAGGTAGTAGGTACACAATTATGTTTGAGCTCCGCTTATCACCCGATAGATAGAAAAGGTGAATAGAGCTCTTGAAGATCTTTTAAGACTATGTATCCTAAACTTTGGAGGGACATGGGAGGAGCATCTTCCTTTGGTAGAGTTCGCTTACAACAACAGTTATCAGGCTAGTATTGGCATGGCACCCTTCGAGGCATTGTACGGACGACCCTGTAGACCACGAACTTGTTGGTGGGAGTCTACAAAAAGGCTTCTACTTGGACATGAGATGATTAGGGAAAATGCAGAGAAGATTGATCTTATTCGTAGACGCATGAAGACAACTCAGGATAGGAAGAAGTCCTGCGCAGATAAGAGAAGAACTGATATTGAGTTTGAAGTGGGAGACATGGTTTTCATCAGGGTATCACCTTTGAGGAATGTGGTTCATTTTGAATCTATAGGGAAATTGGCACCAAGGTTTGTAGAGCCATTTCCCATAATAGAAAGGATTAGTCAGATGACTTATAGAGTGAACTTACCAGAGAGACCGGTCGGTGTTCATGATGTTATCCACGTTTCTCATTTACGGGAGCGCTTACATGATACAACAGAAGTAGTGAAGCCGAGCATGCTTGAGGAAGTAGAGGTTGAATGGGAAGCAACAGTTAGACGAGTTCCTACCCGTATTCTAGGATCAGAGGTTAAGAAGCTATGCAACCGAGAGATCAAGTTGACAAAAGTTCAATAGGGAGAATACCCCGAGAATGCAACTTAGGAGACTGAAGAAAAGATTCGCGCTTCATACCCTTTTCTTTTAAAGGATATGTTCTTAACTTCTCTTCCAAAGCTTTTTATTCGTACTTACTTATGTCATTTAAGTATAACCTATCGATCGACTCTTCGACCTTTAGGTTGGGATCCAGTGGATGTAAACATGTGTTTGAAGCATGATATTTGATGGATGCAAGTTGATGCAAGTGTTTGCTCATGGATGCATATACACACGCACATTAGGCACTGGATCGGCTTAATCACTCTCATACTGCATATGGATGCGTGTGCATATTTATTCTTTTATGAATGGAATTGGGTATATCATCATATGGATGTTGCATTTAAATGAATGATTGTGTACGCAAATAGTAGTTACATGATATATTAGGATTATTTGCATACATGTTGGATTCATGGCACTAACATACATTGCATTAAGGAGGTCAACTGAATCAGGAGACCGCCTGATTTTTCGCATTAGTATAGAGACATATACACACACATTCGCATATGTTCATATAAGCATTAGAAACTTTAAGGACAATGGATTCCTGTGAATGGTGGATGAGTAGATGGATGATGGATGTTAGGATATGCATTCTTCTTAACTTGGATATTTCGGGGACGAAATCCTTTAAGTAGGGGAGAATGTAACACCCCATAATTTTAAAGAACACTATAATGATAATCTAAAGAATACTTAATTAAATATTGGGAGTTAAGTAAAACGGACTGTGCCATTGCGTTCGACTCAGAATTCTGCTTAAGATAGACTCCGTGTTTGCGTAAAATGGACATCGTAAGAAGAAGATATTAAGGTTTGAAGTTTGTATACATATAAGCATAATATATATAAACAAAACAAATCCAGAAAGTCAAAATCAGAGAGAAGCAAAAGGAGGGAGATCGGCCCGTTAGGGGTCGACCCCATGCCCCATGGGTCAACCCCTAATGGGGGTGTCGACCCCAGCCAGATCTGGGGCAGATTTCTCCCCTGCACTTGGACGCATTTCTGGATGAGATTCGTTGAACTTAGGCTATAAATAGGACCTCATTTCCATTGTTTTATTCACCAAGAACAATGGAAACAACGAGGTGCTGCCCCAATACAGATTGAACTAGCCTATTCGTCTGCAACAACAACTTCTACGTATTCAAGAATCTCTACTATAAAATCTACAGTCATTTCTCGGTTCTTTAGATCCAGTCCCTGTGAGTTCATGTTAAATTTTAGATATAAACATTTAATAAGTAATCTTGACATGTTTATAAGTTTGGATCTAAGCCTATGCCTATGAATAACCTGAATCGTAATTGGACAGATCTTCTGTCACTTGTACACCATATCTATTGTTCTCATATGTCCAATTCTGCCATCATATGAATATTCTGTTATCATGATCAAGTTTATCATCATATGCCTCTTTTTTGTTATGCCTATTTTTGTTCTCTCCTCTCCCTCCTACCCTTTTTATTTATATAGCCTGGCTACCTTCAAGCCTAAGCCTATCGCTGAAATATGCGAACGCACAAAATTGGGAACAGTTGGGAATGTTAAAATTAGGGGCATAACTTGTATTGTAAAACCTAACGGGGATTTTGTAGGCATAACATATACCGTGATCTAATACTTTAATTTGGGGTAAAATCTATGAAGAACATAAATACTTGGCTAAGAACGAATATGCCTAAGACTACAGTAAATAGAAACTGTAACTATATTTAGACACGAGGTTAGGTTACACTAGTGGTAGAAGTCTGCCTGGAACCACCCGGAAAATCCAGCAACAACAAGTAGTTAATCTAATGTGAAGGTTTAAGTATGTAAATGTACACGTAACGGTGCCAAGACATGAGGTTAAGTCCGACTTGTGGTGGAAGTATGCCCGGAACCGCCCGGCATATCCAGCATCCACAAGTGGTAGACTAAATGTGAGTGGTCTATTCCATTAACAACCATAAATGAAAATATGATAATAACTTGTTAACTTGAGATTCTTAACCAGTTTAAATCTGTGGGGGTTACATGAACCTGTCGAATTGAGTAGGGTATAAGTAAACTTGCTTGAATCAATGGGGGTTAAGTTAATCTTGTTAAATCTATAAGGGGTTATATAAGCCAGACAAACATAACCTATATTACATGTTGGGGTTATGCAACCTTGTTAAACTATTAGGCATTACCTGTTAAAAAACTAGTAGTGGGGATGCAAGCCCGGGGGTAGCTTGTATCAACTGTTGTGCGGGACCCGTATTAGTCAGTACCTATCTTGGTATCAAATGGGGAACCTCGAACTAGGTCGGGTTCAGGGCACACTTATTGAGTTTATTGTAAGAGGTTCATATAGGTGGAGGTGTTGACAACGCGGGTCCAATAGAGGCATGTGCGTGTGTGGGTCCAGCTTGCTAGGAAAAATTAAGACGCTGTGACATCAGTAGATGGTTGTGCCTCTCAAAAATAAATGGGTTGCCACTTTAGGAAGTAATACATCCTACCGTGGGGCCAGCGCAAGATATCTACAGGGTAGGGAGCCGATCAATTGGGGTAGTAATTAGGGTACATACAATCTTGCTTTTTTGGAATCCCATTATTATCATCGGGGGTAACACCTGTCATTTCTGTTAGGCTACCTATTATTATTATTGGGGGTAAAACCCATCACTATAAGTACACCTAAGTCTACCATCTGTTTCTATAGGGATCATCTTGTTTATGTTATACTAGTATTGGTGTAGAGAAAAATTATTCGAGAAGCGTAACCTATTCCGTTCTGTTTATTCTGCTTATCCTACTCGTTCTGTTATACCTATCTTATGATACTGTTATCTCTCTCATCTAGTTTATATGCCTGCCACGATGTTATTACTTATTTATATGCTAAAAGTAACTGGACTCGCTAGACTTTATGCCCAACCCATTTTGTTTCCTCTTCTCTCTCTTTCATTCCCCCAGGTTCTTAGGGTTGGAATACTCATGCTTGATTTGGATTCTCTCTTTCATTCTGCTTGGAGCTTCTTAGATGTACCGATTTGATTTCCTGTCTTCTCTGATATGGCTATATTTTGGGGACTATACTTTTTTTATATTATTGTACTCTGATGATTTTAGTACAAGACAGATTCTTTAGATTGATGTAATGATTTTTCTGTATTACAGACTTATAATGTAACTGGTTTTTATACCACGATGATTTATGTTTAATAAAGTTTTAAATTCCGCTGTTATTTATATTTGTCTTTTGATGTTTCTGTTTCTGTTTACCTATAATGCTTCACGAAACTTAATGCATTCTGTTAAAGAGTGACATTAACGGACGTGGGGTGTCACGTGTCCTCTATTCAGTACTGTACGTTTTGATTGTTGTTTTTCGAGGCTTTTCCTTTGTTCTTGCAATTGGTGTTGGATGGACTTCCTTCTTTGGTAGTAAGCACCTCGAGGCTTTCCATCTAAATGTTGGCGTCTTTTTGTCGGAGGAAACTTTCAGCCTCGGCATAGAAATCTTCGATATCCTTTGGAGGATCTCTAGTCAAAAAAAATTCTGAACTCTGATCTGTTCTGAACACCCACAATGGCGGCCATAAGCACAATAGATGGCTCGGGTCGATCGACTAATGCTACAGCCATGTCAAATCTTTCTAGGAAGGACCGGAGGGTCTTGCCGGGTCTTTTCTTGATGAAGGTCAGGAACATGACACTCTTTGGTCGGGAGATGTGAACTCTGAACTGCTCGATGAAGCGGGTGACCAGCATGTTCCAGCTACTGAACGACTCAGTTGTCAACTACTGGAACCACATGTCGGCTATGTCAATGAGGAAGAGAGGGAAGCACTTATCCATGACATTGGTAGATGAGGAGAGTAATTCCATGTGGCGCATGTATAGTATGAGGTCGGGTCGGTCCCGCCATTGTAGAGCTCTATGGCTGGGAACTTGAAGTCTAGAGGATTGCGGGAGTCTCTGATTTCCCTGGTGAGGGGGCCGCAGTGGATATCATTTATATCCTGCTGAGAAGATGTTCATCGGGTGAAGCGTTTGATGATACTTGCAAGCCAGCTTCCATCTTCAAGGAGCCGCTGCCATGAATCCAACTCCGCATTGATGAGAATCCCAATACTGGGATCCTCCGAAATCATGCTCGAAAGGGGAACCGTTGCTTAGGTTCAACCTACGAGAGCTGAGTGAAGGTGAGGGTGAGGGTGTATCCGAGCTATTGGTTCTAAGCAAACTGGCGCCACTCGAGTAGAATGAGGATGGGACCGAGCCATGGCCATAATGGAGGGTCTCAGCTGATCCAGCATGGAATCTGATGTTTGGATCTCTTTGTTACCCCTGCCCAGGGCAATATTACAATGGTCGGTGGTAGCGTTTTCCTCTTTCATATTGGGAACCAGTATGGTAAAGTGGTCTTCCTGGTTCGAAGTGAAGGCACCACCAGCTCTTCTTTGAAGGAGAGACGACATAAGGCTAGTTCGCAGTAAGATGATGGGTTGTAATGGAAATCGCGCTGATCCCGGTTGACCTAGCTGTTGTTCGGTTGATCCTGGGAGTCGAGTTGTCCCTTGGAGTGGGGGAGAAATGGTAGAATGACCTAGATCTTGATCGCGAGCCTCCTGAGAATCTAAAGTTGCGGCTATGCTGGTTGCTGGAAGTGACACTCCTGGCAGTGGTCGGTCAGGTGGTGAAGTCGAGCCAGGAGGATGTAAAGGTATGGTCTGATCTGCGGCTTGTATTTGTGCAAACCAAAGGTCAGTTACTGCCCCCCTCCCGCTTGGTGTAGGAAATGATACTAGAATGTTAGCTCCCTTATCTATTCGAGCGCGAAGGTGACTCATAGCTTCTTGCAATTGTTTGAGGACTTCACTTTGAGATGCTATCTGGCCCCTAAACTCAGCCATAATCTTGTCCATGTCATCCCTAGCAAGATACCGGGACGTGTCTTCAAGAGAGGAGGCTTCCTGACTTGCCTCTGCAACATGTGTTTCTATTGCATCAGCATTAGTGGGATGGGAAGACGTTGCATCTTTCTTCCGTTTGCTTGCCATGGTCGGCTTTGAAATTGCCAAAGGTGGTCGTGGATAGTAGAGTATGTATGGACGTGCCCCCCTACCTGGCACGCTGAAGTGTTGATTTCAAAAGTTGGTCACTAGTGACAGTCAACCCCCAATCGTGTGTAGAACACACGAACTACAATCGCAAAATATAGAAAAGTAAATAAAGACAAGGGACATGCAAGTTTTTTATAGTGGTTCAACAAAGATGGTTCCTATGTCCACTTTATATATATTGATTTGCTTTTGATTACAAGTACAATATGTTTTCTCTTTTGAGAGAAGTGGAAGATAAACAAAAAATTCTTGTGTTTCAGGAAGAGTTGGCTATTTTTGGTGTAAGCCATGGAATTTTAACTTGATAGTGGAAGTTCCGAAAGAAGTTGAAGTCCCTTTCCATTTTGGGCATGGAGGTATTTATAGGTGAAGAAGGGGGCCGAGTGAGATGCAACGTGGCCCGCCTCTTTTGTGGAGCTGGATCCGTTGGAATAGTGCGGCGGTGGGACCTGGTCTACTACTGAGTAATAGTATCCTCGAGAATTGTGGATTGTGTGGCTCTCGAGATGTGGTGTATCAAAAGAAGAGCTTTGGATGGGAGTGTTTGACCACCTATAATACCTTGGGAATAGGGCAAAGCAATGGATGACTCATCTGGGTATTTCCACGTGGATCCAGGGATATCTGATCGATCCGATCTTTAAGGGAATGCTTGACTCAGTCGGTCCGGGAGACCAATTATGCCGGAGTATAACATGTCGCAGCTTTGAGTGAAACCAGCTCGGGCCAACTCTTGTTCGGGCTTTCTGGAGTAGAAGCCGACCGTTAGGATCGGTCAGTGTTGAAGGATGAGCCTTTTGTCATTGGGCTTCGATCCATTCAACCGTGATAGCTTTTGCCAAAAAGTTGGCCAATATTCTAAAAAAGATCTATATATACTGAATCTACAAATACTGGCTATGATATGACTTTAGCCATGAGACATTTGCTTGCTTGCTCCTATTTGCGAACAAATTAACAATTGTAAACAATTATTTAATTCATTCGGCTTTTCTAAACAAGAAGGGTTGTTGCAAAAGGTGTTGAACTCTAGACCAGAAATATTTTAATTAATAAATCCAATCAAGTTATTCTAAAATTTTAGTTGTTTGTAAATAATAGAAAAAAATAAAAAGTTAGTTTTTTATAATAATTGAAAGCGATTAGGTAGTAATAACATAAACTAGATTAATAATCATCAATAGCCAAATAAATAAATATAGATCTAACTCATGTTTCTGTCACAAACATGAATCAATGATAATTAGGTTTTCAGAAACAAACATGTGAATAATGACAAGCATAGCCATGCAGGAGCTAAGCTCTTAAACAACCATAGGCTATCAAAAAAGATTCACTACTTTATTTCTAAAACCCTAAAAATTAGACCGAAATCTGATAAGCGTTAGATTGAACATGAATATACGCTATGAAGGAGCATAGCTCTTAAACGACGCAGAGTATGAAGGTTCAGATTCAGATCTATATGCATAAAGTACTAATCTATTTGGCTATATGATTCATATTGAATGCAGTATATAAGCGTCATCACCCCTAATTAAAGGGTATTAGCTAGACATAGCTAAATGGTAAAAAGCGAAAAATAAAAGAACAAACATAAATAAAATAAAGCTAAAACTAAAGAGAACAGAGGAAGAATAGTTTTATTCTAAGAGAAGAGCTACAAAATAAAACTTAGACAATTCTAAATGAAATAGATACAGTGTATTTATAGCTTCCATGACCAAGACTAAGTGGCCACATCCAAGATGTAGGACAAAAAGCTTTGCCCAAATTACAACTAGACCAATGTGAACGCAAGTGAATGGACATGCAAATGTCATTGAAAAATAGTTTGCGGGCATCAAACATAATCAACTTCAATGAATAATAACTCCATAACATCTGAGACAACTGATCTTTATGAAAAGGCATTGAATCTTGACTTTAAAATATGCGGCAGAAGGTGGTTTAACAACAATATTTCTTCAGGCCTTCATGCTTTAATCCAGCTCTAAAAATCAACACTCTTCTTTCCCCAATTCTTCAAGATTTTCAACAATTAAGTGCATCAATCCATTCATCTTAAATAATCTGAAATCACAACTATAAATACACAAAATCAATTAGTTTAAAGAGAAAATAAGATAAATAAGCGGATAAAATATACACATTTACATGTATATTAGCACCTTTGATTCTGTTTTCTTATTCTTTCACTTTCTAATACCTTAACTATATTTCTTTATCGCCATTTATTCTAGGTGTTGTTACGATCTCTAGAATCCCAGGCTCTGATACCAAATGAAAAGATGAGTAGGATCAAGTAATATGAAAATACGTGTATAAGCGTAAGTTTTGATGGTTTGATATATTATTCTTGATATATGCAAACATATATTTAATGAGATAAATACTTTGAAATTATATCAAAGAATAAATATAAATGCAATAAGTAAAGAACACCATGAATTTTTATACTGATTCGAAGCACCATCCTACGTCCAGTCCTAGACTCCTTCTTGAATTTCACTAATCAACACCCTCACTTAACCTGGAGAAGTAGGTATTACAACAACTGAGCAGCAGAACAGGACCTGAGCAACAGAACATGATTTCGGCCCAGTAGCAGAAGAGGACTTCAACCAACACCTAAGCAACAAAATAGGGACTTGAGCAATAGAAAGGGTTTCGCCTCAGCAGGAGAAGAGGACTTCTCACCTAAGTAGTGGAATGGGACTTCAAACAATTACAAAAGTTTATTTGACTATATGTGTGTTCTTGATAACATAGATAAGTCACAATTGAGTACACCTTTTCTATAATCTTATCCTTTATATTTAAATTTTAAATCAAGTGAAGAATAAAGAAGGAAAGTGATTTATAATCATAGAATGTTGAATATTTGAGAGCACAAGTGAATATTGTATAGAAATATTTCAGAATCAAAGAATATTAAGATCAAGAAAGTTTGATTGTAATCATGATTAAAACAGGTGATTCTAAAGTATATTTATAGTAAATAAAGGGTTGAAATTATTCATGAATGGTTTAATCAAAAGATATAGTCATAACTCTTGGATTAAAGAGTCATGATTCTTTAAAAAGTTGCAACCCTTCAAGTCAACTGGATGGATTTATAATTCAGCTGGCTGAAAAACGTTAGAATTTGAAAATGTGTGCATGTGCACAGAAATAACAATATTCAGCCAGCTGAAATTAATATTCAACCGTTCGAATTCTGTTTAAGAGCAAAAGTCACTATAGCTTAATTGGTTAAAGCACATTCCCTCTAAACTAGTGACCCAAATTTGAGTACCAACAACTCTTATTTTTGAAAACTTGATTTGTATTAAAATTAGAGTGCGTGTGTGTGTATATATATATATATATATATATATATATATATATCTTTAGGAGAGATTTTGACATTGGATTTAAATAAATACTAACTCAAATACACACTAATATATCAATTTATCATGTTTTTGAATCCTCTTGTATTTGAACAATAATCTCTAATATTTTTCCTGCAATAATCATTAGTATACGATATTGTCAATATATAGTTATCATAGTCAAAATATAGCTCGAGAATTGAGGTTCAGACAACACATACAGTACTATATTTTCTATTACAACACCAATATAAATAAGAAGAAAATTATCAACCAGATAAATACAATTTAATTAAAATGTGAAGGCGGTCTTCCACTAAACTTAAACAACAGTTAAGAAGCAAGTTGCATCAGTAGCAGCCAACAAGTTATCATGCAAGTGCTACATTCGTAATATCATTTTTATCACATGTACATGCATTTTTTCCCAAATCAGTATAAAAAGAAAAATTAAATGAATGAAAAAAGTAATGCAAAGGAGAAAACAACAAACTTACTAAACTAATACATATATGCCTTGGAAACATGAAGTATAAATGAAGCAGTGCCTCCTTGTGAATTTTGTTCCCCTCTTCATGTTACTCATTAAATACGCAGTGTCTAAGAAAATTTCCAACCGATTTTAGCTCATCTAAAAGAACGTACAATATTACCAAATAAGAACTCATATTGCAAAAGAAAATGACTAAAAGTAAAAAAAATTAACAAAGAACAAAATCCAACCTTTTTCAATGTTCTACATTTATTTAAGATCTTCGGGTTCTTCCCTATTGTTAATCATTTTTTCTGAATTTCGAAACTAATCTTGGGAATAAATTAATGCTTTAATTGTCCTAGTAGAAATTCTACTCTATATGCATCAAGAGTCCAACCTCCGATACTAAACGCAGTTTATGAAATAACACCCAAGATAGGCATACCTAATAAATGCCTAGAAATTTTTGATAAAATGGGAAACTTTGTTGAAATTATCTTCTACCAAGCTAATAATTCAATATTTTCGTCTTTTTTCTCTTCTATCCATTAAATATATGTCAATCTCATATTTTCACATTCAAGTGATTCCACCATGTTCTTGTTCTTCTGCATATTTTTCAAAGTCATTATGCCATTCACCATCAAGTTTTGCATGTGAGCAAGGGAAAGAGTGCCAACTTCTAAGTCACATTTATAGTGGTCAATCAATTCATTTAAAGCCTTCATTATTTTATCACATATCTACGAACTCCTATAAGACCCTCTAACATAAAGTTTTGCAAGTAAAAAAATAATCCAAATACTCCTTTTTATACCTTGGATCTAAAATAACAACACATACAATAAATTTTGGTATTCTTCAAATTATCCTAATATTTATCAAATTTTTCCTTCATCCATTTTTCCATGTCTCTCATCACAAGATCCTCACTTGAATACAATTTGATTATAGCATCTTGCATTTTCACAAGTTCGATGAAAAATAAGTTTGAAGTGCAATAATTTGATCTGGACATTTTCATAGACACATCATAATAAATTTCAGTAAATGTATGAACATTTTTACATACAGAAAATCCATACCCTTCGAATGCCCTTTAACATTTTTAAATTAATTTTCATAGCAAGAATGTTCAATAACCATTCTTTCAAAAGCATCTTTATAGACATTTAACATTGTATATATGAATTCCACCTAGTATCAACATCAAGACAAACCATCTTTTCACAATTAATCCACTCTCTTTTGACACAAGTCCCAAACTTCGTTTGTCTTGCAGGAGAGGATCTAACGTATCTCACCGCATTTCAAATCATGGAAATAGACTCATGTTGATCTTTTAAAACATTCTTCGATTTAAGATACGTGCACAACATCTCATATGCATGTATTTGTTTTCCAAAATAGCATCTCGGCCTCTATGAATTTTTTAAGATAGGCAATTGCTAAATCATTTGAAGATGCATTATCAACAGTAATAGTGAATACCCACTCAATTTCCCACTTTAACAACAAAGATAGTAACATTTTTCCAATTTCAACCCCCTTATGGCTTCCAATTTGACAAAAAACCTGAATTTTCTTACAAAGTTTCCATTCATCGTTAATCCAATGTGCCGTAAGACACATATAGTTAATGTTTTGATTGAATGTCCAAGTATCTGTTGTGAGAGACACACTTTGTGTTGATTTCTATATTTGAATCAACACTAAGAGTATTAAAATTACTTTGTGAAATATTCAAAAAATGAGGGATGTGGAGCCAATCAATAGAATAAATGCAAGTAAAGAAAATGCAACGTTTTATATTGGTTCGATCATGTGCGATCTATATCCACTTTGAATAGCGATTACAATATTGCACTTAGAATTACAAGATAAGCATGTCTTCTCATTACATTCATCATTACACTTTCTTAGAACTTGATTAAGGAAAATCAACGAGATTCTCCGAGTATAGCAATAGGAGATTAAATCTAGACTTCCACACAAACTTTGATGAATTCCCGCATATTCATAATGAATTTGGAGTTGGATCTTCACTTTGAGATGATTAGAGATGATTGGATCACTAAGTAAGAGTTAAGAATTGAGTTTAACAGACCTTCGGGGTCATAGGATTCCATCCCCCATTAAAGTGGGATTGGAGCTCTATTTATAGGAGTGAAGAATGATGTGATATAGCCCCCAGGTCCACCGGTCGTTATAGAAATTATTTACAAGTTTGCCACCGACCAGCTGTCCCCAGTTGCCATTCCATAACCGATCGGTCCCCCCTTTTACCTAACCGATCGTTATACTTTGGTCAAAGCTGATCGGTCGATACATCCCACCTCCTTTTACATGAGAATGGCTTGCCCTGGAGTGTGTATCAAGACCGATCGGTATGTATTGCTTTACTAACCGACCGATATGCTCTGTTTCTAGCCGATCGATTGGTATGCTTGAACTCTGACAGACCGGTGTGCCTCGATTCTAACAGGTCAGTGTCTTTTCCTATGTTGAATTATGCTACATTCCTGCGTGGTGGAATCATCTAGTATCGGCCAGTACTCTTTTTTAACCGACCGACCGGATCCTTTACTCTTCACTATCTCAAGAATCATCACAGGTTTAATCCCTCGATTCTTCTGAATGATTCTTGATGGATAACATTTTCCCCCTGGGGTTTACAATTTTCATTTATGGAAATTGTAGACACCGAAACGAGTAAAATAATCATACTGATAGATTGAGTTGGACGGTCGAGTTTGCTGGGAAGATGTAGGACCGGGCGGTCATATCGAGTTGGGCCGGTCGGTGATACTGGGTTGGATCGGGCGGCCTGTTAAGGTCTCCCCTTTATATACCCCACTTTATCTTTGGTGACTCTTCCTTTTCCATTTGCTTCATTTTTTTAGACGACCGGAAATCCAATTCTTCTTCCCCTTCAAAAACCGATTCAAGGCCCCTATCAGCAACGTGAGATTTTCTTGAAGACAACCTACTCTTTCCTCGATCCAATCGCAATCACCAATTCATCGTCTTGGAGGTCGCGTCTTCTGATCTCATCCCCTAGCCGACGCCTTCGGATACAAATCAGCCGCAATCACTTTGATTTAATTGACTACTCTTTGGAACATACCTTTTTTGTTCAAGAACAATGATGCTGGGGTTTGAATGTGGTTAATTTGAGGTTAGGGCGATGGTTCAATGGGTTTAGGTTCATGGCACAACTGTTTTGTATTGAATTATGTTGAAATAAGGTTGGGTACAATTGTTGTAACATTACTGTTGTAGATGAGAAATTTTTCCACGAAATTTGGCTTTTAATATCTTGATTTTATTCAATGTCTGTATGGTGTTTGATGATGTGCTTGAATCGAAATCTTTTAGCTTTGCATACTTCATTTTGTTGATGTTTGTGCTGATTTTTGTGAAGCCTTATTTTGAATTCAATATTCTTGCATCTCTAATAACAGTGTGTGTTGTTTTCACATGAGTCACAGAAGGAGTTTCCAGGAAATCACCGGTCGGTCATAATTGATGTGGTACCGATCGGTGGAATCAATATGGATACCGGTCGGTGGGGTATGGAGCGATACCGACCGGTGGTTTTTCGTTTTGATACCGACCGGTGCGATATGGGATGATACCGGCCAGCCATGTCTCCTAAATGATTTCCCTTAGTCATGAACTTTGAGTGTGAGTCACCACTCTCCACCTCCTGTAACAAAATGTTCAAACCTTCCAAGTCATTATATTCTGTCACTAGTTTGCATTGCCAATGTCAACTTTTGAGGCTGTGAATGGTTTTGTTATAGGTGGTCAGCTACAGACACTGGTTGGTCGATATTAAGTTCCCGAGGGAGTGAAGACACTGGTCGATCTGCAATGAATACCGATCGGTCGGTCCCATTCTTCTGGGAAGTTAGTGGCATTGACCAGTTTGTCTTAGGCACCGGCCGGTCTCATAACTTTTTGGCCTGTGAATAGCACGGACCGACCGGTCACGTTGCATACCATCTCCATGACTTTGGCTTTAAACGATCACTTTAAATATTAACCTCCTTATGTTATTGCTTGTTTGTCCTGTAACAAATCAATAGAACACTTTGGGCCATTATACTATGCTACCGACTTCCCGTGTCAGTAACAAGTTAGTCCAACATTTAAGAGGATTTATTCGTAGCAACTTATGACTTACACATAAACGATATGTTTATGCCATAGGGTTTTATATACAGTTGAATTATGCTCAATCATTCATATATTAGTTTATATCAAAACTTAGGACCGATTAACCAGCTATGGATTTCGGCCTTTATATTGCTATGCATAACACCCCTTTTGTTTTAGGGAAAAGTACACTTATCTGTGTAGCATGATAACTCGAAAACAGTTGCGTGAACATCCAGAGAAAACATTCAAACCCGCTCGGGTTGGTACTTCCACTGTGACCAAAATGGTCAACACCCAGGGATCTGAGGCTACTCTTGAATTTCTTGAACCAAAACCCATTACTATACCATCCAATGAAAGGAAATAAACAAAACTCTCTCAACGAGCCTATAAGGGCTTGTATGCTAAATTTAATGTCTCAGAGGATGATGCCAAACTCCCAAAAGAAAATGAATTTGCCGATTCTCCACCCCTAAGGTTTGTCAGATGCTAAATTCGGGAGCCATTCCACCCTTTAATCCTTTCTTTGAAATGGTTCTTAAACACTTAGCCATTGCCCCATGCAACTACACCTAAATGGCCTTGCCATTATGCGTAATCTTTCTGAGGGTTATGCAACATTTGCCCACCTTCCAAGAGATCTGCTTTGTTTACACCTTTAAAAAGAGTTCGGGAGCAATTTTATTTATGGACGCGAGGCAATCCAGGATCATTACGGATTTGCAGGACAACATCAAGGGGTTCAAAGAGAACTATTGCTTCGTCTGATGCCCCGACACATTCTATGGCAGATGGTTGGAAGGAGGTAGAGATTGACTTGCTTTAAAACTTTCCAATTGCTTTTCGGATTCAAGTATTAAATCTTATGTTACTTATTTGCAATGCAGAAATCCCACCTGTTAATCCAGATTTTGCTATGGAAGAAGGCCTATTGGACGCTTTGAGGAATGTTGATGAAAATGAGAGAAGCAGGAGGTTTTTAATCACAGAGAAATTTCTCCGTCTGTACCAGCTACTTGACCCTTCTCGTAGCCTCGTCTTAAACCTGATGTCCATCGGAAAATTTTCCACTGAATCTCCTTCTCAAAAGCTTCTTTAAAGAAATGCTCAGATACTGCGGGAACTAGTGAAATTCCCCCAAAGTCTAAGTTAACCATCATTGGGGAAGACGAACCTCCACAGGATGTGGATACGAGTAAGCAGGTTGAAAAGGAGACAGAGCGGGTTGAGAAGGAAAAGGCTTTATTAACGAATTCTCCTAATCTGCTGGCTATTTAAACCGAGAACACTAAGCTTCCTTCTAAGTGTGCCACAGGTAGAACTGACAAGAGTCCTATTGTTCAGGTGACTCACGGTGAGAGTTCTTCAGATACTTTTGTGAACTTAAGTGATCTTGTTCAGCCAAGGATATTGTCCCTGGTGAAATCATCATTCAACCCTTCAAACCTCAAACTACAAAACCAAGAAGTATTATTGAATCTCCTACCGCTCAGTCAGCCTTAGAACAAACTATGAAAACTGGCTCGTTGTCGAGCACACACTGACAAACGTTTATCCTAACTATTGCTTACAGTTCTTTGTTTTTACTTTTCCAACACATTTCAATTTCCATTGAGGTGATCATTAAGCTCTTGTCATCCCCCTTTTTCTCAAGTGTTGGAGCAATGCCGAAGTGTTTGTTCTTCAAGGATTTCAATGAAAAGCAAGGTCAGCAAGACCCAAAGCATTTTTTAAACAAATTCCATCCCTCGCGATACTCTCATCGGCCCCATCTCCCTCAACACTTACAATCATCTCATTAGTCTTGACACTTCCAGAAGTTCCTGAAACTGATGAACAAAGGCAATTGAGGGAGGATGATGAAGCTCGATGGAAGGCAAAGGAGAAGAAAGAAATTGAGAAGAAGAAGAAGAAATCCAAGCGAAAAGATAATACAGGTTATTAGAGCGTGAGTGACCTTCAAAAACGCCATAGGTCGGATGACCTTCCTATGCCAGACTTCTATGCTACTCTCAGAGAAGTATCCCTAGCCTCTCCATTGGTCACTCCCGCTTCTACCAACCTAGAGACAATTATGAATAGGCCTTGCTACATTCCTGCCCCATCTGATTTTGGCCTTGCTGACCAGTTCCCAAACTGGAATCTTAGAGGCACTTGCCTCAACTTGGACCTTTATCCCAATGAAAAGCAGGATTTTCTTGAAAAATTTGATGACTTGCAAGGTAGTGCATCCGCACAGTTTGACGTAGCTTAGAATCTATTGGAAGTGGCTAGGGTCAATTTGATGTAAAGCTGGGCAACCTAAAAAGTCAGGGCGAGAAGCAATTGGGATTGTGGTGATCCTTTGTTTGTGAACTCTCATGGGTTAACAGAATCATTCTCGATCGTATCGCTACTTTAGAAAGCGATAAAGTTGAACTAATTAAGGTCATAAAGTCACAAGAGAAAACCATTACTTCCCACTCCCAAAAAGATTTAGAGCTATCAAACTTAGAGCTGGAAAACAAAAAACTCAAGGAGGAGCTCTCTACTGCGAAGTTGAATGAAAATACATTAACCGCACAACTACAAGGAGCTCAAGCTGCTCGACAGCTCACCGAATCCTAACTGGCTATTGAAAGAACTCATCTCCCGCCCAACAACAAGAGAATGCCTTTCTTCACGAGAGAATTTCCTCACTCAATACAACCCTTGAGGGAGAGATGCTTAAAGCTACTGCTGATCTTGAGAGGGTTTGCTTGTAGGACGAAGCTTCCTTCTTTGACTTTTACGTTTACAGTGTTATGAACAAAGGAAGCTTGTGTTTCTTGGAAGAAAAATTTGAAGTCACTCTGGCTCTTGTTTGGGAGCGGATTCTAGAAATTAACGAGGGCAGTCGCAGTGAAGACGATCTCATTGAAGATCTCCTCGACCCAGAGTCTCGTGATGCTTTGGTTATTGGGAAGGACAAGTTGGCGGAGGCTAGAGGCTTTATTAAGGAAACAGCTGGGTCTTCAGGAGGACTCATTCAAGATGAAAATGTTAAAGCTCATGCCAGCACTGCCGACGTCAACGCTTCCGGTTCACAAATTCGCGTTGATCTTACTGTTTCTCAAAAAGACAGAGGCAAGGACGATGATGATGATGATGGAACCTTTGATGCGAGCAGGTTTGAGGTCGAAGCATGCAGGAATATTGAAGCGAGTCTTATAGCTGCAGGTAAGACCGAAGTTATTCAAATTATACCGATCTTAGACTATGTATTCCCCTCTCCTGGCACTGCCTCATACTTAACTCAATGCTTGTCTGCCGTAGGTCTAATTTCACCAAAGCTCCCTCCTGGAGGGTTTACTGCTACGATGACTGAATCCGTAGTTACTGACTCAGCCTTAATATCAACACCTCCTTCCCCAGTTCATACTCTTCATCTAGGTGATGAATCTTTGTTTGTTGTTAAGACCACGGGATCGTAGGATGCCAAGATTAGTACGATTGCTGACTTGGAAAAGGATGAAGATTATTTCCCAAGTAAGGAAGACTCCGAACAGACCGGTGCACCGACACAAGACACCGAGACCAAAGGAAAGCCGGGAACACCATCAAGCCATAAGGGAAAGAGGGCTGTTACCCAGAAGATGAAAAAGAAGGGAAATGTCATCAGCCGTAACTTCCTAAGAGAGTTCCAGTGGTCCGATGAACAAAAGTGGGGGGGGGGGGGGGGAGTCAAGTAAACCAGCTTTGAGGTCTAGGGATCCGAAGAATGGAAAGGAGAAGTGGAGCCTTCCCTACTACATGTTTCCTTTTATTTCCTGTCATTTCCTTTATGTATTGTATTCATACCTGTTGTATATGCGAGTGTCGTTGCTCGCTTACTATTTATACGCTTGTTACTTTACGCACTTTTGTGTCTGATACTCGATTAGTAACTCTGTGCTTTGATTCCATGCTACTGAAATGAAAATGTGTTTTGCTTATTGTACCTTGCTACTTCGCATTCTGCATTTATCCTATTTTCATGTCTGCAACACAGAAATCTTAATACTGCAAGTCATTTGTTAATGCAATACTTGGTATGAAAATGATCTCGTGATGCTTCAGGTAAGTTAGTTTTACAATCAAAACCACGAATCACTATTAACTGGACCTTACTTGACCAATTCTGCTGGATGTATTTGATTTTGTCTATTGGCAATTCTTTGGGATTTCTTGTGAGTATCGATTTTGCCTCAGCTATTTCAAAGTTCCGCTTTGTTAGTCAAGTCGAGCCATGCAAACGCTAAACTTTTAACCTTAGAGCAGTGACGAGTTTATGGTATGTCTTGAGAATTGTTGAATTTTCTTAATGCGGTAGTAATGCCCCCATACCAAAATCAGTCACCATTCCAAAGGTTAAGAACATCACTATATGACCGACTTTATTCGCGATTTCCTGATCATGTGACATGATCAGGGGCTTCCAGTCAAGTCGATTTTTTTTTCATTTACAAAGAGGGACTCCTATTTTCGTGCTCCTACTTGAGAGGTCTTACCCTTCATTCCTCTGGATAGGTATTTGCGAACCCGTTATTCGTTTTGACTGAATGACTCAGTCACTTGTAGAATTTATAGGGTGCCTCTGAGAAGGTCTTTGGGTCCGTCACTAACCGGGTTTGGAATACCCAACATTTGACCGGATGCCCGGGTGAGGGGTCTTTTATGATCCGTTAGTAATTGGATTTGGAAGACCCAAAATTGATAGCTGGATTTGGAAGATCCAGCATTTGATCGGATGCCCCAGAAGAGGTCTTTTAAAGCCCGATGTTTGTACTGTTATCCAGCCACGTATTAATGGCGTTGACGATCAACCGGGTGCCCTCGAGGAGGTCTTTGGCTTAAAAACCCAATGTTTGTCGCAATCCAGCCATGTGTTAAATGGCATTGGAAATTGACTGGGTGCCCCTCGGGAAGGTCTTTGTCTTAGAAACCCAATGTTTGTCGCAATTCAGCCATGTGTTAATGGCATTGGCGATTGACTGGGTGCCCCTCGGGGAGGTCTCTGGCTTGTTATTATGTGGTTTCTCGGGACAAACACTAGCTCACTTATCAGTTTTTATTATGATTTGCTAGAGCTAGGGCTTGCAACCTTGCAATTAAGAAGGCGCCCCTTTGACAAAATCACAACTTCGTTTGTAACTTGAACGCCACACCATTTGACAGACCAGTCCTTGGCATCTCGTCCTTTCGCTGTTGTGCTTTCACATCTTCGAGTAGATTACGAACAATGTTTCAAGCATTAAGTAGTGGACACTTGAGCTATCCTAATCAGGATGTTCTCCAACGGTTGCCAGAACTCATTAAGTCGTAATGGTGCCGGCGCTTCTTTTTGGGGGCCTACAATCAAAATCAAATCTTAGTGATTTTTTTTGCAAATGTACGATTTAGGCAAGCAAAGTAATTCCTTTCATTTATATTTACAAAGTTTGCAATAGTGTTGCATGGTATTTACAACGCATTATATCTACAACTTTTTCAGAGTATATGAAAGAAATATTAAGTGAAGTAGCATCGGAGATGTATGGCGTTCCATGCTCTTGGAAGTTAGATTCCGTCTGTTGTTTTCAACTCAAGTGTGCTATCTGAGAATTTTTGGTTAATTACATATGACCCTTCCAAGTTTGGTCCAAGTACCCCAGTTCCTGTCATAATCCTTTTCAGGATGAGATCTCTAACTTGGAAGGTTCTGCGTTTTACTTTAGCGTTAAAATGACGAGCTGTTCTTCTCTGGTGGGCTATGATTCTGAGTTCTGACTCCCTTCTTCTTTCCTCAAGTAAATCGATTCCTTCGAGTTGGAATTTCTCATTTTCTGATTGGTTGAAGTGGATCCTTCTATGGGTTGGAACTTCCAGCTCAACTGGGATCATAGCTTCGGATCCAAACGCTAATGAAAATGGAGTGTGCCCTGTCTCAGTTTTGTGTTTGGTACGATATGCCTAAAGTGCAAGTGGAAGCTCGTCTACCCAACCACCCTTATCTTTCTCAAGCCGCTTCTTGATGGTTGACTTTAGAATTTTGTTAATTGCTTCAACTTGCCCGTTGGCTGCTTTCAAATTGGGTTCCATTATCGTTGATTATTTTCTGTGGTACTCCGAACCTACAAATGTTCTTCAGGACGAAGTTGATCACCTTCTTTGAAGTAATTGTAGCCAATGGTTCCGCTTCAGCCCATTTAGTAAAATAATTGACTTCCATTATCGTGTACTTCATGTTTGATTTAGCTATGGGGAGTGCGCCGATCAAATCGATGCCCCAGACAGTAAATGGCCATGGGCTAACCATTTGAGTTAGTTCGGTAGGAGGTGCTTTGGGAATTTTTCAAAATCTTTGGCATTTATCACATTTTTTGACATAGTTCATTGCATATAGGTGCATATCGAGCCAAAAGTAGTCGTATCGCAGAATTTTCTTGGCCAGCGTTTGACCGCTGATGTGACCATCGCAATCTTTTTCATGTAACACTACTAAAATTGCTTTTGATCCCTGCTTTGACACACAACGTAGAAGCGAAATGGAGAACCATCGCCTATATAACCTCCCGTCCTAGATAAGGTATAACGGAGCTTTGCGCCGTATCTTTCTTCTCCTTTTAGAGTCCTCAGGTAGTGTTCCGTTGAGAATATACTCCTTGATGGTCGTCCTCCAAGACACGGGCTCTTCAACTGTCTCCATGATCCAATCGACATCCACTTCTTCAATAGCAAGGGTTGTTTGAATTTAAATTGGTATTAGTCTTAGTAATTGTTTGCATACTTGGCAAGAGAGTCTGCCTTCGAATTTTCTTCCCTCGGAATATAGGATATAGTATGGTGGTCGAGGTCATTGAGAAGTTCCATGGCCCTAACAAGATAAGAAGGGAGATTCCCCTATCCATGAACTCAGCAATGAAATCTGCTAAGGCTTGCCCATTGATAGCTCTTCAGGGGTGATAAGTAATGTCATATTGGATAAGCTCAATGTTCCACTTCAATAACCTTCCCGAAGTTTCTGGGCGAAAAAGGACTTGCCTCGGCAGTTGATCAATGAGAATTTTTATTGGATCAGATTGGAAGTATGGTCTTAGCTTTTTTGAGGCGACGAGTAGACAATACGCTAGTTTTTCCAACCTTGGGTAGTTTAATTCTTCCCCGGTGAGTCACTTGCTTATGTAATACACTGGCCACTGGACCTTGGCATCCTCCCGAACAAGTGTGGCACTTAGAGCACGTGATGAAATAGCCAAGTATAGGAATAGCTCTTCTCCATCTCTGGGCTTGGAAAGCATCGGTGGAGACTCCATGTGCTTAACTAATTCTTCGAACACTGTTTCGCATTGAGGGGTCCATTGGAAGTCTTTCTTCCCCTTTTTTAAAGCGTCAAAAAGTATGATGCATTGATCCGTTGCTTTAGATATGAATCGGTTAAGGGCAACTACTTTCCCATTCAAACTTTGAAGCTCTTTCTTTGTTGTTGGAGCTTGCATTTCTCGTAATGCTGTGACTTGGGAAGGATTCGACTTAATGCCCCTGGCATTAACTATGAATCCAAGGAATTTCCATGATGAAACTCCAAATGTGCATTTCAGAGGGTTTAATAATTTCATATAGTACTTTCTCAAGATATGAAACATCTCAGCCAAGATTTCCATATGATTCTCTACCTTCTTCGATTTTACCAACATATCATCCACATAGACCTTCATAATATTCCCGATTTTGGATTTGAACATGGAATTCACGAGGCGTTGGTAGGTTGCTCCCACATTTTTTAATCCAAACGGCATTACTTTGTAGCAGTATAAACCTTTGTCGGTTATAAAACTCGTGTTTTCTTCGTCTAGCTTATGCATCATGATCTGATTATACCGAGAATATGCATCCATGAATGACAACAGGTCATGCCCCGCTGTAATGTCTACAAGTTGGTCAATTCTTGGTAATAGGAAATTGTCCTTGGAGCAAGCTTTGTTAAGGTCCGAGTAATCTATGCATACACTCCATTTACCGTTGGATTTTTTTAACAAGGACTGGATTGGAAACCCAAGCTAGGTACGTAGATTCTCTTATAAAGTTGTTTTTAAACAATCTATCTACTTCTTCTTTTAATGCTACATATCTTTCAGGTCCTTGCATTCGTCTTTTTTGTTTTACAGGAGTCGAACTAGGATTAATATTCAACTTGTGAACAATTGCATCTAGTGATATTCTGCACATGTCAGAGTGCGTCCATGCAAATACATCTAAGTTTGCTTTTAAAAACAATACCAAATCATTCTGCAATTTTATGCCCAACTAGGAACCAATTTTGAGGAATCGATCAAGATCTTTATTTTGCACCGGGATATAGATAGTGTCCTCAGCTGGCGCCGCTCTGTTTTCTCCCATACTTGTTTTTCTTGGATCGGTTTCCTTCTGGACTCCACTATGCTCACCAGTATAGGGGCCCCGCCTTAATTGCGTAAGGGGGAGTCATGGATGCAGGGCGGAAGCCTTGCATCCTTTTTCACTTTCTTCTTTCTTGCCTCTGTAAGCTCAACTAGACAACATTCTCTCACCGCCTGTTGGTCGCCTTTTACCACGCCAACTCCATTTTCAGTAGGAAATTTCATTGTTAGACACCACAGAGCCATCGTTATTCTGAATGCTGCGAGGGTTGGTCTTCCAAGGGAGGCATTATATGCGGACAACTTATCGACTACAACAAAATCCTTCTTTTGTGCAGCTTTCTGCTGTCCCTCCCCGAGTTCAACAAGCAAATTGATGACTCCAATCGGCTGAACGTCTTATCTTGTGAATCCATGGATTTGGTTCTGATATGCTTTCACATCTTCCATGGAGAGCTTCATCCTCCAAAAGGCATTGATGAAAAGGACATTGACAGATGCTCCGTTGTCAACCAAAACCCTTTTGACAATAGCAAGTCCCAAGCCTATGGTTATCACTATTGGATCCGCAGTTGGAGTTAACAATCCTTCTGAGTCTCGATCTTTGAACATAATGTCTTCCCAGGGAGATCTTGGTATTTTTGATGATAAAGCTTCGTCCATAATCATGAGTTCATCTCCTTTTGGGAGGCTCGTTTCATTAGCATATTTCGCAATGTCCCATCAACTTCTTCCGGCCGGGTGTGGACCTCCTGAAATGGTGTTAATGATCAACCTTGGCATGACAGTATTTACAGCATTCTCACCTTGCCTTGGTTGTCCGGAGGACGTTCCCTGGCTTTGAGGAATTTGGGTATTTTATGGATTCTTTGTGTACTGCTGAAGCCTGTTCTTCCTTATCAGTTCATCGATTAAGCTCTTTAGATGCCTACACTCATTTGTGTTATGCCCTGGCTGGTTATGTAATTGACAGAATCTTCCAGATTTTATAGCCGCATCACTGACCTTTATTTGTTTCGGTACTGGGTACTCCTCAGTTTCCTTGGTGTCCATGAAAATGTTTTCCACTATATCGTTTAAGGGAGTCAACTCCGAGTTCTTGAAGAAACAGAATTTCTTATTGGCCCGGTTATCTTTCTCGTCATTATCTGTTTCTGACCTCCAGGGTTTTTCTGATTGCTCTCCGCGTCATTATTCTTCTTTTTGGGTCACATGCTGCTTTCTGGAATGTCCATGGTATAGGCTGGGTCTTCATCCACGCCTATATACTCTTCCGCTTTATCAAACAATTCCTCAAGTGTACTTAGCTTCTTCTTTTTGATCCACCGCCCAAGCTTTGTTTTTTTCTTTATAGCCCCCTCTAAGGCCATTAAGGCTAGGCGAGGCTCATAATTCCCTACCTCGGCAGCAGCAGTATTGAAGCGAGTGAGAAAGGCCCTAATCGGTTCTCCCGGCCTTTGCTCAAGCTCATTCAATTCCATAACATCTCGCACTTTTGTCGTTTGGAGCCTAAACTGCTCCCGAAATAATTTGGCCAAGGTAGCAAAGTCGTCTACAGAACTGGGTGGTAGCTTTGTGAACCAAAGCAATGTCATGCCTTCGAGATAGGTCGGAAAATATAAGCATTTCAACTCATCAGTGGGCCATGCCCCATCCATATGTTGATCGTATTTGAATAGAAATATGTTAGGATCACTTGTTCCATTGTAAGCTTGGGCTGGTGGTGGCTTAAATTTGTTTGGGTACGGTGCCATTTTTATTCTTTCTATAAGTGGGGTTTTGGTGGGAGCAAATCCCCAATCTATCTCGTCATCTTGCTTCTTTTGGCTCCTTTCCATGATTTTATGTACCATTTTCGTTATACGCTCCTCTTCACTGTGTCGGCCCGCAGAGCGGACGCCTTCCTCCTTACCGGATGTCTGCCTAGGCAGACGGTCGCGGTTTGGATTTCAGGGCCCTGATCTTCCCGCTTGGGGAGGTGCCCCTTTCGCGCAACCGAGCACCTGTTGAGAAGTCGCCTTATTGGACTGGTTATGAGCAAAGGTTTTTGCTTCCTTCCGAGTAGGGTCTGCCATTTTTTGAATAGAATTTTCTTGGTTCGTGCTTGAAGAAGAGGAACTTGCATTCTCCATTCGCAGGGTTTGAATGGATTTAGCTCGGACGGATTTCATGGAAAATTTTGTCGTAGCAGTTTGTACGGTGAACATTGTTTCATGTCTTTTCATTACGGCCTCGTTTGCAATATTCAATTGGCTAGTTAAAGTTGCGGCAACTTCATTTAACTCTCGTCTTGTTATGGCGGCTCCGGCGTTAGAACTTTCCTCGATATCAAATTGGGTGATAGGAGGGGTAGTCTCACGATCGGTGATATTATCATCATTCTCGGTATTTGATTTGTGATCTTCTTTGATGGTCTACCCGGTTTACCCAAATTCTCAAACAAGGACTTGAATTAGATCGTAGTAAGATAGGATCAAATTTTCAATGTAAGGGTTTGAAACTTGCGGGAGAGTGTGAGAGGACGGAGGATTGAATTGGCCCCATGGTGGGCGCCAAATGTTGATTTCAATATTTGAATCAACACCAAGAGTATGAAGAGTACTTTGTGAAATATTCAAAAAATGAGAGATGTGGAGCCAATCAATTGAATAAATGCAAGTAAAGAAAACACAAGTAAAGAAAACACAACATTTTATAGTGGTTCGATCAAGTGCGATCTACATCCACTTTGAATAGCGATTCCATTATTACACTTAGAATTACAAGATAAGCATGTCTTCTCATTACATTAATCATTACACTCTCTTAGAACATGATTAAGGAATATCGATGAGATTCTCCAAGTATAGCAATAGGAGATCAAATCTAGACTTCCGCACAAACTTTGATGAATTCCGGCATATTCATAATGAATTTGGAGTTGGATCTTCACTTTGAGATGATAAGAGATGATTGGATCACTAAGTAAGAGTTGAGAATTGAGTTTAATAGCCCTCCGGGGTCATAGGATTCCATCCCCCATTAAAGTGGGATTAGAGCTCTAATTATAGGAGTGAAGAATGATATGATATAGCCCCCACGTCCACCGGTCGATATAGAAAGTATTTACAAGTTTGCCATCGACCAGCTGTCCCCAGTTGTCATCCCATAACCGATCGATCCCCCTTTTACCTAACTGATCAGTATACTTTGGTCCAAGCTGATCGATCAGTGTGTCTCTCCTCCTTTCACATGAGAATGGCTTGCCCTGGAGTGTGTATCAGGACCGATTGGTATGTCTTGCTTCACTGACCGACCGGTATGCTCTATTTCTAGCCGATCGGTTGGTATGTTTGAACTTTGGCCGACCGGTGTGCCTCGATTCTAACCAGTCGGTGTCTTTTCCCATGTTGAATTATGCTACATTGTGCCTGCTTGGTGGAATCATCTAGTACCGACTAGTACTCTTTTTTAACCGACCGACCGGGTCCTTTACTCTTCACTATCTCATGAATCATCACAGCTTTAATCCTTCGATTCTTCTGAATGATTCTTGATGGATAACACTTTATGAAATCAAAAATTCTTTCACTTCAACAACCTCCTCTTTATAAATTTCAAACAATCTCTAACTACTATTCACCGAAAGGCATTCAAAATCGTGGTTCAACTTCATTTAGTACTTCTAAAAACCCTTCATGTCCATCAACTCTTCATTGTCTTTTTTATGCACCAAATTGCTATTTTTTCCTCAATATTTCTTGATTAAATGTGTGATTTTAAGTGTTGTTAATTTTTGACTTTCTCTTTATCTTTTTTAGGCAATGACTCAATGTAAAATCTTTTGTCTTTTATCTATGTTGGCTCTTAAGGGAGATTTAACACAAAAATCTGTAAGGTGCTTCTTTATTGACCCTATCCCATTTCTTCGAATGTTACACCAAATTCGGTACCTCAATATATATAATTTGCTTTCTCAAAACCTCTTTACAGCCATCTAGTTTTTTAAATTATCCCATAAAAGTGATGTTTCTTTACTCCTATTTTCTTTATTTTTATGTTGTTTGATATCTTGTACGCTATCTTTAATCTTCTCATTCAAACAAAAATAATAAAACTATAATATTTGATAATCCTAGCCTTACTACAAAATTTTATATCTTCGAATCCTAACATTGTTATAAGTAAGAATATAATTTGTACCTCCTTAGCTTATTTGGGTTGTTTTTCAGTTAGACGAGGAGAAGAAGATATATGTAATTAGTAATGGCTGCTCTTGACCACCTCCCTACTGTAAAGAACCAAAAATTAAAAGCTCCACTAGAATAGCAAATTGTGTATGCATCTAAGAAATCATTTTGAAAGCAGAAACAAAAAAAATCACTTTTATAGCTGAAACGCGAAACCCTCGAAATTTTTTTAGAGCATAATGTATAAATCAACCAGAAAAGAAAGAAATTCAACGAGATAAGAACTAAACTTACACAATAAATTGAATATTATTCCAGGTAGAAAATCGCATGAAGGTATGAAGGCTAAAACTAAATTGAAACTGAACACTTTTTGAAGAACGGAAGCTAAAAAAACTATAGCTAAAGTTGAAAATGTTAGGGAATGTAGAATGGATCGTTAGGGCAAAACAAACACTAGAGGGGGGTGAATAGTGTTTTTGATAATTTAAAGAAAATCTAAAGTTTATGTGAACTACTATATGATTCAAAAACCATAAAGACAATCACAGACATAGAATCAAACACAAATGCAAAGATAAACAAAAATAAAGTACAGAAAAGGAAAGAGCACACTAGATTTTATATTGGTTCGGAATTGCTCCTACGTCTAGTCCCACGCAATGCTGGATTGTGTCGAGTTTTAGTACTATATCAATATCCAATTACAACCCTCCTTGATTTCATGACTACAAGGGATACCACCGATTCCGCACACACACTTGATCAAATATACCTTCCTTGATTTCACGGCTACAAGGGATACCATCGATTATCCGTCCTTGATTTCCCAGCTGCAAGGGATACCAATGACTCCTTTACTCAACCTAAACAATTACAAACAACCCTATAACTCCTTAATAGCACTTGATTTAGAGAGTAATGAGTAGAGAGTGTAGAGAGAAGAAGATTAGTGAAAACAGAACTGAATTCGGCAGAGTACAGTTGTAGAAATAATAAAAATAATGAAAAATAATGTTGTAATGAAAGAGAGAGAAAGTGGAGAAGAAGAAGTGATTAAAAATTCGAAATAACCCCATTTTTATAATGTGTGAAAGGTTGCAACCTCTCAGAACCGTCAAATAGTGAAAAGACACTTCCTTTCAAATTTAAAAAAATGGCAGTTATATGTCGACATGTATATGTATGTATGTCGACATATATATGTATTAAATTGAGATTTGAACATTTTTCAAGTGTTTTGATATAAATATAATTCTTGAAATTCTTGTATTAAACTTTAGTGTTATAAATAAACATTATAAAGTAGAAAATCACGTAGAAACATAAATATAAACTATATAAATGTATTTATAAAGTTATAGATTTTAAAACTATAAATATAAAGTATATAAAATATAAATATATATATAATTTATAAAGAATAAACATATACAACTTGAGTTTAAAATCAAATAAAAATAGAAAATAAAATATAGAAGAAAGAGACTGAAGATAGAATTTGAAAATCAGAATTTGAAATAAATTTGAATTTGAACCTGGAGTGTTATTCTGAGTCTTAAATAATCTAGACTCTATAACTATATTTATCTTGGACTCTTGAACTCTTTAATACTCATGATTCTTGAAATATCTCTGAATTCTGAATTTCTAACATCTTTAAACTGTACAGTCTTCAGTAATATTTCCTATATATAAATCCTGCATATGTGTGTGTATATATATATATTCTAGATAAAAGTGTTAGTATATATTTCATAATAAATTAATATTGAAATAAGGTTGTTGTCCCAAAACTCCATCCTCCAACAATCTCCCCCTTTTTATGATGACAACCTTGGTTTATAAAATATCATACCTGTATATACATGTTGATTATGATCCTTCAAATACCACCCTGTATATATGAATCCTATAAACTATGCCAATATTTTATAATTTCTCCACCTTTGGCATTATCAAAAAGAAATTCTAAAACTACTCCCCCTAAATTGTATAACTATTTAAATCAAAACCTATAAGAAATTAGGTAACTACTAATTCAAAGTAGAATACTCCCCCTTAATCTATATAATCCTAAAATATTAATTCCTAACATTATGATCATAAAATACAAACCAATCCGAGTACTATAATTGCATATGTTTGATATCAACTATACAAAACAAATCAAATCAATGCACACCAACAAACCAAATCAAATCAATGCACATCACACCATATGTCTTAATATATACAAGTTTTAAGTTATACAATCAAATTCAAATTTAAACAAATCAACCATACCAATCAATTAACGTTTCTTGGGACTTTAACCCAACCATCTTCTCCAAAGATTGGATCCTTCTTGATGACTTCCAAATCCTCATCTTCTTTGGTTGGTGAGCCTTCGCGAGATTATTATCTTCATCTATGAAAAGAGAAGAGATTAGCCACTGAATTACATCAAAATGTTTCTCTTGCTATTCAAACATCTTTATTTGGCTTAGTTTGAGATGACGTAGGTTTCGTAGAATTATAGAGAGGATATTCTTGAAAGAATTCAAGGTTTCTTCGAGATTTTCACAAAGATTATGTTAGGATTTTCCATGGATTTGATAAGAAATGAATAAGGAAGAAGGAGAAATAGAATAATGAAATTTTCTAGAAGAAATTGACTTAAATAGGGTCCGGAATTCATTGGATTTTGAATGGACATGAGTAGTTATTTAATTTTAAAATTTGAAACAATTTGAACATCTGGCAGTTATATGTCGACATATGTTGTAAAATTTTGATATTTTCGAATTTTGAATCTTTTGAATTTTATTAAATTATAATTAATTCTAAAGTTTTTACGGAAAGTTAAAGATGATTTTAACATAAATAAAACTCCATTCGTTACTTCATAGAAAGAAAATACATCCAACTAATTAAGACAAACTAAATACGAGATTCGAAAGAAAAATATAAGCAAATACATAGAGATAATAGGTAATCTAGTTTTCTGATGATGACGAGGGATATTCCAAGCTTTCTTCCTATCTTGACCATGAACTTGATCATTTTGGAGAAGTTCTTCTTAAGCTTTCTTTGGTTGTTGACAATTTTGACTTGATTTTGAACAATCGTCTCTTTAGAAATGCGTCTAGTGTTGGTTGGACACTCAACACTTTTTAAAGAAGTTTCTTCTTCTTATTCGACTTTCACTGGCGCTTGTTCTTGTTGCATTCGAGCTTGGCTTCAAATGTTTCATACGGCTTGAAAGTGAGAGGAATTTGCATGAGATGTATGTTTGATTAGTCAAACACTTTTCTAGGCACAAACTCTTCTCCATGTAGATCGAGTCCAAAGTATTTAAAAATACAAATGAGTTAAACACCATAATAGAGAGTGTTTTCTCTTGAGAACAATTTAATGGGATTAATTTCATTTAAAATCATGTCGGCCCAATTGATAGTATAACTGCCCATAATAGCATAGAGAGCCTTTTGGACTTTGAGAGTTTGATTGTTGAAATTTCCAGAACGGGGAGTGATGTTACGTTGGAGGAGAAGGTTTACAATTCTTGCTTTTGGATGAAAGAAACAATTTTTGAACTCCATTGGAGCATCGTCTTCAAATATGTCGTGGTAGGTTTCTAAATATGTTTCATCGATTTTGAAATCCGAAAAATCCTTGCCCGTACTTCTATAATTTAGAATAGCGCCTATGAGTTCGGCATCAAGGACAATTTGTGTGCCTTTGACGCTACTCCAAATTTGATCTTCATTGCCTTCGTAAAATCCATGATTGAGATTTTCATAGAACAACTTAACGAGTTTGGGATAACACACTTCATCGTTATCAGGAGAATCAATTAGACTTAGGACTTCGTTGTGTTCGAAGAGAAAAGTAAGTTCGTGTGAAGGAAAATCTCCAAAGACATCGAAAGCACCCATGTTAACTTTAGCATTTACTAAATAGTTAGCATAGGTTTTGACAGCCTCTTTGTCATTATGAAGATAACTTTCGACGGTCTTGGTTATTTTCAGTTTTTGAGATGAACTTGAGGAAGCAATTGAATTGAAAATTTTGAAGAGAATAGATATGAAGAATATTGATTTGAATTGTGAATGAAAGGTAGAAAGAATAGGTGTATATATAGAAATTGAATGGATACGAATTGAATAGACACAACTTTTCAGACTTAAATGACACCTTTTCAGACCTTGGGAGTAGGTAAAAATTTGGAGGGAAGTTTGAAGTTTAAACCTTTGAATTTCAAAATTACTAGTCAATACATGTCGACATATGGACATATGTATGTCGACATGTGTACTCATTATCAAGGGAAATTTGATTTTTGTTAAATGTGATTTATATTATCAATTTATATTTCAGGTTTATTGATTTTCTAAAATAATTCTAATCCTATCAGACATACAAACAAATTATGTTATTATTTTATTTATTATTTATTATTATATTATTATTTTTAATTTCAAATTCTAAAATTCAAATTTGAATTTCAAGTTTAAAATTTAAATTTTTTGAATTCAAATCAAAGCAAACAAACAAAGCAACCAGTCAACCAAATAAAATTAAAAATTAATTAAGGCATACTTGGTTTTTATATCCTTTTCTGAGCTATGAATTTCCGTAAAGTATATATTCGAATTTTCGGTTTCTGGCTCTTCATCAATTGATGATGAATCTGAATCATCTAACGTTGCTGCGTATGCTTTCTTTCTCTTTCTCGACGAATTGTTGTTCTCTATTTGTTGAGTCAATTTATCTTAATATGGACACATTTTTTTTATATGGCCTGCTTTGTTGTAGTTATGACATCGACCATCATTAGTTTTTGAACTTCCTTGATTATATTGTTTCCTTCTATATCTCAGAAATTTTCTAAAATGATTTATCATCGGAGTTGTTTTTTAGTCATCTTCACTACTCGAGTCAGAATCATTTGATGTTGCTCTTAATGCAATAGATTTCTTCTCAGTTGACATGTTTTCTTTTCTCTTTTGTATTTGGACTTCATCAGATTTCTGATTAACTCCTCAATCTTCATTTCATTGACATCATTGGCTTCTTCAATTGCCAAAATTTTTTGATCCCATTCTGGAGTTAGTGAACTCAATATCTTTCTGACTTGATCGGCTTCAGAATAGGTTTTTCCAAGTGCTGTTACTGAATGCATTATCTCTTGAAATATGCAATACATATCGGAAATAGATTCATTCTCGTTCATTTTGAATAATTCAAACTGATTATCTAAAGTTCCTATTTAAACAATGGTGGTCTGACAGTAGACACTCCCTCTACAAAAGAACTATTATTGCTACCAGTGTTGGTTGCCATTATCACTATTTTCAAAAATCAGATTATGAACTTTTTGGAAGACCTTGCTCTAATACCAAATGTTGGGGAATGCAGAATGGATCGTTAAGGCAAAACAAACATTAATGGGGGGGTGAATAGTGTTTTTGAGAATTTAAACAAAATCTAAAGTTTATGTGAACTACTATATGAGTCAAACATCACAGAGACAATCACAGAAACATAATCAAACACACCGGATTATGTACTGGTTCGGAATTTCTCCTACGTCCAGTCCCATGCAACATTGGATTGTGCAGAGTTTCATTACTATATCAATATCCAATTACAACCCTCCATGGTTTCACGGATAAAAGGGATACCACCGATTCCACGTACACACACTTGATCAAGTATAACTTCCTTGATTTTACGGCTACAAGGGATACCACCGATTACCCGTCCTTGATTTCACGGCTACAAGGGATACCGCTGATTCCTTTACTCAACCCAAACAATTAAACAACCCTATAACTCTTCAATAGCACTTGATTCAATGAGTAATGAGTAGAGAGTGCAGAGAGAAGAAGATTAGTGAAAACAAAATTGAATTAGGCAAAGTATAGGTGAAGAAATCGTAAAAATGAAAATAATGGTGTATTGAAAGAGAGTGAAAGTGGACAAGAAGAAGTGATTGATAATTCGAAATCACCCTCTTTTTATAATGTGTGAAAGGTTGCAACGTCTCAGAACCATTATAAATAGTGAAAAGACACTTCCTTTCAAATTTGAAAAATTGATAGTTATACGTCAACATGTATTTATATGTATGTCAACATATATATGTATAAAATTGAAATTTGAACATTTTTCAAGTGTTTTGATATAAATATAACTCTGGAAATTCTTGTATTAATCTATAGTGTTATAAATAAATATTATAAAGTAGAAATTCATATAGAAACATAAATATAAATTATATAAATATATTTATAAAATTATAGAGTTTAAAACTATAAATATAAAGTATATAAAATATAAATAGATATAAAATTTATAAAGTATAAACTTATAAAACTTAAGTTTAAAATCAAATAAAAATAGACAATAAAATAGAGAAGAAAGGGATCGAAGATAGAATTTGAAAACAAAATTTGAAAATCAGAATTTTGAAATAAATTTGAATTTGAACATGGAGTATTATTCAGAGCCTTACATAATCTAGACTCTATAACTATATTTATCTTGGACTCTTGAATACTCATGAGTCTTGAAATATCTCTGAATTCTGAATTTCTAACATCTTTAAATTGTATAGTCTTCTTTAATATTTCATGTATATAAATTCTGCATATATACATACATATATATATATATATATATTCTAGATAAAAGTGTTAGTATATATTTTATAATCAATTAATATTGAAATAAGGTTGTTGTCATCGAAACTCCATTCTTCAAGAGAAAAAGAAGATAAGAAGCTGAAAAGTAAAAGTATTTGCCATCATGTAAGTTAAAAAAAGTGAAATCCTACAAGTTTATAAAAATAATATTTGGTGTGGTTGCTTTGAAATTGATTTTAACACCACAGGTTGAAAAGTGTGGGCCTGTAATTTAAAAAATTAACGTTAAAATTTTGTATATAAATGAGATTCGATGTGATTTCAGTTCTGTAGTTTGAAAGATAAAAATCGAACCCGAAGCAAACTAACCGTGTGATTTCATTGGTTTTGCGGTTTTACTCGGATGCAGTTTTTATTGGTTTTATGCAATTTTTGTCCGGTTTTGGTTTGTAACTGGTTTTCCTATTCATCCCTACCATTAAGGCCTTATATGTAGACCTGAGGGTCTACCTGTGTGGGGCATAAAAACCAAATCTACTTATGTAGAGAACCGTGTGGGGAACCAAAACAATGTGGTAGTACTCCAAAACTATGTGGTTAGTACTGGATGACTTTTGGCCAACCGTATGGAATTTTTGCAGGTGTAGCTCAGTCTTGCCCTGTTGGAACCAAACTAAGTGGTTTTGCAATTATTCCCCGAGACTGTATGGTATGATAACTATGTGGCATTATGATTTCTAGATTTCAAGCAGACTATAGTATCTAGAATATTTATGGTGTTTATGATGTTCTGTCATCTTGTGGAGTTTGTTTTTCATAATTGATTTTGGTGTTATTTGGTGCTTTTTATTTTGTAACTACACCACTGTGTGGCGAATGCTTAATTGAGTTTGGTGCATTACATTGGTGTGATTTCTCCATCGTATGCTTTGATTTATGCGAGATTTCTTGGACCAGCATGGTTTTTAGCTTTGGTCACTTAGACGATGGAAATATTTTCCTTGTATTGTATTTAATTTCTTATATGAAATCCATGTGCATGAGTTAGTGAACCTTTATCATGTATCCTACAATAATCATGCGCATGTTTTTCTCCTCCTTCATTGAAGGGTGATATTGATTGCTTATTAACATTTTGTTCTCATCATCTTATAATTGATATGTTTATGCTAAACTGACCCGTGTATTTATCCTCGGGTCAGACCGAGTTGTTTTCAGGTTAGATTTTGTTATTGATTCCCGGTTAGTTGATCCATCTTGGAGCTATTACCTAATTTCTGTAGTCGTGTATTTGTATCAATTTGTATTTATTCTTTTGAGACTTGTTGTATGTATATTATTCATATGAAACCATTCGAGTGTGTAGCTAAGTATCTGTTATATCTGTATGTGTTATGTTCTATGATCTGTTATCTATTATATGTTGTGACTTGTATTGAATATGATCAGCAGCCATCATAGTTTTATGTTAGATGATTTGAGTACGTCGATCCACTAGAGGTAAGGAAAAAATATACACTCAATCGACATATTCGATACCCGTCAAATACAATATTACGGATTGTCGCTCCTAACCAGTCCTATTCTCTGCTCTAATAAACAGTACTACTTAGTAATGCTCTTTATTAGGTGGGTGTCCAGGTGGAGCATTAAATATGGTATTAGAGCCTGGTTTAGAACAAAATATGATAAACATAAAACAAAACTGGAATAGTACATGTGTTCCAACATGGAAGGATAACACTTGTGTCTACTTTTATCATTTCTATTTTTATCCTTAACCCATGTCCCTTTTCATTTAAGCCTTGCAAAATCCTAGCTTTTGGAATATGTCTAGCAGCGCATTTCATTCCATAGTTTTCCATGAGTAGTAACGTAGCATCTATTGTTTATCTTCGTAAGAATTTCCATCTTCTTAAATCCTTTTGACGTCGATTTCTTGGGTTTAAATTATTTGATGAAATTTAAACTCCATCCTCTTGTGTTTGGTGATTGTTGAATTAAATAAATGAATTGGAATAGGTAAATAAATTAAATCCAAAATGATTTAGGTGAAATTCATATTAGGGTAAAAGGAGTGCTAATTGAAGCGAGTCAGAGTTGCACTGCAGAAACAAGTGAATTGTTTTGGCATTGCTAAACGTATGAAAATTTTAAGTGCGATTAAAGGATGGTACGTGTCTATAAGTAAGTGGATGTTAAGGATTAATTGACTTGTGAGTATAAGTCTAGTGAATATTTAGTGAAACTTAGTGTTCGGTTGTTTTTATTTGAAATAAAGCAAGAGTGATTATGATAATAAATAATGAAGACAACCATGTGTAAACCAAAAATTTGTGAATATCCACTATGTTAAATTGTTCGTTGGGTGTTCTTAGAGTTCTGATCTGTACATCTGACTAAAGATATCGATTAGAATTTCTTAAACACTTAAATGTAATTTTTACCATTCAATGTCTAAGGTTTATAACATTAGTTTCGAGTTTAAAAAATAATTCAATGTTTTTAAGAACCACTTGACGATATCGGTAATATTTTCAATATTTCGGGTTTATAGATAAAATCTTCTCAAAGCAATAGCATAAACAATATCTTCAAACTGTTTTCTAATCTATTTTATAAATCCATTTTCCAAACTAAATATTTTTTGTATATTGAATTACACGCTTTTGCACACTTCGAGAGAATGAAGAAGTGAATTAAATAATGTAATACTCCTCGTCATATGGGAAAAGAAAGAATATTATATCGGTTAATTATGGACTTGTTTGTTTGAATCTTCTTTGTGTAATTGGTTAACGTTGAGTAAACTATAGCCATTGTAGTTTTATAATCGGTTAATTGAGTACGTCAAAACATTAAAGGTAAGGAAAAAAATATGTACCCAGTCGACATATTTGACATTCGTCAAGTACAAAATTACGAATGGTCGCTCCTAATCTACCCTATTCTCTGCTCTAATATACAGTATTACCCAAGAATGCTTCTAACTAGTGTGGGTTTTGGGGTGGGGCGTTACACAAAAGATTAGTATTATTAAGTTCAATACATAATACCAAATACATATTTCCATTAGAGATGCATTCAATTTCAAACATTCATGCTAAAACAAGCGTAATAGTTTATGCTGACTTCTAATTAAATATATATGCTTACTCTAAAAATAAAATAAAAGTATCATCTCCATTAAATACAGAGTACATGTCTTCATATATGTTGTGTGAACTTGGTTTTACAGACTTTTAATTAAATATAACACTGGTGCCATGACTTTGAAAAGCACGTGTCATTATATAACATAGATACCATGACTTAACCTACGTCTTGAATTGTACGGGTGATGAGATGTTCGTGCTTTCTAACATTTTATTTATCCTACGGAAAGTTGGAAAATGGCAACTGCGAAACTGCAATTATGTATATCGACAACTTCATATATGTTGTTGAAGCTTCCACACTCAGAAGTTTTTCTAAAAAATCTCATGCTTCTTTGCAAATATGATACATTATTTTTTCTCTGTTTAATTCAATAGATAATGCATTACTATGCACCAATATTAGTATGAATCTATACACCACTCTTGGCTTTTTAAACATAAGAAAAAAATTAAATTTTATGCATAATAAATTCAATGAACCATAAGGAATGTAATATATCACTAATATATACGTTACAATAGAACCATAAGCACATGGTTTTAAGAACAAAAGAAAAAGCTTAAATTTTGTGCATAATAAATTCATAGAACCGTAACAGATGCAATACATGGAACATCCAGGATTTTTAACTAATTAAATCGACAATGATCCTCCCATGTTGACTTAAGAAAATCTAAAATACAGATAGTTATTGTGATTAATATAAGAAAATGTAGAAAAACAATCACAGAATCACATAGTGGAAGGACAAAATATAATAAATGAATAATAGTTCATGAAGCTGTCAAAATAAACATTTGATTATATTTTACAACAATTATCGAAGTTAACTGTTGACGCCAAAAAGTGGTCATCGACGGCCAAAAGTCGGATTTGAGCATGATATATGAAGAAATATCAGAAAAAGCGAGAAAAGACAAGAAAACAACATTTTTATAGTGGTTCTGCGTTAACGAGCCTACGTCCACTTCATAATCTCTTAATAATATCATAAAGTCGAAGATACAATGAATGAGATCATCAGGGTCTCTATTACATAGTCGTTTTTGACGAATATAGCAAGTATTTCGTGATGAAAGTGGTTGGTAGCCATGATTGAGTTATGCAAGGTCCAAAGAGTTATGCTCTAATTTGAGCCAAGAGTTCTCTCTTTGTTGTATAGCTTGGTGTATTTATAGGCAGTAGGCTTCAATAATTGGAGGCGCCATGTGTCAGTTGATCCATGTGAATAGCAGATAATGGAGCTGAGTCTTGATTACGTGGAGAATTTCCCTCTAATATGTGGCAGCATAAATGTAGCTAGATCCAAGTTTATAGGCTTTAGAATATGTAGTTGGACCAAGTAAGTAGGCTGTGAAATAGATCTCATGACCAAGTAATTGCTGTAGTGTAGATGATCTCAAGACCACCTAGCCTAGGTCTTTAGGGCTGAAGTGCTTCTATCCAAGGGCCCTCGAGCCAAGGAGCCTTGGGCCTATAATGTATGGGCTTGTGTGGGCTCATGCTCGAGTCCTAAGCGATCCTATGATGGGTCCATGGGTTGACGGCCTTGCCAAAAGGCAGGTCAACACTTTGCCCCCCCAAAGTATATCGTGTGGCAGACAGGATGTACTTTGAATAAATCGAACTGCATCTCTTTGGAATGTCATTCATCTTCAAGAAAGCAATGTCGAATTGTCATGTATTTGGGAGTAGTCCTGAAGCTTGAATTCTTTTTTTTCTTTTCTTTTCTTTGTGCAAACATTATATCATGTGTCACACCATTATCTGTTGTACCTATCGAGCCAGAGTTCAAGGCTAGAGTAGTTGAGATGATCAAGTAATCACTTACGCCTCGTCGAGTCAAGAGGTTGAATGAAATCATCATAAGTCAAGCTGGGCCGCTAGCTTCTGCACATGTTCGTTCATAAATAGTCTTCACCAAATGGTGTCATCTTCTTATGCAAGTCAAGAGCATGGTCAAGTGTAAGGTCAAGTCAGACCATTAGTCACACACAAGTCAGTGCATGGTTCGGTTATCCAAGTCATGAGATAGTGTAGAAAATCTGAAATGGTATGTGAACTTGACATTGCATATGGGTTTTTCCTTCTCCGGTTATTGTAATAGTAGTCTACGAATACATGATCGCGCTATATCTTACCGATAGAAAGCCAGAAAACCACGATCACTTCGAATCGTATTAACAGAAGACCAGAAATCCATGGTCGCGCCAGACCATATGTAAAGAAATCCATAATCGCTTTGGATCGTTTTTATGGTCCAAATGATCACGTACAAGTCAGTACGAGATATTGCCGAAATCATAAGGCATTAGAAAGCTTAGTGTCACTCTCCGTTCAATGTATGCGTCGATTTTAGTCTTCAATATCAGGCCTAACTCATAAGCTGTCTCGCTTGAATGAGTAAAGTCATGTTGAACTCATAAGTTGTCTCGCTTGAATGAGTAAGACAAGTTGTGCCATAGCCTGAAGATAAAGTATATATCATTTGAATCACATGTCAGGTCAAGGACGTGTTCAAAGCCAGTCTATAAGCTGACGCTCAAGCCCACAATGTCGGTAGGGCTCAAACGAACCCAGTTCTCTTGCCCCCAGCGTTAGTTGGAGTCAAGCTAAGTCAGTCGGACATCCAATCCTTAAGTCTTCATAATCTCCATTGTTGTTTCAAGATAGAGTTGTTGGTTTGGCGGTCTTAACCAACCCAAGTCATTTTATACTCTCTCTCTCTCTCTCGTCAGCGAGAGTTAAAGTAGAACACGCAAACAGTCGAATCTCATTTGCCTAGGCATCGTTCCTTCACTTTAGTCAAAAAATGAGGATCGGCTCATCGAGCACCAGTGAACTTAGTTATTCTTATCATTCGAGCCAGTTAGGTCAATCCCCGTTGTTATGTTTTATCGTAGTCCAAAATGGCCATCATACTCTTGTTGAGTTTGTTCTTCATGCTCGGTTCCATTGAGGTCATCATTTTTGGTTTTCATGGCTCGCACTCTTCGTCCCTAGTCATTGGGCTTGAATGAGTTGTGGACTTTAAATCCTTGTCTTCTCAGGATTCATACTTCCTCATCATGTCGTGAGTAAGAGTTAGATGCAAAATAATTTGTTGGTACTCAATCCATATTGGTTTCTTCTCTCCCATCCAAGCTTTGAGGATAGAAATGGGGCTGCGAGAGGTCAGATAGTAGTCACTTTGAATGCTCTCATTCTTCCCCTTCCCATTAAGAAGTAGATTGGGGTTAGCCAATGGGTGGTCACTCTGCACCCCTTTCGTGGTCCACATGTGGCCTGTCAGGATCAAATCATAAGTCATGTACATGCAAATAAGTTATTCCATTTGTAAATACTTTCAATAGTTATGCCCCAGTCCGGGGGTAATGGAAAAAGACAGGTGGTTAGACCATACCCATTTCAAATTTAGACATGTAAGTATAAAAAGGCGTAGCTTTCAAAGTTTAAGTGTTTGTGTTATCCAAGTGGTCGAGTCATTGTATATTTCATGCAGTGTACTTGCAATGTGAAACTCGTCGTTGCACTTGGGCTATAGCCAGTCACATATAGATATGTGTATCGATTCCGGATATCGCTCTTAAGGCCCCCTCTCGGTCATTGCCTTAGGTCATGTGATGCGTTAATGAACCTCCCACTCTCAAGGCCTCCTTTTGGCCATTGCGTTGAGTCATGTGGGAAGTTTAGAATTAGGAGTCGAAGTCATCCCTTCGAACGTGAACCTTCGTTGGTGTATGTGAGTGTGGCCCTCATGTCTGTGTTTGGTATCTACGCATGAACATGCAATTCGAAATAAAATAATTCACTTAGACTTGCAAGCCACTAAGTCGATCTTTAGGTCACAGGCAATTTTAGCTTGAAATGAAAACATGTTAAGTGCTAAGCTATCTAGCATAAAGTGATTAAATGTCAATGTGTCAAGTGTCGTAGTTTGGAGGTATAGTGTCTGTAATCTCCATTTAACTTTGAAACACGGGTCGTGCCCGAAGCATGTTTGAAGTTAATTCAGAAGTCTATGCTCGTACCCCCAGCGTTGGTGGGAACCGAGTTAAGTCATTCAGACGTCCGGTCCGTAAGTCTTTTATACTCCTGTCCTCGGTCGGAGGGCGACGGAGATCGCATGCACGTCACAACATTGTCCTTTATACTCTCTACCAAGTCGTGAGAGTTAGAGTTATGGACTACGTTGTTTGTCCTTTATACTCTCCCTTCGTCGGTCAGGATTAGAGTTGGGGGTTTAGCGGTCTTAAGTCGTGGTGCACCATTCACACTAGCCCAATAGGTTTATACTCTCTCTCAAGTCATGAGAGTTAGAGTTATGGACGTCGTGGCTCGTCCTTTATACTCTCCCAAAGCCAGTTTGGGTTAGAGTTGTGGATCGAGTGGTCTTAAATCTTGGCGCGCCTGTCGCACTCGTCCTAAGTTTATACTCATATCCAAGCTCTGAGGATTAGAGTTAGTCGGGCAAACAGTCGGATCATATTTGCCTTGGCATCGTCCCTTTGCTCCCACGTCAAGGGCAAAGTTCACCATCAGGGGTGGTCGGTTCACGCCCCTATTGAGTTTATACTCCTCCCATTGGAAGCATGGAAAAGAGTTAGAGACATCGTTGGAGAGCGGTCGAGTCATACTCATCCTCGTCTTAACATTTATGTTTCATCCCTACGTCGAAGGCAAAAGTTATTATGTTGTTCATGGGATCGTGCCCCTTTCATTGTTGCACTCTTCCCGTTGGATCAAGGGATGGAGTCATAGAACTTCTAAGTGGTTATGTCACACCCGAGTGTATCTCTATGTCGTGTCTGGCGAATTAAAGGCTAGATGTTGAGAATGCCGCATTAGTATGCCTATACATAGACAGCTCATGTCGAAATCATGTGCATATATTCTCTTGCCCCCTACTTCAAGGGAAAAGAGTCGGTGAATGAATGGTCGAATTTCATTTATGTCAGGTCATTGGCATCAGGCCATGAGTAGGAGCGTGAATAGTTGAATCACGTTCGCCAAAGCATTACGTTCCTCCGACCAAACTATGGAAGGAGTGGTTGGTACCAAACCTTGGGTACCTACATCATTTGTATACAAATTTGCTTGAGTCAGTTATGTCGATAACTCAAGGAGTATGTAAAGGAAAAATGCTTGATTGGAAAATAAGTATGTTGATGGGTGGTTCTGCCTCCTCTATTTAGATTCATGTAACTCGATGGCGTCGAGCACAAGATCCAGCCATATGGACAGTCGAATCGCGTCCATCTATAGTCGGATTCCGACTTAAAAATGCAAAGAGCGATGCATAATTGTTGGTCTGCCACGCGTGAGCCAAGGAGTGGATGGTAATGTTAGATCCACCTTGAGTTGTATAACTTTTCTCGGACGGAGGGCATGGTTTTCTAAACAAGCGGTTCAGTCGGGCTCGTTATGGCAATGCTCTGTAGTTATGCGTGCAAGTGTTGGAGGTCCGATCTGTACCAGACTTTGGGTACTTGGAAAAGTTGGTTCGAAGCAGGTAGATCTGGAGATCTTCAGAGGAGTCGATCGACCTGGAGAGCTTCATACGAGTCGGTCGATCCGAAGTCGGTCGACCTGGAGAGCTTCAGAGGAGTCGGTCGATCTGAAGTTGGTCGACCTAGCGAGCTTAAACATCACTATGACGATGGTTATTCGAACTGATCTCAGCCAGACCCAAGATCTGCTTTGAGCCAAGCAGCATATAGGGAGCTATTCGGTTTGCAATTATTACTGGCTGGTCTTCTGGTCGGGTCGAACAAAGAACTGGGAAAAAATCAAATTTTTTTTGATGTAGATGGTGCTGCTTTCCAAGGCATGCGTAGAAGTATTGGAAACCATTGTTGCTGAAGATGACTGAAACTAGGATTTCTTCTAGGACTTGGTGATCCAAAAGTTGAACAAAACCCTTATGACGTTGAAAATTCATTTCTCAGTGAAAGCACCAAACTGTTGACGCCAAAAAGTGGTCATCAACGGCCAAAAGACGGATTTGAGCATGATATATGAAGAAATATCAGAAAAAGCGAGAAAAAACAAGAAAATAGCATTTTATAGTGGTTCGGCGTTAACGAGCCTACGTCCACTTCATAATCTCTTAATAATATCATAAAGTCGAAGATACAATAAATGAGACCATCAGGGTCTCTATTATATAGTCGTTTTTGAGGAATATAGCAAGCATTTCGTTATGAAAGTGGTTGGCAGCCACGATTGAGTTATGCATGGTCCAAAGAGTTATGCTCTAATCTGAGCAAAGAGTCCTCTTTTTGTTGTATAGCTTGATGTATTTATAGGCAGTAGGCTTCAATAATTGGAGGCTGACCCGAGCACAAATGAAAAGACAAAAACACTCAGATCTAGACTAAAATATTCTCATATCAGTTAAATCAAATTCATGTGATAATATGAGTGCAATAACTTAAGAGATGTTACGGGAATTTCCATCTCCTAAGGATCCGTTAAACTAGATACTATATAATACAATACTTTATTATAATAGTGTCTATGGTTAAATACAAAATATTAAAATAGCATAAGCGGGTGTTAGCCCACTTTGTGAACTGGGCAACACAAAGTCAAGATATGAAATATTGAAGAACTTGAAAAACTCTGAAGCGGGTCGGATCGGAGCAGGATAGTGGTTCGGATAGGGTAAAGTCTGCTGTTCGGATCGGTGAACTAATACTCTTGGAGTTAAAGAAGCACAGCTATTCGGGTCGGAGGGGAATCTACTTCCAGTCGGATCGGAAAGCCACCCAATTGCTACAGAGATAGGTCGGAGCGGAGCGGAGCAGAATAAAGAGAAGAGAGAATTGTTTCCAAGTCAATCCGGGTCGGATCGGATATCCCGATCCGAACCCCTTGTACATGTCCCTCCGACCCGAACCCATTTTCCATATCACTCCACTGCATAAGCGCCTGGATATCCGGATCGGCTATGACCAGTTCCTGGCCACAACGTCCCTTACTCTGATGCGTTGTCAACATAGAAATGCATCCGAACCCGAGGCTGATGGGGTGGATGACACGTGGCTCCGATCCGGATCGGGTTCTGAGCAAATTCACACCTATAAATACCCCGTCTGGAGACAAAGAAAAGGATCTTTTTTCTGGCACTTGGAGAGTTCAACCACGTTCATAACCCGAATTCCAGCAATCCCGGAAAATCCAAATCTTCTTTCATTATTTGTTTTCAAACAATTGAGTGATTGTAAGTGAGTTGTGAGAGAGATCGACTGAATATTTCATTGTACTTGCAACTAAATCAGTGAAAATAGTGAATTAACAAGTGGACGTAGGCATTTCTTCGCCGAACCACTATAAATCCTGTGTGTTCATTTTTATTTTTATCTTATTTCATTTTGCTTTTAATCGATTTGGGTGTTAGAACCACTTTTTGGTCTAACATTTTGGTGCTTTCACTGAGAACTCATCTAAATTCTTTGTTTTCCGGGATTATCATTCTACTTTTTGGACCGTTGAGTTCAAAGAAGTTAATCCTTAAGTTTCAACGCCCTTGAATATTTGTCAAAGTGATTGTCAAAAAACTATGGCCAAAGGAAAAGGCAAAGAAGTTCAATCTGTTCGAGGAAATGGAGCTGGCGAAGATCAGCAAAATGCGGTTGTAACAAGGTCTCGTGGGCAGAGTTCAGCAGCAGGAAGAACCAATGCAGGAAATCCGAGCCGTCTTCAGGGGGAAAGCTCCGATCCGATCCGGGTAGGAGATTCTGAAGCAGTGCATTCCCCCAACCTGAACCGACCCGAGCAGCTTGCCACGTACCGACCCGACCAGGCTCCACAGCTCCGAACCGACCCGACCTCCTATCTCCGATCCGATCCGACACTTGGTGAAGTTGGAACCTCTACTAGAGTCCCTACGAATGCTCCGATTCCAGCCGCCAGGGTCAGTGATCAGGTCAACCCATCTGCGCCCATTACTCAAGGAGATTTCTCGCGCCTACTTGATATGCTTGAAAGTACAAGGGAGGCTATGAAAGTCCACGAGCGCACTAATCTCATGATACAGGAGAATATGAGGCTCATGAGTAGGGAGATTAGCGAACTCCGTCGATAGAGAAATCCATCACCGGTTCGTCACACACCAGTGGATCAGTCTTCATCTTCCGAGGAAGAGCGGCCCCGTGAACGAAGGCCGCTCGAACGACCTCAGAATGTGGAGCAGCTGACATTTGGATCTTTGGGATCTCGTGAGGATATTGCACGAGCACTAGGAAACAATGACCCCACTCGGGGGCAAAGGCTCCAGTCCCCTCCTCCCGAGATCGACCGGGAGCGCAGGGAACGGAATAGAGCAGAAGCAACTCGAAGAAGAAGGGCAACTCCTAAACAAGAGCCCAGAAGGAACTCGGATACTAGGGCCAGGGAAACTGAGCGGCCCCTAACTAATGCTGATGTACAGGCAATGGTTCGCCAGATCATGTCCGAGAGCCGGAACTATACAAATGAAGATTATGGCATTGGGCGAAGCCATACTCCTTTCACCGACGATATCCTCGACTTCCAATTTCCTCGGCGCTTTAACTTGCCACAGATGGACAAGTACAACGGAAGGACGGATCCAGGACAGCATTTGATGCGATACTCGTGGCTCATGAATGCTGCTGCTGCCCCTGATGAAGTGAAGTGCAAAGCATTCCCAATCTACTTAGAAGATGTGGCGCTGTTCTGGTTTACCCGACTTCCTCCTCGTTCAATTTCGAATTACAGGGAACTGAGCGAACGTTTTATGAACCAGTTCCGACTCCATGCCCGAAAGTCCAAAAGTATTATTGAATTATCGAGAATCAAGCAGGCACCAGGAGAGTCTTTGAGGGCATATCTTGACCGTTTTAACCTAGCTGTGACTGAAGTCAGTGACCCGCATGAGCCCACCATTCTGATGGCATTAAAGGAAGGAGTCGATCCTGAATCTGAGTTCGGGGATTACCTTTCTGGGAAGACACCCTCCACAAGAGAGATATTCTATGAAAAAGCCGATATTTATTTAAGGCGAGAGGAGGCCAGGGCAAACCGAAAGAGAAAGTCTGAGGCGGCTTCAAAAGAAAATGTGCAGAGTAATATCGCCGTGAAGCAGTCTGGAGAAAGTTCCGGCAAGGTTGAAGTAAATATGGGAAACAAGGGTGGAAACAACAATGCTGGAAGCGGGGGTAACAACAACAATAACCGTAATCCGAACGGTAACAGAAGAAACAGAAATAGGGGAAGCGATCCTAACAAAAGACCCCGATTCCCGACCTACGAGAATTATACACCATTGAACGACACCCTGGAGAATATTTACCTGGATACGTACAATGTTTTGCAGTACAAAAGACCGCCACCTCGTGATTCGACCGAGAAAGAAATGGCGACAGGGAAATTTTGTTTGTTTCATGGAACTCATGGGCATTCAACCAATGAATGTCGGCATTTGAGGGATGTGATTGAGAAGCTGCTGCGTGAAGGGAAGTTGGATGAATACAAGGTTGCCCCGAGGGACAGGGGGCAAGGAGAGCAGTCTCCAAAACAGATTCTACCTGCTCCCAAGCCTACAGCGCAGCAGAAAGGTAAAGGAATTGTTATCAACTCCATAGTGGGCGGACCTCACCCAGCAATCCGAAGTTTCAGATCAAAGGATCAATATGTAAATGCTGCCAAGCACATAGATGTGAATGAAGGTGATGATTGGGAAGATGTCACCCCCATAAAACAATAGAAGACCATGTTTGACGACGTGGTGTTCCGCAGCAGAGATAATACTGGGATCCAATCACCCACTGATGATCCGTTGGTTATTACTACCACCATTGGGCCGGCCTTGGTTCATAAGGTATTAGTAGACAACGGAAGTTCCGTTAATATTTTGTTTAAAAAGTCATTTGATCAGATGAAGCTTGAGTCTGAAGATTTGAAGCCATGTGAAGGATGGATAAGAGGCTTCAACGGGGCGTCAACAGCTCCCATGGGATATATAGAATTGCCCGTGACCTTGGGGCAAGGAGAATGCAGAAGAGTGCGGATGCTTCAGTTCGTAGTATTGGACGTAGATTCGCCTTATAATGCATTTTTGGGGAGGCCTGCCCTTGCTGAATTCAGAGTTTGTATTGCCCCCTGGTGTTTATTGCTTAAGTTCCCAACCGAAGCTGGAACTGGAGTAATGAGAGGGGATCAAGTTTCCGGACGGGCCTACTATGTGGCCGAACTAAAGATGTTGATGAAAGGACTTAACATCGAGAGTGAAGATGCCTCGCCTCCCCCAAAGGGGGGCTCGGCGTAGCAATTAGAGAAATCGGCCCCGAAGGAGTTGCTTAAAGGAACGCCTGAAGACCTGGATCCCAGAAAAGACGAGGAACCAGAGACTAAGAATGCAACTCCTAATGAAGCGACAGTGGAAATTCCCATTGATGACGCTGATCCGACAAGAGTCCTGAAGATTGGGTCTAAATTGGATCCATGTCGGGCCAAAGAACTAACGGACTTTTTGAAGGCGAACTTGGACGTGTTTGCCTGGACCCACGCTGACATGTGTGGGATATCGCCATCCATTATAAGTCACAAATTAAATGTAAACCCGAAGCATCCGCCTGTGAAGCAAAAGAGACGTATGCTGGGCCCAGAGAGGTCGGCTGCTCTCAAAGAGGAAGTGGAGAAGCTGAAGCAGAATGGATTTATTCGAGATTCAACATATCCCGACTGGATATCGAATCCCGTCTTGGTAAAGAAGCCGAATGGAAAGTGGCGGACTTGCATTGATTTTTCAGATTTGAACAAAGCCTGCCCAAAAGATAGTTTCCCACTTCCCAGAATTGACCAGCTTGTAGATTCGACAGCAGGTCATGAACTTCTCTCTTTCATGGATGCATATTCTGGGTACAATCAAATTCCTATGCACGTGCCAGATCAAGAGCATACAAGCTTCATTACGGATTTGGGGTTATATTGTTATGTTGTAATGCCATTCGGATTGAAAAACGCCGGAGCTACTTATCAGCGCTTGGTGAACAGAATGTTTTATAATCAAATAGGGAAGACTATGGAAGTTTACGTGGATGATATGCTTGTCAAATCGAAACAGTCCTCCAACCATACACAAGACTTGGCGGAAATGTTTGGTATCCTGCGAAAATATCGGATGAAGTTGAATCCTCTGAAATGCTCATTTGGAGTGGCATCGGGAAAGTTCCTAGGTTTCATTGTGAGTTCCCGAGGAATTGAAATCAATCCTAGCCAGATAGCAGCGATTAGAAACATTGAAGAGCCGAGAAGAATTAAAGACGTCCAAAGCCTTGCAGGTAAAGTAGCCGCACTGAGTAGATTCATCTCCAAGGCCACAGACAAATGTGTTCCATTTTTTGATTTGATTAAAAGAGGAAAGAAGAACTTCGAGTGGACTCCGGACTGTGTTGAGGCCTTTCGAAATTTATTGGAACTGCTAGAGAAACCTCCGATTTTGTCAAAGCCAGTAGATCACGAAGAGTTGTTTGTTTACTTGGCAGTCTCGGCTCACGCCGTTAGCACAGCCCTGGTTCGAGAAGAAGACAAAGTACAAAGGCCAGTGTATTATGTAAGCAAGAAATTAGCAGCGGCAGAGCGCAACTACCCAAAGATTGAGAAGCTCGCTTACAGCCTCCTAATTGCATCCCGAAAACTTCGTCACTATTTCCAAGCTCATCCAATAACCATATACACCGACCAGCCCTTGAGGCAGGTGTTGCAGAGACCCGAAGCATCGGGAAGGTTGATCAAATGGAATATAGAATTAAGTCAGTTTGATTTGAATTTTCAACCACGAAAGTCGATCAGGGGGCAAGCTCTGGCAGACTTTATTGCGGAGTTCACCATCCCAGAGGAGGAAGTAATCGATGACAGAGTGGTTAAGTCCGAGGATGAGTTAAAGATAGATCCGTGGAAACTATACACTGATGGAGCCAAGAACGACCGAAGGTCCGGAGCTGGAATCGTCTTAGTCACTCCTGAAGGACGGTCGTTATATTACGCTCTACGATTAGAATTTTCGGCGACTAACAATGACTCTGAATATGAAGCCCTGATTGCCGGGCTGAAGCTTGCTAAAGACCTCGTAATAAAAACATTGGATATATTCTGTGACTCTAAAATCGTTGTTTGCCAAGTGCGAGAGGAATTTGTGGCTCGGGGTCCCCGACTTATCGCCTACCTCAGGAAAGTGAGGGAACTATTGAGTAGCTTGGAGCGGTACGATATAACACACATCCCAAGAGCCGAAAACCAGAAGGCGGATAGGCTGGCAAAGCTGGCTAGTTCCGACAATCCAGAAGAGACTGAAATAATTCCAATTGAAACATTGGAATCGCCAAGCTTTGAGTTGATGGAAGTTGAGTTCGCTTTCGAAGCGGAACCGGAGAAGGAGTCGTGGATGACTCCAATTAAGAAGTTCCTCAAGAATGGGACACTCCCATCAAAGAAGAGTGAGAAAAGGGCTGTAGTTCGCAAGGCTACCAGATATGTCATACAAGATGATACTCTTTATAGGCAAGGATTTTCTATGCCCCTGTTACGATGTGTAGCACACGACGACATCAAGCGTGTACTAAGAGAAGTACACGAAGGTGAGTGTGGAGATCATACAGGAGGTCAGACTTTAGCAAAGAAGATATTGCGATACGGATACTTCTGGCCTACAATTAATAAAGATGCAGCTGATTATTCACGACGCTGCGATAAGTGCCAGAGATTCGCCAAAATCCCCAGAGCACCGTCGACCCAACTTAAATCAATGGTGAGTCCTTGGCCATTTGCCACATGGGGAATTGATGTCATTGGAGTTCTACCAATTGCTAAAGGAGGAGCTAAATATGCAATAGTGGCTGTGGACTATTTTACGAAGTGGGTGGAAGCTGAGCCCTTGACCAAGATCACGGCAAGAAAGGTGATAAGTTTTGTGGTCAGAAATATTATATGCCGATTCGGGATCCCAAGGACGATTATAACTGACAACGGAACCCAATTTGACATTGCTGAATTCAGAAATTTCTGCCAGAAGAATAAAATTGACAAGCGATATACAGCAGTTGCCTATCCGCAGTCGAACGGGCAAGTAGAGGCGATAAACAAAATAATAAAATCCATCCTCAAGAAACGGTTAGAGCGTGCAAAGGCAAAATGGGTTGACGAATTGCCCCTAGCTTTGTGGACATATCGAACAACATTTAAGACGGCCATCGGTCACACCCCTTTCTCTCTCTCCTTTGGTTCAGAAGCAGTAATTCCAGTTGAACTGGAAGTTCCTTCCCACAGGGTGACATATTATGACCCGATGACGAATCGGGCGCTTTTACTTGAGTCTCTTGATGAAGTCGAAGAAAAAAGGGACGAAGCAGATTTGCGTGCGGCAAGACATCGACGTCAGATGACGCGCTATTACGACAAAAAAGTTCGCCTCAGGACTTTTGAACCAGGAGATTTGGTGCTAAAGAGAGTCTTTCCATCCCTTCCTCACCTCAGTCCAAAGTGGGAAGGACCCTTTGTCATCCAACGGAAACTTGAAAAAGGAACCTTCAAGTTAACGACCGTAGATGGCGAAGAAGTCCCTCGAGCATGGAATGCCCAACACTTAATCCGATATTTGGATTAGAAATGATGTACTTTTTGTTATTCTTCTTATGAACTCTGTAATAAGGCACGACTTGCCTTGGGAAAATCTGACGATATGAATAAAGGACTATAAAGTGGATGTAGGCTACGACTTAGCCGAACCACTATAAAAATATTGTGTGTTATTTACTTTTATGCATTACATATATACATTTATCAATTATTCTGTTGTGATTATAAAATACAGGATGACTCAAAGCCTGAAAAGGTTGAAGACAGTTTAGATATAAAAAGAAGCACAACGACTATTTATGCGACAAAACATAAAAGAATGAGAAAACGACATTTTTAACTCTAACTCTCCAGAGAGAGAGAGAGTATAAAAGCGTCTCCGACTGAGCGCTGAAAAAGAAATTCTTCCCTTAACTCTAACTCTCCAGAGAGAGAGAGAGAGTATAAAAGCGTCTCTGACTGAGCGCCGAAAAAGAAATTCTTCCCCTAACTCTAACTCTCCAGAGAGAGAGAGAGAGTATAAAAGCGTCTCCGACTGAGCGCTGAGAAAGAAATCTTTCCCCGCTGAAAGACCGGGGAATGAATAGATTGCTGAGCTCGAATTCTAACTCTCAAGAGAAAGAGAGAGAGTATAAAAGAAATGCCAGAAAAAATGACAGGTACTGACGACACAGGAAATGCTATCCCGTCAGAAATTCGGGAGCATTCAGATTGCTTGATTAAGCATTAAATGATTTGTGGGAATTGACTGGGGGCATATATGTATACACATATTTCCTCCCTCCGTAACTTCATTTCGTAATTATAGTAAGACATGCATTTTTACATAAGTGCAGAACTACTGGCAAACAGACATTGCAGAAAATGAGTTATTTTTTATTTACAAATGAATGAATTTGTACAGGAGAATAGCTAAAAAAGAAAGCGCAGGACCCGCACTTGTAGTAGCAATTGTTGGTTCATTAAATGCTAAAACAATACAAGGCAATCCACTATTTAGATTTCGAGTGAGCCTTGGAATTCTTGGCGGTTTTCTCCGCATCCTTTGCTTCTTTCTCAGCCTCTGTCAAGATTCGTTTAGATTTCTTCTTTCCTGAAGATGCGGTGCTGGAACCGGTTGACTTCTTCCCAGAGGGCGGAGCACTGGAATCAAGAGAAGATTTTTTAGCGAGTTCCTCTGTAATAGATCTAGTTGAGAGCTTAACAACTAACCTTGATCCCGCATCCACAACTGCGAGGGGCTTGAGGGCTTCAGGGTCTAGTTCTTCGGCTTTTAATTGCAAGCGTTTGTCTTGATCAGCTTTCATTGCAGCCAAGGTGACATTACCAGCATTTTTTGACTCCCCGACTATAGCAACTTCTGGTTCCTCTTCATGCCCCCCGTCACCTCCATCGTCCTTTAAAGCTGCTATCATTTCTTCATCATGGGGAGTGGCGACCTTAGTTGGCTCACTTCCTTCTCCCAAGTCTATAGGAGCAGCCTTATCCTCCCCTCTTTTGGCCTTTTCTGCGGGCTTTGCCCCGGCGGTGGCTCCCTGAGTCATATCTGTCTTTTCGGATGGCTCAACACCTACAGAGTGAGAAGCAACAGTTATCAACTCAGGCGAAAACAATGGGTTTTTCATCGATTGCTCAATCACGTGGCGAAAGGTAGAAATAGCCTTGACAAATTGAGGAGAAAAGGTAGGGATACCTTCCGAAGACTTCTCGGCAGGGGTGACTACTACCTCTGAGGCTGTTTCAGGAATAGGGGATAGCAGAGTTGTTCGGGGAATTCCCGGATTTTCAGGATCATACCCCTCTACTTCAGAAGTCGCAGGGGCAGAAGAAGAGGAACCAGCTTCGAGAGCATTCTTCTGTTTAGACTTCCGTCTCTCTTCTTCCATGGCCTCAGCAATGAGGCGGCGCCCTTCGGCTAGGCGCTCCGGTTCATCATCCCTCAAGTATTTTTCCATTAGCTTATCCTCATCGATAGAATCGACTTTGAGCTCCTCTTTTTCCCACTCAACGATCTGATTCCATACTTGAACTAGAGTGGATGGGTAATCTTCGATCCAAGAAATGTTTCGGCGACGGATGATATGTGCGAAGAATTCAATCATTAATTCGCCAAAACCTTGAATATCAGCCTCCGCCTTAGATAATTGTTTGCGGGCTTCCTCCGCAGATTTGATAGCACACTCCACATTGCCCTCAGCCAGGGCAGCTCTGTTCTCTGCCTCCAATAGCTTAGAAGCTAAGTCAGCATTCTTCTTTTCTAGTTCAGCACTCCTCTTTGCTAACTCGACATTTTTCCGTTCGAGGTCAGCATAAGCGAGGCGTGTCTTAGCAGCTTCCGACTTAGCCTCATCAGCTTGCTTTTTTAACTCAGAACGCTCTTGAGTGTGAGATTCAAGCAAGTCATGATAACGTTTTTGCATGTCCTCAAATTGTTGCTTGAAGTTAGAAGCGTCCCTTTGAGCGACAGCTAGCTGAGCTTGAGTGTCTTCCACGTCTTTTCCTAGAGTTTTTAAAGCCTTGGCATCCTCCTCCGCGGTCTTTTGCATTGAGTCGGTATTTGTGATTAGAGTGCGGATGATTCTGGAATGGTTGCGTGAATATTTAAACATCTCAGAATACTATTTTTCCACCGCATCTATCTTTGCTTTGGCCTCGTCTGCCCACTTAGAAGAAATAGGTTCAAGGGCAGGTAAAAAAGTCAAAGTCTCGAAGTAGTGTTCGGGAAATTGCTCCTCCAAATATGCCCGCTTTATTGCAGCGTCCGCGTCTAGTGGGGGAGGAGCGGGGATTGTCAATTCAGTGTCCCTGTGTGAGGAGGATTCGGTAGTTTCTTTGTTTGTCCTAGGTCGTTCAGTAGCAGGGACCTTGTGCTTACTCCGAGACCCGGTTTCTTTCGGAGGAGTTCTCTCTCTACTGCGCTTTTCATGGGAAGAAGTGGAGTCTTTAGATTGTGGTCTGTCCTCTTCCCTGCGGCTTTGATAACCCTTGTATTTCTCTTGTTCCGGCCGAACTGGTGAGCGAGAACGTGAGGGTCGAGAACGATAGGGATCATAAGGCCTTCTCTCCTCCCTACCACGATCATCCCGGCGATCATACTCGATATAATGAGGTGGATTGGACATGCTGCGGCGAAGCTTCCTGATATCATAGTAGGATCGAGACATCGTACCTGCACAATAAGACAAACGAAATTTAGAATTACTGGATTCACGGAGAAAGAGGTGCAATGAATGCTAATGCTATTGTATAAAGTGTGTCCTAAGTGGTGTGTTCCCCCCCAACCAACCCGAGTCTGAAGCTAGACTAGTACGGGCAGGCTCTTTAGCCTTAGCAGGAGTGGTCTCTTCAGAAGAGGTGAAGACTAAAGGATCCTTCCTAAAATCCTCTGAAGTGTATATAGTTTTAGGTAAGGGGAGATCCCCCAAACCCTGAAATATTTGGTCATCAGTACTAGGGACATCCCCCTCGGAAGCATTAAGTGGCGACTCTTGGGAGAATGTTGACTTTTCCGGAGAAGTAGCCTCCTCGGGGGCAATATATCCTTCACGATGCTTTTCGGCCAGGTTAGCCAATTCGTCATCCTGAGTAGAAGATGGAGAAGGTGAAGTTTGAAGAGGCACTATAGGAACTCCTGAGCCCTCTCCTATCTCTGGGACTACCTCCACTGGAGGAATATATGCGTATGGAGCCGTCCCATGACCAATGTTACGAAAAACGGATAACAGCCCATGAAAGTGAAGATATTCGTCTTTAAGAACTTCGTCGATAGTCAAGAATTTTTGATCGCCATTAAGAAGTTGATGCATCCGGTCAAAGAACACCTGATCTGATATTTGTTTTGGATTGTCGACTGCAAACAAAAAGGAAAACAAGTTAAGGTGATGATTCAAGTGTATAGAGCCCGGATTTAGAAAATCAGTGCTTTACTTGATTTTGTCCACCTCTTGGCGCATCCAGGCTGTCGCTTCACGTAGAACCATTCTAGTCTGGAATCTCCAGCTTTACTGCTGAATGGTGCTGAGATTATCTTCCTTTTTGGAACTGACTCGAAGTAGCAGAAAGATGGAGTCTCTCGAGTCTGATGCTTGAAATTATAGAAGAAGTGAACGTCATCGAACGTGAGCTCTATGCCTAAGATTTCACGATATGCTATGTACAAAGTGTGCAAGTAGGCATACGAATTGGGATGCAGCTGCATGGGGGCAATCCGCATTTGTCTTAAGAAGTCAACGATGAAGGGAGAGAATGGAGGAATAGCGCCGACCATGCACATCAATCGAGTGATCGCCATATTTCCTTCTGGAGGGTTGTGGGGACGGTCAGAGCTTGAAGGCACTAGAATGTCCCTTTTCATTATCCCGTACTTTAAGCAAATTCGGATAAGTCGATCGTTGTCGATTGTTGATTCAACGGAATCTGGAGGTGATTCCAATATAACGGTCGATTCAAATTCATCAGGGACTCGATCGTCACCAATCCCTCCTTCCTCCTCAAAACCCAGAGAAACTTCATTTTCTGAAGACACCTCGTTGCTTTCCCGATTTCCAACCCCGTAGTCTGGACCCTCATTGTCCCATTCTGGATCTGACGGAGAAGATATGTCCTCGAGAGTGATTTTGTTAGAGGTTTCCGGGGCTTCTTTCCTCTCAGCTAGTCTGGAAGAGCGTCTGGGTCTCATGGTCATAGAACTATTGAAGAAGCAATAGCACAAATTAGAGCAAATTAGCCCGTATCCCCCCGTGCGTGTGTGCAAACTAAAGCGAGAACAGTGTATGCGGAAAGTGCAAAGTAAATGTTTAAAAGTGCGACGAAAAAGTTTGGCAAGATATAAAGAGTTGAAGTAATTCTTGATGTCCAGTTACGTTCGCAAGGCACTATCCTAACTGTCCATAAAATTGAAGATTATGCCGAAGTTTGATTGGGCCAGTTAGACGAGTTTTTATGTGTTAAGGTAGACTATGCTTCGGTTCGGTTCGGATTCATTCATTGGGATCGGATCGGGGGCGTGACCTTAGGCTTGGAAATCTTATTGAAGCTCAGAAATTGAAGTTGGATCGGATCGGAGGCAAAGTCCCCTAACGGTTCGGATCGGATCATGTTGTTATATTTCTCTTCCATCATTTTACGATCCGATCCGATCCGGTTAGGGAGGCTCCTTCCCTCCTGTCTTGAGTGCTTGCTCTGACCCGATCCGATCTCCTAGATTTCGTTTCTTTTTTCTTTCTTTGCTCGCCCCGACCCGATCCGACCTCTTGAATTCCCTTCCTTCTTCCTTTGTTTTTCACCTTCCATATTCTTCCGAACCGAACCGATTCTTCATCGTCTTCTTCTTCTCTTTCACCCTCTTTCTTCCCTATCCGACCCCAGGGCCAATCTCGTGCCAGTCCCTCAAGTCAAAACCAAGCGATTCTACGATGGTGCACTTAACAACGGATTATAATCTCCAGCATGTCAATCTCGAGACGACGACAAGTTCATTGGTGATGATGATGAGGGAGGGTCACGGCGGCAAAGTTCATCAGAATTTCATGCTCAACTCATCCTAATCGTCTACAAATTCGACTCGAGAATGATTAAAGAAAGGATTGTTCAAAGTTTTATAACCTACCAGTGTGATTACTTCGAGAATTAAGAAGGATTTTGAAGTTTCACGAATTGAGTATTTTCTCTCTCGTTTTACAGAACTTCGCGAATGAAACAGTGAAAATGAAAGGAGGAAGAAGGCGAAGTTTATATAGAAGGAGAAGGTGACTATTCGTCTCCCCATTCGGATCGGCAGCCCAAGAGGAGAACCCCCATTCGGATCGGATGGACAGCCCAGAAGCGAAGCTTGGCCCAATACTCCAGCAAAAGATAGAGAGAATAGGGGGTCTGTTCGGATCGGATTCCAAACCGAACCGAATTCTTTAGCTCAGCAGCAAACTGAATTGAAATTTGAAGAAAAATATAAAAACGCCAGGAAAATCAAAAGGGAAATTACCTCGAAGAACGCTATGCATTGATAGTCAAAGCATGCTCCGTCTCCAACAGAAGCATCCTTTGAGGGGGCAAAATGTTAGCCTACTTTGTGAACTGGGCAACACAAAGTCAAGATATGAAATATTGAAGAACTTGAAAAACTCTGAAGCGGGTCGGATCGGAGCAGGATAGCGGTTCAGATAGGGTAAAGTCTGCTGTTCGGATCGGTGAACTAATACTCTTGGAGTTAAAGAAGCACAGCTATTCGGGTCGGAGGGGAATCTACTTCCAGTCGGATCGGAAAGCCACCCAATTGCTACAGAGATAGGTCGGAGCGGAGCGGAGCAGAATAAAGAGAAGAGAGAATTGTTTCCAAGTCAATCCGGGTCGGATCGGATATCCCGATCCGAACCCCTTGTACATGTCCCTCCGACCCGAACCCATTTTCCACATCACTCCCCTGCATAAGCGCCTGGATATCCGGATCGGCTATGACCAGTTCCTGCCCACAACGTCCCTTACTCTGATGCGTTGTCAACATAGAAATGCATCCGAACCCGAGGCTGATGGGGTGGATGACACGTGGCTCCGATCCGGATCGGTTTCTGAGCAAATTCAAACCTATAAATACCCCGTCTGGAGACAAAGAAAAGGATCTTTTTTCTGGCACTTGGAGAGTTCAACCACCTTCATAACCCGAATTCCAGCAATCCCGGAAAATCCAAACCTTCTTTCATTATTTGTTTTCAAACAATTGAGTGATTGTAAGTGAGTTGTGAGAGAGAGATCGATTGAATATTTCATTGTACTTGCAACTAAATCAGTGAAAATAGTGAATTAACAAGTGGACGTAAGCATTTCTTCGCCGAACCACTATAAATCCTATGTGTTTATTTTTATTTTTATCTCATTTCATTTTTCTTTTAATCGATTTGGGTGTTAGAACCACTTTTTGGTCTAACAGCGGGATTACATTTTTAACCTTACACTGTTTATACATTATCGTAAACATTGCATATAAAACACCAGTAAGGTCAGTGGATAGGGATGCACCGCTATACGACAACGTTAAATCAAAATCGTATGGGGCTCGATTAGGATAAATATGACAAGGCATCGAGGCAATACCCATCAGCAGGATTCTACCGAGTTGCGGACCCAGGCTGGTGGTAACGCATAGCCGCAATTACCACCCACCCCAAATAATACTCCCAAAATAAAAGGCGCCCAAATTAATCACAAAGTAGAATGTATGGTATCGAAGAAGCATGCCTGCTAAGAGTAGCTAACTCACATTGGCATGGGTATGGTTCCTGTTTAATCATTTCAATTATGACCCAAAGGTCAAGGTTATCCATTATTGTTCTCTTTCTTCAAATCTAGTAATCGCCTCCAAATCAACTTACTTCATTCTAGATTCTCCACTAGGTGGACAGTTGTTAAAGTGGTTTTCGATATTAGTAGGGAGTATGACAATACCCGATCCCGGTCTCTTTAACAATTACAATTTTCACACCGGTCAGTTCTTTTATATTTCAGAGGTGTTCATACTTCATGTCAAAATATCATATTTTGCTTTAAAAATCATTTCAATAGTCAAGATAGAATATTATTCATAATAAAATCCTAATTAAACCAAACTTAGAATCTCGAAACAATTCCAATTCTAATAAAATTTGAATATTAAACTAGTTGAAATGTATAATAAAGTAAATTTTTATTGAAAATAGATAGTTAGGTCAATAAAAGCTTAAATGCTAGGTTTTAATATAAAAGAATATTTATCAAATTTTAGTTATATAAATAGTCAAATATTAAAGAAGTTTATGAAATAGACAGTGGATTGTAAAAAAATAGATTATTTAATATAATTTTAAAATAGAATATTAAAAATAATTAATATATGTATAAGTAAAAAAATAGTTTATAAAGTAAAATAGTTATTTACTATAATTTAAAATAGTTACAATATATATAAATATAAGTTAAAAATGGAATAGTTTATAAGAAAAATAGTTATTTACCAAAATAGTTCATATAATGCTTTAAAAATACTATAGTTGGAATTATAATTGTTTCGTCAAATTCCAGTTAGACTTGAAGTCATATTTGTAATAACCCGGAAAATGTGAACCAGTTTAAAATTTTTAAATCAGGTCATTACCAAGAAATTTGAATAGTTGAAATAGCCTATTTCAATAAAATATAGAATTTGGTATGGTATGGCAGTTTGAAATTTTGAATACAAACTTTGTCTGACTATACCGGGTGGAAAATATAACGGATTTTAACGAAACTGAAAATATTTAAATCTGTTTATCATTACCTTTCTAACAAATCTGAAAAATCGAAGTTTCATAGCGGGAATCAAAAGTTATGACCAAATGAATTTTCAGAAAGGTCGCTATATAGTATATATAGCCCTTGAAAATTGAGATTTTGCATACGACCTCGGAACTCGACGAAACCACTTTTGTTGGGTCCGGAATGTCAAATTATTGCTAAGTTTCAAATTTCATAATTTTTGAAGCTAGTATGTGAGCGGGGCAAAAGATAATGTGTTTGGTCAAATTCTGTTAAAATGGGTGGACCTAAAAATGGCCGTTTTTCAAACGAGCTCAGAATTCGTCGAAACTGGTTTTGTTAGGACCGTATCGTCAAAACAAAGCTAGATTTATTTTTCTGGAATTTTTCGATTCAGTTTGTGGCCCTGGCAAATTGAAATGTACGTTTAAATTAAATATCGAATGTTTTATATTTTAATTTGAAAAATAACTGACTGTAACAGTCGAAATGGCCAACGAAACATATCCATTGTGTCCGGAATGGGGGTATTTAGCTAGGGGCGACAGTCGTTGGGTTTAAAAAGGAGTCCGTTTGCAAAAACACTATTTAAAATTTCCTATAAAGCATGGACCAATAGGAATTTTTCATTAAAAAAAAAATCCGAAACCCTAGCCGCCAGAGACGATTGGACGACGCACAGTGCTCGAACCTTCTCGACAACATTGCCGCCGCCTCAGGCGATTTCACCGCCGCCGCCAGTTGGGACTTCTGACCGCCTTCGCCTCCTCTCCACATCCGACCAACCCACGACCACGTCCATCAACCATCGACGTCGGAAATCGACGAGGAAGTCACGACCTTCAGGGCGCCGCCGCGACGAGCACAGGCCGCCGAACCCTTCGCCACCACCGCCGATCTGGAGATGGTTCGTAGCTCTTTGACGCAGCAAGGTCTGATCGAAGCATCGAGGTACGGATTGACTGAAAATTTGTGACCTAGTTTCGAAGGTTTTAAAAACTTTACTGATGTAAATTCTGAAATGAAAATAACACTTTTAAGTGTTTCAAAACTTTGAAAAATAATATCTTTTTCGTTCTTTAACGAAATTTGATGAAACAGGAGACACCGTGACCGCAAGGAGGCTCTCTACATTCTAGAAGAAGCCGCGGATTTTTCTGACCTTCCTACGATTTTTAGCACTGCAATAACCAATGTGAGGAATCTAAACTATTTGTGTGAATGAAATCGCGTTGTATAAATTATATAAGCGAAGTGTAAATTATATACGCATTGTATACCTCATGTACATGTGTTGTATAAGTTATATTAGCGATGTGTAAATTATACAAGCGTTGAATGAAACATATATGCTTTGAATTGTGATGAAATGCAAGTGAATTATTATATTATATATATATATATACTCCCCTCGTCCACAGACCATGGACGATATTTATTGCTTGTGTTTGACGCGATATTATATGGTATGACGAATGGTTGGAAATAATTGTTTGTGGTTGATATTATTGTTGAAAAAATACCTTTATGGTTGAAAAATACCTTTATGGTTGGAAAATACCTTTGTGGTTGAAAAATACCCTCTTGTGGTTGAAACAAAATAGAATAGGATTGTGGAATTGAAAATAAAACATGCCGCCTGCGTGCGAACTAGATGCATGATCCCCATTGTCAAAAACCGCGAGGTTTTAAGGTAGAGCGAGGAGTCGTACTAGGGACGGTCCCGGTTTTAACTACCCTGCCGTTATGCTGCCGAAATTTTCTGAAATATTTATGTGTTAGAATAATTTTCATTCGTTGAAATAAATTACATAAAGTATATCGAATATTCATGTGTTGAATTGCAATTCATTCGTTGAGTTGAAATTCATGTGTTGAATATTATTTGAATTTAAACAAATGGCTTTAGCGATAAAAATCACATTTTTATATATATACAAACTATATCGAATATTCATGTGTTGAATTGCAATTCATTCGTTGAGTTGAAATTCATGTGTTGAATATTATTTGAATTTAAACAAATGGCTTTAGCGATAAAAATCACATTTATATATATATATACAAACTATATCGAATATTCATGTGTTGAGTTGCAATTCTTTCGTTGAGTTGAAATTCATGTGTTGAATATTATTTGAATTTAAACAAATGGCTTTAGCGATAAAAATCACATTTATATATATATACAAACTATATCGAATATTCATGTGTTGAGTTGCAATTCATTCGTTGAGTTGAAATTCATGTGTTGAATATTATTTGAATTTAAACAAATGGCTTTAGCGATAAAAATCACATTTTTATATATATATACAAACTATATAGAATATTCATGTGTTGAGTTGCAATTCATTCGTTGAGTTGAAGTTCATGTGTTGAATGTTATCATCTTTTAAAAATAAAATGAATCGACAATGAAAACTATATTTTTATAGTGAATATGAAGTGTTAAAAATACATATGTGTCGAATAAATATTTTTGATGATAAAAATATTCCTTTTATCATGTATATGAAGTCTTAAAAATACCCACGTGTCGAATAAATATTTTTAATGATAAAAATACTTCTTTTATCATGTATACGCTTAGTTAAAAATACACACGTGTCGAATAAATATTTTTGATGATAAAAATACTTCTTTTATCATGTATACGCTTAGTTAAAAATACACATGTGTCGAACAAATATTTTTGATGATAAAAATACTTCTTTTATCATGTATACGCTTAGTTAAAAATATACATGTGTTGAAATAAATAATAGTTTGCTAGAAATATTATTATTAGCTTTGTTCTGCATATATATACATGTGTTGAACAGGAAAAATGGATTAGCTGTAGAGTAAAGAAATTATTTGCGTGCCCGACAAATAGGTAAACCTTGATGAGTTGGCTGCGCAATTTTATTATATATCAACTCCTGTGAATGCCATTGGATGCGGAGTGCTGGTTTTTCTGTGTGAAATAATAAATAACGCCATAGGATAGTAACAATTAATTTTGAACTACACTACATGGCATAATTCTTGACGATAGGCATACTTCATCATATTCCACATAAGCAATTGGAGCTTGTGTGACGAGGTGGAAGATTTACCATATAAGCAAGAGGCTTGTATGGCGATGACTATGTACTACAGGTTGAACTGATGACTGATATGGACTATATAAATTATAACGATAAATTGCCAGATTATTAAAAACCCCACACGGGTCTGGAGTTGACAATAATCACGTCGCTCTAGTTATTAAATACGGCACATGGACTATTTATTTCCACACGGAAACGGGATGACGGGAATTTATTCTCTGGAGTGATTATCAGTACATGCTCCCCCGTAAACACCAGAATATATCACTATAAATATGTGAATGCTTTTTAGGATTTATTGGGTACCTAATACGGCCCAATAAATTTCCAAACCCTTCCCCGTACAAAGGAGGTTATGGCGAAATTTTTCGAAATATTAAGGCGTTAGTGAAATATTTGAAGTGAAAACGAAGTTGAAAATATAAAATGAACGAAGTTGAAAATATAAAATGAACTATAGTTGAAATTATAGAATGAACTATATTTATATATATAAATATAAATATAATTCAAAGGAATAGAGGCCGTGCAGTTCGCGTTTCGGAATCGTAATTTGAAACGATTAGTACGAGAAATCCGACCATCGGATTTTCCCGAAACCGCAACCGCTGGGTTCGCCTTGGAAATATCTTTCCAACGGCACCAACCTTGTAAAAATCCAACGGTTGGATTGTCCGGAATGTTTAATTCAAATCTGAAGAAAAACAGCGCCAGAATCGTTTATATTTATATATAAATATAAATATAATTAAATTAAATCGAATAACGACGCTGCAGTTCGAATTTTGAAACTGTAACCTCAAACGACTAGTGTGGAAGATCCGACCGTCAGATTCTCACGAAACTGGAACCGTTGGGTTCGCTTTGGGAATATCTTCCCACTGATATAGACTTTGTAAAAATCCAACGGTTAGATTTTCCGATATGTGTAAAACAAATTAGGAGAAAAACAGCGTCAGCGCCACGACACGACCTGAAATGTCGTTTAATCAAATATGGCCATTTTTAAATAAATAAAAATGGCGAAAAATCGTTATAAAATATTATAAGCAATATGGATTCAAAATAAACCAGTTGGGCTTGAATTGTTTGATATTTGATGGTTGTATGTGTTTGACACGAAAATAACACTAAAGAACTGAAAGATGGATGTCGAATAATATAACCATATAATGAATCGATTTAAATTCTAATGACGTAAATTATTTGAAAAGGCCGAGCTAACCCTCATTTCAAATAATTTATCGAGCGATTCGAATTAGAAAATGCAAAGACGAATCAAGACCGACGATCTTCGCATCGGTTGGATGGGCGCTACTGAGGTTCCTAACCGGAGTAGCTACCGGAAAGGGACGGAAGTAGTAACCGTCTGAACGTATGTGTTGATTGGACGGATATACGAGGAATTTGACGCCTCCGGTTTCGTTCAGACCCAGAACGGACTTGTAAATGGATTGTGTGTCTGACATTGGATTTTGTTCTATACTGATTGATCTCTATTAAATATATATCTGTTTGGCGGCGGAGAATTTATTCTTTTGCTTAACGCCCTTCTCTGAGACGTACGAGCTCAGGGGTTATATATCGATGGAAATCAATCGTATGGAGTGGACTGCCTATGTGGCATGCCAAGATGCTGTGATCAAGGCTTCTGTTGCAAAGCAAAGTCTTGTGGAAGATGATCAAAGCAAGGTCTATGTGGCCTAGCTTTGTGTATTTCGTAGATTCGCGAACCTCACACCCCGGTATGAGTTAAAAACGGGATACTGACTGCAGGGAGAGCACGACGTTTCTTTCTAGCTATGGTGGTGTCAGTGACTTACCAGCCCTGACATATATATCTACTTTTCACCTTTGTGGTTGTTGGAATGCGAGGCGCCTCGATTATAGGTCTGTAAGGACCGGGAAACGTGTGTTCAGGAATTTCCAATCCTCAAACGTAAGAGAGGACCGGCCCTGAAGCATCCAGGGGTTACTCAGAGTGTGTAGTCCCGAGGCAGTTGCTAGAGTGTCTCGAAGCGGAGAGGAGCTTGCCCCTTGCCTCGACTCATGACGAAAATCCAATTTCCAATACGAAATAACGGACTTGATTGTAGAACTAGTATGGTGACATAGTAGATGGTAGCTATGCCGCCTATGATTGATATTTATGATGCTATTCATTTTTGAAACATATATGCGCTAGTAATAATATCAAATGATTTTGCTTTATACGTATCAAGCATATTTGGCCCTTATAAGGTAAAACTCTATCCTCCGGCTTGCGTTGCATTGTGTGATGGGACCTGAGTCTTATAATGGCTTCATTCTTTCTAAAAGCATTGCGTTGTTTTAAAAAGAATTTACTTTGTTTTAAATGCACTAGCAATCACTGGAGTAAACCCGTTCCGCGAAAGTGGCGTGGTCCTATGATTTGCTATTTACTGTTGTTTAACTGTTAAATAGATTCCTCATACCAGTCCCCATGACTGACTCGTTGTTTGTTTCACTTTGCAAACGCGGGTGCCCTTATTTTCACACGGGCAACCTAGTACACAGGTGACAGGTTGTTTTTGGTTCTGCACTGCTGCATAGAGTGCATTTTTGGCTCATGGCGAGGCTGACTTCACAGAGAAGACTTTGACATTTTCCGCCATTACTATACTTACATTATGATTCCGCCACCGGCGATGCAGACTGATTTACTTTCCGTATTTCTTATTATATATATATGTATTCCGCCTTTGGCGATGTAGACTGATACCCTTATTATGTCTCACTACATGTATGTATTCCGCCTCTGGCGATGATGACTGATCACTTTCCTTTTTATTTACTAAGTTGTATCCCACGTTAGGCTATTCTGATGTTATTACATGTTGTGATTCCGCTGTCATATCCATGTAAAATTATTTTATTTATTGTTTCTGCTATTATCTGTACTCTGCTATGATGATTAATGTGTTATTTCCCTATGATTATCCTTAATACCGCCCCTCGGATTTTGGGATCGTCACAGTTGGTATCAGAGCTTTGGTTAACCTTAGTTCCGGGATCTAACACATTAAACACCTTGTCAGAATAGAATCAGTAGTGTTCTAATGCGAGTAGCTCATTAGAGATAGGATTAGCAATGTCCTAGAATGAGCTAAGCAGATTAGTAAAACAATTTGATTAGTACATCATCATTATCTTTCCTTGTATTCCCTTGCTTTATCATTTATGAAAATTATCAAATCTGTGAGCTTGACTCTTTTCTTGCTTATAGAGTATTCTCTTAGATGGCTACACGAGGAGCAGCAGCTAGAGGAGGCCGTGGAGGCCGAGGAGATGCAGCAGGAGGACCGGGGAATATCCCCGTAGTAGTAGAAGGCCCTATTGTTCAGCCACCAGCACCAGAAGACTTTGAGCTAGATAAAGTAGTGAAGAGGTACAGAAACCTTGGGGGAAAACCTTTTACTAGCACTGGTACAGTGACCGAGGCTATAGCTTGGTTGAAAACCTGTGAGAAAATCTTTGAAGGCATGGGTATGGGAACCAACAACAAAGCCCGATTTGGCATTTGGCTCCTTCAAGAGGAAGCGGAGCTGTGGTGGGATGCCATTACCTCAGAGGATGCAGCGGGTACTGTTAGAACTTGGGAGCAATTCAAAGCTATGTTCAATGAGAAGTTTGTACCTGAACAGGCTCTGGAGAGGGTGCGAGAGCAGTTTGCTAATCTCCAGCAAGGAGATCTCTCTATTCAGGATTATCTAAATAAGTTCACCCAGTTGTCGCGCTATGCTCCAGAGCTGATTACGACCAACAAAGCAAAGAACAAGAGATTCATATTTGGGTTGAAGCGCAAGTACCATGATAGAGCTATGAGCAACATCAAACTCTCCTTTACAGAACTAGTAGAGATGGCTTGCAATTGCGAAGACATGGATGAGAGGCACGCTAGCCAAGACCGCGCCAAAAGCCAAGCTGGAAATAAGCGCAAGGCTTCAACAGATCAACCCGAATCTAGCATTACCGCGGCCGCTACTCAGAAACCTGCAAAGATCCCGAAAGGAAATTGCTACAACTGCGGGAAGCCAGGTCATTTTTCTAATGTATGCAAAGCTCCGAGGAAGCCAAAGGCAAATGACTCAGCCGAATGCTACAACTTCCATAAGAAGGGACACTACAGCATGAATTGTCCTCTGAAGCAGAATGCTCAAGTGGCTCATGTCTATGACGGGAAGACCCCGCCAGCTACCACCGATAGATCAGGTAAACCCGACGTCTTGGGAGGTACCCTTACCATTAAAAATATTCTTGTTTCTGTACTTTTTGATACTGGTGCATCACGTAGCTTCATTTCTGGTAACATTGTTCACAAATTAAAATTGAAGCGAAGAAAACTTAAGGAACCAATTAAAGTTCGAAACCCGATAGGAGGTTCTGTTAGTCTCGGTATATATTGTAAAGTACCTATTTCCTTTTCTCGATACCGATTTCCTTTTGATTCGATTGTCATGGACCTTTCCGAATTTGATATTATTCTGGGACTTGATTGGTTGACAAACTTTAAGGCCGAAGTTAGATGTGCCGAAAGGATCGTGAAAGTTGAAACAAAATCGGGGTGTATCACTATACCATGTCATGGCTCAGAAATTAATAGAACAGAATTTTGGTCTTCTTTAGAAGTTACTCCCCCTTCATTAGAAAAGATACCAGTCGTTAAAAACTACGCGGATGTGTTTGAAGAAGTAGAAAACTTACCGCCGCAAAGAGAAATTGAATTTAGAATAGATCTAATTCCTAACGCCCGACCAGTAGTACATCCAATTAGAAAAATGGCCCTGAAAGAAAAAGAAGAGTTAAGTAGTCAAACCCGAGAATTGCTTTGGAAAGGTCTAATCAGACCGAGCTTTTCAGCTTGGGGAGCCGCAGTAGTATTTGTTCCGAAATCAGACGGTACTCTAAGACTTTGTGTTGATTACCATGATCTCAACAAGAAGACACTGAAGAACAAATATCCTTTGCCCCGTATAGATGATCTGTTAGATCAATTAAATGGAGCAACAGTATTCTCCAGAATGGACCTAGCTACAGGTTTCCACCAATTACGTATAGCCGAAGACTGTGTTCCTTTGACAGCCTTCAGGGGTCCCGATTTATTCTACGAATGGTTAGTAATGCCGTTCGGCTTGTGTAACGCTCCGGCATACTTTGTTGATCTTATGAACAGAGTGTTCCGTGGTGTGTTGAATAAATATGTTCTAGTCTTCATCGATGACATTTTAATCTACTTCAAGTCGGAAGACGAACATGCAAAAACATTTAGAACAAGTGTTGAAAATTCTAAGGAGAAATGTCTTGAAAGCTAAATTTTCTAAGTGTGTCTTCTGGCAGAATGAAGTTAAATTCCTAGGCCATGTCGTATCAAAAGAAGGAATTGCTGTAGACCCAAGCAAAATTACAGCGATTCAGAACTGGAAACAACCTACTACTCCCACAGAAGTTCGAAGTTTCCTTGGATTAGCTAGTTACTATCAGAAATTCGTTCAGGATTTTTCAAAGATATCTGGTGTATTGACAAAGCTTACAAAGAAGAATGAGAAATTCAAATGGACTCCCGAATGTGAAGAAGCTTTCCAGGAGCTGAAACTGAAGTTGACAACTGCTCCAGTATTGACCATTATAGAAGGTAACCAAGACTTGACTGTATGGACAGATGCTTCTATTAGAGGGCTAGGCGCAGTGTTAATGCAAAAAGGCCAAGTGATCGCTTATGCCAGCCGTCAACTAAAGCCGCATGAAAGAAACTATGCTACTCATGATCTTAAGTTATTAGCTATCGTGTTCGCTTTAAGAATCTGGAGGCATTATTTACTGGGCAAGAAGTTTGAACTATACACTAATCATCAATCCTTGAAATACCTGTTCACCCAGAAATATTTAAACTTGAGACAATAGCGTTGGTTAGAATTCCTTGCAGCATACGATTTTGAAATTCTATACACTCCAAGGAAAGCCAATGTTGTAGCAGATGCACTCAGCAGAAAGAATGAAATCATCGCCAGTTTTGTCATCACGTCTTCATTAATAGACAGGATCTCGACCCTTCAGAAAGACGATGAATTTATTCAAAGAATTAGTCAGAGAGTCAAAGGAGGTGAACCCACAAGTTTTCAACTCGATGACAAAGGAGTTCTAAGATTAAAGGGCAGAATTTGCATCCCAAACCTTCCTGAGCTCAGAAGAGGAGTGCCATAAATCCAAATTAAGTATCCATCCCGGTGTGAGCAAAATGTATAACGATATCAAACGCACATTCTGGTGGAGAGCTATAAAAAGAGATATCTCATTATATGTTAGCAGATGCCCCACTTGTCAGCTAGTTAAGAGTGATCAGCAGAAATTAGCTGGATTATTACAACCATTAGAAATTCCAGGATGGAAGTGGGAACAAATTTCGATGGATTTCATCGATGGCTTGCCTCGAACTAGAAAAGGAAACGACAGTATATGGGTAATCGTAGATCGCTTCACGAAGACTGCCCATTTTATACCTGTCCGATCCAATAGAACGGCTCAAAGTCTAGCGCAGATTTACTTCAAGGAAATAGTTAAACTTCATGGAGTGCCGCTCAATATAGTCAGCGATAGAGATCCCCTGTTCACTAGCAAATTCTGGGAAGCATTCCAGGAAGAATTGGGAACCAAATTGAATCTAAGCACCGCTTATCACCCACAGACAGATGGCCAAACTGAGCGGGTGAATAGAATTCTAGAAGATTTACTACGGGCTTGCGTTATCGATTTTGGAGGCTCATGGGAAGATCACTTACATTTAGCAGAATTCTCTTACAACAATAGCTATCAAGCAAGTTTGGGAATGTCTCCGTTTGAAGCATTATACGGTAGACCGTGCAGATCTCCCGCATGTTGGGTAGAACCTGGCAACAGACTAGTGTTAGGGCCCGATATGATTCGAAAAGCATCGGATAAAGTCGATTTCATTAAGAAGCGATTAAAAACCGCACAGAGCCGACAGAAAAGTTATGCTGATGCGAGAAGAAGGGATATATCGTTTGCCGTTGGCGATTATGTTTATTTAAGAGTTTCTCCAATGCGAGGAGTAATCAGATTTGGAAAAACTGGGAAGTTGGCACCAAGATTTATTGGTCCCTTTCGTATACTTGAACGGATTGGAACTCTTGCATATAGGGTTTCATTACCTAATTGGTTGCCTGGTATACATGATGTGTTCCACGTGTCTCAACTCAGAAAACATGTTCATGATCCCGACCTTATTGTGGAAGAAGCAGCGCAACATGATATTGACATAACTCCAGAATTAGCACTCAAGAGGGAGCCATTAAAGATAGTTGGCAAAGAAACCAGAGAGCTAAGGAGGAAAAAGATTCATCTAGTCAAAGTGCAGTGGAGTAGTGATCCTAGAGACTGTACTTGGGAGACAGAGGAAAGCATTAAACAAGCCTATCCCAAATGCAGAGTGGACATCTCTGACTAACTCCGGTGCAAGGTACCCTTACAATACTTTGCATTTACATTTTATTTCCTGCTTAACTGTTATTTCCTTTTCGAGGACGAAAGGTTTTAAGTGGGGGAGATTGTAATAACCCGGAAAATGTGAACCAGTTTAAAATTTTTAAATCAGGTCATTACCAAGAAATTTGAATAGTTGAAATAGCCTATTTCAATAAAATATAGAATTTGGTATGGTATGGCAGTTTGAAATTTTGAATACAAACTTTGTCTGACTATACCGGGTGGAAAATATAACGGATTTTAACAAAACTGAAAATATTTAAATCTGTTTATCATTACCTTTCTAACGAATCTGAAAAATCGAAGTTTCATAGCGGGAATCAAAAGTTATGGCCAAATGAATTTTCAGAAAGGTCGCTATATAGTATATATAGCCCTTGAAAATTGAGATTTTGCATACGACCTCGGAATTCGACGAAACCACTTTTGTTGGGTCCGGGATGTCAAATTATTGCTAAGTTTCAAATTTCATAATTTTTGAAGCTAGTATGTGAGCGGGGCAAAAGATAATGTGTTTGGTCAAATTCTGTTAAAATGGGTCGACCCAAAAATGGCCGTTTTTCAAACGAGCTCAGAATTCGACGAAACTGGTTTTGTTAGGACCGTATAGTCAAAACAAAGCTAGATTTATTTTTCTGGAATTTTTTGATTCAGTTTGTGGCCCTGGAAAATTGAAATGTACATTTAAATTAAATATCGAATGTTTTATATTTTAATTTGAAAAATAACTGACTGTAACAGTCGAAATGGCCAACGAAACATATCCCATTGTGTCCGGAATGGGGGTATTTAGCTAGGGGCGACAGTCGTTGGGTTTAAAAAGGAGTCCGTTTGCAAAAACACTATTTAAAATTTCCTATAAAGCATGGACCAATAGGAATTTTTCATTAAAAAAAAATCCGAAACCCTAGCCGCCAGAGACGATTGGACGACGCACAGTGCTCGAACCTTCTCGACAACATTGCCGCCGCCTCAGGCGATTTCACCGCCGCCTCCAGTTGGGACTTCTGACCACCTTCGCCTCCTCTCCACATCCGACCAACCCACGACCACGTCCATCAACCATCGACGTCGGAAATCGACGAGGAAGTCACGAACTTCAGGGCGCCGCCGCGACGAGCACAGGCCGCCGAACCCTTCGCCACCACCGCCGATCTGGAGGTGGTTCGTAGCTCTTTGACGCAGCAAGGTCTGATCGAAGCATCGAGGTACGGATTGACTGAAAATTTGTGACCTAGTTTCGAAGGTTTTAAAAACTTTACTAATGTAAATTCTGAAATGAAAATAACACTTTTAAGTGTTGCAAAACTTTGAAAAATAATATCTTTTTCGTTCTTTAACGAAATTTGATGAAACAGGAGACACCGTGACCGCAAGGAGGCTCTCTACATTCTAGAAGAAGCCGCGGATTTTTCTGACCTTCCTACGATTTTTAGCACTGCAATAACCAATGTGAGGAATCTAAACTATTTGTGTGAATGAAATCGCGTTGTATAAATTATATAAGCGAAGTGTAAATTATATACGCATTGTATACCTCATGTACATGTGTTGTATAAGTTATATTAGCGATGTATAAATTATACAAGCGTTGAATGAAACATATATGCTTTGAATTGTGATGAAATGCAAGTGAATTATTATATTATATATATATACTCCCCTCGTCCACAGACCATGGACGATATTTATTGCTTGTGTTTGACGCGATATTATATGGTATGACGAATGGTTGGAAATAATTGTTTGTGGTTGATATTATGGTTGAAAAAAATACCTTTATGGTTGAAAAATACCTTTATGGTTGGAAAATACCTTTGTGGTTGAAAAATACCCTCTTGTGGTTGAAACAAAATAGAATAGGATTGTGGAATTGAAAATAAAACATGCCGCCTGCGTGCGAACTAGATGCATGATCCCCATTGTCAAAAACCGCGAGGTTTTAAGGTAGAGCGAGGAGCCGTACTAGGGACGGTCCCGGTTTTAACTACCCTGCCGTTATGCTGCCGAAATTTTCTGAAATATTTATGTGTTAGAATAATTTTCATTCGTTGAAATAAATTACATAAAGTATATCGAATATTCATGTGTTGAATTGCAATTCATTCGTTGAGTTGAAATTCATGTGTTGAATATTATTTGAATTTAAACAAATGGCTTTAGCGATAAAAATCACATTTTTATATATATACAAACTATATCGAATATTCATGTGTTGAATTGCAATTCATTCGTTGAGTTGAAATTCATGTGTTGAATATTATTTGAATTTAAACAAATGGCTTTAGCGATAAAAATCACATTTATATATATATACAAACTATATCGAATATTCATGTGTTGAGTTGCAATTCATTCGTTGAGTTGAAATTCATGTGTTGAATATTATTTGAATTTAAATAAATGGCTTTAGCGATAAAAATCACATTTTTATATATATACAAACTATATCGAATATTCATGTGTTGAGTTGCAATTCATTCGTTGAGTTGAAATTCATGTGTTGAATATTATTTGAATTTAAACAAATGGCTTTAGCGATAAAAATCACATTTTTATATATATACAAACTATATAGAATATTCATGTGTTGAGTTGCAATTCATTCGTTGAGTTGAAGTTCATGTGTTGAATGTTATCATCTTTTAAAAATAAAATGAATCGACAATGAAAACTATATTTTTATAGTGAATATGAAGTGTTAAAAATACATATGTGTCGAATAAATATTTTTGATGATAAAAATATTCCTTTTATCATGTATATGAAGTGTTAAAAATACCCACGTGTCGAATAAATATTTTTGATGATAAAAATACTTCTTTTATCATATATACGCTTAGTTAAAAATACACACGTGTCGAATAAATATTTTTGATGATAAAAATACTTCTTTTATCATGTATACGCTTAGTTAAAAATACACACGTGTCGAATAAATATTTTTGATGATAAAAATACTTCTTTTATCATGTATACGCTTAGTTAAAAATACACATGTGTTGAAATAAATAATAGTTTGCTAGAAATATTATTATTAGCTTTGTTCTGCATATATATACATGTGTTGAACAGGAAAAATGGATTAGCTATAGAGTAAAGAAATTATTTGCATGCCCGACAAATAGGTAAACCTTGATGAGTTGGCTGCGCAATTTTATTATATATCAACTCCTGTGAATGCCATTGGATGCAGAGTGCTGGTTTTTCTGTGTGAAATAATAAATAACGCCATAGGATAGTAACAATTAATTTTGAACTACACTACATGGCATACTTCTTGACGATAGGCATACTTCATCATATTCCACATAAGCAATTGGAGCTTGTGTGACGAGGTGGAAGATTTACCATATAAGCAAGAGGCTTGTATGGCGATGACTATGTACTACAGGTTGAACTGATGACTGATATGGACTATATAAATTATAACGATAAATTGCCAGATTAATAAAAAACCACACACGGGTCTGGAGTTGACTGTAACACCCCGCCTCCGCTAGGGTCACTCGCAAAGGAATGCACTAGCTTCAGAGGGGCATTATTGGTAAACATGCACAGAAATATCACAAGACAGAACATATATAAATAGCGGAAGTAAAATCAAACTTTCATAACATGAATAAATAATGTCTAAAGCCTTTTACATCAGAGTACATCAAAACCTGTCTTGCAATAGTAAAGAAGCATAAAGACTTTTTAATAAATTATTCCCCCAAATAAAGCAGTAAAGTAGCCATAGCCAAGAAAGTCCAAGCCATCCATGATGACCTTCAAACAGAAGAAGTCCGAACTAAACAGCATTGTTTCCTCCCTGCAACCTGGGGGGGGGGGGGGAGCGGAAGAAAAGAGGCGAAACAAAACGGGTCAGTCAAAAAGACTGAGTAAGTCCTATCTACTTCCAGTATAAAAACAGGTAAAGGTAACATGACATGCATAAACTGAAAGTAAACATAAGGATAACTACAAGATAGATAAACTAAACCAGGGTAGCCGGTTGACTACTGTGGCAAGGTGAACTCAGGTATCATGGCAAACTACGGTGTTATGATAAGTCAAGGTATCACATCATCAGACCTCTATCGAGTACATTATCCCAAGGTATCTGCCCCGTCTAACATTCCACGGGATCTATTATGTGTATTCTTCCTAGTTCTAACAGATATAACTGCTCTGCACCCTCCGTACCAGTATCCCAGCCTTGTTATGCGTTAACCAGGAATGTCCCTTACTCAAAGTCATGTGATGGTATATCGCATATATAGGTTACTCAAATCATATGCTTCTTTTCATGTATATAGGTTCAGTCCTTTGTCGTACCTCGTACGGGCTTCCTCATGTCGTATTATCCTTGAAATCGTTTGGACTGTCACCCTTGTTCTAGCTAGGCTCTTCCATATGAATCATCGTTTGAACTACTAGGACTTACGCCACCTAGCCCCACTAGGGATTATGCTTACCTATTGCACGCTTTCGTATTTCGGTTTGGGTTAAACCACCTAGGCCCCTAGGGATTACGCTAACCCCCAACCGCGCCCTTTTTCCCCCGCATCCATCGTGAATCGTTTTCTATTACTGTACGCACATGTAACACATCGTGCCACCCGAGTCCAGTCACAGGGCAAACCAATAAGTACAGGACTCGGTCGGGAGCTTTAGATTTATCTGCCGATGCAGATACTAAGGTCTGCTTTTCTACACGTGGCTATGGTCCCACGAGACCCCTCCCTCAACTAGTGAAAGGCAACACAAGAGAAAATCTTGCATGAGAACTACACTCCGGCCAGCCCACATCCTACGGCCTACCTCACCCATAATTAGATAGCAATTATGGTCTGTTGGGTGTTCCCTGCCTTTCCGTACATATACGCTTGACTCAAGATGGTAGATGATCGACGAACTTGCTATCTCGGGAACCTTATGTATTCGTCGACTCACTGCTATCCACCCCAGTCTTTAGGTCGCTCGCATAGCAACCAAGGCATATTCTTGGTTCTTCTACCGCAGACCTCAACCTCCCGTGAGCCTAGTATAATGATCTGGCAGCTCACGGAGGGATCCCAAGAATATCCTCACGTTCCCCGAAGCCGCTGCTTCGTTACCCAGTTCGTTGGAGCCTTTATCTGAATCAGATAGCCTGCTCCTATACGCATACTTAAACGTTGACCTAACGTATCAGGTTACTAATCTATCTAAGAAATGGTCCAAATCTCCTTGACTAAGGATTATTACTTAGTTTCCCTTAACTAAGGTTTACCACTTAGCCATATTTCCCTTATCCTTGTTAACTATGGTCATTTACCCAATCCTCCGAATTGGGGTTTGTCTAGTGGGTTAAGTGTTACTTAAGAAAATTTACTTAACCTTATCAAGTTATCATGTTGGATTGATTAAGTGTTAGTTAACTTAATCCCGTCCACTAGTCGTCGTTGGGCAAATCAAGTTACTTGACCTAACCAGCCCCGTCATGTTTTGTTAAGTATCATTAGCCTAATCAAATTACTTAACCCATTTGTCCATGTCATATTTGGTTAAGTCTCATTAATCAAATTAACTTAACCCTATTATGTGGCATTAATTATTTAATGCACCCCAACCTCTCACATTAGACTTTGTTGTGGTTACTAGTTAAGCCGGGCGGGTCCGGGTAGATTTACACCACAACTTGGTCTAACCTCGGGTTCAAGCACAACATGACCAACTTCTCACATTGAGTCCTATTGTTTGCAACTACTAGTTAGGCCGGTCGGTTCCGGGTAGTTTTACGTTGCAAACTCAACCCAACCTCGAGTTGGCCACTTTCATGTTTAGTCTAGTATCATGTTCATAGTCAAGTTTTCAAGCAATTGGGTAGACTTAACTTAATAGGTAAATTCCCAATGGGTAGACCTAACTTAATAGGTAAATTCCCAAGCTTATGTTTTTTTATGCATACTTACATGTCAACTTCCATATTACATTACAAGTTATGTTTTCAAGTATACACCCGTCATATTTAACGTTACACGTTATCACGTTTATACCCATTTACCCAAATTATGGTTCATGTCGAGTTTAGCTCGCCTATCATGTTTTCATGCAACTTCGAGTTAAGTTTTTCATGCTATATTCCCGCTTGTCTAACCTCAACCCAAATCGTGTTCCAACGCAAGAATGGACGAGTCACATCGTAGAGATACTATGCTACACAATGACCCCAAACATGCATAGTATCATGAGAGTTTGGCTCAAAACATGCATAGATTCATAATGGTTTGGCCACAAGCATGCATAACATGAGAAGAAAAGGAAATGGGCCATAAGTATGCATAATGTCATTAAGGATTTGGCCACAAACTTGCATGTTAACATTAGGGGTTTGGGTTCATAAACATGCATAAGCCCCAAAACCGAATCATAGCCAATGTTTCTCTAGTAAAAATGGTCCCTAAAGGTTCATGCTAGTATTTCATGCACAAAGATCCAAACTTGCAAGTTAAACTAGGTTATGCATAGCATGAGAGGCATGATTAAGTCACCCACATAGCCTAAAACCATAAACATGAACACAAGAGGCAAGGTAAGGTTCCTATAGGTTCGCATAATCATGTTTAGCCTCATTTTATCCCATGTCATTATCAAAACTACCGTTTCCATCTAAAAGTAGCTAGAACTTACCTAGTTAGGCCTAGGGAAAGAGGCATGAATCATCTTGGCTAAGAAAGGTGCCTCCTTTGTTGAAGAATCGTCATGAAACTCGCATAGCAACGTTGATCTTCCTTCCTTTTGGCGTAGCTAGCTTGCACCACTTGATTTGAACCCGATTTGAGTGCTTAGGCTTTAGGAAAAAGGGGTGGAGGCCATGATCACTTGACATTTGGGCAGCACTTCGTGGAGAGGGTGAGTTATGAGGGTTTAGGGGGGGGCTTAGGGGTGTTTTTATAGAGATTAGGAGTGTTTTAGGCCATAGGATTAGATCTAGGATAGATTAGGACCATCAGATCTCGGAAGCTTCCAGAATCAGGCTAAGAACCAGACCAGGTGAGCCAAACAAGTGCGGCAGGCAAATTGCCCCCGACCACCCCCTGTCGACAGGCAAGTCGACAGGGCTGTCGACTTGGTCTGGGCCCAAGTCGACAGGCCTGTCGACAGCCCTGTCGACATGGCCTAGGTGGGGAAAATTCCCGCCTAACCCCAGATCTGGTTTTCAAACCTATTTCCGAATTTCAAATTTCCACTAATCTTCTTTGGGCCTTTAATGGGTCATACGGACTCCGATTCTCGAAAACTCGGACTCTATTTCGCGTATTTTTCCGAGACGAACGCAATGGTGAATCCCGTTTACCTTAATTCTAGAAGTATAAACAGAATATCTTTAATCCTCATGTTTATATGCTTTGCGTATCATCGTATACGTATGTAGATTTCTTACTCTTTAAAATGTAAAAATATGGGGTGTCACATTGACAATAATCACGTCGCTCTAGTTATTAGATACGACACATGGACTATTTATTTCCACACGGAAACGGGGTGACGGGAATTTATTCTCTGGAGTGATTATCAGTACATGCTCCCCCGTAAACACCAGAATATATCACTATAAATATGTGAATGCTTTTTAGGATTTATTGGGTACCTAATACGGCCCAATAAATTTCCAAACCCCTCCCCGTACAAAGGAGGTTATGGCGAAATTTTTCGAAATATTAAGGCGTTAGTGAAATATTTGAAGTGAAAACGAAGTTGAAAATATAAAATGAACGAAGTTGAAAATATAAAATGAACTATAGTTGAAATTATAGAATGAACTATATTTATATATGTAAATATAAATATAATTAAAAGGAATAGAGGCCGTGCAGTTCGCGTTTCGGAATCGTAATTTGAAACGATTAGTACGAGAAATCCGACCATCGGATTTTCCCGAAACCGCAACCGCTGGGTTCGCCTTGGAAATATTTTTCCAACGGCACCAATCTTGTAAAAATCCAATGGTTGGATTGTCCGGAATGTTTAATTCAAATCTGAAGAAAAACAGCGCCAGAATCCCCAATATGAAATATATACATGCCGCCTGCGTGCGAACTAGATGCATGATCCTCATTGTCAAAAACCGCGAGGTTTTAAGGTAGAGCGAGGAGCCGTACTAGGGACGGTCCCGGTTTTAACTACCCTGCCGTTATGCTGCCGAAATTTTGAATAATATTCGTGTGTTTGAATTATTTTCATTTGCTTAAACTATATTTATATTCCACTTTCAAATCAAACCAACTCAATTTCAATATTTCAACCGATTAAACTTCCATTTTTCATTCATTTCAATCCAATCAATTTAATTCAAATAGTTAAGTTATAAATCAGATTCTAATTTTCAGCGATTTCTATTCATAACAAATATTGAGTTCACAACCTCATATATCGCCTTAAATCAATGTTAATTGAAATAAATTTCAATGGTGGATAAAACAATTCAATTTCAATGGATTTAATTCATATTTAAATTCAATGGAAATCGGGTTATAAAAAACATTTATATTGTCTTAAACAATATTTCAAGATTCAAGGTTCAAACAAATTTCATTTAACCAACCGGTGTCCGTATATAATTTTCTATCCTATGGCCAAGCGATACTTAAAATTTATTTTTTAGTATATTGTGAAAGGATATATATCATTTCAATTCAAATCAGGGCCATAGGTATTTATCATTTCAACCACGTTCTTAATTCATTTCAATGATTAATCCCGGGTTTATTTGATGCCCGTAACATCTAAGGTAAATGGTTGGGAATAATCAACATAAACAATGGTCATATATAAACAAGGTGAATAGAAAGATGAATTACACATTAATACATTAAATATATAAATTCAAGGCATCCATCAAAATTAATACATTCAAACGGTTCAAGATAACATCAGTTTACTAGTCATCAGGTATGAGGTTTTTAAACTAGTAATAAAATTCTAACTGTACAATTTATATTAACAGTTAAATTAAATTATACTGTCTATGCAGATTAACAAAATAAGTAATTTAAACAATCTAACAGAAAACAATATAATCATATCATAACATGAATTTAATTTAACTACCAATCAAATATCTTAGTTTGTTGTGAGTGAGTTTAATCACTCACCTTTGATTTCAATACACAATTGAAGTCCAAAATAACCCCAAAATTTTAGTGCCTAAGAATATGTCCAAACCAACGGCATCATGACGAGCTCGTCGATACAATTCCAACACAATTTATTTCATCCAAATCTGACCTTGTTTCAGAAAGTTATACATGTTTAAACATATGGATTTTAAATTACTATAAAATAAAACAAGCCTCACCCACTATTCTTATACTACGTCAGCGCCTATCTATCACTTCCTCCTCCTGTTTTGCACGCTATAGGTAAAACCGAACTTCCATGGCCTAAAACAAGGCATCATCTACCTTCCATATCTCCTACTTCCCTCAACGAAAATAGAAACGGACTGGTCCAACGAACTTCTCCACGCAATCTCTCCCTCTCCATCACTATAGTGTGCAACTCGCACCACTCAGAACCCTGTCTGCATATAGATCACGAATTAAATAACTCAACAAATCAAGTTTTATAATTTTTAAAAATTTTCTTTGAGCTGTTTTGATTATTATTATTTTGAAAGAGGCAAGGCCATTGGGTTATTTCCCTAGATGAACAAAAGATTGGCGGCTTGTTTTCATGTAATTAGAAATGAAGAGGAGGATTAGGTTAAGGATAGAATTTATGATCATTTATAGGCTAAGAATCTCGATGGCTAAATTTATAAATAAAGCAATCAATCTTTTCGTATTCATCTTTAAATTCAATATCAAGTGTTACCAATAGATCCTAATCCAATATAGGTCTTATATTAGTTATGTGAACAAATTATGCATGATATAAATTGAAAATTGAGTTATATTAGTTATGTGAACAAATTATGAATGATATAAATTCAAAATTGAGTTATATTAGTTATGCGAACAAATTATGTATGATATAAATTCAAAATTGAATTATCTAACCATTTCCAATTAACATTTAATTTTGAAAATAATCAATTCCTTTTAAGTCTTAATAATTTAATGTTTAATTTAATTTAAAAGTTTATTAATTTTATTCAAACCAAAATAAAAAAAAATTTATAAATCAATTCTTCATTCACATTAAATGTCAACAACAATTTAGCCCATCGTAATATGAAGTATATGATTTGTTGGCCTACGAATATAAATGTTCCATTTTTAATCAATTTGATTTTTTTTCTTCGATTGAAATAATACAATGTGCATGACAATTCAAACATTTAGAACAATCAATGATATCAAAATATCACAAAACTATATATATATATATATAAACGTAATTAAAAAGACATATCAATAAATCATACCTAAAATCAAAGATCATATTAAACTGAGTAATTGAATTTAAAAATAATCAAATCATTTTATGTCTTAATAACTTGCTATAAATTCCCAATTACATTTCTAAATAATTTAAACCACTTTCTTCCAATTAAACATTTATTTTCAATTAAATTTCAAAATATGTTAATTTTGCTCAAATCAAATAAATTCAAACTAACTTTGTAAATTGATTTTATTTGTATTTAATTCCAACATTGAGTATTTACCAATTAGACTGAATGTCAACCATAAATTCTTTAATTCAATTCCATCCAATTCCTTCAAAATTTCAAATTTCAATATTAATTAGTACAAACAAAATCATAGTTAAGTTTACGATCAACGCGGCTTATTATTGTTATAATAAGTTGAAATTCATTACTTAGTTCTCTTTAATTAAGTTCACATCATAAAAAATTTATTATTATATCATTGAATTTTATTTATAACAAAAAATGTATTCAAAGGTCATATTAACTTTAATAATCTAATTTTGTCGAAAAATAGGGGTGGTTATAATACATACCAAAAATGTACACATTATGATGGAACCACAACGAGTGTAATATATACCATTAAAATATACATTATGAAAAAAAGAAGAGACATCGCAAGTCCTATCTAAATAAGAGAATGCTAAGGTAATTAAATTAAAACTAAACTCATGCAAATAAAGTAATAAAATTTGTCTGATAAAAACATGTACTTCGTCTAGCATGGTTTTTTTTGTGGAAGTTAAGCGCAAATTTTATTAATCACCAAAATATTTACATTACATATATCAGCACATACAAGTATGCCTTGATATATAACCATCCTTCTCTATACCTATCAAAATCACTAATACTCACTCGCTAGCCACAAGTGATTACAGAAAGAATCAAAATTACATTCCAGTTGCTCTTGCTTCTAAAACATCCGGTTAAAAAACATTCCATGACAAGCTTGCACGCACCATAATCCCTCGGTTCTGACACAAGGCACAAGTCAAAACTCACGTGTAGAATTTGTCAAAAAAGGGCCAGGATTGCACCTTATGTGCCATTTCTGCGACATCACCATGCTACCAGCCGGTAGTATGTCTTCAAGTGTGAACTCATGTCCCTCATCAAGGTCATCATCAGTCCAAAATTTTCCTTTAGGTTTCATGCCTTTGGATATTGCAAATGGACAACAGAGGATAACATGGAAGATTCAATTGCTGGAGGAGGAAGAATTAGATGGTCAGGTGGCTTTAAATTAGCATATGGGGAAGCAGATTGTTTGACACTGGAAGAAGAAGTTCCAATCAAAGCCGAAGTAAAATTCATACAAGAAGAAGCAGGAGAACTCTAACTATAAGTTGATGAACATAACATAGAACCAGAAAGAGCTGAACAAGGAGCAACAATAGTGGCACTAGAAGATGAACTAGTTCCCAAGAAATCAATATAAGAAATAGTTCCATTACCTATAGCCTTATTTGAAGTTTCTAAATGTTCTCTTGTATCATCAAACAGATTGCCAAACATGGTCTGCATGTCAGCATTAGCTGTGTAATCTGAATGCGCATTGGTGACCGGATTAGATTAAACAATATAATGCTCATTAGGACCATGACAATCAATATCAACATTCTGCTCAGTAGCATTAATTTCAACGTTCTTCCCAGTATCATTAGTAGCTAAGCATGCAAAAGAGTTACCATTTTCATTGCCAGTAGCAACTGCAGAATCTGCCATACCCTTATTAGTATCTACCTCCTTTCTCTTCCAATACTTCTTTTTTTGTTGTAAACATTTGTCCATTTGTCCTGATTACCATTTGCATGTATTTTAATATGTGGCTTTTGTACTTGCACATTTTCAACTGGACAATAATCCCTTCCATTAGCATTACCCAGATTCTGATTATCCTTATTGTTATTGGCGTGTAATTCACGGTGGGATGAATCATGTCTAAAAACCCTATGATTGACACAAATCTTTGGTTTCCAGTCATAGCTAACCTTTACAATAGGACAGGCATCTTCCAAACCATCAATCTTAATAGCATTTGATAGTTCAAATTCAGGTGATACTTCGACCAATGCCTTCACATATCTGAACCTATCTAACCTTTCTGTACTAACATTATAACCAATCAATCTGCCAACATGATTCACAAGCCAATTGTTGCCTATTAGAGAACATAAAACCATGCGTATCCTATATAAATGGATCCAAACAAGGACTTTTTTTATTTGAGATTGGGCACATCCTATGGTTGGATCCTAAACAGATATGATAAACGTTCTACCACGTATGAAGTTGGGATCGGATTTGAGAATTTTTTTCTCTATCAGAGTCATTGGAGAATTTAAAGTAAAAGTGAGACCCATAGGATTTAATATCAACCTCACCATCAGCTTCCAATGCCTATGCAAATAATTAGATACAACATGAAACAATACCGTACCATCAAGGAAAAATCCGATCAGAAAATTACTCCAGTATTTAAGACCATGCTGCTTGACAAGATCTGGTATCATATGCTTCTTTCCATCTCTCGGTATATCAAAATGGAGTGACTTGTATGATCCTGCTTTCCTTGGAGAAGATCTAAATAGAGACGCATAATCAGATTTCACTGGAAAAAATGATTACGATGGAATAGTCAGATCTGGATTAGCATCCATCGAAGAAGAGGGATTTCCAGAGGGAGGTGGTGGGTCAGGGTGTTTGGAGGGTGGAGGACGAGGTGGAAAATGTGGAAAGGCATCAGTGGCAAAGGAGGAGGAGATAGGAGAAGATGAATGAGTTGTCGTCGCTACCATTGCTAGGTAATGAGAGATTTTTTTTCTGTTTGGATTTTTGATGTGTCTCTTAATCAAATGCTTAAATATTTTATACAATTCTACAATTAATACGGGCAAATTTCAGTGCAAATGAATATCTATACTATACTATAAAAGATGAGTATCTAATTCTTGCGTCTCATCAATTCTGGAGTTTGAAATCAAAAGTCACATAAACCCAGAGGTATCAAGGGAACATCAACCATTTATTTTGCTTTTGTACCCATTTCCTGCCAAATAACATTATTTTAATTACAATTCTTTGTCCGTTCTAACCTTAGATATCCCTCACCAACAAATAAGTAGATATATTGGATCCATTGCGCTAGGGGATTACAATCTTCATCGTTCCTTCGTCTTCGGGTATTTCCCTCTGATTTTGTTCTAATCGACGAATCGATTACCTGCTGATGCCACCCGATGGCGCTGTTGCACTCCCTCATCCATCAGTGCCAAATAACGGTCTTCTTTAAATTCATTTCAAGTGTTTACCAATTTTCTATCAAGGTATTTTTGATTATTCATGTTCTTATTTATAGTGCAAACCTTAGCTACGAGTTTTCATTTTAAATTAGTATCTACCTTGAAACAACCCGGAAAATCAAAACCAATTTAAAATTTTTATTTTGGCAGTTTTAATGAATTTTGGATACATAAAATGATTTATTTCAAATTATAACAACCATAAATTTATTTTGAATAGAATTAGAACGTATATATCTATATAAATCGAAGATAGAATATAAATATTTATTTTAATTATAAAAGGGATTGGAAATGGCGTGGTAGTTTGAAAATTCGATTTCAAATTTCAAATGAATTGTACAGGATTCAAAATACACTGGATTTTAGCGAAACCAGAAATATTAGAATTACTTGAAAATATCTTTCCAACGAAACTGAAAAATCCAAATTTCATAGCGGAAATAAAAAGTTATGTCCAGTTGAAAATTCAGAATAGTCGCTATGGAAATATAGCCCTTAGAAATAGCAATTTTGCAAACGGCCTCCGTTTTCGACGAGACCACTTTTGTTGGAGCTGGAATGTCAAATTATTGCTAGATTCCAAAATTCAAGATTTTTGGAATCAATATGTGAGCATGGTGAATTTAAACGTGCTTGGTAATTTCAGTTTGAATTTAATCAACTGGAAAATGACCGTTTTTCAGGCGGTCTCCAAATTCGACAAAATTAATTTTGTTAGGACCATATCGTCAAAACATAGCTTGGTTTTTTTTTCTGGAATTTTTGGAGTCCGTATGTGGCCCCGACAAATTAAAATGTTTGTTTGATTTTAGAATATATTGATTTATATTTTAAATTTAGCGGAAACTGATCGGAACAGTCGGATCAACTTGTGGGACATATCCCATTGTGTCCGGAATGGGGGTATTACGCTAGAGACGATAGTCGTTGGGTCTCGTCTGGAGTTCAAATTCAAAGTCAACTTTTATGGAAGGGAAAAAATAAAATAAAAATAAAATAATAATATTAAATTATATATATTCTTCAAAATGTTATTCCTTGATTCATTTTCCCCAAATCAGAAAATGGAGCGCGACTTCCTCAAACAGATCTGCACCTCGTCGGGTCACCTTCCCCCTCCCCCCTCCCCCCGCGCCACCGCCTTCGCAACCAGACCCCTCTCCTCCGCCATCTCACGGCCAGCACGCCTCCCCCTCAGACCACCTCGCTTTCTTCTGCCCCCCTCTAGCACGCAGTAGACTCAGCTCGAGCCCTCAATCGATGAGATGAAACCGCCACCTCCCCCAAAACCAAGCGTCACCTCCACCACCAGAGTCTAGACCGCGAGTTTCTCCCTTTCTCCCCCCTCTTGATCAAGAAAAATTACACAGTGAGTTCTTTCTTTTCTTTATTTTATTTATTTATTTTTGTTATTGTTTGTTTTAGTTTAACTAATCTAAAGTATAAAAACATTGGAAAAGATTCAGTTTTTAAAATATAAAACCAGTGAAAAGATACAATTTTTATGCTTATAGAAGTATGATTTTCGATTTTGGAAAAATAGGATTTTTAGTTAAATAAAAAATTTGATTTTTACTATATGTATTAGCGAATAAAAATGGTATTTTTATTTGTAAAGTAGTGTTGTACAAATATGATTTTTGTATGTATGGATTTGAAGTAAAGATTTGATTTTTTTATATAAAAAAAAGATATGATTTTGTTTATATAAAAGAACATGATGTTTATGGTATAAAAAGATTATATTTTTAAAACGAAAAATATTATATTTTTATATAAGGAAAGTTTATATTTTTATATAAGGAAAGATTATATTGTTATATAAGAAAAGACTTGATTTTTTTTCTAAATAGAAAAGATTAGATTTTTAAGCAATATAAAAATATGATTTATATATATATATATGAATGTAACAACCCGGAAAATCTGGGCCAGTTTAAAATTTTTATGTTGGCAATTATAGCGAGTTTTGATTATTTTAAATGAATTATTTTAAATAATATCGGCGAGAAATTTATTTTGAATATAATTCGAACGTATATATTATACGCGTCGTCGTTAGAATATAAATATTTATATATAATTATAAATAGAATTGAAAATGGCGCGGTAGTTCGATAATTCGATTTCAAACTTCAATTGAATGTACCGGGTGCAAAACAATCCGGATTTTAGTGAAACCAAAAATAATGGAATCTAATAGTGAATATCTTTCCAACGAATCCGAATGATCAAAATTTCTTAGCGGGAATCAAAAGATATGTCCAGTTGAAAATTCTGAATAGTCGCTATGGAATTCAGGCCCTTAAAAATGGACATTTTGCAAATGACCTCGGATTTCGACGAAACCAGTTTTGTTGGGTCCGGGATGTGAACTTATTGCTAGGTTTCAAATTTCATAATTTTCTGAATCAATATGTGAGCGTGGCAAAGGAAAACGTGTTTTGACCATTTCAGTTGATTTTAATCGACTGGAAATTGGCCATTTTTCCAACGGTCTCAGAATCTGACGAAATTAGTTTTGTTAGGACCGTATCGTCAATACGAAGCTAGAAAATATTTTTCGAGAATTTTTAGAGTTAGTATGTGACCCCGGTAATTTGAAATGTACGTTTAAAATTCAATATAGCGATTTAAATGTAAATTAAATGGAAACTGATTCAAACAGTCGAATCAGCTTATGATGCATATCCCATTGTGTTCGGAATGGGGGTAAAACGCTATGGACGACAGGCGGTGGGCCTCGTTTCGGGATCATATGTAAAAGTCAACCTTTTTGAATAAATAAATAATTAAATAATAAAAAAAAAATATAACTTCTCTCCCTATAACCTTTGGCCCCCCCCTTTTCTTCGATTTTCAGAATCGAATCAGCAAGAATAAAAAAAAAAAAAAAGAGGGACGACGACGAAGGGGATCGGAGCCGCCGCCACCTCGCAGCTGTCCTCCAGCCTCCGCCCAGAGCCGCCGTCCAACCCTCCTGACTCCCCCCCCCCTCCGCTTCTTCTCCTTCCCCTGGCGCCTCCGTTCGTCTCCGCTCCCTTCACCAAATCGAAGGCCAACCCTAGCTGAAGCCGCCGCGACCTCGCATCAGACCCCCCCTTTCCAGACCTCGACCGACGCTACCCCCCCCTTTTCCAGACCTCGACCGACGCTATCCCCCCCCCCCCCCGACAAACGGAGAAGCCCCTGTAAGTTTTCTGGAACTGATTTTATTTTTAAAACTGATTTTTTACTTTATTTTTTTTAAACCTGATTTTTAATTTATTTTTAAAACGGATTTTTTTTTTTTTATGTTGTAAAGTGATAAAAATACAATTTTTATATTTTTAAAGAATTAAAAATATAGTCTTTACTATATAGGAATATTAAAAATATAATTTTTATATTTTTAAAGTATTAAAAATATAATCTTTATAGGATAGAGAATATAAAGATATCATCTTTGTGTGTGTAACGAAATAAAAATCTGATTTTTATTTTATATACGTTGAGATAAAGTGGTGATTTTTATAAGGAGAAAACTATATTTTTATAAAGGCGAAGTCTATATTTTTATAAAGGTGAAATCTTTATTTTAGAAAAGGGAAATCTTTATATAAAGAATAACGTGGTAAAAATATAATCTTTACTATATGAACATCGATGTGAAATTATAATTTTTATCTATATAGTAGCGGTATAAAAATTAAATTTTTATATATTGAACTTCGATAGAAAAATAGAATTTTTTATATATTAAACTTCGATAGAAAAATAGAATTTTTATATATTGAACTTCGATAGAAAAATAGAATTTTATATATTGAACTTCGATAGAAAAATAGAATTTTTATATATTGAACTTCGATAGAAAAATAGAATTTTATATATTGAACTTCGATAGAAAAATAGAATTTTATATATTGAACTTCGATAGAAAAATAGATTTTTTATATATTGAACTTCGATAGAAAAATATGATTTTTATATATTGAACTTCGATAGAAAAATATGATTTTTATATATTGAACTTCGTATTAAAAATGTGATTTTTATATATTGAAAAGCGAAGTAAAAATTCGATTTTTACATATGTAGTGAAAGCGGATAACGAAGGTGACAAAAAAAGGCGAAACGACGAAGACTTCTGCAAATGAAGAGCCGTGGAGCTAGGATAGCTATAGGTGAGAATTTCTCACCTTTCTATTTCTTTTCTAGTTATATATATATACTAGGATGCAGACGGTGCTTAGTAGCACCCGACACAATCGTCCACAGACCATGGACTTGTTTGTTTGACTGTTTGGTGATTGATTGCGATATTGGTTTGAATGTGGTTTGTGGTGTGAAAAATCGAATCGATAAATTGGTTAGGATTAGACGTGCGCCGTTATAAGGCGAAGGAGTAAGGCTAGGTTAGACGCTTACTCCAAACTTTGTGGTTTGCATAATGAAATTGATTTGATTGATGTGTGAATGGCGTGGGCCTTCACTAGACCGGGGACAAGGCTAGGCCTTATCCCGTTTTTAGTATCGTGCCGTTATGCCGCCGAAATTTTCTAAAATATGTTAGAAAAATAAAAATATCATTTTATTGAATAAATGAATTGAATAGAAATTCATAAGTTGAAATAAAATGTTTTATCGTTAAAAATATAATTTTTAACGTGAAGTGAATAAAATAGAATATTCATTTACAAACCAGACGGTTTGTTTATGTACACCTATTTGAATGACATTGATTGGGACGATAAATTTTACACATCGCCCAACTGCACGAATAAAATATTTGTTTGATTGTTTGAAACCCCACACGGGTGTTGGGATGAAATTTGCAGTTCACTCATCCTGATTGATTAAGTATGTCGATCGATTGATTGACAGGCTGTTACAAGCGTTGAATATCTATATTTGATGCTTTTACAGTGTAGTGCACTTTGGTTGATGGTTGATTATTTTCAATGTTATTATATACATGTGTTGTATGAAAATCCATATAATTAACTTTATATGGTGATTGATTGGGCCTCATTCCAATTTGAAAAATAAAGAATATTATAAAATAAAAGTTCATGTGTTGACAGTACTCATTCATTGAGATTGGTCATGTGTTGAACAAAATATTTTGATAATAACAACTATTTTGAAAAAGAAATATTTGAAATAGAATATTTGAAAATAGAAATTTATGAAGCCGTGTTGATTAGATTGACGCCATTTTGACGTGAACGATATTTATATCGATTTTATTCATCTTAAAAATGAATATTGAAAAGTGATTTCGAAATCGAATATTTTGAATTGAATTGAAAACGATTTCGAAATGAATTGAATTGAAAACGATTTCGAAATGAATTGAATTGAAAACGATTTCGAAATGAATTGAATTGAAAACGATTTCGAATTGAATTGAATTGAAAATGATTTCGAAATGAATTGAATTGAAAACGATTTCGAAATGAATTGAATTGAAAACGATTTCGAAATGAATTGAATTGAAAACGATTTCGAAATGAATTGAATTGAAAACGAATTGAAATGAATTCAAATTGAATTGAAATTTGAATTGAAAAGAAATGAATTTTGAAATGAATTTATAAAGAAGAATTCAATTTTGATTTGAATTGAAAAGGAGGTTGAAATTGCTTTTGAAACGAATTTAAAACTATTTATATAATTCGTTTTAAATAGAAATCGACGAAGTATATATTATATATATTATATATATTATATATATAATATAATGGCTTGAATAGAACGCGCCGCGCCGCGGCAGTTCGTGAATTTCGACCATTTATTTCAAACGGACATTGCGGGAGATCCGACCGTCGGATTCTCCTAAAACCGGAACCGTTGGGTTCGTATCGAAAAGAGCTTTCTAATGAATGTTTGAAATTTGAAATCTAACGGTTGGATTTGGAGATACGTCCAAATCAAATTCGAAAAAGGTCGCTGTAAGTGCAGTTCGATGGCCGTTGTTGGAAATCGACTGTACGGGCCTTGATAAAATTATTAAAAATGGTAATAATTTGTGTAAAATCATAAGAAATGATTTAGAAAGAATTGGGATGAAAAACTCCATATTAGAAAAGATAAAAATAGATTTTTATCGAAATGAACTAGTTTTGAACTAGAAATATAATTCTATTTATTTTTAAATAAATAAATTGAATTCGAAAAGGGTTTTAAAAGTAACCAAAATTCCAATGATTGCATTGGAGTGGATTTGAATCGAAATTGTCTTCGGAATATTTCGATGTTGGAATTCGTGATTATACAGGTGTTGTTATGGAAATTTGAAAGATATATTTATATCGTTATTTCCAATACGACATTTGTTAATCGTAGAATTTGATATTGAATATAAGCCGATATATTTTCTATTCAGAGCCTTATATTGAATATCAAATGTGATTTGGGTTTGTCGTGAATGGTGTCTTCACTAACACTGTTCTTGAACCCAGTTGAGAAAAGATTAAATCTTTTTATTTAGATTTAATGAAGTGTACCAATTAAATAATATTTAATTGGAATTGAATTGGTATTGATTTTTGGGTTTATCGTGAACAGTGTTTTTAAATAGCACTCGTTCTTTAACCCGATAATTAATGAATGGGATTTTGGGTTTATCGTGAACCGTGTTTTAAATGACACTGATTCTTTAACCCAGTCGAAGATTAAAACTAAGTGGAGTTTTAATGAATCTTTAATTAGATTGAAAAGATCGAAAATGGAGTATCACCAGTTTTGCTCCAGGCGATAGTTAAATCTTTAATTAGATTTGAACGTGAAATGGTAATTGAATTTACCGATAACACCGTGGTGTTAGATATGAAGTATGACCAGTTTTGCTTCATGGGATGAATAGGTTGGGATTGGGAAATTAAACAAATGATTACTTCGGTAAGGTTCGCTAATCCCGACTAGTTTGAATTGATATTCAAAAGTTGATTAAAGAATAAATTCAAGAATTTATCTTTGATAAAATTAATGGGAACCTTTCCCTATGAATGTGAAATTAGAAACTAATTGTCGGTTAGCTAAGTAGAATGATTTTCTGGATATTGATCTGATGTTGGTTTCGGCCTTCGGGGTTAATATTTGGGAAATTATTCTCTTGATTAATTTACGGTTAGTGACTGATGAATTGGAATGAGGCGTATGTTGTGTTTGTGTGACACTTTTATAATATATACGCGAGTTATTCGGAAAGACCGGGTTTATCCCATTCTGAATAACTGATACAACGATAAGTCGAAGATGAAGACGATGGTCGAAGACCGGAGGTCTTCACGTCGTTTGGGTGATAACTGATGATCTTGATTGGGCTATACACCCAAGAAGATGGAAACAGTTGGTGATCGTCCAGACGTACTTGGAGATCGATGGATATGCGGGGTACTAGGTGCCTCCGGTTTCGTTCAGACCCAGAACGGACTTGTAAATGGACTGTGTGTCTGACATTGGATTTTAGTCCGTGTGATTGATCTCTATTAAATATATATCTGTTTGGCGGCGGAGAATTTATTCTCTTGCTTAACGCCTTTCTCTGAGACGTACGAGCTCAGGGGTTATATATTGATGGATATCAAACGCATGGAGTGAATTGCCTGTGTGGCATGCCTAAGTGGCAATTGATCGAGGCTTCTGTTGAAAAGCAAAGTCTTGTGGTGATGATCAAAGCACGGCCTTTGTGGCGTAGCTTTGTGTAACGTTTACCTCGCGTGTTTCACACCCGGTATGAACCAAAAACGGGAGAGGACGTCAGGGAGGGCATGCGTTTCTTTCTAGCTAGAAGTGGCGTCAGTGGTTTTACACGCCCTGACGAGTTTGACTTATGTGGTTGTTGCTGTTGCGAGGCGCCTCGGATTGATCGGTCGTTCTCGAACCGATGGAGTCATTTAGTTGGCTCGTTTACGCCCCATAGGGCGGGGAAATGCATGTCCAGGGTTTAAGTTTAATCCACATCGGTGGACTGGCCCTGAGGATCCTAGGGCCCACCTGAGTCTGGGTCCTGAGGGGCGGGCTATAGCGTCTCGAATCGGTTGAGGACTATCTTTTGCCTCGGTTCATAGATGGAAACCCAATTTCCAAATACGTGACTTTGCGATTTTGATTGTATAACCTATATATGGCGACATAGTGGTATGGGGCATTCATGCCGCCTATGATTGATACTTATGATTTGAAGTTGTTTTATACACTATACACTTATAAATAGTTTCAAATGATTTCTTTTAAACGTATCAAGCATTCTTTGGCTGTTATAAGGTAAAAACCCTATCCCCCGGCTTGCGTTGCATTGTGTGATAGGACCTGGGTCTTATAACAGCTTCATTTTTCTTTATTTAGCATTGCGCTGTTGTTTTATGCACTGGTATTCTTGGGAGGAAACCCGTTCCGTGTTATACGGCGTGGTCCCTTGATTTACCTAATGATTTAAAATAAAGATTAATAACTGTTTTAGTTCTCACACCAGTCCCATGACTGACCTGGAGTTTATTGTTTTAACCTAAACTCTGGGTGCCCTTATTTTGACACGGGCAGCTAGTAGTTTTGGTTTTGCAGATTTATATTCACAGGATCCTGGTTTACAGCTGGAACGATATTCGGAAAGCTTTGTATCCGTATATCTCATTCTAGTTGTGTATTGTATTATTTTTCCGCTGCTATGTATTTAAATGTAATTTAAATCTCTGATATTTCTGTGTAATATTCATTGTTACTCTGTATATTCTTGTAATCTGATGCATTGTTGTAATATACAATGAAATGTTCTTCTGTATGCGTTCTATTTTGTCGTGTTCTCAAACGATAGGGCGTTTCGAACGTTCTGGGTCGGTTTAGCGACTGGTTCGGACCGAGCGAAATTCCTTGCCGTCACAGTTGGTATCAGAGCTTTGGTTTACAAAGCTCAGAGAACAAGGCACATTAGAACCATACGAAAGAATTCATCAGATATTGGATTAGTAAAATCCAATGGGAATGACTCGTTGGAGATGGGATCAGTAGTATCCTAGAACGAGTGTGAAGAGTATATTTTTGAAAATGAAAACAAATTTTGTTTTGAAAATTTAAATCAATTATTCGTATTTGATTATTTATTTATATTGATGTGGACAATCCAGTATATATAGATTTTGCGTATACGTCTGATCCGCGTGTATTCGAAGTTTTAATATATTGGATAGATATAGAATCACACTCTAGTCGCCCGGAGAAAGTACTGATGATAGCACGTGCATCATCAGTATTTATGTTCGTGTTTCGAAGGTGTGATTTTCTATATATTTCCATTGGACTGGTGTGAGAACCAAAACTAATATAGTTAGAACACTTTGTTGTGAATTGGCATCAAAAACACGATTTTAGTATATGTATCAAAATTATGAGTTTGAAACTTTAAAATCAACTAATTGATTGATGTTTGTGTTGTTTGTTTATTTGGTTGATAATTTTGAGCCATTTAGCCTAATTGAACCGATTATTGAATTATATTGAAAATTGGTCGCATTTTCTTGCATATACATGTATATCATTGAACAGGTCATAGCAAGGAGGCTAAAGCCAGAGAATAAAATTTGTTTGCCCGACAAATAGGTACATGTTTACTACATAATTTACTGTTTTGCTTGGGTGATGATGATTTTATGAGCCTATTGGCTAGCCGCTTGGCCTTTTCTTTTTCTTTTTGAGATCAGAAGGACCGGGGAAGCTATTTGAAATTCCCCGATGCTCCCGGTGCAGGGGAGGTTATGGCGAAATTTTTCAAAAATTTAGGGTGTTAGCCAAATTTTTGAAATTTTGAAAATTCTCAGAAACTAAAGAGTTGGAGAATGGAAGCCTGATCGATCGTAGAGCTGATTAATCAAACCACTTTCGACTTTGTTCCTTTTCGGGGACGAAAAGTTTTAAGTGGGGGAGATTGTAACAACCCGGAAAATCTGGGCCAGTTTAAAATTTTTATGTTGGCAATTATAGCGAGTTTTGATTATTTAAAATGAATTATTTTAAATAATATCGGCGAGAAATTTATTTTGAATATAATTCGAACGTATATATTATACGCGTCGTCGTTAGAATATAAATATTTATATATAATTATAAATAGAATTGAAAATGGCGCGGTAGTTCGATAATTCGATTTCAAACTTCAATTGAATGTACCGGGTGCAAAACAATCCGGATTTTAGTGAAACCAAAAATAATGGAATCTAATAGTGAATATCTTTCCAACGAATCCGAATGATCAAAATTTCTTAGCGGGAATCAAAAGATATGTCCAGTTGAAAATTCTGAATAGTCGCTATGGAATTCAGGCCCTTAAAAATGGACATTTTGCAAACGACCTCGGATTTCGACGAAACCAGTTTTGTTGGGTCCGGGATGTGAACTTATTGCTAGGTTTCAAATTTCATAATTTTCTGAATCAATATGTGAGCGTGGCAAAGGAAAACGTGTTTTGACCATTTCAGTTGATTTTAATCGACTGGAAATTGGCCATTTTTCCAACGGTCTCAGAATCTGACGAAATTAGTTTTGTTAGGACCGTATCGTCAATACGAAGCTAGAAAATATTTTTCGAGAATTTTTAGAGTTAGTATGTGACCCCGGTAATTTGAAATGTACGTTTAAAATTCAATATAGCGATTTAAATGTAAATTAAATGGAAACTGATTCAAACAGTCGAATCAGCTTATGATGCATATCCCATTGTGTTCGGAATGGGGGTAAAACGCTATGGACGACAGGCGGTGGGCCTCGTTTCGGGATCATATGTAAAAGTCAACCTTTTTGAATAAATAAATAATTAAATAATAAAAAAATATATATAACTTCTCTCCCTATAACCTTTGCCCCCCCCCCCCTTTTCTTCGATTTTCAGAATCGAATCAGCAAGAATAAAAAAAAAAAAAAAAAAAGAGGGACGACGACGAAGGGGATCGGAGCCGCCGCCACCTCGCAGCTGTCCTCCAGCCTCCGCCCAGAGCCGCCGTCCAACCCTCCTGACTCCCCCCCCCCTCCGCTTCTTCTCCTTCCCCTGGCGCCTCCGTTCGTCTCCGCTCCCTTCACCAAATCGAAGGCCAACCCTAGCTGAAGCCGCCGCGACCTCGCATCAGACCCCCCCCTTCCAGACCTCGACCGACGCTACCCCCCCCTTTTCCAGACCTCGACCGACGCTATCCCCCCCCCCGACAAACGGAGAAGCCCCTGTAAGTTTTCTGGAACTGATTTTATTTTTAAAACTGATTTTTTACTTTATTTTTTTTAAACCTGATTTTTAATTTATTTTTAAAACGGATTTTTTTTTTTATGTTGTAAAGTGATAAAAATACAATTTTTATATTTTTAAAGAATTAAAAATATAGTCTTTACTATATAGGAATATTAAAAATATAATTTTTATATTTTTAAAGTATTAAAAATATAATCTTTATAGGATAGAGAATATAAAGATATCATCTTTGTGTGTGTAACGAAATAAAAATCTGATTTTTATTTTATATACGTTGAGATAAAGTGGTGATTTTTATAAGGAGAAAACTATATTTTTATAAAGGCGAAGTCTATATTTTTATAAAGGTGAAATCTTTATTTTAGAAAAGGGAAATCTTTATATAAAGAATAACGTGGTAAAAATATAATCTTTACTATATGAACATCGATGTGAAATTATAATTTTTATCTATATAGTAGCGGTATAAAAATTAAATTTTTATATATTGAACTTCGATAGAAAAATAGAATTTTTTATATATTGAACTTCGATAGAAAAATAGAATTTTTATATATTGAACTTCGATAGAAAAATAGAATTTTATATATTGAACTTCGATAGAAAAATAGAATTTTTATATATTGAACTTCGATAGAAAAATAGAATTTTATATATTGAACTTTGATAGAAAAATAGAATTTTATATATTGAACTTCGATAGAAAAATAGATTTTTTATATATTGAACTTCGATAGAAAAATATGATTTTTATATATTGAACTTCGATAGAAAAATATGATTTTTATATATTGAACTTCGTATTAAAAATGTGATTTTTATATATTGAAAAGCGAAGTAAAAATTCGATTTTTACATATGTAGTGAAAGCGGATAACGAAGGTGACAAAAAAAGGCGAAACGACGAAGACTTCTGCAAATGAAGAGCCGTGGAGCTAGGATAGCTATAGGTGAGAATTTCTCACCTTTCTATTTCTTTTCTAGTTATATATATATACTAGGATGCAGACGGTGCTTAGTAGCACCCGACACAATCGTCCACAGACCATGGACTTGTTTGTTTGACTGTTTGGTGATTGATTGCGATATTGGTTTGAATGTGGTTTGTGGTGTGAAAAATCGAATCGATAAATTGGTTAGGATTAGACGTGCGCCGTTATAAGGCGAAGGAGTAAGGCTAGGTTAGACGCTTACTCCAAACTTTGTGGTTTGCATAATGAAATTGATTTGATTGATGTGTGAATGGCGTGGGCCTTCACTAGACCGGGGACAAGGCTAGGCCTTATCCCGTTTTTAGTATCGTGCCGTTATGCCGCCGAAATTTTCTAAAATATGTTAGAAAAATAAAAATATCATTTTACTGAATAAATGAATTGAATAGAAATTCATAAGTTGAAATAAAATGTTTTATCGTTAAAAATATAATTTTTAACGTGAAGTGAATAAAATAGAATATTCATTTACAAACTAGACGGTTTGTTTATGTACACCTATTTGAATGACATTGATTGGGACGATAAATTTTACACATCGCCCAACTGCACGAATAAAATATTTGTTTGATTGTTTGAAACCCCACACGGGTGTTGGGATGAAATTTGCAGTTCACTCATCCTGATTGATTAAGTATGTCGATCGATTGATTGACAGGCTGTTACAAGCGTTGAATATCTATATTTGATGCTTTTACAGTGTAGTGCACTTTGGTTGATGGTTGATTATTTTCAATGTTATTATATACATGTGTTGTATGAAAATCCATATAATTAACTTTATATGGTGATTGATTGGGCCTCATTCCAATTTGAAAAATAAAGAATATTATAAAATAAAAGTTCATGTGTTGACAGTACTCATTCATTGAGATTGGTCATGTGTTGAACAAAATATTTTGATAATAACAACTATTTTGAAAAAGAAATATTTGAAATAGAATATTTGAAAATAGAAATTTATGAAGCCGTGTTGATTAGATTGACGCCATTTTGACGTGAACGATATTTATATCGATTTTATTCATCTTAAAAATGAATATTGAAAAGTGATTTCGAAATCGAATATTTTGAATTGAATTGAAAACGATTTCGAAATGAATTGAATTGAAAACGATTTCGAAATGAATTGAATTGAAAACGATTTCGAAATGAATTGAATTGAAAACGATTTCGAATTGAATTGAATTGAAAACGATTTCGAAATGAATTGAATTGAAAACGATTTCGAAATGAATTGAATTGAAAACGATTTCGAAATGAATTGAATTGAAAACGATTTCGAAATGAATTGAATTGAAAACGAATTGAAATGAATTCAAATTGAATTGAAATTTGAATTGAAAAGAAATAAATTTTAAAATGAATTTATAAAGAAGAATTCAATTTTGATTTGAATTGAAAAGGAGGTTGAAATTGCTTTTGAAACGAATTTAAAACTATTTATATAATTCGTTTTAAATAGAAATCGACGAAGTATATATTATATATATTATATATATAATATAATGGCCTGAATAGAACGCGCCGCGCCGCGGCAGTTCGTGAATTTCGACCATTTATTTCAAACGGACATTGCGGGAGATCCGACCGTCGGATTCTCCTAAAATCGGAACCGTTGGGTTCGTATCGAAAAGAGCTTTCTAATGAATGTTAGAAATTTGAAATCTAACGGTTGGATTTGGAGATACGTCCAAATCAAATTCGAAAAAGGTCGCTGTAAGTGCAGTTCGATGGCCGTTGTTGGAAATCGACTGTACGGGCCTTGATAAAATTATTAAAAATGGTAATAATTTGTGTAAAATCATAAGAAATGATTTAGAAAGAATTGGGATGAAAAACTCCATATTAGAAAAGATAAAAATAGATTTTTATCGAAATGAACTAGTTTTGAACTAGAAATATAATTCTATTTATTTTTAAATAAATAAATTGAATTCGAAAAGGGTTTTAAAAGTAACCAAAATTCCAATGATTGCATTGGAGTGGATTTGAATCGAAATTGTCTTCGGAATATTTCGATGTTGGAATTCGTGATTATACAGGTGTTGTTATGGAAATTTGAAAGATATATTTATATCGTTATTTCCAATACGACATTTGTTAATCGTAGAATTTGATATTGAATATAAGCCGATATATTTTCTATTCAGAGCCTTATATTGAATATCAAATGTGATTTGGGTTTGTCGTGAATGGTGTCTTCACTAACACTGTTCTTGAACCCAATTGAGAAAAGATTAAATCTTTTTATTTAGATTTAATGAAGTGTACCAATTAAATAATATTTAATTGGAATTGAATTGGTATTGATTTTTGGGTTTATCGTGAACAGTGTTTTTAAATAGCACTCGTTCTTTAACCCGATAATTAATGAATGGGATTTTGGGTTTATCGTGAACCGTGTTTTAAATGACACTGATTATTTAACCCAGTCGAAGATTAAAACTAAGTGGAGTTTTAATGAATCTTTAATTAGATTGAAAAGATCGAAAATGGAGTATCACCAGTTTTGCTCCAGGCGATAGTTAAATCTTTAATTAGATTTGAACGTGAAATGGTAATTGAATTTACCGATAACACCGTGGTGTTAGATATGAAGTATGACCAGTTTTGCTTCATGGGATGAATAGGTTGGGATTGGGAAATTAAACAAATGATTACTTCGGTAAGGTTCGCTAATCCCGACTAGTTTGAATTGATATTCAAAAGTTGATTAAAGAATAAATTCAAGAATTTATCTTTGATAAAATTAATGGGAACCTTTCCCTATGAATGTGAAATTAGAAACTAACTGTCGGTTAGCTAAGTAGAATGATTTTCTGGATATTGATCTGATGTTGGTTTCGGCCTTCGGGGTTAATATTTGGGAAATTATTCTCTTGATTAATTTACGGTTAGTGACTGATGAATTGGAATGAGGCGTATGTTGTGTTTGTGTGACACTTTTATAATATATACGCGAGTTATTCGGAAAGACCGGGTTTATCCCATTCTGAATAACTGATACAACGATAAGTCGAAGATGAAGACGATGGTCGAAGACCGGAGGTCTTCACGTCGTTTGGGTGATAACTGATGATCTTGATTGGGCTGTACACCCAAGAAGATGGAAACAGTTGGTGATCGTCCAGACGTACTTGGAGATCGATGGATATGCGGGGTACTAGGTGCCTCCGGTTTCGTTCAGACCCAGAACGGACTTGTAAATGGACTGTGTGTCTGACATTGGATTTTAGTCCGTGTGATTGATCTCTATTAAATATATATCTGTTTGGCGGCGGAGAATTTATTCTCTTGCTTAACGCCTTTCTCTGAGACGTACGAGCTCAGGGGTTATATATTGATGGATATCAAACGCATGGAGTGAATTGCCTGTGTGGCATGCCTAAGTGGCAATTGATCGAGGCTTCTGTTGAAAAGCAAAGTCTTGTGGTGATGATCAAAGCACGGCCTTTGTGGCGTAGCTTTGTGTAACGTTTACCTCGCGTGTTTCACACCCGGTATGAACCAAAAACGGGAGAGGACGTCAGGGAGGGCATGCGTTTCTTTCTAGCTAGAAGTGGCGTCAGTGGTTTTACACGCCCTGACGAGTTTGACTTATGTGGTTGTTGCTGTTGCGAGGCGCCTCGGATTGATCGGTCGTTCTCGAACCGATGGAGTCATTTAGTTGGCTCGTTTACGCCCCATAGGGCGGGGAAATGCATGTCCAGGGTTTAAGTTTAATCCACATCGGTGGACTGGCCCTGAGGATCCTAGGGCCCACCTGAGTCTGGGTCCTGAGGGGCGGGCTAGAGCGTCTCGAATCGGTTGAGGACTATCTTTTGCCTCGGTTCATAGATGGAAACCCAATTTCCAAATACGTGACTTTGCGATTTTGATTGTATAACCTATATATGGCGACATAGTGGTATGGGGCATTCATGCCGCCTATGATTGATACTTATGATTTGAAGTTGTTTTATACACTATACACTTATAAACAGTTTCAAATGATTTCTTTTAAACGTATCAAGCATTCTTTGGCTGTTATAAGGTAAAAACCCTATCCCCCGGCTTGCGTTGCATTGTGTGATAGGACCTGGGTCTTATAACAGCTTCATTTTTCTTTATTTAGCATTGCGCTGTTGTTTTATGCACTGGTATTCTTGGGAGGAAACCCGTTCCGTGTTATACGGCGTGGTCCCTTGATTTACCTAATGATTTAAAATAAAGATTAATAACTGTTTTAGTTCTCACACCAGTCCCATGACTGACCTGGAGTTTATTGTTTTAACCTAAACTCTGGGTGCCCTTATTTTGACACGGGCAGCTAGTAGTTTTGGTTTTGCAGATTTATATTCACAGGATCCTGGTTTACAGCTGGAACGATATCCGGAAAGCTTTGTATCCGTATATCTCATTCTAGTTGTGTATTGTATTATTTTTCCGCTGCTATGTATTTAAATGTAATTTAAATCTCTGATATTTCTGTGTAATATTCATTGTTACTCTGTATATTCTTGTAATATGATGCATTGTTGTAATATACAATGAAATGTTCTTCTGTATGCGTTCTATTTTGTCGTGTTCTCAAACGATAGGGCGTTTCGAACGGTCTGGGTCGGTTTAGCGACTGGTTCGGACCGAGCGAAATTCCTTGCCGTCACAATGAAGTAACGATAAATATTCGATTTTTATATATATGGAGTAACGATAAAGATTCAATTTTTGTGTGTATATATATAGCGATATAAAAAATGTTATTTTTAATATAACCATCATATTAAAAATGTGATTTTACTATGAACAACGTAAAACAAATTACGTTGGGATTAAGGTGAGGAACACAACGCACGAGAATGAAATCCAAATCCGAACAGTACGGAGATAAAGAATGGCGGAGTGGATCCCAAAGGCAAGAACTTCTCACTTTAATTATATTTTCTAGTTAAAATATATACTAGGATGCAGACGGTGCTTAGCAGTACCCGGCACCCGTCGTCCACAAACCATGGACGACTTGTTTGATTTGATTGCGTTATGAAAATGGATTGTGATGTGGAATAGAATAAATAAAATATTCATGTGTTGAAATAAATAGTTTATTGTTAAAAATATAATTTTTAACGTGTATATGAATTAAATAAAAATTCTTAACAAATCGGGTGATTTTTTTATGTACACACATTTGACTGGTATTGATTGGGACGATATATTTTACACTTCGCCCAACTGCACAAATAATATTCAGTATTTGTTTATTGAAACTCCACACGGGTATTGGGATGATATTGGACATACACTAATCCCAATATTTAGTTGTATGTTAATCGATTGGTTGACAAACTGTCATAAGCACTAAATATTTATATTTAATGCTTATGCAATGTAGAATGCACTCAGGATGATGGTTAATTGTATATCATTGTTGTTCGATACATGTGTTGTATGAAATCCATATAAATAACAATATGTAATAATTGACTGTGTCTAATTCCAAATTAGAACTAAAGAATATTTTAAAATAACGAATATTTCAAAATAAGGAATATTTCAAAATAATGAATATTTTAAAATAATATTCAAAAAAGAATCAAAATATGATTTTGATGTCCAATTTGGGATGGACACGAAAACATTTAAATATATAAAGCCGTGTCGATTAGATTAATGCCAATTTGACGCGAACGATATTTATATCGATTTTATTCATTTTTTAATGAATATTTAAAAGGAAGTGATTTCAAAATCTAATGTTTTGAAAATATTATCATTTATAGATTAATGATATGGAATATTCAATTTTGATTTGAAATTGAATATGAAGTTGAAATCGTTTTGAAAACGAATTTAAAACGATTTATAAAATACGTTTTAAATGTAAATCGATGAAATATATATAATATGTATATTATATATATTTAATGGCCTGAATAGAATGCGCCGCGCCACGGTAGTTCGCGAATTTCGACCATTGACTTCGAATGGACATTACGGGAGATTCGACCGTTGAATTCTCCTAAAACCAGAATCGTTAGGTTCGTATCGAAAAGAGCTTTCTAATGGATATAAGAGATTTGAAATCTAACGGCTGGATTTGGAATTATGTCCAAATCAAAATTTGAAAAGGTCGCTGCAAGTGCAGTTCGATGACCGTTTATGGAAATCGACTGTACGGGCTTTGATAAAATTATTAAAAATATCAATAATTTGTGTAAAATCATAATAAATGGTTTGAAAAGAATTTGTATGAAAAATTCCACATTTGTAAAGATAAAAATATAATTTTATCAAAATGAACTAGTTATGAACTAGAATTATAATCCAATATTTTTAAATAAATAAATTGGATTTGAAATGGTTTTAAAAATATCCAGAATTTCCAATATATGAATTGGAATGGATTTGAATCGAAATTATCTTCAGAATGTTTCGATGTTGTATTCGGGATTATACAGATATTGTTATGGAAATTTGGAAGATATATTTTATATCGTTATTTCCAAAACGATATTTGTTGGTTTCAGAATTTGATATTGAATATAAGCTGGTATAATTTCTATTCAGATTCTTATATTTGATATCAAATTGGATTTTGGCTTTGTCGTGAATGGCGTCTTAAATAACACTATTCTTAAACCTAGTGTGAAAAGAATAAATCTTTTAATTAAGATTTAAAGAAGAATTACCAATTAATTAACATTTAATTGGAACTGAAAATGGAGTGTGAATTGGGTTATTGTGAACTATGTTTTTAACGACATTCGTTCTTTAACCCGATTTACAGTGAAATGTGATTTGGAATTTATAAATCTTTTTTTATTAAGATTTAACGGGAATTTTCCAAAGTAAAGTTTTCCAATTTAATATATTAAATTGGAATTGAATGGAATTCAATTGATAATAATCGAAGTGAACTTCTGTGGAGGAAGACTTTTAATACATATGGAATTTAAAAGGCTTTGCCGTTATTCCATTTATATTATTAGTCGGATACGGAAATTGATATCAATTATATATTGATTTGTTTTTCCGTGAAGATTCCATAATTAATGGAATGTGATTTGGATTTATCGTGAACTATGTTTTAAATGACATTAGTTCTTTAACCCAGTTAAAGGCAGGATTACATGTCTATCATTGTATTTCGAACTGTATGGATGATCTCTGCTAAATATATATCTGTTTGGTGGAGGAGAATTTATTCTCTTGCTTAACACCCTTCTCTGAGACGTACGAGCTTATAGGTTATATATCGGCAGAAATCAATAGTACGACGTAGATTGTCAATGCGACATGTTAGTGTTTCCAAAGTTAAATAATCATTAATACTAATTTTTGGGAAGATTAAAACTATGTGGAGTTTCAATGAATCTTAACTAGATTGAAATGTGAATTGACAATTTGAATTATCAAATTTGGGAAATGATCGAGAGTGGAGTATCACTAGTTTTGCTCCAAGCGATAGTTAAATCTTTAATTAGATTTGGACGGGAAATGGTAATTAATTTTACCGATAACACCGTGGTGTTAGATATGGAGTATAACCAGTTTTGCTCCATGGGATGAATAGGTTGGGATTGGGAGGTTAAATAAATGATTACTTCGGTAAGGTGCGTTAATCCGGACTAGTTTGGAAAACCTTAATATGGTTTGAATGATATCCAAAGAAAGATTAAAGAATAAATTTTAAAGTATTTATCTTTGATAAAATTAATGGGAACCTTTCCCTAAGAATGTGAATATTTTAATAAAAGAATATTCAGAATTAGAATGAGGCGTATGTTGTGTTTTATAGCACTTGTTTATTATGTTCGCGAGTTATTCGGAAAGACCGGGTTTATACCCATTTTGAATAATTGATTCGACGATAAATCAACGATGAAGACGGTGGTTAAAGACCGGAGGTCTTCACGTCCTTTGGATGATTACTGATGTCTTGATTTGGCGGTACACCCAAGACAAGGTAACAAGTGGTGATCGTCCAGACGTACTTGGAGGTCGACCGGATACGTGAGGACCTCTCTCTTGTATTGGACATATGGGACGAGGAATAAGGTGCCTCCGGTTTCGTTCAGACCCAGAACGAACTTGTAAATGGATGCGTGTTTGACATTGGATTTTATTTTGTGTTGATTGATATCTATTAAATATATATCTGTTTGGCGGCGGTGGATTTATTCTCTTGCTTAACGCCCTTCTCTGAGACGTACGAGCTCAGAGGTTATATATCGGTAGACATCAGTCACATGGCGTGAATTGCCTGTGTGGAATGCTGTGATGCAGATAATCTAGGCTTCTATTGAAAAGAAGAGTCATGTGGATGATGATCAAAGCACGGCTTTAATATAGCATAGCTTTGTGTATAGCGTTAATTCGCGAGCCTCACACCTCGGTATGAGTTAAAAACGGGATAAGGGACCTAAGGAGGACATGACATTTCTTTCTAGCTATAGGTGGTGTTAGGGTTTGCAAGTCCTGGCATTTATATTATTTTTATCGTTGTGGTTGTTGGAATGCAAGGCGCCTCGGTTATATCGATCCCAACGGAGCCGATGGATATATGTAATGGCCCGCAAATCCGTGCTATCCGAGTTGACTAAATACACCACACGTCCAACCCAAATTGCACAGAAATACGACTCATTATTAGAAAGAAGTTAGAGGATGAGGAATAGAAAGAAAGAAATATTAGAATAGAAGAAAACAAAGATCACAAACTCACAGCGGAACGAATAAAATATATTCTATAACATAAGCTTTGAAATACAAATGTGTTTTGTACATATACACATACCATCATCAGAGTACACATAACATTTGATCCAGCGGAAGTAACTCTAAATAACTAACGTTGAAGCCTCCTGCTTCAAGCTCCTCCAAGTGTATCTGTAAAAGCCTGAAACACTTGACTGCCCGTACAAATTTGGGCACCCAAGAGTTTAGGAAAAACAAAACAAACAAACTCTGGGTCAGTCATGGGACTGGTGTGAGTAAACTCCAACCACTTGTTTAACTTTCAAAAACTCTCGAAAGAAAAGATAATAGTAAGACCAGCCCACACATAAACATGGATGGTTTTTACCTTACTATAACCCAAAACACTTTGATACGAAAATCCAGTGATATTATAATAATGTCTACATCAAGTAAATAACCAAATAGTAGAACGCTTGCATCTCACGCTCCACATATATAGTATAAAATCAAAAACCCGCATGGCGCTTATTGGAGATTGGATTTCCAACATGACAAGGTATGGAACCACCTTCCGACTGTGTATCTCTAGAGAGCGAATACACCTGGGTTCAACAAGAACGTCTTGCAACCCGGCCCACACATGACCGACCACTCATTTCGCTTGAGTGTATCGAATGTATATCACCAACGGTTGGACTCAAACCACCGTTTCCCGAATAGGCAGAATCGATAGATTTAGAAACAAAAGGAATTTCTCTAGATAGGTGATTATACACCCTAATGGGTGCGACCCACATAGCCATGCTGCCTGCCCGATTTTTGTCCTTTCCCGGTTGTTGAGGTCTGAGGCTACGAATACTTACCATTCATCGATAACACAATCACTTTGAATGCCACATTGTCAGATCCGTTAATCACTAGTTGAGTTTGCACAAATATTCTGGATATTATGCTAAGGGATAAATCCGTTGCAACCATATACATTCATACAGATCAACCCATTTGATCATTGGAAATACTCTGTCAGACATTCGTCCATATACGTTCGTTCTGGGATTTGAACGAAACCGAAGGCACTATTTCTATTACTAGAAAAGCCCTTGCACTTTACTCCGTCTTCAATATATTCAGCATACTTGGTTCGCAACGCTTATGCCGATACGGAGTGGTTCACGGATAATAATCCAACCGGTCTCTCCATATTGACAACGATGGTCAAAAACTTCGATAGTCTGTGATTTAACTATCGAATAAAAACACGTGTTCAATCAACATATCAACCAAATCACTGGGCTCTTTAATTTAGATTCATTAATTAAACCACTTCTCTATTTTCTCTATCAATATTTGTTAACCAAATATTTTCAATAATCTTCTTGCCTCTTATGCCATTTGGAAAACGTTTCTAAATATTAACTTCTTTTATTTTCTATATATTAGAAAATCTCTATTTGCAATTTGAAACAATTCCAATCACTTATCTCTATCCCCTTTTGTTTACAACATTCGATTTTTATATTCACTTTCCTATCGAATTCAATACGTCGATACAATGATTTCAAATTATCAAAATATCTTAAAAATATTCTAACTCCTTAAATTTCCGGAAAATTTCGCCATAACCTCCCCTGTATCGGGAGCATCGGGAAATTTCAAATAGCTTCCCGGTATCTTCTAATCTCAAAAAGAAAAAGGAAAAGCCAAGCGGCTTGCCGATACGGCGCATAAAACTCATATATGAATTTAAACATGTACCTTTTTGTCGAGCACATAAATAAAAATCTTCATATACTCCATCCCATATCTGTTTAACACCTGTTCACCTGTTTCCAATCCAATTCAACTCAATCCATTCGTTTGAATTCAATTTTGAATCGTTTGAATTCAGTTTCGCGCAATTATTCTTTAATTAGCCTTTTTGTCTATTTCACTTCTTTGTTGAACATAACATGTTCAAACAAAATATTTAACTCGTTCATAACCAAATTGAATTTCAATTTTAATTCTAGTTCTCTTTTCCATTTTGAATATAAATTTCAAATCGAATTTACTTATTCAAATCCCAATATCCATTCAAAAACTCATTAACTAACTTTTATTCAATTTAGTTAATTCTATTCAATAAATCAAAATCTGGTTTCTGTTTCAAAAATCATATCCACTTACACAACTTGGATTCACATATATTTTACAACTCAACTCTGAGATTTTCTAAATAGAAAATTCGGATTTTTCCGCTTAAAATCCTTTTATAACATTAAATAAACCATTATGGTTTTTAAAACGATTATGGCGCTGCTTTTCTGAAAATTTGATTTTGACATAACTCAAAATCTATACGACGAAATTCAGATTTTTCTCTTTCATTAGAAAACTATTATCAAACTGGTCCTGACGTTTCTTGTTTCAAGGAATTCCGACTTCAATTGGGTTCTGTATATTCAATTGAAGTTCGAATCGCCAATTTACGAACTGCAGCGCTGCGGCGAGTTCGTTTTAATTATATTTATATATATATAAACCTTTAAACTTCTTTAAAATGAATTCAACTTCATTTAGCTCTATTTGAATTCTTGATTCAAATTCCAATCTCACTTTTGAATTCTACATTTCAAATTCAAATTCCTTTTCTATTTGATATTCAAATTCAATACTTAAATTTCTATTTGAATTCCCTATATTCAAATTCTATGTTTGAATTCATTTGAATGCTCTTATTCACTCTATATTCAAATTCCATTTTAACTTCCATAATCCAATTTCTATATTTGAATTCTATTGAAATTCAAATATTCAAACTCCTTTTTAAATTCTGGATTCAAAATTCCATTGTTTAAAATTCCATTTGAATGCTATATTCAAATTCTATAATTTAAATCCCATTTGAATTCCTTTTTGAATTCTACATTCAAATTCCCCATTCAATTCTCTTTGAATTCAAATTCTATATTTACTCTATTTGAATTTCAATTATCCAAACTTCGATTCAATTCTATTTTGAAATTTCAAATATTCAACCCCTTTTTAATTCTATCATTCAAATCCTCTTATTTTAAATCCTATTTGAATTCAATTTGAATCTCTTATATTCAAATTCATTTCCCATTTCCGACCCCATTTGAATTTCTAATATTCAAATTCTATTTCAACACCATTTGAATTTCTAATATTCAAATTCATTTGAATTCCCTTGAATTCAAATTCCATTTCAAAACTATTTGGATTTCCTATTTTGAAATCCTATTTCAATCCTACTTTGAAATCCTACTTTCAAAGTTTATTTCAAATTCTATTTTGAAATCTCATATTCCAATTTCTACTTGAATTTCTATATTCAATTCCATGTTCAAATTCAATACTCGAATTTCTAGTTCAAATCTCAATTCAAACCTCATATTTAAATTCTATTCAAATCTCTATTCAAATTTCACATTTGAATTCTTCTTTGAAATATTATATTTCAAATTCTATTCAATTCTTCTTTGAAATTCTATTTTTCAAATTCTATTTTGAAATTCTACATTCAAATCTCTATTTGAATTTCTTTATTTGAATTCCTTTGAATTCAAATTTTATTTTAATTCCTTGAATTCAAATTCTATTTTTCATTTTAATTTCATCTATTCAAATTCTATTTGAACTTCTTATTTGAATTTCCAATATTCAATCTCCTCTTAAAATTCAAATATTTAAACTCCCTTTAAAATTCAAATGTTATACTCAAATTTTATTTACATAATTAAAATCCCATTTCAAACCTTATTTAAATTTTCTTCTGAATTTCAAATATTCCAACTCCTTTCAAATATTTAAACTCTATTTAAATTTCCACTTAAAAATTCTATTTCAAGTTCTATTTTGAAATTTCATTTCAAAATTCTATTTTGAAATTTCATTTCAATATTCCATTTGAAATTCTATATTTTCAAATTCTACTTGAAATTTCAAATTCTATTTGGGAAAAATAGAATTTTCCTTTAAACCTCAAATATCTTTCTCATGATATTTTAATAATTTAACACTTGGCCCAGTGATATTTAAAGCAATCAAATCACTCCATTTTTCAATCATTTGATTTTTTTAACACATCATATATTAATATATGAGATCAAGCAAACAACAAACAACACAACAGATAATATATTTTTGAGGAATCCAGTCGGATTCCTCCAACCTGTTTTCCTGCATCCACAGATGTTAGCACATAAATAATACCCATTCTGCTTCGTGGCAGAATATCGCGGTATAGAAGGTCATCCACTAATCATAGCGTGGGGCGTATAGGGTAATCATCCGCTATGAAACTGCGGGCATCCGCTAATGAGACTGCGGGAATCCAACCAATCAATCAACCCAATATATATATATATATAGCCTAAATAACTAATATATATATAAAGCAAGCAGAAAGCATTCACACAAGCAACAAACAATTATTTTTAATGAAATAAAAATAATTCTAAAGGTGAGTGAGATTTACTCACCGGGATTTTCCATTGTCGAATATCCTGATTAATTCCATATCGTCTTGTTATGCATTTACTTGAATCACCAATCTTGAACCTTTAATTATTTTTTTCAATCTATCGATTAAACTCTATTTATTTAAATAAATCTTGACATAAAGTAATTACTCTATGAATTTAAATCCGGTAAAAATATATATATACCTTATTGATACGGCAGATAACTCGATAGATCGACGAAGTATGTTCTCGATCAGCTCAGTGGGTCCCTATATTTCGGCAATTCCTATTTCGGCAATTCACCAAACAGTTTGCAGGTGATCTTCATCCTTCCCAAATACCACTAGCTAGCCGCCCCACTTCACTGCCTAACCCAATTCAGACACTAAAGATCGGCTATTGTTCTTCCCTTCAAACTTCACGCTGCATCACTAAATCAACAGAGTTCTATTCCTCAAACCATCGTCAACACCCTGTACCCAGTTCAACATCGCGACTTAATCGACACCTCAATCTCCCATCGCACCATCGACTCCTAACCTTGACCCAAAAGCGAACCCTACTTATTGAACGTCGCCTCGCACCCCTCCAGCAGTCGCACCTTCATCGAGCTCGGTAGCAGCTCCACAACCTAAATCGAGTTACCCCCAAATCGCACTTCAGAGAATTTGATCGAACCCTGTATCGATGGTACGAGGGTGAAACTCTTGCGAGCATGAGAACATCGAAGTCGAAATCGATTCATTCATGTGAATTCTAATTTGCTCCCTCATCCTGACATCGCGGTTCGAGCTTTGATTTCAACGGAAGAGGAATAATGATTTTTGAGTTCATTTTCTGAGGGACGGGAAGAAATAAAAATAGGAGTGAGGGGTTAGTCGCGATTTTATATAGATGTGGACAGAAACATATAGTACGAAAGCCATTAATCCCTTGTTTCTTTGATACTAAAGTAGGGAGACAGAATTTTGGCTCGAGGAAGGAGTAGCTGCGCGATTTTCAGTTTTTAGGTCGGCTGATGTTTATACTGAAAGGATCTTGATTAGATTTGTTTTTAATAAAATAACACCATTGTCTCGTGTCCCTAATTTAAAATCCTAAACCCCTTTTAACTATAACGACTGATGTCTCCAAGTCATTTTGCTATTTTGAATAGGTTAAACAATTTAATTTGAACGTAATATAAAATAATCAATATAATATAATATAATTTTAACTTAAACAAATAAATCTCTTAAAAATAAATTATTATTGTCTATTGAAATAGAATCTATACTGCTCATTTAAGGGTTTAAACAAAATTTGATTTAAAAATATAATTCAATCCCAAACAGTTAATTTTATTGAAAATAAATTAATATTATCGTTCTAATTCAATAATTAAATCCATTTATATTTGAATAAATATTTAAAACATACTAAATATTTAAAAATAAATTAGCCAAAAATCCGGGTCGTTACATTCTTCCCCCCTTAAAATAATTTCGTCCTCGAAATTGCTAAGGTAGGAAAATGGTACAAATCCATTACTTTTCAAAACCTCACTTATGTTGAAGCTCAATTCCTCATATTTCAACAAATTCAATTCTACCAAAACTTTTGGTCTTCTTTATTCAATTCGAATGAGCTACGATCAATCCATTTATATTCAATCTATATTCTATTAAACCAATCCAAATTGATTCTAGTCGATTGATTCACTTCAATCCATTTAACCAGCTTAAGTTAAATTCCAATTCCAGAATCCAAATCCCAGGATTTTTATTTCAAATCCCTTTGAAATCACTTAAATATATACATGTATATTTATTTCCATTTCAAATTCAAAACATTTGAATATTCAAACCAATTTGTTTTCTTTCCAACAAATTTCCATCAAACTTTCTAAGGTAGCAATCCATCACTTAGAAACTCGGAAATGAACACTGATGATGTTGCAATCATCATCAGAATTATTTCCCAGCCACTGAAGTGAGTTCAGTGCTTTATTATTTCAAAATCCATCTAAAATGATTTTCTTCCAACTTCTTCTAAAACAAAGCTATATTACTTTAATATACTTTGAAAAATATTTCAACTTCCCAGGATTTTGAATTCTTAATTCTGGTTTGAATTTAATTCTAATTCATCTCATTTGTATATATTTAATTTCTATACAAATTCTATTTGATTATAAATAACCATTCTAATTTTATAATCTCATTTGATTATAATCCTAACAATCAACACATCCATATAATATAATAATTTCAAAAAATTATTCTTTCTATATCAAATAGAAATTTTGGGTAAAATTATTTCATCTACCCACTTGAAAACAATATCATGTTCAATCTTCTGTTCAAGTGTTTAGAAATTCCTATCGACTTTGTGGCGTCCCACTATCCGACCAGAATTCATAAACTACTCAACAGACAAGCCAACACAATATAAAACAACTTTTATATCAACTAACAAATACGCTCTCTCGTATCTATACACTCAACTCATTCTAGGGTACTACTGACCCTATCTCTAATGAGTACATGTCACACAAGCCTAGGTGTTCGCTCAACCTAAGCTCTGATACCACTGTAATGGCCCGCAAATCCGTGCTATCCGAGTTGACTAAATACACCACACGTCCAACCCAAATTGCACAGAAATACGACTCATTATTAGAAAGAAGTTAGAGGATGAGGAATAGAAAGAAAGAAATATTAGAATAGAAGAAAACAAAGATCACAAACTCACAGCGGAACGAATAAAATATATTCTATAACATAAGCTTTGAAATACAAATGTGTTTTGTACATATACACATACCATCATCAGAGTACACATAACATTTGATCCAGCGGAAGTAACTCTAAATAACTAACGTTGAAGCCTCCTGCTTCAAGCTCCTCCAAGTGTATCTGTAAAAGCCTGAAACACTTGACTGCCCGTACAAATTTGGGCACCCAAGAGTTTAGGAAAAACAAAACAAACAAACTCTGGGTCAGTCATGGGACTGGTGTGAGTAAACTCCAACCACTTGTTTAACTTTCAAAAACTCTCGAAAGAAAAGATAATAGTAAGACCAGCCCACACATAAACATGGATGGTTTTTACCTTACTATAACCCAAAACACTTTGATACGAAAATCCAGTGATATTATAATAATGTCTACATCAAGTAAATAACCAAATAGTAGAACGCTTGCATCTCACGCTCCACATATATAGTATAAAATCAAAAACCCGCATGGCGCTTATTTGAGATTGGATTTCCAACATGACAAGGTATGGAACCACCTTCCGACTGTGTATCTCTAGAGAGCGAATACACCTGGGTTCAACAAGAACGTCTTGCAACCCGGCCCACACATGACCGACCACTCATTTCGCTTGAGTGTATCGA